>CM051663.1:90128046-91447445 GCA_028020825.1 Podargus strigoides | reverse complement strand
CCCTACTAGAGCAGGATCCTAGAGTAGATCACACAGGAACACGTCCAGATGGGTTTTAAATGTGTCCAGAGACAGAGACTCCACCATGCCTCTGGGCAGCCTGTTCCAGTACTAAGTTACTCTCACAAATATGTCTTTAGTGTTCCAACATCAGTATAGTATGCAATAATTTGAGACAAGGCCAGCTGTATTGCAGACATGTAAATTAAACAATCTATGTGTTAATAAAGGCATTACAGGGATGTATGTTGTTATATGGAAGCTGTAGC
The DNA here is from genome assembly GCA_028020825.1 of Podargus strigoides. Taxonomy (NCBI): domain Eukaryota; kingdom Metazoa; phylum Chordata; class Aves; order Caprimulgiformes; family Podargidae; genus Podargus; species Podargus strigoides. The sequence continues at coordinate 91,447,176 of CM051663.1, read as the reverse complement.
TATGTCATTTAATCCATTTCTAAGTAACACAACTGCATTTTAAACCATGCCATTTGTAGAATGGTTTTGAAAAAGTAGCCTAAAGCAATAATAACATACTTTCATACAGTATCTGTGTACCTTTGTCACTGATCTGCACGTAATTTTTCAAAAAGTACATATGCTTTAGTTTTCCCCAGACTTCCAAGGTGTGGAGAAAACAACACATAATACCACTGGTTGTATGGTCTCCCAGTCATTTTTTGGAGGAATCCTTGCACGTGATGTCAAACAGAGTTGTGTTTTGTTGATAAAGCCATCTACTAGAAATTAAGTTCAGATTAATAAGTAATATCTTAAAGAATCCCTGGATAGCTCACTCTCAAAGATGCCTCGTGACTTAAAGCTCATTTAAGTCTTTCTCACTGTATTTTATTTCTGTAAATTCCTCCATTTAGAGAGACTTGAATTTATTAAGTGAAAACTTTGACAAGAGAATATCAGGATACTGTCAGTCATTCGTCCTCTTCATGAGGAAAAGTATCGATAAATTATCTTATATTCCGATTTGTTTCTTTGGAGGCAAAATCAAGCTTTGAAGTTTCTTGCTATTTCTTGTGTTAGAAGTAGCCACTTCCTCTTTCTAAAGACATTATAAAGACATTTTTTATGAAATAGGAAGTTTAAAGTCTGCATAACAAATCACTTCATTAGAACTGTGTAACAGGCTTGCCTTGGGAGATTCTAGTAAAAGCAGCATGTTCTCAATAATTAGTAACAGTACCAGTGAGAGGAGATTAGAAGATAGAAAATCACTAAAATCCCATGATAACGATATAGTCTACTATCCTTCTTCTAGCCAAATTAATAAATGCCACAACAGTACTGACTTAATACTTCAAAATGTATTTCATTTTCTATCGATAAAGAAATGGTACAGCCAAACTCTGTTAATACAAATGAAATAATAGACTAAAGTGTCCTTCTTTAACTTTTCGGTAAAATCATGTAGCCATTTGCAGAGAAGCAGTCACTTTCAATAAAGGTTATTCACTGCTTGAGCTTTTTCTTTTCCTTTCTAAACTTTAATACATTTACACTTTGAATCAGTCCTTATTGGGATAAATCTCATTACCTGTGCCTATTTATTTTTTAAACATATTAATATACTCATTCAGCTGGTCATGACTCTGAGCAACCTGACCAAACTTCCAGGCTAGTCCTGCTATGAGCATGAAGGCTGGATGAGATGACCTCCACAAGCCCTTTTCAAACTGAGCCATTTTATGACTCTGATTTATTTCACAGTAAGTTGACGACAGTATATAACTATCAAAGTCCTAAGAAAGTTATTATTAACCTTAGCTTAACATCTAGACAGCAACGGGTTCTACTGACAATGTCTAAATTTCATTAACAAGGCTTGACAAAGCAAGCAGCATTGGAGTTATTTGTAACAATTGTTCTAGAAGCCTTGATGTTGTAGTGTCGTGTGCAATATAGATACAAATCAAGTAATCTCACAGGACTGAAGCTAATGTGAAGGAGGCTGAGATGGCATTAAAAAAATACACTGGGTTTTTCTGTGCAGTTAATGTCACAAGGTAAAGCCTCTCCAAAAGTTTTCCTTAGGTAAAATGAGCCTTATGTATATCTATCCACAGTAAACTCAGCAGATGATTCATGTATGTCCTGGAAAAAACAGCAGAGCACAGACAGTTGTTACAAAGAAGGCTTAGCTAAACCTCTGTACTACATTTGCCCTGCTCTAGAAGTTTAGGTATGCACAGAAAAGAAACAAAGAAGTGCAGATGAACTTAGAACACCTTCACATACTCTTGAGACATTTGGAGTGTGTGGACAGAAGGTGACAGTGACCCAGGTAACAACCATCTGTTAGCTTTAGACACAAAGACAGTCAAAGAGATTGACTTGGCATGACATGACCTGCAAGGCTATTAGTGGCTTATGCCAATCATCTAAGAGAGAAAGAAATAAATATTAAAAACCTCTCCCATGGAGCACACATCCATAGACATCCAATATCATGCAGACAGCTGACCCCAAGGAGGAAGACATAAAGGCAGGCCACCAGCCTGAACACAGATACCTCAACTGGCTGGAAGGAGTGTCCTGATCCCCTAAGTCAATGGTGTGGGGCACAACCAGACCTAATGCCTTGACTGGTGTGTCTTCTCTAAGGAGCTGTGAGTGTATGTGTGCACGTGTGTGTGTGAGAGAGAATAAAAAACATAGAATAGAAATCAAACTGCATCTACCCATTTCACTTACTAAATACAATTTAGATTTCAAGTCCATGAGTGGTGCAGCACTATACTTGTGACTAGTTCACCCCTGCATTCACCTGTGATGATTATCATCAACACTGATACTCTCTTCACTCTGCTTCTTAAAAGCTAATTAGATAGGTTTTGGGGTTTATTTCCCCCCCTTTTCCAAGGGAGTTCACAGATATTAAGAACAGATTCTTCCCTATGAACTCTGTCTGTATTCTCTTCTCCAAGACAGTGTTTCTTCTTTTTTTTTTTTTTTCTCATTAAGCAAAATCATTAGAGTTGAAATTTTCCAACCTGAAAAGCCTTCCACCCCATGTTTTCATGGTATGTTGGTATCAGGGGTTACAGGGAACAGATAATCTACTCAAAAGGACATTGAAGTGAGGTGGGTGTAGGTCTCTTTACCCTGGTAACAAGTGATAGGATGAGAGGAAATGGCCTAAATTGTGACAGGGGAGGTTTAAATTGGATATTAGGAAAATTTTCTTCACCCAAAGGGTTATCAAGCATTGGAACAGGCTGCCCAGGGCAGTGGTGGAGTCCTCATCCCTGGAGATATTTAAGAGATGTGTAGATGTGCTGCTGAGGGACACGGTTTAGTGGTAGACTTGGCATTGTTAGGTTAACACCTGGACTTGATCATCTTAAGGGTCATTTCCAACTTAAATAATACTATGTTTCTATGATTCTATGAGATCCAGCTCATTCATACACCAGACATACTCAGCCTTCCTAAACCTGCCTAAGAGAGAGGGATTTCCATCCCTTCTGCTTCAGAGCAAAGACAGGTTATTCTATTACAAAACTGAGTTGAGACAGATGAGCAGAACAAAATGTATGCAACATTAAATTTAGCTGGTAAAACTGTGCATGACTTCAAATAATGACAAAGACTAAGTAAGGTGATTAAGGATGCCATTTCAAACATATTCACGACATGTGCTTGAAGTACTCATCTTTAGTTAGGAAAACACTGATGCTTATGTTGTTGAACATCAGATATAAATTTAACTCACTAATTAACCTGCCTCAAAAAAGGAAACCATATTTCCACAGCACATGGAAACTAAAATAAAGAAACAAGAAAATACCCCCATTCTGAGGGTGATTATGAGGAAGTGAGCAAATTGCTTTCTGTGGTCAGCTGACATTTAAAAGTCTTGGGTAAAGTTACTTTTAATTTCAGTGGCTCTAGAAGTTCATCATGTGTGAAAATAATATTCTAATAAGAATGTTCTTTGCCATATACTGTCTCTCAGCTTTGCCTCCACATAAAAATCCACTGCATTGGTCACAGATAATGGCAAGGGTGTAAGACAGAAAGGGGGGCTTCTGAGAAAGACATCTCTTTTTGTTTTGGAAATGTCAGGCTCTTAATTTAAATCCTTTTGCTCATCTCTCTCCACTGATGTTCCTTTGAAAATAAGTCTATAAAAATCTCACCACACTCCATGCAAAACCCAACAAATTCAACCATGCCTGCCAAAGACTGATAACAGAGTATGTCAACTGAGAGATTTAATGCAGGGAAAGTAATTTTAAGGATGTTGTATTGACAGGAACATGTTGTTTCTTAAGCATGCTTCTGTGAATTAGTCCAACATCAAAGACATCTGAAAATGCCTTTGAGAAAAAGTTCTACTAACTTTGAATATCTTATGTAGAGAAAGGACATAGAAAATGCACTAAACACTGGTAACTCTTTTGTGAACTCCTGGCTGAAGGGCCTATCCTATTCATGAGTATTCTAAATTTTGATTCTTATTATTCTACTTGAATGGTTCTTAGTAAGCATTTTCATTTTAAAATCAACCCACCCCAAACCCTACCAAGTTATTCGCCAGGCAAGTGTTTCTGCAACTCAGATGGTTCAGAAGAGCTTTCTATACAAGTTCAGTATTTGCTCTGTTTCAGCTGCAGAGGCTTTTGAGATGGATATTTTTCTCCTTTGTTAAAGTGTGTGCTGGAATGCACTTTCCCTTGTGCTACTGCCTACCTCCTTGTGATTGCTACATGCTACCCTCTTATCACAACAAGTGCTTATCCAAAGTAGGTAATCCTTCGTACTAGTGGTGTCATGTATGTTAGTCACAAGATCATTACACAGAAAACACTAACAAATTCAAAAAATTCCTTTCTTCATATAAGCATGCAAAAGTATTGGGTGAAGATTCTTATCACTGCATTCAGAACACATCTGTTCAATTTCTTTTCTGAATGTCTTACCTGAGACTCTATGGGCTTGATTCACAGTGGGAATGGGTTAAATGGTGCCCAGACATACAGAAAACACTGAGAACAGCAAACATCACTCCTGTCTTCTAAACAGCCAAGAAGGAGAACCCAGAGAACTACAAGCCAGACAGCTTCCCCTCAATACTAGTCTTGTTCAGCATTTTCATTAATGAGTTAGATGATAGAGCAGAATGTACCCTCATAAAGTTTGCTGGTGACACAAAACTAGGAGGAGTGACTGATATCACATGAGGGTCATGCTGACATCCAGAGGGACCTCAACAGGCTGGAGAAATGGGACAAGAGAAATCTCACTAAGTCAAGGGAAAGTGCAAAATCCTTCACCTGGGGAGGAACAAACCCATGTACCAATAAATGTTCAGGCCCATTTGGCTTGAAAGCAGATTTGCCATAAAGAACCTGTCGGTCCCAGTAGACATCAAGCTGAACACGAGCCAGCGATGTGCCTTTGCTGCAAAGGTAAATTATATCCTGGGCTGCATTAGGCAGAGTCTTACCAGCAGATTGAGGGAGGTCACTCAGCTCAGCAGTGATGAGGCCACACCTGGTGTCCTAATCCTGGGCTCCCCAGTAAAAGAGGGACATGACTGTACTGGAGAGAGTCCAGCAAAGGGCCATGAGGATGACAAAGGGACTGGAGCATCTCTCCTATGAGGAAAGGCTGAGAGAGCTGCAACTTCTTATCCTTGTGATGAGAAGGCTAAAGAGATAAGAGAGGAGCTTATGCCTTGCACCACCTGAAGGGGAGGTGCAAAGACAGACTTTAGTTCTTTTCAGTGGCACTCAGTGACAGGACAAGAGACAACAGACAGAAAAAACAGTTTTTCACTGTGAGATTGACTAAACACTGGCACATGATGCCTGAAGAGACTGTGGAGTCTCTTTGGAGATAGTAGAAAAGCCATCTGGACAAGGTTTTGGGCAGCCTGCTCCAGTATGCACTCTACACTCTGCTTGAGTCTGTGGGCTGGACAGGATGACCCCCAGAGGTCCCTTCCAATGTCAAGCATTCTGTGATCCTGAGATTATACATAAAGACCATACTTACACAGGGGGAGAACCACCTACTCCAGATGCTAAGTGAAACAGAAGTCCTGAAAGTAAGCAGACTTAGATGAAACTGTAAGGCATATCATAAGATGTGCACACACCCCAGAGTGGAATTAATGTCACTCAGGTAAGTTTGATTCTGATATTTGGTACATCTCAAATGATCGATTTAACATTCAAAATTGCTGAAGAAAATGAGAATAGTGTCTCTGAATTGCACTACTGTATTTCTCTCCCATCTTTGTTCACTGGTATGGTTTAGACCTTTCAGTCTACATTAGAGCTCTGCTCATTAAGCTTAGGAAGTGTCAGATAGTGTCTGTGCTATGTCAGTACCACCTAGCTTGTGAGGGTAATGGAGAGTATACACAATGCCAGGCAGTGTTGTGCAGTAAGACCCAGAGCATTCTTAATTGTTGAATCCAGGCAGAAGTTTAAAAAGAGTTGACACTGAATATCCACTGAGGAAGAGAGCAGGAAAGACAGACTGACCAAAAGGAAAAGAAACCAAGAGAAACTGATACATTCAGTTGGTTCAGTTGCCTGTATAGCAGGAAAATGAGTCTCTCATGATTACTGTCTCCATCACAACTGGAACCAGTACACTTGGGTACTACCTGAGAGTTTCTCTGTTTTTTCAAGGGGTCCCTTGCTTGATTAAGGGGGAAAAAAAATAATGATAATAAAAAAAATCAAGATATTTCTTCTTGTATCTAGGGAAAAAAAAAAAGATCACACATATAAATATTTTCTCTGTACTGAGATATACTAGGAGCCACATCATTTTCAGTCTAGCTAATTTATCTGTTTTTTAAAAAATGAACTCTTCTAGCCATTTGGATGGCTACACACAATTTTCTAGCATAATATTCAAACATTTTTAAGTATAACTATCTGCTCAACTAATTAATCTTTTTTCCAGTGATGAAGTGGCAGCGAGTGATGTAGTGATGGGCTGGTGATTCATGTCTAGGTCAAGACATACCATCAGGATGCTGGGCTATAATCTGAATATTGAAAAGAAAGCAGCTCTTTAAGAAACACTCTCAACCCTCATACATTCTATCCAGCTGTTAAGTACTCCCACTTTCAGTTTACCATTTATAGGAAATCATTGTAATAACGGTGTCCAACTGCTAGTTAGACCCAAGATGGGAAATGACTGACATGATAATATGCTACTAAAATTCAAGGAAATGGCAAGATATTATATGATTAGCATTTCCTTCCTCACTCACAAGACTGCAATGGGAAGTTAAAGCTCATTCTTTGGAAAGGTTTTGATTGTTATATCCAATTTTATTCATATCACACTTTAAGCACTTATTTTTATTGTTTCAGAAATGGATTTCACTGTCAACTATATGATGCAGTAAGGGAATAAATATGACACCCCTCCAGTTATAAACTGACAGTTCAGCATTCAACATTCTAACAGAGAAATGAAAACAGAAAGTGTAATGATCTTGTCAGACAAGTCAGATGTTAAATGAAATGAAAGCACTGATTTTTCATGTTTCCTTCCTCCATTTTGACTGCATCAAGTTCAGAGAACACTGTTTTTTCCTCAGCTTCAATAAGAGCCAAAAGACACAACATTTATAAGTTTTATAGAAATGCAACAGTCTAAGGGCCATAAATTGACCAGAGTCGGGGAGGCTAACCCAAATTAGTCTCTGCTTTTTCTGTCCCCCAGGCAAAAGAGACACTTGAAAAGGTCAATTCATACAAGAACATGTGAGCTGAATGAGTGATCCAGTAGTATGGGAATGTCATCAGCCCAGTGGGATATCCATGAACTTTAAAGACAATATAAGCCTGTGGCTACCTAGAGCATCATTCCCATTCTGGACCCATAAAGACCTTGAAATATAACATTACCAAGACCATCTGCCAGTCACTTTCCCATATGATACCATCCAATTGAAATAGAATGAGCATAACAGATTGCTTCAATAAAGCTATCAGGTTTTATACAATACTTATGACTTAGGGTTACACGCACAGGGATATGGAATGGGCAATGCAGGCATGAACGTCTCTTTTTTTAGCTCCAGAGTTCTATAGTCTCTATAAAACATATCAAATAGCACAAAGTATTTATAAACAATTTACGCATCATACTTGGAAGGAGATTTTAAGAAACAATGACATGAAAGCAGAAAGAACTTTGTAGAAAACATATGTTGAGGTTTTTGTTGAATTAAAAATCTCACAGGTGCTTTCCCAAAAAAAATGGTATAATGTCTGTTCTATGCCTGAAGAATATCTTCCATATCTCATTGTATTGCCTCATACATAAGGCCAGACTCCATTAAATCACTGTTAAACATACAGAGAGATGCCATTCTTTCTTTGACATTGTTATTTTATTGTGCAACTCTGCACCCCTTTATTGACAGACAGGTTAAGACATAAATTTGAAAGTAGGGTGGCTGTCAGTTAGTACATAAGGGTCTCTAATAACACAACAACATTCTAGCTGAGTCAAATAAAAAAACACAGAAGGAAAGCAATTGCAGGAGGATTCCAGTACTGCAACAGATATTGATAAACCAGTTCCAAAGGTTTGCCTTTATTCTTAATAACATATATAGGAATTGAATAACACTTGGTCTTCTCTGTCAGCAGGTTCCCTGCCTGCTTAATTCACACTAACAATTAATGAGTCTCTCAGTACATCATTTAAGGGAATCCAGACAGGAACAGTCCATGTCTACAGAGAAGCTGACATCTGAGACTGAGATTCTGACCCTGACCGCAAGGGTCAGAAGAAAAAGTGTCTGTGATGAACCAGAGAAGATTTGAAGGCAGTTTCAAAGCAGACGCAAGAACTCTAATATTACATGTCTCTTTGAAGAAGAGACATAAGGACAGTTTAAGTGCAATATAGATGTTTCTGAACAAAGCTCTTTGACTTATGTCATGGCAGATCGACTGAATGGCAAATGAGTCTCTCTGGACAGAACCTATTTAAAGACCAATCCATACCGCCCATGGAGGAAAAAAGGAATCTGCCTGTTAGAATAAGAAATATAATCAAAATCATGAGATATTTAGTGATGTGATTGATGTAATACACTGCCATTTCCTCGGGTCATCCATGTCTACAGCATAGCAGTAACTGCTATCATGTTCAACAAAGATCACCTCAATGAGCTTCAGTGCAAGATACACCACCTTCTCTGTGTCCCTATTCGCAATTAGCACAACAGAAAGCCTGAAAACCCTCAATCAGAAATCCTAGACATAATTGGGTTTGACATTACACTTCTTGTGCATTATACGCTTTCTGATCCATGTGTAATTTTCAACAGTTAGTTTTTACAAAGTGGGAGATTTACTGCTGTCTGTTCAGTTTTGTATTGTGATATGCCTTCAGGTGAGTCTCCAGTGAGTGCCCATGTATCAGAAATTAGAAAGGAACCATTCTTTATGCTCTGAGAAGATGCATGCAGATGAAGAAACATCCTTTGTACTCTGCTGCAGGTAACTTGCTCATCAAAGACAAGTCCACTCCAGATCTGACAGCCATGAACCAGTTAAGCAGTGAATGACATTGAAAGTGCTTTGAGAAAAAGTTCTAGGCATTACATGTGACATCCTTGAACAAACAAATATATTTGTTTGCCAAAGTGGTGTTTTGTCATTGGTTTTGGGTTTTGGTTTTGGTTTTGCATACTCCTAAAATACAATTGCTAAACTTGTTTCAGAGGAGGAAATTTCTGGGATAGCAAGAGGTCTCAGAAGCCTCCAGTTATCACTGTACTTGTATAAAATGGGAGAAGCCTGTCTATAGCAGTATGGGATCTCTTGCACTGCTTTGGTTGCAGCGAACTGTCAGTCTTGAAAGTAAGAGAGAATATAAAAATTCCTCCACAGTAAATGAGTTAAAGCTAACCAGCTGAAAAACAACCACATCTTTCCAGTTTTCATTTCAGCAATTCTTAGTCCTAGAAAAACAACATTTGAGGAAATAGTGTCCTCCTCTTATGAGGTAGTGAAATTTCCTAAAACAACACGTATCTTCTGTTATATGTGTAACATTCTATCAACTTAGGTCTATCATGTACAACATTCAAAATACAAGAGTAGAAATTATGTGGAAGAGGGTTCTGTATGTAAATGAAAAACCACTTTCCCTTGTTTCTCAAGAAGAAGAGGTGAGGCTGCTTTTTCTTCCCATATCTGCATCTATCTTCCAAATTATTTACAAACAGGCTTAAGCTTCACAAGTAGGGTAAAGATACTGTAAAGGACTTTTCCATCTTTTCAATGTTGAAAATATTCTGCCTACAAAGTTATAAATAGTCAGGAACATTCTTGAGAGTAAAGAAGTAACAGTTTCCTTCCCCCCAGTAGATGTGATTCTTAAAAAAGCTTTATGTCAGTTTCTGATAAGAAACTAAAAGAAAATGTGACAGTAAACACAGTTACCATTTTGTTTTGTTAAGTCTTAGCAGTACAGAATATCCACAAGTTATCCACTTTGTTTTGAATTTATTTGGTGATCAAATCTCTACTAGCACTAAGTCCCCAGCTCTCATTCTCTAATGCTTTGATGTCTGACCTTAGTGAGACTCAAATTGCCAAGCACTTTTCATCTTCCAAAACAAGTTTTTCTGCCTTACCTTATGCTTCCCTCTGTCTTGTTTACTTACCATTCCCTTTTTCATTTGTTTGGTTTATGGAGTGAACATTCCCCAGACAGAAGGCAAACTCCTTACAGTGAGCATACATTCACTGGAACAGAAGTACCACATAGGCCTTCACATTAGAAAAATACTGCATCCAACTCCACGGCCAACTTTTCATGTGTGGTTAAATTTAATGTTAATTCTAAGAGCAGTGATAGCGTGTGACATATCTACTAAACTTACAAGATAAACTCACAGCATGCTCAGAAGTTAACATATTTTCTGACTGACTGCTATTTAAAAGTATTTTCTAGCTTGACTGGAGCTTATGAGCAACAATTAATGAATTCTGTGGCCAATAAATTGGTTTTAATTGAAGGAGAAAATTAAGCTCAAGCATGAGTAATCATGGATACCACCTCACATAGGACAGTTAGGTAAGGGGGGTATTTGTCTGAATAAAGCTCAAAGCATAGTAATGGTAAGGAATAAGAAAAGTATTCTGCTGATAATTTACAGAATTCAAAAGAGAGTGGTATTTTAGACAGCAAGACAGTCGTTACAAGAAAATTGGCCGTTGAGAATAACGGAGTGCATATATACATGTGAGGCTGAATAAGAGCTGAAGTTCAAGAACTTCAAGTGAAAAGACAGAAAAAAAGGGGACAGTTCATACAAACTCCATCCCCAAAAGAGGACAGAATACATAACTCCACTCCCTCCAAAAAGACAGTGAAAGTATCATCTGATGGAAGATTTTAACTTATATAAGATATCATGCACAGCTATTTAGAAACACATAAAAAGGAAAACACAATAAAAGTATGCAGCAACATGTAGATATCTTCTCTTAGAAATATGCATGTACAACTTGGTTTCAGTATCGTCTAACCACTGCCAAAAGAAAGAAAATAAGGGAAGATATGAAGTGCAACCCCTTTTTACAGATGGAAGAACTCCTGCAGAATGCATTTCAAAACATGGATGAACAAACATTGTTTGAATACAGTATTTGAATACCTAGAAGTGGACTCTAAAAGGTTAAGGTGCTGTAGATATCAAAGTTAAAGAGGTGTCAAAACAGAGAAGTGCAAGACGCATGCAATGTGAACCTGAGGAGTTTAACAGTGAATGAAGATCATCTATTTCAGAAAGACATTGACCACATTTTCAGTGGTATAGTAGAAGTCCATTAGCACCTGGGTGTTGGGGATAGGGAGTTCTGAAGTGTCTACAAAGACCAGGAAAATTTTAAAAGTGTGCAAACAACAATGGTACCTTACTCTGAATAATTGCACACAGACCTCAGTGGGGAAGAGAGATTCCCTCAGAAAGCTCATGAGCCAGTTTCAGGGAAAAGGAATAGCTGTGATGACTGTCATCAGATGAGTGAATGTTTAGTTGCACCTCCCAGTCAAATCTTACTACTTATTCACCAAAATATTCTTTGGAGAACCATACAGCTCTTATGAATCTGGGATGCATTTCAGAAATTTTGTCTCAGCTTTGCCTATCAAAGAAAAGAATAAACATAAGTTTTATTAACTTGTCCTCATCCTGAATATATATAGGTCTGAAGCATCTTTGCCTGAGAGCATTTTTATTGCATTTCTTGAACACGCTCAAGAATAGAGATGAAAGATCATCTCCTTAGATTGTGTTATCTTGCTCCATTGAGTCTCACTTAACTCATTAGGATGATAGTGGAGCTTGCTGTTTCAATATTTAGGCTCTTTTGTGAAACAAACTATCACAAACAATATTTTAGGCGCATAGAGTAAAACGTATGAATCACAATTCTTAGGTCATCCTTTGCCTGTTCACAGTCTCCTTTAGCTGCGGAAAAGTAGTAACTCTTAATATTCGTATGATATTTTTATGTTCAGTCATGTCTGTAAAAAGGTTAACTGAAACTCACAGCTTTCTACAGTTTTTCCTTAGAAAAACAAAGACAAATAACCCAATAAGATTTTTGTCTCCACTAAGAGAGTTAATTTAATACAAAGGTAGATGTAGTTGAAGCACTTCAGTATATGCTCGTAATGCAGCTTATTTCATTTCTGAGCCAATTTAGCCTATTACCAATGCTCTTTCTTTGCACAAAAAGTTTCGTGAGATTCAAAAGTGAAGGAGCCCTCTATGTTGTTGTCAAACGTTACGTAACTTTTTGAGCTCCACAATTTTTCCTTCTGCTCCTGACCCTGCTTTAAAAAGGTATTTCTAAATGTCCGTGCAGAAGGGTGCCAGGGAAGGGCTCAGCTGCCCTGCAAGGCCACGTCAGCCAGGAGATGTGTTTTGGCCAGTGTGAGCAGCAAGATCAAAAACAAGGGGTCAGAATGAAGAAGAGCAATTCCAGGGTAGGATCAGGGCTAAAGAGAATGACCAGGATCACTCACAGCCAAGTGACAAGGCAGCCAGGGGTAGAGTCAGCCCAGCCAGCAGACCTGGGTCAAGGAGAGAACTGGGTGCTCACACATCTACTTACACAGCTGCAAGACCTTCCTCAGGTTAAGAACAGCTTCCAGGGGAGATGGGTCTAGCATGAAAGAACATAAGAGCACAAAAGAAAAACCAGGGAAGAAATTTCTGGTTTCTTTCCATAGATAAAATTATGGTTTTACTTAAAATCTTAGTAATAACGTTATTTTTGTGTCCATTTTCTAAAATAATACATATATTTTTAAAAAAAATAGGAAAATTTTAAGAGACAGTAAGCTTCACAGTCTTGGCTTAAATTACAGCAACAAGAGAGAAGTTATAGTCATCCTCTTGGGTGTCTGAATAATGGCAATACTGTTGCAGAGATCCAGCTAACCCAGTCTCTTCAACCAGCCAATAACAGATGCCCATGGAAGACTGCAATAACAGGGAAGAAGTGGAAGTGGCGGAGTCCTAAGAACTTGGATAACCAAGTCTTTCTATATTTAATTCAAGAATTTGTATGTTTCATTTTTATTGGGTCACCGTCATAACTGCATTCCTGCTCCCTCACAGTTACCAATGATTTATGTGATTGCAGAGAACAATGGTATAGCACCACTTAGAAACTCTGCCAACTATATTACTTCCACTCTCATTTCTGAAAGCAGTAATAAAAAAGACTGATTCAGAAGCACTGCATTTTGCAAATATGTCTAAAGGCGAAGGGATGCAAATTAATTTTTATCTCTACAGTTGAAATTAAGTTTTTCAATTAGCAAGAGTTGCAAACTAAAGACCCTACTCATTACCATAAAATCCCTAAAATGTGATCTTGATTATGCTGAAATATCTTTTTAATTTAGCTTTGCATATGTTGCAAACAATGAGTTGCTGAATTTACAGCAACAAAGATTTGGCTGATTGCTTGCAATTGATTTCTAGCCTGATAGATGCTTTTGTATTTTAGTGGTTTGTAGTAAAAATAAGTTCTGCCATTCACTTTTCTTCCTGTGGTCTGTGCAAGAATCTGTGATTGGACTTTCGTAAGTATTTTCAAACAGATAAGTTTTGTGCTGAGTTTTCAAAAAGAAAGTATCTTTACTGATGCAACCACAACATTCCATTCTGATGGCAATTAGTATTGTTAAGCAGCCTTCTCAAAGAAACTGAAAGCAAAGACTCTCACCCCGAAGACTAAGCAGCAAGTAAAGCCTTTTGAGACCTTCTTTTTGTGCTTTCAGAAAATTGGTTTTAAGGGTAACATGAGAATTGTAAGACTGTAATGAAAATAAACATTTCATTTATTTAAAATTAAAAACAGTGGGAAATGATTTGGGAACCACATTCTGCTATGAGAAAAGGCCCAGTTAATTGTCCCTCTTGTCTTTACTAGGAGCCATTGGCTATATGTACATTACAATGTGGAAAAGCATGTTATTGCTATACTCTGAACAGAAGAAGACCAGACTCACTTACATCACCAGCATATGCCAAGAACAGTACTGTCTTAATCACAACCAGGTGGACACAAGCCCCAGGTGGACATGAGGAATATTCCACTGTGTAACCCTTCTGTGTCAGCTCCATCTGTAGTTGCTTCTCCTCTTCAGCTGAACACCAATCAGAACTTTTCCATTCACACTGCAGTGTTTCCAAATTGCTTCTTTTGATTCACTGGGCTGAAAAACAACCCTACTGTAATTTTGGACCCTGTTTTAAGCTGTCCATGTAATTATAGTGTCTTATTATAATAGAGATCAGGTACTGTAACAAGACAAAAACTAGGAAGTCTCAATATTACACTGACATCAGCTCTCAATCTCTGAGTAATAAAATAAGAAATCATTACGATGTGGAATACGTACACTCAATTCTGATCCCTTCTCTTATTCAATTCTAATGGTATTCACACTCCAAAAAAAATGTTTATGTTTTAGTTTTATGAGCCTGATATATCAGCTGTTCACTCTTTTCTCGTATACATATTCCTATCTATCAAAAAATCTGCATGTAGATTAGATAGGCTCATGAATGATAAGCCTCAGTGCCACTTGCCTTGCATTTCAGTTTCTTTTCTGACGCTCTGTGCCAAGTTTACATAACCCCTGAAATCAAGGTAAGTTTTAGCTTTCATATTTTTATGGCCTCCAAATTGCATGGCTAATGGCTACCTCTGCTTTTATCTGAGCAGTTTACCCAACTAATAGTAGTGCTAACAGCCAAATGGTTCATTCCCCAAACATGCTCTAGTTTCATTCTACTATATTCCACATTATCATAGCAAATTAGGTGAGCTAAATAAAAAATAAAATAAAGTCATTATTAAGAGCCAGGGCCTGCTTCTGATGAAGAAAAAAAATCTTGTCAATACCTCATGTCCTTACACTTATTCTCTGCTTCTGCATGCTCATAAATCTAGTACATTATTTTCCTCACACCTGAAGAGCTGAAATATTCTCATATTCTTTCTATACAAGTTCTAGTCCTATTGCTGTCAGTAAACCTTCACTTTTGTATTCTCCCCTCTCCCTTCCAATATTTTATTTATAGTTTCCCTCACCACAGAGGAAAAAAAAAAAAAAATTAGGAATCTGCAATGTCTTTTTTGGTAAATGCCTACATTAAACACAGACTGCTTCTGTCAATTCATTTCTCTGCTTCACAACTCTCTTTTCTTTCAACAGCATACAATTGCATTGCTGACTCCCTATTCATCACAACAGCCTACAAAATATAGACCATTTCCTCTGCTTTCTCTTTCCACATCCTTTGAAGTATTTGCTACATACAAGAGAGAGTTTGGGGTGGCTGGGGAGAGCAGTTCTTCAGAGACTTTACCTACATTATTTTGAGCTTCTGTAGGAATTATTTCAGCATATAGCAACAAAACTCCACTGAGACTTGAATAAAATAATATCTGATTTTTGTTGAAAGGCAGACAATGATGTTTTAACTGCTTTATTATAACTTTTCAGTGATGTCACCTGACCATCCCAATTAAGTGGTCCTAGTCAGTAAAGCAGACAGTATCAAGCACAGCAGATCTAATGAACTCCACTGAGAGATACCTCAGTACAGACAACAAACATGACTCTTTTATCTCCATTCCAGGTTGAAACAGTTTGACAGTGCCTGGCCACTAAATGTCATCAAATTAATATGCTGAGCTCAATATGAGCATGGAGGTAGGCCTATTCAGTAGCCAATAAAACCGGAAAAGGGAGCCTGGGAAAACAGGTATTTTGTTTTGTGCCTCTTTGTGTAGTTGCTGTCTGGGAAAATTTGTTTGTAATGACAGATACTTTTTCTGTCCTACATGTCGTCAAGAAGTATCAGATACCCAAAGTTTCTCTAGCTACTTAGAAGAAAATGTTCACAATGAAATATATATGTCTACATGTAGGGAAATGTATTTATTTTTCAAGTGCTGCAATGACCTCAGGGAAGCGAAGACATATGCTTTCTTATGTTGGATGGTTCATTGCTTATATAGAAATGGAATTACTGTAATACCATCAAAACGTTGCCATCTTTAAAACACTTGAAAAGCTGTCCAAGATTTAGGATTTGGTTTCATTTTGTTTTGGTTTTCTTGCCTTTTTCCCCTCCCTCTTCCTAAACCCTTAGGTCCCAAAGACACAAAATTATTATCTTACCTGTCATTGGAGAAAGAACAGATAAAACATGTTTCCAGCACTTGTAGTTGTAGAGAAGAGTTCATGATCATGATTCACTTAGATTCTAGAGTCAGAAGTCAAATTCAGTTGTTTAAATTTAACACCAGTCTCATGATTTACTTTTTAAAATCAGCCTGAGTTACCAAAAATGCTGATGGAAACCAGAATCTGCAAGTTCCACCTCTATTAGTGAGTGCCTAACACACAAGAGAAACGAAGCATAAACTGGAAGCTGCCCAAAACTGTCTTAACTGTGAAGCACTCTGATAGGAACATGAGAAATCAGCTACAGGTGCTGAAGAGGATGCTGGTGGTTAAATATCTTTTGGCTCTCACCCCTAAGGATATATTTTCTGCTGTAGTTGCCAATTGCATGGGAAATAGATATGGGTAGCAGGTAAACAGCTTCTAAATACAGCTTCTAAAGACAAACTGCAAGCACAACTGGGTTTGGCAACAGAGAAACTGGCTGAATTCAGAGTGGAAGTTTTGATGATGCTTCATAGATTATTGTTCAAGAATTTGCAGAAGAGGACATGCAGTCTGTAAGATCTTTCTACAAACTCTGATGAATTAAAGAAATGGGGTTCTTTGAAAGGTACTATAACAACAAAATCAAGAGACTGAGCTACTGACCAAATGTTTCTAAGTTGTACTATACAGCTTACGTTTTCCATCATTACTACTGAATTGTAAAGAGACAGATACCATTTACCTACAACAGAAGTTGACATAGAAGATACTCGTGTGAAAGCTGAGTCCTTCATGTACAAAATGATAAAGAAAAAAAGACTTGAATTAAGATACCATTTCATCTATTTGGCCATTGGCTTATTCTGCAACACAGTTTGGTCAAGCATATATTACACATAAACCTTTTTTTTGTTTGTTTGTTTTTCATTTTTTCTGTCACTTGGTCAATGTTTGAAAACATTATACAGCTATTCATTACATTCTCTTACAACTATTTTAGCCTTCATACTGGGAAGTATATGCACTTGAGCTTTTGCAACTGTTCATGCCTGTAATGGAGAGCTTATTGAATCTTGATTAGTTATATCAAGAAATATAAAAAGGAAATAGCTCTGGCAACTGCACAATGCAAGATATGAAGCATGTCAGAATATATTAATTTACCATTTACAATATTCTTAACTAATTTTTCTCTTTTGGAGTTGTTCAGATGTTAGTAGAGCATTTCTGAATGGATGTAATTTATTCTCACTTCGTCAGGTTTTCTTTTGGCTCGTGTCTTCTAGGCCCACATTCTGCTGAATTGCACACACACACACACACACACACACACTCATTGCTTACCAAGCATTTCACTTTAACTGTACCAGAAAGTACCTTCTCCCTTTCCAAAATAAACTCAGATTAGACCAGCCTGCACCAGACCACAAATTTAAGCCTCTGCTCAAAACATTGTGTCATCTTAAATCATATGGTGTAATATATATATAAATATATTAAAAATTTATGTGCCTAAAAGTTAGAAATTCATCTAACTATATTTCCAAATCCTGGGCCTACAAATGAAAAGAATCAGCCTCCAAGGATCCACATGCTGGAAGATGATCCCTATTTCTTCCCAAAATAATTTAGTTGGCTTCCTGCTCTGCCTTCGTTGTGCTCAGGTAAAAAAGGAAAAAAACTGATGTTAGTTTGTGGATTTTTTTTAAAGAATTCCCCCCACTTCTAGTAGCCACAATATTCTTTGTCAAATCCAGTCTACTGATTTTTAAAAGTATTCAGCTGGTATTTTAAAAACTGAATTTTTTAATAAACAGGAAGAAAAAAAAATAATTATGACCCTGAAGGCGCTAATAAGAATAACAGCTCTGGGACTATAACACTATAATTTAAGGAGAAATTGCAGTAATCAGCTGGCTCCAGCAGGTTTCTGCACAGTGCCTTATTTATCTAGATCAATGGTGCTTGTCTGACTTCCACATTTGTGAGCCATTTACCACTGCACTCATTAGGGCATATGACCCAACTGAGGATGATCAATGACCTGTTATTGAGGAAGAAGGTATAATTGAAGCTGGTGGTTATGATTAAATAGCCATTATTTCCACTAGTGCTTCTATTCTAGCATGTCTGAGTTGAAAATGTATTTTAGAGCCACAAAGATGATGGAGAGAAGGCAGCATCTGGCATATGATGAGAAATGGAGAGATCTGAAACTGTTCAGCCTGGAGAAGAGATGGAGCAGATTTTATCCATGTGTACAAATACCTGACTGAGGGTATTAGAGAAGATGGAACGAGATGCTTCTCAGTGTTATCCAGTAACAGGACCAGGGACTGTGGGAACAAATTAAAACACAATAAATTCCATTTAAGCATAAGAGAGTGTCATTGAGTATTGAAAGAGGATGCCCAGAAAAGTTGTGGTGTCTCTCTCCTTGGAGACATTAAAAACCTGACTGGACATGGTCCTGGGCAACCCACTCTAGCCAACAGTGTTTGAGCAGGTGGGTTGGTGCCTGCCAGCCTCAACCATGCTGTGACTCTGTGAAAGTTACTTAATTTCCAGTTATTGCCAAGGATACAGCAGGAGAAGAAAAGGAAGAATAGGAAGAAACAGAGGAAGGAAAAAAGAAAGAATGAATCAATGACTGAAGGAAAGATAGAAAGTAGTAAAGAAAGTTTAAAAAAAAAAAAAGGAGAAAAAATCAAAACAGAATACAGCAGCCACTCACATTGGAAAATGCATTTGTATGATTATCTTATCACATATGGACGGGCTTGTTTCTTGCTTTATGTCTCTTTAGCACCTCTGTGTTAAATCCTACAGTCACTGGTTGCAGCCAAAATATTAAAAATTGAGAGAGGTACGATGTGACTATTGTCCTTTGAGCCCTTCCCACAGATTAATGAGTGGCCTATAAGAGGACTGAGGTCAGACAGACCACTTCTCCATCATGATGTTTAATTATTTGTTCGTCTAGCTTCTTCAAGAGTTAAACAACTTTAGTTAGAAACTTGTGGTTAAGTTTGTTCTCTACAGGTGGGATTGCTAAATGCATGAGAAGACATTGCTGGATTAAAAGCCCTTTCCTAGGCTTATTCCCAAATTCTGACAATGTTTAGTCAACACCTGGTACCTTCAAGTGTTACCAGTCACACTCCTGAGTTTTCTCAGGAGGCAAATAAAAAGTTTTCTTATCTGGAATATTTGTGTCAGAAACTTCTGCAGCAAAAGCAACACTGGTTAAAATTAATTGATCTTGCAGAACTACACATTCTGTCTCTTGGCATCTTATAAATGTCAACGTCTCCCTTATAATGTGTTTAGAACAGAGGAATTCATAATCCTAACTGTTATTATGAGAGCTGAACAGGGAATTCAGTACATCTGGTCTTATTCTCAGCTCATAGTTGTTGAACAGAACAAATAGATTTCTTTTCTCTGGAGGCTTTTTATCAGTCTAATTACTACAGCAATCTATTTAACTTTTCCAGCTGCCGTAAAAACAAGACCTCTCAATGTTGGTATTCTCCAGTTCCCTTCAGGCTAAAATAAGACCCACTTAGTCATTAAGGAAGTGCCTATGCTGATCTGAAGACACCATTTCATTTTATACAGTTAGATCAAAAAATGAGCTGGATTCAATAGTGCATGTGTCTATACACCAGCCAGGCACATAGAGTTTGCCTCCAATCATAGGCAAATAGTTGAGCCTGTCAGGGTGTCAAGCCAGCAGTATGAACTGCTATCAATAGCCAAGTTAAAGACTTAATTATGAAAATCCAGCTCATTTATGCCTAAATGGAACACAATCTCACCATATTGGTCTGCTGTGCAGTGGTATTTATGGGACTGAGACTACAGATGTCAGGGCTTAAAGCTATGGAGGTGCTTTGTTCTTTCTACTGGCAGATTAATAAACTAACCGAAATTTTAACAAGCATTTCAAGTTATCTGCCTTCCCTGTATTTCGTGGTCCTAGAGCTCTCAGGCAAATTTCTAGGTTTTTTATGATTTTTCTCATAATGTCACTGTCTTCCATGAAAGCAAAAAATCCTCCTTCTCTACAAGTAGGTTTACATTTTTACAACATCAGACTGCCACTCTCTAGAAACGCTGTAACTGTTTTGATTTTTCTGTACATATATACTGTAGAAACAGATTACTGTTTAATGTCAATATATATATAAATTCAGGTGGGAACATTGTCATATCCGGACAGATCCCTAGTCCAATTCCTCATCACATCAAGACAACAACCCGTTCTCCTCACAGTTTTCTGGAAGAATTGCTGGATGCCTCAAGTGAATCACTGAGAAAATTTCCTAAGAGCTGAAGAGCTATGTTTGAACTGTCAGAGTTTCAACATCATTTTGGACATTTTCCTTTCTCTCTTTTTCTTTCCTTTTGCAGTAACTTAATAAACTCCTATTTTCTTCCTATATTTTTTGCTGTTTTCCTTAAAAAGGTAATTCTAATTCATGATCTTTTCTGTGGTGATACAGAACACAGAATCTAGTGCTCAAAGTCCAGTAGTTTCACAGGAATGGGAAATCTCTTATAAAAAGTATGTCTGGTGTCCATTTGAGTGTTACTAATAATAGAGAATCCAACACAGCCCTGCATGTGTTACTCCAATGGTTTAACTCCTTTTGAGAGCAAAAAGAAAGAATACAATTTACTTCCTTGATTTGCTAAGTTTCAATTTCTGGGCATGGTTCTTGTAACTTTTTACTGCTACAGTAGACATATTTAAGCCTCTTTAAGATTGAAATATTTTTTTTTTGTAACCTTACAGATAATTAG
Source organism: Podargus strigoides (assembly GCA_028020825.1). Taxonomy (NCBI): domain Eukaryota; kingdom Metazoa; phylum Chordata; class Aves; order Caprimulgiformes; family Podargidae; genus Podargus; species Podargus strigoides. The sequence goes on along the minus strand of CM051663.1, from coordinate 91,426,077 downwards.
CATGTGTCAAAAGACCACCTCTTATAGCAAGTATCTCCACAGAATGCTTTTGTAAATTCAGAGTGCTTCACTTTTAAGGTGTCGTAACACTTTTTGTTGTCAATACACTAAAGACCTTTACGCAGAAGATCTGATTCGAGGATTTTGCCAAGTTCTTTCCACCCAGTTTTCATTTGTATGTATGCTGTCCCGTGTAATCATTGGATAAACTCATCCAAATTTACTTAATCTTTGTAAATAGAGATACAATCATTGGATTAATACCAAAGACAATCAATTTGCTGATTATGAAGGCTTCTCTGCCCAATGCAAAAGTGTAACAGAAAAGCAAGCAGCCAGATTCCTGCAAGCCTTTAAAGCCTTCCTTAACATATTAAGGTTTAACACATTAGATGAGGAGCATACTGAGATTAGCATAGTTTAGATTGAAAGTCAGTAAATGGGAAATCAAATGGGTTTTTCTTTGGATCTAAACTATGAATCACTTCTAGAGTGATAAGTCCTTTCAGACTTATCCAATAGACAGGTAACATAATCTATTGGTTTATAAATAAGCTGTTTTATAAAACTGATAGGCATTGTCATGTTGTGCATTTCCAGTAAACCAGTTTACATACTCTACCATCGATTTCTCACAAGTTTCTCACTGTTTTCTACATGAGATATGCAGCTTTTTTAAACCACTTAGATGTAGCCTTCTCTTTACTGTGAACTTTGCAAATCAGTGTCAAACAGATCTTAGACAGTGTTTCCCTGTGCTGAGCAGACTAATGGTGCCTCTGTACAGAAGATACTGATGTAAAATGTTTGGTTTCCATTATTTCTTCCCCATTCACCAGAACTGCAAATACTATTGCAAACACAATAGTCATCTTAATCTCAAATTGCAACTATGCTAGTTGAAAACTGAATCAGAGTTTACACACTTTAATAAGAGAAAAAATTGTATGACAACTTGTTATAATGATTACCTTCCTAAAATGAACCAGAGTTGTAATGGAAAGAAAATGAAAAGCATGATTTAAGCTGAGCTGTATGAGTATAAAAAGAACACTGTTCTGGAAGAAAATGAAAAATCTGATTTCACCAAAAATACAATTTCTCTTTTGTGTCCAGAGGAAAGCACAAACCTAGGAAGAAAAAAGTGTCATTTATCTATGCAAGTCCTAATGAAAAAAGAATTCCCTTGCAGATGTGGCTTTCAAGAACATAAGAATAATTCCATTCATTTTAGAATTGTGAATGTGAAGGAAACTCACAGCCTTCACAAAACATTTACTGATTCATAATGTTGAAGTATTTGAAAGCTGAAGCCTTTTCTGATGCTAGCTGCCAGGGGGATCTTCCATGGTCCTAACCCCAAGGTAGTCCCATCCCTGCAGCACCCTGGTACAACCAGCCTGCAGAAGTACATTTCCTCTACTTCATATAAGTTTCTGTCTTGAAGGCTTAGGGAGTCTGCTCTGCTTGTCTGTCTCTTCTATAATGATTTATTAGGCTAATGGCTGATTTCAGGAAAATTTGGGGGAAAAAAAAAAAGGTTTTCTACAAGGATCAGGAAGATAGGAAACTGTTCTGGAGGAAGCGGGGGGAGACCATCTGACATCCTCACAGAGGCTGAGGGATTCAGCTGGTGAAGCGTAAAATTTGGCAGCAGTCAGCTGTGCTTACACCACATGTGTAGCTGATACAGTCTGTATTGTCTCCTGCCTAATGAACAGGTCTTCCAGGAAAATCCAGGTTTGTTTTAGGGCAAACACAGCACACAGGTTGTGGAATTTTTTTATTTAAAAAAATAATAACTTTTAAAAGTTCTGTTTTGTTTTGTTTGTCTGTTAGGTTTTTGTAGGGTTTTTTTTGTATGAGCAGCACAACCAAACTGCTTGAAATAAGCAGCCAACATCTACTCAAGATACTGTATGCTTGTAATCATCTTAAGGCACATTCTGTTTCATTGTGAGTGTATACAACACTCTGAGATAAGGCAGCCTGCTCATCTTTGACAGGGAGAAATTAAAAAGATGGTTAGTATTTTGAGGTATCGAAGAAATGGCCTGAAGTTGAACCAGGGGATGTTCAGGCTGGATATTAGGAAGAATTTCTTTACTGAAAGGGTAGACAGGCATTGGAACAGCCTGCCCAGGGAGGTGGTGGAGTCACCATCCCTGGAAGTGTTTAAGAGACGGGTAGATGTTGTGCTTAGGGACATGGTTTAGTGGTGTTGATAGGGCTGGGAATAAGGTTGGACTTGACGATCTTAAAGGTCTCTTCCAGCCTAAACTATTCTGTGATTCTGTGATTATAGAATATATGTGGGAAGTCTAGAAGCTGTCAGACTCCAGTGTTTTCTCTCTCAGCCTCACGTCTCCTTGATCAAAATTCTTCAAGAGCTAGCAAACTTTACACATTGTGATAGGCTGGAAAGAGTAAAAATTGCGTTTGGGTTTAGGCCTTCAAAAGAATCAAACTGACTCCAAGAAAACACATGAGAATGAGGTCTCAGGATTCAGTTTCCCTAGTGCCTTTAGGATCTCTCCTGAATGGGGATTTTCCAGCTCCAGGGGGAGAGAATGTAACAGTGGAAGAGACCAAGAAGACAGGGCTGCTGTCTTCTTGACTGTGGAAAAGACAGTATTACACAGTGACCTAAAAGCACCGGAAACCAGTAAATATCTCCCAAGTATATGAATAATACAGATAATTGTAAAGGAGGAGTGTTCTTGCATAGACTTGAGCTAACCTATGACAACAGGATCATAAAAAGGAACACAAAAAGCAGCCACTGCTATACAATCACCTTTCAGGCAAAGAAGAATCCAATCATCATCGCTCATAAAGTGGGCAACTATCACCACTAAGCAGGAAGGACTGCAGTTGAGTATTTTATCTAAAGTCTGAAAGCTGGAAAAACATACTGCTTTCTCCTAGCTTTTTGTTGTGGTATTGCTGTTTTTTAACCTCACATCCTAGTTCCTGTGTTCTTATTGTAACAGCTCCTAGATTATCACAGCCCCCAGAGCAACTTGTTTCCTCAGCCAGGCTCTTTCTCAGAACTGACTCATACTTGAAACTGTGTTTCATATAGTTGCCTATTCTACTTGGGAAGCTAAAACTATAATTAACTTCGGTAATTAGAGTTAGAATATTGTAATAATTCTTCTCCCAGAACTACATTTACCATGAAATTATTCATCTTTGGAGCCTATTCTTGCATGAGCTAATTAATATGTTGACAGCACTGTGATACTCTGTAAATAGTCCTAAAAAATGAAGCCCATGAACACTGCAGTCCCAAAGATTCATGAACAACATCCTCGACACCAGGTTTAAATAATAACAGGTACTGCATTTGAAATTTTTATATGAATATTAATGAGCTAAGGGCTAGGTTCAGTCCTCAATGGACTAATGGGGGGAAGAACCTGGTAGTAAAGCTTTTAACTTTATTACTTGCAGTCATACACTATTTAGGCTCTGCAGGTTTACAAGAGAGGAGATCTTGATATGTTTTTATAGCATCATTCCACTACCTTATGGGTTTCCACATGAACAGCCCAGCACGAACTCTCATCTCTTCCAACAACAGCCCTACACTGTAGCTGCAAAAAATGCTGTTCAGAAAGTCCATCAGTGACACTCTAGTGCAAACAGTTTTTTCATTCTGGACTGCAGGAGGAGCAAAACAAAGCTGATGTTGAGGGGTTTCAGTAATTACTATGAGGAACACACAAATACGCTTGTCTGAGTTGTTTCAAAATTTAAACTGGGCAGGAATTTTGAGCCAAAATCTATTTACAGCTTTACAAAAGTTGTCTTTAGAGGATATAACTTTCCTTTGCAGAATATTTTTGTAAAAACAGTAGGCTTTGCCAGTGTCTCTAAGATTCAGAACAGCCAGCTTTAAACATGTCAGAATCCAGACAGAAGACTTCCCAGCATGGTATGGAGCTATCATAATGCAGACTACTTCCACACTTTCTATCTCTGACATCTCTTCGTTGTGTTTGATATTTTTCCTTTTCCAGAAGCATTTATTTGTTCATTTATTTTTTTATTCTTAGAATCAAGCTCCTGCAGTCAACAAGGAACTGAAAAATATTCATCTTTTTTTTTTGCTACTTAGTCACGCTTGGCATTTTCTACAACAAATACAGAAAAACCATGTTAACAACAGCAAAAAGAAATAAGGATGATGAAAATACCAATCAGTTATTCACTGAAAGTTAAGAAGTAGTCTGTGTAGCATGGGTCACACAATATCAAATTACATGAAGGGAATCCTCTGTCTCTTTGCCTTCTTACCAATACTTTGTATTTGTTAGAGTTGTGAGAAACTGCGAGCAAAAAGTGACCTTTTCTGGCATCTGAACAGAAACCTGCAAACTTCTGTTTGGGGTTCAGGTGGAAATCACATCCAGATTTTGAGAAGGAAGTTTGAGAAATAAGAAAATAAAATAAATTTAAAGGCACCTTTAACAGAAGCAGTAGATAATTTATTTGAATAATTAAATCAGACTTAATTCTTCAGCATGTTCTCAGAAAATAGTTTGTATTAATTTGACAAAGTCTGTTTAAATAAATAAAAAAAAAAAGTTCAAATTTGTGGCCCACCTTTGTTCAGACAACCTGGTCAGTCTTCACACTAAACATTTTATTTAAAAAGAAAAGCACGATCTTAGGTGTTCAAGGCTTCCTACGGGATAAGGAAAAAATACATTTGTTCTGGTGATGACCCAGAAGAGGCTGTGCCTGCTTGAGAGGAGAAAGCAGAGGAGAGGGTATGAGCCTTGAGAATCTATCTTGCTCCTGGTGCCAAAGCTGCCAGTGGGACATTGGAAGGGTGAAGGCAGCATCGCAGGCTGCCAGATGAACCATTGTGTCATTGGTAGTGTCTCCTCAGCACGCTCCATTTGCCCAACTCACAGCCAAGAGAAAGCCTGGCTTGGCAAGGCTTTGGCATAAGAAACAATTAGAAAACAACAGCCCTTTTGCTACCTACCCTGGGAACATTTATCTGTCTATTTTACTGGTATCTGAAGCAGTCTCTGGTCTTCTGGTTCCCATGAGACAGGTCTTGAAAGGCATAAAACTGCACATAGCTAGTGATGTCCTGACAGCACATTGTTTGTCTGAAAAAAGCATATATTTGGAAGATCCTGTATTCCATTTCTATATTTAAAAAAGGAAACAACATTGTTGAGCTTGAAATTACTTTTTTAAGATACCTCTAATACTTGAAAAAAAAATGCACTAAGTAGTCAAAAGAGAACTAAAATGTTTTAACTTATTCCATTTTCTTTCTGTCAGTGCTTAATACCTACATGTAGATAGAAACACACACACATATATATATGTACAGTATCTCTTAAGATGTTTTAATTTTTGGGGGGCTGGAAAACCTGAGGAAATCCATATGTGTATATGGATAATATATTAGTGGCAGTGTTGTTTTTCTGAAAGCCTGTATTAACATGCCATTTATGGAAGAGTTATCATTGCTAGATGTTTAGATATTTATTTGATCTTCCAAAATTTAAAAAGTGTTTCCCTGTAAGTCAATCCTGCCAGCAAAAGTTACACAACCTTAATTTCCATTGTCCCACAGCACTCATCTGAAAAAAATTTATCAGATCTGGACTGGGGGAGTGGATGGCATTTTCTCTGAAAGATGTATCTTCTGAATTTCACTTTGAACTCTATCTGTCAAAAAATCTACTTGTGTTTAGTGACATGTCATGCTGAAGTCACAATTCAGGTAGCGTATGACGTTGCGTATCAATTTAGTTAATTTTAGGCTTTCCCTGCCGTGTCCCTTTTTAGATGCCTGTCATAAATTATTGTCTCTTTTAAAAGAGACTCTGGAATAAACAGAAGTGTTGAGTTTTGGTATTACATTATTTGCCTTTTTAATGCAATGGAGCAGACACTTCAGAAAAAAAAAAAAATCAAACTTATTTTAATACAAGCTTCTGGAAAAGAAAAGTTATAGGTTATTTTGAAACTTAAAATACTTTTAAAGAACATTTCCACTAAATATCACTTTATTTTGCTCCTTTAAAAATCAATTTTCTCAAACCAGTATAAAACCCTTGCAAATTAGAAAACACTCACAAATTTACTAATAGTCTCAAACACATGATTTTGCAAAAGAAAGCTTTGTCCCTGCAACTTCTCCCAATCTCAAGAAATGTTGTTGTATAGATACTTTTTTTGAAATCACTTGTGCAGAGCCTTACTCATCTATACCAGAAAATTTCTGAATAAGAAAAATAAAATCTGGAGTGAAAGGGGCAGTGCCCTAAATGGTTCAAGTGAAATTTTATCTGCGTGTATGAGAGCAATATGAAATCAGACATCCTTTCATTGTTAGCACAGGTTTTCAAGTGACAAGCCTTAAAGGCTAGTCAGAAATGAAGTGATCATAAAAACCTCGTGACTGCACACTCCAGGTTGCATTTTATTTGGTCAAATTTTTGTAGGCAATTGAGGTTAATTTGAACTGAGTCTGAGAACCTTAATTTTCCACCTAAGTAAGTGACATATTATTCTGATGGCACAGAACCAACAACGATTTCATGCACTCTGAGCCTTTTTGGAAGCTTTTAACTATGTGTCACATTATTAACAGAACTGACCAAAAACCAGCACAAGATAAGTTTGTTTCATTTTCTTTAGTAGTTCTTCTCATACCCATCAAACCTGCTTAAAGCAAAGAAAGATGTTCAGAGAAAGTGATATCCTTTTCTCCACAATTAGTACCAGCAGTTGTTGTCAAACAAGACATCTGTTTCACCAAGCAGCTACACCAGCAGCTTCCAGACTGCAATGTGTTGGGATAAAACATTCTACAAACCACCATTTTTGCCTAAATTTGTTTCCCCTAGGAAGATCTTGATAAGCTCCAGTTATCAGCTGATAACAAGAGAAAAAAATTTTAGGTAGATGCATATGCCAGTGGCACCAGTACTGCAAAGTAATAGCCAGCCTCATCATACCACCCGAGAAAAATCTTCAATTATAGTCCACATAGTTTCGTAGGGTTAGAAAGTAGTATTACGCATATTTGGATACTTCTTTGTATTCAGAGCATGTAACATTAAAACAAACGTTAAAAAACCAAACACCAAAACCAAAGCAAACCAACTTGCCACACAACATTTGAGTTGTAACGGGCAGCTTGGGACACATGGAATTGCATGCCATTTATAATATTTTGTTGAATAGCGGTTTTACCTGTCTGAGCTGCTGGTGTTTCTGGATAGTTAAAACACTACCATTCATGTTGGGTTTTTTTCAGGAGTACATACAAACAAAGATTATATAAGTATTTGATAATTATTCAAGTCTTGAAATAGGACTGTCAAACGCAAATCTGCATTGTGCTCCTGTGAGTACAGGCTGTAAGATTTGACAATATGACACTGGAAAAACTTCTTAGACAGAGAGAGGCCTCCAGGATCCTTTGCCACAATGGTGTCAAACATATTTAAGGAAGAGAAAGTAAAAATAAGAACTTCCAAAATATTTGTTATAGAGAAACTGTATCTACTGTTACTATCCATATCTATTGTTTAAAATGATCTTCAGTAAAGCTGTGCAGTAATTCACGCTTAGTCACCAGTCACATTTTTCCTAAAATCTCACATTTCAGTGTCAGTTCTACCATCATGGACAGCAGTTATCCAGATCTGAAACAGTAAAGCAAACTGTTATAGTTCACTTTACAGATACCTTCCAACAATGAGCACAGATATTCCATTTCTTTTTTTTTATTGGGAATTAAAGATTTGGATCTTCCAGGAAGCTTTCCTGTTTCATCTTCAGATACGGGGAAGGAAAGGGATAGGAAGAAACCATATAAAAATAAATATAAAAATGCTAGAAAGAAAGCAGAATTCACTCTGATATTCTGCTAAGATGATTTAAATCCAAAGACAGATTGCAGAGACTATGTAAGGACTCAAACTCTGGGGTATTTTTACTCTGAAATTTTTCAGCCATGCCAAGAGACCACTTGCAATCCATCACAGAAAATCACAGCTGAAATTCTACAGGAAGGCTATTACAAAGCCATAGCTGGTATTTTGCTATCCCTTTTTAAATTCTGAATAACTTGACCTGTGGAAAGTCTCATTTTTGCAGAAAAACTTTGGGCAAAGCCTCACACACCCTAAATCCATTCGAACAAGTCTATGCTGTAGGCAAGTACTACAGTAATGCAGAGCAAGTCATGTGCACAAACTCTCCTTCAGTTCTAGCCTAAGGGATTGAAAGAAAACTGGACCTTGTCTAAATTATGCAAGGTTCCTTAGCATAGGAAAACTGAAATATTTTCATATCTTAAAGCAGTCATGATTTCTGCTATTACCTGTCACACTAGAGTCATGTGTCTATGGATAATTCAGACTAACCATAAAGATGCTAGATAAGGAGTGAAAGCCTTGCATAAACTAAAGCCAGAGAGTTTGAAGTCTGTATATTACATACAGACACACACCTGCAGTTCAGACTAGGAGCTTGAGTGCTGCTGCTGATCCTCTAAATGCAAGATCTAGCACAAAATGCCAACACACATTAAGTAATCACATTTTCTTCACCCTTATTCCCCATTTTCACTGCAGTCACACTGGAATACTGCTGCCTGTCCCAAACCTCCTGATATTTCCCTACTACTCTCCCTCCTGATATGACCCTGCCTCCTGATACAACCTGCCATCAGCCTTAGCCTGCTCTGAAGGAGACGCGTTCTCCTCCAGGTCAGAGCAGGGGGCTGTTCTACTCCAGGCTCATTTCAGTGATTCTGGTAGAGAGCTGTGTCTCTGCTTGGGAAAAGAAGAAACTGCCTGAAGACAGCTTTCCTCACTTGTTACTTGGATATCCCTGACATTTCATTGCAGTTGGACTGTCACTGTTAGACCACAGACTAGAAATGGCTTGTGTGACAACATCTCAAAGCATATGGGGAGATTTTAAAGGTAGTAAGTCACATGAAGAATGAATATGCAAGAGCAGAAAGCTCTAGAGATTAAAATAAAGCTAACAAAGGCCAGAAACTTCTGAGGAATCTGCTCATGACCATAAACAACTGAAGTCCTAGATAGCAGAATATAAAATATTATTTTTAAAAATACCAAACGAAAATAGCAGTACTAGATTCCTCACTGGCAGAAAGTTTCCAAGCTGCTACCCTTAAGCAGTACATAAAATTGGCCCTCTGGAAGCAGGAACTTTTCTAGACTGTGAAAAAATTCCCCTGAGATCAATCTCCCACCTGGCAGCCTAAGCTTAGTCACATGCAAATTCATAAAGAACAGACATCCAGGTTATCTGGACTCACAGAAAAAAAAAGTCCTGATTACTTGTGGATCATAGGATTAGAACTGAGATGCTTCCCCATTCCTGCAAACTATTCCAGCATTGTAAAACCAGATGCAAATCACGGGCTTTGCTGTTGCTCATTGTTTCTCATCCTCATTTATGAGAAGTATGTATGTAAGATTATGCATAAATATATATACCTATACACATGCGTATACATACTTACAAATATGATTAAAATATGATCCTCAGTCTTACAACACTGTCCTATAGAAATGGATCAGCTTTACAGAGGTCATCAGCCACAACTTTGTTGATTCAACACATCCACCCCTCCCATCAAAGTACTTCCTACCCATTCCTCTAGTAACTAAAAGCCATTGCCACCCAGAAACCTACTCTCCACATCACCTCTGCAGCATCAGGAAAGAGTAAATTCATATTGCAAATGAAATGTGGGAAAGATTAACCTGAACAGGGAGTCTGTGTCAAAAAGAGTGCTACTTTTCTTAGAACAAAGTCCTAATGATCAAGTCATCATGCAGCAGATAAGCCACCCAAAGTAATTTTAAATACCAAGGTAATAAGCAAGCTTATATATGACTAACAAAAAGATGAAAGGATGAGACAGGGTTTAACAATTAAAGCCTATGTCCCTTTCAAGGAATAGCTCCTTCTACTTTCTGTGCATTTGCATGCAATACAGAAGAGATTTTACCAACAGTTTTTATACAGACATGTGAATTCGTGTTTAACAACAGCAAAACCACCAAACCTCAGATACCAGTTCATTATTTAAGAAGTTTCTTAGCACAGAAGTCTACCCCATATACACTAATCTTTAGCTCTCTGTTCTGAAGATTAAGTTCTAAATTAGTCCCTCTTTATAAAATAGTGAACAGCTCAGTTGGTTCTGCCAGAGGTATACAGACATGTAATTGCCTTAACAACTGCTGAAATGGCAGACAGCCCTTTGGTGTACACAGGTGTTCACCTTTGCCAGAAGAGCTTTCTGATGTGTGCCTGCCAAAGCTAATGGGATGAATGAAGAAGGAAAGAGAGGCATCTAGTGGCATATCTGGGTTGTTCTTTGCATCTTGTGAAAATGCTCTAGAGTCCAAGTATTTCACAGGTGATCCACAACTTCTTTTCAAAATTTGCTTTCCATTGTGAGTAAATGCATATGAAAAAAATACAGGGGATTTTTCTTTCTTCTTCACAACTGGAGATCATAACTATTTGAAAAAAGACATTAGGGCTTCATTTTTATTCTCTAATTCAACAACAGTTCCTTGCATTTGTGTTCTTCTTCAATGGAGAGAGACCATGCTGCAAACGGTCAACGATTTACAAGATCAAAACCGCTTGTGAAGTTCAGCACTTGACAATGTAAAGGTCAGCTTCTAGAACTGTAGGAGCAAAGACCAAACTGTCCTGAGCATCACTGATAAGAAGCAAATAATACTAAGGAACAATCATTGTGACTGACAGAAAGCTTGCAAATGTTACAGTTATTACTGCCCATTTTTTTAAATCTTGTGTGTTAGTATATATTACTGTACACTGGTAGAAACATCATGAAACAAAACCATAGTAATACATACATCTGAAATAAAGTCACAAAGAAGTAACCTTTTCAACACAGACTATTCTGAAGCCTTGCTGAAGTCAGTCTTATTACCTAGAGTTGTCCAACTGTTACGTTGTTTTAGCATGAAACTGATTTATTCTTTATGTTATAAGATACTTTAATATTAACGGTTAATTGAAATGCTGTAAGAGTTTTGACTATTTAGCCTTGTTGCTGAAGATTTCAAGCATCAGAAACATGATTTACCCAGTCTCATATAATTCAAGATTGCTTGTAGTCACAGTATGACTTCTTTGTCCTCACAAACTACTTCATAAATATGCACCAACAAAAGCAATAAAGTTACTTCAAAATTATATACAGACTTGTTTTAACTGAGGTATTCTCATAAGCAAAGATTCACTTACACAAATATGAACCAAGAGCTTTAATGTTAATTGTAACACTGTATGCAAGAATCATAGACAGATGAAAAGAGACAAATTAAGTTCAACATGATAAACTATTCCATTAAGTCCTGTCATGAATAATGACCTTAACTTTTCTGAAAAATTTAATGCCAACATGGGACTGAATATAAATATTTAACAACACTGTGAATCTGAACTTCAAGATGAATTAGAGTTTTGCAGAATTTTTTGAAGCATTTTCTTTCAACTCAGAAGTAGCAACATACTTTAGATCAGAATCTGGAAAAAGAAAATGTTTTATATCCAGGAGAGACATAAAAGCACTGGATTCACTGTACATGTGTATATCTCCTGGTATCCCTCTTCAGCAAAGGGAGAAATGTCAACCCTGATCCCTTCAGGGTATGTTTTAAAAATTCAGGCTGAAACTTAGGAAAGAGATCACCAGAAACTTTTCTTTGCCTTCCACAGGCTGCAGCTGTTACATACAATTCATCTTGCTTCTTTGAAGCCATAGGCAAAGATGAGTTTCAGAACTAGGAATGCCATAGAAAGGTGTTGTAGTCCTCCTTTGATCACTTATAACCATGAGAAACCATTGTTTTTTCAGATCAACATATTCAATGGCTTGTAAATGCAGTTTCTAACCTATTTAAGTAAAAATTGATATTGTTTGCAAAACCAAAACATTTGAACTATTCAAGCCAGGCAGGTACATCTAACCAAACGTGCTCAGGAATGTGGGAAAGAGCAGTTCACCCAGCATACCTGAGAGGACAGTAACTTTCATAGAACTAGAATGGATGTTTAAGGACATAATCTCTTCACTGGAAGAGGATGTCTGACTCCATCTTAAACATAAATTAAGTTGGAAATGAAACAGAAAGTCTTCTTTCAAACTACCTCCAAACTGATGTTCCTACTGATGAGCCCTCAGTAGAAAACCCTTGGCTTGGCTGGACCACCTTTCCCTCCTCAATTCTTCTTTCACCCAAACCTCAAGGGAAAAAAAACCACCTGGATTTAAGTTCATAACCAAGAGAAAATACAGAGAAATGCGGAATTTTGCCCTTACCTATTTTTAAAAGACATTTATCATTGAGGCTGTAAATGATTCTGAGACATACAAAAGTATACCATGTGTACAAATAGTCATGTAAATAAGTTCTGTTGATTTCTATAGGAAGATGTGACCAGAAAGTACTATAACTCCTCTAGTTTACTGACCGCAGGTAACCTGATATTAGCAAGAATTCACAGGAAATGTCGCTACTAAATATCTCTGTGCTAAGTGGAAGACCTTCAGCTGGAATAGTCTCACAATATTCCTAAGCAGAAATTTGCTCCCAAAGCTTTTATTCACCAGTGAATGTAAGCAAATTTCTGTGTGTGTGTGTGTTTCTCTGTGTGTGTGAGAGAGAGAGAGAAGGGCATACATTTCTCAAGGAAAAGATAACTTACCACCTACTTACTAGCTTGAATTTTCTGCAAAGTAGCATGCTTTATAAAATCACGACCAAGTGAGAGGCAAAAGACTTGTGGAAAACACCTTATTATTTACAGGTGCCTAGTGTAACTTTTCCAGGAATTGGATAGTCACTTTATAACAATCTTTACCTATAAAATGTATTCCTGATGATTAGGAGAAGTGATGCAATTTCTGCATAAGACCAAACTCTATGCCGTTATAAGACAGTAAGACCAGAATCTGACTCACTTGTTTACATTGGTTTTATTGTCAACAAAAAGAAAAAGTCGTTCTCTTTGGAAATCTACATTTCAATGCAACTAGTTCGGCTTCTTTTTGAGGCTTGGCGTTGGTGGAATAGATTTGATGATGCTCTTTATGAGTACATTTTATTGCTTTTACTGATCCATTTCATATGTTGGTGATAGCTTCTCCAAATCAAATGTTTTAATTGAAATCCATGTCTGTTGTTGGATTAGATGGGTAGAAGACTAAAAGCTATCCTTTTCCCCCCCGTGTCCCCCCCCCCTGCTAGCACATATTTTATTACTGAGGGTGTATCATCTAATTGTAGGGGGGTTTTAAAACTTTTATTATTTAAGGAATTATGCAAAACAGGAAATAATAAAATTCCCAGACTGCATCTAATATGCTAGCTACTCACCTTCTATTAATGGTGTACATACCCAAGTGATTTCTGGCACTTAGTAGAACCCCTCCTTTTGAAATAGCAATGGAAATGAACAAAGATCACTTGAGAAAGCCTTGAGCCTTCCATTGGAGTAAAAGATTTATACCAAGCTATCCTGATCACACTAGAAGATTTTTTCTCCTCTTCCTTACTCAGAGCCAGGTTTAGAGCCCACCTTGGTGAAAGGCAGCTTCAGATTTTTCTTCAAGTCAATTTTGGAGACCACATTTGAATGTTAGTGTTTTATATGTTGCTGAAAGCTCCAAACTTCTGGCTATTAGATGCAGCTGCAAAAGAGAAAAACTGACTGAGAATAACAGTGCAAATCACTAATTTGTAGACTGATTTAGTTGCTTTATGCATTCGACTCCAGGACAACAAATACAGCTCTCGTTTTCCAGATAAGAGATATGCCTTTGTCTAGATTAGAGCTAAGCACTTAAACTCTTAGTGACATTAGCCCGAAGACCCAACATATTAGGAGGAACAGTATTCCTATCCTGCTTTTAATAAGCCCATTCAAAGTCACTCTTCTTTATGTATTTTAGATCACCATTCCTGAGGACTGCTAAGGTTCAGTGTTGTAGTGCCTCATTCTAAATCCCCTTTTGTGGTCTAATTGGATTTTCAGTGCTTGGACATTTTGGTCCAATGAATGTCATTAGCAGCTAGTTCTCATTTTCAGCTAGACATTCTCATTATCAACTAACCAATTAGGCTTTTGAAAACCCTACTTGACATCTTACTGCATGCTTGAAAAGCTACTTTCCTTTAAAAAAATGGCTATTGACACTAATTTTCTTGAAAGAGAAATAAGCGCAAAGATCTTGAAAGATCAGATACAGCTAAAGTTTCTTCCCTCTGTTAACATCCTTACTCAGTTTGGTATCTTAAGCGACTCTTATTTAAGTGCTTTGGCATTATTCAAGAAACAGTCTAAATGAGATAAAGCATATTGTGTTCCTTTCTCTGTTGTTCTGACCTCATATCCCATTAAGTTTAATGATACATAGTATTTACTAATAACATTCTTCTTTGCGGGAAAAAACCAAAAAAACCTTTTCCGTAATGTTTTCAAGTATATTAAATCATATCTTTGGCATTTCAGTTGAGAATTACAGGCAGTTTCTGGGCTGGAGTCTGAAAATGTGGCAGAACATGAAGTTCTTTCTGTCAGTATAACCCTGCATCATATCACAAGGAAAGAAAACAAAACAACTTTTAAGTTTGCTCAGCAAGAACTGTTCACAAAACTTCCAGAAACAGACCCAAGATGACAAATCAAAGACAGTACGCTTTGCCAGACTCAAAATAACAAAAAATTAGTTTGTTGACAACGCATTATGTGGATTTCTTATACGGATTTTCTCCATTGAAAGTTCTCTCCCTACCTCCACCTTTAATGAAGGTTTAGCTGTAAGGGACATTTTGTTTCATCATAGAGACTGTAGGCAAGTTGCTGATAGAGGTTCAACAGAGTTCTTGCTTAAACATTAATTTCTGTGATGCTTTATTTGATATCTTTCTTTGCATACTTCCTTCACTTTTCCCTTTACAAAAACCAAGGGAACTAATATTAAAAAAAAGTTTTTGGAAAACTCATTGAGCAAGCAAGTTCAAAATATAATGCACAAGTATGTTCAAAATGCATAAACAAGTAGAACAAAACAAAATGCTGATGTCTGCAACTCCTCTCTGTTTTTGCATTACTGAATTCTCTTGTGAGAAAGGAATCTCAGCATTGTAGCTCCACATAAGGCACAAAATTAAGATCCACCCCCATTTCACAAAGTTTACAGCTTGACACTGGGATCCTACCAAATTTGTAGTCTATACTTTTTCAAATATATTAAACTAAACAAATAGTAAACTAAATAAACTGAGTAAATAATGGAAATTACTCCTTCCATGCTCCACATGCTACTTCTGTATCTCTTGCACAAATAAGTCAAGTGACTTTGTTTAGGGTTCCTCATGGTAAACGCTCTTCACAGCCTGTATTACTCTTTTGCTAGCTGTATAAATAATGTATAAAATTTTCAAATATTGTTACTTAATCAGCTGATACATTTCTGAAATTTATTCCATTTTTATTGCCCCAATCGGCAAGTCAAATAGAGGGAGAAAATCTATTTTGAAGCATATGTTTAATTAAAGTAACCAAGATCATCATGGTTCACCACAAGAAGAAAAAAAAAGAAAAAAAATATTCTTCTCAGAATATTCTCTCTGTCCCAAATACACTTATTATTTTGTATTTTGATCCCTTTCCCTCTTCTTTCTTGCAGACCTTCTTGTAATCCAGATGAAGACAACCTGCTCTTTTACAACTGATTCAAGTGAATACTCTAGCAGCAACGGGATATGGCAGCCAGTAGGAGTATATATATTCATATGAAACAACTCTGTAAATTCTCTTGCATGTCAAATTTGCCACCGGAAGGCTTGCAATTAGAAAACACGTCAGTGATCTGGTTTAAGATGAAAGATAATTAAGATAATTATACCATGGTAAACTTCATTGGAAATGAGGATTCATTCTTCATCAGTAACTTTGCCATCTGCAGCTTCTTGAAAGCTTAATTCCTTGCTAAGAAAGGAAAGAATAAGATGGGCATTACCCTTCTTGCAGGAAGATGGAACTGCGTAAGCACCTTGCCATTCATATAATTTAATATTGGATAGAGATCTGGCAAAATGTATTAACTCATGCAAAATGTGATTGATATAACACAGTAAATGAGGATGAAAATGTTCCTCAGATGTCAGTCTTTCTATATCATAGGAAGCCATACTGCACAAGATGATATGCTGTATATGATGAACGAAAGTTGCAGACTAGTCACACGGGAATGTGAGATGGGACTTGCAAGGTGGGATTGTTTTGTGACAGTGTTCGGTGTTTTGGTGAAAGAAGACTTCTGCAGTATTCCTGTATAAACCTTCATCTTGGACCTCTCTCACCCACACTCCCAAGAGATACAGAGCTCTCCTGAACACTGTTGTTACACACTCCTGTGTTTACCCAGGGTATATTGCCCATTTCTAGGAGTACTGGTGTATCACTAGCTGCCCAAACTCCTCAAGGAGAATCCCACTGCCTGTGGTACGTGAGAAGAGTTTGGCCTTTCTTCAAGCATGACTTGTGATAGCATAAGATGGCTTATACCATGTAATTCTTGAAGCTGCTGTGTGCCCAAATGGCAAGGAGGACTGCATAGCACTGCTGCTTTCAGCTGGGACACTCGTCTTCTCATTCAAACAGCACTGAGTGCAGGTGGTGCACAATTTGTAGCAGCAGGGGTTTGGGCAGGACATGCCTTGGACTTTCTCCAGTAAAACAGGGTACTCGGAATCTAAAGGCACTTCTGCAAATCCAGTAGATCTATGGCTTATCCTAGCTTGGATAAAAATCCACCTTTGAGTTTAAATTTTTTGTCCAGGGATGCTGTATCTAATGAAAAGCAGAGAGGCCAGTGAAAGTGTTACAGTTATTATGGAAGAAGTGTATCTGATGCAGATGTTCCTTCCTTAAATCATGGAATAAAAAGGCATGTCTTACCACTGCAACAGTACTCCAAACATCAACCAGTTCGGAGCAGAGTTACCAGCTTTCAATTCCCCCAAACAATTTTTCAGCTAACTACTTTGTAACTTTAGTCATATCGTAATTTGTTTCACAACAGATCATTTTGTTTTCTGTATAGTTCAAGCCCTTCAGTGATAATATCAGTAAGAGTTTCAGAAGTGCTTGCAATGTTTTCTAACACAATGATGGTAGAATTAGTCCAATAATGGGGCTATTTTCAGGGCATAGATAGCTGAAATGAGTTGGTCCCACTGGGACTAGTGGACATTCACACTCAAATGGCTGAAATTTTTGTAAGTGTTAAACCTACATAAGATTCTGTTAATAGCTTTCCAAAAACAAACCCTGTAAAAGCTTATTGATTTGGGAGTTTAAAAATCATGGCACATAAATTGTTAGTCTCTTCTGAAAATTTTAGCCTCGTGCTAAATGAAACAAATCTGGATGAGATGCAAGGAACTAAAAGGAGGTAAAAAGGAAAAAGATAGGAAAGTTTATATTGCTAGAGTTTTCTCTATTAAGTATCCTGAACATTTAGGTTAAAAGCAGAATACAACAAATATAACAGACCCCAAACAAAAAAAAAAGGCTAACAAACAAGAGAATTCTTCTTATATTTTGTAAATAGTCTTCATTCTTTTTTCTTTCAAACAAAAAAGCAGGAAAAAGAAACTCTTAGGGCTTTTTTCAGTGCTCTTAGAATCTCCTTTTTCCCCCGTGTTAAAGTAGTCCTTTTACCAGCTAAATGACTTTGTCTCTTACAAACTATGAAAACCACTGGATATGCTGATTGAAAACTATTGTTGTTCTGATTCAAATGTTGAGAAAACCAAGGTCACAAATGGCCATTTGCAAGAAACAGTATTAAACAGCTGATGACTAAAACCCCTGTACATTTTTCCATCTGTATTTCATTCAGCATCCAGTCCCTATCAATTATTCACTTTCATTTCACTTCTCCCGATGGCTGTTTTTTCTACAAAGCTGCCTCTTTGCATTATGTCTTGACCTCCTGTTCATGCAATTAACAGCCACTGCTAATTCCTCTCAGCTTCAGATCATTTTGCTACTGCCCCATGCAGGTAGCTAGCGAGGACTAGGACTGACTTCAGTCAGAGTGTTCAGTGGTTCCTCCTACGCTCATACTTAAGCCTTTACACTGCTGGCGAAAAGCAGGTGCTTGTTTCTCGACTACTAAAAGATAACTGACACTTTTCCCAATGAAAATGTTGCTTTTCTAAAACTCCATTCTTTCCTTCCAGCTATGACTTCTTCCTGAGAACCTGCAAAGTCAAACTGACCAGCAAACAGCACATAATTAATTCAAACATGTAAGTCTAGTCACAAGAAGACCAGAGGAGTAATGAGATAAAGGTTTTCGTGGATGCGTATAAAAATGGCAAGATCAGCTGTTGTGCTATACTTTTATGTCAACTCCTGGCAGTTTAGACTTCACCAGGCTACATAGTGAAAAGACATGAGACACAGCCCCTGTCTGTAAAACAGGCAAAGCAAAAGTCATAGCACAAATCTGATTGTCTCTTCTACAAATTGATATATAATTTCCAGACTATCAAGAACAGAGTATTTAACAAAAGCAGCAACAGAATTTCTGCCTATTAAAAGACTCACAATTCACAAAATCATAATGAAAGCAGTTTTTATTTCTTAGAAAACATTTGAGAGAAAAACTATGTTAAGATTTTTCAAAGCACACTTCATGAAGGAAATAAAAGAACTTACACTTTTGAAATAAATTAACTTCTAGACTTCCATTAAAAAAAATTCCAAATATGTATAACAATACATTAAAAGCCATTATTTTGCCAGGGACATTCAAGTAATCCTAGGTGGAATATGTTAAAGGTCAAGCTACATAAATCAATATATAATTAATTGGTTTTGATGACGAGGAAAAGAGATTTTCAAATGACGAAGATCTACCCTTAATCAAATATCGCAACGTTGCTGTAATTAACAGTTTTTCATTGTAAGGGATAACTCACAGGTTTTAAGACTTAAAATTAATGAGGCTGTAAGTAAGATTGGCTGGCAATTTCATGATTCTTTATTTTGGTTGCACTAAGAATAAGAATTTATTCTGTAAAACTGTAAGGATCTGGGGTTAGGCCTTTTTCAGTACTGTGTACTGGCTTGCAAAGTTCAGCCAAAAAACACTCTGTGAAATTAAACATGGAAGAAGTGTGATCACAAATGAAAAATGAAATTTAAAGTGCAGAAATCTCTAGCTTTGCCTCTTATACCAACTCTACGAAAGATTGGACATTTTTTTGTGTCATCAGGATTAGGATCCTTTCATAATGGTTGACAATTAAAATAATTAATTTTGTGTATTTTATTGTTTAGATCAGTTTAAATACTTATGTAAATTCCACTTTCATAATACATCTTGAGATTGCTCACTTTTCTTAAAGATTTTCAAGATGTTCAAGAACTAAAGATCACCAAGGATTACTGAATATAAAAGCCTGAAATACATACTCCTACTATGGCCTAGCCTGCAGTAATAACTTAGACAAGTAAAATAAACCACAAATTTTGTTAAAAGCTCATTCAGTGCTGGGACACCAATTTTGGGGGAGACTTGTTGTGTTTTCCACAGGTAAAAGTATTCAGACATTAAATCTGACACATCCACAAAGCTCATCTCAGTCTTAACCAGGTATTCAATGTTTGTACTACCCCAATAAAACAGCAAAATAGTTGGTAATCAGTTTGTCACAGAGTAAACCTGAGCTACTTCTTTTCTAGTCTCTCTGTTACTCTGCTCTGGGATTGCTTTCTTTCCCAGCTCACATCTCCACCTCTTCTTTTCACTTGTCCAAGTGCTCCATGACATATTCTAGACTGACAGATGTCTGTTTGCCACAGACAAAATCTGAATTTTATTACTGGTACTGCCAGACTGTGCAGCTTTTGACAGTCACCTTTCCCAGCCCACACCTTGTTTAGCCCTTTGCAGACTGCAGGCTGGGGGAAGAAAAGCATGTGCTTAGATTCAGATGTGCATATGCTTTGCACACCTAGACATGAGCTTCTGCCAAATTTCAAGAATGAAAAGATATTTTTCTCACCAACACAGCTGACTGATAGGGAAGGGTTTCCAAAAAGCAGAGGCAGGCAGTCATGGTGCCCAAATCAAAAGCTTCTCCCAGTAGATCTCAAAGGCAGTGCTATCATCAGCTTTGCTGTCCTGCTGCATGCAGGTATTACTAGATGGTTTCAAACAAGCATAGTTCTTCCTCTGGTCCATATTTTTTTTCCTCTTTTCCCCCACCAGCCAGTTCTTGCATGAACAAGATTATTGTGATGGTTTCTTCTTACTGTCTTTCTTCTCCAGGTGATATGAGGGAGACTTACAGCCTTAGTCCTCTCAGCAAGGCAGGATTAATCCAGAACATTTTAGCACGAATTTAAGTAATTTATATATATGGCTTACTCTTTTGTTACAGGGTACTAATATTTATTCTATTTTGAATTATTTGTGCCCTCATAGACTGTATTTTTGAAGAAAGAATCCAAAAAGCAACTTTTGCCTGCTTTCAAGATATAAAGGGAAAGGTTGGCTTGTATTTCTTTTTTCTTTGAAATAACAACAAATCCACCTACTACATGGTAGTTGAACCCTTCTACAGCCATATATACTGAAGAAAACAGTCCTCTCAGCCATAATAGCTGCTGCTACCTCCCAGAGACTGCTCCTGTCTGGGACAGTTTAATCTGAAGGAGGTTCCTGAGCAGGAAATTCAGTATACCAAGAGGCTCATCATGTAAAGTGTTTTGCAGTCCTAAAAGCACAGCTGCTGTGGTGCTGTCTGGAGAAAGCAACATATCGTCAATGACAATTAGTAACAGCTTTGCTTACAATGCACTTGCAGCACAGGGAGGACTTTATCAGATTCTGAACACAAGTTTTATCTGTATCTGAAAGCTCCAGTGCTCTCATGCCATCAAGGTAACGGTAATAGTTCTACATACATATGTTTTCAATGTAATTAGAATAAATCCTCTTTTTATTCTAGCCATTTACGCCACACTAAAAGGAGTAATTTTAAAAGCAAAGGAAAAATGCAAGGTGGAGGATGAACAGCTCCTTCTCCGTCTTCTGAGCAAATGAGGCATGCCATGCTCTTCTTCTTTCTGTGCACAGGCGACTGCCGCGTTTCAGATGGGACAAAGGGCACTGGGCATGGATCCAGCAGCATTTCTCACCCCAGTTCTTCTAAAGAGTGAGGGAAACCATACCAAACTGAAACCATACCACACTGCTCTAAAGGGCAAATGCAGCAAGCCAGTCACAGAACAGGAAGAAGTCAGCAGTCCCTTAGCTCAGTTAAGTACTTGGCCTGCATTGAAATCTACAGGAAATTTTATTCCTTTCTTTCCACACACACACCCCCCTCTATAGAGGGAGCTTCTGGTCCCACCGGAAGTAATAATTCGATAGAAGTGATAAACCAAGTTACATCTGAGAAAGTTCATTACTAATCAGAAAATGAATAGGAGTTTTCAAAAAGACCCCAAAGATCATTGATCTCCCATTAATATAATTATTTGCCATGCTACAGCAATCTGGGACTCCTTATACCAGCAGCAGGAAAGCCAGCACTCTTTAGGAGTGTACTATTCAGCACAGACTTCAGCAACACAATGCTTTGTTCTTCAATATTAGAGGTGTTTATACAGGCTTGGGGAAGAGTGGCTGGAAAGCTGCGTAGCAGAAGAGGGTGCTGGCTGACAGCCAGCTGAACATGAGCCAGTAGTGTGCCCAGGTGGCCAAGAAGGCCAACAGCATCCTGATCTGTATCAGAAATGGTGTGGCCAGCAGGAGTAGGGAGGTGGTTGTCCCCCTCTACTCAGCTCTGGTGAGGCCGCACCTCAGATCCTGTGTTCAGTTCTGGGCCCCTCACTACAAGGACGTTTTGCTGCTGCAGCTTGTCCAGAGAAGGGTAACGAAGCTGGTGAAGGGTCTGGAGCACAAGTCTGATGAGGAATGGCTGAGGAACCAGGGGTTTTTAATCTTGAGGAGGCTGGGGGGAGACCTCATTGCTCTCTACAACTACCTGAAAGGAGGGTGAAGTGAGGAGGGGGTTGGTCTCTTTTCCCAGGTAACAGTGATAGGACAAGGGGTAATGGCCTCAAGTTGTGCCAGGGGAGGTTTAGATTAGAAATTAAGAATAAAAATGTTCACTGAAAGGGTTGTCAGGCTTTGGAACAGGTTGCCCAGGGCTGCGGTAGAGTCCCCGTCCCTGGAAGTATTTAAGAAATGTGTAGATGTGGTGCTGAGGGACATGGCTTAGTGGTGAATTGGCAGTGCTAGGTTAATGGTTGGACTTGATGATCTTAGAGGTCTCTTCCAACCAAGGCTATTCTGTGATTCTTTGATTTTTAAATTTGTGAGGAAGACTATATTCAAATCTAGCGAAGCAGAAAAATTGGGAGATACATTTATTTTTTTTCTAAACAGTGATTAAAAAAACAAATAAAGAAAAAAGCCTTAATGCATAGTGTCAAATAGGTAATGAAAAGCTTCTGTGTACTTGTCAGCAGCTTCCTATATGAGCCATAAGCGATACAACAAATCATATGCTTCAGCTTTGAGTGGCAGTCTGTATCCACACTGGTTAAAAGCATAAGGTTACAGAATCACAAACCCTTTTGTTTCTGTGCCTTTCAGACCTTCTCTTGCTCTCCTGACATCCACTTTTTTCCCTTCACCAACAATCAAGAGTGCACATTTAACATGGGGAACAACCTAGCAATTCTCCTGACCTGGGAAGTGATCGTTAGTGGTTGCCAACCTCACAGGTAGGACCTGTGAAACAACCAAAGGGAAGAGATCTCTTCCAACCAAGGGAAGAGATCTCTTCCATAACTTACTGGATTGTACAAGGAAGGATAAATGTTCTGCCTCACTGATACTATTAATGTAGCATGAAAAAAAAAAATTATTTTTTTTAAACATTGAGAAAACCTATAGTCCACATCCTGATTTCAACTCTGCTATTTTTATTTCTTTTCAAGGAGGAAAATTAACTGAAAAAATTTTTTACACTTATTTATAAAGAGAAAAATAAATAAATAATGGGACAAGGGGAAGCTTGTTCTTAAAACAGCTTTGCTTCACTGAGATGAGATCCTTAGCACAGTACTGTTAAAAGATAAACATATTTATAATACAGTCTTTTTTCGCCATTATGTTGCTGCATTGCAGCACAGAAGTCTGGTAATACCCTATTAATTTGGTAGTGAACCTTCATCTCTGAAGGGTGGAAAACAAAATTCCCGAAATCTTAGCCTATAATGATTGCAATTAATTAGCTGTTCAACTGAAGTCTATAGACAGATTAGTTTTAAAGAGCTGAGCGCCAGAAGGAGCAATATATGACAGCTGTAGCAGCTAGGAAAAGGTTTGACTATAAACTGGAAAGATACTGAATTATCTTTCCCTTTGGCAAAACAGAAAGCAAGCATCTGCTTTAGAGAGGCCCACGGCATGCCTAGCAGGAGCAAGAGAATGGGGTAGAGTGAGAGAGCTGCAGTGGTCTTCCCTGATTCACAGTAGGGACTTGGCTCTTTACAGCATGGATGTCAGCAGTAGCAGCTAAGATACGTGTAGCAAACAAGTGAACAGAGCAAGAACACAAAAACACAGCGTAGGGTCTATAAATGTCATTGAAACATAGTTCAGAGTAACTATAGTGTCTAATTGCTCTGCAAATCAGAAGTTGTTTAGGCAGCACTATGGAGAGAAGAAAATTAAAGTAGACATGAAGGTTCATTTCTTTAAGTATCAAGCTTATATGGCATCTGTTATAAGCTCTAAATATTACACCGTTATTACATTCTGTGGCTTATGCCACACAACAGGATTTAGTTCTGCTTTTCCAACAGTTAAAGAAGGCTCTCCCTCCCATATAGGGGCAGGAATTTGTAGTAAGGTCACCACTTACCATGTAGTTAGCTGTGTTTGCTAAGATATTTTTTAACATTTAAGTAAAAAGTGTTAACCTCAAGGTAAAGCAGAAAGACTACACCCACATATAATGTTTGAAAGCTACCTTTGGTAAAGGAACAGAAGTCTCTCCAATCCCGTCATTAATGCTTGGAAGATGCTAGTCTGAATTTTCATCCTTCTCTCTTCTGAACGGCCAACTTCACCTAAGTACGTTTCCAATTGAAAAGCATGCGGGTCACCAACACAACACAGTGGTTGCTTTTTGAAGGTATCTAGTTGCTGCTACTGCTGTTTATCTTTTTATAAATTAACATGCTTTAAAGATTCTCCGAAATACTGGAAGAATGCTTATTCTTCTCATTTCATGTGTACTCATGCATAGGAGCTCCTGCTATGCTATAATTTCACCAGTCAGATGTAAGTAAATGGAACAGATGAAGATCTGCCAAAATCAGATGACCTCTTCTGAAAGCACATAAAACCAAACTGGGTGAACTCAGC
Organism: Podargus strigoides; assembly: GCA_028020825.1. Classification (NCBI taxonomy): domain Eukaryota; kingdom Metazoa; phylum Chordata; class Aves; order Caprimulgiformes; family Podargidae; genus Podargus; species Podargus strigoides. Next base: position 91,401,530 of record CM051663.1, on the reverse strand, counting down.
TGACTGAAAGGTCTTGTTCAGAGAATTGCAGATCTTCAAGTCATACCAGCTCCTCTATATGGCAGTAATGGGTGGTGTTTGTTGCAGTCTACAGTCTCATTACAGTTAAAATAATCTCTCTTATTGTATTGTGACATTTCAAACTCCTTTAGGAAACAGCCATCAAATTATGCTGACAGGTACAGAGTAAAAATAATTAAGGTGTATAGTATTTGTCATACTTGTTCAAAACAACCAACTTAGTCAAAATAAGCATACATTATATTTGAGTTATATCTTACTTATTTACTAGGATTTTAATAAAGTATCTCCTAATGTCTACCTCAGAAAGTTGATTTAGTAGGTTATTAAGTCTGCTAATTACTTAACTAAGCTAAATTGCTTATTATCTTAGGATAGAGAATTGTTAAGTGACCAAGGCAATAACTTGAAACCTCAAACCTGAACTCAAATCCCAGCCTGCAATAACCTCAGCTAAATGGCTGAGCCTGAGTTCATCATTTATGAAAGTGCAGCTTACTATCTGCAGGAGTGATGTCAGGTGACATATATTAAGAACTGTAACCTACTCATGTGCTAGAATATTAAAGACAAATAAATACTGCTATTTTGGTAACTTCACTAAAGTAGACAAGTTCTAGAAATACCTCCACTTTTAAGGTGTCCTGAGCAGACTTTGAAAATCAGATAGGTTTTCAACATTATTTGGTGCTGAATGTCTAATAGAAGGCATTTAACATTTTCAAGCACATTTTAAATTAGGATCCAGATTTTAGGGTTGAGTAAACACCTCTAGTAATGTTGTTAAAACACATAAATGTCCAAAGTACATCAATGGTGCAGAGTCCTAACTTCAAAACATTTCAAGTCATCTGTAAAATTTTTATCAACATAAAAGCAGCACGACCTAGCAATAACCGTCACAGCATCACTGCAACTAGAGGGGACCTCCGGTCCAAAATCTCCTGAACAAAGCAAGGTCAGACATGGGGTCAGTTTAGGATGCTCAGGGCTTTGGCTGATTGTGGCTTGAAACTTTACAAGGATGAAGATGCCACAATTTCTGAGATTGCTGTGAGATGCTTCACTTTTTCTCATGTTGTATGCAAAGCTTAGAGACTTAACCTGTGGCTGAAGGACAGGGAACTACTTGAGAGAGTCCAGCACAGAGCCACAAAGATGATGAAGGGAGTGGAACATCTCCCTTATGAGGAAAGGCTGAGGGAGCTGGGTCTCTTTAGCTTGGAGAAGAGGAGACTGAGGGGTGACCTCATTAATGTTTATAATCCATTTAGATAGTTATTCTAAACAAGAACCCAAAATGAACATATTGCAAGTCAGGAAAATAATCCATTCTTTAAGCTTAAATTAAAGCTCTGAATGGACCATGGAATGCAGCATTAACAGGAAAGCCTTAAGTACTTTCCTAGTGGAAACCACTCACCTTGGGGTGAAAGGCTGTCCCAAATCATATGCCTATTTTCAGCTTTCTTTGTCTTGGTGACCTCTTGGTGACCTCTGGAAGAAGAGACTCACTGTACTGAACAGCATGAATCAGAATTAAAAGAAGAAAAAACACATAAATTGTTAATGCAAAGATCTTCATTCCCATGAGTATTACTCACATTCACAGAACTGAATATTGCTTGAAGCTGGCCCCAGAATGAGAGCAAAAAGCACTTTGACAAATGGACTGGAAAAGGCTATCCAGTTCAACTGTCACTTTTACAAGCACAATGGCATAATTTTCTCAGGTGTCTGAGTGAGAAATAAAAACATTTCAAAGTCAAGCAAAAAAATATCTGTCATATGATCTACTGGGCTGTCCAGAGGTTACAGCTTAATGATTAGGATAGAACAGAGCCAATCATATGTGTTCAGCTTATGGAGAAAGGAAAAAACTTGTGGTATTCCCTTTCAGGTATCCAGTTCTTGTTGGTTTTTGTTTTTTCGTTTTTCGTTTTTCTCAAAGACTTGATACAGACAAAGCAACTAAAGTAAAACCCCGACTTTTCTTTAAGGCACTTCACAGAATAACTTGAGGATTTCTAATTTTTGATTATTTAAAAGTGGAATTTCTCAGAAAACATGAAGCACGGTGCCTGAACTTTCATCAAAATACACCTATTTTGCGGTCCTAAATATTGAAGAGAAAAAAAAAGCAGATCAGTTTAACCCTTGTCCACTGCTTTTAGTACAAGACATTGATGGGGAGAGGGAGAAGACAGAGAAACAGTATTAATTGTTCTTGAACTCATATTTCCCATTCCCACGGTATTTAAGCTTCTCAGGTTCTCTGAATGAAAAGGATTCTCACTTTTCCAGGCTTTAGCCTAGCTGGAAAGAGTTGGATGAGTTTATAGCATCCAGAAATAGAGAATGCAAGACAGCATCTGTTTTGGATTTACACATGAGTATATAGGGACCAGAGCAGAAAATACCCAAATCATCTAGCATTAGCATTTCTCCTTTCACTCTGTTTTAGGACAGTGTTCAAACCCAAGTTTTTGTGTTTCGAACTATAGTTCCTTGATCTGATGGAGTACTCTAGGAAAACATGAATTACTGATCTGGGTACAAACTGAAAACACAAGAGGTTACATCTGAACATTAGGAAACACTTTTTTACTGTGAGAATGACTGAACACTGGCCCAGAGAGTTTCCATCCTTGGAGATATTCAAAAGCTACCTGGACATGGTCCTAAGCAGTCTGTTGTAGGTGACTTCTGGGGATGGTGGGTGGACCAGGTGATTTCCAGATGTTGCTTCTGACCTCAACCATTCTGTGGTTTTGTGGTTCTGTGACATAATAAATAAGTAAATCAAGGTAAATATGAGAAGTACTATGAGTAGTTTCCAACACTATCCTTGATTAGGTGTTGTGAACTAGGTACTAGGGCACGGAGAGAAAAAAGTTGTACAAAAAAATGTGTTAATGAAGACCAGCTTCATTAAGTAGATAGGCTGTAATTTCTTTTTTTTACTAGCTATAGCTTTAGAAGTATGTACCATTTTTTCCTAATGGGAAAACTATATGGTGTCCAACACCACGAAAAATGAATTGTAATCTAAGTGTGCTAGTTTTCTTGTAATAACAGTCTAGAGCTAGAAGCAGAAGCATCTTCTGATAAACAATAAAGTTATTTAAAAAAAACCAAAAAATTGCAGCACATGTAATTCAGATGAATTATCTCAGTACTTTAAGCATTTGCTGATTAAACACAAACCAAGCTTCATACATCAAATACAGCAAAAGAGAATACAAAATTTGGCAGTAATATTACAGGAGCTGGCAAGATAGAACAATCCCTTATAATGTAAGACACGAATTAGCTGTTCTTTGAATAGTGAACGGTGAGAAATCAGAATTGGAAATTAAATTATGATTGATTTCAGGTGCAAAAAAACCTACCATGTTTTAAAGAAAAAGCCTGTAAAGAAACAAAGCACACTATTTGCTTCAGTACCCCACAGTGCTAATGAACATGCTCAAAACCCAAATAGTTTGAACCAGACTATTTCAAGTCATGGTACATTTGCTTTCTGAGATTCTTACGCACTTTCTCTGGATAATCATTACCAAAACAGCCCTTAATTTTACATTTTTTTGATACAGGTACATTGCAAATATCAGGGCTGAGTAGTAATGTGCTCTATCAACATATAAGTGGTGACACGGAGCCAGAAAAATAGTTAAGAATCAAGGTGATAAAAAGAAATTCATAGTAACAATGAGAATGAGATGTTTCTTTAAGAAGCATCAGCATTTAGTTCTGAGATGACAAGCTCTCACTTAGCACTGAAAACCCCATGAAGCACTGCAGTCTTGGGGAAGAGTGGCTGGAAAGCTGCCTGGTGGAAAAGGACCTGGGGGTGTTGGTTGACAGCCGACTGAACACGAGCCAGCAGTGTGCCCAGGTGGCCAAGAAGGCCAATGGCATCCTGGCATGTGTCAGAAACGGTTTTGGGCACTGCAGAATAAGAAGGACACTGAGGTGCTGGAGTGAGTCCAGAGAAGGGCAACGAGGCTGGTGAGAGGTCTGGAAAACAGGCCTTATGGAGACCGGCTGAAGGAACTGGGGTTGTTCAGTCTGGAGAAGAGGAGACTGAGAGGAGACCTTATTGCTCTCTACAGCTACCTAAAAGGAGGTTGTAGTGAGGTTGATGTTGGTCTCTTCTCCCAAATTACTAATGATAGGATGAGAGGAAATGGCCTCAAGTTGAGTCAGGGGAAGTTTAGACTGGATATTAGGAAGAAGTTCTTTACTGAGAGGGTGGTTAGGCACTGGCACAGGCTGCCCAGGGAGGTGGTGGAGTCGCCTTCTCTGGGGGTGTTCAAAAAACGGGTTGATGAGGCACTTGAGGCCATGGTCTAACGGTCTAATGGTTAGGATTATGATGGGATAAAGGTTGGGCTTGATGACCCTGGAGGTCCCTTCCAGTCATAATTATTCTATGATTCTAAGATAATTTGAAAAAATTCCCTGGATCAAGTCTTCCTTTTTTAGAGTGTATTTAGCACTTCTGCTCTGACATCTATTTTCCTTTCTTAAATGTCCCGCTGTTTCTGTTAGCTTGTGTTCTTAAAGGTACCATGTCCTTCTTTCCCAGCAATGGATCTTAACCGATAGCAGGCTCTTACGTGATATATTATCATACAGTCACTGAATTGAACATCTTTACCAAGCAGTTGCAGGTGTGTTCCCTGATGGCTACCTTGACTATTCCTACCTTAACTGCTCAGTAGCCATGATATTACAGCCTTGTTTATTACAGAGGAGATACGGTACCGTATGACACTAAGATATTATAGCTTCTTTGCATACCAACGATGATTAACAGGAGAAAAATCTTAGGGATGTCCATTCAAAACATATACTCAGAAGCAGTCTACAAAAATTTGTAATATTTCCACATATTTTGGACCACAAAAGAACATCTGACAACCAGTTTTCTATTCCACATCTAGATATTCTCTGAGTGGAATAAAGAACGAAATATTCCTTAATTGCAAGTGATGTATCATGAACTCAGAAGAGGCATAAATCTAGTGCTATTAACATTAGCCCAGTGTTCCATCAATCAAGTGCAACTCTCTCATTCATTCCCATAGAAGACAATTTGTTGCTTGCATTCAGGGCCACAGATGAAGGAAAAAAGTCTTCTGTACACAGCTTGCTGCAGTTCATAAGGAATGTAAGAGAGGTGTCCGTTAGCAGTCTATCTACCAACCACCATCTAGGCTCAAACATGGGGGCAATTCATGCACTCATTTCTTAAGGAAAGTAAATAAATACTTTGTTTGTATCAGATTAGTGTAAATAAGTGAAAGTCTCTGCCATTTATTAGTAATCAGTGGGAAAAGATTTGAAGAGGTCACATTATAGCAGAGAGACTGTACTCGGATGCTATCAGGAGATACCTCATAAACAGCTTGAAATCAAATTATGAAAAAAACACAGAAAAATTCTGTCAAGTTAATGAAGGCAGGAGGTGTTTCGATTTTCTTTTTTTCTCTTTTTAAAGTGTTTTTTTTGCATTATTACTTGAGATTTTGTGGTAGACTTTCATAGTACAAATGTAAACCACTGCCTTTATCAGACTGAGTAGTAGAATCCTGTCAATGTACCATGAGAACTATCTTTCACAAGACAGTAAATATAAGAACAACCAAAGAGAAAATTCTAATTAGCCTTCCATTACACTACAAGATTAAATTTTGTTTGAGTCAGGCTGCTGTTAGTCAGAGATCTGAAATTGTTTCTATGGCAGATTAAGGAATAAAAATAAAAATGTAGAATAGCCACAGAGGCTAGTTCCAGTCTGTATTGTGAGTCCACAGGTCCCTCCTCCCTTTGAGATTTAGTGGAGCACTTATATATTTAATTTTAAGAAAAGGAGTATTCCCTTTAGAACTGAATGGTCTGATTCAAATGTATTTTAATATTATGTTAGATTAGGGCTTATGGTTTCCTTCAAAATGCATATGAACCTGCTAAACATCTGTAGGATTAAGCCTTTGTAATTAATCCATCATTTTAATGCTCATTTCTTTCTTAATGATAATGTATCTTGGAACAAAATTATAAGCAGTTAGGTTTAATTCTCTAATTTGGATTTAATTATCTAATCATCTAATGACTGAATTATTACATTTATGACTGCAATGATAAGTAAACAGTTACCAAAAATTCATTACCATTTGTAAAATCACATCTAAGTGTCTACATTTCAGAAAACATTCACCATCTCAGAGCTCAACCATTTGTCCAATTTAGAAGTTATCTTAGTATAAATTATCAAAAAATGAGTCCAAGAATCTAACCTAAATTGCATCTGCTCATCATATTCTTTCTGTAAGTAACAGGAACATGGTAGTAGAAGGCACTGATTCAGGTATCGGGTCTGGTCTTGTCCAAGGTAACTTATTTTAGAAGTCCCTTCTTAAGGTGGAGCTTAGGGCTTTTATGCTGGAAATATTTGCACTCTTCTTTCTTTGGAGGGAATGCTGTTGCAGAACCTAGTTGCCCTAAGGTAGCTTAGGAATATCTGCCTAATACCCAGTCTTCATTTACTGATCAACAACTTTTCTTTGTGTGCTTTTGGGCCAAGTTTACTTAGCAAACTTTCCCTTCTTAACATTTACCATGCTGATAGAAGTCAAGTGAGCACCAGCTATCTCTGAACCTTCACTTCACTAGGGCAAGAAAGACAAGATCTTATGTCACTTATCTTCTAATATGATGCTCATAGTCCTACTCTATAACTCTCCTGTCAGCCTATCTGATTAATGCTGCCCACATTGTGTTGTCGGTTGAGAATGTCTCACTAATGAGAATTTGTCATATCTTAGATCTTTACAGTATTCCACAGCATTTAATGTTGCACACTGTTTCCTAAAAAAAGGGCATGAAATCACCTAGTCTCATTAAAGAAGAAAGTGAATGTACATCTTAAAACAACCCACTTACAATTCTGTCATGTTACAGCCATGTGTAGAAGCTGCATGTATTAATAATGTGTGGATTCACTCAGTGCTGAAAATCAGAGCCTCCAGCCTCCACTCAAGAAAGAGCAGAGCTTTGATGTTATCAAGAAAATGGCACTAGGTTACATCTTTTTTTCCAAAAGTAAATTAATATCTCTTTTTATTGAAGTTCTATTGTCACAGCCTAGCAATTCAGATTACCCCAGGCATCCATTTTCCTGGAAGGACACCAAATGATGTAACGGGCAAAAAAACCCAAACCAAACAAAAAAAAAGCACAAAAGAAAGAAAAGAAAAAAAAAAAAAAGGAAAAAGAACCCATAGATAAGACATTTGTAGATATCTCTTTTTTTTAAGGTTTTGTTGTTACTGGAACGTTTTGCCACAAAAAAAAAAAAAAAAAAAAAAAAAAAAAAAAAAGAAAAGAAAAGAAAAAGAAAGAAAGGGGGAAAAAAAGAAGGCCTTTAAGTTCAGGACACTTTAATTTAGAGCTTTAAGTTAAACATACAGGAAAACAATCATCCAAAACCTAAACAATGACCAATATGTTATATAGGTAATTCAGATATTTGAATCTACAGGTAGGTTTTGGGAACAATTTAGTCAGTAATTCAATTCAGTAGGCATGTCTACATTTAGCCAGTACTCAGGGCTAAACCGTAGCAGTTAGTGTCTCACCCAAGCCTCCCTCCTGAGCTAGGAAGGAGAATCAGGGAGAAAAAGGAGAAGGCCTGTGAGCTGAAGTATAGACAGATTTAATAGAATAACAAAACAGGAGAAAAAATCAACACAAAGCATAAAGGGTTCTACACAGCCTGGTTCAATGCTGAAGGCAGGAACAGAGCACCATCAACAAGGAGCTGCCACTAAGCTCTCTTTCAGACCCTCTCACCCTCCTTCCCTTCCTCAGTGCCCCATGGCTGGCAGGAAAGCCCAACAGGTCTCCCAGCTTCTCCTGCCCCCCTCAGAGAGGACAGCCGCTCCCTCTGTGGCTGAATCGACTTTCCTGCTGCATTGAGGCCCGTCAGGAAGGCACCTCATGCACACGCCAGCAGAGCCCCTGTGGTTTGCCTGGAGAGCAGAGGGCTGTTCAAATCTGTACAGCCACCCCACGGGATTTCCTTTGCGCTTTGCTCACCGTTCCTCTTGGGTTCAGCCTTCTCGCTCTCCGCCAGCTTCTACAGAGCTCTTCAGCAGTTGCTCTGCAACTGGAGCTTGGCTCCTTCCTGCACTAGAAAGTCCTTGTGGGCCTCCAACAGGAGGGAGATCCGTTCGGGTGATGGACATTTCCCATGCCCCTCATTACCCTCCCGCAGAGCATGTGTGGGGTTTTGGCTCTAAAGGGCACTTGACAGGACTCAGGCCCTTGGGAACAGGGACTGCCCTGACTCTGCTGAACTCTGTGGAGTTTGCAATGTTTGCAGTCGCCATGAGAAAGGATTTCTTGGCTTCTATTGCAAGAAGGAAGTCTTCAGCTGGCACAGCAGTACCCGTGCTAGGGACTGGGGAGCGGGGAATGCCCCTTGGCTACTGTAGAAGCGGTGGGTGAGAGTGTTGATCTGTCGGAGGGTAGAAAGGCTCTACAGAGGGATCTGGCCAGGCTGGATTGATGGACTGAGGGTTACCAAGCAGTGGAACAGGCTGCCCCGGGAAGTGGTTGAGTCCCCATCCCTGGAGGTATTTAAAAGATGCTTTAGCGGTGGACTTGGCAGCGCTAGAGTAACAGTTGGACTCGATGGCCTGAAGCATCTTTCCTAACTGCTTATAGTTAGCCAGTACTCAGGGCTAAACCATAGTAGTTACTCTATTACCCAGTGCTCCCACCCCAGCTGAGAAAGAGAACCTGGGAAAAAAGGGGGAAGGTCGTGAATTGAAGCAGAAGCAGATTTAACAGAATAACAAAACTGAATTTAATAGAATAACAAAACTGAATTTAATAGAATAACAAAACTGAATTTAATAGAATAACAAAACTGAAACAACAATCAACATAAAGTATGGAAGGTTCTGCTCAGCCCAGTCCTTGGTGTTGACAGCAGGAACAGAAGACCACAAGGGAAAAAAGCCAGGGAGAGAAGGAACTCCACCCAAACTGAGCTCCCTCCTTTTACAATGAGCATGACTGGGTGGTATGGGGTACACCTGTGAGTCAGCTGCCTTCATTGGAACTCTCAGCTGACTCAGGGTTACTCATGGCCTGCCTGCATGGCTGGCACATGAGTCCATGACTGGGGAACCAGGAGAAGGCATTTCTAAGTGTTTGTGCTTCTGAACTTGCCTTAGAGCTTTCCTTCATTGGAGTAATATTTGAAAACCATGCCAGAGTAACTTTTTAAAAAAACGGGTTACTGCTTATCCTTTCCCAATTAAAAAAAAAAAAAAAAAAGAAAAAGAGAAAGAAAAAAAGAGAAAACAAAAAAAGCCCAAAAAACAAAGAAGCAAAAAGAAACTGAGCTTCCTGTGGACCGCATCTGCACTAGTCTGGATGCCATTAGCTAACAAAACACTGTGAGATGTTTCCCAGGACTTACTTAAATCCCATCAGCATACACTGTGTAGATTCAAGCAAATTGTGATCAGGTTAAAAGTAGAGGGGAAATGAGAAGCTTTACATTAGGTAAGCATTATAAGACCACATTTCTAACTCACTGAGAAAATAATCCAGACAACTTGGAAGCAACTGTTAGTTATAATGAATTAAGAAACAGAAATATTAGAGTGAAAGAAGTATCTTTCCCTACAAGGACAACAACTTTGTGTATTCCATTCTAAATATAAGTGTTTAGGCAGTCAACTTACTAAGGTATTTTAAAATGTGGTTGTACAAACGACAAGTGGAATTTAGGCCATCAGCCTCATTAAAAAAGCTACATCTATCTACAGAGTCCATCTCCTTCTGTTACTGTTATTTATGTCAGTATAAGTTGACTCATGGAAGCAGAGCCCAAATTAAATGCTCAAGCTGCTTCAAAGTACTTCATCACAATACAAATGGAAGAGTTGCTACTTATGAAAGGGATCATGTACAGGACAGATATCAATGGATTTGTTGGCTATGAGAAGTTGTTCAAAGTGAAAGATGGGCCACAAATGTTGATCAGCATAGTTAAGACATTTCTAATTCTTTCCTGCTGCATACTGACATTGCAACAGAAGTACAACATGCTTTTCATGATCTCTGTTGTAGACCTTGACCATTCTTCATTGAGAAATACAGTCTTGAAGAATGTTGCTTGTACTGATTTCATTGACGTTGCAGTGCTTTCTTAACCATATAAATCTGGAGTTCTTCTTCCAGTATTTATTTTACATGCCTTCTGTCAGTCACAACAGGACTGTATTGAGTAGCACAAGCACTTGAAAATAAATACATTCTCCAAAAAACTCATAAACATAGTCCTGCTTTGAGTCAGAATAGAATAGAGTACAGCCCAGTCTGTGTTTCATCCAGGATAAGGGTCTGTGTATATAGCTGTTAAATGTCACTAGGTTATTATAGGAGTCACAAGACTTCCAATTCAGTGTACTATTGCAAACAATAATCTGCAATATGTCAGAAGAATAGGTGGAGGGCAAAAATCCTCAGAGAAATATTTTAAGTTAACATCTACTATCCTTTACACAGTGTTAATTAGAAACAATTCCTGCAGCAGAAATATATTTTTAGAAATGCTGAAGACAGCAGGTGAGTTTTACTCAAATTAATTCTGTCATTTTTTTTAAGATGAACAGCAGCTATGGAAGTAGACATTTCCCTAGAGGTATTCTTGGAGAACAAACACTAAAACTCATTGTCTTCACTTGGCACGTACATGCTACTCTCAACATTAACAGGAGCTATAGGTGGTTCAAATGCATGGTCTTAGTCTAACTAGTCACATGATATAGCTTACAAATTCTTGGATTTCCCAGTAGTGTTGGTCATGATATCACCCTTAATTGTGTATCAGGAGAAACAATGCTTTTATAATAATCTTGCATGTGCAGAGTCTGAAAGTCTACACAGAAAATCATCAAAACCAGGACTTTATAGAGAAGTGTCACATCCTAGACTTCTGCTTGCTTGAATTGTGAATTATCTTTGTGCTTTCAGTTATTTATGAAGTTACTCACCAATTATAAATATTTTTTTTGACTTTAAAGTGAATGCATTGCTGAATCAGCCTGCCATTCTTATGGTTTCTTGATCTGTGCTCAGGGTCATGGATGGTGTCCTTAGAACCTGTCAAATGGACTGCAGTCCTGTGTTTATTCCCCATCCCTCACATTAATAAGATGATTCTTCAAGATGAGTATCAGACAAGCAACTTCTACATGTCCATGTATTTCTGTAAGCAGCAATATGGCCTATGCTCACCTGATCTTGCTTAGGACAAATGGTTGTCAATTTTGAAGAAGTGTATTTGCATCAGGTGTAACTGAGCTGTGCAATGAGAGTGGGATGGCATCATTGGCACAGAAGCCATTTATCCAACACCTTGCAGATAGACATCTGTAACATTTTCAACATTAGCAAACATTCCCAATGCTAGCAGTCACGCCACTGTAGCAAAACACAACTGATATTAAACCAAATTGCTCTGTTAAGGGAGAGAGAGAAGGGAAAAGAAATTTCACAGTAACTCAGCCAGAAAAACCCTTACTCTTATTATTACTTCCAGTGAAAATGAAATCTCAAGTGTCTCCCCAGGATCTTGCTGATCAGATGACTGCTTCTCCCTTCAAAGTTCTTACATTGTCAAAGTTTCCCCTTGTCTCCTTTTCCAGCTTTTTGGAGAAGCCTGTTTAAAATAGCTAACTCTTATAGTAATGGCTGAATTACGCAGGAAATCTGAAGGAGCCCTGTTTTAGAGAGTCTCATTTGACCATTATGATCAACAATGTCATTTCACTTCTGTCATCTATCTTTCACTTTGGTAAGTTGTTTGAAACCAGGAAGGTAAAGGTGTCAATTATCCCTAATTTTCAGTTGGGTAGTTATTTTTTTTCAATGGGCCAATAACTGATTCTTACCATAATTCATCAGATAATCAATGGACAACAATTTGTTTCTGCAGTAAATGTTTTTACATCAACCATAATCCCTACATTTCTAAAATTTGTTAAATTTTCTTCAGATTCCCATAAGCAAAAAAAACACCTCAACATGATTAGATCTATAAGGAGCCACTACCTCTACTTTACCTTCCCAAAAGTGATCTTTATTGTTGGGCAAAGGCATACAACTCAATTAAAAAGCCTAGGCTTAAGCTGAGATGAAAGATGAATTCAAAGTCCTGAGGAGATCACTTAGAGGAGATGCAAAGCCCAGCTAAACTGTGAACAGGCTCATTTGGAAGGAGGTGTTCTGATGAGTTTGACAAATACTCTGTGTATTTTCCCTATGGCCTCTCCATGAAAAATTATTACACCAGCTCAAGGAAACAAAATGGGAAGGAAGCACAGTTTGTATGGTAAGGCTGTAAAAATGTTACTGAAGCTATCAATCATTGTCACATAAAGCAGTCACTTGGGCCTAAAGAATAGCAGCACTTTAATTTCAGCTGTACCATTTTCCCTTCTTGCCATGTGTTTTCTGGCATAGTAAGGTCTTCCATGCAATTATGTGAGACACTAATTGCTGGGCCTTGAAATACTTCCATCAAGGTGAAAGCATACTTCCAAGTCTTACTCTACCAACAGCAACATCAAAGTAAAGAGAGCCATCTGGAGTAAGACCTGTACCTATCGCTTGTACCCATATTGACATGCTGGCTCATATAAATGCTGCCATCATGAAGAGGACAAAAATAAGTGGGGCTGAAACCCACTGTCTCACCTTGATCCTGACAACACAGATTAAGAGTAGGGCAAGCGGATTTCTTTTACTCATAACAAACCTACACAGTCATGTCCCCTCACAATGCTGGACTAACACATCATTCAGCATGTAGTACTATTTGCTTCTGCTCTGTTTCACGATTTTGACTCCTTCAGCAGGAACAATGAATGAAGAACTTCCTGCTTGTACCAGACTCCCTGTTCCAAGTCTGATATCCCATGTGCCTTTGCCTGTAAGACTCCATTAACCCTGATTTATCATACAGAATGACAGGTTAGAAAACATATTAATTTATTACAGTTACTGCTCCATGTTTTGAGTAGAAGTGCAATGTAGAGCTTTATTTTTTGAAGCATAAAGCTTTTGCACTCTACACAACTACTGTCCATGCTCCTGCAGTGTCTTACATATTTGAGGCAACCACTGAAAAAATATTTTTTTGTAGTTGGACTAACATTAGCAAACAGACTGCAGCTCTAAAGCCAGAACACTACTTATTTTACCTGAGATACATTAATGTTATAGTACAGGATCTAGTTCCAAGGAGTTCAGCACAGAAAGACAATTTAATACATTCACATGTATGCCTGAAGAGTCATAGAATCATAGAATGGTTTGGGTTGGAAGGGACCTCAAAGATCATCTAGTTTCCACCCCCTGCCATTGCAGGGACACCTCCCACTAGTCAGGTTGCTCAAGGTTCCGTCCAACCTGGCCATGAACACTTCCAGGGAAGAGGCAGCCACAGCTCCTCTGGGCAGCCTGTTCCAGTGTCTCACCACCCTCACAGTAAAGAATTTCTTTAAAGTAAAGAATGTTTCATTCAGTAAAGAATGATATGGAAAAGTAGGCAGCTGAAGCAGTCTTTTGTTGACAGCCGAACTAGAAGTAGACTGCTCCTGCTGTCTGCACATCTAAACAGCTCCCGAAGTGCTCTTTGCAGGGTGCAAAATCTATGTGAGAATAGTGGCTGGAGTTGTAACCCTGAAGCCCCATTTCATAGCAAGACACCAAGGATAACCAGTCTGCAATTTGAGAATCTTAACACATTGCATGGAAACAGCAGAAAACCACTTTTTTGTTAATTAAATGTGATATCTTCCAATGCAGTAATAATTTGCTAGTAAGTCCATCACCACAGTGGTCTTTCACTGTCAGTGAAAAAATATAATTCTGGTTAGTTTGGTTTTATTTTTAAATGAGTAGTTCCTTACCAAAACAAATACAAATAATCCCCATTGCCCCCTCCCTCCCAAAAAATACCCCCAAAACCCAAAAAACTCCAATGCTGAAAAAAATGAAGCCCTCATCTTGGAAAGAATGAAAAGAGGTATAAAGTTACTTTGTTACTCACATTATTAGCACTGTTGAGAAATACAACCTGCAGGCAATATGGCATAACAGCTAATACTCATTATCTTTTCAACAGCATCCAAAATATGTTGTGTAATATTCTGCTCAGATTTTCTGTAGGACCCATGGATGGTCCAGCGACCTCAACACTTCAACTCCTCTTTGCTCCATGCATTAAGCAACAAGAATGGCTTTAAGGCATGTGCTATAAAACTAGGCTCACAACCTTCATCAAATCAGATCTGACTTGCAAGGCAGCAAGTCACAAATTCATGTGTACAAAATGAGAAATGTCTGGAACTTGAGTCTCACCTCATGATGAATACATCAAAGCACCAGGCTGGAAAGATGGAATACAATTAGGGGTTATGTTATTTCATACAACATTCACACCCCTAGCAACTATGCTGTAAAATGTTATCACTTTTATGGTACTGGAAGAAATAGCATTAGCAAGGGGTTTTAGCAGATAGCATTGCAAATCCAGGAAGTGTTCCGAGCATATTTTGCAGACAAACTATTTCTCTTTCAAACGTGAAGTAATTTGCGGTACATAAACATATCACATGCGGGAAAGCCATCCAGCTATCTAGTGATGAAGCCATCCAGTCACCTATGAAAAAGAAATAAAGCAGCCATTTTATGTTATTCAGACAAGTATTTGCTATGAATATTAATATGAAGCAGGGACATATATTCACATAAAGATCCGCAAGAAAGTTTGAATAGGTTTTTTGTTTGGACAGTGAGCAAGGGGCGGTGATAGGATATACATTTTGATGCTGATCCAAAAAAATGAAATACATAGTTCAAATCTGGATGTATTTTAAAAGTATATTTATAATATTCACAAAGCAAATCCCCAAAATCCATCCTAAGAACTAAAATTTAATTCAGATGTCTTCTTATAGAAATGTGTATGCCAGAGAGATTTCATCCTAAGCCACATGAAGAGAATATAGCAAGCAAATTACTGCAAGTCCACAGTTACTAGTTGTATTAAAATTAAACTTTGCAAGTGAAACCTACCACTTCAGCTCATGAAGCTAATGCCATCTTGAAGGAGACATGTTGTACCCAGGTGCATCATTTTCTGCACAGTAAAAGGCTTCTATGATCTGTTTTCATTTACAGTTAGGTACCTAGTCAGTTTGAGAATAGAATTTAGCCCAGTATATTCTGCACACTTTTTGTAGAGTCACCCTCTATCTCAAAGGATAGCACATATTGTATATCCTCTAGGACTTCTATGTATACAGCTGAGATGTTTAAGTTTATTTGAAATTCAGATGGTTTTGTCTTGCTGGCAAGTTTTGTGTGTGTGTGTGTGTGTACGAGAAGGCTGGCAAATGGAAATCCAGTATAAAATATAGTATGGCTTTAAGACTGATGCTTTTACCCAGATTATTTTGTTTCTTCTATTCATAAACAATGCAATAAAAAGATACTGCTTTGTCAATAGAACATAATTACTTTTTATAGAGGCTTTTTTTGTGTGTTTTCAGTTTTCACACTAATCCCAGGAACCTAATTTGTTATCCACCTCAAAGCAATTCCCATCTGAATGCATTATTCTTCATACTAATCTCACAGCAAGATTTTAGAACTGAACATCAGTCACAGTCAAGTTTCCTCAGCATTAGATCAGAATACCAGTCCTCAAGCTTAACTATAACACACAAAATTCAGAATTAAAAAAAAAAAAAAAAAAAAGTAGACAGAAATCCCAACCTCCTGCTCATTTTGTCAATACATACAATGGCTAGGAAAATAGAGCTCCCACCTGCCTCGTACCCTTCTTAGTAAATGTCAAGTCTTTAGAAAAAGTTTATAAACCTAAAATATTGTTGGTTAATAAATAACATAATTCACTTTTGCTGTTAACACAGACACGCATGAAGCCATAGTTTGTAACTTCTCTAACACTTCCCAGCTATTTTAAACATGTTTCTTACTAATACAGGAGGTATCATTCACACTTTTTGTTTCTTTTCCTAATATCTCAGCCTCAAGAGGGCATGCGAGGGGAAAACAACTGTGACCTCAATACAACACAGTTTTTAAGTCAGAAAGCAACTATTGATTCCCCCATCTAGCTGGACACAGTCTCTGTTGCAGTTGACAATACAACAACTAGCCTTTACTGCAGCACATGAGAGCCAGACCCTTGAGGATTCCCTCAACGTTATCAGCTCATCTAGCCTGAGACACAAGTCGTTTTATAAAACATTCCTGTTTTCAAGTCGGCTGCTTCCAGATGAAAAACACTTAAGAGAACTTAAGTTGACATTTACTCCTGGTCTATAAGGACTGAAGAGCTCTAATGCAGATGATGTCCCCTACTGTGAAATAAGAAAATTATCCTTCATCTCAAAACATCTTTCCCCCTGTTCTCCAGTTATTATCATTTATGATACATCAGCACCCAGAAAACCCAGGCAAGCACACAAAAAAGAGAAAAAAGGAAAAAGAAAGTAGTTTTCACATGGAGAACTCAAACACTGAAGATCATACTGTCAATCTTTTTCTGCTCATAAGGACACAGAAAGCAATCAGCCTGCCAGAAGTCACACACAAAACCTTGATCTAGACAAACGCAAACGTACGCCTCCATTCTGGTGTGTGAGATACAGTGTCTCGCACATACATGAACAAACATGCATTTGTCACATAGTAGTTAGTGAATGCGCATCAGGTGTCTTAAGCAAAAGCCCCAGATCTGCCCATTATTTTCAGTGCTGCATGTTTGCCCTTAAATATATATCTTGAAAAGGAGTCAGAAAAGAAGGAAGTTCCTAGACTCAGTTCAGCATTTCAGGCATTATTCCTGAAATATTTGTAAGTGAGGGTTAGAAACTCAGAAGGAGCTTAACCAGCTTGTGTTTCCTTATAGAAAAAAACTCAACACAGCAGCAGCTCTACAGGACTCAGCAGTTGCTTTCAGAGATCACAACTGCATGCAGGGCACACATTGTTCCTGTAAACTGCGTTCTTAGTCTGTGGAGTCAGAAATCCCTTATGTGATTTATAATCTCCATCTGTTTCCACTCTTCCGATATTATTAAAATATGAATGCCTTTTCCTTGTGGCATTTTCACTCCCATAGACACCTTCAGAAGGGATATCATTATGGCCTGAATTAATACACAAAAAGTTTAGCAGTAAAAGAAAAAGCAACCTGAGCACATAAACCCAGAGACAGGTAGATTAAGTTTCTTGTTTAATTTAAAAACCAGGAGTAGTTTTACAGGCTGAGTGAGATGAAAACCCTCAATAAAAGTAGGGTCCTGTGGGCTAGAGAACATCTTCCTAATACAGATATTGATTTAACCAGCTGAAGAAAGGGGAGAAAAGGGGAAAAGAGAGGAAGGGGGTAAAACCCTTAAACATTTTAACTGTAACATTTCATAGGTTCATTTGATCATGTTTGGGTTGATCCCATAGCTGCAGCAATTAACAGCTCCCAATAATGAGCTGCTCAGAGCTTGGTTCTCTTCAGAAGAGGGCTGCAGCTGGAGTAACACTCAAGGCTGGGGCAGGAGTCTTGTCCTTTAAGCTGTCCTGGAAAACAGCAGACTACTTTTCACAGGTGTCCTTTTGCAGTGGTGTATGTTTCCACAGTGCATGAGGTAGGTCCTCAGAGGGAAGGAGCACCCCTGGGCCTCACCACCACCCTGCACTTCTCCTAAGTCTGTGCTGGACAGACAGAACCCCATGCAGGGGAAGGAATTGGAGTGACTGAGTGTCAGGCACCTAGCACAGGCTCTCCAAACGTAGGAGCTCTAGACTCTGGATGTGCCACACCAATTTTTGTTTTACTCTTAGCTCTGATAGAACATGGACTCAGGGAAGCAGTATTCATTCTTCTGGATGAAGCACAAGATACCAGTTACTCCAGGTTGTAAAAAAATTAGTGCTGAGGAAGGGGCTCCTTTTGCTAACACAGAGGCTCAGCTCCTGGAGTTATTCTGAGTGCAGGATCTGTTGGACTGAGCAGAGGAGTTCAGCTGTAACCATGAAAGCAGCAGTCTTTTCCACGATTTTCTCCACTCAACAGGTTGCACAAACTCTGTCTGCTGATGGCTGGTTCAGTGCAGCAGACATATCTCAAGGGTGATCACCTTGCAAAGAGGTCTGCAAATAGCTGTGCAATTTAGTTATGAGAGTCATTTCATATGGAAGTCATTTCTCTTCCTTATTCTTGCTGATGCTTATACATATCAGCTTCTACAGAGGGGACAGTCCATTTGCTCATCCTCTTGCACTTCATTTGCTTCAGGGCCCTTCTAATTCAGAAAAAGCCAACCCATTCAGGATGGTGGCAGAGGACCACAGACATGCAGATACGTCAGTTGTTTTATTATAGTATTTTGCTTTCCTCATTCAGATATCAAACAACCAAAACACAAGGATAATAAAAGCTGGTTGGATGATATAAAATCTTACAGTTTATAAACCAATATAACAAAATAAAAGTTTTCCTCTTTCCAGCTAAGTTGTTTTATGTGTCCCTGGCAGCTGATGTTTCTGGAAGGGATGTAGGATTACATTATAAAAATCTTAGAGCATGTGAACTTGAGATTCTCATGTGTATTCACATAAAGAAGCAATAAGTAATGGTTAAAATGGTGGAGGAAAGAAGGGTAACAGGCTCTACTCTGCTTTCATTTAAAAGCAAAGAAAAAGGATGACCTGCAATAGCTTTAAAGGACAAATCATCAACAGCAGCAGGAAAGGAAACAACAAAATCAGCTTTTTTATGCTGCGTAAGTAACAGCCACGTGAAACTCCAGCCTTCTGGATAAGGAAGTCCACAAGCTTTCTACAGTAGAGGGAAATTAGGTATTGCAATGAGGAAGATGGAAAGAAGTGGAGAAGATGCAGAATCACGATACTTTCCTTTAAGCTTCTTGAATTATATATTCCCTTAAACCAACCAAGGTAGTACGTAGGACCATAGTGGCAAACACATTTCTTTTGTTGCTGGTTTCAGAAGTGTTTCTAGCACTCCTTGAAGCCAAATAAGCGTATTTGGTTCTTCTCTGCCTTGGAGTGAGTAAATAGCATGAGGAGGTACATCTGTGTGACACCATAGTAAGGGGAAGCCAAAGTTTTATGCACAGATATATGTTTGTAACCCTCTGGGCCTGATCCAAATCCAAATTGATTCTCATGCCACACACTCTTCCCTTTGAAAAGCAGCTGTGAGAAACTCACCATTTTAAATAAAGAGACAGGAATAACTCTAGCAGACATGGACATCAGAAAGGAATTCCTTCTCTTTCCCACCTGAGACTTGCCTGTTTGAAGCAGTAAATATTAAACATACAAGCATACTGAGGAACACTTCTGCAATTCAGATTGAAGACCAGGTCAGTTCCCAGTATAATGAGTTCCCTGGTTATGCCTGGACTTCCTGACTAATACACTTACAGCAGCTGAAAACAGAAATCCTGTTATGAAGGAGGAATACAGATGTCATCCTGTAACAATAACCCATTGTTTTGATTTACTGTAATGCCACCTATGCTTCACAATTCAAAAGAATCAGCCAAGATATTTTTTGCTGTGAAATATGTGTTGTGTACTTATGATCTCTGCAGCAAAGTGATGGTTGCCTTTGCAAGATCTTGACCTGCCCAGCCCATTCTGTCTCCTCAGTGCATTGGCTCGTGGATTCCCACAGCAATCTCTGTTTGCAGGCCTGATAGACAGAATGCCTAGAATAGATAGAATACCAAGGGTATTTCTTTTGGTGAGGACCACAGTATGACTGCTAATCCATGCCAGAAGCTCTTCAGTAATAGTGAGAGCTATTTTTTTTTCTAGTGCTGACAGACCCAGCATCCATCAGTGTATATAGCACTCAGCAGATACAATTAGTTGCATGGTCGTTCTGTTAAACACACAGGAACAGTCCCATAGTTTGAGAGCCCCTGTCAATACTTCATTATTTCCTATTTCTTCCCCATGACATATGTAAATTACCAAAAGAAGCATTCAAGAGGTGGTGTGGACTACAAGATGGAGCATGATCCTGCAGATGAAGATCAATATTCTATTATTCATTTTGTTTATGGTGTCTTTTTTATTTCCCCCTCCTTTTTTTACGCTTGGAAAAGTTAATGTTATTTCTTTGACTAGTTATCTTCATCTCAAACCTGGGAATAATGTCTTGTCTCCTGTTAGAGCTCATTGATTTCAGTGGAACAAGCATTAACGACAACTTGGTGCAGACACATGCTGTAAGGAATTGAACCTCCTTACAGATACAGGTGGCCAATAAGGGTTTTCTGTTGTGATTGCTGCATCAATATTTTCAGTCCTTGAAATATTACCGTGCTATTAAAACACTTTTCTGGAAGCAGGAGTCAAAAACCACAAGGGGAACCTGGAACTGTAGTATGCTCTTCTTTCTCCCACCGCCATTCCTGAACCTTATTGCCATGGCAAAAGAAATATTTACTATTCCTTTTTTCAATGCTTTTTGGCTCCTGCAAAGGGGTGGAAGGCATTAAAACATGGAGGATATAGGAGGCATAGAGCTTTCTGTATTAGATACCTGTGTGCAACATCTAACTACACTGCTATCACTACATAGACAGACATATTATTTATAACAGCTTAGATTAGTTTCTCAAAATATTGTCATCTCGTCTCTCCTTTCCTCCTTCTTTGCTTCAACAATGCTTAATTTCATGTTATTTTTCTCTCAAATTTAGTCACATGTAAGCCTTTCTTAGTAGTAAAACTACATAATTACAAATATACATATCAAAACTCCTGAAGCATCAAGATGTTAGCTTCTGTGATGGGGTTTTGTTGTAAAGAAGTTCTCTTTAAGTTGCAGTGGTATTGCCATATATTCCTGCCGTTAAAATAAAAAAATAAATAAATTATATATTTATATATATATATATATATACATATTTGTATTTCTGATTGCTGTTAGAAACAAAAGGAAACAACACCAAAACCCATTATGAATAATTAGTGCCCAAGAGACCTTATCCCATGTTTTGTACCACAATGACTTCTGCTGGTTTTTCAGTGAGAAAATGTTTTTGTGACCTGAATTGAAGGAATGAAGTTGAGCTGGTGGAGTCATCTTTGCACATCGTTGGAAGATCAGTTCACTCTTTCTATTGCTTAATTGTGTCATTGCTTTGTTTGGAGGCATTAGACCCCTTCAAGTGGCTAAAAGGAGTTCAACATACAAAGGGCTTAAAAGCTTTGGGCGAGGTTAGTGATGTTCTCTCCTTCAATATCAGAGACAAGTTTCTCTCCACAAGTTGCTGAACGGAAAGTCAAAGAACTGCAGCTAAATCTGGTGAGGACTCATAAGCTATCTCAACAGAAAAACAGTAGTTTACTCACTGGTCAGAACTGACCATTTATTCAGCAAAAGGAAAAAGAAAGGTAATCTGCTGACTGTTGTGCTCTGGACACTGAACACTGCAATAAACCCCCAAATACAGAGTTTTACTATGTTCAGGGCTACAGTCACACACGTTTTTAAGTAGCCAGTGCCTCTAATAGGTTGCATCTTTCAGGGTCTGTAGGAGGTTTTGGCTGGCATTAGTGTATCCCAGATGTCTTCTTTCCCCTTGTGCCTTGAAGGTAAGGGACAGATAGGTATTTTTCAGCTTCATTTCAGAATTTTGATGGGACTTTTTTGAGGGGAGGTGAGGAGGAAGAGGGAAGGAAGATGAAGAAGGCAGACTGGTCTCCTGGGCACATAACTTCACTCCTATCCTGACTGTCTGAAAATTATTTCTCCAAAAGTATTTTTTGTTTTAAACTATATCAAAGATCAACAACATCAAGCAAAGAGTTTTGAGGCACGCACAACTTCAATCAGAGCAGAGCAGAAGTTTATTTCTGGAATACTTTCACAAAATAATAACTAAGTGAGCCAATGTCTTAAATGACAAAATAAACAAAGCATCCTTCCAGCCAGAAATCATCAAAGTCAACACAGAAGCCAAGAGAGTCTTCAGCTTCATTCACTCATCTGAAATTGGATGAGGAACACAACATAGAGTTCATTTGAATATGTAACTTTCACAGTGTTTTTCTTTCTGTTTGCCCATAAGACCCCCACAGAAGAAGGGTTTTTTTGGCAGAGGTAATGCTAACAAGAAGCCTTCTCTACAGAACAGTAAGTAGACCATGAAATGCATATTAAGTAGACCATGAAATGCATATTAAGATGGAATTTATTTGAATATATTTAATTTAGTATCTTCTCTGAACAGCTGAATCTGTGCCGGTTGTTCTCCACTTGTTGCCAAGGGGAATGCAACTATTTTCATGCACTGACTATCCACAAGGGAAAGTTAAGCTTGCAGAGCACAGGAGAGAATGACAAACATTTCCATCTTTCACACATAAGCAAAACCCACTGGTAAAATGCTGGGAGCTGGACTCTCCACTAATAGATGCAGTATGTACTGAAGGCAAGATGGTCTTTGCTGCTTCGAGCCACCTCACCATCATACTCATCTCTTCCTGCAGACATCCTCAGTACAAAAAGAAATGTGAAGCTGTTTTTGTGATTAGCAGCTCAGACTGAAGAGGACATCAATGTTTTGGAGAAAACTTGGCACCATCAAATTCCAAGAATTTAGTAGAAATTGTTTTATGAGAAGCTTTTTTTGAAAAGAAAAAAGCAACAGGAGCAAGGAAGAATCAGAATAGACATCAGCCAACAGTCTTGGGCTCTCACTTTATGAGATATGGGTTCATACACATAATCTAAATATGCTGTGAAAAGCCTAGCAACTGGATAGAAGCCATATCAAAGGTCATACTTGGATTTTCACAAGATGTTAGCAGATTTTTGCTGCAGCCCATTGCCAGGTGGATGTATTGGGTTTTTTCCCTATCTCCAAAAGTTTGTTTTATGATAAAGAAACAGTTTACTGTTTCTGCACAGTGCTGGTACAAATCATGAAGTTTTTCTTCTGGCATCTTGTGTTTCTTCCTCTATGACAAGCCATTTAAGATATGAAATTTCTTTCACTAGGGTGACCAGCCAGAGGAGCTCCAGCCAGATGATGTGCAAAACAGAGAATTAGCAAGAGGGGGAACATGACATCAATCACAAAGTACAGTAATTTCTACACCAAACTACTTGCTATTCCTCCTTCCCACTAAAATATCTGTAACAGTCGATAGATAAAGGCCTGAATCATGATCAGGGCTTCTCTCCGCCACTCACGGGACAAGTGAACCCACCTAACAAACCATCAGCCACAATCCTTCCTCCAGTGTTTTCCTTTCTGTACCCAGCATGGGCTTTCATGTGGCATGGCAAGCCTGACTAAAGGCTTGTCAGCAGCTTGTCAGCACTTCCCAGGCTGAAAGGGAATTTAGATTTGTGACGTTTTTGAGTATTAGCTACTGAATCTTGTTTTGGCTAGGGGAAAGAATGCTGCTACTGCCCTGCTTCTTTACTGAAAAGAAAAGCCTGTATTTCATTTAATATGGAGCATATATCAGGTTATATATGAGAGCTATGCAGGCTGCTTATATGTGCATTTATGCCTTTTAACACCTGATTGCCAGCACAGTGGGAATACTCTGCAGAAGGTGTGAACCATTACTATTATCTTCTTCCTCTCCAAGAGGAGAAGAAACACAAGGGCCAGAAACCTGATAAGACTTGTGAGATGACAAAAATGTTAGAACTGGGATCAAAGAACAGCAAATAACCTAGATATTAGAGTGACAGAAACGTGCCTCTCACCTTCTGAGAAGAAGAAAAGTGCTGAGCCCTTGATGTTCACAGACCCAGAGAAAAAGGGTACAGAGCAAAAGTACAGATAGTGCTATAACATGCATCATTCTATTTCAAAAGTAGTATTTCTCATTTTTAGGGGTCTTTTATATGTATTCATAATGGAAATTACTAGATCAAGAATTATTTACAACTTCCACTTCCGTGAATTGAGAAAATTCTAATCTGTACTTACAGGTGAACTTCACCTACTACCTTAGGACTCAAAAACCTAATTTCATGCTTTTTTTCTGAAACAATTACCAAGCCTGTGTTAAAACACACAATCAAGTTAGAATTCAACCTATGATAGCTGAATGACAGACACTGACCATGTTTGATCTCTGACAAACTAAGGCTTATATGTCTAAACTTAAAATGGATTTTTCTTCAGCTTTATGAGAACTGGCATTTGGATTCTGCAGGTTCACCCTAACTTCAAGAAGAAGTTCACCAGGAATTTGATTGAAAGAAAAATTAAGTTGTTAGGATGCTTTCCACTCTTTTTTTTTTTTTTTACAAGAAGGGTTTATGCTGAAAGAAAAAGAAAAACAACAAAACAAAAAATTTCCTTGGAAAACTAAACTAAAATAAAAATGTTTCTCTCTGGGAGAATATCAGAACACCAGATGGGCATAAATGCTCATCCAGCCATCTCTCAGGGTTTGGGGATGGACCATTAAAGAGCTGTTGATGGCTCACAGAAAATGTGGAAACAATCCTATTTAGAAATAATTCTACTTATGCATTACAGATGCTCTGCATTTCTTTCCCCTTGTACTTTATTTCTAAGGGCATATGAATGAAAACCATTTTTAAACAGCTCATCTGTGCTCCTCCTGCTTGTTTGCATCCCCAAGTCTCCTGTTTAAGACGGTGTTATTGGCCGTAGTAGAAAAGAATGTTGTATAGAAGAAAGACAGTTTAATTTGTTATGGGAAAAGGAAGCATCAGGATGTCAAAAGGATGGGCAGATTCCATAATAAAGAAATGCAGAAAACATATTTTTCTTATGTTGGAAAGACATATAACAGTGACATTCAAAACTCATTCAGAGACCCTGCTGGGAAAAGCACTTAAGCACATGCTCAACTTCCAAGTAGTTGCTTATGTCCATTGAGCTCAGCAGGGTTCAAATATGTATCTGAAGCTCTTCAGCTGGTTAAATAACTGCCTAACAGGGTAAACCACTGAATCAGGGTCTAAGACAAATATTCTTAACCACATTTGATTTCAGACACTGGTCTGCTATATAAGTGTTCAGTGGGGGTACTGTTCTAAAGTCCAATTAGATAATATTAGCCTCAGATTTATTTTTAAAAATAAATTAATTATGATTCCTTTACAAAATAATATTCTGAATTGTAGTATAAATATTAACTAAAGGTCCCCTGCTTGAAATGTGCTACAGGAGGAAAAAAAAGCTGTTTTCACAAAGATTCACTGCTCCTATATGTTTTAGCTTCAGTAAGAATCAGTAAGAATAAGAAAGATATTCTGGAGTATGACGTTGAAGAATGTACCAAGTCACTTTTGTCTCCTGGAAAACAAGGATCAATAATTCTTACACCTCAGTACTCTTAAAATATTTTCCATCAATTTCTTTTCTCAATCACAGCAATTGAAAGTTTCATTTTACTGTAAGGTAGTCTTTACAGCTCTATTTGTAATATTTTGATCAATAGATGGTGTCTTTCCTTTACAACATAGCATACTGCTCTCTTCAGAGATTCAAGCTTAGAAAATCAAACTTGACCCCCATATCGTATTATTGTCATCATTATTTCTGCAGAAATTATCAATTAGTAAAATAGCCTACTGAATATTTCTTCCATCGTATGCATCTCAGCTTGAACCTTAAATCCAGACCTGCCTGAAATTGTTAAAAAACAAAAAGTCCTACGAGGTCTATATCTGAATCTCATAAAGCTCATCTGCAGCTACAGGATCTTATTATCATAATGTTTCTAACACAAGCTCACAGAATATTCTGATGAAAAGTGATTTTGAAATTATTGTTTTGCTTTACTTATTTAGATGCCATTCCTGTATAAACATTCAACCAGTTTATTTAGAAACTGCTATCACCACCATCATGATGTTGAAAGACATATCTCAATGCAAATTCCATAACAGTGAGAAACTAATTCTGTTCCATAAAAGTCTATTAGAAAATCAGCCAACTGAACTGTATTGCTCCTAATAGCTATTTAAAAGACAAATTATCAGTTTTAAATGCAAAATCTAATTTTGGTTTAGATTAAACACTGCATTTAAAAAAGAAAACTTCATCTAAATATAATTGCATGAAATTACTCTGAACCAGTGCCAAAGTCTACTAGTAGAATACAGCTCATTATGGTTTTGCTCTTCGTCTGGAATAACCGTTAAAACTCAAATTTCATGTTTGGTGTATTCTAAAGGGTTTTTTAGTCACTTACAGATGGGTCATACAATCCTAATCCTTATACACATCATCCACTGTTGTCTATCTTGATTATTCTGTCATGACAGAATGTATATCATGGATTTACAGAGTGGTCGAGGCTAAAATGGACCTCTGGAGCAATTTACTCCAACCTGCCTGCTCAAGCAGGAACACCTAGAGCCAGTTATCCAGGACCATGTCCAGGAGGCTTTTGAATATCTTCAAGGTTGGACACTCCACAGCCTCCCTCCTATATGTGTATATATGTGTGTCTGAATGTGCATATGCATTGATAGACAAATATGTTGATGCTGCAGAACTTTTAGTCCATAGTTTCTCTCAGTAACTGGATTTTGACAGTGAAAGATTTCTCAGGGATAAATGCAACTAGAAATGGCTTAGAGGTGACATACCAGTAAATGTGATACATTGCTGAGAGCATCCACAACAGTCCTTTTCCATTTTTATAAACTAAGCAAAATTGGTTGCAGTGTTAGTAACACTCAGAGAGCATATTAACAGAAAGAACAAGGAAGGTGGGAGAAATAGTTGTGAGTATGAAAATTTTGCTCCATGACAGGGAAAAAAAAAGATGTTGTCTGGACACAGTTCTGACTAAAACCTGATGAAAATCCTGAACTAATCTGTCAAAGCTAAGAGCAAAACATCCTAGAAGTGATGAGCCTGTTGAATTACACCTCTTTCAGTGTTTTTGTGAAGTATAACAGTGTTCCAAAGGTTTCAAAACAAGCTGTAGTAAACCTTCATACTTAAGTTTTGATGATATCCTTTTATATAGACTCATCCCTCCAGAAACAAAACGGATTGATTCCAACTTTTTGGCAGGAGTGATCCCAGATCACTATCTCAATTTAAGCAGGAAATTTATAGAATCATAGAATTTTAGAATCGTTTGGGTTGGAAGGGACCATTAAAGGTCATCTAGTCCAACCACCCTTGAGAGTGCAGGGGCATCTTCAACTAGATCAAGTTGCTCAGAGCCCCATCCAGCCTGACCTTGAAAGTTTCCAGGGATGGAGCGTCTACCACCTCCCTGGTCAACCTGTTCCAGTGTTTCACCACCTTCATCATCAAAAATTTCTTCCTTATATCTGGTCTGAATCTACCCTCTTTTAGTTTAAAACTATTGCCCCTTGTACTGTTGTTACAGGCCCTATTAAAAAGTTTGTCCATGTTATTCTTATAAGCCCCCTTTAAAAGTGTATAAGGCTGCAATAAGGTCTCCCCAGAGTCTTCTCTTCTCCAGGCTGAACATCCCCAACTCTCTCAGCCTGTCTTCAAAACAGCAGTGTTCCAGCCCCCTGAACATCTTTGTGGCCCTCCTCTGGATTCTCTCCAACAGGTCCATGTACTTCTTATGTTGGGGGCCCCAGAGTTGAACACAGTACTGCAGGTGGGGTCTCATGAAAGCAGAGTA
The DNA here is from genome assembly GCA_028020825.1 of Podargus strigoides. NCBI lineage: Eukaryota > Metazoa > Chordata > Aves > Caprimulgiformes > Podargidae > Podargus > Podargus strigoides. The sequence continues at coordinate 91,373,720 of CM051663.1, read as the reverse complement.
GAAGAGGAGAATCCCCTCCCTTGATCTGCTGGGCATTCTTCTTTTTATGCAGCCTAGGATATGGTTGGCTTTCTGGGCTGTGAGTACACACTGATGGCTGACATCCAGCTTTTCATCCACCAGTACCCCCAAGCCCTTTTCCATAGGGCTACTCTCAATCCCTTCATCCCTCAGCCTGTATTGATACTGGGAGTTGCCTCAACAGAGATGCAAGACCTTCCACTTGGTCTTGTTGAACCTTCTGAGGTTCACATGGGTCCACTGCTTGAGCTTTTCCAGGTCCCTCTGAATGGCATCCCATCCTTTAGGCATGTAAACCTCACCACACAGCTTGGTGTTATCTGCAAATTTGCAGCAGATGCACTCGATCCCACTGTCTATGTCGATGAAGACAGTACCGGTCTCAGTATGAACCCACTTGCCACTGATCTCTATACAGCCATTGACTACTACTGTCTAGATGTGACCATCCAGCCAATTCCTTATCTCCCAAACAGCCCATCCATCAAATCCATAACTCTTCAATTTAGAGAGAAAGACGTTGTGGGGGACTGTGTCAGAGGCCTTACAGATATCCAGATAGGTGACATAAGTAGGTCTTCCCATGTTGACTGATCTAGTCACTCCATTGTAGAAGGTCACCAGGTTGGTCAGGCAAGACTAGTTGTTGGTGAAGCCAGCGTAAGAGTCTGACCCACACTCAGTGATGATCCTCAAGTGAACACCGGCCTCTATATCTTCTCTATTGAGAATAATCATAGGAAGAAATCACAGATTTGGAATTTTGTTAGAAAGCCCACAATAGCATCAGCTGTCTTACAAGACTAATCCAGAAGGCAGGTACTCAGCATATGTCAGGCTTCAAACAACTCAAAACTGTCAATGACTTTAATGTTGTGTTCTTACCAAACAAAGGATAGGATTTTATATTTACAAACCTACAGGAACATTAACAAGACTCTTATTAGTAGTTTGCCTGGTTTCCCCTATTGTGGCATCTGGAAGAGAACATAGCAAGAATAACAACAAATGAAATTATTTCACATTTGAATCTTCCTCTCCCTCTCCTCCAGGAAAAATTTTGGTTTCACTGTGTGGTTGAATCTGTAGTTCTAATGGGAATGATGATGCCAGGGCAAGTTTTCTTCAAGTTTAGGTTGAAAATCTGCCTGACGTTTTCAACTGAATATTTTACCTTAGGTCTAAAGACCCAATTTTACTGTAGGTCTGTATCCTCTGTAATATGTTTCTATACAATACTTCCAAGAAAAGAAAAGCTAAGAATAATTATTATTTTTATAGGCAAAGCAGAAGACATTTGCTTTCAACTGAATTTGGCACTGAATTATTTCAAACATCTCTAAAATTTATTCTGTTTTTATTAGAAAGGTATGCTGGGGATGCCCAGTTCAAGGGCCCCTGGACTGCTATCATGTAGTATGCGGAGGTAGAAATGATTCATCTTTCTGTGCTGTGGGGCATTATGGCACTTTGGCAACAATATAGGGCCAACCCAAAGCAGCATACAAAGAATTATGCTGGGACATTTTAAAAAAGAGTTTTGTAATGAATATGAGAGATGGCACTAGTTATCTGAAGAGAGTAAAATATTAATGAGAGTAAAATATTATTGAATGAAATATCAGCATATAGTTTCAGATTTATTTAACTGTCTACCTGTAGATATCTTAGTCCACCTTCCTTGACTCCCCGCATAGTCAATAGAAAAGGATATGCCCCTTCAGTGGATGATCCAAAGCAGTTAATGAGGATCCTGTCTGGAGTCATATGCTGGAAAAACTGCTTCTTGTTCATTCCAGAGATACCTCTCTCATTTTGGTTGTTGCTGTCCAGGCAGGTTCCAATGCTTCTTCCTTCCCACGGATCCTGAAGGTGGGAGCCATCTAGCCCCAAAGGACTTATAACGAAGCTAGTCAGACCCAATAGAGATCTGAACAATGAAGTTTGGAAAGGGATTTTCCTGATCATTTGCAGACTTCTACTTCAAAATGAAATAAATTACATCCAACCCTCAACTCATTCTGACAACCAGCTCTCTACTGCCTGTAAGGCAAATGTATGTAATCAGCTCAGATCTACCTGCCCTTTCCACAGGCAATCAAATTAGGCAGATGAATCCCTCTCTCTGTCTTTTATTGTACACTATATGACTAGTTTCTGTGAATTCACAATTCATGTTTTAATTTCATCCTCTCTAGTGAAGAATATAGGAAAAGAGGGGAGAAAGGAAGAGAAGTTCTGTTACCAGCACAATGAATTATTTAAACACATAGTGTGCATCACTTTCCAGATTCATAACACAGTAAAGCTGATGGCAGTAGAAGTGGAAAAAAAGCAGCTAAGGTATTTGGAAAATCTGTTTCTGTATGTTAGTTCCTGAGTCTTTTCAACTACAAAGGCCCTTTCCCTACATTTACATTCCTTTGTAAGCAAAAGTTAATTCATTATCCCACCTAAATTAATAGTAGACTTCAGAAAGAAGTATCAGTGTTAATATGGATATAAGTAGTAACTAACAGGTAAAAATGTTGTATTTCCAGATAAGGTAATAACAAACTTAATAATCATGGAAAGAAACAGGGTGCATAGAACAGTGATGCATAAAAAGCAGTGAGCTGGAAGGCATGAGTTATAATGTATCTCTTTAAATCTGGAGGAAATGGTCATTCTTATAGTGCCATTTATGCCTTCTGTTAAATATATTTAACTAGAGTTTCTGGCTCCACCCTTCCCCCAAGAGTATAAATTAGTGCCCTCATGAAACTAAAGCTGTAATATTGCAGCAAGATGGAAACTGAGAGAACAGCTACAGAGGTTTTTCTTGTGCAGCATAATTTTATACCATCATATAATTCTTTCCTAAATGGGATCCTTCATGCTGAGTGCAGATTTCTGCCCTGGTAACTGAAGCTCAGCTTCTGTTCTTAACCACTTCCAGTCAAGTTCTATCAATGACAGACCTCTGGGCTGATTGCTTAAAGTGTAATTTTTGTTTTAGCTGCTCTCAGAAACAAATATACTCTGGATCAGGGTTTAATCCGTTGAGGTACCTGATCTTTCATTCTAGTAGCATGCGGAGAAGCTCATTGTATAATAATAATAAAAAAAAAAGGCCCTAGTAAACTCTAAAGGATGAGCTTGTTATTTAAATGTCACTGAGAGTTTGAGACTCAGTTTTTACCTCTTGAGATATGTCAGAGTCCAACCAGCCATATTAGGAAAGGCCACTCAGGCACCAGAGGAGAATTAATAACTAGAAAACAGATGTACAATTTCTCAGCTGCTGTTAATCAGCATGGCACTGCTAGAGTCAACAGAACTGAGATAATGCCTGGAAACTGAGTCTAAGGAATACAAAACTGTAATCTGGCCCTACTTGTATCAGAAGGAAATCTACCGATCAGTTCAGGCTGAAAAAAAGCAGAGAACACAGACAGACATGTAAGAGGTTTGTTTTTATTTTAGGAAAAAAGTGGATCCTAGCACTGAGGAGAAGCCTCCTTGACTCCAAACACTTTTATTGATTAGCTACCTATATGGTGATGAAATATGTGCTTTTGTTTGTTTTGAATCTGCTCTGTGTTCATTTTACCTGACATCTCCTGGTTTTATTACAGAGAACAATCATTCCCATTTACCTTCCCTATGATCCCTCTTCTCACATCTCAGCTGAGATGGTCCTCCTCTAGGCTGAAGAGATTAAGCTACTGTTTCCATGAACAGAAATCACCGCCTGACATTCTTTACTACTGTTTTCAATAAATTTTCTAGGTTTTAAGTACCTTTTCTGAGAGGGAAGACTAGAACTGGACACATTATTCAATACGTAATTGTAAAATAGGAACTAAGACTTTTTTTTGTTTTATTCTCATTTTTTTCCCCACTAATTCATTGAGATTTTTCTTCTCAAGGACTTCGTATTTTGGGTTTATGTGGCAAGGTTTTGGTAGTGATGGGGTTACAGGGATGGCTTCTATGAGAAGCTGCTAGAAGCTTCCCCCATGTCTGACAGAACCAATGACACTGGCTCAAAGAAAGACTTGCTACTGGCCAAGGTCGAGCCTGTCAGCAACAGTGTTAGTGCCTTAAGGATAACGTATTTAAATAAGGGAAAAAATTGCTGGGCAACAGCAGCCAGAGAGGGGAGTGAGAATATGTGAGAGAAAAAACGCTGCAGACTCCAAGGTCAGTGAAGAAGGAGAAAGAGGTGCTCCAGGTGCCAAAGCAGAGATTCCCCTGCAGCCCAGGGTAAAGGAGATGGTGAGGCACGCTGTCCCCCTGCAGCCCACAGAGGTCTATGGTGGAGTAGATACCCACCTGCAGCCCATGGAGGACCCCATGCCAGAGCACGTGGATGTGCTCTGAAGGAGGCTGTGACCCTACACTGGAGCAGGTTCCTGGCAGGACCTGTGGACCCATGGAGAGAGGAACCTACACTGGAGCAGGTTTGCTGGAAGGACTTGTGACCCTATGGAGGACCCACACTGGGGTAGTCTGTTCCTGAAGGGCTGCCCGCAGTGGAAGGGACCTACGCTGGAGCAGTTTGTAAAGAACTGCAGCCTGTGGGAAGGATGCATGTCGGAGAAGTTTGTGGAGAACTGTCTTCTGTTGGAGGGACTCCACACTCAAGCAGGGGAAGGGTGTGAGGAGTCCTCCCCCATGAGAAAGCAGATATAACGTCTGATAAACTGACTGCAACCCCCATTCCGTATCTCCCTGCGCCACTTGGGGGTAGGAGGTAGAGAAAATTGGGAGTGAAGCTGAGCCTGGGAAGAGGGAGGGGTAGGGGGAAGGTGGTGTAAGATTTGGTTTTATTTCTCATTACCCTACTCTGATTTGATTGGTAATAAAGTAAGCTAATTTCCCAAAGTCAAGTCTGGTTTGTCTGTGACAGTAATTGCTGAGTGATCTCTCCCTGCCCTTATCTTGACCCATGAGCCTTTTGTTATATTTTATCTCCCTTGTCCAGCTGAGGAGAGTAGTGACAGAGCATCTGTGGTGGGCACCTGACATCCAGCCAGGGTCAACCCACCATAGCCACTCCGTTTTAACTCATCCTATTTGTGACATTAAGGAGGGCCAGTCTTGCACATTGCACCAACCTGGTTCTGAAGTCACCAGAACAATACTAAAACTTTGGCTGAGATTTTGCCTGTGAAGCTGAAATTGCCTCACCATGAAGTACAGGGAATAACCTCCCAATTTGTCCATTCAAAGGTGAACAGACTCCAACTCAGAAATGTCAGTTGTGGTCACAGTCTGGGCTGGTACAGCTGATTACAGTGAATTTTCAAAAATAATATTTCCCAGTAGCGTCTGAGATATTCAAATAAAGACATAATCCAGTTGCCACTGAGTGTACTGAGTTTAGGCATTGATGATCAGTTCCTTCTCCTAATACAGTGAATGACAGTGTGTCTACATTTAGCCAGTAAACAAACTTTTAAACAAACTATCAAAAAAGCCCATCAAATCATTTGACATTGTTGGACAGCATATAGCTGCACATTAAGAGAGAGTTGCTTAATACGATCAGTAATTGCATTTCTAATCCCACATGTTTCAGGTGGATAATTATGTTTCTTTGGAGATATAAATTGTTGGGTTTATCCTTTAAAAAAAAAAAAAAAGAACAAAATTGTATAAAAAGTTAAATATTGAACTGAGCCTAATTTAATAATATTATAAGCAGTTAATCTTACACAACTGAAAGTCCTTATCTGGCTGGTATACTAGCAGTTTTTTATCAGTCCTTTTAGCAAAGATAAGATATTTTGTAATTTTTTAGCAAATTCTATAAGAAAAAAACTACTTTTACTGTTTATTTACATGGTATTTTTCTAGGTCCCACACATATTCTTCTATTATCCATGCTGTATGCAAAATATCTCATCCAAATTACATTTCCATTTCTAGGAGAACTTGCATAACTCTTCTTATTTTTTCATCTTCTTATTTAATACATACACAGTTGTCTTTTAAAGACCACCTTTGAAGGAAGCCAAGAATTTTAAGCTTTGTAAACTCTTTAGGGTACTTAAGGAACTATTACAGAGTTTCATTTGGACAAGAACCACAAGTAGACATAATTCACAAAAAACAGTGTAATGCTGGTATGTTTTTAGGGTGTGCTTTAATGAGTCTGGATCCTGCACACCATAAACTCCAGTGTCTAATACTGAGAGCCCAACTCACACATTCAAAGGAAACAAACTATTTCTACTCTTGCAGAAATCAAATTCTTGAAGTTTCTTTGCTAATGTCCTTAATTACTCACTCCTAACAAACATGTTTTCCCTTATTCTCCTTTTTCATAGTGGCAATATATGTGTTTCTCATCTTCAGATTTCACATTTCTTTATGAAAATATTTTCTTCTATGGTATATTATGGCCAAGGTAGTGAAGCCTAAACAAATTTGAACCATTCAGAGTTCTACAGGTTGGAAATTAAGTATTTTCACTTTTTTCTTTTGCGTGTGTGTATGAGAGACATCCATTTCTGAAGCAGTAAATTGAAATTTGTCCCTTCTCATACCTCAGCCACACTAACCACAGTTCTGAGTGGGCAGTTCAGAACAAACTCACTGCGGGTGGTAAATCTACACAGGTCAACAACAGCAATGAAGACCTGTGGGTCCTATATCATTACCAATGACCAGAATATGAAATAGTAATAGTTTTCCCCTGAGATTTTGGGATTTGCTGATCAGTTGGGTTAGACATGAAACTCAGTCAGACAGAAACTACAGTTCTGTGCTGCTGTTTTGTAACAGGCCTCTGAAATGCTTATTTTAGAGTATGCACAAAACCCCTCTAATAATTTTGTGTGCTTGACCATTTTGAAGTTCAATAAAAGGTAACACTGGGATAATTGCAACATAAAAATTTTTCATTTTTTCCCCAAATCTTCTGATTACTTTTCCTTGTAAATTTCTGAGGACAAGAGGAGAATGTGAGAAAAATGGCAGTGGAGTGCGAGTTTGTATCTCTGGCATGCTTACATAAAATGCGTGTCTTAAATTAATGAGCTAGACTAAGAGATATCTGAGCCAAGGTGGGAAACACATATATGAGGAGCCTAACTCAAGACCTGTGCTTGGTAAATTCAATAGTGAGATCTTGCTTCCCCAAAACAAGGACACTAAGATTTCCACAAGCACAGACATTCAGAACCAAGAAGAAAATCCAACTGAGTGACAGGTCATGGTTTTTCAGACAGGTAAGTCAAATCAAGGTTTTAGTCACTTGCCTACCAGCTCTCTAGTATGATGTATTTTCAGCGTGACATGGTTACAGGCTGGGCAGGCCATTAAATGGATGACAGATGCTCTCTATTAACCCCTCTCTTCACAGATGCGAAAGAGAAAGAAGAAAAGGGAGAGAGACAGGTTTGAAATAAACCCCCTAAAAGAGCTTTAATGAAATGGTAACAGTAAAAAGAAAAGATAATAATAATAACATGGAGAAAAATAATGAAATATATACAAATCTATACAAAGCCAATATTGAACTTCCCCCCCAGTTTCATGCTCCCTCTGACAACCCTCACATCGTCACTGGCACTGCAGAGCAGCTCTGGGAAGTTTCCAGGCTGGACTCCTTGGTGCAGCGGCAGATGGGAACTGAATTCAGGAATGCATGGATCAGGGGCAGAAGAACAGAGTCCTCCCAGGATGCTGGCCATAGAAGAAGTGAACTTGTCCCTTCTGATCCCTCAGCTTTATACTGAGCTTGATGTGTAAGGGATGGAATACTTTGTTGGTCAGTTTGGGTCACCTGTCCTGTCCGCTACTTGGTTCCTGTAAGATTAAGTATAAGCTTTTCTGCACACCATTGCACTGTTAGTTCAGTACTACCTATAAACATCGAATGTTGCCACTTCTAGGAGCAGACGCTGCCCGAAACAACTTATTGTTAACTTCAGAAAGTGCAGTCTTAGAACAGACTCAACTGAAAAGTAAAATCACTAAAAGAAAAATTAGTTTTCTTCTAATTCAAACCAGGACCAGTATTAGTGGGTGTTTGAATAGCTGGCAATAGCCAGCCAGCAAAACAGAAGCTGGAGACTGACAGTAAATATTAATGGTAGTCACTCTTTAGGGAAGATATTTCCACAATGCAGTTCTGGTTTTGTCTTCTTGGCCAGTGTTGCAAGATAATGTGAATTTCTTCTTGCTCAGACAACCTTTCTCAGCCACATAAACTAAAGGACTGTACTGTAACTCTGCTTTCTATCTCACACCTCTTGCTATGATTTGGGACATTTTACTTGTTCTTCTTCCCCCTTTTATTTTTTAAAGGTGATGAGAACTACCATGACTAGAGATCACCAGGTGGTCAAGAAGAGTGGAATTGCACTCAGATAAATGAAAAAGTTAGGTATAACAGCCAAAAATATTTCTTCCTGTTATTTTGAGAAATTTCCAATGGTTGTTCCACCTGAGTTTAAAAATGTCTAGATTTTAGAGACAATTAGTTCTTCCAAACATAGTTTTGCAATGGGTGAAGATCTTTGATGTCATGTTAATCTTAAAGTTAATTACTCTACTAGGAAAACCTATGTTACTCCTAGTTCCCCTCACATGAGATTCTCTGAAGGCATTAAAGAATGTTGTCTTCTTATTCCCCATCTTTTAATATTTCTATTACAGGCATTCACAAAACATATAGTATATATAGCATTTCACTCTGAGGTGATGTGCACTCTTGTCTGTATTCTGTCTGCAGTTTCCCTCATGAGGTCCATAGCTCTTTTCTACAACATGTATAATCCTTATCTTTTTGATAATTTAAAAAAAAAAATTTAAAAAATCATAGAATCATGGAATCATTTTGGTTGGAAAATACTTTTAAGATCATCAAGTCCAACCTTTAACCTAGCACTGCCAATTCATCACTAAACTTTGCCCCTAATCCTCTCTAATAACTTTCCCACACGTATATACACAAAATATATACATAGCACATACAAGATTTGGGTTTACTTTTAAACCCATGCTTACCACCTGCTAGATAAAGGTTATTTTACAACAATGAAATAGTCTGTAGGACGTGAAAAAAAAAACAAAACAATATACTACTTTAGCACTCAAGAATTTTCAGTTTGTCAGAATTATTTCTGCATCTCCTAATAGTCTTCAGTATTAATTACATTTAAAGTAATGATATACAGTGTTGCAAACACCTCCCAAAGCTCTTCAGAGGCAAGCAGCCAGAATAGACTGCTGGCATTAATGGCACAACTCCATAACCCGTATGTGTGAGATATCTTATGTAACAGCAACATAAGCCCAAGGAGAGCAGAAAGCTTGGGAAGTATCTGTAAACAATAGATAACAGGCCTTTTGTAAAACAGCAAGAGGGATTTGACTGCTGAACTTCCTGCTCAGAGCTCCTGAGGTGCTAGGATTGCAGTCATGGTGAGATAAGAGTATTGATTGCAGGATAGGAAAAGGTAAAATATAGAGCCACTATTCAAAGACCTGTCACACAGATGGATTTACTTACTAGAAAATCAGGCTTTTATTTTCCTTCCTTTGTCAATGCGGCACTATCAATATTGTAGGCATCCTCATGAGGGGATGGATTTCTAAACAAAGAAAAAGACTGAAAACCTGCAGTATGCTGCTGTAGCTCAAACTGTCGGATCCTATCTCTGTGGCTGCAGTCATGTGAATGGAGGCATAACACTGTTACCTAAATCTTACTTAAACCACTATCTTCCTTTGGACAGCAGTATGGCAATTTTGTCCATAATTTGCTTTTCACTTGCCTGTTTTTTCTGTCTTCCTATAACTTCTTGTAGTGCTTCCAGAAGTGTTACTCTGATTTAGCAGGACTCACACTCCCAGTAGGAGCAGACTTCTGAAGGCAGACCTGAGACTCTGATTTTCTAGACCCAGGCTGTTTATGTGTTATATGTCAGAGGACAAAGGTTTTATTTGACCTCTATATCAATTACCATGCTCTGTATTATCAGTGTTTCTGGATAAATTAATCTGTCAATGCATCATTGAGGGAAGACTAATAATATGGTCACATGTTATCCAAAGAACTTTAAAATAGCTTCTAGGGATGAAGAGGAAGTTAAAAACAGAATAAAACTTTAGTTCTAAATCTTTATTCTGTATTCTGAGAATTATACTCACAGTATAATTGATCATAGTTAGCAATTTAAAGATTCATCACTGAAGTTGGAAGACTGCTATCTCAGTAAAGCATGCCTTGAAAACAAAAGCCACTAACTTTCAATTCTCTGCAATTAAAAAAACAAACATATATATGATGCGAGGATGCATTGGGTCAGAAACCATGCACATCTATGCTCATTATCAGTCAGCTGCCAGGGGCTGACCCTTAGGAAAACAGCAGAAGCAAAAGAACAAACATGGGATGATCTTTCCTGCAGCTAAATCCTCCACACTCTGGCCATTGTGGGATTTCTAAACTGGAAGTTACGTCTGAACTTTTTCACTCAACAATACATGATGCCACTGCCCTCTGTGAATTTGCCTAAACTTTTTCTGAATTTATTGAGCTTTTTTTTCCTCCCCAATATCCTATAGCAATGAGTTCTAGTCTTAAATGTTGAGGTGCATGAAAAGTGTTCCGTTCATTCTTTTAATGCCATACATTACTGCTAGCTCAAGAAAACTGCAGCCTCCTGATCTTGTTAAAAAAAGGTTGAATCCTAACGTGCCCTCACAAGGAGTTACTTGGTAGTATACCCAGGTTCATATTTCTTTTCTGTGAACTTCTTTTAAGAAGATCTCCAGCAATGAAGGAAACTCTTAATCACAAGTTAAACACAAAACTTCACCAATAGTATTTATAGTGAAAAATTCATAGTCTACTCTTTCTGTTCTGTTCAATACTTATCGTGCCATGAATTTACTTTTACATGTATTTTCACTCCCATGAGTTGTACTATACAAATAATAATTATGTATTTCATTCAAGACAACATGAAGATTCCTTCTTATTTTTTGGGAAAAAAAAAAATCCACTAAATCTCACAGACTCTGCGTTTTAGGTCTGTATTTTCACTTAGAACTTTTCATTCAGAAAAAAAAATCTTTATAAAAATCAATATAAAATCAATATAAAAATATATAGTTTTATTATTTACATTTCATAAGAATGATTTTATCTATATTAATGAAACCTTTCACACATGTTGTAGTAAACATTTCAAAAATAGCTGTTGAAAATAAACACTATAACTGCTGACTTTATGAAATTTTCTTACTACTGTGTTTCTGATCCAGAATTTTTTTTTATTTTGAGAAGTGATTTCTCTTGTCTAATGAACTTTGGCTCATGGAAGTTCACAGATGTATTGAAAGTTATGAACACCTTGAAGAACAGAAAATTCTGTGCATTAGACCTGCATTTATAACTGGTCAGGAAAAACAAAACACAGCCAAACACAACAAAGATCTTACCAATTGGTGTAAAGATCAAAAAGCCGTCCCTGGAAGTGTTTAAAAAAAGAGTAGATGTAGCACTTGAGGCTATGGTCTACTGGTTAGGGAGATGATGAGATAAAGGTTGGACTTGATCCTGGAGGTCCTTTCCAACCATAGTGATTCTATGATTCTATGATTCTATGATTCTATGATCAGCTTATACTAATCAGCTAGGAGTGAAACCTCATAAACCACAGCAAAATTATATAAAGGCACTTCTACTAAAAGGTATCCTTTTATTACAATAATCACTAACAATATCCACCCAACCAAAGCAGGCCTTCCATCACTCTAGCATGCATATAGAAATTCACAATAACAGATTATAGTGTGTAGTATAGCACCGGTTATAGAGACAGAGCCCACAGTATCCTCAGTCTCATCCATGGTAATATACTACCCTTCTCCATCAGTAAGGTCATCCACCACTCACACTAACTGATAAATGCAAGCAGGTCAACTTCAAAATGATTGTCTGTAGACTTTGTCTTTGAAATCTTCTGCACCTGTTTCCAACCCAAAGCATCTGCATTCATGAAACACCTGATTTTTTCCAGCCGTATCAGACTGTCAAAAAAAAGACATTTCATTTGTCTCTAAACCTTGCTGATAAATCTCTGCAGGTACTCATTTGGTTACAACAGTCTTAATTAAAAATAATGGTGGTAAAAGTAAAAAGTCTTTGAGTTTATAGCTATGAAGTATCAAAAATTTTTCTCATGATCACTTTGAAACTCACAAGAGAACCTGCCACTGAACCTAGATTCCTCAAAGTCACAGAGATTTTTAACCATCTGTCATCTCCTGATAGATTACAATTTAGACTTCTAAGCACTCTGAATATTTTTTTACTTCATATATACAAGATCCAGAGTACTGCCTTTCAAAATACATAGAAATGTGTTTTATACTAATGAGAAGAATCACAGAAGACTCAAGCTTCAAACGAGTAGTGAGAAGCTAAGAAGGATGTGCAGTCTACAGCTAAGAGGAAATCTGGACAAAATTAGCTTCAAACCTTTGCTGTTTGACAGGAAGAACTTAAGGTAGTGAAACACCTCATTCCCAGGTGAATATCAAAACTAGAGAAAGGTTATTTCTGATTTCTTTTTTGGATGCTGCTGAAAGCCTGAAGGAACTCACCACACAAGACTTCAGACATGACATAGTCGCTGGTGACTTCATCTGACACGCAGCAAAAATCCTTTAGTTTGTCTTGTGACTGCAGCGCACATAACTTCAGCACTTTTAGATCAGTATGTCAATCATAAAGCCAGTCTTTTGTTGACCTCCCCAAACAGTACTAAATTATAAATTAATCTGAAAACATCTTGTTTCGTTTAGTTTCCCAATCCAGAGTCATCAAAATGTATTCTGTTAGATACCAATAGGTTTTAGGAACAATTCAAAACAGAACAAGGCTTTTTAAGAAACTTCATGAGGGTATGATGCATACCACTCTGAAAGTAAGTCAGTATGTTCCAAGCTCCCTCTTTGCATAGGAGTTCACTAGAATAACATGGATGAAAGTGACTCTGATACTTAGCTTATGCAAAAACACATGCTTTTGCTGGAAAATACTGAATTGCCAAAAGATGGATGGTTTCTCCCACCACATAGTTGGAGACATCCTTGGAAGTCAGTTAGCTGACACCTAAAGGCAGAATCAGCCAACAGTTTTATTGCATTCTTTTAGTTTAATTAGAAGTTTGGCCTCAAGAGATGGAGACTCCACAATTCCCTACATAATCTATTTTGACTTATTATCATATATATAGTGAAAAAAAAGAAAGTGAAGGCACTTTGAAAACAACAATTTTTTATGTTTGGACCTTACTAGGGTGCTCGTTTCAAAATGACATCATGTGTGGATATCATTGATTATTTGGGGAGTTTATGTCTGAACTTGAATAAAGAAAGAGAAGGAAATTTTTAGTCTATGCATGCTGCCAGATTGACCCTTGATATTAGATATTAGAAGTTAACTACAGGTTAAAACCTTGTCCCAGGTGCCCCAGTTCTTCTGCCCTGTATTAAGCTAAGAAATCTAGCTAGGAACTTTTTATGAATATGAGGATGTCAGGTTATTATTACATAACATAGTTGCTATATCACTTGTATTTGTCTGTGACCTCCTTAGTCTAATACTATCAAAGAACCATTACAAACTACATGCAGAGGGATTCAATGAAATAACATCACTTACCTAGTTAAAAGTCACTGTAAATAATAAAATCTGGTTTTGAGGGTAATGGTTGCTGCTATGTCCTGTGACTGTAGTTTGTATATTAGGTCCCATTCTTAAAAATTAGCTATGAGGTTTCCAGAAGCATGTTAGGCTTCTCATTTAAACTCCCTAGTTGCATTCAGGGCAGAAGCAAATAAGATGCAGTGAACTAAGACTCAATGAGAGTATGGCTACTTATTTCTGTTTTTTTCTGAACCCATACTGTAAGAATAGGAAACAAAAACATACAGCAATTGTTTATAGCAAGTGGACATTGTTTATAAAATACATTGAAGTCATTGGTTAGGTCCTCTGAATCAGTCCTTTACTTGACAATCTAATCTAAATCTGAAACTATAAGTTTCTGTGGAAATAGTATTTCAGCCCAGAAAATACAGAAGCTGTTAAACAGACTGAGATTTATCACTGATACATATATCAATCTTGCAGTCTTGTAGCCAAGTTCAACAATTTACCAACAGACCACCTTCCTTTATTTACCTGCTCCTTGCCCTTGAGTTCTCAGAGCTATTTTACCAGTCCTCAGATAAGGCTTGTCCTTATTTTGTCCTCCCAGATCTCTGATTTCCAGAACAGAAAGCAACTATGATTCTTTTCACACTCGGTTATGCTTGACTATAGATATTACATAATTTAGTAAGTAAATAAAATTGGAATCTCTAGATCACTGACTTCTTGTGCAAGAAAATTTGCTGGATTATGAGGCACGACACTTCCAGTGATTAACCAACAGCTCTAGGCCAGCTGAGGAGAATAAAGAGGATTGGTATGTATTAATCAATACATAAAAGACCTCAAAGATAAATGGTGGTCTTTTACACCATTCTAAATCAGCTACATTAGAGAATAATGTATACTGCTTTCACTTCTCTTAATTAAAGGAGTCCACTGGACTGTAAAATCTGGGTTGTTCTCAATTAGGGAGTTGAGTTGTCTTTGGCAACTATCTCTTCCCAGCATTTTGCTTAGATAATGAACAAGGTCATGACATGAGACCTATACTAATTATGAAAAACTGGACATGTAGAAGTGAGTACAGTGTGTAATGGGATTCTTCATGTTACATGGTGGGATAAAATAACATGTTGAAAAGATTAAAAGAGAGATTTAGTAGTCATTGAAAATGTACCCATACAAATGCCCTGGGATCAGGAAGCTTTCTGTAAATTATTTCGTGTATCAAATAAAAAATAACTCAAGAAGAGGTTGATCATTAATTTTTAGTTGGTTAATCTTTGCATAAAAAATGTATCATACCTATAAATTTGATTGCTGGCTGTTGGTAGTTACCATTTTTAAACTGGACACTGAATTGGCCCTATACTTTTATTTGTATGATTAATTATTTTCTACTATTTTGTTATTGCTGAGGCACAATTTGTTTAGCTAAAAGCATATTGAAAAATAAATCTGGAAAAAATAAAAACAAGTTGTGTCAGTGAATTTCTCAGTGTCATAAAACTAAATCTCTTTAAGTCTTCATATAAGTTAAGGCATGTTTTCTATCTTTAGTTAGTATATACCCCGTGTATTGCACTAGATCCTCTAGGGTGGTTGATTGACCTCGGTCAATTATGTAAACACTATTGAATTACTGTCTAAATAAGAGAAGAACTAAAACTGGTTTGGTTTTTTGTGTTTTCGTTTTGCCTAAAGAAAAAGGGAGGACACCTAACTCAGTATAAAGACCCTATCAGCACAGTGGGCATTTTTAAATGAGATTAAACTGTCAAAGTGGTCTTATATGGCAGTTGTCCATGGTATAAAGCTAGGAACCTCTTCAGAGGTCATTTTATACGATCACATTATTAGCTCTACCCCAATTTTATATGTTGTTCTCTCCCATCCTACATTTCTTTTCCCATTAAGCAGTCCTCCCACTCAAAGTTTCCTTTTTCTTTTGAAAAAGGAAAGGACTGCAGGTGCTAACAGTAACTTATACTTGATGATCTTTACTTAATCAATATGATCTATATGTTGTTTGCTTTATTTTGTTCTGCCTGCTTGTTTTGCTGCTTGGGGATATTTTCACATTTAATGGTGAGCAAAGGGTTTGTAATGATCTGAGTTTAAATCATGAAGCACTGAACAGTTCATCTTAGGGAATCCTTAAATCAAGTACTCTGGAGGATTTTTTTATAATTTTTTTTAAATGAAAATCAGTGTCATCTCATCTCTTTTATTCAAATTCCTTTCACTTCAAACATTCCATTTGAAATTATAATTCATGATTGTCATTAATATGAAGCTACACTGAAAGCTCTGTGTAATACAGGTAATTACAGTTTCTCAGCAGCTGCTGACTCTAGTAAAATTAGAAGCATTTACATCAGCTGAAAATTCCCTTCTCTTATTCAGTGCAGTAATGCAACACAGCACGTTAGAAAATGGGTTATCTTCACTGAAAGGCAAATGGCACCAGCCAAAAATAAATATATCCTGTAACATATCAAGCTTCGAAAGTAATAATTGTAGGCTACAAAACTTTTTTTGATTTAGGCTATTAGGTTGAGGATGGTTGATTCTTTTACGTTTAGGACTTCAAATGTTTGCGAATTTTAAATTTTTACTGCGTAAGAGATACTGGTTATGACCATGACCATGTGGAAATGGTGGATAAGAGTGTAACCCAGTAATCTCCTGCCTTAGATGGTTGAAAGCTTTTGCATGCATTGCTCCAGAAGGTGAGGAAGGAGAGCTTCAAGTTAACTCCTTCTTCAAAAGGCATACTGTGGGACTACTCCATTTATATGTATGTCTTCTGTGGAGGTTTATCTAGGTGCATTTAGAAGAGAGGAGTATACTCAGAAACATAGAGCAGTCATATTCAGGAAAGACAAAACTATTTGGAACATGACTTAGAAGAGCCAATAGAGCATGTGGAAAAAGCCATTGAGTACAAACAGTACCCAAGTTTCAGTAAGTATTAAAACACAGTTTTTATCTCCCTCTTTCTTTCCTCCTCTCTCTCCTTACTCCTCTTCCTTTTTTTTCCTTTCTTTTCAAGAGCTCTGCTGACAGCAACTATGATTGTTGAGGTGAAGCAAAACTTGTGAAATTATGGTTTTTCTCTGAAAAGGGGGAAAATGAAAAGTTTTCCTGAAACTGAAGTATTTTGCTGGAAAGGAAAGCATAAGCTCTGTCAGTAACTCCAAAAGCGCATCAGCTTCTGACTGCAGGGACTGGACAGTGTGTTTATAAGCAGAGCCAGAGCATAAGCAGCTCTGAATGGGCTGCACATTCTTTGGCGGCAGTGGGCTATGACAGGAGATGGGTTTCCCTATCGTAGAGCACACACAGTTCTGGGGGTTTTGCTTGGTTTTGTTACTTAAAATACTGTCTTCTAGGCTGTGGGCTGAAATTGAAGATTTAGTATGGATTATGCAAAAAGTATTTCTCACGTCTGTTTCTCCAGGATTAGTGTTTAAAACATTTTTTCCTCCTTGATGTACAGTCTCACTTTCTCTTTTCAGAGCTGTTAAATGCACACATTGGCACCAAGAAATACATGTTTAGTAAACTTGGTTTTAAAAACTTCATTTTTCTTCATGTGACTACTAAGTGACATATTCCAATCATATGCATTTTGCTGCAGTTTGAAAAGAGTCATTCACCCCCTTTGGGAATCAAAACTACAGTCTACGAAGCAAAAGAATGGATTTCATGACCCAAAATATTCAAGTTTTTTTACTTCTACTGGAGGGCACTGTCACAGAAATAGGGGGCTGGGATTTATTTCCATTTCCTGCATCAACTCACAAAGTCTGCATGGCTGCAATACAGTCTTGGAAGACATGCCACATCCTAAATTGACAGTCTGCTTTCTCTGCTGACTATATGGGTGTGAGGCAGACTAGTCTCCCATCTTACACCTCTACCTTAGGTTGTGTAGATGTTCTCCCTGATCCGCAAAGTCTCATGCACTTGATTGTGTTCATCCCTTGATACAAGCAGTGGATTTCCTTGTCGCTTTTCCCCAAATATTCTACCAAGGTTTTGGGGCAGCTACAAGGTGAAAAAATTGTTTTTACTTTCCTGAAGTCCTTTTCCCCAGAGGTACACTAGGATGTATGGTGAGGTTATATCCCAGCTGTGTCCTAAACGCACATCCAGCCTTAGCATCTTAACTCATGCAAGTACATCCACAGTTAAAGTTATTGTGCATGCTTTGGTCTGGGTCTTTAATTGAGTTACCAGCATGATGTTTTATTCCTTCATCAGTTTCAGTGCTGTCAATACTTATAGCCTACCATGGTTATGATGCTTTTTATTATTCTATATTATCTATATCTCTGGCTCATTAGAAAGTCTGGGCAAACTCAAGCGGAAGAAGAGAATGTACAGATCATGGAAGGAGGGGCTGGCCACTTGGGAGGAATATAAATCTGTTGTCAGAGGATGCAGGGAGGCAACTAGGAAAGCCAAGGCCTCCTGGGAATTAAACCTTGTTAGAAAGGTCAAGGACAACAGAAAAGGCTTCTTCAAATACACTGCAGATAAAACTAACACTAGAGGCAATGTAGGCCCACTGGTGGATGAGGTGGGTGCCCTGGTGACAGAGGATAAAAAGAAGGCAGAGTTACTGAATGCCTACTTTGCCTCTGTCTATACTGCTGGAGGCTGCCCTGAGGAGCCCAGGACCCCTGAGACTCCAGAAGAAGTCAAGATAGAGGAGGAGTTTGTCCTGGTTGATGACGACTGGGTTAGGGATCAGTTAAGCAACCTGAACATCCATAAATCCATGGGTCCTGATGGGATGCACCCGTGGGTGCTGAGGGAGCTGGCAAATGTCATTGCTAGGCCACTCTCCATCATCTTTGTTAAGTCATGGGGAATGGGAGAGGTGCCTGAGGACTGGAGGAAAGCAAATGTCCCTCCAGTCTTCAAAAAGGGCAAGAAGGAAGACCTGGGTAACTATAGACCAGTCAGCCTCACCTCCATCCCTAGAAAGGTGATGGAACAACTTATCCTGGGTGCTGTCTCTAGACATATCAAGGATAAGAGGGTCTTGTTCTTGTGGGGGACTTCAACTTACCAGACATCTGCTGGAAATATAACACAGCAGAGAGAAAACAGTCCAGGAAGTTCCTGGAGTGCATGAAAGATAACTTCCTGACTCAGCTGGTAAGTGAGCCCACCAGGGAAGGTGCCTTGTTAGACCTGTTGTTAACAAACAGGGAAGGACTGGTAGGCAATGTGGTGATAGGAGGCTGTCTTGGGATGAGCAATCATGAAATGATACAGTTCTTGATCCTTAGTCCAGCTGGGGGGGTGGGCAGCAAAACCATCATGATGGACTTCCAAAGGGCAGACTTCAACCTGTTTAAAACACTGGTTGAGAAAGTCCCTTGGGGAACAGCCCTAGAGGGCAAAGGAGTTCGGGAATGATGGACTCTTTTCAAGAAAATACTGTTAGAGATGCAGGAGCAGGCTGTCCCCAGGTGTCATAAGACAAACTGGCGGGGAAAGCGACCAGCCTGGCTGAACAGGGAGCTTCTGCTGGGACTTGGGAGAAAGAAGTCTACCACCTCTGGAAGAAGGGGCAGGCTACTCGGGAAGAGTATAGGGATTTAGTTAGGCTGTGTAGGAAGAACAGTAGGGAGGCAAAAGCCCTTCTTGAACTCAGCCTGGCCACTGCGGCAAAAAATAATAAGAAGAGTTTTTACAAATATATTAACAATAAAAAAAGATGCAGGGTGAATCTCTATCCTTTATTGGATGCGAGGGGGAACACTGTTACCAAGGATGAGGAAAAGGCTGAGGTATTTAATGCCTTCTTTGCTTCAGTCTTTAACAGTCAGACCAGTTATCCTCATGGTATTCAGTCCCCTGAGCTGGAAGATTGGGATGGAGATCAGAATAATCCCCTCATAGTTCAGGAAATAGTAGTGAAGGACCTGCTGAGTCAGTTAGACACCCATAAGTCTGTGGGGCCGGATGAGATCCACACGAGAGTGCTGAGGGAGCTGGCAAAGGAACTTCCCAACACCCTCTCCATCATCTATCAGCAGTCCTGGTTATCGGGTGAGGTCCTGGACGACTGGAAACTTGCCAGTGTGACGCCCATCTACAAGAAGGGCAGGAAGGAGGATCCGGGGAACTACAGGCCTGTCAGCCTGACCTTGGTGCCAGGGAAGGTTATGGAATGGTTCATCTTGGGGGAGATCACGCAGCAAGTGCAGGACAACACGGGGATCAGGTCCAGCCACCATGGGTTCATGAAGGGCAAGTCATGTTTAACCAACCTGATCTCCTTCTGTGATCAGGTGATCCACCTAGTGGATGAGGGAAAAGCCATGGATATTGTCTACCTGGACTTCAGTAAGGCATTTGACATTGTTTCCCACAGCATTCTGCTGCAGAAGTTGGCGGCTCATGGCTTAGACAGGTGGACTCTTCACTGGGTTAAAAACTGGCTGGATGGCCGAGCCCAGAGAGTTGTGGTGAATGGAGTTAAATCCAGATGGAGACCGGTCACAAGTGGTGTCCCTCAGGGCTCAGTTTTGGGGCCAGTCTTGTTTAATGTCTTTATCGATGACCTGGATGAGGGGATCGAATGCACCCTCAGTAAATTTGCAGATGACACAAAATTGAGTGGGAGTGTCAATCTGTCTGAGGGTAGGGAGGCTCTGCAGTGGGATTTGGACAGGCTGGAGCGATGGGCTGAGGCCAATTGCATGAGGTTTAACAAAGACAAGTGCTGGGTCATGCACTTCGGCCACAACAACCCCATGCAGCGCTACAGGCTTGGGGAAGAGTGGCTGGAAAGCTGCCTGGCAGAAAAGGACCTGGGGGTGTTGGTTGACAGCCGACTGAACACGAGCCAGCAGTGTGCCCAGGTGGCCAAGAAGGCCAATGGCATCCTGGCCTGTGTCAGAAACGGTGTGACCAGCAGGAGGAGGGAGGTGATCGTGCCCCTGTACTCAGCACTCGTGAGACCACACCTTGAGTACTGTGTCCAGTTCTGGGCACCACAGGATAAGAAGGACATTGAGGTGCTGGAGCGAGTCCAGAGAAGGGCAGCGAGGCTGGTGAGAGGTCTGGAAAACAGGCCTTATGGAGACCGGCTGAGGGAACTGGGGTTGTTTAGTCTGGAGAAGAGGAGACTGAGAGGAGACCTCATTGCTCTGTACAACTACCTAAAAGGAGGTTGTAGTGAGGCTGGTGTTGGTCTCTTCTCCCAAATTGCTAATGACAGGATGAGAGGAAATGGCCTCAAGTTGCGTCAGGGGAAGTTTAGATTGGATATTAGGAAGAAGTTCTTTACTGAGAAGGTGGTTAGACATTGGAACAGGCTGCTCAGGGAGGTGGTGGAGTCGCCATCCCTGAAGGTGTTCAAAAAACAGGTTGATGGCCATGGTCTTGTGGTCTAATGTTTAGGAATAGGATGGGATAAAGGTTGGGCATGATGACCCTGGAGGTCCCTTCCAACCATAATTATTCTATGATTCTATGATTAGGGGCAGTCAACATGGCTTCACCAAGGGGAAGTCATGCTTGACCAACCTGGTAGCCTTTTATGAGGACATAACCCAGCGGACAGATGATGGTAAAGCAGTAGATGTGGTCTATCGTGATTTCAGTAAAGTATTTGACAGAGTCTCCAACAACGTCCTTGCAGCTAAACTGAGGAAGTGTGGTCTGGATGATCGGATAGTGAGGTGGATTGTGAACTGGCTAAAGGAAAGAAACCAGAGTGTTGTGGTCAATGGAACAGAGTCTAGTTAGAGGCCTGTATCTAGTGGAGTCCCTCAGGGTTCAGTACTGGCACCAGTACTATTCAATATATTCATCAATGATTTGGATGAGGGAATAGAGTGCTCTGTCAGCAAGTTTGCTGATGACACCAAACTGGGAGGATTGGCTGACATACCAGAGGGTTGTGCTGCTATTCAGAGAGACCTAGACAGGCTGGAGAGTTGGGCAATGAACTGTAACAAGGGCAAGTGTAGAGTCTTGCATCTGGGGAAGAACAACCCCATGTACCAGTACAGGTTGGGGGCTGACCTGCTGGAGAGCAGTGTAGGGGAAAGGGACCTGGGGGTCCTGGTGGACAGCAGGATGACCATGAGCCAGCAATGTGCCCTTGTGGCCAAGAAGGCCAATGGCATCCTGGGGTGTATTAGAAGGGGTGTGGTTAGTAGGTTGAGAGAGGTTCTCCTCCCCATCTACTCTGCCCTGGTGAGGCTGCATCTGGAATATTGTGTCCAGTTCTGGGCCCCCCAGTTCAAGAAGGACAGGGAACTGCTTGAGAGAGTCCAGCGCAGAGCCACAAAGATGATGAAGGGAGTGGAACATCTCCCTTATGAGGAAAGGCTGAGGGAGCTGGGTCTCTTTAGCTTGGAGAAAAGGAGACTGAGGGGTGACCTCATTAATGTTTATAAATATGTAAAGGGTGAGTGTCATGAGGATGGAGCCAGGCTCTTGTCAGTGACATCCAATGATAGGACAAGGGGCAATGGATGCAAGCTGGAACATAGGAGGTTCCGCATAAATGTGAGGAAGAACTTCTTCACAGTGAGGGTAACAGAACACTGGAACAGGCTGCCCAGAGAGGTTGTGGAGTCTCCTTCTCTGGAGACATTCAAAACCCACCTGGATGTGTTCCTGTGTGACCTGATCTAGGTGTTCCTGCTCTGGCAGGGGGATTGGACTAGTCGATCTCTTGAGGTCTCTTCCAACCCCTAACATTCTGTGATTCTGTGATGGCAAGGAAGTATCCCAAGTGACTCTGGACTGTCTTTTAGAAAACTTCTTCAAGGCGAGAGGCTTAAGGGCTGTTGTTAACTCTAGTTAATTGTTTCTGTTCACTTCTGCTTCTAACTTTTCATATTGTCCTTGCGGCAGAACAGCTTGCAAAGGTTTGTGCATACTGTCATTCCTTGTAGATTTCAATTAATACTTATTGGGTTTTAAGAGGCATGCTGGCCTTAATGTGAGCACACCAGGTGCATGACTAATTTCGGAAATGAAGAAGACATTTATGCTGCTTGACGTGTCAGTGATAATTTCTCCAGGACTGAAAAAAAACCCTACCTTACTTGTTTAGCTACTTAGATATATTGTTTATCTGTGTATGAATACATATTACAAATTCTTTTTCCTTGTACATGTCATGGAGGCACCCACAATACCTGTAGAGGAGTTGCTGAAAACAGCTTGCCAAACCCAAGCAAACCCCAAAGCTGGGTGCCAGGCAGACATGCTCACCAAACAGGCAGGGCAGCTACTCAGAATGGGGATTTATTTTAACCAAAATTACTCTGACAGACCAAAGTGAATCACAAGTTCGGATGTCAGGCGGAATACAGTACCACACAACTGAACTTAACAGTTACTTCAGAAGGACAACTCAAAATGTGCACATATTCACTCACAAAAGGGAGGAAATGTCCCACTCAAGGGCACCCAGAAAATACAATCACTCACCTAAAGGAGGCAAAGACTCACTCAAGGATATACAGAAGAATTCACTCACCAAAAGGGGGGTGGTGAGGGCTGTCAACCCTGGGGAGTGTCCTCAGGCAGTGTCCCAGTCCAAGGGGAGAGTCCCTGGCAGTGGACCCTCTGATCCAAGAAGGACCAGCTCAAGTTGACTCTCCGGTGGAGTCATGTATACCCCAGTAGAGACTGATCTGTGGGCAATTCTAATTAGCCAGGGAGGGGGCGAGGAGGGTGTCTGACAGGGACTGTGATCCTGGTTCCAGACATGTTGTTTAGACAAAACATCATTAGAAGGCTCCAGGGACAGGGCGGGTGCATCTGCCACAGCATGAGGTTTGTCCTTGTCCATATTTATTCCTGCAAGAAAGCTTCTGCTGGTTCAGATATTAGAGAACACTTTCAGAGGGAGAGGGAAGGATATGTGTGTAAATGGTCACCAGCAATCAATAAATTGATAGGTTGGAGGAAAAACTGACATTCAGACAGGTTAAGAAAATCAAACTTGCCCTTCAGTTCGCCTGAAAACTGTGGCACAGTTTGGAACTATACCAAATGTGCAACTATAGATATACCTTTTATGAAAACAATATGTAAAAAAATCTGAAAATATATTTTCCGTCAATACCATCAACAGTAGGAAACTTGGAAAAATAATTACTTTCTCCAATTATCTAACCCACACAAAAAAAGTTATTTGCTATTTTTTAATAGTAATTACATTTGTCAAAGTGTTGCATAGTGCTTATCAACTTAATTTTCTCATGGGGAACCATGTTATTTCTTCTAAAGAAGACAAAGACAAGGATTTTTACCTAAGTAATTTATTTTATTTTAGTGGTGTAGCAATGACACCATCATGGTAAGTTCAGTATAAATAGAATGAGCACAAATGCAACTGGGTTTTAAAATTACACATTACGTGAGGTCAGACAAGTGAACAGGGCAATTGTAACTTTCATAATGATCTCCTGTGTTAGAATAATTTAAGAAGGAAATTTTAGCCCAGTATTTTTAAAACCTATTCCCAAAGTATGGTGTGACAAGGTATCAATTAGAGCAATTAAGGCTGCTACAGACCAAGATCATTTTACAGATTTTGTAGCTGCTCAATTCTCCTTTCTCCTAATGACACATTTCCTTCCATTTTATGGATATTTCAAGGCTTTTGACAACTTTTTATTAGTCATAATCTAATATTCTCATGGGCATCATCATTCATTCATTTATCTTTACGGTGGGATCAGCCAATGGCTATACCTCTTTCTATATTCTGTGACTGGTTGATGGATTTAAAATAATTCAGACAGATTCAAGGTCATTTTGAATAAAGCTGTTCAATATCAGTGTCACTTATTTTGCCTCCAGTATTTTGTTATGGAGAGAATATTAGGCTCTATATTCTTTCAAATAAAGGTCCTGTAACATACTAAATTTTCATTAAATTCAAACATCAATTTATGGTTCAATTTTATTCCCAGAAAATGTATTTCTAAAAGTATAAGTGACACAGTTCTTATTTTATAGCTTGTATCCTTTGCTGCAGACATCACAGTTTTCAAAGTACTATGTGATGTTTAGCAATACATCATACTGGAGTGCTGTAGTACTTATGAAACTTCATACATAAGTTTAACAAAACCCCTCACCTATTTGGAAGCAGAGATGAATATAATCATCTGGCATATTTAGATGTATTGTTAAATTTTGCTCAAGTGAAGGCATGTGTAACCCACTGCATTACTTAATACTTTAGACATACAAAATTCAACCTCTCACTTATGCACAGAGGTACCTTCCTCCACTCACACTGCCCCATTACCTCATTCCCTTTCTTTTTGTTTCAGGGTTAATTTTGGCGGACTCAGAGCAACCTTTGCAAACATCATAGAGCATCTTTTTGGCTTGGGCAGAACACTAATCCTGCCTGATTTTAATTCAAATTCTTAAAACAGACCCATGTTGAGGGCATGATTCAGCAGCCTCATCTGACACCTACAAAGAAGAAGCTATGGCATCCTGTTCCATCACAACAGGAACACTCCTGGGAAAATAAACTTGTGTTCTTCAAGATAGATACAATTGCCAAAATTATACATTAATTCATTGAATGGTCAACATGGATAGAAGCCTGAAGCCTGGTGGTCAGTGTGGTATGCAAAGTCAAACCCTGTACATGTCATCCCCCACATGGACATGTTACTTAACCACAAAAAAGTGATATTTAAGAAGGCTAGTACCTGCCTGTCAGGTGGCTTCTTTGAAACACATTACCTTGAAACAAAACCCTGTTTCCAGGAAAGATGACAGATACCAGAATAGCACTGAAATTTCATAAATGTTCATGTATTGCAGATATAATTTTGAACAGGTGCTGTCATGCAAAGCTGTGTTGTAGGCAGTGTGGGTAACTCAGATGTTGGAGACTGTGTTGACAGGAGCAGTGCTGACCTACTGGGCTAACCATAGCTGACTGTTTCCAGTTAAGTCCCTCTTGCCACTCTTGCTGCCTTTTCCCCTCAGAGGCTCACCAACCACACTCAGCTTACTAGTGACTCCTCTTCCTCCTGCTTCACACAGGCACAACTAGGCCCACAGCTGGAGGCTACATATCCATCATCCCACTCACCCTTGGTGGACATGGTTAAGGGAGCTTTGATGCTACATGTGTGTTGTGTCTGCACTATGTGCATAAATATATGGCTGCTCAACCTTTTAAGCTTTGATGCCTTTTGAATTTTCTCTGTTACCTGGTGTTCCTTTCTCTGCTTCTTTGCCCTTTTGTTTGTTATAGGAAGGAGAGGTTGTCTTACAATCTTGTGTTATTTATATACAAGTGTTTATGTATTTTGCCTACCCAGAGAGAAAGGATAAAATAATAAAGGAGCTAGGAAATCTTCAACAGATCTTTACCTACTCTCTCAGCTTTCTTCATCCATTTCCTCTTTTTAAGAGAGGGGCAGGGGGGAGGAGGGAGTGGGAATAAAGAGCCATGAGGCCAGTTTTCCCTGTTTCCATTAGCTTTACAAACATCTAAAGCTACATTACCTTACACTGTTGCAGGGATGTAAAACAACAGCAGACACATTTATTTGATTGATTCAAGAGAAATAAGTTCATTGTTTAACATTTAAAGGGTGCTCCTCCTTTTTTGCTGCTTTGTTATCAGGGAATTATGAACAGGAATAATTTTTGTTTGTAATCCAGTTTGCCAGTTTCACATTTACAGCATATTTGCCCATACTGCAGATGGGCAAACGTGTTGCTTCATTTCGCTCATTTGGAAATTGGATTGCATTGAACTCCAGTCATTGTAATGGGCTTTAAGTCCCTCATTCTTCAGCCTCCCTTGCACTGGCTGATAACAGAAATACTCTAATATCAGTGTCTTCAAACAGTGCATTACCAGTCTGCCAGAACATTGCAAAGGTTTAAAGCCAAGGGTGACAGTTTCCTCTGAAAACTAAGAACAAATAAATCACATGGTTATAAAATTTCACCCACACAATATTAATCTTATATTTCAGTTAAAGGCTTCATTTATACTTTTTGCTTTTGAGCCCATTGAGGATGGAGTACAAAAATGTGTGTGTTCAACAGAGATCGAGCTTGTGAGACCGAACAAGTGAGAAGAGATAGCAGGGAAAGGAGCAGAAAGAAAAAGAAAAAAACATAATCAAATGCAGCTGATTACATAGGGCACCAAGGAACGCATTTGCTCCATCACTCGTACAGCACATCCTCATCTTGTCGGTCTGTGTTTAGGATGCACTTGGTTCAGTGTAGAATCATTTCTTCTCCTTTGTTTCTCTCCTCAATTCATAGAAAACTTAGCTCTAATGCCTAGAGGCACTGGGCAAGACAGGAGACTTATTTGACATGCCATACATTGTATATAGCACAGAGAAAATCACTGCCTGAAATAAATTTGCAGTCTGAATAGATTTTTAAACAAAACAATTTCCATGTGAAATGCTGTTCATGTTGCAGAGACATGTGTATAGAAGTGTCAGTGTTAGAAGGTATCTATTTTAAGAATGAGGAAATGTTGTAAACATAAGCAGAAGAGTACTGTGAACTTGACCAAGTTCACAAATTACTCCATTAATAGATTCGACAGATTTCCAAACCCTGAATTTTGCAAGTCCTATCCATCTCTGAATCACTTCGTTGCAAACCAGTTTGGTGCCCGAGGCTTTACACTGTTGATTTAATGCTTGACAAAATTGGTTGGCAGATCTGACAGCTGTTAGTAGCTCTTGGTTTAATTGCTACCTTTCATTCTTACTTATTAAAAAGCAGCTGCAGTACAAAAAAAACCAACAAACCAAGCAAAAAAACCCCCAAAACCCAACAGCAACAACATGGGCTAGTAATTACAAGCATCAAATGCTACACTAAATGGTGAAATGCTAGCTGTCATGCTGCAAGTACAAGGCTAAGTCTTAGTTTTGACACTTTTAATTTATTTCTTATTTTGCATTTTCTTTCTTCACCAAGTCCATGTCACTATGAGTGTTCAAATATATATTCCATAACAGCATACAAATATGCACCATATGTCAGAAAATAGTGACACAACGCGAGTATGTCTCATTGAAACTGCTGAGGACTTTTTAAAAAAAATAAATTTGAGAAGTTTCTTTTACTTGTCTATCAAACAATTTAAAGGCATGTATCCTTTTGTGACAGAAAGGACTGCAAAGGTAATCTGTAATGTGTCTTAAGATCTCAGCTACACTAATTTTGCTAAGAGCTTTTCTTCACTGAGACTTTTTTTAGAACAGACACACAAAAATGATCAATCACAACACATATGCACACAACCTGGCTTCCCACCCACATAATAATGCTCCTCTACTGTTAGGTCTACTTTAGTTCAAACATCCAGAGGAAATTTTTTTCCTCCATAGTTAGAACTGGTACCAATAAAACACCAATACTGGGGGAAAAAAAAAAACAAACTAAGTTTTTACTTGATACTCTTATTATGTACATAATATTTGATTACATTACACTACTATTTTTTTTTACATTATTATTGCACCTCCACAACTTTTGCTCACACATATCTCAGTTTCCTGTGATATATACATTCCTCAGCTACCATTATAATTGCTAATACATGACATAGCCTAACAAAAAATGGTTCTGATTTCCAGGACTTACATTGAACTGATCTACGGATGTATTCCCAGCTAAGAACAAGACTGTCAAATATTTTAACTCTATAAATGCACATAAAGTACAGACTTGATATTACTCAGATGAGAATTCAGAAAAGAATTAGGACTCAATATGGAAGTGAGAAGAGTTAAATAAATACTTGTTATGTCCAGCTGTTACTGTAAAAAGAAAAAGAAAGTCAGTATTACTAGTTATAAACACGTTGACATATTATCCCACTTAAACTTCTAGAGTATAATGGAAGAAATTTCTGTATTACTGCAAAGGAGTTTCAAGTCCACCGAAATGGAATTACTAGCCCAAAGGCTTTAATTTGTTAAATTAAAGATTTAGGAGATGTTGATATATATGTACATAAATTGTCATCAGAAGTCTTGGTTTTTTTTACTGATATGGAAAATTATTCAACAGGAAAATGGAGTATCTCACTTTTTTGCTGCCAGTGGAATTTTCTTCTGGGAAATAGTCGTCCTTTCCACATAGACTGAAGAAAAAAATTAATGAAAAATGCACAGGTCCTGTCCTTGCTTTCTATGTTTAATGGGAAAACTGAGTTTCAGTTTTATCAGGTTCCTATTGCTCTTGCCATTTGAATGAAGAAGAATCTGAATGACAAAAAGAGAATGTCTTCAACAAAACTATGTGGCTTACTATTAATCTTCGCTTCACTTGTTTGAGTAGTCATCCCATATTTATTCGGGGGGTTAATAAGGTCACAGGCAGCAAGGTAAAGGTCTGAGCAGGGGCTTCTGAGATTGATCTAACAGATATTGCAAGTCCAGAAAGAGTCATTTTAACATTTTGAATAATGGGTAATTTCTATCCTGGTCTGAAGATTAAGGATATTAGAGTACAGCCTAGGCAGTGTGAGGACATATTTTAATTCTTTTATTTTTTTAGTGTCTAACCAGAGATAATAATAATTAAAATACTTGTTTTTCCCAAGGCTCTAGTGCCTGGCTGTAACAGATTAGGTAACCCAGTTAAATGAGAGATGATGAGAAAGAAAAGAGCACTTTGAAAACACTAGATTTTTAAAATAGAGAGATTATGAAGCTAAAAATATGGAAAGGAAACAGAAAAGAGACTCCATTTGTTGAATTTTTTGGCAGAGGAACCTACAGAGAGCTTTTCTGCATTGACTGGATGAATTTAGATGAACAAGAGAGATTTTACATCTGAGCAGTTCCCCGTACTTCATGGTAAGAGCTTCCACACTGGTGTGAGCAGGCAGGGAGTGGAACGCAGCTAGATTTAGCTCAGTTTAGAAAGATTCAGTAATAAGTTTTCCTTATTCTACTCTTCTGTTGTGTAAAAACAGTCCTAAGGAAAGGAAATGCAAACTCATACAGTAGCATCACTCTCATGCTATTGTATCCTACACATGGACAAAGTTTCCGATTCCCCAAACCTTTCTTACATGTTATATGGATCTAGCTTTACCTCGCTGCTTTTCCCATACAACTTTCAATTGGGAAAAACTTCCTTTCCATGTTGGCAACCGTCATTATTGCGTTATGACTGAATGTGAGTATATATGCTTTTTATTAAATGAAAGAAGGTTGACTTGCATGAGTTTTTAAGCAAACAGAAAAAAAAGTTCTGAATTCATCATGGCTCTGAGACCAAATGCTGCCACTGTGCTTGAGTCACACTGTAATAAATGCCAATAGCAGGTATATAGTGATTTTCAAACAGTGAACTGTGTCGGGGTCACTTGATGAGAAGTTAATTTCTTATCCAGTAGTTGGAATTCTGGTGAGAAATATCTACAGCAGACATTAAACTTGAAAATACATATATACATACATGCATATACATATGTATATGGACACACATCCTTAAGTGGCAAGTGTATTTCTGACAGTGAAAGGGCTACAAAACATAGTAGCTTGAAACCACGACAAAACTGCATCTTACAGGTGGAGTGATTTCCCGAACAGTTCCCAAACACTGGCAAGAACAAACCTAACTATCCTCTCAGAGGTCCATGGCTATAGGACATTCTTCCACCCAGCATCAGAAATGCAGCAGAATTGCAATGGAAAGCTCGCAAGTTCCAAGCTTGAACTGTCCATTCCCAGGTTACAAGTGTCTTAACTCATCTGTGTTATAGCAGTACCCTGATGATGGTAATAAAACCTAAGGAATTACAGAAGTTTTTCCAGCCTGAAAGTTGTTCTTGGCTTCCCCACACCACAGAAACTTGACATTGAAGAAATCATCCATTTTCTGATTTGAAAACTAATAATATTTCAGACTAAGCTCCTGAGTAGATCTGTGTGACTGAAGTTTCACTGTAGCCAAAGAAGCTTTGATTAGAGACAGTCTTAAAATTATCAGAGATTAACAAAAAAGACATTAATGTTCCCTCCCCCAAGTGCACAGGCAAACTTCTGTTCTGCATATATGGAACTTCTAAAAGTTGCTTTGGAGGCTGCCATGTTGAATTCTAAATCTGTTTCTTGATATTTTTCTTGGAAATTACTAAATGTAAATGTAATTAATCAGTTCCTAAAATTGCTACTTTTTAAAGATTTGGAGATTTTTATCTTACATGTTATCATAAAATTAGGGTATTTTTCTTTAAAAACCTAGTAGATTATAAAATAAAGTCATAGAAGACATTATAGATGCTGGGTTTTGCTACAGATGTCCTTATCTAACTTAAGAAAAATTGTATTTCACAGTCCACTGCAAGGAATGCCTTTTGTGTCTTCCTCAAGGTCTAAGACCTTACCACAGAACATATATTCTGTGAGGCAACCATAAACCCGTCTGGACATGTTCCTGTGTGTTCTACTCTAGGATCCTGCTCTAGCAGGGTGTTGGACTGGATGATCTTCGGAGATCCCTTCTAATCCCTACCGTTCTGTGATTCTGTGATAAACCAGCTACAGATACTTTCAATTTTATTAACAATCACTAGCTAGACTACATAAAACTTTAACACCTTTATAACTATACAGTGCCTTCTCAGAGAGGGGAGATGTATTTTGTGAGCCCTCTGTAGAGATGTGCATTTACTCCTGAAATACCTATGCATGTCCTGTTAGCAATTTCACACCAGCACAACTCAGCAGCATGGTTCCTGTGGTAAAACAAAACAGCACAATAGCAAAATCCCTACTTCTGTCATAGATCAGTAGTAGACTGCTGAAAACAAGCATCTTGCAATGAGTGGGTGATACACTGAGTAACTGAGAAAACATTACAGATAATATAAAGACTGTACCTTTACACATATGCATCTCTATATTGCTATATTTTGGTCCTTGCAGATGTAATTGTCAAAGCTATAGAGTTAAACTGTGAAGAATCAGGTGGTCTTTCTCTGAAATGGATAAAGAAAACAGATACAGTGTGCAAAACTTTGGAAGAGCCAAGTACTAATGTAATGTGAGGTCAGGTCATACACTAAAGTGAGAAGGACAAAAGGAAAATGCAGAATGAGACACTGATTTTTCAGATAGTATAGAAAACAATGCATATCAGAGCCAATTTTTGGTTATTTGAAATCATCTTTGTTTATCTGGAGGTGGCAGTGATGACAACTGTCAGGAAAACTAATTGCATCCATGGAGTCACATAGATTTAATATATAAAAGGTTTGTCCAGGAAGCACATCCATCATAATCTGGAGGTCAAATGTGGAGGAATGTAATTTATTTTTTTCAACAAAAGGAAGCTTGGATATCTGTTATCAGACTGTCTGGATAAGTTAGTGGTCAATCTAGTAGTGAAGAAAGAGCTTAGAGCAAACATTTTTAACATACTAGATGTCCAAGCAGATTTGAAGGCAGCAGAATACAGAAATCAGAAGGTAGAAGATGTGAATGAGCCAGACCCTTAATACCTCTCAGAAGCACATACAGGTCTAATAAATGTGCGTAACGTGACAGAAGAAAGACTTCCTTTTATCAGTAATGCAAAATAAATAAAGGTCCTTATGCAAAGGCTTAGTCTGCACAGTCAGATGCAGAAGGAGTTATCCACAATTGTACATTCTGATGAATATTTTTAGGCATTCTCTAAAGATCAAATACAAAGGAGCTTATGCACATGCCAACACACCCAATTATTCCATGCAGTGATTGAAGAAGATGACCTTTGCCTCTACAAATTGTGATCAAACCAAGAGCAAGCTGCTGTACAGCCAGTCTGGTAATGTGAGAAATGCAAAGACTAAGGTATTTTTCATCATATGCACATTATTTTGACCAGTTGATACTTGATCAGTACCTCTGGAAGAGACAGTAAATTGAGATGAACAGCACTCTGTAAACAGAACTGCTACTTGAACCAGTAGATCAAGTATGCTGGAAAAGTAGCTGTTAGCCTTACCATTCTAGTATAAGGGAAAGGATCAGATGTTTTGCATAACAGATGAGGAAGACAATGTCACAACTGAGAGGAAAAAAACCCGTTATGACTGCCTTCACATTTATAAATTAAACCAGGTTCTGCAATGCAGGTTTTAATACAGGCTCCAGAATG
This sequence comes from Podargus strigoides, assembly GCA_028020825.1. Taxonomy (NCBI): domain Eukaryota; kingdom Metazoa; phylum Chordata; class Aves; order Caprimulgiformes; family Podargidae; genus Podargus; species Podargus strigoides. The sequence goes on along the minus strand of CM051663.1, from coordinate 91,340,857 downwards.
AAAACTTCTGCTACAGAAAAGGGTCTATTGTGATGTTATGCAATGATCATTGGATGATATGCAGGCTCTTCTAGTAGTAAAACACGTGTGTGTTTGAGCTCTCTTCGACAGAAAAGAGAAGAAAAAGCATAGAAGTGCTTTGGAGTTTTCTAAAATATTCTCAGAGAACATCACGTGCAGCTTCTGTTTAAAATTGGGAACATCTTAAGTATTCAGATTCATGAGAAATATGTGTGGCATCTGACTTCATAGTTTAAAAACCTATCCAAGCAGTTTTAGATAATTTTATTGCAACCATGTATTTTGGCTGTACAACCTCGCATAGGAATAATTTCTGAGTAGAAAAAAAAATACTGTCTTTTTGGTGCAGAATAGTTTATGCTGCTTAGGCTGTCTGTAAGGGAAGAATTTAAGTGGAATCTCCAATACTTACATCTAGATTCTATAAGATGCAGCTCTTCATATTTAATCAGGTTTTTAAAATAATATTTTTTTTTAGTAATATGCTTCAACCATCTGTCAAACAATCAATAGGAAATATCAATAAAGCTGATTATAGTACAAAGGGTCAAAATCAAGCTCTAATGTCAGGAATAATGCTTGAGTCACTTTGATCCAATAACAGAGATATCATATGTGCGTACATATTGCAATAAACCATATTTTTGGTTAACGAAAAAAATACATATTGCACAGAGAACCTATGTTTGTCCTTCTGATTCAAACTAATTAAAAAAAATCGTGTGAAAACAAAAGGTCTCTGGTGTCCTTGTAAGTTGACAGAAGAGTGCAAAGCTCTTATATTTTTTCAGGTGATGAGCACTGCCGAAGACACAAATGTCCTTTGCTCAGTTTTGGATTCAGCAGTGATTTATCCAGCTCAATAGATACAAAAAATAGAATATAAACATGGACCTTGGCAAGTTTTTTCATGCTTTGATTTTTTTTTTTTTTTTTTTTAATTTTTATTCTTCTCAGTTTTAGGTCATAACCTGTAAAGAAAGGATATCAAGTGGCCTGGAATCTTGTGCAAACTTTTTCTCAATTTGGAGATAATATATGCTCTTACCAAATCTTACAACAATTATAGAGTGCATATGCCATGCCTATATCCCTAAAAAAGGAATGAGAACCAAGAAACAGCCAGGAAATCAATAGAAAATGATTGTCAACAGAAATTAAGATGACTCTACCTAGCTTCTTTCTGTGCAAATGCCACCTTTCCAGGCACATGCCTAATGCAAATGATCGAGAACAAATTTTAAAATTCTTTTAAAAGAATTAATCTACTAGGCTAGCATATTCAAGAAGTTATTTCCAAAACACGGATAACAAAAGTAGTTGAACAATCAGATGACTAGGTGATGAGTACCAAAAACATTTCATAGTAATAACAGATTGAAGTTCACAAAGATGATTCTGTCCTACAGAATAGCAGAAAAAAAAAATTTAAAAGTAATGAAGAGAAAAATGATGGAACGTGTCTTCTCAGTAAGACTGTAGTTATTGCCAAAATATATATGACAGATAACCTTACCTATGTGTGGCAACACATCTGTGAAACATAATATTTTATTTATAGCAAAGCAATGAACTGCTTTTCTTAACTGTGCAAGCATTTTTTATTTATCTAATAAATCCAATACCCAGTAAATATGAAATGAAAAAATATAGTTCTGACTGTCTGGGAAGATACTGTCACTCAAAATACAGCTGTCAGGGCTGAGCCATCACTCAGCCAAGACATTTTTGGGTGAGCACACATTTTTCTGCCTTGAGGCCAGTTTAGGAACATAACTTCATGAATTACACCTCCATGTGAACATTTTCACAAGGCAAAACATGCAGTAAGCTTCTAAGAAAAATGCTTTTTTTTCAAAAGAAATACGGTCCCTCAAAAATACAGTCCCTCAAAAATACAGTATTCTTATAAACAAACCAAACCACAATAGAAACTATCCCTAAAGCTTCAGTGAAATCTGTAAGAAGGCTAAAACAGCAATCATTGAAAGAATCCTTGATTAGTTGTTTTCACTGGGGAAGGTACAACTGAATAGGATGTCTGCAGACAAATCAGCACAGATACATGCCTTATTGCTTATATCCTCCTTAAAAAGCAATGTTTACACACCATCTCCTTCACATCAGCAGAAGAACAAAGTGGCTGTAGCAGCCAATGCTTCAGTGGGACTCGAGTATGTCAGCAAAGCTTCTCAACATCCAGCATTTTGGTCTTGCTTGGTGAGCAGTCTTCTGTTACCTTAGAGTTATCTGTTTTGCTGGTAATTTAGTTCCCTAAAAGCAGGCGGTCACTTCCAGCTAGAACCATGCTAGTACAGGTGACAAAAAACACATCAAATGAGAGACATTTCAGATGAAATGGTCATGATATCCTATTGTTATATGTTCTCATGGGACAATTTTCTATGAAGGTAAACTATAGCTGAAAAATGTTTGTTACTGTATCATATCTGTCTGGTTTCTCAGCTCTATGGTCCTGAGAAAAATCTCAGGAACAGTTTTGATCATTTAATCTAGAGCTCTCATTAGCATGAAACACATGAAACGCACTAGTATGGACTACGCAAAGATATTTACCACCCTTTTATCTAACAGCAACAGCATGAGTGTGGTTTAAATCCAGACTTCTTGGAAAACAACACTGCTGCCGTAATAAAATTATTGATTAGCTAAATCAAATACACTCTACAGAAGGTGATTATCTTTAGCAAACCTAGAAAAAAGTCTCTTTTAAAATTTTATTTTAAATTCTGGATAGAACTGAAGAAGGTGAGAAGAAAGAAATCAAAGATTTCAGAATTGTAAAAGGATCTGAAAACAATTCAGGTCACAGCCAGGCCTTCCCCTTGTTGCTAGGAGTCTGTTACGGTTCCCTTGATTGAACTGCTGTTTTTCAAACACACTATATGGTAGCATCTTCCATCTAGAGAATCACTTTTGAAACACCCAATCTTGTAGAAAATAGTCATGTCCTCTGAGTATCCCTTAACTGTGCACTTGGCATCCTTTCAGGTGTCAGAACCGTGCACAAGACGTGACTCTCCAGCAGGACTTACACAGACAGAAAAATGCATAAACCTTGTTTAGTTCAGCCAATCTGTGCCCTTGAGGGAAATAAATAGCTTTTGGTGTGCACTCTGCTGTCTCTGTTTTCCTTTTCATGGTGTAGTATGCTCCTAGAATACCTCTGAAGGGCAGTTTCCTCATGAAAATCCAGTCTGCTGTGCCCAAATGATTTTTGCTGACTGTTTCATCTTTTGAGCATGAGCAGAGTCATTGCCAGTGTCTAAGACTAATGACTTGCCTCTCACACTGGAAAACGAGCCTCTTTATGTATTTATACTGCAGTGTGGGAAAAGAGATGGGACTTCAGCTATAAATGAGTTGTTAGGAATCATTTAATTATAATCATGGTATTGCCAAATACCAGGGATACACCTGTGTGCACACCTGGCAAGCTTTAGATATCAATTCCCTGAGTAGTCCAGAAACTTCACTTCTATTTATTTTCATAGATGACATAATGAATTGGTTTGAAACCGAGGACCAGCTCGAAACTATGTGGCAGGATGAGCTTCTGACTGTCATCACAACAGAACTCTCTGGCTGGAAAAAACCAACTGTCCTAAGGAATTCCTCCAGGCAGCTCCTGCTGTGCCTAAAAGAATTTTAGAAGTGTTATTTGACATGCTAGGTGGATAACCTGGCCTTTTAAGTGATTGCCCCAGATGGTTCTTGCTGCAAAATTAATCTGCATATACTCAGAAAAGATTCTTGTAAACAGACACTAGAAGATGGTGTGGCAGAGGCAGAAATAGTCACACAGGATGGTCTTTTGGACACAGATAGGTTAATAAGGTGCTTTGTACATACTTTAAGACAGTCAGTGACAGTGGATCATGTGTGTACTAGTGTGGGAACGTATTTAGAAGAAAATACTCCTGTTTCAACAGGAGCAGGATTTGGTGGCGGCAGCGGAGTGAATAACAGCTGCACTGCCGATTCAGAAGGACGCATTTCAGCCTCTGGTGACATTGCAGCAAAAGCGGAGGCAGCTGGCGCACGCTTGCTTTTCATTTCACAGAGTGTATCTCTTATTAAGCGCCACAGAGTAGCAAAACTCCGTGCCTCCTTGGAACCTGCGGATGTCTCATCCCACAGTAACGTCCCAATAGCTTCCCAAGTGCTCAGCTCGAATGCTGTACCCACACTTGTCAGCAAATTCCTTTCCTTCGACCACTGTAACAAGTGGCGAAGCGAAAGTTCCTCATATTTTACTCCTCTCTTAGAGAGAATATGTTGGAGGAGCTTAATAACCGCTTCTTCCTCTTTACTAAGCGTGTTCCCCGTCTCCTCCCCGACCGCTCACCTCCAGTAGATGAGATCCTCAGTCCTGACGGCCGTCCCACTCGCTGCCCTTTGAGCGCACTTGCCTCTTTGGCAAGTCTGTCGGTCGGAACCTTCCCGCTGTCGCTTGGTTTTCGCCCTCCTATTCCAGCTGCATTCTTCGTCTTTGTAGAAAACTGCAACAAGAGGGTCCCTGTTCAGGTGCCACCTGCGGGAAGAATTCCTCCACGCTCTCCCCTATGCCTTTCCCCTTCCCCTGATAACTCTCGGCTACCCGTTTCTTTTTCCCATGTTTCTCAAGGTTGTGAGCAAAAAGAGAGATTGTGTGATCCAGCACACCGCTGGCAGGGGGTTATTAGAGATGCATTAAAAGAAGGAGAAGTGGTGCCGGTAGAGGGGCCCATGGCATTTCCAGTATTGCAAACTCCAGGGCAAGACCCATATTTCGAACCAATTGAATGGAAAATGCTTAAAGAGGCAAAGACGGCAGTAACTCAGTATGGGTCAAGGTCGCCTTTTGCTCAGTTGATATTAAATCACCTCTTTACGGCACAACTTCTCATCCCTCATGATTCTAAAATGATAGTTAACACAACTTTATCACCATCACAGCAGTTGCCGTTTTATCATAAAGGGACAATGCTATGTGATGCAGCTGCGGCTCAGCCGCGACAGCCTAATGATCCTCTTTATCAGGTCACTTCTCAAATGTTGCAGGGATCAGGGCCATATGCGGCCACAAATTGGCAGGCTAATTTTCAGACTCCTGTGTTGCAGCTCTCTCAAGAACTAGCTTTAAGAGCACTGCAAGGGATTCATGGCCCAGGTCAGAGCAGTCCTGCATTTACATCTGTTCAGCAGGGGGACACAGAACCGTTTTCTAAATTTGTTGATCGTTTGCATTTGATGTTAAATAATAATCCTGACCTTGACATTGGTATGAAAACCACATTCTTAGATATGTTGGCTTTTGAAAATGCTAATGAAAAAACTAAACGAATTTTGTGCGCTTTGCCGAAGGGTTAATTCGACAATTTGGATTATCTCATTCAGATGCAAAAGGTATTGTTCAATCTTGTCCTGATTGTCAAACAATAGGGTTTGGTATTGGTCTAGGAGTAAACCCTAGAGGTTTGAAACCACTTCAATTACGGCAAATGGATGTTACCCATGTAGCAGAGTTTGAAAGGTTAAAATATGTGCATGTGTGTGTTGATACCTTTTCACAGGTAATCTGGGCCACACCTCAAACAGGAGAAACAGCCAAACATGTCATTAAACATCTGTATTCTTGTTTTTCAGTGATGGGCGTGCCACTTCAACTAAAAACTGACAATGGTCTTGCGTATGTTTCTAAAGCCTTTCAAAATTTTTGTCAAACTTGGGGTATTGAACATGTTACTGGTATTCCCCATTCACCTACAGGTCAAGCTATCATTGAACGAGCACATCAGACACTAAAATCCTTATTGCAAAAACAAAAAAAAAGGGGGAAAGTGGTAGAGCACCTCAGGAACACATTGCAAAGGTCTTATATGTCTTAAATTTTTTGCGATTAGCAGGTAATGCAGACAATCCACCTGTGATAATTCACAGTCAGGCCTTATCTACAGAAAGAGAAAATCAGGAACACAGCCAGGTTTGGGTCATGTATAAAGACCTGAAAACAGGAATGTGGAAAGGTCCAGCAGAAGTAAAAATGACTGGACGAGGATATATGTGTGTTGTTTCAGACACGGGTCCGTTGTGGGTACCTGCGCGATGGATAAAGCCATGGAAGGGTTCGACACCAGAAGTCGAGGATGTCACACCAGACTGCGAGGACTTGCCATCAGGATCTTGATATGGACATGGTTGTGTTGATATGGTGTGCAGGGTCTACTTTATGACAAGCAGGATCTGCATACAATTTCACCTCGTAAAAACATGTGGGTGACATGAGCCAATCAAACAGGGTACAATGATTTTGTCATGTGTATTGTTGTTGTTAACTGTTGTGCCTTGTATAATACGCTGCATAACCAAATACGTAGAGAAGGCAGTGGAAAAGGTTTGGATTGCTCAAAAACAAGAAGGGGGAATCGTGGGAATGTATTTAGAAGAAAATGGACATTTGAGCAATCCAAACTACTATCTACTGTATTAGCTTGACATAAGTAGGCCTGCTTAGCCTGAGTAGGCCTGAAAGACAAGAGCAAGATCACGGGACAAGGATCACAGGATGAAGAAAGCGTCTATTTTTCTTTCCTGATATCTACGAAGAGGCTGAGCAAGCAACCTGTAAAGACCTGAGCAAGCGACCTACTTTTGTACTATACTGACAGACAAACTACCAATCAAAGAGTAGAAAAAGGTGCATGGACACTTGTTACTAACCAATGGGGAACTTTTGAACAGGGGTATCGTCTTTATAATCCGGGCTTGTAACGTAATAAAATGACTTCTACTTTGATCGTATTGATCTGTGTAGAGTCCGTTTCTTCTTCCCGCATACTAGAGTGGTCACGCAGGGCATGGGCCGTATGGATTATTAGGACTGAGCTGGACAACAGTTCAAGGAGACTCATTTTCTGCAGCGGAAGACATCATTGCTAGGACCATGGCAACGGACACTGCTTTTACCACCTAACAGTGACCGATCCCTGCTTGACACATCTACTTTCCCATGTAGGCATTACCTCATGCCAATATCCAAATAAATTAGTTTTGTTGTGTTTTTTTTTCTCTAAACAATGAATCTCTCCATAAATGGTTTGCCCGTGTAGCCTGACAGTTACCCTAGAATGGAGTTCTGAATGCTTCCCTGGAGCTGGGAGCGAATGGGCAGGGGAAGGGAAAGGGGATGACCAGTCAAGCCCATTCCAGATAAGAGAAGTCCAGCCCAGATCGACCACACCTAGCCCAAGACCAGACCAAGCCCTGCCCAGACCAAGACAAAGACAAAGAATACCCCTCGGTCACGAGCCCATTTATACACCGAATCTTGACCTTGATGGCCTGATGTATCATGGGACCACTGAGCAAAGAATAATTCACCCTTACATTGCCAGTCCAAGTCCACTAGGGATGTTTTCACCTTTGCAGCCCAATCCACCTGCTGGTTGTTTTGATGTTCTTCATTAGCCCAGCTCTTGGGTACATGGGCACCTACATGGCGTACCTTTACAACCAGCTTGTCTAATCAGGCAGCAAAATCTCACCACAGTGAGGCAGCCCAGATGGGCTTGCCTCTGTGCTGCCAGTTATTTTCTTTCCATTGTTTAAGCCACCCCCAGAGGGCATTTGCTGCCATCCATGATTCAGTGTACAGATAAAGTATTGGCCATTTCTCCCGCTCGGCAATATCTGAAGTCAGCTGGATGGCCTTTACTTCTGCAAACTGACTTGATTCACCTTCACCCTTGGCTTCTTCTGCAACTCATCGTGTAGGATTCTACACAGCAGCTTTCCACCTACACTGTTTTGCTACAAGATGACAAGATCCATTGGTGAACAAAGCATGCTGCTTCTCATTTTCTGGTAGGTCATTGTATGGGGGGGCCTCTTCAGCACGCAGCGCCTTTTCTCCTGGTGGCACTCTGAAATCTTTGCCTTCTGGCCAGTCCATGATTACTTCCAGGACACCCAGGAGGTTGGGATTTCGTTTTATAGCCCACTGAGTGACCAGTGCAACCCACTTACTCCACATCACATCAGTTGCATGGTGTGTGGATGGAGTCTTCCCAGCACTGGCAATCATAGTGCCAGAAGAAGCTGTGCTTCAGTGCCAACTGTTTCCAAAGCAGCTTGAACTCCTTCATACGCTGCCAGTATCTCTCTTTCAGTGGGAGTGTAGCTGGCTTCTGATCCTCTGTATCCTCGGCTCCAAAACCCTAAGGGTCAACCTCGAGTTTCCCCTGGTGCCTTTTGCCAGAGGCTCCAGGTAGGTCCATTCTCCCTGGCTGCAGTGTAGGGGATGTTCTTAACAACTTCACCCATCCGGACTGGCCCAAGGGCTACTGCATGGACAATTTCCTGCTTAATTTGTTCAAAGGCCTGTCGTTGCTCAGGGCCCCATTTAAAGTCATTCTTTTTCAGTGTCACTTCATGTAGAGGGTTCACAATATGACTGTAGTCTGGGATATGCATTTGCCAGAAACTCACAACACCTAAGAAAACTTGTGTCTCTTTTTTGCTGGTCGGTGGGGACATGACAGTTATTTTGTTAATTACATCTAATGGGCTCTGGTGACATCCATCCTGCCATTTAATTCCTAGGAACTGGATTTCTCAAGCAGGTCCCTTGACGTTGCCTCTTTTCATGGCAAAACTGGCTTTCAGCAGAGTTTGAATTACTCTCCTCCCTTTCTCAAAAACTCCTTCCTCTGTGTTACCCCATACAATGATGTCATCAATATACTGCAGATGCTCAGGCACCCCACCCTTTTCTAGTGCAGAGTGGATCAGTCCATGGCAAATCGTGGGGCTGTGCTTCCACCCCTGGGGCAGTTGATTCCAGGTGTACTGGACACCCCTCCAAGTGAAAGCAAACTGTGCCCTGCACTCCATCGCCAATGGGATTAGCCATATCAATCGTGGCATATCACTTGGCTGCCTTGGACTGCAGTTCATGCTGGAGTTCTAGCATGCCCAGTACGGCAGGACTCAGTGGTGATGTGACTTCATTCAGGCCACGATATTCCACAGTCAGTCTCTGCTCTCCACTGGACTTCTGCACTGGTCAAATAGGACTATTAAAGGGTGAGAATGTCTTGCTGATCACCCCTTGACACTCTAGTTGTCAGCTTCTGGATGGGATTCAGGGAGTCTCGATTTGTCCGATACTGTCACCAGTGCACTGTTCTAGTAGCAATAGGCACCTTCTGGTCCTCAACCTTCAGCAGCACCACAATAGAAGGGTCCTCCAACAAGCCAGGCAGGGTAGACAGCAGTTCAATTTCATCCATCTCCACTGCCGCTATAACAAACACCCAACGGTACCCCCTCAGGTCTTCTAAGCATCCCCTTCTGAGATAATCCACCCCCAGGATGCATGGGGCATCAGGGCCAGTCACACTACTGTGCTTCTGCCACTCACATCCAGTCAGGTTGACGTCAGCTTCAACTACAGTCAATTCCTGAGATCCCCCTGTCACTCCAGCAACAGAAATAGATTCTGTCCCAATGTAACTGGACAGCATTATGGTGTATTGTGCACCAGTGTCCACCAGAGCCTTGTATTTCTGTGGTAGGGAAGTGCCAGGCCATCGTATCCACACAGTCCAATAGAGTCTGTTATCCCTCTTCTCCACCTGGCTGGAAGCAGGGCCCCTCTAACCCTGAACAAAGCGGCTGTCATTGGCATATGAGTACAAGGCATCCACATGGGCTGCACTTGTATCATCATTGGTCACACATTGTAAGTTTGGATCTGAGACCCGTCTACACTGGCTGGGGGGCTGCCTTCTGGAGACTGCAGCAGGACTTCTCCTGGCAGGTCCTCCTCTTGCAATATTTTTGTTACGCAGTTCATGGACACGTGCCTGTAGAGCTGACATAGGCTTTCCATCCCATTTCCTCATGTCCTCTCCATGGTCTCTTAAGAAGAACCACAGAGCACCCCCTGGTGTATGCCGTCTGTCACTCACAGGTCTTTCAGGGGAGCACTTTCTCTCCACGGCACAAACCTTTGTTGGCACTGACAGGAAGTGTAATTTGTCCTCCATCTGGGACAGCCTGTCAAGAACCTTAGTGAGAAGTGCTGTGGATTCATCCGATGGTGCTTCCACAGCAGAGATGCCAGTCCGTGGGGATGAAGAAAGATTACCTGCATACTATCTCAGTCGAGCCTCCAGGTCACCTACTGTTGGTGCCTCATCATCTTTCCAGCTAAACAATGTCAGTGTATTGGCATAAGCTGATGACACGCTCTACACCCACTTATGACACATGGGTCCAGTAACTCTTAAGTGCATCAGGATCCACTGGGTGGATAAACCATCCATGATCAGAGGGTCATCCACAGTAGCAAAAGTCAGCTCCAGCACGGCTATTTCTCTTAGATACTGGACACCTCTGTCAATGGTCATCCACCTGCTCAGCCTGCACACAATATCGTCTCGATAGGGATGCCTGTTTTTCACACTCAGTAGGAGTCGTCTCGAAAAACTGAGGGGCTGTGCTTCTCTTGATAGAGCTTTATCAATGCTTACATCCCTTGATATCTCACCCCGCTGCTTAGCTTCATTGCCATCCAGTTTGACACCCTCAGCTCCATTACCCCAGCACCGCAGCAGCCAAGAAACCAGGGGCCCACCTTCATGACAACCGTAATCTTTGCGGATGTCTCACAACTTACTAAGCAACAAAGACTGAGTAGTGACTTCTTGCCAGCCTGGTGTTCTTGTGTATTGTCTCTCATATACAGGGGCAGTTGGCACTGACTGAGTACGCAGGGCAGCTGCACCATCCACTACTGGAGCCAGACTACCTGCACTGTTTCCTGCAGGGGTTAAGCTGACCGTAGGGCCTGTGGCAGAAGATGTAGTAGCCACAGAGCATCCAGCTCTATGCCATGGCTTCATTCTTAGCAGGATGAGACACTGAAAAATATTCAGAATACCCAATAACACAGTTATAATTGTCAAAGCATCCCACGAGTGCCCCAGAGTTGTGCTGCCCATCACCATGTCACATAGATCAGAAATTGATGAACTACAAGTGGACTTACTACACCATATCCTAATGCTAAGAAACACAACAGGGCAACACCTCTAAGCCCAGGGTGAAAAGCCATAAACCCTACAAACCCAAACAGCAACTGTGGTAAGACTGTCCCATTCTCAAAAAGTAATTCCAGCACCAAATACCAAAAGAGTCCACAGAGTGACCATCCTCCCCACATCACCATAGTGAGAGGGTGAATTACCCGGTGAGATCTGTTTAAACTTCAACCCTGGGTTACACCCAGATGAGCTATTTAACTTGAGGTTCAAACACACACTGGGTGCCAAATAAACTGTCTATGGTTAGCCAGTAGTCAGGGCCAAACTTTAGCAGTTAGTATCTCACCCAGTGCTCCCTCCCCAGTTGGGAAGGAGAATCGGGGAAAAAAGGGAGGAGGCCCGTGAGTTGAAGCAGAACACAGATTTAATAGAATAACAAAACTGAAACAGCAATTAACATAAAGCACAGAGGGTTTTACGCACCTCCGTCCTTGATGCCAACATCAGAAACAGAAAACCACCAGCAAGGAGCCTCCTCAGGGAGAGGAGGAACTCCACCCATACTGAGCTCCCTCCTTTTATAATGAGCATGCTGAGGTGGTATGGGATACACCTGTGAGTCAACTGACCTGATTGGAACTCTCAGCTGACTCAGGGCTACTCATGGCCTGCCTGCATGGCTGGCCCATGGGGCTGTGCCTGGGGAACCAGGACACGTAGTTTCAGAATACTCCCCTTATAGAAATTATTTTGTATTTTTGATACTTTCTGTCAGGTGTTGGATTACATGTGCTGAATCACTGCTAGGACACTGTTTTGAATACTTATCCAGAAACATGTGAAACATAACAAAAAATAAACTTTATGGTGTTCTCTGGGCTTTTTTCCCCACTTACAAATATTAATAAACCATTGTTTGTCAAGCCAATCAGTCTGAAGTGGAAACAACCCGCCAACATGGCAGACAGCTAAGCACATAGAATGCAAAGATTTCACAGTCCCTTTCTTCAGTTTTCTTCTCCTGCCCTTCAGTAACACAGACATACAGTCCTGAGGTCTGTTTTCTTTCCTTCCAGGTAACGAGGCCTAAATGAACTTGCCACTTACCAGGTGGTGCCAGCTGTTCTCATATTCATTATTCTTTGTGATGCTCTGTTTCATCAGCTGTTCCTCCCCATTAGGTACTCCTTGCATTACTTACTTGCTGCTATCATCTGTTATATACCACCCTTTCAGCAAAAGGTGAATGTAGCCTTTAGAGAACTCACGTCCTCTTCCCATACACAGAAAAATCCTGAACAAGATATATGTCTTGCACTTATTGCTACATTTCCTACTACTGCTATTTCTCAGCTGCTGAGAAACTCAGAACTAAATTTATGTATCCTTCTCTCCTTCCCCAGACCTTACGTTTTGCACCCCAAACTTGCAAACCATTCATTTGGTCAAGGGTGGATATATACTCCACGTGTATTTGGATGACACTAGTTGGCTCGGCCTCCTTTCCTTAGACCTACAACTTTTTTCCTGCTTTGTGAAATAATCGGTGAAAGAAAAATTGGACGTGAGCCAGCAGCATGCTTACAGCCCAGAAATCCAAATGCATCCTGCACTGCACCAAAAGAAACATGGTCGTTAGGTTAAGGCAAGTCATTTTGCCCCTTTACTGCAGTAAGGCACTTGAACAGGTTGCCTAGAGAAGTTGACAGTGCTCATGGCCAGGTTGGATGGGGCTTTGGGCAACCTGATGTAGTGAAATATGACCCGGCCATGGTAGTGGGATTAGACTAGATGTTCCTTAAAAGTCCTTTCCAGCTGCAACCTTTTTATCATTTTATGATTTCAGGGCAGATGGGACCGGAGAGAAGAGGAAAGAAAATGCAATCGTGACAGTGAGCTAATGGGAGTATTTTCCGTGATGCATGTGTGTAAAGAACTCAAGATTATCACAACACCTTGGGGCAGAGTCCTTTTAAGGCATACAATGCATCTCCTGAAGTATCTGTGGTCTTAGCTCCCATAGAAATTAGGGAATATCCAGGTGCTCTGAAATTCCAGGTCCTGCCTGCATTATAAGAACTTTTCAGTTCTTAAGAGTAAAAGAAATTTCAGTTCCAAATGAAAAGAAATACAAATGGCATACGTCAAGAGGCCCTTGCTCAAGCAATGAGAAATACTCCTTCCAATAACACAAAAAGTCCTCATGAATAAAATTCCATCTCTTTTGGTTATTTGCATAGTTTTAAAGGGAGATCTCTGCACCCTGCAGCACAGGGAAACATTGTGTACAATGAATGCTTACAAAATGTGAACCAGTGTCAAATTTTGTTCCATTGTTCTGAGCAGAGACTAAAAGTTATAGCAAACAAGCAAAGTCTAGTGGGAACTTGATCCTGAATCACAATTGTTTCTCTGTGTTCCAAACAAATAAAATTGTTTCAGCATGGATTTATAGTTATTGAAAAATATTACTGAAAGAGTCAGTAATAGTTCTGCCTCCAGGCACTGTTAAATCTTGGAAAACCACTTTATAAAGCAGTACTCTTCATCTCCTCTTAATACAAAGACTTGAGTTGACAAACTTGAGGGATTTTACTAAAATTACAAGTGAAGTAGATAAGTTATCTCAGGAGAGTAGAATAAAGATGACATGCTGCAACAAGAAACTAACACAATACTGCTGAATGACGGTCGTATATCTGGCAGAAGAGTACCTGACAGAGATTAATGAGGCCCCAGGATTTTAGCAGCAGAGGGATCTATTTTGTTGTTCTGTTTATAAGTGAATAAATTTTAGAAATACTATTGCCTTCTAATAAGAGCTAAGAAAATCACATTTCCAGAAAGGAGGGAAAAAAGTTATTCTAAAAATCCTGTTCTTTTAAAATATTTTAAAATAAAAAGTAGAGAAGAGCAACCATTTTAATTCAGTAAAGAAAAATGTACCAGCAGGATGGATAACAGACAACTTAATTGTCAAATTGTGTATACTGTAAAAAAAGCAGAACAGAATCGATACTCAGTCACTATTTACTCTTCAAAATCAACACTGCTGTGTGGATTAAAGTGCTAGAAGTGTGCAGTCTCTGCATTTGAGGTATAGAAGAGACTGGCATTTCACTTGAAACTTTCTTCCATTATTTTTGACTCCAGAGCCTCAACAAACCTTCCCGTTATTTCGATTTCATTTATTTTCAGTATCAAACTTTTTATTTTCCCTTGCAGATGTGAATGCAAAGCCATTTCGGAGAAAGAGTCAGCATATCTCCAGAAACAAGAAATTGAATTTAAGTCTTTTTAGAGCCAAAATCTAATGCTTGTGCTGAAGGAGTGCACACAGTATTCTAGGTACAGAATAAGAAGTACTTCAGCAATAACATGGAGAGACGTTCTCATCTGTGGGAATTTGGGATAGATACGCCATGAGTAGAGGTTTGACATCACTGAACTGTGGGGGACATAGCAAAGGAAAATTAAACAGTATTTATGGCTACCTGTCCTATTATAGTAATTGTGAAGTCAGCTCAAATAAGCAGTGAAACACGAGAGCTGGTTCCACTAGGCCAGTTGTTGGTAGCAGCGCTACCTTTGTTAAGTTTGCTAACAGTCATCAGGTGAATATCAAGAGATAAGGCATCAAGGACGGAGGTGCGTAAAACCCTCTGTGCTTTATGTTAATTGCTGTTTCAGTTTTGTTATTCTATTAAATCTGTGTTCTGCTTCAACTCACGGGCCTCCTCCCTTTTTTCCCCGATTCTCCTTCCCAACTGGGGAGGGAGCACTGGGTGAGATACTAACTGCTAAAGTTTGGCCCTGACTACTGGCTAACCATAGACAGTTTATTTGGCACCCAGTGTGTGTTTGAACCTCAAGTTAAATAGCTCATCTGGGTGTAACCCAGGGTTGAAGTTTAAACAGATCTCACCGGGTAATTCACCCTCTCACTATGGTGATGTGGGGAGGATGGTCACTCTGTGGACTCTTTTGGTATTTGGTGCTGGAATTACTTTTTGAGAATGGGACAGTCTTACCACAGTTGCTGTTTGGGTTTGTAGGGTTTATGGCTTTTCACCCTGGGCTTAGAGGTGTTGCCCTGTTGTGTTTCTTAGCATTAGGATATGGTGTAGTAAGTCCACTTGTAGTTCATCAATTTCTGATCTATGTGACATGGTGATGGGCAGCACAACTCTGGGGCACTCGTGGGATGCTTTGACAATTATAACTGTGTTATTGGGTATTCTGAATATTTTTCAGTGTCTCATCCTGCTAAGAATGAAGCCATGGCATAGAGCTGGATGCTCTGTGGCTACTACATCTTCTGCCACAGGCCCTACGGTCAGCTTAACCCCTGCAGGAAACAGTGCAGGTAGTCTGGCCCCAGTAGTGGATGGTGCAGCTGCCCTGCGTACTCAGTCAGTGCCAACTGCCCCTGTATATGAGAGACAATACACAAGAACACCAGGCTGGCAAGAAGTCACTACTCAGTCTTTGTTGCTTAGTAAGTTGTGAGACATCCGCAAAGATTACGGTTGTCATGAAGGTGGGCCCCTGGTTTCTTGGCTGCTGCGGTGCTGGGGTAATGGAGCTGAGGGTGTCAAACTGGATGGCAATGAAGCTAAGCAGCGGGGTGAGATATCAAGGGATGTAAGCATTGATAAAGCTCTATCAAGAGAAGCACAGCCCCTCAGTTTTTCGAGACGACTCCTACTGAGTGTGAAAAACAGGCATCCCTATCGAGACGATATTGTGTGCAGGCCGAGCAGGTGGATGACCATTGACAGAGGTGTCCAGTATCTAAGAGAAATAGCCGTGCTGGAGCTGACTTTTGCTACTGTGGATGACCCTCTGATCATGGATGGTTTATCCACCCAGTGGATCCTGATGCACTTAAGAGTTACTGGACCCATGTGTCATAAGTGGGTGTTGAGCGTGTCATCAGCTTATGCCAATACACTGACATTGTTTAGCTGGAAAGATGATGAGGCACCAACAGTAGGTGACCTGGAGGCTGGACTGAGGCAATATGCAGGTAATCTTTCTTCATCCCCACGGACTGGCATCTCTGCTGTGGAAGCACCACCGGATGAATCCACAGCACTTCTCACTAAGGTTCTTGACAGGCTGTCCCAGATGGAGGACAAATTACACTTCCTGTCAGTGCCAACAAAGGTTTGTGCCGTGGAGAGAAAGTGCTCCCCTGAAAGACCTGTGAGTGACAGACGGCATACACCAGGGGGTGCTCTGTGGTTCTTCTTAAGAGACCATGGAGAGGACATGAGGAAATGGGATGGAAAGCCTATGTCAGCTCTACAGACACGTGCCCATGAACCGAAAAACAAAAATTTCGCAAGAGGAGGGTGAACAAGTGAAGTGTATAGCAAAAGGAGATTTGATTCTGGGTGAGAATAGCTTGTAATTTGAACTGTGTGATGTTAACTGCTATTTTATGCTGCCTGTTAATACTTCTCCATCTTAAGAATCGGAACCACCCAGATCAATAAGGAACAAACCTGAATTCCCAGTGACTTCCCAAATGCCAGTGTTATCACAAATTCAATATGAACTGCACAAAGCATCCCAGACTTGAGCTCCTCAGGAACGTTTCACCATTTCGACCCACCCTAAAGGACTGATAATACTGTTCTTTTTATTTCATAATATCTACAGAAACTTGGCTGTGATGTAGATGATATGGGATAAGGGGTGGAGTGGTGTCCTGGTTCCCCAGGCACAGCCCCATGGGCCAGCCATGCAGGCAGGCCATGAGTAGCCCTGAGTCAGCTGAGAGTTCCAATGAAGGCAGCTGACTCACAGGTGTATCCCACACCACCTCAGCATGCTCATTATAAAAGGAGGGAGCTCAGTATGGGTGGAGTTCCTCCTCTCCCTGAGGAGGCTCCTTGCTGGTGGTTTTCTGTTTCTGATGTTGGCATCAAGGACGGAGATGCGTAAAACCCTCTATGGTTTATGTTGATTGCTGTTTCAGTTTTGTTATTCTATTAAATCTGTGTTCTGCTTCAGCTCATGGGCCTTCTCCCTTTTTCCCTGATTCTCCTTCTCAGCTGGGGTGGGAGTGTTGGGTGATAGACTAACTGCTATGGTTTAGCCCTGAGTACTGGCTGAACATAGACACCATGTGTAAAGAGGGAACTTCTCAAAGCAAAGGCTTCTTAAAGAAAATCAATAACAGGAATTCCTGCTGAAGATTTGCAGTGGTCCAATGCAGACAACAGACAGGTTGAGGACTGTTAGGTCAAGGGTAGTTAGAGCCCATCCCCAGGTGGCATTTCCAAAGTGCAAATGACAGAAACTCTGAAGCATCTGTGACTTAACTTCCTGTTGGTGAAAGATGGAGGAAGATCAAATAGTTTTAAAAATTCACCGCTTGCCAAAAATCAACCAAACTAAAGCACTTTCCTGAGGACAGACCAAAATTTGAAGATTCAGTTGGAGCTCAGGGAACAGTTCCAGAGAGGAAAGAACAGATTAGTGTGCTTCAGGATCCACTCTTTGTTTCAGTTCCAGTACATAAGACAATAAATGTTTGTCTCTGTTTCTAAAAGCATTCCTGAAAGGCTAATCCAAAAGAAACATATTCTGAAAAATTTGTCTCTCCTTATCTGCCTAACGTCTCTTTTTTTTTTTTCTTTTTCCTCATTCAAACACTAACCTGGTGGAGGGGAGGGGAGACTTGTTCATTCATCTCAGCTGACAAGAGTCAGTCTGATAGTGGAAAGCAAATCACTTTACTCAGATGGAATCTTAATTATGAGTCAAATGCACAGTTATTAAAAAAAAAACATACTTGTGCAAATCTGGGGTTTTTTAATAGTTGTAGCAGAACTATCTACCCTGGACTAAGGAAATTAACCATTAAAATTTTATCCTTTTCACTAACAGAAAACTAACCTAGCTGCTTTGATTGAGGCCTTCATGGTGTCATTTGCATTGCCAAGTGAAATTGAAGGGAAGTGGCGCTAAATTGAGATGGTAGTTCAAATGCTGCCCAGTGTTGCCTGGGCTTGAACAACTCCCTATTCTGTCATTTGTAAAAGCTTTATGAAATTGCTTAATATAGCTTACAGTACAGTAGTTGAACATGGTTCAACATGTTTACCCAGTCAAGATGGTACTACTGCCTCCAAGGCAATAATGGGGATGATTTCAGGGAGCTCTGCATGTGGTTCAGCTCTGGTTCTGCTTAACTTGGCACGTTTTGAATCCAGTGTTGTTCCTGGAGATGCTGCAAGGACATCTGCTCACAGAGTGCTGGTCCACAGGCATTTCTCCCTCCCTTGGACTGTGGAACTCTGCCCTGTGTAACTGCATACATAAGCCTCAATGTCAGTAGGCCTTACTCAGGTATCTGGGCATTTATTTTTTTCAGACAGCCTGGTGTTATCAAGTTGCATTGAGGCTTCAGGACTGTCTGCCTCATTATTGCAGTTTTGACTCACTCTGTGGAAACCAAGGATTGTCTCTCAAATGACAAATTACTGCTGAGTAGAAAGAAAACAAAGGTCTTAACAGAAAAACTGGTAAGTCTCCCAAATGTTTCTCAGTTACAATTTGGGGATGCCTTCAGTCCCTGTCTAATTCTATTTACCTGCTGGCTGGGTGACTGTTATTTGTCAGGGAGAACTTCTGTCCCCACAGTCTGCACCTTACTGAACCTTCCTTTGCAAGAATGAAGAGTCCTGGAGCCTCAGATGTTTCCTCCTATTTATGTGGGCATGTTGAAGTACTGATTAAATAATTTCGGACACAGTCTTCTCTAAAAAAATCTTTATGAGGTTTGGGGTTTTTTTCCCCTGTTCAGACTGCTTATTAGTAAAAAGACTTCCCTCCCCCCAGTTCCAAGTTACCTGCAGAGTATCTTTGTGTCATTTATGGTTACTTATAATTGTTGAACATATGTTTGAATCTTGTTGGGATAATGAACAAAACCGTGGATATGGATAAATGCAAATTTGCATGTGAAGCTCATTGTGCTATTTGGTCTTATGGTAGGGCAGATAAGATGGCTTTTATTTGTATAAAAATTATTTCTGTTTCTTAATATTTTGTTTCAAAACCTTTGTTTTCCTTTTCTCTGCTGTTCACTTCCCTTTCTGAAAATGGCTCTACAGGGAACTGAGACAGAAGCTGGATTTACACATATGTTTACATCTGCGCAAAGTAGAATGTTTCATTTTTCCCAGAAAGCACAAGTAATTTATGTTCATAGATCAACTCAGGCCAAAGAGAAACAGATAACTCTGCTCTAGCTGAAATTAATGGTATCATCTTCAAGTTCAAATGCAAAAGATCTAAGCAAAGACAGCACACGTGATCTTAACTGTGGAGTATCATTGATAGAAAGGAAGAGTCCATTGGTACAACTCCTTAGGGAATAAGTCAGTCTGCTGCTCTTCCTGTCCTGAACTAATCCTAGTGGTATGACCCATTAAAATGATCCATGCATATTCTGCTGATTCTCCCCTCTCCCATCCTTCATGCTTTATAATCTGACTTTTCTAATTCTTCGTGGGAACTCGGAGGTTGTTGTTCATGATTTTCTTCCTCAGGGTAGGTAGAGGGTAAGCCTAATTTGACATGATTACTTTGGTGGTTAATAAAAATGAGACTGAATGTTCAAGTGCATCTACCAGCCAAACAATGGCTAAATTGAATCTGAAAGTAGGGGTATTTAAATGCATAGGGAAATTTAGTACATCTGCCTTTGGCCCATGTAAATTAATTGATCATTCCTGAACAAAATTATGAGTTATCATTTTGGGTATACACAGAGGAAGAAATAAAGCCAAGCATCTAAATATACAAGTCTTTAGAGAGTTTCAGAATAGCCATTTTACCTCCTTTGCCTACTTAGCCCATTAAAGCAATCCCTTCGTTTCCTCAACAGCAAAATGAGTGGGAAGAACAAACCTCATTTACTAGTACTTGTCCCTTAAAATGAAAAGCAGGTTGATTAAGATGGTGTATGTAGACACACTTCACCAGTTATCAGAACAAAAAGCCTTTTGAGACTGATACCTGTGGTCCTATTATGGAGATTCCCACAGCAATAAATCCTGAAAGAAAGGCATTCCTGAAATAAATGAGTGTACCTGGGAAATGAGCATGGGCAGGTATATGCTGCATAGTTCTCAGAAATACAAACCTGTTTGTTTACTTCTCTATGCTTTTACTTTTGTGATCTCAATTCACTAGCAATTTTGCAAATGGGGAACATGTGACCTGTTAATGTTACATGGCCCGAACACCTGGACCTTTCTGAGAAACCTCCTGCTGCAAGTCTGATTGTCTGCATGCAAGCTCCTATACTCGTATGGGTAACTAACTCCAAAGGATGGCCTGTGGGCATGTTAGCCCAGATTTAGTAGAGTCTGCCACTTTGGTAGGAATGTTCAAATTGAAGTTGTGTACCTGTAATCACAGAATAAGTCAGGTGCGAAGGGACCTCAGGAGGTCTCTAGTCCAACACAGCGTCAACCATGATATGAGACCATGTTGCTCAGGGCTTTGTCCAGTTCAGTCCTGAAAACTGCAAGGATGGGGAGTGCACAGCCTTTCTGGGGTTGATGCACAGTACCTTCAAGTTAGAATCTGGTTAGTTACCTAAAAGGTCTGAATGTAAGACTCCAAAACAGCTATGGTGGAATGTGAATATTGATTTGTGAACATTTGACTATGAAAATTGCCTCTCTTAGACTGAGATTTCAGACTGATTTCAACGTCAGAGCAGTTAGAAGTTTTTTAAAACCCTGCATTTAGCTGCTTGCAATTGAATGCTTAACAGACACCAATCCAGCTTTGCCTGTAACATGACTTATGTCAAATGGCATCCTTGGAGTTGGTACTAAAAAATAACTTATACTAGTGCTTTTGCTTTCAAAAGTTCAATGACAGATCAGGTTACTGTGTCTAAAAAATTTTGATATTTTCCTTAGATGACTGCGCACTGGAACAGGCTGCTGAGAGAGGCTGTAGAGTCACCATCTCTGGAGACATTTAAAACCCATCTGAATGTGTTCCTGTGTGGTCTGCTCTAGGACCGTGCTCTCTCAGAGGGGTTGGACTAGATCATCTTCGGAGGTCCCTTCCAACCCCGACCATTCTGTGAATCTGTGATGACGTCAATCATTTAAGGAGAGAGTACAAGGTTTTCCTCCTGCTCTTCCTTGCAGTTGGGTAAAAGGAAAGCTGCCCATGATTGTCATTATAGACTTCAGAGGGTGTGAAGGAGTACTATGCACTCATTCTATGTATTCTATGTGCAAGTCAGAGTATGCAGCTACAAAGGGAACTGTGCATCCATGTTAGGACCAATTCAGAAGCCTTTGTGTTGTGACATGTTGAAAGAAAGTACTTGTGGGTTGGAATAGCACCAAAATTAGCTCCAGTCCAGAGATGAGACCTCATCTCCCTCACTGACCTCCCATAATGCTGAAGTGCTGCCACATGTCTCACAGGAGTTTTACTTGCTCTAAGATGTAATGAATTGCTTTTTCCTTGCTCTGTATTTCATCTTTCCCTCTGAATTATATTCTGCATTTAAGTACTCAAACCTCACAGAAATCTTTACATCATTGTTATGGGCAGACAAAACATCATTTAAGCATTTACCCTTCCCTCCCCTATTATCTCCTTCCTAGGGAATGACGTTTCTTCCACTCTTGTCCCTACAGTACTGTCAGTCTCATGCTGCATCTTTCATCTTTCTAAAAGGGTACTTAGCTAGAGGTTCTTAACATGCTGAAAATGTCTAGACAGAAATTGGGAACTTTCATTATCCCTGGAGCATATTATGACCTGACACATCCATATCTCTGAGGCAATGGGATGGGATGCAGGAAGATTCTATAAAACAAAATGACACATGCCAGTGGTATTCACTCATTAAACTGTATGACTTTGGATAGGCTTGTCCGTTTGTAAGAATCTGAAGTGTAAGAATAGTATGGAAGGAATAGTTGTAGGTGAATATTCTACATTAACGGCATTTAAGCCCCAAAGGAAAAGTATGGTTTTGCTTATAGGAGATGAATAAATTAGTTGCAAGGTAATCACACTGCATGTGGATTATTTTCCATCAATTCCACTCTTTTTCCTGCATAGGAACATCAATCAAAATTTAGACAAATCATTCTGCACAAAGCAGGGAGGAGAAAGTGTATTCATTATTTAGATGATCAGATCCTCTGTGTGCTGACAGTCTTTGTCTGGACTCAATTTGCTATACAGTCAGTGACGGGCTGAGAAAGGGCAGCAGGTTTTGATAGACTGAGGGTTCTCTTCCATCTGCTCCCACATCAGCATGCAAAGTTAGATACCAATGGCACAGCTACCCAATGTAGAAGCAATTCGGTGGAAGATGTCTGGCAACTCAATTTTCTTGTACAAATTCATTTGCATATACTGTCTGATGATGTACAGGTATTTATTCCAACTTCTCTGACCAGTGACATGAATAACAAAATTTTTTTTTTTTTTTCACTAAATTCTGCACCTGCCCCTTCAACTTCAGATTCCTGACAAATACTTATTTCACCACTATAAGCAATAACACACAGACAGAAATTAATCCTGGATTGCAGCTGCTTCCCTCCAGTCCATGACACATCCATTTAACAACTGTGTAGAAGTGGCACTTCCTACCACTTATGGACTACACATGTATCTCTTAGCTGGGCTGTTCTCTCTGTTTCTGGTGCATATTGTCCTTTAAAATACCTCTTAGACTTAATTGGTACTATCATGAGGGGGCACACTGTTCCAGACTTTATTCCAAGTACCTTTAGCTGGTTTAAGGTAGAATAGTTTGTCTTGTGGAGACTTATTTATGGAGGCCTGCTGCCCAGTTTTCTTCTGGAGGGATAAAAGTATCCAGACAGAGCAGTTTGTTCCCTCAGCTGATCTTTGTCTGGAACCTCTGAGATGAGTGGACTGATGAGATTTTTATAGAAAGGAAGAAAATAACCTGATTTCTGCTTGACCACCTATGATAGTTCTATGTTTAAATAAAACTGGTAAGGGTCAACACATGCAACCAGCATGTCTTTGATTATTTGTCCATTTTAAATGAACTTTGAACATCTGGTTTTATTTATAAAGGAAGGTGATTTTTATGCCAGAAGGAGACATGGGTGTTGGAGCCACTTGCCGCATAACTATCACTCCTGGATAAATACACAGAAAAAGATGATTGTTCGTTTAGAAAAGGCTAATAAAGGTAGCACATTCCTAGACTCCAGAAGTCTGAAGAAATTCTGCACTAAAGGTGAAATTCCACACACAAAACCTGTACTGCTTACCTTAATTCAGTGTAGCCAGACTCAAGCAACTCATTTCTAATTCAGTTAATCAGACCCCTTCTAATGTGTATGACATCTAGTGTGTGGGGAGAAGGGGGAGTCAGAAAACTGACAAAAGAATTGGTGGTGGAGTGTTTGGTTGTCTTTGGGTTCATTCTTACTCCTAATAATGATGATTGGCAAGGACACGGAAGGGTTAGAAAAACCCCAAACAGTTGTATTCAAAACTGCAAATTGTAAATTTTAGCTGCAAATTGCACTAATAAGATCACTTAATTTAATGTTTTGTGATGGACTAGAAATACAAAACTTCAGTCATTTATTTTTGAAGTGTTTCATTGTTTGAAGGAGAAGAACTGAAAGATCCTGGAGAAGAGGGGAAAATACAATTTTAGCACAATTTTTAAAGGCTCTACTCAGCCTCATTCAGGATAATGCATTTGAAGCAAATTAAGTGTAAGAAATTGGAGATGGTCTTGTGCTGATTCCTGTCATTTGCCAGTAGAATTTGGAAACATGTGAGCACAGTCTCACATGGGAACAAAATAAAATTCCTCTTTAATAAAAAATAGGGAGATAATACCTGCTTTTGGAGCTTATCAGCATTTTCAGCAGACAGGAGGCAACAATTCTTCCATGTAGTTGTTGATCACTGCTCACTATTTCTTCAGAAAATTGATTACTTGGGTGGTTTTTCCCTAAGAGGTTCTTCTAAGATGTGATTACAGAACCAGGGTGATAAAAGAAATAGTTATTTCTCTTCATTTTAGCTTTAGATTCTGTCTGGGATTTTCTCTTCATTGGTTTTATTCTTTGATCATAGAACTAAGCATGGAGGAAGTGTCTGGGAAGTTGTTTATTTCCTTCTTTAAAGCATCAGAGCCATACCAGATATATATTCCTAATATCCACCCTGTGCACCTTCCAGGCAGGAAGGGAACAAACAATTCCTTGGACATTGTGAAGCTTTGTTTTCTTTCTTTAGCATGTGTCCAGGTTTTTGTCTCCTCTTTAAAGTAAACCTTTAACCCCAATATTTTTGAAATCGCTCTTTTAAAAAACTGTTAAATATTTTTAGAATTGGATTATCCAGGCATGCTGTTTAAATTCGTGTTTGTATGGTTGGTAGGTTGGGGTTTCTTTGTTCCTGTGTGTGTGAACCAACACAGGCAGGTCACAGGAACAACCATGAAACTACAGATAAAAATGCAAAAGGCAAATTTGTTCTCATTACCTTACTCACCAGGGGATCTCTGCAGCAACACCTATGGCAGAGGCACGCAGGTGGGAACACAGGACCATGGAGCTCAGTCCTTGCTAGAGCCAGAGCGAGAGATTCCAAACCTGCTGCTTTTGCCTGCGTATGAAGGATTTCTCACATGCAGTAGTTTTCCACTGTGCTTTGGTGTTTCCCACAGCAGGGCAGGAATCTCAAACATGTTTTGGAAAAGGGTGCCTCTGAGTCTATCACAGACCTGTGTTATCTCACCGCAGATGTGCTACTTGTCAGGCACAAGGCTAAACAACAATTAGATGCATGATATATGTGTTTTTTGACACCCCAGGTGCAGGTCACTTGAGCGTGTCTATAGTCCTCCTCGCCAGTCTTCCATTATATTCCCACACACTTGATATTGTCATTTTAGATGTACAGTCTAATAACGTGAAATGGGCAAAATTTGTAGTTAGAAGTAAAATATTTTATTAAACTAATTGATATAGCAAGGGAAACAAAACAAAACCAAGCAGATTAGCTTTAAGATTTGATCCTCATATGAGGTCTAACAACAAGCTGAAAAATTAACATTAAACTTTAGTGTTTTGTTTTCGGTTGGCTGGGATTTTTTTGTCTTGCTTCTCCCAAATTATTTTCTTTTGAGTCGAATCAATATAGCTATACTAAGACATCTTAATGACCAAGCTGGTACTGTATTCAGAAACAACGTCACCATTCTGTAATGCAAAGAGCTAAATACCTCTTAAGTATCTAATGAATGTCCCGCTCCAGTTGCTGAAAGTTAATCTTTCCAAGGGGGAGAGCTTTCTGGACAGATCAATACCTGAACTGCTGAGGCTCAGAATCACTTTCCCTGAGGGATGTTGTTCAGAACAGAGTCCAGGACTAAAAAGCTAAATGCAGTTAATAGGTTCCACATCATTTAAAAGAAAAAGAAAAAAAATAAAAGTTTTAAGCAATTATTTAATAAAATTCACAGCACCTTGATAGGGATTTTGGTGTTCAAATCATTGAGCAGTCACTGCTTGGGACTGGCCTACCCATATGGTTTGTAGGTCAAAAAATACTGTCATGAGGCAACTTTGAAGCAGAAAACAGACATGTAAAGTTCAAAGGGCCAGGCAGAAAATCCCGTCTCTGACAACAGCCTCAAAACCTTCACATGGTTTTTCCTCTGTTCCTTATGGATTCAGCCATACCCATCTGTTTTCAGAACCCATCCTTGTTCTCAATGTCAGAGCTTCTTCTGACACAGACAATTCATCTCTGAAATTACAGCATAGGAGTTGGGACCACCAGCATTCCCTGAGCCATTAAAGCTCAGTTTATGGCTAAAGGGAATTAGATTTATTTATACAGGTGCTTTGACTGCATGCTCTTCGAACAATGTTGTTACACATCAACTTCTCTAATAAATGTGGAAGTCTCTCACCCTGAAATCTATCTTTATCTACCTACAGCTTCAGTAAGTGCAAAGCCTGAAGCAAAATGCATTTGGTCAACGTACAGTCCCATTCTTTTTTGAATACGGGTGACATATACTCAATGACTAAATTCATTCAGTAGATACCTGACTTTCTTGATGTAGAGTACTTCACACAAAATGAGAATTGCCCATGAGAAATGAAATACATGCTTTCATTATGTGTGTGGACCATTAATTTCAGAACACTCTGTGTTTCCTTGGAAAAAAAAAATTGTTGTTGTTTTTTGTTACTCATCTCTTACCAGAGAAATATTGTCAGGAATGATTTACCTTGCTAGTACATCTTTGATCTGAGAATCAAGGGAGAAACATGATGTGCAGTATACTCCTTTGGCTGCAGAAAAGGCAAGTGTTCATTTCGAACATCAGTGCCAATGTTCTGCTCTTTCCAATGACAAACTAAGAGTAAAAGTTTAATACCTGAAAGGTTAGCTCACTCTAGCAAGTTGCTATACATCACATTGATAATTACTTCTCCCTTTATCCCCAGAGCTATCACAACCAATCTTGTATTTTCTCTTTTATCACTGGTATTCTGCGGTTAAATCCAGAGCAGAACAGTTATCAGCAGCTTCAAAGAGAAAATGGGCAAGTCCATTGTGCTGTCACAGAAGCACAAATTACAGACAACATACCAGTTTAGTTCAGTTTATTTTAATGTCTGGTGGTACTGGTGTGGTGTGCACAGATAACTCAGATATTTGAACCTGTTGAGTTCCATGACTCTTGTGGGTTATCTATGGCACTTTGCCAAAATGAGGCAAAGTGAGCAACCAAATTCTCCAAACAGGTTGCAAAGGGATTATGGGCCTGGAGGAGAAAGCAAGGAAATACTGCCAGAGAATGCTTCGTTAATGGTGACTTTGTCTTCTGGAGTATGCAGATAAAGCTTGCAAGCTTGCAGCCTACAATGGCGTAGTTCCCTAATGATTGTGAGCAGAAAGCAGAGAAAGGGCAGAATAGTGCAATGAAGAAAGTATGGGGAATAGTTTCTCCACAGAGATAGAGTTGTTGTTCTTTTTCCTGTAGCTCTTTACAGTTCAAAGCCAAACAGATAATGTGAGAAACCAGTCAGCGGGAGGGAGCAACCTCTCCTATGTGGGATCCTTATCAGTCCTCCATCCCTTAAAAATCGAATGCATCATTTTTTAATACCCTTAGTGCCCTTACATCCAGGACTGCACACAGTAGACATTTAAATGTCATGGCTGCTAGAACCCAGTTATGAAAAGAAATCTGTCTCTCAGATGCAGCTGTGTCACATATGCCAGATCTGGAGCACTTCTCTTTTGAATTCAGCCTTCAAAATCTTTGAATTCCTGAGAGAATGGAACCAGCACTCATCTTTTCTCAGAAGGCAAAAGAGGAGGTGACCTGGAATTCCTGCAATCACAAACTCATCAAGCCCTTCAGAGCTAAATATTTTAATGAAGCTGGAAACAAATGGACACTTTTCTTAGTTGCACTTTGTGTGGAAGAGCTTCGAAGAGGCATTAAGTGCTCTCTGTTTTTTGGCTGTACTATCATTGTCTCATCTCCTAGACTATTTGTAGGTAAAGGTAAGGCTTCAGTCTCAAGAGTTTCCAGTCATAATGAATGCAAGTGAAACTAGAGCTACACATCAACAATTAATTGATTGTGTGAAAGGACATAACTTATCATTTTTCTTTATGTTTGAAGCATGTTTCTTCTTCCTCATTGTGCTTTGATAAGAGGTATCTGGACTGAAAAAGTCTGTTGTGGTTAAGGACAGAGCAAATGTCTTCCCTTCCCAGACCAGTCCTTTAATTCTTCCACTCCTGGGTATCTGTGTGGAAAGACACAGATGTCATTTGAAATCCTCAAATTATTCTGACTCTCATAGGCAGCTTCACCTTGAGCATCAAGGATGTAGCTTATCTTTAGAAACACAATAGGAAAAAAATGTAGGTTATGTTTTTATATAATCGATGAGAATTATAGGGCAAAAGATAAAGTGTCGCAGTACCCCTGTGATGCTTTTATATTGGCAGTTCT
Organism: Podargus strigoides; assembly: GCA_028020825.1. NCBI lineage: Eukaryota > Metazoa > Chordata > Aves > Caprimulgiformes > Podargidae > Podargus > Podargus strigoides. Next base: position 91,312,729 of record CM051663.1, on the reverse strand, counting down.
GCCCTGAGAGCAGGAAAAATATTTGAATAACAGAAGGGAGAAGCATGACCTGTCACTAGTTATTTCTGTGTGATGTTGGCTCCTGGCCAGCACCTACAGACTGTAACATTAATCATATGGACCGTGGCTTCCTAACCATGATCAGCTGCTTTAAATGGTCAGTTACTGCAGCCCACTCTGTTTTACATGCCTTTGGTGACACTTGCAATGAAAAAAAACCAGATGCCAAACACTTCATTGCAGGGAGGATGTAAAGACACACAAATCTAATGATGTTATATTCAAGAACTTATGAAATTGACTCTACTGTATTAATTACATAGGGTGCACTATGGAACTCTAATGCACTTTGAGCAGCAAATTGGTGAATGAATGTGTAGCAGTACTTTGTAGATATACAGAGACCTTAAGCACAGGTGCCTGCTGTTTCTGCTTCATTTTCGTTTCTCTTATGTCTCTTCTTTTAGCAAACCAGTAGATCTGTGTCAGAAATCAACAGGGACAGGAATAAAGAGGAACATTTTGTTGCTCTAAGGTTAAGCAGGCTTTGGACTGGTAAGAACGTCCATCTTAAAGAAGGAAAGATTTTGTGACCATTTCTGAATTAAGAAATCAATTTCTTACAAGGCCTTGGGAGGGGACTCTCTCTGGCTCCAAGCATGGCTGAAAGTTCATACTTTCTACCTTGCTCTTTTTCTTTGTCTTTGATTTCACACAATTTTCAGGGATGTATCTTGGAGCCAGGGACTTCTGTGCCAGCCATTTTAATGCTACTTCAAGGTCTGAAAACTGAGAATTACATAAAATGCTTGTTTAGGAAGTGCAGTCAAAGTCAATGCATGGGGAAAAGTAGAGGCTTCTATGTTATTTTAAGAAGAGTGATTTTGTGTACTGGTGCAGTAATGATCACAGTTACATTGAACTATCTTCAGCTCAGACAAAGGCTGGCCCTCTGGTTTCATGTGGCAGTGTGTTGAGACAATGCCTCTGGGAGCTGTTTTGGACTCTTCCGTGTCACCCTTGCATGGCCATCTTGTCTTCCTAGACTTCCTCTGAAGTTACACTTCCTTCTCACTCAATTAAGGGAGGGAGGTCATCATCTCCCTGCATGGCAGGACTTGAGACTTAACTGCACCCATGTAGTACTGCCTTCAGAGAGATCCTTGGAGCTGCCAGTGCTCTTCTCCCTATACACCGTGATTCTGATGATACTTTCTGCCCACTGGCAGAGCTCAAACCATGGTAATCATGAGTTTGTCCAGAAAGCTGATCAGCTGCTCTTGCTTTGCTGCCATCTGATCCATTGACCTTTTGGGGACCCAAAGGACACATAATTTGTGTGGGTCTGTGCATGTAAGAAAGCCCCAAGCTTTGTTATCCCTCTTGCACAGGCTATGCAAAGCGTATGCAAGACAGCTCAGGATCTCAGAGTCCTGTGCTGCTGCTGCAGAGAAAGGCTCCCAGATAATGAACAATGAGTAAGGTAATGAATGCTTAACAGCACATTAGTCATTTCATTAGGTGCACACCTTCTACAGCATGTATAATACAACATTAATTTTACAACTAGCCAGGAAAGGACTGTCATCTTTACACTTCTGAATTTCTGATGTGATCTCATAAAGGATACCCAAAGCAGCTGGCTTCTCTTTTTGTTTTGTTTTGTTTTGTTTGTGTTTGTGTGTTTGTGGGTTTTTTTGTGGTTTTGTTTTGGGTTTGTTTTTGTTTTTTTTTTCTGGTGCCTCACTGTTCCCATTAAACATGTGATTTTAATTCAACTACAAAAGGAACTAATCATCCAGAAAAAAAAAGCTGTTATTGTTAATAAGACTGTTGATTTTTAAAATATTAGATGCTATTCATTTCTTCTGTGAATTGTGCAGTGTTTTGATAAGACATTTTAGGAAAAAAAAAAGCACAAAGCTGATGTGTACTATTTCTGGCCTTAATTGCAACAGAGATGAGAATTTTATTTTATTATTGTATGGCCTCTGTGCTAAAGAATGACTCTGTACTGCAGCAAAACAAGCTTTAACTTCAGGTTCTCAAAAAGCCAGTGCACTTCATTAGAGCAGTGATGTTGTTGTTTTACTGATATAAGAACGTTCTGGCCCAGATTTTCATAAAATTATTCTAGAAGCTGTCACTGTACAAACACAGGGAAGAGAGCTTCCTTGTCTCATTTGTTGGATTGTTATTAGCTGCCAGTGGCTAATGGCTAGCAAGGAAGAAAGACTGAACAACAACCATCTACATCTCAGGCACTTGAAAATGACATGTTGAAATAACAGGTTATGTCACCCTCTTTCTAGTATACATAATATAATTTTCAATACTTTACCAAGACGTCATACTATCAAATTATAATGGAGTAGGGTGGTTACTATCAATTAAATTCAGCAGCTTTAAATGCTCATTGACACCAAAGGGGTTTTTATGGGATTATGCTAGGTTTGCAGTAATATAAACAACCACAGAATCTTTCACCAAGTTGTTGGTATCAAAATGCCATCTCCTGTTTTTGAAAGTAGAAGGAGATTGAATGTCTTAACAAACTTCCAAACTGAGATGCACTAAAATTTAAAAAACGAGCATTACAAGAAGAAGCATAAAGAACTACTCATTCCAAAGAATGAAAAGAAATTCTTCCCACAGCATTGGATTGGACTTCAGCCAGAAGGAACGCGTATCCCTCCTGGAGAGAGCACCTGCACAGGAAATAGGCTTGCCTTAGTATCCCAAGACACACCAGGTATTTGTAATTGTGAGCAGAATTTTCACAGGTAATGGTGACTTGGAGACATCCCAGGGTCTGGTTGCCCAGTTTGAGATATGAGTGCAGCATGAATTTTGAACCCACCCCTTGCAAAACCAGGGATCACAGTGATTTAACAATTTATTTTGTCTTTCAGTCTCTGCTGCTAAGACATGTATTTAAATGTATTTTTGTACAGTTTTTCTGCTTGATATCACCTTAACTTCCATGTCGTCAGTTAGTTTTGTTCTTGTGTGGTTCAGACCACTGAAGCTTACACCTGTGTCACTGGTGTTTTCCTTGAGCAAACATCCAGAAGACATTTTCAGTGTCCGCTGGGATAATGCTTCAAGTTGTTTTGAGCAGCAGCACATGGTGGCTGTAGCTTCCTATATACCCAGGTACTATGACTCTATGGCAAACTAGAAAGCAGTGCAGGGGTTTCTCCCCTTCTCAGTTTGCAAGAAAATGACCAGTGAAAACAGGGCAAAGAAAACTCTCAATGGCCAGGACCCAAGCCCTGCTTCAGATAACCTCCTGGGATGGGCTGGCTTTCAGTCTGCCCTTAATGCTGCTCAAAAAAGGCCAGAAGGATAGCATCTACTTTCAAAATACTTCCATAGCTGGCTCACTCTAGGATTTCCTCAGAGAGAAAAAGGAAAAAGAAAAAATTTTTTTTTAAAAAAGACAAAAAAAAAGACAAAAAAATCCCAACTTTGTTATGAATCCTCTGAAAAATCTGAGTTATTCAAGGAATCTTCATTATGGATGTGCAGATTTCAGGCCGCCACAGGCTGGCAGACTGGAAACCGGGAGCCTTGGTGCTCTGCCCCTTAAACGCTGCTCCAATCTATCATACACTTCTATGACCAACAGCTACAGGGTAGACTCATGTGGTGGGCAGATTCCTCAAAATTATGGTCAGGTATCCTGGGGACTCTGGAGTCTGACTCCAGAGAGATCAAGGTCAAAAGTCACACTTTGAAACATAGCTCCCACCAGTCTCAAAATAAACAGAAGTCTTCCATGTATGTGCATTCTACTTTACACATAAGCTTCTTTAACTCTGAGCTGTCTGTGAGCTCAGCATTTGTTGCCATATTGTGTGTAGTGATATCCTGTGCGTGTTCGTGCATGTATTAATTCCTAATCCTGTCAGGAGCAATAAAAATGGACAGCCAGTGTCTGCAAAGTTAAACATTATACTCAGAGTTTCCAGGACCTGAAAACATGCCTGTGCATGAAAAACTTTGAGAGGAGAAAGATTAAAAAACTACTTATCCTTGTCCATTATTCCACCTGAGTGAACAGCTCCTTGCTGTGCAATAATTATAGCGTATATATAACAAAACTATCAGCAAGTGTATTCAAGATAAAAAGCTTAATTTACTTTAATTTAAGTTATGTTCCTTCCTTCCTGCACTGCTGCTCTGGGAATTGGTCACATTGTCACTGGTTACTAATCCAGTAGAGTTTATTACTATAGTAAAATACTATTTCAAGTGGATCCTGACCAACCACATAGAGTATGAATTTCGTACTCCATTCTCTGTGAGACAGACTGGATTGTCATTGCAATTTTAAGCAACTTCCAGTAGTAAAAATAAGAATAAAATTCTGGTCACTATTTTGTATCGGAACAAACTCTGTCAACATTCTTATCAATCCTAGCCAATTACTTGATGCTTCTGATATTTCTATGTGGAATTATGGAGTAAATCAAGATAAATAAGACCAAGGCACCTTGTCTTGAACTTCCATAGAAGTTAAGGGAGAAAAACTGCAATGTATTCAAATAGGAGCGGAACAAGAGCAAAGCTGACTGATTATTGTAGGTATCATTCTAAGATCTCAGAAGGATTGCTAATACTGAGTGCTTGAGTTCAAGCCTCTGCTGTTAGATCTGTTCCTAAAACAGGCTTTTTCAGAGAGCAACAGAGAAAAGTGAAGGAAGGCAGAAAAAAGTCACCTGGGCTTTACTCTGCAGAGGAGCACTCAGAAGAGTAAGAATAATTCACACCACAAATTAACAAGCAGCTGCACTCTTCCCAAAATAGCCCTGGAAAGGGGTTCTTGGGAATCATAATTTTTTCTCTTAAGCACAGTGAACCAATTTTGTGTGAATACCCGGTCAAAGGGTTTTCAAAAGTACTCTGCCTTACCCTTGCTCCCATCCCTATGTTCAGTCCAGTTCCCAGTGGGAGGAGCAGTTTCTGCAGGACTTTGGCCACAGGTTAGAGTCAGGAATTCAACGTGACAAGGTAACACCAGTAGTTTAAGCATCTCTAATTTAAGTATCTCTACAGATTAGAAGGTGTCCATTGAAGACATACTTGGGTAAGTACACATCCCAGTATAACGGACACTTGATGGCTGGCTGGTGTATGACATCGTGATGGTGATCTCAGAACTACTTATGTGATTAACAGTAGAACTACTCACAGAATCACAGGATGTTAGGGATTGGAAGGGACCTCAAAAGATCATCTAGTCCAATCCCCCTGCCAGAGCATTTACTATTTAGGACTTAACCCATCTCTAATATTGCATATTATTTTTTCTGAGCATTAGGAATTAGGAACTGATAACGAAAGCACTGAAGCAATCAAGACAGTTTAATCTCAACAGTGCTGAAAGAACAGATTGTATATAAAAATGATGAAATACAGTTCTGTTTCTTTCAGTTGTGTGGCAGGTTGAAATAAACCACTTCCTTTTGAATCATTACAGTTCTTTGTTTTGGTGAGATCTTCTGGCTTCTGCTGATGTGCTAATTTCTCCCTCACATGTAGCAGACCACAGCAATACCTGGTTTAGTGCCCTGTTAAATGTCACTTCACTGCATTATTACAAGTGAGTCTCCTGATACATAAAATAGGCCAGTCTCAGTTGCAACAGCATTTCTGGAATGGTATTAGCATACTTTTTCAACAGTCTGTTTCAGCCCCATTCTGTAGTGTACTGTGAATACATTATCCCATCTGGCAGGTCTATTGTAATCCCGTGCTTTTCTGCAGTAAAGTATGTCAGGCATGGCAGAGAATAAATAGCATATCTTGTTCATAGTTTAACCTCTGGAATGTCAACATTGTTGTCAAGGAGAACTCATGAACAAAGATAGGTAAAAAAATATTTTTTCAAGAGTGAGTACACTAAAATGGTTCTTGATCATGATCTCTTTTTATTCCAGCTTAGAGAAGCAGTAGGTTGCCTTGAATCCATCAATGGTTCACATTTGGTATAGAGAATTTTATCACTGGAGCACATTAAAAGGTTGTCTTGATTTTCCTCACAGGAAAAGAGAGAAAAAGAAAAAGAAAAAGAAAAAGAAAAAGAAAAAGAAAAAGAAAAGAAAAAGAAAAAGAAAAAGAAAAAGAAAAAGAAAAAGAAAAAGAAAAAGAAAAAGAAAAAGAAAAAGAAAAAGAAAAAGAAAAAGAAAAAGAAAAAGAAAAAGAAAAAGAAAAAGAAAAAGAAAAAGAAAAAGAAAACCAAAACCAAAACCAAAACCAAAGGTGTAGGTGTATTTTTCTGAATCTTTTCATCTTCTCTCCAGCTGTTTTATTTTTAATTCCCAGTGAGACAAGACTTGATACAGATATGCAGGAGGTACAGCAGGACAGAGAAACTCTGTTTTGTCATGACAGGTAGGGTCCATATGTGCCAGCAGCATCGTTATTGTCTCCAAGATGCAGAGGCTGGCTCCTCAGTGCAGGAATGCCAGTTCACGACACTGTCCAGACTGGAAGTCTGAAAAAAGACTAGAATTAGATAATAATTCTGAGGCAAGAATGTCTTCCCTCAGTCTTCAGTTAGAGACTGAAATTATTAGTATACACTTCACCAAAAGAAGACCTAAGAGCAGCTACAAATATTCCCTGTTAAAGAAAGGGGGAAAAGCCACTCCAGACAATTAAATTACTGTGAATGATAATCTTACATACTCGTTTCTCTGAATACTGAAGTTTGTTGCATTGGCTCTTTCTAGATGTGGATGTGATACATGATGTCATCACAAAGTTCATTGGAAAGTTTAGGAATTGTAAAGCCTAGCTGAGTAATGAAACAGAGCATGCAGAAAGTCTGCTGCCCTGGATAAGTGGAGACAAATCCTAGGTAGCAAGGTCTCCTTTGTTTAGACCTTTCTTCCACGCAACGGTTTCTACAGATAAAATTCTAGTGCTGGTAGAGCAGTGGGTTCCACTTCACACTGAGAACTGCTGTATTCATGACTGATTTATCCAGGACTGGAAGCCTGTGGTGATGAAAAAGCCTAATATCTAAAATGCCTAACATCACTGAGACAGACAAGTTCATTTAGTCTGGAAGCAGAGGCTAGCAGAACTGGGCAGACCAGCAGCCCTTCTGTAGGACAGCCTGACTGTGCCAGCCGTGTAGGAAGGGACAGCATTTGCCATGGATCTGCATTCAAGAACCCCAGAATTGAAGCATTTAGTAGTAAGGGCTGAGGTAGTGAACAAACACTGCATTTCTTGTTTCGCACAGCTTGCAGAAATATTATACTAGATGTTTCTTTCTGTCTTTGAAGCTTTATTAATTTCTGTCCAATAGAGAGATTTGTATTTTCTGTGCAGTCCTTTTAAAGAGACCTACTCTGGAAGGGGAAGAAGGACTTTACTTCTCCGGAGCCAGAGATGTGTGACTCTGGGTGAGAACTCTCACCGGCACCAAGAGCTTGTCAAAAAGTCCATAGAAAGACAATACTTCTCTAATTTCACAATGGGATTTTAGTTCAGAGCTGGAGTGCATCAAACCTTGTTAGGTACAGGTAATATCCTTTTTTCCTGTTTTACTTCAGAAACTACAAAAATAAATAAATGCTGTGTGACTAGCATACTCCTCACATCTTTCTATTTGATGCTGAAGGTAACTGGCTTGTGTTTAAATGCACTGCTCATTCTCTTTCTACAATATAAGTTGAGCTACAGACAATGAAACCTCTTGACACTTTCATTACATCCAAGTGACAGGCAGTGAAATGTGACAGCCATTAGAAGCATTTTAGAGAATTTCTCAACCAGTTTCCTGTGTCCAGAACAATTATAATTAAAAGCACTTCCTACCACAGGTTTTCATTTTCATTTTACAGAAGCCTTGTCTGGGGGCTTTCGAAGAGGCATCCTTAAGAGAATGGTACTCAGAGAGCCTCTGTATGGCTGCATATATAGGAAAAAAATACTCCAAACTTCCAAGCGATGGACATTCAGCAAAGAGGAAGGGGAGTGGCTCTGATTTTCAATGTCAAGTTTCTAAAACGTTGTACCTGATCAATAGGAATGACATTATGACTATGCAAGTTTGGAATGAAAGCTGCTGAAATCAAAGAAAGGCCCCCAACCAAACAGGGGATTTTGCAGCAGGATTTTTCCAAGAGTCGTATTCTTTCATGGACATGAGTCTTTCACACTGTCAGTTTTCAAGATTTTTATTAGAAATCACACTAAGCCCTTAGCTGTATGACATCATTGTGGAGAAGGATCTAAGTTTTCCTATCTGAGTTTGTGGGACATTCACAAGTGAGTAGGAGGTAGAAGAATAAGAAAAGAGGAAGAAAATTACAATGGCAGACAAGCCATCTCTGTAATAGCGTATCTGTGGGGTTTTTTTCCCCTTTGGGTGGAATAAAATGTAGGGCTGAGGAACTGCAAGCCAACCTCCTGCTTTTCAGATGTTTAAATTCCTTAGCCTGGGACAAGAAATTGAAATTAACTATGGACAAGCTTTTTTTTCAGTGGAGGTGTCAGAATCGGTCTTTGAGCCTTCAAATTGGTGGCGTTGTCTGTGGAAGAAAGGTGAATGTTTTCAGGCAAGACAGATGGGCAAAGCAGTAAAGGCAGAAAATCAGAGGTTTAAAGAATGGAAAAATGAATTTTTCAAGACTGCTGTAAGGAATAACCTTCAGAAAATAATTTGTCATTTTAGCCCCTTCAATTCACACCTTACCAGAAAAGCAGCTTCTTTTCACATAAGAACAAAGAGACATTCTCCTGATTATTATAGAAATCACCTCTTTGTTATCAAATGCAGATCTGTTTGATCTGTAAACAAAATGGTAGAGAAAAGTCATGTTAACTGCATTTCCATTGCTGTTGTGTTTTGACCCCAGCTGGCGCCTCAGCCCCACACAGCCTCTCGCTCACTCTTCTCCATGGGATGCAGCAGAGAACCAGAAGGGTCAAAGGGAGGAAACTCATGGGCTGGGATAGAGACAGTTTAATAGGGAAAGCAAAAGCTGCACAGGCAAGCAAACCAAAACAAGGAATTCCTTCACTGCTTCCCGTGGGCAGGCAGGTGTTCAGCCATCTCCAGGAAAGCAGGCTTCTGTCACGCACAACAGTGACTTGGGAAGACAAACGCCATCACTCTGAATGTCCCTTCCTTCCTCTTTCTTCCCCCAGGTTTATATACCAGCCATGACACCATATAGCATAGAATATCTCTTTGGTCAGTTGGGGTCAGCTGTCCCAGCTGTGTCCCCTCCCAGCTCCTGTGCACCCTCAGCCTGCTCGCTCATGGGTTGGTGTGAGGAGCAGAAAAGGCCTAGGCTCTGTGTAAGCACAGCTCAGCAGTAACAAAAACATCCCTGTGTTGTCAACACTGTTTTCAGCACAGATCCAGAACACAGCCCCATACTGGCTGCTACGAAGAAAATTAACTCTATGCCAGCCAAAACTGGCACACCATTGTGCATTCAGAGCCAGATGGAAAAATACAAAACAAATGGCCCAGTTACCAACACATGAACTTGCTATTTAGTAAAGCATATTAGCTGTGACCATTTCAGCTTTATACAGGAAAAAACAAGTTAATCTGGTTTTAAATTAACTTTTCATTTTTAAACTTTCATTGGAAGTGTTTCAAATTTATCTGCAGGGAGTAGTCAGAATTCAGTCCTTTTTTTTTCCCACAGTTAACCAACCTGCCCCACCAATCTTCTCCAACTCTCTTTGCTTAACAAATCATTTAACACAATAGCAAACATCTGAGAAGTTTTCACATCCCATTAAAAGGCCATCAAATGTAAGTTATTAACAGTTTCACTGAACTGGACTTCTGGAGGAGCCACAATACTCCAGGGCAGAGGTCTCAGTGGGCCGCTCTATGAGGGACCTCCCTCACTCTCTGCTGTTTAACTAAGAAAAGTATTTGCTTAAAAGTCTTTTCAGAGGAGTGCACATTGGAAGAAGCTACCCTGCTGTTCATGAGGCCATGAGGAATGGGCCATTCTACTGCAGAAAGGTGTGAGAGCACCTCCTGGGATTTTATATTCATCTAGCCAAAAGTGGCTTTTGAGATCTGAAACTGGCCTGGATGCTGTTTTCCCTGAAGAGATGGCCAAAATAGATTCTGTTTTTTCTTTACTTTAACTAGAGTTGAGCTCAGCACAGCATAGGGAAAGAAATTCGTTCTAAACACAGAATATTCTGCTTGCGAGTAGAGGGTCAAATTCTTCCTTGGGCTTTGGTAATTTTCAGCTTTGGTACTTTTTAGCCATATGAATTTTGGTTCCTATAAGTGAAAGCATTTTCTAATGCAGAGTCACTGTATGTCCAGCAGACAGCATTATCACAAAGCTTCAGGCAAAGATGCAAAAACCTTATAATGGAAAGCAGCTGTTTAACTTCGGGTCAGTTTGTGCTCTGGGTCATATCAGACCTTCCTGTGGGGTTCCGTGGCCTTTTCTCTGGTTCCAATAATATCTTCAAGGTGCCTCACTTCTCAATACATTCCCATCTGGTGGCAGATGACACATTGACATTGCCCTCTGAATAGTTGGGTTCTGACTTCCTATGCTGGATTCCCACTACGTGAGCTGATTTTCAGTCCCTTTTGCTCACAGCAGCAGATGGGCAGTCCAGCAGCCCTCCGGAGGAAACTCCACTGTCCTTGCAGCCGTCTGGAGTATTGGGAGAGTAAATGTGACACGGCAATGGGCTACTCATGCTCTATAGCGTGATGAACTAGACAGGTGTGCAAAAATATGGTGTTGTTAGTAACCAGCTGTACCCACAAGTATTTTGATAGTGAAGTTGCTGATTCACTGGCAGTATGGCTATTTTTTCCTTGTGAATAAACCACTTCTCATTGCTGTTAATTAAAATTGCAACACATGAGTCAGGGCCATAAAGCAAGATTAAAGAAACACAGAAAGAGTAATAAAAGACTCTTAAGAAAGTGCAATAGCTGATTATAGCAAAAAACATGCTTCTGGAGTCTAAATGAGTATAATTTCTGCACGATCAAATTATGTAACTGGTCACATAAACTGCTCAAATTTCTCCTCTTCCCTCTGGAAGATGAATCTTTCAAAGCAGCTTCTGGTGTAACTTTTTCTGTGTTCTGTGTAATCCAACATCAGTTCTGCCTGGAGTTGAAATCAATACTACTTTCAATTCTCACATTTGCTTTAATTTACTTAAAAAAGAATTACAAACATTCCCTGGCACTTTTTTTTTTTAAGAAAAACAAACCCAAACCAACATACCTCAGAATATATTTTTACATTCTTATGGCAAATGCTCCTACAGTCCTTGTTTAAGTCATAGCAGAATGTGCTAAGCTAGTTTTTGTCTTTGTTTGCAAGGCAAACAGACAGTTTCCATTTGATTACAGGTGGACTTGGGGGGATATTGTCTTAAAGTAATAATTTTATTTTCCAGTACTGTAGCATGAACAGTGATTATTTTCATTTCTCTAGTTTTAGTGATTTCTTAGAGGACTCTTTCAGTGTACTTGAAGACCAGTTGATCAAGACATAAATAATCATACCTGTTCCTAACACAGAATCTTACAATGTTATTGATATTCCACCAAGCCAAGGAAAGTGTTTCCTGCCTTTGGCTGACATTTATTCACAATAATGCACTGATATGAATTATAAATGGAGAAGGCACATTTGAGTCATTTCATAGGCTAAATGACAATGCCAGTTGGACTAGGATACTTAGGCAAATGTGCCTGTCACTTAACCCATGGCTCATAGAACTCTATGGGGACTTTCTAGCATCTGTCCTGCAATTTGACCATAACCCAGGTCTATTGCCAACAGAACAACAGTATTAATAAGGCACTGATCCTGCCAGGAAGAAAACGTGTGCTTTATTTCATGCCATGTGTGGTAATGGCATTGACTTAACTGAGCCTTTCAGTGGCAAATCTAGAGATGTTTGCTTCCAGGACTTAAAGATTACCCGGGTGCCAACTTCTGAGGTGTGGGAGGCAGGATGTCTTTCACAGGTCAGAGTCTTTCACCAGCATCTGTAAGACAGGTCCTGCTATCCCAGGACTGATAATTCTGCACCAAAGGCTGGTTGCCCTACTGTTCAAGTCATGAAGATAAATGTCATTCTGTTTTTTAACGACCGACCCTCAGTGGGGAAGGTTTCTCCAAACACACAGCTTAATCGTTAGCTACCAGCTTCCGTTTCTGCAGGGGCTCATCCTTGATGTGCTGGAGCCTTAGCTGCTGTATTTGCTGAGGATGGAGAGGAATCATGCCTGGAACCAAGATTACAGAACTATTTTCTCTAAATTCACTGCCTAGTCTCTTTGGTATCTGAGATTCAGCCTCACAGGTCATCAGCAAGTAAAATGTCTGCTGAAATACTCTTCTCTGAGTGGAAGACTCAGTGAAAACAAAAGCTGAAGAGTAATCCAGGAGTTGGAGGCTTAAAAGTCCTGCCAGCACAAGGGAGAATCAGTAGGCTTCAGTGGCAGAGAGTCAGGGCTGGGACAGTCTCACTGCATTGCTGTTGCTAACAGAATGCCCTTTCTGTTTGTGAGCGCCTCCGCCCGGCACCGGGCTTGGGGCTGGCTCCGGTTGTCAGAGCGTTTGAGGGGCTGCTCTGTGGATTTTGTGGGTGCCTCCACAACGGATGGGAACAGGCATCTGCTCCCTGAGGTGGCAGAAGGTTCTGCAGATCTCGAAGGAATGTCAGAAACACATCTTTGAGGTAATATAGAAAGTCTTGCGAACACTGTACATTTGGTTGTCAGTTATATGAATTATATATGATGCAATGGCTAAGATGTGACCTTGTGATACTGAAGGTGTGAGGATTTTATGCTAATTACATGAGATGCTCAGATATGTGAGAGAAAGATTTAACATTTGTAAATATCACTCCTTTGTGTGATTTTAGTTACTCTTTTTGTAGCTTGTCTTTATGCAAATGATGATCACAAAAACTGTTGTACTTTATCACCCTTTCACACTGAGTGTAACGGATAATAATGTACAAATTGAGAGAGGACCTGTTTGACTTTACCTTCTATACAACATACTGCAGTTTCATACCTGCAGAACCTATTATGTATTGTTGAGGAAAGCCTGGGGCAATTTTCACCACATGAACTCTGTTTTATGTCTTCATCAAAGAACAATGCAGCAGGAATGTGAACAACAAATGTCACAAGGAGATGTTACAGGCAGTTAAATAGAAGGTTTTCTTGTTTGCATCCTGGTAGAGAAGACATGAAATGAAAGTAGAAGAGATTTTTCAGGGTTTCTAACTTGATGCATGCCCTGCAGTAAAGTTTTAGTGATGAAAAAGCCAGCACAAGGTGGTGTGATGTGAAGTGAAGCAGCACAGGACTTATGCTTAAACAGATCTGTTCACACAGGAATAAGAGGAATAATTTTAATCTTTACTTTTATTCTCTGCTTTCTGCTGTCTCTTTGGGCTCTTTGCATGACTCAGACTCCAACTTTGTTTCTGTTGTGAATGATGTAAATCGCCTGTGATGGATTGTTTGTGGAATGATATAGCAATTTAATCATTGATATCTCGATCCCAAATTAACAAAGATCAGAATAATACTGGAAAATTTTGAATTTCATGTACTAAGGTTAGCATGCCTTGGACTGCTTTTGGGCAGTTGTATCCAAAAATCACAATTTTTCTATTTATAAAATATTTTAAGCACACGTTATCAAGCTGAAATCATGAGGAAATAGTGGTATTTCATTGCAGCACATCACTTCTGCCTTCTCTTTAAGGCCTCTTCAGTAAGGTTAAGTCACAAATGGAAAGATTTAAACAATTATTTCTTCTTGCTTATTCTGTTCTAAGAGATAAAACAAATATTGGAAAGTATTGCACATGAAAAAAACATATTTCTGATGAAGGAACATGTTGGTGCACCATCTTTCTTGTCACAAAAACTGTTTTGAAAGATGAAGAGGGAAACATTGGAACTTTTCAGATTTTAGAAAAAGCACACACATTGCATGAAAAATGGGTCTATTAAATGGCAAAATGTCAATCAAACAATACTGAAATTCATTGATATCTCTGATTCATTTGAAACATTTATTTCTGCAGACTTTCTTTTGTAGAAGAGTGGTATAATTTTGGGATGAGACTTGTACTTGCATCATCTTAGGTGAGAAGTCAAGACAAAGGAGAAATTTTTCCTCCCCATCCACACTCCTGACCCCCCACCAGTAGTGAAGAGGCTTCACTGCTTTGGAAGAGTTTATTGAATATTGGCTGCAACATGGCTCTAGTTGGAGCTGTCCATATTCCTCCCTTTACACGTGGCACAATTATATTACACACTTTGCATTCTTTCATGGATGGCAAGGATTTAGAGGGTGTATTTTCTTTTAGTGTCAGTTAAGCTCAAAAGTAATGATCAGAAACTACTTTCCTCTCTGGGTCTTTGAAGTACTAAACAGCTTGCCAGTCATGTTGTTATGCCTTAGTGTCTAGGCTTAAACTCCTAAAAAGCAGAGAGTTATTTTCATATGTCAGTACTTGATCCCTTGTTTTCCCATGCTGAATTCTGTGTGTTAAGGAGCTCAGAGAGCAGAGCACTAGGGGATAATTACCAAGAATTTAACCTCAATTTGCATGGGGTATTCTCAGCTCTGGCATTTCAATGGCTGGCAAACAAGGAAGCACTTTTCTGGCAGTTGTTTTCACTGGGATTGTGTCAGTCATCCTGCAGTGTGAGACAGAGACTTCCCCACCAAAGGGTACGTAATGCCAGCAACGACATCCTAAACCAGGCTTAGGGAATCATTCTATGCATTTGCATATATTCTTTGCAGTAAGAACTTAGCTATGCTGAGTCAAGGTCTTGAAATCTAGCTCGGTATGCCTGTTGTATGGTGCATATAGTCTCTGCTGCCTGCAAGGGAAAGGTTGCCTTTCAGAAAATTGATTGGCCACACAGGTGAGTTTTCAGTCTGCCCAATTTGCATTTCATTTATGACCATTTTTAGATGTCCAGTTCAAACCAGTAAGAGAAATTCTGAGTTTGCTGGCTGAGGACTGTTTGATCTAGGGGAAACTGTTTGCTTGCATAGTGGGGAAAATCAAAGGGATATCAGAAATTAATGGAGGCAAATACAGAATCTGAGATCTGGCTGACAGTCAGTGAACAGTACTTTTAGCAAGGTTTCCAAAGACATCTGTGGAAGTACTAAGTAAGCTCTAAGTGCTACACTTAGTGAATTTTACTACCAGCGGTATTCTTCAGTGATGCAAAGGTGCTGCTTGAAGAGTAAAGCCCTGTCCTGTCCCCTAATGGACAATGTAAATTTGGGTAATGAAAATTAGATGGAAAAAACCCTGAAGACTTAGCAGAGTGCTGAAACTGTCAAAGGTTTGGTTTTTCAGATTTTCTTCCTGCTGGAAATTCTATCTTCTGTTTTTAGAGAAATCGGGGTCAACCGGTTTCACACACACAAAAAAGCTTATCTCTTTTTTTGTAATGTGTAAGGACTGGGAAAATGACCTTACGCAATGACAGTGTTGTATATAAAGGTCTTTGGAGCATCCCAGTGCACGTGAACATTTCCACCAATAGTGGGTTGTGTAAGCAACTGAAAAGCCTCATATAGGTGGAGACCTGCTGTTCACAAGATAATTGCTAATTCTTTTGTCTTTGATGACATCATTCAGTAACCTCAATTTTTTGATAGTTTCATGGATCTCCCAGATCCATTGGTGGAATATAAAGATATTCTGAGTAAAGAGCATGAAACGACTGCTTATTCAAAACAAGGATAAAACAATTGTTGTTATCTATCAATACATGTAATGCTTTTCTTTTTTCTTTCTTTTTTTTTTTAAAAAACACCTGATCACATTCAGTTGTGTCAAAACATAAGGAAGATACCTGCGTCTTTTTTTTTGCCCCATCCTATTTAATCAAATGACCTCTAATAATACACTAATTGAAGAATTCTAGAATAACACTGGAGAGTATATTTTAATTATTGTCAAGTGCATTCTTGTTCAAGATGCATATGAAGAATTTACAGGCCCTCCCAGGCTTCTTCTGAAAAAATACATAAGGCAGCACAGGGATACCAGTGACAGCTAAAACTTTTACAAAAATTCTTAATTTCAGTTAAAATTAGAATAAATAACAATAAAGATATAGAAATGTTTTTCTAAATATTTTGACAGCAAAACACATTTTATTTGAAGATAATATTCAGTAAAAGAATCCTAGACTGCATCAAAATAAAAATAAACTGTTACCTCCGTTCCCTTACAGATCATATTGTAGGCTCTTTATGCTTCTTTTAAAAGGTTATAACTTGTGTTTAATTCTTTAATTCATAAACTTATCAGTAGCTTCTACCTGCTTCTGAGCAGGTTTTGCTGATCTATAAGTGAAGCATTGATTAGCAAATAAGTTGTAGAAACCGATGCTATCTGATTAACTGTTAAATTTGCATATTTCAATATATTAAGTCTTAAATGAAATTTTTCAAACAGAGAAACACACTGTGATGAACCTGGTGATTATCCCTCTCAGTCTATTATGGGTTCTAATTAGAAAAATCCATGAGCAATGTTTGGAGTAAAATACTTCAAAATGGCAAGATTGAAAGTCTTTAGATAATTCATGCTCGTGTATAATATGTGCTTGATTTTTTTGTTTGTTTGTTTGTTTTTGGAGATTTATAAATCTCCAGGTGAACTCACTGATCAATTCTGGACTTTTAGAACTAAACAGAAATAGTGCTTTTAAAATGTTCATAGGTGAGGATGATGATGAGCTGTGGGAGGAGGGCTGCAGATTGGAAAAGAGGGAGTGCCCTGAGCTGTGTTTGCTGTCAACTGCTTCAGCTAATCCTTGGGCTGAAAGAGACAGTCAAGGCCACCGACACAGATAGATGGGTCACAGCACCCTCATCTTTCTGAATCCCTTCCTTCATGGCAGGAACTGTCTAGCCAACTTTGGCTGGACACCGGCTTTCTAACTGACTCTAAATGTCTCAGACTACTGAGGATCTCTCTTTAAAAGGCAGCTATCATCAGACAAGCATGTTTATGAATGCTGGAATCAGTCCCAGGAACATAGCTTTACTTTCATATGTTTATGGCTTTTAAAACCTCCAGTGTCTTTGTTTTGGTTTAGTCTTGCATTTTCTGATAGGCAAAGACAAAGTTCTGTTGCTATTCTAGTTTTTAGAAAACGAAATATCTGTCAGTATCCTGCACAGCAGATGCTATAAGTGAAAGGCACGATTCTGACCCAAGACAGGTTATCTCTGAAGTAAGCTGTCAAATTGTGCTAAGATGTTCTCCAAAGTGCTGCTCAAAATGGCTGGCATAAAACACCATGCATGAGACCTGATAGCTGTAAGAATGCATAGACACAGTCTTTCATCAACCTCAAACAGCAGGTATGCACGCTGAATGGAAATTGCTAAAACTCTAGGAAACCACACAAAAATGGCCTAGAGCTACACAGGAAAGTATGTATGTAAACACAAGGGAAAATCAAGCTAACAAAGACTAATAAATGACCCTTCAAAAAAGAAGAAAAAAAAATCTGTTTCCATAAGATTATCATAGATGCCAGGTGGTTTGGGTTTCTCCATTAAGAGACTCCATTAATATGCCTTAAAATGCACCTGACCTGTTTCCATGCTCCACTCCTGCATCCTCACCACCTGTGAAGGGGCCAGACCTTGCTGCTCACTGAGAGGAGCTGTGTGGCAATTGTGATTAATGAACCTCAGTTTCTGCAAGTAGAGTGGAAGTAATTTCCTTCTTTCAGAGTGTTCAAATGTCCTCATTCCTAGGTGACCTTCCCATGCACATGTTGGTGATCCTCTCTACATGTTATATGTATAGAAATGGAAGTAGAAAACACTGTTTGTGAGTGCAGTAATCCAGGCTGCAGAGTTTGCTGCCCTTCTGTGTGACAAGACCTGCTGGGGAACATCAGTGAAGAGGGAGAAACCATGGCATCCATGGATGTTTCTTGTTACTATAAGGCAAAATTATCTGAAGATTATTATGATGAAACAGGCTGTGGACTTGTAAATGAAGTTTTTGCAAATCTAAGGATGGGCTACTAATGATGGTTTGTGTTGATCTTGCACAGCAGTGAGCAAAAGTCAAGCGAGTCAAGGGAGAAAAATAAGTCCTCTTAGAAAACTAGAGGATAGGACAAGGAAAGTGGTGGCCACTTATCCTGCAGAAAAACAGGTTATTTCTGTGAATAACTGTGAGGAGGAGTGAACCACAGGACATCAAGTCTGGCTGGGAATCAAGGAGGACTGTGACTTTAGAGTTGTAATGTGGTCTGCCTTGGTTCTGTTTATGTGTGCCTGAATCAAAATGACTTTGACTTTTGAATAGCTTCTAAATAACACATGCCCATTCCTTTTTCTGGTTCCTTGGGCTTCTGGAGGGAGTGTGTGGTGGGGTCATTGTCTGCATGACCTAAAATTCCTTATCTGTGCACAGTGAACCTTTTACTTTGTGCAAACCAGGACAAATTTAAGTAGGTAAAATGCTCTTTAATTTATTGCCATTTGCAGAAATTGAACTGACTTTGGGAATATGAGTGCTAGGAAGGTCTAAAGAGCTGTTTAGAGGCACCAATGACAAGCATAGAAGAGGGAAGTGCTTTTTCAGCTGGCTTTCCCTGGAGTCTCATCTGCTGATGCCCCTACTGCAGATCCTTGTCTCAAGCTGGGATTGCAGCCTTTTAAAAAGACTAGTAAAGATTCAGAGGAATTTCAGACTTGCCTCTCCCTTCTTTGCCAGGCTCATAGTTGCTGAAGAGTGAGGGCAGTCCTGATAAAACTGTGCAATTTGCTGATCAGACAGTGACCAGAAGAAGGAGCAAGTGGTTACGGATTTCCCTCGAGCAGAGTTCCTAACCTTTCTCCAAGGGGCAATCTCTGTATTTGTCCTCTACATGCCCTAAGCTGAAAAGAAGTCTTCAGAAACAGCAGCTCTGGCTATGCCTTCGGAATGACAGCAGCTCAATCTGTTCCATGTATGCATTGAGCAATGCATGGCCAGGGCACACACACCAGATCAGGAATCCCTGCCCCCATCCCATCCCAAGGGACTCATTTCAGCTTTAGTGCCAGTGCTCACCTATCCTGGTACTGGTCCTGAGCACGTGCAAGTGACACTTTGACAATGGAGAGAGATTTGATGGCTTACAGGCTTTAAAAGTGGGATTCATTTCACTTGACTTACCTGGCTAGAAGCTGGGCAGTGAGCTTAAAAGGAATTGTCTGGGGTCCTCCCCTGTTGTTAGAAAAGGACATGTTTATCTTAGACTAGGATGAATAGCTGTCTGGATGTGTTTGTAGTACTGCATGGACTCACTACCACTCTTAGAGAAGCACTTGCTTTTTCAACAGATACAACTGAGTGAATCAAACTTCTCTATTTCCCTTAAACCACTCAGCCAAAAGGATCCAGCCTTTATACCTTGGGAGCTGTGCAGCAGTTGAAGGATGATACACTTTGCTGTAGGTCTCTAGGATCTTTTGATTTATAAAATGTGCATTAGTTAATGTCACTGTGGTGAAGGTATTAATCTCTACAACTGATGAGTAAGTCTCATTGCATGATACATAGTGAATGAATTATTAAGCCTTGCACTTTTTGTTGTAATGTGAGATAAAACCTGGGGAGTGTACAGATGGCATCCATGCTGTGCCTTGTGTGTCCCCTGTACCTGTTCAGTCCAGCCTTCCTACTCTTCATGCACATAGTTCACTTCACCTGATGTTTTAATCTCCTTTTATCTCTTTGATTAATGAAGAGTGTGTGTGCTCTGTGTGAAGGGAAAAAAGCCAAGAGCTTGATTCAAAGTATATTGCAAATCTAAAGGAGGCAATCTTGTAGAATATCAATGAAGCTAAAGAAATGGTGAAAGTAAAAGGGAAAAATGGTAAAAATGGCTAAGGAGAAGAACCAATATTTTGAGACCTCATTCTTCTGTCTTAGAAAAACTACGTTTTCACAGGTGCAGTGAATAATCCCCAGGTGGGACTTTGGAACTGGTACTTAATTTGTGTTGTCGGAGGTGTTACAGATACCAGAAACGATGCTTTATCAAGTTTGACCTCATTTCCTCTTCCTTTTAAATCCCATTTTCACTAACAGGAACATAGCAGTGGCCATCAGTAATGCTGGCAGTATTTTTTTTAACTCTCAAAGTATGAATTTGTGTCTGCACCACAAAGAGGATCTGAAGCAAGCTGGTACTCAGCCTCCTCCTCTGCTTTCTTGCCATGGGAGCCAAAGGAAAAAGTGACTTTGCTGCTGGTGTCTCAGAGGAGCTCCCTGGGTTTGGCTGCTCGGCAAGGAGGAAAGGTTGTTTACAGCTGGTCCAGAGCAGCAGGTGATTTCTCTGTTGGCTTTGCAGAGACTGAACTCAAGTGTGACAGTCGAATTAGCGGAGATGATACAGCAGCAGATGTACTGCTATGGGCAGAGAGATTGTTTGTCAGAGAAACACAGGTCCCCCTTAGTCTTCCCAGAACCAGCAAGCCTCCAGCTGGAACTAGAGACAGAAATGTAAAATGAGGTATAAATCACACCTGGTCTACTCCAAACTGTCCAGTCTCAGGAACTGTTTTTATTCATTGTGCCAGCTATGCTTTATCCTTGTTTCAAAACCTTATTTTTTCCTATCTCTAGCAGAATGAAAGCCTTTCAATATTTCACGGATTCACCGATTCACCAAATTGTCAGAATTGGAAGGGACCTCTAGACATCACCTAGTCCAACTCCCCCACTTTAAAGAAGGAAATTCCAGGGCCAGTTTTCTTTTCTGAGAGGTATAGAGCCATTTTAAGAAACATTTAGTGGTGATATGTCCTTTCAGGAAGAAATCAAGTGCAATTCCTGTTGTAAAATCAATATAGTTACCCCCTCCACCCCACACTCTCCCCCACACATCTGCACTGTTTACTGCTTACTGGACAAAAGCATGTGGCTTTGTGTGGGTCTACAAATGGTAATAACCTGGCAAATGGTATGGTTACATGAAATAATATCAGGATTGAATCTGGAATCTGGAAAAAACTAGCAAGTTGGGTTTTCCTTATTTTTTCCAAGGCCACTTTGCAGACAAAGAATCATCACCTAAATTGGAATGGAGATGTTTTCACTAATTGGAGTAAAACTCTAGCTATGCAGAAAAATCACAATATTCCAAATGATCTGATTATCAAATTAATGGGTATAGATTAAGCAGACTTGAAAGTAACATTTCAGGTAAAGGTTGAATTGCTCCAATAAAAGCTTTTAAAGTAATAATTCACAATTACATGTTTCTGAAACAACATCAGACAACGTCTAAATCACCACCTTCAGTGAAGTCAGGATCTGAAAGATCTTGAGTAGCCTTGCCACTATGGGATTAGTTCTGGGTGATGAAACAACAGCAACTTCTGTTAGGAAGCCCGTTATGAACTTGCCTACTATAGCCACATTGCAATCACTCATTTGTCATCTCAGCAGCCAAGCGTTAATGTGACATCTGTTATATCTAATTCCAATCACTATCCAGAATCTCCTTGCACAAACAATTTATCCTGCTTGCAACCTCTATTTCCCAGAAAATATGCCATTTCCATAAACATAATTAAGTTATTTATTAGAAGGAAAAACATTGAAGGGTAAGGGTAACACCCTTACAGGCTTCCAGCCAACATTTGGAATACCTGAGGCCATTTTCCCACGTGTTTATCTAAGTAATTCCCCCAAATACCCAGTAAGATTCCCGACTGCAGCTCTAAGAATGAGCACAGATAAGTTTCTAAATCAGCATTAAGCAGATGGAATTATGGTTATGTCTTACTAATGCATTAGACTGCAATCTCTTAAAGCAAATAAATTACCCATGGTCACTAGGGAACCAGCCATTCCACTTTGACTGATTTTCCTCATTACATCTCATAATTAATATGATAAGTGGTGGTAGAATATGTCATCACCAACCTTTAAAGGTGAGATACTGCCTAAACTGTATTAGTGTCACCTAAATTCATGCACCATCTCTTTGCATAGACTCTTGGCCCAGTTAAGCGTCATGCCAAAACTGGTGGAGTCTGTAAGCATATCTCCACTTTTTCCTACTTGTGTGTCAAAAAAGAGACACATTTTTCCAAACTTCCAATTGTATCTTCTTTTTTTTCATTGCTTCCTTATCTCATAGAAAATGAGTGAGGGGATGACATTGAATATGTTTTCTGGTAAAGCATGGCCTTATTTTCCACAAACGTGTTTTGTCTGAGTTTTGACTCATTGGAAACATTCAGTACAGTGAGTTACAGAAACCAGCACAGGATGGACATTTCACCACAGATTTTGAGGTTTTTGTGGCTTATCCGTGAGTCCATGAAAACTTCACAGCTGGTAAAGACATGGATTCCACAACCTGGGAAGAACATGTGCTGGAAGGGCAGAAACACCCCGTATTTGAGATACTCCAACTGCTGTGCAGACCCTGGTGGATATAACTGAAAGTGAGTATTTTAATTTGGGGGCAGGATGAGAGCCAACAATTGCCAGTTACAGGAAATAAGTTCAGGAAAAATCTTCAGTGGCAGCATCTTCAAAGCCAGAAGCAAGTCTAATTAGCATGGGACAATGTGAGACACAAAACATCAGTGTACATAAGGCAGAAAATCTGTTTCCAAACACAGAAACGGCTTTCCCCACCGCCAAACTGTCTGCCTCTGATAATCATCAGTCCTTGTTTTGCAACATTGTGGCTAAGAACAAATGTTGATAACTGCTGGAACTTAAGAAATCATTCTTCTGTGTTGGTCACCTACATGTTATTGGTGAAATAAATACAATTTATTTCCTTCCAGTGCTGTTTATCATTAAATAAATAAACAAATCTCTGCCTGTACCTTTCAATATCAACACTAGAACAAATTTTAAAATATAGCCTTGTAAGGTTTTAACTAGTTTTACCATAAGTTTGCATGAAAAATGTAAAGTGTTGTGATGATATGCTAAATATATGCATACATTGATTCAATTTAATGGTAAAAAATTCTTACGCAATAGTTCAAAACTATTGAAGGAAATGTTGTGATTAATTCCCCATTTTAAAACTCATTCCAGGTGACATTTTTGCTCAACTGATCTGCTTCTTTTAATAGGACTTGCTCCATCAAAACTAAATTACAGATTCTATTAAAAACATCTGTCCCCTCAGAAGAGTGCACAGAAATATAATAATAAATTGGCAAACTGTTTCAATGCTTTCTTACTTACATATCTTCTAGTGTTTTTTCAGTCAGATAGAAGATAATAAGCAACACATTGCTTACCACACTGTGAAATTTTGTTCACTAATAATACAGCCTGTGTGAAATTCTTGTGTCTTGGTGGCCACAGGTACATAATCCATTAAATTATCCTTCGTTGAATTTAAAATTAATTTAACTGTATTTTTTTTATAAGATATTGAAAAGACTCCCAAGAAAATGATAAAAATACTTGGAGAATCTGCCAGCTTTGATCACACTGTCTGTAAGTACTCCTATTGCAAAAACTGTCTCTCTCTTTGTACTCAAAGAGATCCTTCTCTCCTTTTGTCTGTGTCCCCTTTCTAAGCAGAGGAAAACTTTGGCTGATGAGGGGTCATTCGTTTAGGTCTCAGTAGAATTAAAATTTCTCTTTCATAAAGCACTAAAGTATGTTAGTGTTTTGCCAGTTTTGTTAGTAATTTCAGAGTGATTGTCCAGAAAACTTGTTCTCTTCACACACTAGAGTCTTCCTTGTATAAAGAAATGTGTATAAAGAAAATGGATATAAGAGCAAAGGGTTTTTCTGTATAACTGTGGAAAGATGTTTAAGGCTTTTTATTCCCCTGTCTTCAAGAGCCAAATTTTGGCAATCGTGAGAGCCACTCTCACAGAGTACAGCACTAATGTTAATGGAGAAGGATGCTATGAGTACCATATGTGTTTGTTTTACTGAGAATTGTACTTTCCTAAGAAACCGGGTTGTAGGTTTTGTTTCAACACATGTCAGAACTGTTAATTTCTCTCTGTTGTTCACCATTGTATTGAATGAGCTCATGATTGACAAAGCTCACACCATCTTCAGTCAGACCTAATTCCTCCCAGCTTTTTCTCCTCTCTGGAAGAGTTTCCTGCATTGAGAGAAACCATCACCATTTCCTACCTAGGCAAGACTTCTATATCATTCTTTTGACAAAAGCATGACTCTCCTTGGTGCAGAATATTCTGTTTTATCTCCTCCTCATTATCTACTGTGTTTAAAAGGGTTTCAAGTTTTAAGCCCGGCAGGCTTTGTGAACCTATTTGGAGGGTATAGTTACTTGGTGATTTTGTGATTTTTTCCATCTCAATTTCTAGACCCTTTTCCAGGAGATCCCCTTTTCTGAGGACCTCAGCACTAGTTTCAGTTTCCAGGATGAAGCAGGACAATCAAGCTGGAGGTACACCTGTCTCTCACCCTGAGTGCCTTTGTGTTCTAGTCAGCTTGGGAGAAGTTTCCTTGATAAAATTTATGAAGCAAAGCTCTCTCTTTCATCAGAATCTTAATTTTAAAATGTGGATTTGAGGATTTTATTTTTTTTCACTTCCATGTAACTACAAATATAAGTGGTTCCTGTCAGTTGCTGTTGGATCCAGCAGCCCAACAGACATAAGAATGCTGCAGTTCCATGTCTCCAGGTGCAACCAGCAGTGAGGCTGAAGGTCTACTCCCATCAATTTAATTTATATTTTGAATGTTCAAAATTATTTCTTTACTTTTTAAAAACATGAAAATATGATGATAACATATGTTTGCTTTACTCATTTTGAAGGTTAATGAGTGCCAATAAAAATAAAATAGAAAGCCAGTGTAACTTGAAAATGAGACCAGGAGGAAGAATGAGGCACAGTGAGGCATGAGGCAGAAGGCATGTATACAGTAATTAATAACAATAGTTTATACGATTTCTAAGGATGTTTATATATTTAGTCCAAATAGGAATTTAAAAGCACTTCATGAACTAGTGGGATCTTTCTCCAATCAGGCTGACTTCAGTTTTCAGTCTGTAACAACACTTCATTCTCTCATAAAACGTTTTTGAGGATCATTTACAGTAAAATTCAGGAGACCAACAGTGCCTACAGATTTAATATCATTCATTTCTCTGTATAGTGTGAGAGCAGTTCTCATCTATGCATGTGTGAATACTAAGACAGTTTCATTAGCTACCTGATTAGGTTCCTATTCAGAACAAAGCCTAAGTTTCCATATTCAAACAATGTGTTTTCATAGCAGTGCAATCAGATTAGACAAGCTGCATTACTTCCATGGATGCTTGCAAATGTTCAGCTCAGATCATTATTCATTTTTACCTCCTCAGACAAACTCTAACCATTGTGACAGTTCAGATGGAGCCCTATGAGCCACAAAAATGCCAAACGAGAGATTACCTTTTTCTCTTTCCAAGAGCAATCTGCTCTTACCCAGACAAAAAAAAAAAAAATATAGTGTTAAGGAGCTATGGGAAACACACAGTTTTTGAAAGATTACCATTAAAAATTGTGCTTGGGATTTCTTATTAAATATCTTATTCAGTATACAGTGACAGGGCTCATTAAAGTAAGAACTTCTTACACTGTAAATATGGTTCTTTGTTTTTATTTTTCCCCAAAAAGTCAGAAAAAAGAGCAGCCTTCAGTGTACAACATTTCCCCACAATCAGCAAAGGCTGAATTCATGAGAAGGCAGTGCTACTAATCAACTCGCAAGATATACACTTGCTAGAAATGGGCAAATATTGAAAAGACATTATGGTGATCCAAATGACACATTTACGGAAGAATGAAAAAAGAGATTTTAAGTGGTTTTAGTTTACTATTTATTTTTTATATATTAGATTTTTATATGTTAGATTATATATTATATTTTATTATGATATGATATGATATGATATTTTTATATATTAGATTATATATATTAGATTTTCAGACGTGGTCACCATGAAGTGTTCACAGAGTCAACACTAGATATATACTTTACTTGTTAATCCAGGGGCTGAAATGGAATGTAAATAGAGTTATATTCACATTGTGAGACAGTTTGCCTTTTAATGTGTTTTGCTCACATGCAATAAATATTTTTAGTGTTTAAAACAAAATAAACGTTTTTAGTGTATAAACAAATGTGACTGGAATTCTGGAAGTTCAAGAAAATTAGGACTGGTAGAGGAAGATTTCATTTTACACCTGCTAGCAAACTACATCACATTATAGGCCAAATAATGTATTAGACAAGCTAAAAGCAAAAGGAAAAGAAATGATGCCACACTGATTAGATCTTTAATTTTCTTTTATACACCTCTAAAAGGTATGGAAGGAAAATGATGACCAGGAAGGAAGTAACCATGCATGCTTGTTGTGAAAATGAAGTAATCAGAAGAGAAAAATCCTAATTCAAGTTGCATTTTTTTTCCCTTGTTCTATAAACATTTACTTATCAAAAGGAAAACCTCTATATAATATGAAATCTGTGGATAAACATACTTTGCACCTGAAAATCTACAAGCCAGATCATGAGAGGGATCACTTCTGGTTCATGTTGATTTCACTGGAGCCAGAATTAAACTGGTGAGGAGAAACACAAACCTCTGGGTGTTCTGAAGTCCCTCCAAAATCCCAGTGATCAGGGAAATATAGTTGCAAAAGCTGAAAAATAAATGTTTGAAGACTTGGAAAATATAATTGATTTATACTACGTTAAAGAGGTTTTATATTCATGAAGATTTAATCTCATGTTTATTTCACTTTAGTTTCCCCTTATTAAGGTGAAGGTAGTAGCCGTGTCTAAAAGCACATTTATTTAGCAGGAGGAAAGTGGCTTTGTCAATTCAAGACATTCACCAGAAAAAATAAATTACTGGTTACTCTGCTTCAGAAAATGACATTGGAGAAACTGAACATCCCCATCCAATTCTGGTTTCCAAGTTACAGTCTCTGCATCAGGAATGGCTGTGGATTGTCTGCCCCACAACATATATTTGCAAAATATAGGTGTGGGAGTCGTGTCAGTGAAAGCTGCTGTCAGTTTGGGATAGTTTCTTCATTAATTCGTGATGATGACAGAGGCCCTAGAGCAAGTATGCAGAACAAGTTCTGTTAGAAGATGAACCAAATAAATGGCAATATTTTATTTTTCACGTGAAACACCATTCTTAACATAAATTAATTCTCTGATGTGTTCTTTGAAACTGTGATAGCAATGAGGACCTTCTTCACAGGCCAGGCTTGTGCTCAGAGCTGTCTAAACACGGTGTAGAAATCGCCCTAGCAGACAGTCACCCTAAATACTTTGCCTGTTTAATCCACTTTTCCTATGAGGTATTTCATAACCCAGTGCTACTGGCAAAAAGTGCTCACAGAAGACAAATTTCTAAGTCATGCATTCAGGTTGTCATGGAAACTGCCCTTTAAATTTTTGTGCACAATTATTCTTGATGGAGGCATATGGTAATCCAATTAGAACAGGGACAAATGTTGTGTGGACTATCTGGCCTGACACAGACTGTTAGTCTGGAAGCTTGAACACAGGCAATGAACTCATGGGGGGTAAAATAATAAAATAACTGTTCAGAAAAGAGCTGTGTGTATGGTGAATTGACTGTCAGCTCTGGCTGGGTGCAGGAGTTGTTGTGATGTGCTTCAGTGTGACCTTGTTCTGCTGCTGAGGTCACACCACCGTGATGTCAGTGACAACACCCCCTTCCTGCAAAGTGCCTCATAGCTGTTGCAAGTCACCGAGCTCGTGGGACCATTAGGAGGCTCATCCTGGGCACTGGTGAAGTGACCAGTATTAAGTTGCCCAGGGGTCAGGACCAGACCAGGCAGTGGGATCCCCATCTTCCTAGCCATGCAACAGTGGTCCATCTTCTTTTTCAGGGGGGGCAAAATGGCATTGTAATAGTCCCGATTTGATTATTCCTCATGGATCTTTCAGGAACTTTGCCTAAAATTAGGGCCATTAAAACAATGACAGTCACTAACAGTGAATTGTTTACCACTCACAGCTTTGAGATGCTCCTGCCTTGCTACTTCTGCTGTAGTGTTTGGCCAGTGCTTGGCCCAGGCCTTTTGTGAAACAGCAGGGGCAGAAGAAGAAGCAGCTGAAAAGAGGTTCAGGAAAATTGACACATAATCTCAGGACCACTGCACATCACAGGTGTCCTTTTGAAGGGACCTCCAGTTTCTCATTCATGCTCTGTTCTTTCTTTCTATGATGACCCTTCAGTTTTACCGCCTCCAAGATCTCTGTGCACCAGCTTGAAGGGAAGAGATAAATTTTTAATTTATTTTTTTTACTTTTTTTCACGCCATTAGGGATACTAATTTTGTACTGTAGGCACAGAACTCTAACACAGTACTGAGAACATCAGAAGTATTGTATGTTTACTTTTCTACAAGTGTCAGTCCAACAGAGTATAACATAGAAGTGTAACATCAAGCTTTAAGACCATTCTCATATACAACACCTGAATCTTAAGCTATACATCCTTCCTTCCAATATAATAAGCTTGGGGCATCTCAGCTTCTGTAGATTGTTCTGGTTGATGTTACAGTCCATCAGATACACTGATGAGCTGTCGTCCGCTTTTCTGGAGTCTGGTGATGAAGCTCTACAGTTGCCTTTGGATTTTGATTTAAATTCTGTCCATGGTTGTAATTTTTAAAATATAATTCCTTGTGTGTGGTACATGTACATTGTCGAATTTTCCTTTTACTTTTCTCCCAACAACTTATTTTGTACTCTTTCATATCACTGTTGTCATTGACTGTCAGCACTGAACTGCATACAAACCACTGATTGATTAAATTTTATGCAAGCCATGAAAAAACACAGTGGATTTCTATTGCTTGGTGAGTATAAATGAAAATTTCATCTAAAAGAAAGAGAATGAAATCTTCGTGTGATTGAAAGATCATTCTCATCTTCTTATTTATTTCTATCAGAGCTTATTTTAAAAAAAAAAAAAAAGAAATTCTTCTGTGATATAGATAGATAAACACCATGGCAACTCAAATAACTTCAATCTGGTGGGGGCCTCAACAGAAGGCATAAGTGTGCATATGCACCTATGTAGAACAGAATGGAGGTTTAAAAGAATGATATAATGTGAATCAAAACCAGTATAGGCTAATGAGTATCAAG
This sequence comes from Podargus strigoides, assembly GCA_028020825.1. Taxonomy (NCBI): domain Eukaryota; kingdom Metazoa; phylum Chordata; class Aves; order Caprimulgiformes; family Podargidae; genus Podargus; species Podargus strigoides. The sequence continues at coordinate 91,283,503 of CM051663.1, read as the reverse complement.
ATGATGTCAACAACATGAAAAAGATGAGGTTTACATCAGAAAAAGAAAAAAATGGCTATTACCTTGCAAGGGACCTTGTAAGTGTCTTCTGCACGTCCCTTAGCACTCTTAGCCTGAGAGACTGGGCTCCTATGTCTGCCAGCTTGGGGAGGGCTGGTGAAAACTCCCTTAGAGTTTTTTAAACAGGTGCATAAGTGCATGAGAAACCTGCAGTGTATTTTCTGATGTGTTTTTTTTACACAAAATACCTATTTTATTCAACTTCACCATAGAGAGGAGGATGAAGCCCATAGTTATAGAGTCCTCACTACTTACCTCATGAATGAAATCACAGGGCAGGTGTTGGTTTGAGACCTTGTAGCTTTCCCCTGTGTGCTGATTTTCCAGCCCAGCCCAAGTGGCCACTCACTCATCACTACCATTTCTAAAACAAACACGGAAATCCCTGTTGAGAGTTGCTGTATGGGCACAGGGTGACTCCTGAATGAGGATGCTCTGACACCAAGGCTGGTGTTGGCACGCATGATCTCCATGCTTAGTACAGCAGGATATAAGAGTTGTAAAAGTCATTCTCAGGGATATAAAATTCTAGTGCAGATTAACCTCACTGTTCCCAAGGTAAATGGTGCCCCATATGGATTTTGTGTTCACTCTGATTCTGCACACATTAGAGAGTCTGATGTAAGTATGTTAGATCTGGGTTTTGGGCTTGGATTGGTTGTTTCCTTTTTAGACTATCTAGAGGACAGAGAAGGGAAGATTTCTCTATCAGAAAAGAAAACCTGTGTTTTGTGATTTAAACTAAGAAATAACTAAATCAAAGTAGATGTCCAGACCAGACTTTTCTAAGATTCGGGATGAGAGTTGTTGGAGGGGGAAAGAGGGGAAGGTGTTAGGAAATCTTTTGGGTTTATGTTAATATTTGTTAGGGGATTATCTAAGAAAGAATAAATTATCAGGCTCAAATTTAATTTAAACTGAAGATTTATGGATTGCAAGGCCACACCATTTACATTTATATATGAATACATATAAACACAGATGACTAAATGACTAAATGACTGAATAGAGTCAAAGAGAGTAAGAAATAAAGAACTGCAAATTACAGAAACCTTTAGGGAAGGGAACAATTCCTAACCAGGAAAAAGAAATGAGTGTAGCCCGACTTGCAAGGAGATCAGACACAAGGAGATTAAGTAATTCACACCAATGAGGAGCTGCAGCTGCTCCCAGTGGGTGAGTAGCATCCCAGACTGCAGAGGTGGCTGCTGCCTCTCCAGACCACGCGAGTGGTCCACCTGTGATGGATGGCATGTGTGTACATATAATGTGCTTATCAGCTCACCTGTAGTGGGCTTCCCTATCAACTACACCCATTCTAATGACACACAAGTGCCCTCCTGTTGCCATCATTATAGTCTACTCCACCTACATATCAATTCAGAAAAGAAAAAAAAATAAAAAATTCTCTCTAATAAAGCATTTCTCTTCCTTTCCTTTCCTGTTATTGCATTTTCAGCCATCCACAATTTGATCTTAAAGGATATTCTTTTAAATAAACGATATTCTTCTTAAAGGATATTCTCTCTCTGGAGGCAGGGCCCCTGTGATCCTGAACAAAGTGGCTGTTGTTGGCTTATGTTTCCAAGTGACTCACATGGACTACACTTTTGTCTTTGTTAGTCACATGTCATAAATTAGGATCTGAGGCCCGTCTATGCTGTCTGGGGGGCTGCCTGTTGGAAACTGCCGTGGTACTTTTCCTGGAAGAACCCCCTCTTTTGATCTTTTTGTTTTACGATTCAGGCACTTGTGCCTGTAAAACTGAAGTAGGTTTTCCATCCCATTTTCTCATGTTCTCTCCATGGTTATGTAAGAAAAACCATAGGATTCCCCATGACATGTACCATCTCTCTCAAGCAGGCTTTTCAGGGGAGCATTTTCTCCGGATGGCTGAAACAGTTGTCAACATAGATAGGAAGTACAACTTGTCCTCCACCTGGGACATCTATATGTAGTCAATTTTCTCTTTAAATGGCAAGCAACTTACAACATTCTGTTAGGTTAGTTTTCCTTGGACTCATTCAGGTGAGGCTATATAGCACGACACATCTTGTATTCTTCATTGCTGGCAGGGAATTTTGGCTTGGTATTTCAGGGAGTGTACTCTGAAAAAAACTCTGAAATTAAGACAAAGTGAGTTAAACAGAATTGCTTAAGTCTGAGACAAAAACATCACCACGAGCCTTTTTTAAATGTCAGTTGCTTTAAATTGGCACAAACTTGCCTTCACAGCCTTGTCATATGTTGAATAAGAGAGTTCTCCTCTTTCATGTTCTGGGTGAAAATGGAGCTCATGTGAGTACAGAAAGATGAAAGTTTTGCTGATTTTTTCCACTCCTCATCTCTCTCTTGCATATTTTTAGCTACTGTAATTGTCTTAAGCCCTTCTGTCACAGATTTTTTTTTAATTATATGAAAAACTGCTTTCTCAGTTGTTTGAAGAAGCCTGTATTACATCTTTATTTGCTTCCTTAAATTTTTGTTTACACCTACTTTCATACATGCACATGTATCTATATATATACATATATGTAGCCCAGGTCCTCAACAAACACAGCTATTTATGAAAATCTTATGACAAAACTTTAAGGAAAACTTAAAGAAACACTTTAAAAACCTAAACATTTTGAGAAAACACAAATGAATCAGTTCTGTAATTTGTACATAGCTATTAAACACTAACAGGACAGAGTGCGTACAGGGAAGAGAGCTCTGAAAGGTGCAGTGAAGTCTGAGCCATTTCTTGAGAAACAAGAAACATGGCAAAAGCAGAACCTCTATCCCAGTAGCTCAATAAAAGTATATAGAGGAGCTTTTTGTCCAAGAGTGAAGGGGTATTTGGACCCTTTTTCTGCAGCTTATTTTGAGAAAGCTTGCAAGTAATGTGTCACCTGTGCATCTCTACTGTGTTTGAATGTTAGTAGTCAAGCAGTTGATATTTATATGAGAGAAGGGGGAACAGTCAGACTGGAAACTTGAAACAAGTGTCTAGCAAAAGTGGCACTGGTCACAAAAGCTCTGTCTCCTTAGAGGAAGGCAATCCTGACACTGTATGGGGGTTTCTCCCTCTCTTGTATGTTTCAAGGTGCTAACTTCCATCTTTCCGAACTTTCTGGATATGCCAATTCATTTGTTTTCTTTGGAAAAAGCATTGCTGTAAAATATAGTGAAACTTGACAGTGTTTATTCAAGCACAGATAGGCAAGATCTCCAGCTTTCAGGCTGATACCAGACGTTGTGGAAATCATGACAAAAACAGTGAGAGATTACAACACTGTAAAATGGAAATGGAGAGTCACAGAAACAAACACAAAGAAAGCAGATGAAAATGCCTGGAAGAGATTTCCAAGGGTGGAATATCACATTGGATTTACAGATTCCTGTAGGTTCAATGGCATCTGACCATCCAAGGACCTTTTTGTTCTGACACTGTGATGGTGCATGTATTGGACAAGTGAGTATTAATGACATTCACAGACCAGGTTAGTCCCAACCCATTAAGAATATAATCTCTTAAAAAAGGGAGGATTAAAAAGAGTTTCTCACTCCAGCTGATGCACAATAGGAAGCACAGACTTTTACTACACTTGGGCTGCTGCCTGCAGAAGCCTTCTCATATGAATAAGCTAACTATGCTTCTGGGAAAACAGGATGAGAAACAGTGTTGCTGCCTTGATGAAGATGTTGCTACCAGTTCTTTTTTCTCTTTGCTTCCTCCTGAGAGTTTTGGTGATTCCGCAATGCATCCCACACTGGTGATGGTGAGTCCTCCACCTCCAGAGCAGTGCCAGATGTCTGGACACTGAGGAGTCCTCACTGCCATTTTGTACCTCCTATGGGCTGTGGAGATTAAAGCTGCCACTGATCCCCACTGTCCTAAGCAGACCTGCAAAGTCCTCACTCTCCTCTGGGTTTGATAAAACTGTATTTAAGGAGGGGCTGTGCAATTCATGCCTGCAGAAACCTGGCCTGAACTACAGCCAGAATCACCTTTCTCATGAGTTTTCAAAGACCATCAGCTCACTGGTTTGCAAAAGGTGACATCTGGCTTCTTTTCGGGAAAATGCTTATATACATGTAGTACCTCCAAAGATCATCTAGTCCACCCCCCTGCTAAAGCAGGATCCTATGGAATCTGCTATTTATTTTATAATTACAGGCATGATGCAGAAAACATCAGAGCAGTATATTTATTAGATGGCTTTCAATAAATAACATAATTATTTGTTCTTTTTAATCCTGAAAATTATAAAGTATCTACTTTTCTAGTGCACTCATAAGGTTTACAAAGAGGTGCATCGTGTTTAAGAATCAACCAGTTTAACCTTCCTTGATATCATAGTGGATGACAGATCTTTAAAATGAATGTTTCATTCAACTGTTTCAAGTGTTTCCACATCTCAGTTCATAACAAATGTGTAGGCCAGTCATTTGTACATTGACTTCTGTATACTTTTCAGTTTCTGTTCACAGAATCACAGAAACACAGAATGTTAGGGATTGGAAGGGACCTCAAAAGATCATCTAGTCCAATCCCCCTGCCAGAGCAGGAACACCTAGATCAGGTCACACAGGAACATGTCCAGGTGGGTTTTGAATGTCTCCAGAGAAGGAGACTCCACAACCTCTCTGGGCAGCCTGTGCCAGTGTTCTGTTACCCTCACTGTGAAGAAGTTCTTCCTCACATTTATGTGGAACCTCCTATGTTCCAGCTTACACCCATTGCCCCTTGTCCTATCATTGGATGTCACTGAGAAGAGCCTGGCTCCATCCTCATGACACTCACCCTTGACATATTTATAAACATTAATGAGGTCACCCCTCAGTCTCCTCTTCTCCAAGCTAAAGAGACCCAGCTCCCTCAGCCTTTCCTCAGAAGGGAGATGTTCCACTCCCTTCATCATCTTTGTGGCTCTGCACTGGACTCTCTCAAGTAGTTCCCTGTCCTTCTTGAACTGGGGGGCCCAGAACTGGACACAATACTCCAGATGTGGCCTCACCAAGGCAGAGTAGAGGGGGAGGAGAACCTCTCTTGACCTACTAACCACACCCCTTCTAATACACCCCAGGATGCCATTGGCCTTCTTGGCCACAAGGGCACATTGCTGGCTCATGGTCATCCTGCTGTCCACCAGGACCCCCAGGTCCCTTTCCCCTGCACTGCTCTCCAGCAGGTCAGCCCCCAACCTGTACTGGTACATGGGGTTGTTCTTCCCCAGATGCAAAACTCTACACTTGCCCTTGTTGAATTTCATTTAAGTTTTTCCCCGCCCAACTCTCCAGCCTATCAAGGTCTCGTTGAATGGCAGCACAACCCTCTGGTGTGTCAGCCATTCCTCCTAGTTTGGTGTCATCAGCAAACTTGATGAGGATACATTCTGTACCCTCATCCAAGTTGTTGATGAAGATATTGAACAACACCGGTCCCAGTACCGACCCCTGAGGGACTCCACTAGTCACAGGCCTCCAACTAGACTCCATCCCATTAACCACAACTCGCTGGCTTCTTTCCTTCAGCCAGTTCACAATCCACCTCACTACCTGATCACCAAACCCATACTTTATCAGCTTATCTACAAGGATGCTGTGGGAGACAGTGTCAAATGCTTTACTGAAATCAAGATAAACCACATCTACCGCTCTACCATCATCTATCCACCTAGTTATTTCCTCATAGAAGGCAATAAGGTTGGTCAAACATGACTTCCCCTTGGTAAAACTATGTTGACTGCTCTTAATGACCCCCTCATCCTTGATATGCCTAGAGATCGTGCCAAGAACAAGCTGTTCCATCACCTTTCCAGGGATGGAAGTGAGGCTGACCGGTCTATAGTTACCTGGGTCCTCCTTCTTGCCCTTCTTGTAGATTGGAGTGACATTTGCTATCCTCCAGTCCTCAGGCACCTCTCCTGTTCTCCATGACTTACCAAAGATGATGGAGAGTGGCCTAGCAATGACCTCTGCCAGCTCCCTCAGCACCCTTGGGTGCATTCCATCTGGTCCCATTGATTTATGGATATCCAGATTGCTCAACTGATCCCTAACCCAATCCTCATCTACCGAGGCAAACTCCTCCTTTATCCTGACTTCTTCTGGGGCTACAGGGATCAGGGGCTCCTGGGAAAGCCGGCAGGAGTAAAGACAGAGGCGAAGAAGGCATTCAGCACCTCTGCCTTCTTTATATCCTCTGTCTCTAGGGCACCCCCCTCATTCATCTTCCCAAGGAAGCCTTAGCTTTCCTAATTGCCTCTCTACATCCTCTGACAACTGTCCTATATTCCTCCCAAGTGACTAGCCCCTCTTTCCATGATCCATAGATTCTTTTTTTCCTCCTGAGTTTGCCCAGCAGTTCCTTGTTTAACCATGCTGGTCTCCTAGCTCCCTTACTTGATTTCATACCCATTGGGACGCTCTGATCCTGAGCTTGCAAGAAGTGGTCCTTGAATGCTGACCAACTATCTTGAGCCCCTTTACCATCTAGCACCCTGTCCCATGGGACTGCCCTTAACAATTGATTAAGGAGGCTAAAGTTGGCCCTGCGGAAGTCCAGGGTTCTGGTCTTGCTAGGTATTCTATTCCTCCCACACAAGATCCTGAACTCCACCATCTCATGATCAATAGCTTTAACTATATTCAATTTTAATTATATTGTTATGTGCTTTACAACTACACAGCTTTTGTGGTTTTGTTAAGTCATAATATGTATGTGAATCACTCTCTTCATCAAGCAAACAGACAGATCCTCATTTTGTTTATCTGGAAGATGTCATAAAATGTGTAGACTGGCATAGAAAAATAACCAACTCGCCTCTTTTGTTTAATTTCCAGCCAAAAGAATGAAGCACAGTTCAATGATCAGGTAAATAATAGTAAACAAGTGAATAAAAAGGCTCAGTACATATTTATTTAGCTAACGTGAGGAGGGAGAAAGAGAGACAGATGAAATTATTACTGCAAGGTGCTGCCAAATGCTCCAAAATTTCAGACAGATTTATTTCCATAGGTTTTGTATTTCTGACATCGAGTCCTATATGACATTCTGTGGAGCCTGTTAAAATTATTCTGAGGATAATTCAAAATCAATTGGTAAGAAAAGAAGTTTATAAATATTTTCTTCTGTTGGTCATTCATAATTATTGTTACCATGGAAAAGGTAAAGCATGAAAAAGACACTGTTGTGCCTCCCCAGAATTGTCCAGGTCACTGCAAAGAAAATTTGATCTGATCTACAAGGCATTCAGTGCTACAAGAGTCTCACCTTCCATAGATATTGATATCTGAACTATCAAGCAGAACATCTCATCTGGTTCACGTGAGTTTAAACTCCCCTTTTCAGGGGACTACATGCATCTAAATCATTTAGGTGTATTTTTCTTTTGAACATGAGCAGGATTACATTACAGTAATCTGAGACTTTCAGGTGTGATCTGCTCTTCAGGGTTTTTTAAAAAAACCAAATCAAGCCACTGTTAAGAAGCTAACAAGCAGCATGCATTTCCGGAAGTATTTATTTTTGTTTTTTGCGCAATCACACAGAATCACAGAATCACAGAATGTTAGGGATTGGAAGGGACCTCAAAAGATCATCTAGTCCAATCCCCCTGCCAGAGCAGGAACACCTAAATCAGGTCACACAGGAACATGTCCAGGCGGGTTTTGAATGTCTCCAGAGAAGGAGACTCCACAACCTCTCTGGGCAGCCTGTGCCAGTGTTCTGTCACCCTCACTGTGAAGAAATTCTTCCTCACATTTATGTGGAACCTCCTATGTTCCAGCTTACACCCATTGCCCCTTGTCCTATCATTGGATGTCACTGAGAAGAGCCTGGCTCCATCCTCATGACACTCACCCTTGACATATTTATAAACATTAATGAGGTCACCCCTCAGTCTCCTCTTCTCCAAGCTAAAGAGACCCAGCTCCCTCAGCCTTTCCTCAGAAGGGAGATGTTCCACTCCCTTAATCATCTTTGTGGCTCTACGCTGGACTCTCTCAAGCAGTTCCCTGTCCTTCTTGAACTGGGGGGCCCAGAACTGGACACAATACTCCAGATGCGGCCTCACCAAGGCAGAATAGAGGGGAAGGAGAACCTCTCTTGACCTACTAACCACTCCCTTTCTAATACACCCCAGGATGCCATTGGCCTTCTTGGCCACAAGGGCACATTGCTGGCTCATGGTCATCCTGCTGTCCACCAGGACCCCCAGGTCCCTTTCCCCTACACTGCTCTCCAGCAGGTCAGCCCCCAACCTGTACTGGTACATGGGGTTGTTCTTCCCCAGATGCAAAACTCTACACTTGCCCTTGATGAATTTCATTAAGTTTTTCCCCGCCCAACTCTCCAGCCTATCAAGGTCTCGTTGAATGGAAGCACAACCCTCTGGTGTGTCAGCCATTCCTCCTAGTTTGGTGTCATCAGCAAACTTGCTGAGGATACATTCTGTACCCTCATCCAAGTCGTTGATGAAGATATTAAACAACACCGGTCCCAGTACCGACCCCTGAGGGACTCCACTAGTCACAGGCCTCCAACTAGACTCTGTCCCATTAACCACAACTCTCTGGCTTCTTCCCTTCAGCCAGTTCATAATCCACCTCACTACCTGATCACCAAACCCATACTTTATCAGCTTATCTACGAGGATGCTGTGGGAGACAGTGTCAAATGCTTTACTGAAATCAAGATAAACCACATCTACCGCTCTACCATCATCTATCCACCTAGTTATTTCCTCATAGAAGGCAATAATGTTGGTCAAACATGACTTACCCTTAGTAAAACCATGTTGACTACTCTTAATGACCCCCTCATCCTTGATGTGCCTAGAGATAGTGCCAAGAACAAGCTGTTCCATCACCTTTCCAGGGATGGAGGTGAGGCTGACCAGTCTATAGTTACCCGGGTCCTCCTTCTTGCCCTTCTTATAGATTGGAGTGACATTTGCAATCATATGCTTGTGACAGACTCATGGCAGTACTCTAACTCAGCTAAGAGCACAGCCTAGTCATAAGCCTACATCTACCTTAAAAATGCTGTAAATGTGCACCAGTTACAGTAAAAACAGTTAGTCTGAGTATGTGGTACAAATTACAGATTTTCTGAGCACACCCAATACTGGTATTCCTGAGCATCCTTTGAGTCTCTACATGGATGCCATCCAGAGGGACCTGGACAAGCTGGAGAGGTGGGCCAATGCCAGCCTCACGAAGTTCAACAAGGCCAACTGCAAGATCCTGCACCCAGGCTGGGGCAATCCCAAGCACAAATACAGGCTGGGTGGAGAATGGATTGAGAGCAGCTCTGAGGAGAAGGACTTGGGCATGTCAGTTGATGAAAAACTCAACATGAGGTGACAATGTGTCCTTGTAGCCCAGAAGGCCAACCATATCCTGGGCTTCATCAAAAGAAGCATGGCCAGCAGGTCGAGGGCATGATTCTTTGCCTTTGTTCTGCTCTTGTGAGACCCCACCTGGAGTACTGTGTCCAGTTCTGGGACTCCCAACACAACAAGGACTTCAAGACATTGAAGTGGGTCCAGAGGAGGACCACAAAGATGATCAGAAGGCTGGAGCACTTCTCCTATGGGGACAGGTCTCCGAGGAGACCTTACAGCAGCCTTCCAGTACCTGAAGGGGCCTACAAGAAAGCTGGAGGGGGACTTTTTACAAGGTCATGGAGTAATAAGATGAAGCATAATGGCTTTAAAGTGGAAAAGGGGAGATTCAGACTAGATATTAGGAAGAAATTCTTTATTGTGAGGGTGGTGAGACACTGGAACAGGTTGCCCAGGGAAATTGTGGCTGCCCCCTCCCTGGAAGTGTTCGAGGCCAGGTTGGATGGGGCTTTGAGCAACCTGGTCTAGTGGGAGGTGTCTCTCCCCATGGCAGAGGGTTTGGAACTAGATGATTTTTGAGGTCCCCTCCAACCCAAACCATTCTATTATTCTATGATTTCCTGATGTTAATTTTACTTCTACTGATAGTATAAGTGTTTCACATCTGCTGTGTATTTGTTTGCCATACTTACATTTGTTTGTGCCGCAGTATAAGAAAGACTTCAAGGTGCTGGAGTGGGTCCAGAGAAGGGCAACAAGTCTGATGAAGGGTATCAAGAATAAGTCTTATGAGGACCAGCTGAGGGACTTGTGGTTGTTTAGTTTCAAGAAAAGGAGGTTGAGGGGATACCTTATCACTCTCTACAACTATCTGAAAGGAGATTGTCGAGAGGTGGGTTTTGGTGTCTTCTTACAAGTTGCAACTGGTAGAACAAGTGGAAATGAAATCAAATTACGCCAGGGAAGATTTAGATTAGACATGAGGAAAAACTCCTACATTGAAAAGGTTATCAAAGACTGGAACAGGCTGCCCAGGGAAGCAGTTAATCACCATCCTTGGATGTGTTTAAAAGCTGTCTAGATATGGTGCTCAGGGACTTGGTTTAGAAGTGGGCCTGGCAGAGTTAGATAACGGTTGGACTTGATGATCTTAAAGGTCTTTTTCAACCATAATGATTCTATGACTCTATGATTCTATATCTCTGCTGGCAACTACCTTCAAGTCACTGGTGTTTCTGGAGAAGGTCCTTCCAGTCCTTCTCCTCCTGGAAAAGGTAGATGCATCTCTGTAAAGTTCAAGAATCCATTCATTTTATCAAGAGAAAGAAGAATAATCTGGGTGCAATTAATTTTTATGACAGTTTTATTATAACAATAGTTACAACTAAGTCTGTAAGAAGAGTTAGAAAAGAGAATCATATGTCTCAAGATGTAGAAACTGAAGGTTCAGATGTTTTTTTCTCACCCACTCTGACATTTGAGAATTCCCATCATTAAGTGTTGACATTCTCTGTTTCGGATCTAAGTGGCCATCCTGAAAAATTTTGCCTTCTGCCACCAAGCATCAGGAGCTAAGCTCTCTGCAGGAAGAATGAGGTAGTGTTTTCATAGCTTCTCACAGGACAGAGAGTGTCATTCCCATGAAATGGACTGGCCTTTTGCTAGTGAAATCCTCCAAAGTGACTCTGAGAAGCTCACTCCAAAGAGCACAAGTGCACACCCCACCTGCCAAAGGAGCCGCAGCTGCTGAATGACCCATTTAATTGCTATCCACTTCTCCAATGGTGCTAAACAAGTCTGTGTGAATTCATAGCTTGGCTCTGGTGGATTAGAGAACTTAATCATACTACAAATACTTTGCCTGTACATCTGTGGCAAATGATGCAAATGCTAATTACTTAGCCTTCAGACAGCCTAGAAGGGACTGCTTTTGGCTTTTAGTAAAATATCAACAGTGCTAATTTTGCAGGAAAAATAAGCTGCTCTGCTAGTCAGGAAATTCCTTTAAAATCACCTGAGAGCACAAGGAAAAACTTAAGTCAGAGTCTTTAAAGATAACTTATTCTAGTGTCTCATTTGAAAAACATTAAACACCAGGGTTTGACCTTGACTCTTCCCATCTGCCTGTTGCTATTCAGCCTCATGCCCAGCACAGAGACCAGGCACAGAGGCAGCTCGTGGCTCGGGTGTCAAGTGGCTTTCTCCCCACCAGTACGGGAGGAGGCTCCATGGCGGAGCCACCACTGCCAGTGTTGGAAGGGTGTACACAGGATGCAGCATCCTTTCAGACACACACCACATGAGATTAACTCAGTCTTTACCGCTTTGCACGGTCATTTACACAAGTGCAGGAAAGTCAGGGTGGGATTTGCGAGTTCACGCTGTCAGCTGTGAGTGTGAGGCCAGAGCAAAGGTGGATCACAGCTTTCTGAGCACTGCCCAGGCACAATGCAGACAGGCAGAGCTGTACCAGCCAAGCAGCCCCCAGCTGCAGTACAAACAGACACCGGGCACTGAGCTGTACTCCCTTAGGAACTGTCATTGTTCCCAGCCCCTCTGCTGTTACGAGGGCAGAACTTTCAGTGATGTTTTGGGCATTTTTGATCCTGTTTCATTACAGGGGTTGGACTGAAAATGATCTCTTGAGTCCTCTCCACCGGTGCTTCCTGAGGCAGCGTAAGATTTTTCTCTTTACTGCCATGTGTAGCCTGACTGTGCTCTCATCTGCAGATTGTATTATTTTAGGGGGATATCTGATACAGCTTTAGACTGACAAACAAAGACATTTAAAAGTTAATAATTGCTATTACTGTTTTTCCAGTCCTTTCTGCAGGGATGCAGCCTGTGATATTGCTAAACTTCTGTCTGCTGCAGCAAACACAACAGAGTGTCTTTACAAGGCAACCATTTAAATTAGCCCCAGTGGGGCTCCCTGTGCCCTACTTGACAGCAGAGTCACAAAGTGTGGCTCTGCACAAGATACAGCGAGTGTTTTTTCCATTAGAGAACGTGAAAACATTGAATCAGCAGTTTCACAGGATATCTTTGCTGCAGTGAAAGCTAAAAGCTAATAGTGCAATTCATTCCTGTTTCAAGAGATATGTCCTCTTCTCTTGCCCCTCCTTTCTTTGCTGCATTTAAAGCCTGAGATGCAGAAGTCCTCAATTTTTAACCCATCTTGCCACAAAATGTGTGTAAGCTCATCCACACTGCTTCACTGCTTTGTCTCCAGGTAGGGGCTGATCTAGGGCTAAGAGAATAACTCTAAGCAGCCAGCCCATATGCAATTTTACTTCATTGCTGGTGTAAAGATATGCTTTTTCATATAGATATGCCACCCAGCCATACACAAGCTGTGATTCTCCTCTGAAACTCTATCCATGACTGTACCCAGCAAGAGAGAAGCAGTTTAGCCTCTCCTTCTGTGTCACTCTCAGGCTTGGATCCTCTTCCCTGGAACTCTGTTTGGAGCAGAGCCTTGTGCCAGTGGTGTGACAGGACCCTGGGGCTGCCATCTCCAGCATAAGCTGCAAGCATCCTTCTGCTGGGCTCTCACCTCCTGGTGGCTCCTGTGGGACCCAGAACTGAGAGGTCGCTGACAGTGCCCCAGGGTCTGTTACATGTGTTCTAGACCTTTACACTTGTATTTCTTCACTGCTGTATTCCATGCTTTTTTACATCATTCTCCCCACATTCCATAAAAGGAAAGGGACAATTTCTGTTTTCCCTTTTTTTATTTATTTAAAAGGAATAACTCCTCCCTTTCATAATACAAGTGCACGCCAGCTCTACTTGTGCTTTGCCAAAGCCAGAGAGCAATTCCTTTATTTTTTTCTGTGTTGGCTTCATTGCCTAGTTGTACCTGAACACATTATCAAAAAACTTAAACAAAGTGCTTGAAAACACTGTCTGAAAGTACATGAGTTTGTAAAACAAAATAGGATTATATTCTCAGCCTCGCTCACTGCTTTTCCAGCTGCCTGCCCTACCAAGATTGGAGACAGAGGTAGAATAAAAAGATTTACTTACAGTAGTGGGAAGATCTGCATCTCTTATGCAAATAGTAGGAATGATACTGTCTTGGAAAGCAGATGTTTTTGGCAAGTGATCAAAGCTCACTGATACAGCACTGTTGAGACATATCACTGAGTGTTGGGACACCCTGACAATGCTGAGATATCCTTTTCCATCTTTCTCCCAGACTGTCAGTTTCTCACAGTAATGCTCAATCTGGGCATACCATTTCCTTACTGATACTCACTGGGCCACTCCGTCAGTGGGTGGTGTCCCTGACAGTATCAGTTTCAGTACTTTAAGTGGACCTCTAAGCGTCATTGGCTGTTGTCAGATTGTTCTCTCAGCTTACCACAGTGCTTGGCTTACTACAAACAATCCCTTCTCCCAAGAGGAGTGCCTCTTCTCTGCATCTTTGAAGCTACGAGAATAAAAGCCAATGGGTCAGACTGATCTTTGTGGTCCCTTTTGCTACAGATGCACAGACAAGCCACTTTGTGCAAAACTCCACTCAGTATAAACTGGATCAGAAGGGTGGATAGGGCCCAAGGCTTCATGTGTAGTTGCCTTAAATATTAACAGCCTTAGAGCCTCTTCATGCACTTCAGTCCACTGCCAGTGAGCCCCTTTTCATAATAAATCATATAGGGGTCTCGCTATGATGGACAAGTCAGGTATGTGCTTCCACCAAAATACCAGCAATCCCAGTGCATGTTGCAATTCTTTTTTGGAATCTGGCTTTCAGTCTGTTCCAGAGTGGTCAGGGTGTCTGGTGGGATGCATGTTTTGCCTCCTCTCCACCACATCCCCAAACACTTTACCTCTTGAGAGGGCAGTTGTATTTTATCAGGTGGAATTTGCAGACCTATGTACTCTAGATGTGAAATAATATGGTTCTGAGTGGTCTGTATAGCTTCTGCCTGACACCTACCAAGGAGTATATCATCAATACATTGGTAAACTTCTACCCGGTGTTCCCTAGGGATCTGCTCAAGCTCCCTTGCTAGGGCATGGTAAGCTAAAGTGGGAGTATTTATACCCTTGTGGAAGACATGTGAAAGTATATTGCTGTCCTTCCCATACAAAAACAAACCTATCTCTATCTTCTTGTTGCAATGGGACCATAAAAAACATATCCTTGATGTCCAGAGTGGCCATGATGGGGTGTGCCATCTCTTGTATAGGAGCAATGAGATCCTCAGTGTTTGGCACTGCAGCAGTCAATGGGTCAGTATTTGAATTCAGCCTACAATAGTCTATTGTTAGTCTCCACTTTCCATTGGGCTTCTTTACAGACCAAACTGGAGAATTAAAGGGAGAGTGGATTAGGGTAATTATCCCCCTTTCCTTCAGATCATCTATCACAGGAGCAATTCTGTCCCTGGCTCCCAAGGGCAATGAATACAGTTTAATGTTAGTTAACCTGGAGGGGGGGAGAGGGGGTGCTGCTTGCAACAGGCGTATCTGCAGCAGGGAAGCGACAAAGGCCCATTGCTTGCCCTTGTCATCCACCCACTGTCATCCCTCTAGGAGGTCGATCCCTAGCAAACTCAATGGGAATTCCCCTATCACCACAGTAACAGTAACCAGATCATCCTCCCCAGGCAGTAGAATGCTAACTGCAGTGGTGGCTACTGATTGTGCAGTGCCAAATGCATTCATGATCTGAAACGGCCGTTTGGCTTCTACAATGCCACAAATCTTTGCATCCTCTAATTTGAGAGCTGGCATCTGAGCCCCTGCATCTATCAAAAAGGTTATGGATTGTCTGCGGGGACCTACAATACCAGTTATCAAAACATCCCTGTTTTTGCTATGGGTGAGCCGCCTAATATACATCCAGCACCTGCCCGGCCCCCCCCTCCAACCTGGGGAAGTGAAGCATCTAGTTTCCCTGCTAGGCATCAGTCTTGAGAGTGAGATCGAATAAATCAACGAGTGAAGGGGCATCAGCCTTTACCACCGCCGGTCCAGTCCCTGCACAAGTTTTAGAGACTTACTTGGCCAGACTGGGGAATGAAGCATCAACTTCCCCAGCACCTCATTGGGAAGGCCATCCATAAGGTCACGTGGAATTCCCTTCTGCAACCCTTGCGTCCAAAGATCTCACCAATTTAGTAAATGCCTTTTATTTTCTGTTATTTTGAGGGAGGGACACAAGGGTCCCATTTTCCCAGGTTTTCAGGAGGGTGAGGAGTTGTCCAGCAGATCAATTTTGTTTCTGATCAATGGGATGGATTAGTGACAGGGCCATATTTTCAGCCATAATTAATTAATTCCTGGGAAACATCACCTCAACTCCAAATTTTCTTTTGTCGGGGGTCTTGGGGTTTAGGCAGGGTTATTGCCTCCCCTAATCATTCCATAGGGGTAATGACTTTAATTTTTCCCTGTAATTGAATGCCCACTGACCTTAAAGAATCAGGAAACCCACGAATTAATGGGGTCATCCTTTCTGGATCTACCTGTGATGACATCGGAGTTTCTTGGTAAGGGACCAACCGTCGATCATGCATCATTTACAGGTAAGCTGCCTTCTGCACACTTTCTACTAGTTGTTCCATGGTCCCAACAATAGCTATCAGGTTGCCCCTCTCCAGGGGACTTAACCCCCCAGCCCAATAGGAGGCTTGTTGGGTAAGTGACCAGGGAGCCCTCATGTCTCCAGTAGTTAGAAATACTCCAGGTCCCCGGTATGCCTCCGCCTCCTTTTCATTTAATATAATCTGGTCTCCCTCAGTCAATGAAACCCACCAAACATACTCAATCTCAGATTCTTTACTGGCCAGGCCAAAATCCTTTTTAAGTTTGGCCAATTCAGTAGCCGATTAGGGGATCTCTTTCGTCACAATAGTAGGTATCTCATCATCACTCCCCTCATGTACAAATTCTGATTTAATAACCTGGCACAGCCTAGGGGTCTCTCATCTGCTTTAACCTTTGCTTCCTAAATCTATTTTTGTGGGTAAATAGGACTGACCTGTTGGATAGCCCTACCTAGGTCTGCCATATCTTTCTTTAACTCATCAAGATCTGCACCATAATCGTATGTTTGTTGCCAATAATCACAGTGGGATTCCGCATCCTCTGATTTACATTTGAGTTCCTTAACTTCCTCCCTGAGTGACTCAACCAAGTTTTGTAATGTTTCAATGACTTTCCCTTCTCGGGTCTGCTGGTTGACTTGGTGTGTGGCAGCCACCAAACCAGCTCCCAGTACTGCACAGACAACTGATTTATCCTTGGCAGGCTTTACTTTCACGTCCTTTTGCAACACAGAAATACGATCAGCTATACTTTGCAAGCTAAACCAATTATCCTTAGCCCATTCTTGCCTGGAAATTGATGGGCAAGCATTAAAGGTTTCTAGGAGTTTGAACAGAATTTCAGGATCAGCAATATGAGAAGAACTTTCATTCTGCCTCCCTGTTTCTATTGTGACTTAAACTGCCAAAATGAAAACCAACCCCAGGAAAGGCAAGGCAAACCTTGACTTTTACACTCTTCATCCTCAGTGTGGAAATAACTGAGTTGTTTCTGCAGGGTGACTCAGCTCTCTGCAGGCCGGTATCTTCCTCCTGTCTTTTCTTAATATCCTTGCCTCTTACCTGCAAGAGTTATCCCTCTGCATGGTAAACTGATTAAATGTTGATTTAAGATCTCCCTCTTACTGCTTTCTTATAGGTACTGCTAAATTTGGTAAGTGATTTGTACTAGTATTTTTTTAAAATATCAGTGAGAGGACAAATAAGCAAGTTTTTTTAAATTTTATTTTAAAATTTCTCCCGGAGCTGAAGTTATTTTTTTTTCTAATGGTAATCACCGAGTCAGTCTCTTGCTACATGGTGTTCTGTTTCTTTTACTCATTTGCTCTCATGCATTTCTTGCACTTTATGTGCTACTTCGCATTTTAAGGATCTGATCAATGTAGTAATGTCTCATACGATAATAGTGCTCTATCACTTTCAAGCTTCCTAATGAGTTCAAAGCACAGTAAAAGCAAAGGAGTTTGATACCAAATGGTATCATTAGCTAGATTAACCTCTGTGTTTTAATAGAACTTTTCTGCATTAAAACACAAAAAAAAGTTAAACACATTTGTCTCAAAGAGAAACATTAAATATTTATCAAACTTTAATTTATTGTAATTGATCTTTTACAACACAACAACCTAAAACCACTTCCAATACATCCTCTGCACTCAAGATTTTCCAAGGCTCAGAAAGCATGCTAATTAAGTATATGTAAGTATTTTAATCTTTGAAAAAGTTATGACAAAAATAAACATATCTGTAATATGTTTTCAGAATAAAAACCACTTTCACTATTTTGTATCTCATAGGTCCTGATAAGGACAACCAAAACTTTCATTACAAAATATAATTATGTTCATTCTTGACTCAAAATAAAATACCTTCTGTCTCAGGTTAGAAAGCATACACTACCTGTCTTGTAAATAAATAATGTCTTTCAGTTAACTTCTCATCTCCACCTTTCCTTCTCTCATTAGCTTCTGCTTGTTTTCTTGTTTATTTGAATCAACTTGAAAGAAGTTTAATTTTATCATTTGACTTCAGGGTGAACATTAACATCACCTCTAACTCTACAAGAACATAATAAACTTTGGCCTCTAATTGTCTTGTTAAAAAATAGTGAATTAATTGTGAATCTTAAAAAAAAGAGAGAGAGAGAAAAACAACAACAACAACAACAACAAAACAAACTGGAACCAAGTCTGCTTAATGTCATTGATGTTAGCATTTTCAATAACCCAGACATCTTACATAAACTTTATTTGAAATCATAGAATCACAGAATGGTTTGGGTTGGAAGGGACCTTAAAGATCACTTAGTTCCAACCCCCCTGCCATGGCAGGGACACCTCCCACTAGACCAGGTTGCTCAAGCTGAGTTCTTTTTCCAAGGAAGCCAGTTTGAAGATTCTCGTTAGTGTCTGCCTGTATCAAATACAATGTTACTGTTGAAGTTCTGAAAGCGTTTCCTTTGTTCCTTGGTATTTCTTACAGACTTTTAGATATTGCTCTACTCAGCTAAAAAGCATTGACAAGAAAAGAGCAACAAAAAACCCTCACATGACACATTAGGAAAGTTAGCTCGTCTGCTGTGGAAACTTACAATACAATACATGATCCTCTGTTCTCTGCAGTCACTGAAAATAGGACAAATTGGGAAGTAGACTGCTACTATGATGATTTAGGTTTTATCAAAATCCCTCAGCTCAGGTAAGAGGTTTGTATGTCGCATGTATTTTGATTTAAAACACTTTCCTTCTGAAATTCAGTTGGTTCTTTCTCTCCTCTATGAGAAACATCTTTGCAAGCCTGTTATCTGAAGGTGCCCGGAAAAGATCTGGAAAGTAAAGGCTTTCAAGGCCACACATAATACTGGATGGATCCCTTGCTGAGTATCCGTCCATAAGCCCATGAAGGAGGTTCAATCAAATAGCACAAATTCTGTCTTCTTAGAAAACTGGCTTTTTACACACCTGAAATCGGGCATCTGAATTGGTTTTCGTTTTAAAGTCTTTGCCTTAGAATGTAGTGCCGTGCATATCTATTGCTGCATTTTGTCTTCTGGGAAGATCGTTGTTGGAGTTCATACAACTTAACCAGCACAAGTTACAGCTCAGACACACAAAACACCATACTACATAATGGACGTCTGAGACAATCACTTGTGATTCGTCTGTCTTCAGGAATAAATAAGTGTTGGAATTGCAAAACAAATTGGGTGTTTATAGGGAATGGGGTACACATATAGTTGCAGGAATTTTACCATACATCCAGAAAGAAAAATTATCTTTCTCTAAAGAATGGAGAAAACACTCACCCTTATCTTTTGTAAAGTATTATGAGATCTACTTACACACATCAGTTACTATATCCTTGTTGCTGGTATTTATTTTCTGTATTTTTCCTAAAGGCAAAACCTTTGTGAACTTTAAACAATTTTAAGAATTTTACTCTTATCTCACTTTTCTGAGGAAGACAAATATCATTGATTTCATGCAACAAGTGTAGAAAAAAGCTGTTGTTATCAAGGACAGACATTCACAATGCCTAAATTTCAGCACTTGTACTGTGTAGGTAAGAATCATAGAATACTCTTAGTTGGAAAAGACCTCTAAGATCATCAAGTACAACCATTAACCTAACACTTCCAAGTCACCACTAAACCATGTGCCTCTGCACCACATTGACACATCTCTTAAATACCTCCAGGGATGGGGACTCCACCACTGCCCTGGGCAGCCTGTTCCAGTGCTTGACAACCCTTTCAGTGAAGAAGTTTTATCCTAATATCCAATCTAAACCTCCCCTGGCATAACATGAGGCCATTACCCCTTGTTCTATCACTAGTTACTTGGGAGAAAAAACCAATCCTAGTGTGAGCTTCTCCCTTCTCTGCCTCTTCCCTCTTGTACTGATCACATAACACTGATGTTTACAGGAAATTAAGCCTCGGTCTCTTCTGCCTCAGTAGCTGTAACCCTAAACACCAGGAGTGCCTTCCTAGTTTTTCTCATTGAGAGAGGGAGTTGAAACACCAGTCACATTTTCCTGTGGAAGAGTCACTCCACAGGTTTCCAACAATGTGGTTTCTCTTACCTTCTTCAGAAGCATCTGTAGCAGACTATTGACAGGGACATGATACCAGACGTGATCAAATACTGCTCTGATCCAGTGTGGCAGTTGCTATATTTTGTTTTCTGTCTTGCTAATGGTCTCTATCATGCAGTTGGCAAAAGCATTGTTTAAATTATTATCTGTAGCATCCAAGGTCAGCCTCAACCAAGTGAAGAAAGCAAGCATGGCATCTTTTTAATCAAGGACTGCAGCAAGGACAGTCTGAACCAATTACGGTTGACATGCTGTCCTCCAAATGCACTGAAATACCATCATCAGTCACTCCTTCAGACACCTGCACATTGTGGATGTTTTTGTCATGCATGTCTGATCAACTGAATCAGATTATCTGGCTGATCACTGAATGTTGCTTATCTCCTTTTGGGTTCTTCAGAGAACCTCCTGGGGATAATAATAGGTTTTCTATTATTACATCAACACCAGATGTAGTGATGCAGCACACCTTCCTCTGCCTCAACAGGATGCAAGTAATGGTTCAACATTACACAAAGTTTATTGCACAAATATTTATCAGGTAGGTTTGCAGTGGAAGTGCCTGTAACTGCACTATACTCTTTAGTAGTCTCTCTATTTGCTTTTAAACCCCTGTGCATTAAATTTCTTATGCCAGCTAATTAGGAGAGAGAGGAAGAGACATCAGGAACACATCCCTGGTTGACATTTGGGCTTTATTTGTGTTTATTATTAGTTGCTTTAAATCAGTCTGCAATGAGCCTTTGCAAAGAGAAGAAAATACACTGAGACACACAAAGAAGGGCATTTACAGCTTTGTAATAAAAACCTGAGCACACATTAATAAATTTGGGATTCAACTGGCTTTTCATAACTCCTAAGAAAATAGAAAGGAAAAACAAGCAGTAAACTTTTATTTAAAATAAGTTTGTCTGTGACTCTGCTCCATCAAAAGTAGCATCCATTTTTTTAGCAAAGTCTCATTTCAACAAACTCGAAGTGAGTCAGGGTGCATCGTTATTGCTATATCTTTTTTTACAGCTAAAAAGTCAGGTTTAAGAAAAACAAGATTTCATAAATACTACTTTAATTAACTATTTATTTCAAGAATAAAAACAATTTTTCAGTGCCTGAAATATTTTTTTTAAATCTTCTTTAAAGGTTAAGTAATTTCATTTTTTAAACTGAAAGCAACATTATTTAGAGTAACTTTCAGTTTACTTTTACATATATAGAATTTTAAAATATATAAAGTTTTAAAATTTTAAAGTGCAACTCAACTAGTTTTAAGCAACTTTCTAGGAAAAAAATCCTGGACAAAACCAATAATTCTGGTTTGGTCTAGAGATTTTAATGGTGCAAAAACATTTTAGCCACAACTCAGTTTTATGTCACCTAGGACAGATAAGCTTCAGGTTTAGAGGGCTTGAAGTCTTCTGCACATAAGGATGTACCAGTCATTCCACTTTCCATTCTAGATGTGGTTTTACCTGA
The DNA here is from genome assembly GCA_028020825.1 of Podargus strigoides. Lineage (NCBI taxonomy): Eukaryota > Metazoa > Chordata > Aves > Caprimulgiformes > Podargidae > Podargus > Podargus strigoides. Next base: position 91,261,977 of record CM051663.1, on the reverse strand, counting down.
AGCTTGTTATGTCAGTCCTTGATCTAGTAGTAAGAAACAAATGGGTCACATGTCATAAAACAAAGCTAGGCTATTAAGAGAACAAAATATTTTAGGATATCAATTTCAGGAGTTTACCGGGCACTTATTTGTGACTGAATTATATTTTTTTTAGAGTGATACACCTATGATTATGACAACAATCTGACAAGATGACAACTAATTCTCTGAAAAGTTGACCTGTACTACATTAGAAAGTAAATTTAAGTTTATTTGTTGCCAAGAATTTCCATACGCAAATCGAGACTGAGAACCAGAAATTGCATAGTTAACTAATTCTGAGTAACTATTTCCATTGATCAGACTGTAGCTTCTCTTTGTGATGACATTGAACACTGCACAAGGTACTCAGCAGTGCTTTCTATGCCATGAGAAAACCTAAGAGCAGTCAGGTAGAGTAAATATTTATAGTCTGTGAAAGACATCATGTGCTACACAGAATCAGAATTGTTTGGGATGGAAGGGACCTTTAAAGATTATCTGGTCAAAAACCCCTGTTGTGGACTGGAACATCTTTCACTAGACCAGGTTGCTCAATGCCCCATCCAACCTGATCTTGAACACTCTGAGAGATGGAGCCTCCACATCTTTATTGGGCAACCTGTTCCAGTGTGTCACCATCCTCATTGTAAGAAAAATCTTCCCCATGTCCAACCTTAATCTACTCTCTTTCCATTTAAAACCATTGCCCCCTGTCCTGTCACTACAGGCCTTGGTCTCTCTCCATGTTTCTTATAAACCACCTTTACATATTGAAAAGCCTCAATAATTTGTCTTCTCTTCTCCAGACTGAACAACCCCAACTCTCTCAGCCTTTCTTACAGAGAGAGAGGCTGCACCCTTCTGATCATCTTTGTGACCCTCCTCTGGAACTGCTCTAACATGTCCATGTCTGTCTTGTGCTGGGAACCCAAGACCTGAACACAATATTGCAGGTGAGGTTTCACTGGAATGGAGTAGAGAGGAAGAATCATCTCCCTCAACCTTTCACATTGCTCTTTATCAAAATAATCACATTGTCCATTTAATATTCACAGTGGCTTAAAAATAGCATTTTCAGAGGCACAAAGATTTTTTTAGTTTAAGTAGCAGTGAGACACAACTGCAAAAACTTTCCATTGTAAAATTCTTATTGAACAGAAACATAATGTTCTCCATGAATCAGGTGGGAAAGGTAGCAGGTATTGTATAACTTCCTTATTTTGTTTTTCCTCCTTCCTAGTAGGCAATCAAATCTCTTTGTCTGCTTGGCTGTGACTCACACAACTCTCTCATTGCTGCTTTATGCATTGTTTGTGCCAATTGTCCAGTTCCTTGACTCAGACTTGAGTTTTAACTGTTCGTGTGTTCAACCTATAAAGACAAGAAGATTCACAGTTTTTATTAGGGAAGGACTTTACGTAGTGACCATGGTATCTAGCCAGTAAGATTTACAACTAAGTCAACCTTGATGTTCAATAACTCTAGTTTTAGGAAGCCAGATTTCATAAGATTTGTGCAGAGGTTTTACAGAATTTAGAAGAGAGTAGATTTTATTGAGTTTGTGGTTTTGACCTTGAACTTTTTTCTGACTAATTGTCTAGTACTAATGCAAATGCTCTAAGTTAAATTAGCATCTAACATCTCTGGAGATATTTGGCAGTCCTCTGTATGCAGCTCATGAAAAAGAGGAAAGAAGAGGGCAAAAGGACTGAATACTTTCTGCGTCTCAAATGACAGTAACACAGTTGCCTTCTTTTGTTGCCTTACAGGGTAGTACACCTGTCAGAAGCAGTTGGTGCCTATCCTCCAGTGACCACAGATTTAAAACATAATTCAGTTACAAAACCATACATTTCTTTGTCCTCTATGTAATGTTAAAGACTAACTCTAATTTTAACATCAACATGACTGATATCTCATGTACCATTTATAATACATCCCTTTACGTCTGGTGCCCTCCTTTACTCTTGCTGACAGATTAACATGTTCTACACAGTGCTGGGCTTCTACTTATTATGACCACAGCAAAATACTTCAGAAGGCTGCCACTGTGTTCTTTCCTGAAAACAGCCTTTGCTTTTCCAGATAATTACTGTCATTTTTTTTTAAACGTCTTGAAAGTTCAGGTGCCCGAGAACTCCTAGAGTCAGTTTACTAACTTTGTCGTGTGATCAGCTGCAAAAGTAGACAACAGTTACAAAAGAAAAGCTACAGAGCATAATGCATTCATAAGCAACAGGAGAGGAACTCTTAAAATAACACTATTACAGGATTCTTGTTAACAAGAGTACTCCCAATGTATAAAAGAGTTTTAAGTGGCTTCTCATTATTCCCATTAGTTTTAGATATGATTAAGATCAAAGCCATAAGTAAATAAAACTATGCTGAAGAGAAAAAGAATATTTTTGACAAATGTTAATAATTTTAGTTTTCATTTGAACATTTTAATTTGCTATGTTGAAATACTTATTTTTATATCATATCAAAAACTATCTGCTGATTTTTTTTCAGAAAAACATAATTTTTAAAGTCACAAACTCTGAACTGAGTCTGTCAGTAAAACTGGAGTCCTTGGGCTTTTCAAGTTTTTTCCTGAAGTATAACCTAGCTGATGTAACAGCACAACTGGAACTATGTTACAGCTAGATTAAAAAGTTAATTAAAAAGTAAGCTAGTATATAAATATTACTGTTTCTTACTTCTTCCAGAACAAGCAGGGTATTTTTTGCAAGAGGGAAGAAACTCCAGAAATTTCTGACAACTCCACTTTTTCTAAATAACTGAGTGCTTTAGATCCATTAGAGAAAAATCTATTTGAGACTCATGCTTATTTTCATTTTGTGCTTATAAAAGATCCGGTAGCTTTCACTGCTATTTTAACCTCCATTTTTATTGTGGTGTATAACTGTCTCTGAATTTGCATTGCATAAGTTACTTTCACGGTATTATTCACATTCATTAATGGGATACTTTCTATAACTAATTATATGTCTTTGTTCAGTTGCAAAAATATTTTAAAAGTATTTATAATTCCATAGCCACTATTTTGTTTAACTATATCACCCAGCACAATAGAGAAACCCTGTCACCCATTTCTGTCATATTCAGTTCAGACAAATCTATTTGTGTTTTCTGTTACGTGACTGATTCTGTTACCTAGCTTCAGGTATCTAAACTTCACCTGTTTAAGCTTCACTTGTAAAAATAAAGAGGTTTCCACTAAAGGAAATTCTAAAAATAAAAGAATATTCAAGAGTTCTTTCTGCAGAAGAAAACTTAGTAAAGCTAGTATCCTTTTATATTAAGCATGTGTGCTGTGTCTCCGAGGTTAAGAACTGTGATTACCATCTTATGTTCCCACAAAAGTATGTACAGAAAGGAACATCATCTCATGATGCAAACGATCCAAAACACAAACCAGGTAAAGAAACAGTCCTCTGGTTTAAATGTGCACTAAAATGAACACAAACTTTGTTCTGTTCTGGTGAATGCTAGATCGCAGTTAAGATCTGGACCTGCGCTGTTTCACAGGGTAATACAGCTCCTGCATCACAGTACAGAGAGAGGAAAAGAAAACGTCCCTTTTAGAGGTAAGCATTAAAAAGAGTAAGACAAAGCTCATGTACATAGGTGGCAGTTTGCAAATGCAGCTTAGTTTAGTTGCAGTGAGCAGAAAGATTTACCTCTAGTGCACTGTATAACTGTTCTGATTGACTTCCATTCCTAAGCTAAGATTCTGTCATTTCTCATAGCTTTTGGCTTGTGGAAAGGCATTTTTCTGCTCAGTTTCATTGGAAGAAGAGAATTGACTTTCTGTGTATGTTTTGATGACAGGTCCACTCTAAATATTAGATTTTCTTTTTAGATTTGATAATTTGATATGGTTTTGATATCAAAGTCATTCTCCTGGATATTTAATTAGAAGATCTCTAAGAGGGCTACTTACATTTAGTTCAGTGGTTAATATTTGACATCCTCTCTGTTTTATGCCAGACTTAGAATACAGCTTCTATGGTGCCTAGAATTAATTTAACTTATAAGTAGTTTACCTAATTAATTTACCTGATAAGCCTCCCTGTCTCATTTTATGATTTTGTTTTCAACCAAGCTGGTGAAATCTGGTAATGCTGAAAACATGCTCAGCAATATTAAAAGACCTTGAAATTTGTACCAGCCCCCCAAGGTGGGTGTGACAGATAACATATCTTCCCTGCAGTGTCTGATGGATGGTAACATGTCACGTGTGATTCATAAAGTTTAACTGCTTGTGGAGAAAGCATTAACCTTTAAGCATCAGTACAAAAATGAGTTCTAGGCTTGAATTGGTTTTGTCTCTTAAAAAAAGTTTATGGGATGTGATCCAGAGTTTACTGACCCTTAGGCCTGAGCTGGTGTGGTCAGTCCTATGCTGCCGTATTCCCTCAGCCCTCTCGAAGTATTGCAGGCTTGGTCTAAAGAGAAGCTGTGTCATGGAAGTCAGTGTCAGGACTCTAACAGTCTACACCACCAGGAAACAGAACGTCAGAGAAAACAGGGAAGAGAAAATTCAGGAAAACAGCTCAGTCAATATGACAGAAAAAAAAAAAAACAAGCAGTACCTTTTAAATTGTTTTTTTCTTCATTAATTTTTGTTCAATGTTTTTGGGGAGGCAACTTTTGTCCTGATATTTGAATAGTTAACCTTAAGAGTAGGACTCGATGTGCTTTCTTTGATATAAAGACTAGTGGATTTTTTGTTTATCAGGCATGACTCTTTTAAACTACTTCCACGACAAACATTTTTCCTCTTCAGTCATTTGCTGCAGGGCAACATAGAGACTTTGTGAGAAGAGCAAGAGAGGATATGTGGAGAAAAGTTTGAGTGCATTTTCAACCTTTTCACAATCTTCTCCACCTCCCTCTGGCTGCCAGCTCTCTGCTGGCTCATACTGCTGAAAATATGTTTTGGACTTCATTGTCCAAGAGAAGGGACAGTTTCTGTGCAGAGCTGGTGCACTGGATGCTTGCAAGGTTAACATCATTTGTTTCAAAGGGGTATCCAAATACATTTTCACTGTGTCGAAGTATCTCTGAACTCTCAGTATTTCCTCTGCTTGGATCACTACTGGCTGATAAATCCCTGGTCTCCTACCCAGCCCTCTTCCCTGCTGCCTTCCCAGGCACCCCCAGCACATTAACTTGTGTGATGGGTGAGTTCAGCTGCAGAATATCAATCCTTTAGGACAAAGGGTCAATGAAAGCAAGACATTTCAATCCACTCTGGTTTATGTTCAGCCTTACCTTCAAAGGACTTTGCAGTGTATGTCCATTGAAGTGTCAGAAGGAGAACATTTTCCCAGAAGAACAGAGGAGGAAGGAAATCTTTGCATGAGGCAGTAACAGATCAGTTGTTTTCACATGGCTGCAATGGGAACTGGCATCACAGCATATACACAAGCAGTTTTCAGTAAATAGCTGCCTCATTTTAAGGTTGGGTAGCAGTGTGGTACATAGAATTGTGAACAATGCAGGAAAATAACAAAAATAATAATCACTTACCCAGACAGACAGAAAACAACAAATTGATTCAGTTGCCACATGGCTGAAGCATTTGTGCTGAGAGAAAACAGTGAGTTTTACACCGCTGAGCCAATTCAGAACATGTGCTCGATTGCATGTAGAAAGGAAAACAAAAGACTGAAAAGCCTCGCCCACAACTGAACAGTTTTACCAGTGTGGGTATTATTTCCAATATGACAGAACTGGGGCAAGCTCCTTACCTCAGACCAGGCTGAGAGAAACATCTGAAAACAAACTTGTCATCTTTTTAAAGGAATATATTACTCATATTGCCACCAGCTACGACAAGATACTTAGCACTTACTGACCAGAAGTCTCCTTCTTGTTACCGGCACATCTTTACCATGCTCTGCAACATGTATGTGGCAATGACAAGGACAGAGGAGAAGTCACCTCCGAGGTGGACGATGATCCTGTCCTGGCCCCTGAGCAGTCAGGTGTGATGGGGAGACTGGGGGAAGCGTCATCACAGAGCAGGCACTTGCCCAGGTATCGAGCAGATCAACACTGCCTTCGAGGATTTTGCAGGTGCCTAAAAGCTATGCAAGCTGAGTAAAAATAAAGAAGGCAAAGCTTCACTTTTCACTGAACCTTGGTGTGTTTTTTCTGCTCAGTGTGTTCAGTCTGTTTAGTTACCTAAAACAAAAGACAACTGCTCATGTATCCTTATTATTATTGTACAGCTGGTGTTTTATGAGTGTAATGAGTGGAACTACCCCACCTTGCTAAATTTAGTGTAAGAAGCTGTGAGATGCATGGGATTATAACTGGCTCTTCTCACTAACTTTGGTGTGGAAATTTTCTGAAACATTGGTGTCCCGATCCGATATCGGGGAGGGTTCTTAAACGATCCCAAGAGCGAGATTAAGACACAAACGAGGTCAGATGCTGTACAACCTTAAGAACTTTATTTAACAATAACAACTAATAATAGCGATAGGACAGAGAGGAAAAGATAGAGAAAGTCAGAATCCCTAAGCAAGAAAAACAGTAGAGGTGCAACTATCTACCACCACCACCAGGGATCCAGCGATGTTCCGTCAGCTTAGTCCCGGTGCAGATGATGGTATCCCAAGTTCCAAGCCGTGCTGAGGCCCCAGGTCCAGGTCCGGAAAAGCGTAGATGGCAGCCGCTACGTACACCAGCACCCACGCCAAGGAGCACCTAGTCCTTTTATCGTTCCAGTCCCCACGATTTCCCCGAAGAGTCCGCCCATTTCCACGGAGCTCGTTGTCCGCCCCGTGGTACGCAGGCCAGGCGTCCGGCTGGCGGGGGGGGGGGTCGACCCACAGTGCCATCTGCACATCTTCCTCCCCTCGGTTTCTTCACCCTGCTTGCGCGCAGATGCAGGCACCGCTAAGGCAGTTCTTGTCTCAGTCTCCGGGGGAAGTCGTGGTTTCGTACTGGAACTTCAAAGGGTGCTCCTTCAGCAGGTGTTACAAAAACAGGATGCTGGGGCCAGGAAATGGTGGTCATGAAGCAGCAATGTTGAGACAAACAAAGTACAGTTCCCTACAATTGGTTCTACAAGGTGGAAGTGATGAGGCAATAAATTGCATTGAATACCATACATAAATATTATTCACTTATTTAGACAAGAAAACAGAAATATGACAATATATCCTAGTCATTGAACCATTGAAGTTGCATAGGAAAGAGTGTGTTTCAGACTGTTAATTCACATATTTATTTATTTATTATTTTACTAGTAATAGCCTGTGGTGTAAAACACATTTTAAGGAGAAAGGCCCATGATGAGATAATACAGCAGGTGGGTGAAGTCACATCGAGATTGCAGATGACACCAAGTAAGGGAGGACGAGTCAATGTGCATGAGGGTAGGGACACCATCCTCAGGAATGGACAGTGGTCAGAGGGGTCCAACAAGGGCCCCATGCAATTCAGACAGGAGAAACGGGCCGCCCTTCCCTGCGTAGACAAGTAATGACCAAATATTTGAGGATTTCCTTAGTAGTATTAGCAACAATTATTGCTAAGCTTAGCTCCAGAATGTGTCACTATCCCAGACAGAGCTTTCACTGCTCCAGCATGTTGCTGCAAAGACTCTGTTTCAATCACTCAATACCTCTTGAACAAACAAGAGAAAGGACAGGGCCAGAATATAGAAAGAATTCAGGCAAATTTTTACTGCACACGCAAAAGTATTTTAAAAGAGGTTGTTTTCTATGGAAAAACATGGTGGTCTTAAATCTATTATCTAAGTAAAATATAAATTTAAAGTAAATATTTCAAAAATATAATCAGGTGAGTATATCTTTTCTTCAAGCTACAGTTTTAGAATCTCACTTTTGTGTTACCATTTTTGCTTCATATTAAGAACATGTTAGGTCTTCAATTTGTTCTCAAACTGGGACAAAACACAATTCGGGATTGTTAAGAATGGTCTTGAAAGTAAATATATGTTTCTCAACCTCTTTGAAAACAAATATTATATCTCTTCCTGTCCCTGCTCCACAATGCTCAATAATGGTGGTAAAACTGGGGGGAAAAAAAAAAAGCATTAAGCTGTTTTGTAAGGAAGTTTTTCTTAAGGGTTGCAGAAGGAAATGCTTTCCGCTCAGAAAAATATGTGAATTTTGAACATGTATGTAATGCAATGACCAAATTTATCCTGAGAGGTACTTATGTCTTTTATGAAGGGAGTCAGTTTCTGTGGTATGTCATCAGCAGCTTATTGATTGTTAATATACGTAAAAGGACACTTGAGAGACAATTAGCTGCATTGACAGCTTGTATCACAAGATAGGGAGGATTGCAGGTAGTCCAAATACTGACTACTTTGAAAGGGCTCAGTAGAGTCAGTCTTTTTAAAGAGTTTCTAATGGAAACTTAAATTCCAGCTGTGTAAAATTAATTGATCCACTTTCTTTCTGCAATATCCAAACTTTGTGCTAATTGGATAATGTTTTCTTCTTCAAACTGAATCTTCACCTAGGATTTTCAGTAAATAAAGACACAAAATGAGCTAGCACATATGCAGAAGGGGAGTATTTTAGTTGAAACTGAAAAAAACCCAAAACAAACACCAAGGTACCAGAAAAAGATCCTTGGGAATCCAGTGTTTACTATTCTTGAGATTAAATCAGCTCCCAGAGTATGTTGAAAACATACTGTCTGTGTTCATAGAATCATAGAATCATAGAATGGTTTGGGTTGGAAGGGACCTCAAAGATCATCTGGTTCCAACTCCTCTGCTGTAGGCAAGGACACCTCCCACTAGACCAGGTTGCTCAAAGCCCCATCCAACCTGGCCTTAAACAGTTCCAGAGAGGGGGCATCCACAACTTCCCTGGGCAACCTGTTCCAGTGTCTCACCATCCTCATAGTAAAGAGTTTCTTCCTAATATCTATTTTAACTTAGTTATCTTAGTTATCTTAGTGTTACCAAAGCATCCACAGTTTCACCTTCTTTACGTAGACATGCAGCTGCACAAGCAAAGCAGCCTCACCACAGGTGCAGTCAGTTCATGCCGGGCAATGTGCACATCGGTCCCATTCAACCGCTTACTGGAGCGCAGGGACTGTAGCTAAACTGTGGCACCACAGGCTGGCATCTACATAAAACATCCCTGTTCAGTGGAAAACGTTCTCACCAAGCACCATGCCCTACCATGGTCATGCTTTTTCCACGATGAAGTTGAAATCTCTCCAAGGATGATAGTGCAGCAGCTCAGACTGGCTTGTTTAATTGAAAAGGCTGTTCTCTACTTCAGAGACAATGACTGAATTTAGATTCCTCCAGAAGGTAATTCAGAACATCTAAAGTAGACAATGCTAAGCACGTTGTTGGTCTGAGGTCCTTACTATTTACCTGCTAAATATCACCTTAGCTACACTACCAATTAAAATGGAGCATATGCTTGACTGTAGCAAACTAGCTTTATCTCAACCAACCTAATGAAAGGAGACATTTCTTTTTTGTTTTGGTAAAAAAATACAACGATCCAAAACCACTAAAAATTTGCTTCCTTAAATTTGCTCTTGGCTGACATGTTACCAAAACAGATGAAGGTGGTTTTGGTAAGAGAAAGGTACAATTGCTGTATAAAAGCTATGCTCTTTCTTCAGTCTGACACTGTGATGTGCATTTGATATGCTTTTTCCACACTAGAAAGCCAGCTTTCCTGATATATTTACATTATAGCTTGGGGTTTCCACCACATACAAAGTCAGTTTTATTTTCCTCCTTCTGAAATTTCAATTTAATGTTTATGGACTCTAAAAATATAGCCTTGCTATTCCCATCTCCATGGGAATAATTTCCATCAGTAGTTTATACTCATGCATGTCTCTAGTCTATGCTGATTTGTTTTTTTCTGCTGTTCCAACATGTCTCAGGCAAAATGTAGATGGTTCTATGTGAAATATTTTGGGGTTTCAAGTTCTTGGTATGTGTTTTCTTACTCTTTATTAACTTTCTCTAGTTTTATGTTGACTTAATGTTTTGCATTCTTCAGATAGCATTGAGACACTGAGAATGAAAAAACAGAATCTGATATTTGAAGGAATTTAAACTATCCCCCATTAGCTCTGTCTTAAGTAGCATGTACCTCAGCCATTTTGTGCAGGAATGCCTAAGCAGCCACACCCCAGATGCCTTTCAGCTCCAGGAGCTAACATTTCCCTCAGTGCAGGCCTGTTTCCATCTCACCTCATGTTATATATTGGTTGTCCCCTTCTGCAGTTGTCTTCTCTTTTTAGCTTTAATTTTAAATTTCCTTAAAAAAATGGTCACACTTGCTATTCTCTTTCTAATATTCTTAGTTGTCTTTATTTGACCAAAGGCTAATCAGACATCTCAATTTCTCATCATTTCTTTTATTTTAGAGCAAAATAAAACAGAAAAACATAGACACACAGCTTTCAAGCTGCCTGGTGAGTTTCTTGGTTGTCTCATGTACGTCTGGATAACTCAAACCCATCTTTTTCCTATTTTCCTAAGTTATTATAGGATCTGAGATGGTTACTAAATTGGTTTCAAGTCTCCACCCATCCATCAAGACATGGAAATGGGAAACAAATCTTTAAAGTTATTATGACAAAACATTTTATTTATTAAAAGGGTACATTAGATCATCTTGAAACTGTTACTGAATCTGTAATAACAGCAACAACAAAATTTCAAAAAGAAACACTAAAATATTCAAAAATACTCTGTGACAATGTTTCCATTTACCTTAGGAAGAAAAATCATCTAAACAAATAAAACCATCTCAAGGTCTAAATTTTTGTTTTGTTTGGAAACAAAATATGAACAAAATGGTTCAACTTTTATTTTCATTTTACAAAAGAAGCCAATAACCCTTTGGGGTTAAGCCTGTTTAGTTAGTTAGTTTCAGTTGAATACTGAACAGCTTACCCTTGTTTCTTGAGGTATAGCAGATGCTGTGTCTTGGACTGTCATTTCAGTTACTGTCAACAAGATCTTCTCCTTGATGACTAAACCCTAATTTTCTCAGCTTTCCTAAGAGAAGTTAAAGGGGAACCAAGAAGCCAGATTTCCTCTTACTCTGTTGAATATCAGCTGATTTGTGAGTGTATACAAAAGGTATATGTATGTTATAAAACATGATGATTTACAGCAAATTGTGGGCCAACAGTAAAGGAAACTACGCTAAAGCTCAAGATAATGTTTAATCTAATTAATTGACCATTTATATCTCATGTATAATTTAAATAATGGAACTGAACTTAAAATATTCTGTGAACTGACCCAAAGTTTGCATTAACTAATGGGGAAGATCCTATTTTCATACTGATCATGAAATAATTTCTACTCATGCTGAGATTCAACCCTGATTTGTTTTAAATGGCAATCTAACATTGAGAGTACCTGAAGGGCAACTAAAGTCAGCGGCCAGCAGGGTCAGGAAAATGGTCTTCCCCCTGTACTCAGAACTGGTGAGGCCGCACCTTGAATACTGTGCTCAGTTTTGGGCCCCTCATTACAAAAAGGACATTGAAATACTTGAGCATGTCCAAAGAAGGGCAACGAAGCTGATGAAGGGTCTGAAGCACAAGTCTGATGAGGAGCGACTGAGGGAACTGGAGTTGTTTATACTGGAGAAGAGAAGGCTGAGTGGAGACCTCATTGCCCTCTACAACTACCTGAAAGGAGATTGTGGAGAGGTGACTGTGAGACTCTTCAGCCAAGTAACAAGTGATAGGACAAGGGCAATGGCCTCAAGTTGCACCAGGGGAGGTTTAGACTGGATATTAGGAAGAATTTCCTTACAGAACAGGTTGTCAGACATTGGAACAGGCTGCCCAGGGCAGTGGTGGAGTCCCCATCCCTGGAGGTGTTTAAGAGTTGGGCTGACATAGCACTCAGGGATATGGTGTAGTTGAGGACTGACAGTGTTAGGTTGATGGTTGGACTCAATGATCTTAAAGGTCTTTTCCAGCCTGCATGATTCTGTGATTCTGTGATTCTGTCTCTTCATAAGCTGAGTTTATAAAGAATTTCCTGCAAGATCTCTGTCTGCTTCCTGGGACATCACAAGCTGTCTAATACAATTAACAAATTTCCCATGAAGTGTAGCTGTTTCTACTGGGGCCCAAGCTAACTTCTCATGGGTGGATGAATAGAACAATCTCACCCTCATTTGTGGAGCTGTGAACTCCGCCATTCTGTGGAACAGAGATGGCATTCTGCTCTCTGCCCAGCACACAAAAAATCTCTTGTTTTTTCCACCACTTTTTGTTAGTCATTGGACACTCTTGTCCTGTTTGAGCTGCTACCAGAGAAGACCATGAAAGCCCAGAAGTCCTCAGCAGTGAATAACCAGGGAGACAAATGTTTGCACTGGGAATACAGACAGAGCATGAGACAGAACAACAGCATCCTGTGACAACATCAGCATCCATTTGCCTGCCTGTGGTTAAAGGGCAACTTTGTTTGTAAGGACTGGTGTCAAAAAAGCCAAAAGAAATTATATAGATTAAGCTTGCTTGTGGTACAATGCAGCGTTCTCTTCAAGTCAAAGCATAACAAAAGTTCTAGTAACATATGAAAACCATGAACCATTTTGGCTTTTATTTTTTACCTTCATAAAAGTCACAAAATCACCTAGGTTGGAAAAGACCTTTAAGATCATCAAGTCCAACCATTAACCTAGCACTGGCAGTCCTCAACTTTACCATGTCCTTGAGCACTGTTGACATGACTCTTGAACACCTCCAGGGATGGGGACTCTGGTGGAGTGGGCAGCCTGTTCCAATGTCTGACAACCTATTCTGTAAGGAAATTCTTCCTAATATATAGTCTAAACCTCCCCTGGTGCAACTTGAGGATATTACCCTTGTCCTATCACTTGTTAATTAGTTAAAAACACTCATCCCCACCTCTCTACACCCTCCTTTCAGGTAGTTGTAGGGAGCAATGAGGTCTCCCCTCAGCCTCCTCTTCTTGAAACTAAACAACCCTGGTTCCCTCAGCCGCTCCTCATCAGACTTGTGCTCCAGACCCTTCACCAGCTTCATTGCCCTTCTTTGGACATGCTCAAGTATTTCAATGTCCTTTTTGTAATGAGGGGACCAAAACTGAACACAGTACTCAAGGTGCAGCCTCACCAGTGTCAAGTACAGGGAGGGGTAAGATCACCTCCCTGGTCCTGCTGGCTGCACTATTCCTGATACAAGCCAGGATTCCATTGGCCTTCTTGGCCACCTGGGCACACTGCTGGCTCATGTTCAATTGCTGTCAATCAACTCCCCCAGGTCCTTCTCTGCCTGGCAGCTTTCCAGTCACTCCTCCCCAAGCCTGTAGCGCTGCTGGGGGTTGTTGTGGCCAAAGTTCAGAACCCAACACCTGACCTTATTGAAACTCATCCAATTGGCCTTAGCCCATCACTCCAGCCTGTCCAGGTCCCTCTGCAGAGCCTCCCTACCCTCAGACAGATCAACACTCCCACTCAACTTGGTGTCATCTACAAACTTATTGAGGGTGCATTCAATCCCCTCATCCGGATCATCGATAAAGATGTTAAAGAGGAGTGGCCCCAATACTGAGCCTTGGGGAACACCACTTGTGACTGGCCGCCAACTGGATTTAACTCCATTCACCACAACTCTTTGGGCCCAGCCATCCAAACAGTTTTTTACCCAGCAAATCAGATGCCCATCCAAGCCTTGAGCAGCCAGTTTCATCAGGAGAGTGTCGTGGGAAACAGTGTCAAAGGCTTTACTAAAGTCAAGGTGGATGACATCTACTGGCTTTCCTTCATCCACCAAGCTAGTCACCCAGTCATAGAAGGACATCAGGTTTTTCAAGCAGAACCTGCCTTTCATAAACCCGTGCTGACTGGGCCTGATCATCTGGTTGTCCTGCATGTACTGCATGATGATGCTCAAGATGATCTTCTCGAACAGCTTCCCCGGCACCAAAGACAAACTGACAGGCCTGTAATTTCCTAGACCATCCTCCCAGCACTTCTTATATATGGGTGTCAGTTGGCTGACTTCCAATCTGTTGGGACCTCTCCAGCCATCCAGAAAAAAAGAAAAAAAAAGCAGCCTCTCCAGAACTGGGTGTTTTCTTACAGGAACAATCTCACTTGTTCTGTGTTGGGTGATTGCACTGTGTGTCTGTGAGCTGCAGTGTGGTCTCCAACTAGTAATTTTGTTGAATGCTGAGCTCTGGGTAAAGATACAACAAGATATTATCCACCAATTTAGATGTCAAGTAATGTCAATAAAATTTATTCCTTGACAAATCCCTTCTAGAGTTTATGTCATCCTATAAATATACATGTATAAGCATCTATAAAACTCTAATGGCAAACATTTAAATCTTTCTTCAGTCTAACTAGGAACATTTGAAAACATTCCTCCTGAATAAAATTAGTCTTTTGTCTCCCCACTATCTGTCATAGATTTATAGTCTTAGAAATACTTATAATGGTAATTTTTATATTTGCCGCATACTCAACAGAATCATCATAAATACTTATTTTACACTTTAGGTTTTCAAGTAACTCTCCTGGAAATGACCTGGGCATGTGATCATGGGAAAGGACTCTGATATCTGAGAAGAATGAAAGGAAATTTGGAGTTGGGGGTGTTCAAAAAATGGGTTGATGAGGCACTTGAGGCCATGGTCTAGTGGTTTAATGGTTAGGAATAGGGTGGGATAAAGGTTGAACTTGATGACTCTGAAGGTCCCTTCCAACCATAATTATTCTATGATTCCATGAATCTACTAAAGGGAGCAGATTTTAATAAAGGAATAACCTGGATCAATGATTAGTTTACTAGTATAAAAAGGCCTTTCAGTCCTCTTTGTCATGAAGTTGCTTAAGACAAAATTCCAGAAACTGGGATTTTTGGTGTCTAAGGTAACTAAGACAAATCCTCAAGGAAGGACTTAAGAATTTAATTGAGTTCATACTAGGTTTTTTTGATGGAAAATTCACCTATAGTTTGAATCAAATTAATATCTATTTGATATTTGAATCAAATTAATATCTACTCATCATCAACATATGACAGAAATATCAAGTTTAAAATGCTTTAACATGTCAGATGAGAAGATAGAGGGTTTGGGAGTTTTGTCTGAGGTTTGGTTTTCATTTTCATTTTTAGAGGAGTGTCACATTGATAAATTTTTTGCTGCCACACAGCAGGTAACAAAGTTGCTGGATAAAGTTGTGTGCTTCTGCTGAGTATTTTCTGTCCAGGGCACTGCTGGTAAACACCTTACACTCTGCAGGGAGGAGCAGCAAGGAAATCCCAGGACGCAGCTGTGCCCCGTGCTGACCCTGCAGTGGGATACAGCAAAAGTGTCCTCGACATAAGAGGACACCTGGATGACACACAAGACCTGAGTTGAAGTGACAAAGAGAGCAGAGGAAGGAACAGCCCTTTGGGCACTTTTTGCTGGTTCTGATGGTGGTCTTCTCTTCAAGTCAAAGCGGTGCTAATTAGCAGCCTCCTAATTGGTTTAGCAATGCAGGACCAGGTGTCTGAGCAGCAGCCTGTGCCACAGTGTTTCTGACGCCCACTCGCCTCTGCCCTTCGCTCAGGGAGCTGGTGGTCCTCACACCTGCAAACACCTCTAGCTCCAGTCCCTGCAGGTGTGGGCAACGTGGCACACCAGGAGCCCTTTAGCTACTCCACAGTCACAAAGTAACAGCTCCTTAAACCTGACGTGTGCAGGAGGGAGGGAAACACCTTCATCACAATGTCCTGAGAAAAGCACCCCTCCTTCCCTAATAACTTCACTGTCCTGGTACTTACCTTCATATTTGAAGGAACAAGCACCTTCTAGTAGTTACCTTCAAACAAACAACAAACAAAACCAGCCAGGAGAGTCCAGCAGGAGAGTTCCAAGAAAGTAGGAGATCTGCTGAGTGGAGCATCTAAGAAGTGTCACCACTTGGGTCTTTGTGACAGCTACGGTCTTGGCTGACACACTGGGCTGAACCAAGACACACTTGTCACTTAAAGTAAATAAATACCTAAAAAACAGAGTTCCTGTGGCTTCAGCTAAGGAAACAGGGATATCTGCTGAGAATCTAACAGTCACACATCGTCTGTGGAGTTGGTTTGTGGTATGCACTATTGGGAAAGAAATGTGTCTATTTTAATCTGACACCTCAATATCCCACCACAGTACTAAAACCTGGGTGTATCCCATAAACCCAGAGACCTTTTTCTGTCTGAGGCTGACCACCATCCAAGGGAAATGTCCCATACAGTTTTCTTTGTTCTGTTTTTCTGTTGTGGGACGGCACAGTCCAATTCCTTTTGAGCTTTGTTTTCAAGGAAATCCAGTCTGTGGTGGCATGGTGAGATGTGCTGGGGATCACATTTATTTCTGAGTGGGGCGTTGGCTTTTCTGCCATCCATACAACTTCAGCCTGGCTAAAAAGCAGTAATAGCACTTCCATCCCTCCTAAGACTATTTCATAGACTCTTAGGGAAAAGATAATTTGTGCATAACATTGGCTCATATTAATCACTCATGAATACCTCTGAGGGCCCAGATTCATCACAGGAAATAAAACGTTGTACACCCACATAGCCAAGACTCTCCTCTTGTGATGAAGTGTTTCTGTAAAACTGTGCAGAACAGCTATAGCAATTCAGATTCACAACCTATCCTAATGTTTAAGTAAAGCCAAGTCATTCCATATGTTTTCTCATATGCTTTCTTGTATAAAACATTAGTTGTAACATGTTTTAGGCTTTCTGAATAAGCAGCTGATGTAAAATTATCTCTGCAATAATACTGCTAAAAATATATTCCAAATATATTGGTTCCCTATGATTTCAGTTCACATTCAGTGAAATTAAGTTTGAAACCTGGCTCTTTTACACCTCTAGGGTATTGTAAACAACAACTTCACTTTATAAAGTAATGATCTAGTCAGACTGAAAAAATACAAGACTAGGCTCTGAGCTGGTATGAATCTTGGTCGATATATGGAAATTGAACTATGCTGATTTACACCAGCTAATGGGTATGACTTAGGATTTATATAACAAAATTACATAACTCTCTTTACTGTGGACTCATATTCATTTTCTAAAAATTCACTAAGTACTGTATCACCTCAAAGAGCAATTAAGTGTTTGACAACTTCACAGAGACTTTCTAAAATGTTCCTACAGCTTTAAAACCATGTCACCACTTCGGCAAAATGTACCCATAAATACACACTCAACCTGCAATTGAGCCTGCTGTGCTCAAGAAAAAACAATCACCAAATAACCCATTACTGCAGACAAAAATAGACAACAATGGTCAGTCCCTTAGCAGCAGACTTGTCTAGATTGAGCAAAAATACCTCGACACAAAAGAGTACAAAGCCTCAGTTATTAACCTCCCTTTGTGTCCTGTTGCTTAATCTCATTGTGCATATAGTCAGAAGCGAATTTATGTTCACTTTGGTAGCCTAATTTATGCTTCAGTATGATCTAAGAATAATGCATTGAGAACACCAAGTATATAAAAATAGAGGAAAACATAATTCTCACTCCAACTAAAGCAACTCCAATTTTTTTATTTAGAGCACTTGCTGACACAAACCCAGGCTTTTGAAGGAGGTGTTAGGTTCATCATGTTAAAAGCAGGCTGTACTCTGAGCATCTGGTGGACAGAAACAATTTTTATGAGCTACCAGTACCTGGCTACTAGTGCAATAGCTATATACTCCCTTTGCCCATGCTCCTAACTGACGTTTATCCTGTTGGGTTTTTTCCAAGCTAAAAAGAGAAATTGATTGATCCAACAGTCTCCTGCCCCACCCTCCTTTCTTTGCAACTTGCATTTCAGTTCAGCTCTGCAGTTGTCCTACTTTTCCTGTAATTTGACCTTGAAGCTCTAATCTCTTGCAAACGACATGATGCAATATGTGAGATGCCCAACATTTCCTGAACTGGTCTCATGATGCTGCTCATTCCTAGATGGAGACAGGAATTTTCAAACACCCAGGAAGGAGGAGGCAGAGAGGGTGACATCATCTTTGTCTTTCAGCATAGGTGTTTTCACCTCTACAGCCACTGACTATTGGCACCTGGATCAAGGTTGAGGAGGCAAATACAGAGTCTTGCATAGCTCTGCTCTAACTCTCTGCCTGAGGAAATGTTTTTATGACCTGTTGTCTTATATCCACCTTATACTCTGAGTTATACTAGAAAGATTTCCCCATGGTGTGCACTGACTCCCTAGACCTTGATGTGGGTTTGCAGAGTACTTGGCTCTGAAGCTGTTTATAATGCTGTTTGAAGGCAGTAATGGAAACCGACACTTTTTACAATAGTCTTTTGAGATATTTTTTCTTTTTTTTTTTTTTTTTAACAGGAAAGGAAGACTTTTTTTTCCAATTTAATGCAGATCCATATTTTTTGCTAGAATATATTTAATTTCTTTTTTTTTCCTTATTTTTTTAAGAATAAGCTATTTAAGCTGAATTCCTCTATCTTCTTGATCTCATCTGTTTTGATTTTGATTGTCTGTAAATTACACACTAAACCCTACAAGAAAGTAAGATGACTTCAGATCTCTACATGGTTGGCTGGTGGGGTTCATAGCCTCCCAAATATTTTCACCTATGTGAGTCCATCTCATGGCAATCTGTATGGGCTATCTAAGTCCCAGTCCATAGCAGATGGGCAATGAAGCTGGTGAAGGGTCTGGAGCACAAGTCTGATGAGGAGCGGGTGAGGGAACTGGGGTTGTTTATACTGGAGAAGAGGAGGCTGAGGGGAGACCTCATTGCTCTCTACAACTACCTGAAAGGAGGCTGTAACAAGGCAGAAGTCAGTCTCTTCTCACAGGTAACAGTGATAGGATGAGGGGTAATGGCCTCAAGTTGTGCCAGGGGAGGTATAGACTGGATATTAGGAAAAATTTCTTCACTGAAAAGGGTTATCAGACACTGTCACAGGCTGCCCAGGGAAGTGGTGGAGTCCCCATCCCTGGAGGTATTTAAGAGATGTGTAGATGAGGTGCTGAGGGACATGGTGTAGTGGTGAATTGGCAGCGTTAGGTTAATGGTTGGACTTGATGATCTTAGAGGTCTTTTCCAACCAAGGCTATTTTATGATTCTGTTGTATAATTCTAAGCTCTCAGTGCTGGCAATGCTGGAACAGCCCTGGGACTGTTCTCTCAAGCTATCACTGTATTTCTCTTCACTCTTTTTCTCACCATCTGTCTTTTTTTCACAGCCCAGCTGCATAGGCTGGAGTTACTGTTGCTCCTGCCCCTGTTCGTAATTCTTGTTTGTCTTTCTGTTGTGGTTGTACTTTGGTTTTTTCCCCCTGTGCTCTGTCCTCTCCCTGGTTTTGCACCCAGGATCTGGCCTTTTGTCTCTCTGACATTATACCTTTGCCTCTTTTCTCTGCATTTGCTTAAAAACAAAACCTTAAAAACAAATGTTTTGTTCATATATGTATCTATTCCTTCATGTAATTTTTCTGTCCAAACTAAATAAAAGTATAAAACTGACCCCAGATTTTTTGTTATATTTTATTCTTTTAATGTGCTAACGAATGGATACAAATATTTATCCTAGTCTTCATTTTCGCAGTAGATTAAGGCCACATTATCCAAAGAGCTCTGCTGCCCCCTAGGAAGCTAGCTAAGACTTTGGACTACCTAGTAAATTCATTCCTCACATACACATACACACATGCAATGCCAGACTTTTTTCAGGTTTTGTTTCATTTTGGGCTGTGAAAAGACAAGAAGAAAAACAAACAACAACAAAACCAAACAAACCGGAATAAACCAAAAAAAATTTAGTTTTAATTTGAATTTTCTGTTTAAAAGCAATATTATATATCGCAAATCAATGCAAAAAATTGAAATGTCAGATTACTGGTCAGATTTTACTAGAGCTCGTTTCTCACCAGAAAGCAGATTTTCAGAAATTAAGAATTTTTTGAATAAGTGAAACCAAACATTCAGAAGCACTTAAAATTTCCAATGAAATTTTCTGAGAGGAAAATATTACAAATAGAAGGATTTCTACTAGGTACTCTTAAGGCCCATACATTTTACTTTCTTTAATGTGGGCTACACTTTCGAACACTAAGTAGGTAGGTTATACACCTAGAAAGGCTGAGGGCCTGATTTTCAAGAGATAAATAGGCAGCTAGTTACTTGTTGATCTTTTATTGAAAACTTGTGTACAAACTGGGGAGCATGAGGATAAAAGTACTTAACACTAATAAAAGGTTCTTGTGTTTTGTGTGCCAAGTGTTATCCACCAAAACCTGAGAAACCTTACAAGGGTCTCTTTTTGAAAAGGTACCTCTTTTTTTTGGGCAATTTCTAGGTATCTTAGTTAAAATTCTTATTTTTCCAACGCCATCATTGTTGTCACTGCTGGAAATTAGATTAATCTGTCTAGTTCTAAGTCTAATGGCATCGCCTTATTCTGAAGACTCTGGAGCATCAGATGTTCTCTCATAGTCACAGACCATGGTTTGGGATGTGACAGCTGAAGTGAACTGCAGAAACTAGAGTCCCCATGAATTCATCTGGACTTTATGTGAGTGCAGGCATTTCCCAAAATGTCCCAGAAATGGTGAAATCTTTTTTTTTTTTTCAAACATGGCATGGTGGGCAATGAAATGTAGTACATTCAATTTAAGTCTCTCTGTTTTTGTTTTTTTGGTTTTTTTCATATGTCTCCAGCAGACTGTGGATTTAAGTCAAAAAGTGTTTTCTTAATATTTTAACTCCTTGGAGGAACAAAGGGCAAAGGGATGTGACATTTTTCTAAGACTTTCTTAACATGAGTTTCTCTAGAGAAAATATGAGCAAGGAAGAAATGTAGGCTAAGCTCTCTTCAGAGAGACAACATGACAGTCAGTGAAGCTTAAAAATTACTTTGCACATGAAAATAGAAATCAATAGAAGCAGAACAAAATACATATTTGTAATATTACATATATACACTCAGGAAAACAATTATAAAGCTGTAAGTGTCCAGCCAAATGGCTTGTTTTCCAAAAGTGCTCTTCTGACTTGGATGAAATTCTGAGATGCCCACAGCTGATACAGTTATAAAATCTAAAATTATAATGGCTGGTTTTGTAAACATTTAATGCTCATTGTCTTCTCAGCTGTTCAAGTAATTGCAATTAGTATGAGTTTATCCCTCAGGCCATTTGAAAGCGCTACTTTCAAGCATTTTGGAAGAGTATTTTGCTAAATAATTGACCAGATGATTTAGATATGCTTTGTAATTTTACGTCTCACACAGACCATATCCAACTAAGACAAACTTATTAAAAAGAAAAGAAAAAATAGAATAAAATGTTGCATGTGACCAGATACTTGAGGTTTTGAGGACAGAGTGCCTTCTGTGAGTGGGTTACTCTTTTACTGTGGATTTGGCGGTTTATGTGCCTCCAGTAAGAACTTGATAGTGAAATCTGTAGCTCGACTTTGCATTTTTCTGGGATTGCATACAGCTGAGCTAACAATAAGTGAAGATATATGGTTAATAACAATAAAACATAGGTTTTGAGAAGGTTTTCATTCTGGGAAATGTATCAGTTCTCTGGTCTAGATTAAAATTTTTTTAAATCTTGGTAGAACTGAAAATGGTAGTCCCCATAAATTTCCACTGTTTACTTCTGCTTTGCCACACAAAACTTTGCAAGTCACAAGTACATTGCAATATGAAGTTTCTAAACCTGATGGAATTAGCATCAAATGCCCCAAAAAATAATCTCTAAAATATTACATATTTAACCACAGAACATTTGAAAATACTCCCCTCTGCAACACAAAAGCAGAGCTGAAGAGGAAAAAAAAAACAAAACACATCTTTATATGAGCATAATCAATACTTTGAGTGTATAAATGATGGGATGTAAGCATATCAATTCTACTGAAACTTGTTATATTGCTTAGAAATTCTTTTCTCATCTGTTTCCAGAGGAATTCTGTATGCAAACCGCTCATCACCTGTAAAGCTGACTTACACTAAAATGGAAATTATGCATCCAAAGAAAAAATGAATGAGATGGTCACCTAATGTCGTGATAGAGATCAGATGCGAGTCTCTTCACACAACTATGAATCACATGATTTTGAAGAAAAGTGTAAAATGCTAAAATCAAACATGTACACATGAAAAAAAAAATGGAGAACTTCTTGAGAATAGGTGCTCACCTACCATTTCTTTTCAAATGCAAAATCCTGGATTTTTGTAAACCTCTGTCCTTTTTGTAAACAAAAGATTTTTTTAATTGTTTTGGGGTATTTGAAGGTACATTCCTTTCCCAGTGAATGATTTAAAAATATATCAAAGTATAAGTGCTTTTAACATTTCCTTCTCCTTGGAGAAAGGCTGTCATTTTATGGTGAGTATATATTGTATTTAGTGAGAAATTCGGTGAATTCAGGAGAACCTGGAAGATCTTGGCAATAGGGACTTCTCAAATCCGGAATAAAATCTTACTTTTCTTCTTTTTTTTTTTTTGTATATAGTTGCTTGTCAAATCCACTATCAATCTGTATCTTGCTTGTGGAACTCCAAAAATAATCTGAATAATACATCTATGAGACTTCTGAAGTGTAGAAATGGTATTTCTCTGCAAATCTTTGCTATGGAAGCACATGTGTGCCAAAGTGCCTCAGAAATCTTTCTCTACAAAGGCAGAAATAATTGCTATTTCATTGACAGAGCACATCTGGAATACCTGACACCTTAACTCATTTCCATGCTCTCCAACAGGTGAAAATAGAAATGTTCTAATTAAAAAACAGCCTCCTACATGTTTTAGAGTGTAAATGTGTATGGGGTAAGCACACATACAAATCTGGCCTGTCCTGATCGGGTGAAAAGCATGGATCCTGAAAGTATAGGTAGCCTTGGCATATCTTCCTTCTGTTACACAGTGGCTGAGGAAAGAATGTAAATTGGCAAAATTAATAATTCTCTCTATCTTCTTCAAGTTGTTTTGGTCAACTGGTCAGTAGAGAATTAGGGGATGGACACATTCTGTAATAACAAAAGATAGTTGCTGGAGAGTTGTGTGCCATCGGAAAACACAACCAGGCTCTGCCTGACGCTGCCTAAGTGTGGGGTGCCCAGCATCTGGAGGCACATGAGATTGACTCACTGTCTGTACTACTCTGCTTAGCCTGTCTTACTGAAATAATTGTCTTATTAAGCCATTTGTTGTCATGCCTTCCTTACCCAGGTCCATAAAGAGCCCTGACCAGCTCCCTCCATCTCCCTCACCGCCCCATGCAGAACAAACTTGTGCATCTCACACGCAATTAGCCCCCAGCCTCCCTTTTCCAGACTGCCCAGACACTTGAACTCCTATTGGATCTGTCCCACTTACCAAACTGTGATGCGAGCAAACCCCTTTCATGAACATCACTCTCTTCTTTCTCCAGGATTTCTATCATAACGTTCTTGAGGAACTTATATTTAAAAGGGACTGAATTATAGATAGGGTTATGCTAAGAGTATCATTTATCATTTAAATCTATGGCTGTAGAATTAGAACAATTGGAAATGAAAAGACAACGCTGGCACTGGAAATCAGACTGTTTACCTCTTGCAAAACAAGTGACCTTGCAACAGATGTAAAGAATAGAAATAAAAAGATCTAGTGTCCTCATTACATGGTGATGTGCAAATTTTCACATAGTTTTAAAAGATCGTTGAAGACTAAAAGAAAGAATAACACAATGGCATTGGTGCTAAATCCCTCTAAATATTAAGTAATGGTTTTTGTAAATTCCAAGAGGACAGACACTTAAAAATATAAATGAGCAGAACAGAAGATCTCTGAGATGGTTAAATAAAAACCCACAAGAGTTGTCGGGAGTCCAGTGCTGCTATTTCCTACTGCAGCAATCCATTACTGGTTTCTGTCTGGTCTCTGCTGGGTTCACTCTGTTGTTTTGGCTGATATAGACTCAGACTTGTAAAGGGCTCCTAAGTCTGGTGCTCTCTACTTACCTCTCTCCAGGTTAAATCCTTCTCAACATTAATAAAAACAAAAACTAAGACAAAAACCAACCAAAACCAAATGAAAAAACCACCACCACAACATCAACAAAACCAAAACAAACAAACACAACCAAAACCAAATAGTTATTTTTTATTGTGCCTGGAAACTCTTTCCTTCCAGTGCCATTAATAGAGATCATTTGCATGCCAGCTTGGCACCTTGCCTTCTGCATCCACATACCCTCTCCTTTCTCTCACCAGAAATCCCTGGGCATCAGCAGGGGGAGGTCGGAAAATGTTTTTCTAAGTAAGGAACACGGACAAGTATGTCAGCAGCTTGATTTTATCTAGACAGAGACTTAGACTCTCTTGAAATTATTATTAAGACAGAGAAAAAATATTGTTTAACAGAGCAAATGCTTTTTCTACCATATTAAAAAATGATTGTTTTTCACTTTTGGGGAAGGTTTGTACACATTAAATGTTCTGTGTAGCTTTGTCTGGCCCTGGTTCATCCAGTATGTTTGAGTAGTTTGTGGTGCATAAAATTTATACTGTATCCAATAAGGGACATCACATTCATACTGTTTTGTGCATCTACCTAAATCACCATGGATGGTAAATTGACTGAAAATAATGAATGTCACTGTGAAGCAGAACTGTCTATTGATCTTTTACAGGGATTAATTCATTTCAGTTTTTATACTCAATTTTGAGTAATGGAAAAAAAAAAATCATGCCTAGGCAAAAAAAATATTTGTACTTATAATCAACTTGATTTTTTTTTTCTTTTTCTTGCAGGGTACAAATAGTGCTGTACTAGCATGAATAGAGCTGTGTCAGCAGAGAAAAGATTGCATTAATTTGGCATTTATGACAGAAACAAGAAACATGAGTCATAGCAACTGCTTTTTGTGCGTGACAGAAGAAATTAACTTCATAGAAAATCCAGCTAAAAAGACACTGCTGAGATTATCACTTCTAATTAAAAGTAGTGGCATATATGAGTTTAAACTAGAGCATAATCTGAGGTTCAGATATTTCTTCAGTTTTTAAAGAACTGAACTTTGCATCAGGAAAGCTTTGTATGAGCAATAGGGTTGCCTGCAGGACTGGCAGTAGAATACAGAGTCCCTAAATCCATTTCAGGTCATATAGATGACCCTGATAAAATATTACGTTGCCATGTATAAGACAACGTTTTATTATTCTAGCAAAATAAATGGTTAAAAACATGAAGCTTTATAATATATTGTGAGATTTTGAAAGAATAACTTAGCTTTTATGTCTCTTGAAGAGCCGCTAGCCTGGAGAGTGAAACTTGCAATAAATACAAGTCACCAATATGAGGAAAGCTATTGGTTTACCTGAAATAAAGCCTTGAGCAAGAATGAGACATTAAAACCCAGGAGGTCAATGCATTTACCCACACATGTCAAAAGGCACGACCCTCAAGTGGGCTTCTCTCCCCAGAAGTCAGTTACCTGACGGAAAGTAGCCAAGAGACCTCCCCTCCCATATGAGGAGAGGCTGAGAGAACTGGTTATGTTTAGCCTGGAGGAGACATGGGGGATCTCGTCAGTGCTTAATAAATCTAAAGAGAGGATGTCAGGAAGATGAGGCCAGACTCTTCTCGGTGGTGTCCAGTGACAGGACAAGGGGCAATGGGCACAAACTGGAA
This sequence comes from Podargus strigoides, assembly GCA_028020825.1. Taxonomy (NCBI): domain Eukaryota; kingdom Metazoa; phylum Chordata; class Aves; order Caprimulgiformes; family Podargidae; genus Podargus; species Podargus strigoides. The sequence continues at coordinate 91,236,263 of CM051663.1, read as the reverse complement.
CACAGGAGATTCAGTCTTAACATAAGGAAACACTTCTTTACTGTGAGGTTGTCTGAGGACTGGCACAGGCTGCCCAGAGAGGCTGTGAAGTCTCCGTCTCTGAAGACATTTAAAACCCATCTGGATGTGTTCCTGTGTGGTCTGCCCTAGGAATCTGCTCTAGCAGGGAGGTTGGACTAGATGATCTTCAGAGGTCCCTTCCAACCCTACTACTCTCTGTTGTAGTGTGATTCCGTGATCTGTAAATGACACATTGGCTTTGATGACGACATGACATAAATCAGAAAGAGCAGAAGATGGAGGGTGAAAAATGTCAATTTGTATAGATCTGAGATATTATTTTCCCATTTTTGTCCCAAGGGGAATAAATGAAAGAGATATAACCAAAGGAGCCAGAAGAGAGCTCTGCACACTCACTTTTTCTTGCACTGAATGCAAATCCAGAGAGACACTGTCACAAAACAAAAGTTTCAGAGGAAGAAGGGATGTAGCCAGTGTCTCAAAGACACACCCAGTATGGGGACATCAGGAACAGAACAATGTTCCCTGCAGCTTCCATTTTTGACAAAGCTTTCTCCCAGGCCCAGTAACACTCTTGCGGTTTTAACAGCAGCAGCTCATATTTTGTAGATAATTGTCCCAAAAAATGATGGGATGCTGCTCTTAAGTCTCCTTCTTTAGTGCTCAAAAAAAAAAGAAATGAAGGATCTGTTCGAGAGAAGCTCCAGGGACAAACAATGACATTTGGGAGCTAAACTTTTCCTCTACCAAAGAAATTAGCTGTAAATGAAGGGTGCTGAAAGCTTTGGCCAATGCAGGATGGTTCATCTATTTTTACCAGAGCTGAAGCGAAGATCTAGAGCAGAAGCAGTTATCTTAAGAAACTGACCTTCCTGATGGAAAATGTCATTGCTATAGACCAGATAGTTTATGTACCAGGAAAGCAAACCGTTAAATTCAGGGTTGTGTGTTCATTTCTCTGCCTAACCAATCACTCTCCGTGCGACTATGTGTGAAACAGTGGGGTCATTAAAGCAATTAAATCTTTCACAGTGGTATCTGCACCTTGACTGCAAATTAAATATTGACCCAAATCTTTGGCAATACCTCATCTCTGAATTGTATTTCAGACCTGAAAATGGCAAGCCTGAATCTGAAGTCTAAAAGATAGAACAGGTTAAAAAATGCAGGACACACACATAATTTAAAATTACTGTAACTTCCACTTAACAGCCTTGGTTTTCCAGAACTGAAAATTCCTCATTGCACCTATCATTGCTGATTTACCTTGCAGTGCACCTTTTAGGTCCATTTTGGTAATTTTAAAAATTTATAGTTCTCATTATCTTCACTGGTCCGCTTATCTCCTAACATAGGAGGCACATTTTATTCACATCTCCTCTACTTACTGCTTTTACTTCTATTACGTTTATTTGTTGTTTTTTTTTTTAAAAAAAAAGAATTTTATATTAATTCATTCTACCCTGGTCAAAGTCATGATTATTCTTTGGTGTTGAAATCACCTCTGTAAATCGAACTGAAGCCTTAGGTAACTTAAATGTACTTTGACAGACTTTTTTCTGTAGCTATAAGAAAACATATTTCTGGGTCAGAAGGGTATTTAGCTGCCAAGCCTTGGGGCTAGCTACATCCAAAAATAATTGTAGTTACAGCTGGAATCATTATTGTTTCACCCAAGGAAGTAACTAACTGAACTGTTTTCTATGCGCTTGCATGACTCTGTTTTGGAGAGAATGGGATGGGAATTTTGCACACTCTCAATAATTAAAATATATTGTAGGAAAAAAAAAAACTCATGAAGCAACATCTATTTCAATAACTGTGTGGTGGATTGTATGGTAAGATAACACTCAGGAACAGGCAGGGCGATTCTGCCACAGCCATTCCCCTCTGCATTAGATGAGGTGAATTAACCTGCTCTGTTTTAGAAAGACCTGGGGCTCCAGACTAACTTCAGGCTTTCACTTTCAAACTCCCCTTTGAACTTTAACAGCTGTGAAAGTGCTCAGCACAAAAGCATTCAAGACCATGTCACCTGCTGACGCCCTCAGCATTTTCTTAGTAGTTTGTCATTTTTGGCTTCTTGCTCATGTCCACATTACAGAGAAAGCCACTTACCAGGTTAGGGATTTAAGTCTCAGGCCATGCACCAGCTGAGCAGACACCCAACACTGCTGTGCTCAGTTGATTACCATCTATGTCATCTTTTCAGCTCACACTCTGCATTTTAACATCACTGTCTGTCCATGATCGATGGGAAAACTGGGGCTGCCAGAATGAGGTATGACTGGGAAATTGGAGCATGATATACTCCAAAATGTGCTCCAAAGTGTAGGGTCATTTATCACGTCAGAATAGCATTAACCTTTGAACTAAGCATGTTCAAAATCTCAATGTCTGCTATGAATACAGAATTGGCATGGAAGCCTTTCTTCTACAGCTGATTTAGATGATTTTATTCTGGGAATAAAGCAAACATAGTTGACCCTACAAAACGACGTATTAGGAGTAAGAAGTGATTTTTGATGTGATATTTGAATACAGGCTAAAACCTGTTTAGAAATGTATTGCAAACAAAGGTACAGCTTCAGACCCACCAGACAACAGTACTTGCAAATAAAACAAGTCATTGAGAGTGCTGGTGTAACTTGCTGTCTTGCTTTTCTCAAGAAAAAAGAGAGACAGAAGCTAATTCCTCACACTGCTGTTCTCTTTAGAAACAATACCTTTCACAACATGAGATTGTTTATCTCAGGAAGGACAGTACATTTGTGAAGAAAAAAAAAAAAGAAAAGAAAAAAAGACAGGTTTATTTCAGCTTGTGCAGACCTTGTTCTGCTGAATATCATCAATAATGGTGACATCTTCAGTAATCAGAACGATTTGTCATAGGAGAGCTGGAAATAATTTCCTTCCCTCCCACCACCACCTTAATAGAAATGTTACAAGCACAGCGGGACATCACCACACTCAAATCTGCAAATACCAGTGAGTGAGCCAGAGATTTTGTGTGCTCCTTAAGTCGCTGCAAGAATTTCTGTGTGCTGTGCACGTGCAGAAGTCATTCATTTTTTGATTTTGTCTTCTTCAAAAATATTAATTCTCAATGACACAGGCTTACATGTTGCAGTAAAGTGTACACAGCAGAAATAAAATACGTCACCAACCGCCAGCATTCAGACTAGTGCAACTGACACACCTATGCACTGTAATCTGTGTCTGAAAGGACACTGTTGCAGATGTAAACCCCAGGCAGATGTAGTTGATAGCTTTTAGCTGGATAAGCAAGAGCTTGCTAGAGCTGTCATGGCAGGATGTTCCTGCCAGTGAAAGGGGGCAGAGGGCTGTGGTCAGAGGCTGATGACAATGGTCTCACCTGCTCTTCATGCAAACAGTATGGCAAACAGCTGGAGTGAAGGTCTCTGTGTCTGATGCATGCAGTTCTGCATGCCACCATGCCAGAGCTGCTCCTTTAATTGTCTTCTAACCCATGTGTATCCCTATGTAGAGTGTTTGCAATACAACACAAACAATGAACTGTCTTTCACTGCAATCTTGTGCACCTGGCAGTGTTGTAACCTGACCATGTTTTTACCGAGTGTTTGCCTGTGAGGTTTTCTGAGTACCTGCCTCTGGGTCCAACTCCTGAAATGCTGCATACGTGGTTTGAAGAAGGCTTATGCTGGGGCTGCATGTCAGAGGTGCTGGTCTCTCCCTGGGGAACGCTCTGCTTCCAACCACCTTCTGCAGCAGGACTCTGTGGAAGCTGTGTCGAACATAGGGAGGATGGATTGGGACTGATCAAGGATAACACTGGAATTTGCAGTGTGTTCCCAGACAAGCTTCACAGGACAGTAGCAGATGAGAGAAGGAGCAGGTCAGGCTGGAAAACAACCTGAGGGCATGTGTGAAGATGTGACTGAAAACAGTCCCAAGTGTGGTGTGTGAAGAAGCATGTGTTATGTCCTGTTTAGCTTGTTTTGGGAACAGAAATGTGTAAGACTAACTGGAGAGAGAGCAGAGAGAGAGACAGCAGAGAGAGAGAGCTGCAGCAGAGCTTGGACAGAGCTTTTCCTTTCTTCTTGTTAGCTACTTGCTTGCTTACTTGCCTACCTGCTTACTTACTTGCTTACTTGTTTACTTGCTTGCTAATAAACTTGCCTTTCTCAGAAAAGGAGTTCTGAGTCCTTTTCCTCCCATACTTCATTCACCGCAGGACTCCCTCCAAGCAGGGGTGTCAACAGTACAACTGCCAGGAGCTGAACTTTCAGAAAAAGTCAAAGCTATTGTAGAAAACGGAGTTTCAACCATCTCTTCTTACAAACAAATGCAGCAACATTTGAATGCTACTGAAGTCTAGCAAGTGGCATGCAAACTTAAAATATCAGTTTGGGGAAATTTTATATTCTGTGTGTGAATACAGCAGAACTCTGATATCAGTCTACTTCCAGTTAAAATAAATATTCACAGAGTCCTTAGTTTTGTGTGTAGCTCTGGAATTGTGGTGAAAAGCATGCAGGAACAACTGCCACATTATTACATTCATTACAGCTTTATATTAATAATAATAGCTGCTTAAGTAGTACGTTTCATTGACAGGTCTCCATTTAAGAAGGAACTCAATCTCTGTAGCTGGGACTTCAACCACAGTATCCATATAATTGTGAAATTGGCTTAGCTGCCATTGCCAAGTTCATATGTTGTAGAGGAGCTGAATCCTCACATCCCATACGACAGCCAGTAATTAAAACCGAAGTGTTCATTCCTCTGAAAATTTCTAATCAAGCTAATGGCGCAGCAATTGATTTTCTGAACTCGACAAGGTGGTATGCATTCCATTTCAGAGCAACCGAGGTTTTGGAGCATACCTGAAGCTAATGTAAAGTACTCTTATTGCAGCTATTGTAAAAGTAAACAACATAAAGCAGTCATTCTTACTTTCTTCAGCAAATGTACATCTCTTACCATTTTTAATTAGTGTCACTTCACCAGCTCGATGTCAAGTGGACTCACTGAAAATTATCTTTGGGCTACCTAATATTCCTTAACTGTACGTATTGAGGGTTTGTTTGGGGTTTTACATGTTGGCTTTTCTTTTGATGTTAATTATGACCTGGGCTGTTATGAAATGTGAACAAAATACCCATTGAGGGAGCAAAGCTGTGTGTTTTATTAATACAGTTTGGTTATATGTAGTGCATTGCTTAGAAATCTGCCCTAATTAGAGACTAGAAAACAATCTGAATATTTTCCACTTATGTTCACAAGCCAAGACACTGTTTCCATTGATTCAGTTGACCAAAATACTTGATTATGCTTTCTAATCATTTATCATACAATTTTCAGAAGCGCTCTACACTGTCCTTCTGGAAAACCAGCCACACATCCAACAGGCAGAGTGAAAGTAAAATTTAAAGTGCATCCAAGAATCCAGCCCATAGGAGAAATTAAAATGTACCTGTGATTATGGCTGCAGAACCGGAGGTGCAGTAGCATGGCATGTTTTCAGAGTCCTGGGGTGATTAGTGCTCTCAGCTGATATGAACTCACCACATCGCTGAAGTCCACAGAACTAATATATACCTCTCTGTGAGCATAATGTGGTGAACAAAAAAAAACAGTTCACACATTATACATTATGTTAACAATTATCATTGATAGAAATATCACTCATCAGGGTCATGTAACTGTTTTCTTTAGAGACCAAATAAAATACTAAGTTACGTCTACTTTTTCTCTGAAATTTTTAACGGTGGCAGATTTTATGGACTAAAGAATATATCTCATCTGAATTTTGAGAACTTTAACATTCATCTCATTTTCACTTCCATATGCAACATGAATTTTATGAAGTTGGGCAACAGTAGGAGACCTGTTCTCCAGTTAATTTAAAATCTGAACATTTCTCTAGGTTAAAAGCAAAGACTGTGCAGCCACCCAGATTAAAATTGTCTGCACTGAATTTCAGTGGTAATGATTTCAAATTCCCCAGGCACAGTCCCATGGGCCAGCCATGCAGGCAGGCCATGAGTAGCCCTGAGTCAGCTGAGAGATCCAATCAAGGCAGCTGACTCACAGGTGTATCCCATACCACCTCATCATGCTCATTGTAAAAGGAGGGAGTGCAGTAAGCATGAAGTTCCTTTTCCTGGGATTACGTTCTCTTGGCCTTCTGTTCCTGCTGTTGACCTCAAGGACCAGGCTGAGTAGAATCTTGTATACTTTATGCTAGTGATTGTGTTAGCTTTGTTATTTCATTAGATCTATTTCTACTTCAACCTACAGGGCTTCTCCCTTTTTCCTCCCGATTCCCCTTCTCAACTGGGGAGGGGCCATCAAGTGGTAGAACCGCTGCTACAGTTTAGCCCCAGGTACAGGCTGAACTGAACATAGACAGGCTGATTGTTCAGCTTTTTATTGGCTTCCCCTGTGCCTTAGCACTTTAATTACAGATTATTCATTTTTTATGTACCATAATACCACTTTCTAAGATGAAAAGTTTCTCTCACTTGTTACTCAGGGTAAAACAGTCTTCTTGGCATGAGAGACAGGACAGAGATGAATGAAGTAGGGCATAGCTAGGGATGTAGTTAGCAGTTTTCTGAGCTAGTGTCAAATTCAGAGGACCCTGACTTTTATGAGTGTCTCTAAATCTAATTATTTGCTTAATAACACATTTGGTTTTAGAAAGTCACTGAAATATAAATGTTATTGTATCAGTAATGTAAATACAATACAATGCAGGCTGATTGAATGAACTTTAAATGGAAAAAGACTAAAGCTTATAAACTCAAATTCATTTGAATTTTTAAAGATATACCTGCAGATGTTTTGAAATCTAATCTTATATTCAGTTTTAGTCCTTTTCTCTTTGTCAAAATTAGCTTATTTTATCTTTCTATAAACATGCAGTTTAACACTTGTAGAATTTAAAAAAACTGACCATGTCTTAATTTAAAATCTAGAAATATAGGGGATTTTTTCCTTCCTAACTACAGGTGTACACAAAATAAGAAAACAAAAGAGATCCCATACACTAAAATCTATTTTGGGCAGTGACTAAATGTCCTTCCTTATTGTTACCAAAGTGGTGCTGAACCAGGAGACTGCTGCTTTCATATTTTTTCAGTTGTGGGCTGCCAGTTGGGAAACAAACTGTACATAAAACACTTTTATCCTTTACTGTAGCAGATTATGCAAATGAGAAAGATTGCTAAAATTTTTGGTTTGGGACTTGCCTCATTAAAAGCATTAATATGAGAGTACTATATTAAGTTTTCATGTAGCTGAAACCAATAAGTGGTATATTTTTAATTGTTCAGAGAAGTTTGAATCTCTAGTGGAGGAGAAACCTAGACTTCATTTTGTCCCTGTCAAACTAAACAGTCAGCTGCTTGTCCTTGCTTATACTTCATAGTATTTTAGTTAAACTTTGCAGTTCATAAGTGTGCCAGCTGTTCATATATAGATATATATATGCTGTAACTATCTCACTGCCTTCAGCTTGTTTGTTTGGGTTTTGTTTATTTGTTTCTCTTGTCTCATTCCTGATGATCCTCATTTTCACCAGAGCTTGTTAGCTGCTGACACACTGCTTCAGATAAGTCTAATCTGTAGTACCATTTTGACATTTTTCTCAAAACAATCATTTTGATGATTATTCTGAGAGAATTCTTAAATGTCAATTTTAAAAGGCCATCTCTTAATTGTCTTGGAAATAGCTTTTTCTGTATTAGATAGCAGTTGCTTAAACATTATCAAGTGACTAATTTCCAAATTTTATATGCACACATAGCAGAGTAACTTACTACCCTATGGTAACCAGCTCTGGCACCTGTGACTTTGTCACTTGTGTATATTAAATCTTTTATTCCAGCCTCACGGAAATTGGCAGTGAATGTGTTTGGGGAGCAGCCTTACAAACGCTTTGACTCCTTAATTAAACAATCACAGTATTTTCCTGATTAGCTTGAAATATAGAAAGCAGCTATCTGTGTTTTGCTAGAAGTTTCAAGACTTCACTGTGTGTCTGAAGTATGTGTGAAAGTGTTACAATTCCCTAGCATGCATAACAAGAGGAATCTCAAAATGGGTTTTAGAAAGAGAAGATGCAGCTTGTTGCTCTCTGGTGAAGTACATCACTAAGTGTAGTATGTTGCTAGGGATAAAACCCTTCCCCACACTAAGCTTGCATACAATAGTAGGAGTTTGAACTTCAGCTTTTGATAAACAGATGAATTGGACACGTGTCCTTTTCGGTCTAAATGATCAATAAACACAATACTTACTATTCGTAGAACACCTAACATCCCCTACACAAATTATTCATTAGACGCTTCATATAAAACGCAAACTGCAGTAGGGGCTGGTTAAGTTAGGCTTTCAAACTCTGTACATTGTGGAAGACTGTGTGAAGGAAAGGAGCTCAGGAGGTAAAAAATCATCCCTGGAGTGCCTGTGCAAACACACCCACACAGCAGACTTGGTGTTACTTGTCCCTGATGCTCTGGCCTTGACCTTAATATTTTAGCGTGCAATATAACTGAGAACAAACACTTCAATTTCTCCAAGGATATTATAAGTAAAAGCACCCAAATACTAAAAAGCTGCAGCAACTTTTTAATAACACAAACGTTGTTTCTATTACAATTGCTTGTTGTAATATTTGGCATCACTACTTCTTTTTCTCATTTCACTGCACTAAACCAGTGATCCTTCAACAAATTACCTTTTCTATAAGTGCCTAAATGTTTCTCTTTCAAAAGTGAGAGTATTTCTGCTCATAAGTGCACATATTGGACAAAAAAACATAGAGGATTTCCATTTCTAAATAATCTCTTCCCAGCTCAAACTGCATAGGAGGGCTGTTAAGTGCAGAACAGAATTTACTCAGTGTAACTAAGCACCACTTGGAGAGATTCAAGAGTCTTGTCCAATCTGTACAGAAAGCTAGTAGCTTCTACCAGTGTATCCTCAATTAGGACTCCTAATACGAGTCAGTACTTTTGATCTTTCATCTATTGTCTACAAAAGCTCATGTTCTGTTACTCCTCTTTCTCATTAATCAAGTTTATCTCTACTTGCAGCTTCACAACAATGTCTCTTTAGGTTTCTCATACTATCTGGTGATGGGTCCTTCCCCGGTCACAGCAGCTGAAAAGAGATAATAACTTCTGCCATATTCTGAAAGGCATTTTGAGCAGCAACTGCAGATAACTACCACCTGAGGCTGCTGAAATTGTGCACAGCGAGGTCACCGTGGAGTTGGTCAGACCCTCTAAAGCCGAGTCAGCTTTCACACTAATTTAGGTAACAGATATAATACAATACTTTTGCTTGATGGATTCTCCGAAAAGTTGAAAGCAGCCTGCAGCACTATTTGTGACACTTTCAAATGATCATAATGAAAAAAAAGTTATATTCAGCTCTCATCATTGCTTGAGAGAGTGAACAGTAACATAAGCAAAGGAAGCAGTTAAGACTGCTGTGAAGAGTCTTAAATAGGTTGGTCCAGTCTGTCCCACATCATCACTGAAGCACCCAAAGAGCACACAGCATGGAAAATGCTTTGTGTTGAAATACTTTCACAGTAGAGACAAGAGTTTTCTTTCAAACTCTACAGGCCTGAGTCTATCTAGCAGATGATAACTGGTAGCCAGAGCAGAAGGAACCCACAGTGAGACCAAGCTACGTCAAGTGTTCTGGTCGACAAAGGTTTTCCTCTCAGAGCCTCAGCATGAGAAGTAGTGGCTGCCAGCTTAGTCCATCTTGTCCAAAAGCAGGGAGTTCTGTGAGCTCTAAATTGGAACTTGCCTTTAACTTGGAAATTAAATTTTCTAAGCATCAAAACTTGTATTTCTACACATGTCTAGGGTGCTTTCCAAACTGGAATGGAGGGAATGGAAATGTGTCTGTCCAGTCCCTGAGGTTCCAGGGTGAGATTAAGGTGTTTCAGGTTCACTCTCCATAGTGGGAAGAGACTGCAGAAGGCAATTTGCTTGCTGAGGCAGGTCCCTGCCTGGCATGGTAGACCCTCTACCCCTTCCCCATGTGGGTGTGCAAGTCAGCCTGCTCACACTGTAAGCATTACCCATGTACCTGCCCCCGGGACTGAGTCTCACAGAGGGTCCAAAGCCTAAGCTGGAAGACACCTATGTGCTCCAGCCAGCACCTTGTTTGGAGGTTTTGTGTCTGCACTAAGTAAAGCACCAGACAAACATCACACTTTCCTGTACTTTGTTGTGTTTCTGAATACTTCATCAAGTTCTTTGTGTATCAAACCTAGTCAGCACGAACCACAGCAGTCGAGCATATCTTAAATGTATCATGCTCGATCTTCTGAACAGTTTTTCATTTGCTTGGGGTTTTTGTCACTCCTCCTGGGAGAAGGTTGTTCTGCAAGCTTATACCACTGAGGAATCCTTTTCTAATTATCAAGCTAAAATTACAATTCCTTCAAGGCTAGATTTCCAGCTACAGGTGACAGTGCTCCCACTCTGCAGCAGTGTTTGCTCTGTTCTCTCTCTCCAGCTTCCAACCAGAGAGGAGAAGACTCTTCTTCACACATCTCCTAAAGAAATGCTCTGTCATTGGATACATGTTTAGAAATGGGTCTTAAGATTTTATTTTGATATCACTTCACACTAAAAATACCTCCTTGAAAGAAGGATTGGCACCCTGCATGCGTGGTATTCCATTCAGATGGGAGACTTCTCAGTTTGTTCTTTCTATCTCTTTATTCATGTTGAAGATGTCCTGAACTGGGGGCTGGGGACATCACTGTGAAGACAGAGTGCAATTAACAATTAGAATACCGTATAACTCACTGATCATAAAATGAGAATGATGAGTCTAATCTCCATACACAGCAAATGAGTGAAGCATATGGGATGAACCTTTTATTCAGTGTACCCTAGGAGAGTGGGCAGCACCCTGGTCCTGTAAATCTGTTTTCCTCCTGAATGTCTAAAATATCTCAGAGGCAATAGTTTTTTCCAGCCATCTATCCTAGCAATTTATTAACAGATCACTGACCTCTTTGGGATCTAACACTTTCCATAGTTATCTCAAACTGAGGTATCTATGTTGATGCATCTGCTACAAAAAGTGTGGCTTTGGGGAATCTCACTCCTGTCTTTAACTCCAGATGCTCTGTAGATGTCTTTTAAAGTATATTAATTTCCTGATTCCTTTTGGCCGTATTTTGTGGATTAATGTTTTTTTTAAATGCCGCGCTTAGCACCTGCTCAATTTTCCCATTCATTCTTTAAGCATTTTATGTTTTTATGCTTAGTCTGTTTGTTTTTTAAATGCAGCACAACTGTACAAGTAGAGATTTGGGTGGGGTGGGGGTAGGGTGTGGTTGTTGAGTTCTTTTTAGTCTGCAGATTGCATCTAAGTGGCTTCTTTGGGAATTTCTTGGTTTGTTTTTAACTGCTTCATTTTTACATAGCTTGCTTTTGCAAAATGGAGCACCTGCATGCAGGATTTATTTGATCTGCTCTCCTGCTGTGATAGATAATAAACTTAACATACTGTTATTGCTGTTACAGAGTGACTTTTCTTTAATGTCTTGAGTTAGGTCCTACAAAGCACTCCAGACCAAACTTAGAATGGCATTTTCAAGTATAAGACAAAACTGCTTCTCCTAAAGAGTGTTTAGTTGAATGCAAGAATTCTCTCCATATCTCAACTGTAGGTGTTGATGTGAGCTTTGCATAGATAGCTGAAATAACACACTGCTACTACATGATATAATTTAGGCTTAATAACTGTCATGACTCTGCTCACAGCTTCAATATGACCTTAATACTTAAGATGAAGACATCCACCCACAAGGATTGCATTGTGGGCTGCTTCAGTGATATTTTTACACTCAATGTAATTATTTTGTAGGTATCATCACTGAGCATCTTCATCTTATTACTCAGCAAAGTTCATTACCAGGTAACACTATCCCACAGATTCTGTTTCCAAGAAGCATCCCAGGTGCTTATTATGGCAGGGTTATCATCTGATTTCAAATATTGTAGTTCCTCTGCTTTTATTTTTTATCTCAGCAAGCCTGTTGACTTTGCTCCTGAAATGAAGTCACTTTGCAGTTTTCTCTGATGTCACCAATCCTGGTGATCATGTATTCTCACTGTCACGCTCCACTTCTTGCTTGTAAAAAGGATCACTTCAGACTTCCAGTGTGACTTCCACTAAAGGGTGGGACACAGGCAAGATACTAGGTTTTTCCTTCCTAGCAGATAATTCTCCTTCCTAATGACTTGCATCTTTCCTTGTAACACGAGGAACGCTGCAGCAAGATAGCATCTCCATAGGCCTCCCCTGTGAGCCCCTCTTTCTCTCTCGTGCTCCCTCTCAGCCACTCTCATGTCCATCCTCTCACCAGGTATATGCATAACAGTCCTACTGCCTGGTCAGGTTACACTTTGCACTTTATACAATAGTTCAGGTGAGCCCCACTATTCTGAGGGACCTCAGACAGCATCTTGAGCTTAAACACTTTGGGGGTTTTGGAAGGTCTAGCTTTCTACTTTGGAGGAGTGGTTAAGTTTACTGTCTTCTTTCTCTGCTTTATCATTAAGAGGATTAGATCATCAGCAATGGATGAGATATACTGGAAGATGTGATGGTGGTGGCTGATGCTCTCATAACCATCTGTGGTACAAACTCCCTTGTCTGTGAGCTACCATCTTTTATCTTGGTGGTCCTGGGAACTCTCTATTTGCTACTCAGGGTAGCAGGTTTATCTTGACCAGCCCAATCCCTCCACTGTATGTAACAGCTGCTCAAATCTCAGAGTGACCTCCACAGACCCAGAAAACTCCTGACCACTCACCCTGAGTGACCAGTTGCCACTGACAAACTGGTCACAAAAGGAAAACACACCTGATTTTCTACTTTCCAGGGACCAGACCTTCCTCTTCTTCCTCTCAACCTCCATAGACAAAACCTCCAGACTACCTGTCTTGCTTGCTGACCTCCTAAGAAGCAGAGTTTTTAGTAAGAGTTTCTCAGTAACTGACACAGTATTTTGGGTTGCTGTTGCTGCTGCTATTTAGCATTAAAAGGGATGGGTCCCCGAATACACAGCTTTTATTTACAGCAGTTCCATGTCATTTGGAATTTGGTTCAACTCAGCGACTCTTCAGGTAGTGACTGAATTGTTTTGCTAAGTAAAGATTTCAGGAAGAAGCAACACTGAGACCAAAGAGCCTGTTGCAAGTTAAAAGTCATCTTGTAAAACTGGAAGATGACTAGAAAGTATTTGATTTACTTTAGTAGCTACAGCTTTAAAATATATGTGTAACTTTACTACAGCCTTTACAAAGGTCTCCTTAGTCATCATCCACCAACATTTAGTGACAGATAAAATTTTTCAACATAATAAATTCAAATTATAAAACCCAAGGACTGGCAGGTAAATCCAGGTGTAGGTTTATATATCCTTGAGTTGTTGCCTATGTATTTATGAAATTATCTGTCATAAGTTGCCTAAACAGGTTTCTTGGTGAGAGTAATAGAAATAGCATCATAATATCAGGAAGATGAGGGGTTATATTGCTGATGTTCTTTCAACTAACTCGTATTCACTGTGAAAAAGCTGGATTATTAAGCCAAATAATATGAAAAATCCACTCCTGTAAGTGCAAAAGGAAATGCATTTTCTTTTCCCATTGCAAATGTAGGAAAGTGAATTTCAATCTAACATGACAAAGATTAAAGCTTTAAAACCATCTAAAAGAAGAGCAAGTTGATAACTTTATAACCTAGTGCTCTCACATAAATTGGGAAGCATTATAAAATGAAAAATAGGGATTATCTATTAATGTGAGAATAAATCATGAAAATGAAGATATTAAAATCCTTAATATTAATAATATTCTAAGGTACATGACAGAATTACCATGTATTCTTGTGCCATAAAATCTTTTGTTAGCTTTAAATACATCATACTGTCATACAGTTCAATTTCTTCACTTGAGAAAAGTTTAACATAAGACTTAAGGAAAATGATGTGTTTGAGCTTGTCAATAGAATTTAGATGGGTAAAAATTTAAATTTTTGTGTTTGGTTTTAGTTTAATGAATCCCAAAGTACAAACTATTCATATATCATGTGACCTTTTAGGCAATAACAACATTCTTCAACATTTATTTTACTTCAAATATCAATACAAACCAGTTTTTATTCCTTTATTACTCACTGCTGTAAATATTAATGCCTTGATATCTATTTAGAAGGAAGGAACAAAGAAAAGAAGAACAGAAGTAATATTTCAGCTGTCAATCAATTGCAAGAAAATAATGTTAAAATAAGGCAAAACAGTAAAAAAAAAAAAAAAAAAAAAAAAAAAAAAAAAAAAGACCCTATAATTTCCTTTTTAAAATAAATGAAGGAAAATGTCATCTCAAATCCCACAGGCCAGCAGAACAGCACTGACATTTCCACTGTGTGTCTCAAGCCATGGCTGGTCACAGCAACCATCTTCTGGTTTTGGACTGACATAGCAATATCAGCAGCAGTTTTGGACTGACATAGCAACATCAGGAGCACAGAAAACTCAGTGAAACTACTTTGATCATAGAATCACTATGGATTGAAAGGACCTCTAAGATCATCAAGTCCAACCTTTATCCCAACAGCCCCTAACCACTAGACCATATCCTCAAGTGCTTCATCTACTTGTTTTTTTAAACACCTCTAGGGACAGCAACTCCACCACCTCCCTGGACAGCCTGTTCCAATGTCTAACCACCCTCTCAGTAAAGAACTTCTTCCTAATATCCAACCTAAACTTCCCATGACATAACTTGAGGCCATTTCCTCTCATCCTATCATTAGTAATTTGGGAGAAGAGGCCAACACCAGCCTCACTACAACCTCCTTTTAGGTAGTTGTAGAGAGCAATGAGGTCTCCTCTCAGTCTTCTCTTCTATAGACATGTGACTGAATGGGAGACTGTGACCCATTTACTGTTTATGACCTTGTTGAAAAGGGGAAAAAGTTCTAGTTCACTCCATCAAAACAGCACATTTCTTCTGAGAAGGAGAACACGTGCAGTTTTCATGTTGCTCATGTACTTGAGGTTTCCCAGACTACTTTCTAATTTTCTTCTGCAGTTTCAGTAGGGAATGTAGATAGCACAGACTCAAGAAATGAAAAGCAAACCCTTGCAAAGCCAGTCTTTGTCATGCTTAAATCTTTCCTGCTGGACTCCACAGGGAATTGATTGCATTTTCTTCTGTTTGGTGTTGCATCACATTTTATAATTTCTTATCATATTGCAGCAGATTGCAGCCAATAAATCTCCATGACACTGAGAAAAAGGGAAACAAAACAGAGAAAAACTCACTCTTTTTTTTCTTTTGCTATTGTCAATTTTCTATTAACCTTCACTTAGCTCTGTGTGATTGCACAAAGGGTAAGTGCAGCACCACATAATTGTCTAGTTCTGTGCCTAATAGTGAGTTAGTTCTGTGCCTAATAGTGAGTAATAACAAATGGTTTTTCAGTGTAGAATGAATTACCTATGATCCTGAAATCAAAATGAAGCACAGAGGATGCAGGGACACCGGATGATAACAAAGGCCTTGAACACGGGGACATAGGGTGATATCAGAGACCCTAAGGTGGTAGGCAGACCACTAGCCTTCAGTAGAGAAACTGAGCTTTCCTAAGTGGGTAATTTTTTTGGATAGCAGAGAGAAGGCAGAGCAAGTATCCATTAAATATATAACACATCGTGTGTAGATGATTATCGTGAACTTACACACACCAATAAGAGAAGAAAGAGAGAACTGTGTTAGCAAGCAAGAATGACACAAAAGGGACTCAAGAGGGAAGAGGAAGGCACCTTCATCATCCATTTCAGACTCCTTCCAGGGATGTACTCGGGAGGCTGATGACTGTCTGCAAATTCCCTCTCTTCCCCTTCCTATCACTAGGCTGAAGTCATCACCCTGGGAACCCAGAAGGGAATGTGAATGGAAGCCACAGGACTAGAAAGAAAGGCAGTAAATTATTTATATACACCGTTTGAACTGAGTAGAATTTGACAAAAATTATTAGCATCTTTGTGACTTGACTAAGAATGGTTCTATGTATGCACTGGTAGGACTAACTGTAAGGCATGTTTCTTTGGCCCACATGAATGGTGCAATGTGTCATGTAACAATCTGGTGGAGGGTACAAACATCCCAGGTTGTAATTTAGATGCAACAGAGTGGTAACAATTTGGACATGGCAGGTTTGGAGAATTTAGCTCAGTTTAGACTCTTCTTTCAGAAGATGTGAAGCAACTTGCTTCCCAAAGTGCAGTTGCATGCTCACCACTACAGATGCTAAGATGAGTCACACCCATTTGAATTCACCACTTAATTCACTAAACACAGCTGCTTAACTTCAGTGAATCAAGTAAATCAAGACGATTTGAAGGAAGATGCAAAAATGAAGACCTAAATGACAAGTCTAGAGGCAAATTTGTTACCACTTCAAATAGAATCATGGAATCATAGAATATATTGGGATGGAAGGGACCCTCAAGGGTCATCGAGTCCAACCCCCCTGCAGTGAGCAGGGACATCTTTACTAGATCAGGTTGCTCAGAGCCCCATCAAGCCTGACCTTGAATGTCTCCAGGGATGGGGCCTCCACCACCTCCCTGGGCAATCTATTCCAGTGATCCACCACCATCACATTGAAAAACTTTTTCCTTACACCCAACCTAAATCTACCCTTTTCTAGTTTAAAGTCATTACCCCTTGTTCTGTTCCTACATGCTCTCGTGAACAGTCTCTCCCCTGCTTTCTTACAGGCACCTTTCAGGTATTGGAAGGTCTCTATAAGGTCTCCTCAGAGCCTTCTCTTCTCAGGCTGAATAATGCCAGTAGGGTTATGTGTCTGGAGACCCACAAAGATTTTGTTGTTTTGGCTACTCTGACTTCATTTCAGAGTGAGATATTTAATTTTCACAGAATCACGGAATTTTCAGAACTGGAAGGGACCTCCAGAGATCATCAACTCCCCTGCCTAAAAGCAGGATCCCCTAGACCACATCACTCAGGGCTGCACCAAATCTCCAGAGAAGGAGACTTCACAACCTCTCTGGGCAGCCTGTGCCAGTACTCTGGCACCCTCACTGAAAGGACGTTTTTTCTCATATTTAAATGCAACCTCCTATGTTCCAGCCTGTGCCCATTACCCCTCGTCCTGTCACTGGGAACCACTGAAAAGAGTCTGGCTCCATCCTCCCTCAACCCACCCTTTAGGTATTTGTAAGGATTAATTAGATCACCCCTCAGTCTTCTCCAGGCTAAAAAGTCCCACCTCTCTCAGCCTTTTCTCATAGGGGAGATGCTCCAATCCCCCAGTCATCCTCATTGCCCTTTTATTCTGTTTCTCCAGATTTTTAATACTCTCTGCTAAGACATATATATCTAATACATACCAATATATCACATAAAAAAAGTAAAAATCATTGGGTGACCACAGACTGCAGTCTAAAGCAAGTGTAAGTGCACCATGTAAGCTTGGAGCTCTTCATCCTCTTCTTCTATGGGAACCTGTCAGTACAACATGCAACCTCTCTTCTCTGCTTAGAATGAAATCTTTTTAAAGCCCTCTTAGTTTCACAAGAGGTTTTGTATGTTATAGTTCTTTGTAACTTATGAGCTGTGGTTGTCGCTATTAAAATATAATTAATTACCTAGTGATCAAATATCACCCAATGTAGCAGTTTTCAGTAAAAAGTACATTTTTTTTTTTTCAGGTGAAGTGTTACATCTTTGTTGTCAGGGGAGGAGTAAAGTGAAATTAAATCAAAATTACTTAATTTCCTTAATTAATTGGAAATTATTTTGAGTCATTTCAGTGGATACCCATTCTCTAGTCTTTCACATTGCTTCACAAATCTTATGCAGTCTTTTCTTTCTAGAAAATAAATTCAGTTGGAGTCTTTCTCATAACACATGCAGTTTCTCTCCATACAATTGCATGGCCAGTGAGGCAGTATGATGTCACCAGCGTTTTGGCATACAGCTCCCAGACGTCCAGTGCAGCTCGAATGTTGGATTGGTTCAAGGACAGGCACTTCAGTCATTCTTTCTGCTGAAACAACTGCTCCACATATTGGGCTCTTCATTGCACACTGGAAAGACCCTTAACCCTTTGGCATTCCTCTAGTTTAACTATTACTGATTTAGTAGAGCCAATTGGAAACCTGCGTTCATTCACTGAGAATGATTTCAAGCTATTCGGCATTTTTGCTATGCAGGGAAAACAGATAAAAAACAGGTATCTCATATTTACTGCCTCTTCTTCTATGAATGATTTCAGCTTCTTTTATGTCATTATTTTGCTCCTCAGAATCACAGTATAGCCTTGGTTGGAAGAGACCTCTAGGTCATCAAGTCCAACCATTAACCTAACACTGCCAATTCACCACTACACCATGTCCCTTAGCGTCTCATCTACTCTTTTCTTAAACTTCTCCAGGGATGGGGACTCCACCACTTCCCTGGGCAGCCTGTTCCAATGCCTGACAGCCCTTTCAGTGCAGAAATTCTTCCTAATATCTAATTTAAACCTCCCCTGGCACAACTTGAGGCCATTGCCCCCTCATCCTATGACTGTTACCCAGGAGAAGAGACCAACCCCCACCTCACTACATCCTCCTTTCAGGTAGTTGTAGATAGCAATGAGGTCTCCCCTCATCCTCTTCTTCTCCAGACTAAACAATGGTCTGTGCTAGAGGTGCACTGAAAACTCTTTGAAATAATTCTTCCTATTGAACAAATTGTTCTAACAAATGCATGATAAAAGTTTTTACTTAAAAATTCCCCAAAACAACTGTGAATTAATAAATTTATAGAAGGTTATTATTTCTTACAAATTTATAAAGTGAGAGGCCTGTGGAATTATTTTCCTGTGCATGTATGTTACGATATATTCTGTACAGAAGTAAAATATGTTCTGACAAAATTACTTTATTTAAAAAGAGCATCTATATAATCAATTGATGCCTTGTATTCTGGTAAGCTGTAGCTGTGTAGCTCTGTTGATGGCATTTGAAGGAACTAATTACTTGTTACAAAAATATTATTAGAAAATCAATAAGCCCTAATTTGGACAAGGGTATTTTGTTTGTCTTAAAAACAAATAGTTAGAGACATTCTGACAGAGGAAGTTTGTCAATATTACTCATTACTTATGGATAAGACAACGAAATGCAGGGGAATGAATGAGAACATTTATCTGTACAATGAAGTTGCCTGATTAACTTAATTGCACAACTGATGAAGGCAGTTACTGATTAGAGGTTGGTTCACCCTTATGCACTGGTGCATTTGCCCTGGACTTCAGCAAACAGTGCAGTATTCTACTTAAAAGATATTGCAAAGATTGATATATGGTAATTAATTAGAGGGCGGTGATTTTTTTTTAAGCATGTGCAAGAAGGTGGTGAGATAAGTGAAAAACTGCACTCCAGATCCTTGAAGTAAATTAGTCATTTGGATTGTTGTCTGATTTGAAGTCATTTGGATACAACGAAATCCCCCAGTCTGAAAGTTAAGAGTGTCACAGAGACTGGTTGGAGTGAACTCACAAGGACACATGATAAAACATCCCTCCCACCAGCATACGTCACACTCGGTAACCTGCAAGAAAAGATGGTAATTCAATCTGCTATTGATTTTGTCAGTTTAAAAGGATTTGAGCAAATTGAAGAGTTCAGAGGCAGTGCATTTGTGTAGTTGCTGCAGGAATATTTGAAAGAAGGGTTTTCAATGCTCTGTTGAAGAACAAATGTTCTCTGCATATCACTGAGGCCTTGTAATATCTAACCTGTAATTTTAAGTGGTTTATTGTCCATTTTGGAGATCAAACCTCACAGCAGCAAACTTTGTAATTCAATTGTTTCCAAGGTGTTTCCTCAGTCTCCTGACAATTTCGGAGTAAATGTATGTGTTCTCTCTAAATAGCTTCTTCCAGAGAAGAAAAAGGCTGGAAGAAAAAATGCTGCTAATTATGTTAGACAGAAGGAATTTGTTTACTCAATATCTCTTAAAATATCTGTGGTGTGAGATTCTGCCTGTGAGTAAAGGCTCCACAATGGAGTGATTCGAACAGTGTATGTTTAAGCCAAACGTATCCACTCCCATCTAGCCACAATTCTCCTAGCTAACATATGTAACCACTTATATGACGTATCTACTTTTCAGATTAAATTATGCAGAGTAACTCACCTAGGAATCAATAGCTGAACTAGAATTATAACTGAGTTTCATGGGTATAAATTGAGTGGAATTTAAAGGAAATTCCATGCTTGGGTTATAGATTCTACTTTAAAGCCACCCGGCAGGTTGTCATCTTAAGGATATTTCATGGCCCTGATTCAGGGAAATATGTGCTGCCTTCAGGACAGCACTTGAGTACTTTCCCAGAGTATAAGACTTCAATAATGTAACTGTTACGATGCTCTTGACTCCTAATTTCTGACAGATGCAAACAAGAGATATGACCCTTGAGCATATTAATGTTTCCATAAGGAATATAAAGAACAGCATAAAAAGGAAGCTGGAAGACTGTTGAGATTGGGTTTAAATTGTCAAGAATATTTTAAAAAACAACATTAAATGAAAGAAGGTACTTTCTTAATTTCCCAAGGAACTCCTGGAAGCTTTTTATTTAGAAGAACATTTTTCAAACACTTTGACCTGTTTCAAATTCCACTGATATGTCTACTTATGGTCTACAGCCTAAATAAGTTTCACTGTCACAGCTGCCTAAGCTAAATCCACTGGTTACACTATTCAGTGTTTTCTGGCTCTGGGCCCTGCCTCCCTGCCAGCCTTCCTTCCTTTTCTTTTAATTATACAGCACTACCATACTTCAATTGCAAACAGCAATGTAATGGTAATAAAATGAGTCTTTTTTCTAATCCAGGAAATGGAGAAGAGAGAAACTTCATTGGACTACATTAGTTACATTTTTTAATGTATTTTTCACTTTTATCAGAATATTATCTATCAAATTCACTGTATAGATTAAAAGAATAAATATAATATTATAAAATAACCATAACATAGTTTAAAAAATAATTTGAAAAGAAAATGAGGTCATATCATGAACTGAAAATAGTAATTCTTTTTCACTTCATACTTTACAGAATTCTCAACTGTTTATTGATTTGCTTTAAGAAATTATAGCGGGACAGTCCATCAACCAGAGTACTTGTCTGAAGTCATATGGCCTTTAGTCCTAATTTTCTATGCGTAGAAGAGAAATGACTTAAAGAATTTAACTCATGAGGAACTTCATGGCAGTAAACCCAAAAATGACCTGCCCAGCTACTGAGGTGATGGTGGTAAATAGAGAACCATTCAATTAGGAAAGACAAAACTAGTCAAGACATTTTCAGCTAAACACAGTTTACACAAAAGGGGTATAAATCAAATCAAAAATCTCAGTCTTTATGCTTTCCCCCCCCCCCAACATTCCTTGCAACAATGTTATAAGATAATTCAGGATAATGAATTCAGGAAAACTCAGGGTAGTTGCTGTGATTAGGGGATTCCTCTAGACAGCTAACCACATGTGGTCAAGTCTCTGCTCTAATCTTTACCTCTGGTAAGAAAAATTTACATCTTCTTCTAGTATATGGAATAAAAACAAACAGTGAAAACCCATAAGGTAAGACTACTTTCTTTTTTCCTGAAAACCTCTGTGAAGCACAAACTTCTCACCCCAGGAGTGAGTTTCAACTCAATTAATCATAAGTACCTGAAGTGTAGGTGTCTGCATGTGAGCTACTCAGTTTCATGTAGTTAGTGGAGATCTGGTCAGTACAGTCAATCAAGTGTGTAAAACAATTCGTAAGAGCAGATGAAGGTGCCAGCTTTGGGGTGAAATGAACTGTTCTCACCACCTCCTTGACTGTGTTGGCCAGATAATGGCTGACACAAATGCAGGCTTATATGGCCAGGTCAGTTGGTCGCTGTCCCTCTTGGAAGACTCATAGGACTTGATGAGCTGTCATAAATTCCTTGGGAAAGAAGGGCTTTCTGAGGAAAGGCTCACCACTAAATGCAGTCTAAATGCAGTATCCAGCAGAAGCAAGGCAGGAGAGAAGATGTCTCTGGAGAAGTTAATTGACCAGTATCACTTTCTAGCACTGACTGCCATAACCCTTTAATTCAGGACCTTCAGTCTAAAAGCAAGACAAGAAACTCCCTAATCAACAAGATCTTGCCACCATGAGAAACAAAGATTCTTGTAGCCCTTGTGGGACCTTACCAGGAGCAAAGGTTTGGTCTTTCCAGTCTAGAGGGAACCTTTCCCCTCCAAAATTTAAAAATATACTCGCATAAAGAAGAAAGTCAATAGAAATCACCTCTACCATGCACTTTGGATTTTCTATCAAATCTATTTTCATGTTTTCACTTATATAGCTTAGGGCTAAGAACTCTTCACACTTAAGCGTTAGATATGGCACTTTATGTTTATCTAAGTGCTTTGTATTTCCTGCACTGATATAGGAATTAAGCACCTCAGATGCATTGTAGAGTAAAACAAAACTATTATATTTTCCTCATGTTGTAGTTGAGGAACTGAGGCACAGAATGCCTGAGCAATATCCTTATGTTCTACAGGAGTCTGTAACAGAGAAGGAATTCCAGCCCACTTTCCAGGCTTCAGAACCAGTGCCCCCAATTGCTCAGCTGCTTTTGTTCTGAATACACCATGAACACTAGCACTGATTCTTCAAGTTCTGCTTGGGCACGTGGGCAACCACAGTTCTCCCTCGGCACACATGGCCATTGAACTCTGGATTATCTGGAGTTTAGCACAACATTTATAAAAGACTGTTCACCCAGTTAGGTTGACAAGACAGAACAAGAGCTTTAAAGGGGAAAATATGATGTGGAAAGACTTCTGTGAGGTGTCTGCTGTCCATTTGCGTAGAGAAGACCCTACGATTTTTTAGGTTCCCTGCAAATATTCTTCTTATCTATTCTTCCCTTATTATAAAAGACTAAGCAGTCTTAAGTTCATCTAGAAATGCAAAGAGAACAGATTTAAAACTAATTATTGCAGTATAGTATTAATCAAGTGTTCTTGAAAAGCTTTAATTTAACCAGGTAGGTCTAATAGATTTTGTTGTAGTTTTCAAATTAAGCAATTTACATCAAATGCCTTTAATAGATGAGAATATTGCACACAGTGGAATTAGATCTTGAGCCATGTTTAACTCGGGAGATTTACCTCAAGTCACAGCACATGAATATTAATTTACTTCATGGCATATCCATGAAGTTAGTGTTTCAAGTAAAACTCAGACTTTCTTAAATGAGAACTATAAAAATATATTGTGCTAAATATATCTACCTTAAGTTCCTCAATCGTTATTAGACATAAGCAGAGTCTTTGTGTTTTTACTGTTTCTTATTCCCTGAAAAATAAAGTAGAAAAGCACAGGAGAATAGGTCAACCTGCAGTTCCTGAAAATCCGGTCCAGTCCATACATGCCAAGTTATAGATCTGGGACCCTGCTAAAGATTAAAAAACTAAATCATAGAGAATGTTTTTAACTCTTAACATCAAATGCCTATTAAAAAAAATTTAAAATCTGCATCATCTGCTGCATTCTTTGTCATGATCACACAGTCCAGTGCGTGTGTCTAAGCCTGTAAATTTGCATTATGATTCCTAACTACAAATCCATTTTTTATTTTAATATTTCACTGCACAATGCTGTACCTGTTGAGTCTACTTTGTCTGCAAGTACATGAAAGAGCAGATTGAAAGGTCTGCCTGTGATAAATACATCACTGAGTGTATGGCCTCTGTTCTAACTCATTGTAGTAACACACTGACCACTAGATATACTCTCATGTGGAGGGCAGAAAGCATGACACCCAGATTCATGGAACTGTGAATTGGCCTCTTCCAAGATCTCAGTGGAAGTAGAAGGATAAAAAGCTGTAGCCATGATTGTTATAAATGGTGTGCTGCTGTCCACAGTACACAGGAACATCACTCCACAACAGCCTCTTCCCTCATTTCTGCAGATGGCAATGTGTGCTTGACTCACACAGTTATAACTTCATGCAGTGCTGTGTGTTGCCTACCAGGCACTCAAAGTCAAGCTCTGGAAAACTCCAATTTTCCCTTATTTTCATAACAGCTTTTCATTCTGAAGTAAGCTAGTAAGCATGCAGAAAACAAAGCTTCATAGAGCGCTGCTGTGGTGCTTTGGGGCACCATCTCAAGAGCTGAGTGAACATTTTTTCTGTACTTGGAGACTACAAGAAGGCATTTATTACTGGTGGTAAGTGGTTGGTTAGTGAGCATTTGCTACTGTGCACGTTGACGGTGTCAGTATATGTTGAGCCCTGGCTGGCTGTGCACAAAATCATCCCCAGTCACTGCATGGGAAGTTTAGCTCTTTGAGACATAATGGTCCTTGCCACACATTGGAGAGACTTCCAGTTCAGATGTTTTTGTTTGCAGATATGGTTGGAAAATAACACTTTAATGGAGAAGGATAAGTCTTCAAATTGAAATCATCAATGATGACTCACCAAGATTCAACTAGATAAAGCAAAATTGCTGCTTTCATCTTTTTAATGTCTGTTGGTTTATTTTAAATGTAAGAAACATGACATTAATCCCCCTAGGTGAACATCCAAAGCTATCTTGCTCCAAGTTTTCTCATTTATTAATGACCGTGATTCTCTTATAAGGGCTGTGGTATATTTCCAAGTGTTGCTTAATCATGCTACCATGGCCCTGACAAACCAGACTACAATTCCTCTTCCATTAATTGGTTGAAAAGAATTATTTGAAAAGGACAATTTTGATTTAACTTTAAGCTTGGGAGTACATTTTTCCACCATTTCTGTCTCTATTAAGCTGTTGATTGTAGCCATTACTTCACTGGTACTGTGAAACAGCAAAATTCAAAGAAAATTTGAGATGCTGCAGCTCCCTCTAACAGCTGGACACTCATCCTTACCTCATTTTCACATGTAATTCCCACCACATCTGATATTTTGGGTTTTTTAAAAAAAAAAATCTTTTTCAATGCAAATACACAGATGTCTTGCATCCTTACAGTAAATTATCAGCAGCTAAGTGTCGTGGTTATGAATGATTCCAGCTTGCCTTTGCCCTGGTAATTTTCACTTCAAGAAAGGGCAGCCTTGAGAGCTTAACAATGAGTTTGTAAATGCTAATATCACTTTAAAAATTCAGGCTCTACAGAATCACAGCTGCTGCTCATCTCTGAAAAGTTCTAATTCCCTTTTGACTTATATTCTAATCTTAACAGTCAAGGAATTCATTGCTGTTTTCCATGTCACCACAAATCAGTTGAAATAATTTCAAAACAAATTTCTGCAGGAGCAATAGCAGACTTTGAGAAGACAGGCTGGGATTTATAGACACGCTGCATGCTGTCTAACCACTATTCTTCTTCACTCTGAAGGGTTACTTTTTTCAGCTCCTTTACTGAGAACAAAGGCAGACCAAACCACAGTACAGTTTCATGACTGTTAGGACTGTTAAAGTCAATTCTAGTTTTCTAAAAAATGTGAAACTAAAAAAAGGACAAGACATATGAAGTGTAACAGAATACTCTTTCACACTAGGGATGATTTAGGTATTATTTTCCTCCACTTTTGTTTTTATTTAGCAAAAAACATACCATATTTTTTTAGGAATTTTTTAAAATTATGAATATTTTGTGTAACTGTTTCATTCATATTTTGCCTGGAATTTTGTTGAAGGCATTAAGTTCATTTGTGTAATCACTTTATGATCAAACTATTTTGTCTTTAATGACCTTCTTTAAATGCTTCCTGCTTAAAGAAAATATAATTTAAGTCATTATTGCTGATTATGAAAATAACTAACTCTAAATGCTATTTAAAATTATCACAAACAAGAGTAGTAATTGATTTAAGAAATGACAGATAAGTGTTCAAACTGAGTGATGTTGCTGTTTATTGAATAAACTGTGGAGTGTTTTTGTCTTGTTTTGGTTTTAGGATTGGGCAAATGGTCGTTAGAAGTCTCTACACCTGCATTACTTAGAGAAATGCTTGCAATACATTTTCCAAAGCAGCTTGTATGCAATCTTACCCCTAGAAAAACACATCTTTTCAAATGATGAAAACCTGAGAGTTACTGGTCAGCTTAACTGCGCTGGTTTCAGTGAAGCTACCCAATAGTCTAGGACCTGTTTCACAGAGTCTAATGTAGTAGCGGTTATAAAAACAACCTCCTTCAGTTTGTGCAGCCTGGGTCTGATATTTAAATTTTCATTTACAGTGTGTGTTTATGTGACTTTTTTGGTACCAGGAGCGTCATTTGTAATTTAATTAATTAAATTGATTTATTAGGCACATTCAATAGTTTAGCCTTAACAGTCTTTCCCCTAAACCCTTGAAAGGGACGACAAAATTCCTGCCTCTGCAGGAGTGGTCTGTGCCTTGACACACAAACTTCTTAAATACTGTTCTCCTGGCTGGATGCTTCAAAAACCTAATTTCCTGTGGGACAGAAAGCACACCTACCTCTGTCATTGCTGGTGACACAATTTTTAACTTCTAATGTAAATAATCTTATAGAAATCCTTCAAGGAAAGATTAAAGGTATGTGATACTTCCGCCTTCCTTCATAAATTCATTCATATTTATTTATAAAACTCTACCCTCTGAAAGTGACATCCTAAGCACTGCATACAGCTTTGGGGTTTTTTAACTGCACACAGCTGAGGCTTTCTAATCAAAGCTTATGACTCTAAAAGGGTAGGATGGAGGAGGAAGTGCAAGCTTGGCGGGGTAATTTTCTCCAAAGATACAAAGCATTTTCTTGGCATCCTGGACTGATGCGTTAAAAGGGCATTAGTTGGTGAAATAGGCCACATAGTGTGGTAAATTTAATAGACCCTCTGCACCTGTGGTTTCTCATTAATTTGTTAAAATGTTAAAATGAAATTCATTGAAAATAACATGTTTCAACACTTGCCATATGTTAACTCACTAGGGAACAGGTGGTGTCCAAACTTTCTTGCAAGAACTTGAAAGAATTGCAGCTAAGCAGAATCCAATTTTAGACACTGACATTTTATTAAAAAAATATTTCAACCCTGACTAAAACACGGCGCGTATTTCTTAGTCAAGTGTTATAGATGAAAAACAAATATTTCCTTGGAGCCATTAGGATGGATCCTTCTAAAATCTGCCATCACTGGACTCCTGCATTATGCTGTGAACTGCACTGTGTCATCACCACCTCACACAGTGAGGAGACCTTATTGCTCTCTACAGCTACCTAAAAGGAGGTTGTAGTGAGGCTGGTGTTGGCCTCTTCTCCCAAATTACTAATGATAGGATGAGAGGAAATGGCCTCAAGTTGTGTCAGGGGAAGTTTAGACTGGATATTAGGAAGAAGTTCTTTACTGAGAGGGTGGTCAGACATTGGAACAGGCTGCCCAGGGAGGTGGTGGAGTCGCCGTCCCTGGGGGTGTTCAAAAAATGAGTGGATGAAGCACTTGAGGCCATGGTCTAATGGTCTAGTGGTTAGGGAGATTATGGGATAAAGGCTGGACTAGATGATCCTGGAGGTCCTTTCCAACCATGGTGATTCTATGAGAAGGGGCAACAAGCACGTCTTTGCCTCTGTTCTTTGCAAGGTACCAGTTAGAAGAATGCTCCTGGGGATTGAGTATGCATGTGCAGACATGGCTGGTATCAGATGTCAGTGTCCCAAACAACAGAAGTATTCATTTGTGTGCATTACCTCACATAAAAGCACTGGGAGCCCTTTATTTGTTCTGAAGTCACCCATGGTCAGTAGTGACCAAACACGAATAGTGGACATATAACAACCTTCCAAATCCCATCCCAATCCATTTGATAATCATGGAAAAAGAGGAAATGAGAAATAAACAGACTCCAAATCTATAGTAACTCAACTGATGACGGGCTAATTTACTTCCAATTAGAAAATGTGATGTTTTACATGGGAAAACAGCATTTATTCAAATTAAGTTACACATTTATTTTCTGCAGTCAAATGGAGAGGTGTAAATAATTAAAATACTCCCACATTTCTGCAAGTTGCAAGCATGGTACAGCACAGAAATTGCTATATCAACCATGATCCATTATTTTTATTACTGAAGATAAAAAGGGCATATATGTGAAATAAGACATTTAATATTTCATATTCACACGGAGATGGAACCAGGACTCTTCCAAACTTCAGTGTTTGTAAAATAGTATCAACTGTTTCTTACTGGGACATTCACTGTTATCTAGACATGGAAAACAGTACTAAAGAAATGCCAGAAGCACGTTTTCTCTGTGTTTATGGAACCATAGTTCCAGGCCAAAGTCCGCAAACCTGAGTAAATGCTTCGTGTTTGGTGTCTTTGAACCTTGCCCACCAACCTACTCTCCTCAGGAGGCAGTGCTGGAGGCACTGAGTTGGCATCAGATATGCTGTGTTATTGTCCTCTTCCTAGATGTGCAGCTTGGATTTTTTCTCTTTAATGTCTTAGCTTGCTGTCTCCTAAAGGACTAACTGTCCCTCAGTGTGACAGCTGATGCACTGGTTAGAAAATATAAAGCACTTCTCACACATGTACATACAAAAATTCTCTCACTCTCTTTCAAAGAGAGACAGCCCTTACTTTTAAGCTTTTCCTCTTAACTTAGCCAGATTCAGACACCAGCTTGAGTATGTTGGGTATGTTTTCTTTTAAGTGAAAAAAACTTGATATTTTTAGTATTCAGGACAAGAGAGGAAAAACATTACAGAATCACAGGATGTTAGGGATTGGAAGGCACCTCAAAAGATCATCTAGTCCAATCCCCCTGCCAGAGCAGGAACACCTAGGTCAGGTCACACAGGAACGCATCCAGGTGGGTTTTGAATGTCTCCAGAGAAGGAGACTCCACAACCTCTCTGGGCAGCCTGTTCCAGTGTTCTGTTACCCTCACTGTGAAGAAGTTCTTCCTCACATTTATGCGGAACCTTCTATGTTCCAGCTTGCACCCGTTGCCCCTTGTCCTATCATTGGATGTCACTGAGAAGAGCCTGGCTCCATCCTCATGACACTCACCCTTTACATATTTATAAACATTAATGAGGTCACCCCTCAGTCTTCTCTTCTCCAAGCTAAAGAGACCCAGCTCCCTCAGCCTTTCCTCATAAGGGAGATGTTCCACTCCCTTCATCATCTTTGTGGCTCTGCGCTGGACTCTCTCAAGCAGTTCCCTGTCCTTCTTGAAGTGGGGGGCCCAGAACTGGACACAATATTCCAGATGTGGCCTCACCAAGGCAGAATAGAGGGGAAGGAGAACCTCTCTCAACCTACTAACCACACCCCTTCTAATACACCCCAGGATGCCATTGGCCTTCTTGCCCACAAGGGCACATTCCTGGCTCATGGTCATCCTGCTGCCCACCAGGACCCCCAGGTCCCTTTCCCCTACGCTGCTCTCCAGCAGGTCAGCCCCCAACCTGTACTGGTACATGGGGTTGTTCTTCCCCAGATGCAAGACTCTATACTTGCCCTTATTCATTAAATTTCTCCCCACCCAACTCTCCAGCCTGTCTAGGTCTCTCTGAATGGCAGCACAGCCTTCTGGTGTGTCAGCCACTCCTCCCAGTTTTGTGTCATCAGCAAACTTGCTGACAGAGCACTCTATTCCCTCATCCAAATCATTGATCAATATATTGAATAGTACCGGTGCCAGTACCGACCCCTGAGGGACTCTACTAGATACAGGCCTCCAACTAGACTCTGTCCCATTGACCACAACTCTCTGTCTTCTTTCCTTCAGCCAGTTCACAATTCACCTCACTACCCAGTCATCCAGACCACACTTCCTTAGTTTAGCTGTGAGGATGCTGTGGGAGACTGTGTCAAATGCTTTACTGAAATCAAGACAGACCACATCCACTGCTTTACCATCATCTGTCCGCTGGGTTATGTCCTCATAAAAGGCTGTCAGGTTGGTCAAGCATGACTTCCCCTTGGTGAAGCCATGTTGACTGCCCCTAATGACCCTCGTATCCTTGATATGCCTAGAGATAGTGCCAAGGATAAGTTGTTCCATCACCTTTACAAGGATGGAGGTGAGGCTGACCAGTCTATCATTACCCGGGTCTTCCTTCTTGCCCTTATTGAAGACCAGAGTGACACATGCTTTCCTCCAGTCCTCAGGAGGACTTTCCTCCACTTCTCCTGTTCCCCATGACTTAACAAACATGATGGAGAGTGGCCTAGCAATGACATTTGCCAGTTCACTCAGCACCTGCGGGTGCATCTCATCAGGACCCATGGGTTTATGGATGTTCAGATTGCTTAACTGATCCCTAACCCAGTCCTCATCAACCAGGACAAACTCCTCCTCTATCCTGACTTCCTCTGGAGCCTCAGGGGTCCTGGGCAACTCAGGACAGCCTCCAGCAGTATAGGCAGAGGCAAAGTAGGCATTCAGTAACTCTGCCTTCTTTTTATCCTCTGTCACCAGGGCACCCACCTCATTCATCAGTGGGCCTACATTGCCTCTAGTGTTAGTTTTATCTGCAATGTATTTGAAGCAGCCCTTTCTGTTGTCCTTGACCTTTCTTGCAAGGTTTAATTCCAAGGAGGCCTTGGCTTTCCTAGTTGCCTCCCTGCATCCTCTGACAACAGGCTTATATTCCTCCCAAGTGGCCAGCCCCTCCTTCCATCATCTGTACATTCTCTTCTTCCCCTTGAGTTTGCCCAGCAGTTCCCTGTTTAACCATGCTGGTCTCCCGGAACCCTTTCTTGACTTCCTACCTGTTGGGATGCACTGATCTTGAGCTAGGAAGAAGAGGTCCTTGAATGCTAACCAACTGTCTTGGGCCCCTTTACCTTCAAGTACCCTGTCCCATGGGATTTCCCCTAGCAATTGCTTGAAAATGCCAAAGTTGGCCCTACTGAAGTCCAGGGTTGTAGTTCTGCTAGCTATTCTGTTCCTGCCACACGAGATCCTGAACTCCACCATCTCATGGTCACTGCAACCAAGGCTGCCACTTCAACCAGACCCTCCTTGTTCGTGAGAATAAGATCCAGCAGCGCTCCTCTCCTAGTTGGCTCATCCACCATTTGCATCAGGAAGTTATCATCAATGCACTGAAGGAACCTCCTGGACTGTGGATGGCTGGCTGAGTAGGCCTCCCAGCAAATACCAGGGTAGTTACAGTCCCCCATGACAACCAGGGCCTGCATTTGTGAGACTGCTATCAGCTGCCTGTAGAAGGCCTCATCAGCCTCCTCGTCCTGATCCGGTGGCCTGTAATAGACACCCACAAAGTATCACCCATGCCAGCCTGCCCCTTAATTCTCACCCACAAGCTCTCAAGTTGCTTCTGATCACCCCCTGGACAGAACTCAATACACCCTAGCTGCTCGTTCACGTAAAGAGCAACTCCATTACCTCACCTCGCTGGCCTGTCTTTCCTGAAAAGGAAATGTGTCATCCATGACCACATTCCAGTCATGCGAGCTGTCCCACCAAGTCTCTGTAATTGCCACTAGATCATAACCCCCTGACTGAACATGGATTTCTAAGTCCTGTTTATATAAATTGCTCAGTTTGGAGAGGGGAGGAGAAGGGAGGAGAAGGAAGGAGAGGGGAGGAGAAGGAGAGGGGAGGAGAGGAGAACAAACTGCCTTTCCGCTATGTGGATTTTTGTATCAAGAGCTCTTGTTTAGTGTGGAAGTTACTCATTAAAAACATTGAATCCTTCTTAAAACAAGGAAGCTTTTGTTACTCCTCTGCATCTTCCTGTTAACAATGCCCTATACCCAGATGAAACAAGCTGGAGGAACTATGTTATTCACGGTAGAGAACTCAGACGACAGCTGAAAGTGAAGATGGCTGGGTACCCAGTAATGTTTTCAGTGGGATTGTTTTTGTGAGACAACATGCTCTCTATAGACAAACTCACAGAGGTGCAGAAGAAAAAACAAAGGAGCTCTCCTCTAGAGTCTTTACATTACTCTCTTTCCTGGAGGAGTACGGACATTAAGCTGCGTCCTCACCTTGTGAGTCTAACCTGGCACTGGAGCTTTGTCAGTGACGTGCTTCATAGCATCCAGATGGCAAATGAATCTGTGCTTTTGGCATTCACTTGGATCATCTCAAGCACTGTAGCATATCATCTTTATCTATTCAGTGTTTTGAAAGAAAAATAAATATTTTTGAAAATAAAGATCTATACTTAATCTTTTGTTCAAGTGGCAAAAATTTTAACCATTATATTCAGATTCAATAACTTGAGTCTCTGAAATGCTCTGTATAAGAAGTAGAAAGCTAAATCTCATCTATTAGTTACCCCTTCCTCTATGAATGAATCCTTCATTCTTTCTGTATACATTAAAAGTCTCCAGAGTACTTTTATTACAGAGCATCCCTTAAGAATCGAGAAAACATGCTACAAAGGTGCTTTTTGCTGAAAAGTAGGCAGCATTTAGACCATTTGACATGTGTTACTGCTGCTTGCTGAGCAGCAATCCACTTCTAAATTAGGATGCTGAAACTTCAGCTACCCTAATAGAATAGCTTCAGCTTTTAGTTTGAAATTCTGAAGAAACCCCTAAATAAGTGCTGATGTTTCATCACTGATAATAACTGAAAATATTATCATAACATTTTGAAATGCTTTCCAACCTCAATGGGGAATTGATATATTTACAGCACTCTGAAATTACATTTTAAGCACAAAAGCTGTGGCTTACTCAAACTTAAATGCCAAGGTACTGAATGACAATTTTGTTCAGTTGGAAAATGCTATTAAAGTGAGTGATTTTCAGAAACCTCAAAGACAAGCATGTCTTTTATACTCTTAGAGATGGAAGTAAAGCTTTTGCAATAAAATTGCAAACAAAATATTAGCTTCCTAATGTACATCCTTCAAGTTAAATTTGATTAGCTCTAAATACTGGAGCACAATAGAAGCCTCATTAGAGGTGTGAGAAAACACATACCAGCCAGCCATTCACAGTCTAGGAGGTTCCTCCAGTGCATTGATGATAACTACTTAATGCAAATGGTGGATAAGCCGACTAGGAGAGGAGCGCTGCTGGATCTTGTACTCACCAACAAGGAGGGTCTTGTTGAAGCAGTGATGGTCGATAGCAGCCTTGGCTGCAGTGATCATGAGATGGTGGAGTTCAGGATCCTGTGTGGGAGGAATAGAGTACCAAGCAAGACCAGAACCCTGGACTTCCGCAGGGCCAACTTTAGCCTCCTTAATCAATTGTTAAGGGAAGTCCCATGGGACAGGGTGCTAGATGGTAAAGGGGCTCAAGATAGTTGGTCAACATTCAAGGACCACTTCTTGCAAGCTCAGGATCAGAGTGTCCCAATGGGTATGAAATCAAGTAAGGGAGCTAGGAGACCAGCATGGTTAAACAAGGAACTGCTGGGCAAACTCAGGTGGACAAAAAGAATTTATGGATCATGGAAAGAGGGGCTAGTCACTTGGGAGGAATATAGGACAGTTGTCAGAGGATGTAGAGAGGCAATTAGGAAAGCTAAGGCCTCCTTGGAACTTAACCTTGCAAGTCAGGTCAAGGACAATAGAAAGGGCTTTTTCAAATACATAGCTAATAAAACAAACACTAGAGGCAATATAGGCCCACTGATGAATGAGGTGGGTGCCCTAGAGACAGAGGATATAAAGAAGGCAGAGGTGCTGAATGCCTTCTTTGCCTCTGTCTTTACTCTTGCAGGCTTTCCCCAGGAGCCCCTGACCCCTGTAGCCCCAGAAGAAGTCAGGATAAAGGAGGAGTTTGCCTTGGTAGATGAGGATTGGGTTAGGGATCAGTTGAGCAATCTGGATATCCATAAATCAATGGGACCAGATGGAATGTACCCAAGGGTGCTGAGGGAGCTGGCAGAGGTCATTGCTAGGCCACTCTCCATCATCTTTGGTAAGTCATGGAGAACAGGAGAGGTGCCTGAGGACTGGAGGATAGCAAATGTCACTCCAATCTATAAGAAGGGCAAGAAGGAGGACCCGGGTAACTATAGACCGGTCAGCCTCACCTCCATCCCTGGAAAGGTGATGGAACAGCTTGTTCTTGGCACTATCTCTAGGCATATCAAGGATGAGGGGGTCATTAAGAGCAGTCAACATGGTTTTACCAAGGGTAAGTCATGTTTGACCAACCTTATTGCCTTCTATGAGGAAATAACTAGGTGGATAGATGATGGTAGAGCGGTAGATGTGGTTTATCTTGATTTCAGTAAAGCATTTGACACTGTCTCCCACAGCATCCTCGTAGATAAGCTGATAAAGTATGGGTTTGGTGATCAGGTAGTGAGGTGGATTATGAACTGGCTGAAGGGAAGAAGCCAGAGAGTTGTGGTTAATGGGACGGAGTCTAGTTGGAGGCCTGTGACTAGTGGAGTCCCTCAGGGGTCGGTACTGGGACCAGTGTTGTTTAATATCTTCATCAACAACCTGGATGAGGGTACAGAATGTATCCTCAGCAAGTTTGCTGATGACACCAAACTAGGAGGAGTGGCTGACACACCAGAGGGTTGTGCTGCCATTCAACGAGACGTTGATAGGCTGGAGAGTTGGACGGGAAAAAACTTAATGAATTTCAACAAGGGCAAGTGTAGAGTTTTGCATCTGGGGAAGAACAACCCCATGTACCAGTACAGGTTGGGGGCTGACCTGCTGGAGAGCAGTGTAGGGGAAAGGGACCTGGGGGTCCTGGTGGACAGCAGGATGACCATGAGCCAGGAATGTGCCCTTGTGGCCAAGAAGGCCAATGGCATCCTGGGGTGTATTAGAAAGGGGGTGGTTAGTAGGTCGAGAGAGGTTCTCCTTCCCCTCTATTCTGCCTTGGTGAGGCCACATCTGGAATATTGTGTCCAGTTCTGGGCCCCCCACTTCAAGAAGGACAGGGAACTGCTTGAGAGAGTCCAGCGTAGAGCCACAAAGATGATGAAGGGAGTGGAACATCTCCCTTATGAGGAAAGGCTGAGGGAGCTGGGTCTCTTTAGCTTGGAGAAGAGGAGACTGAGGGGTGACCTCATCAATGTTTATAAATATGTAAAGGGTGAGTGTCATGAGGATGGAGCCAGGCTCTTCTCAGTGACATCCAATGATAGGACAAGGGGCAACGGGTGCAAGCTGGAACATAGGAGGTTCCACATAAATGTGAGGAAGAACTTCTTCACAGTGAGGGTAACAGAGCACTGGCACAGGCTGCCCAGAGAGGTGGTGGAGTCTCCTTCTCTGGAGACATTCAAAACCCGCCTGGACATGTTCCTGTGTGACCTGACCTAGGTGTTCCTGCTCTGGCAGGGGGATTGGACTAGATGATCTTTTGAGGTCCCTTCCAATCCCTAACATTCTGTGATTCTGTGATTCTGTGATAAGGACTGAAAATTCTGTGAGTCCATCTGCAGTTTAAGTGCTATAATATAAATCCATTTGACTGATAATGTTAATGCTATGCAGGTATATACAGATGGCAATTTAGCTAGATGGAACTAAAGATTTAAAACTAAAAGACTTGCTTGTTAATATAATTAATTATTTATAAAGAGATGCAGGTACATAAAATTCCCAAAACTGGAATACAGTTTAGATAAAGAAACACGACTATCTTTGATAGACGATCTCTGAACACAAAGCTGACAGAAACAATTTAAGAATATTTAAGAGAAAACTCAGCTTCCAGTCACATCAGAAACATTACAGGAGTACTGACGTGACTGTTACTGAATAGAATATGTGCGAATTCAGACACACAACTATGTAGCTAAATATAAAATTTTAATACATTTAAATAAATTACAGGAAGAATAAAGATGTTATTTTCTAAACATTCACAACTGTCAGCTTAGAATTTTAGAAAAAAATATATTTGGACTATTCCTAGTCAGAATAATATAGTATTAATTAAAGTTACCTGGGAGGCTGCATGGCTTAAAGTACATTTCATGCCTTACATGGCATTAAATCACATAAAAGTGATGACCATATAATTCACAATTATACTGTAACATGCACTCAGATATGTGGTGCTTTGGTAGCTATCAACTTCTGAAACCTTTTTAGGCATGTGTCTGTGTTTCCAAAGACCAAAATTAACATTTAAAAATGTGATCATAAGTGACCTATGGAGGGTCACAGTCAGACTTGTGGAGGTGGAGGAGGACCCAGGAACCAGGTGCAGCAATAACCCATGCATCTTTCCTTAAATTCATTCAGCAAAAGAAAGTTGGAAGAAGACTTTCACTGAATTGCAAAGATGTTCCAAAAAGGGTGTAGCATTTAAAGATATTTTTTTTAAAAAATTATTTCATAACAGCCACTGGATATTTTCTATTTTTTTTTTAAAAAAAAAAACAAACAAACGTTTAATTTAATATTCTAAACTGGGTTTTTTGTGATTTTCATATCTTTCTGGCAAGAAACAGTAGTACAGTAAGGAACTGCTTAATTTAATAAGAATACCACCTCTTCTTGGTTTTTTTGCTAATACAATTAATTGCTCCATGTACACTAGAAAAAATGTGGAATATCTTTTAAATAATTTCTTAAACTTGTCTCTTCGTTTGCATAACAGTGAAGTAAACATACCTGTAGTGTGGGTGTCATGTCTGCACACATCTAGTCAGAAAATTGGGGTACTATTTTTATTCTGAATGTTTGAATACAGCTAAAGTACCCTTAAACTGGAAACACATATATGCCATTACGTCTTTTTTTAATCCTTATATTTATTTATTTTTTCCTCAGTAAAACACCATCTTGCTAGGTGAGCTGACAAAGGCCTCACACAGAGGTCACTCATGTTCAAAAATCATTGGGCCAGACCGAGGAGAACACAGGAATGGTCAGTAAACAGGAATGTTTTTTCTGTGGATGGTTTTCTCATCTGTTACAAGAGCAGTCTCTCGGCTGAAGAAAGGAGCAAAGTCTCTCTACCAGAACAGTGCCCTCTACTAGAATAATGTTGGCAGAAAATTATATATTTTACTGAGTAATGTTCCATAAAACTTCTTGCAACATGACTTCAATTATGGCTAATAAACAGTTGCTGCTGTGGCAGAGCTTAAGCTCTGCTGCTTTACTGTGCTGCAGAGGCGGGGTTACTTTTCTTTCTCTTTTGTAGTGTGGCTAAATGATGGATGATTGGGATCAAAACTGCTCATAGGTTTAGAAATTCTGAGCAGGAGCATCCCAGAAATAGACTGAAAGGCCAGAGGCAACTTTTTCTCTGGATTAGTTTTCTCTTCAAAGACTTCAGCAGTAACACCCAGCACTTTCCTTTGATATAATTCCCTCTACAGATATCAAAGCACTTCCAAAAGGACTTAGTGTTGCTTTTCCCACTTCACACATGTGTAGCCTAACAGTATTAGCCTTAAAAGTGAAAGAACAAGATGGATGATCTACAGCCACGTCTGCAATAATGGTTGTGGAGACTGTTTATCCCATGTACCACAGCTGTTCATTTCTCACTGCCTGTCCACGGGCCTGGCATACAGCACATGGATCCACAAATGAATGCAAGTTGAACGGGTCAAAACTGGTGTCTGAAAGATGGTAGCATGCATTTTTATGTTTCATTTTCTTCCTCGTGACCTGCAGCTGGAATTGGTATTTTATTTCAAAATCTGTGGTGGCATCGTAGCAGGTTCATCTCCAGGTGCTTCATCAAAAGCTTCTTTCCCATTTTAAGGATTTTAAGGAGCATTTCACATCTAGCTGCTCTTTTGCCACTGGCTTTAGCAATGTGGTTGGGATCTCAGAGTTTTCTCTCTAGTCTGTAGAGCCAGACAGCACACACAGACTTTGCCAGGAGAGGTTTCTTGTTAGTGCTCAGCATTTCTCAGCATTTGTTATGCCATTATGCTAGTGGATACGGCATCTCCAGCACCTGAACAGAGTTGTTCCCAGCTCCAGCTGATGGTGGTCTTCGTGGTCCAGAGCCCAAGGCTAGAACCACAAAGGAGACCTGGGATCCCAGGAGACAGTGGCACAGCAGAAGTCTGTGAAGTCCTGCTTTCCCCATTTACTCCAGACTGCCACAGGAAAAATATAGAACAAGATTTTATCATCAATCAGAACTTCATTAGCCACTTTGATACTAGTTCCATCAATGGCAAGGGCTAGAAGGTTAACAGGCCAACTGGGAACAGGTTGAAAAACAATTTCTCACCTTCTGACACGAAAGAAAATCCACAGCCTTTGGATGCTCCAGTAAAGAAATTCTGGAGCTCTTTTGCTGAAAGTACAGTAGTTTCCCAACCATCAGAAAATCAAAAGCAAGGAAGCTTACAGGTGATGGTTTCAGCCTGGATCACTTTGATAACAGACTACCCACTTTTTCCCTTCAGTCTTCTAAGGCCAAGGCCAGCATTGCTGTGAACAGAGAAAGGGAATTCAACAGCCTGTATGACTCCATTTCTAAGAATTAATTCCTCAGCCACTGAAGTGCTGGGGTCTGAACCCCGAGCCCTGAATTAAGATTGACATATGGGTGGTTCCCACAGTCCTTCGAAAGGAGGGGATGAGTTTGCCTTTTGGCTTTCCTCCAAGGTGCGGCCGACCTTGTAGGGAAAGCCCTTGGGTAAACAAGCCCCAGGTGCCCTGCATTTTGATAACGAGTGCCAGGTGTCCTGTTTTGGGGATAAAAGCTGGGCCCACTTGCAGGAAGGGTGCAGTGTCTGTCTGTGAGGTGGATGCACTTTGCAGAGTTTCCCTGTTGGGGAAGGACCTCCTGACTCTCCCTGTAACTGGGCCCTGGTCAGGTTCAGCATTTGTGAATGCGGGCTTCGTGTGGGAACAATACGTGGTTACTTCTTTCTTATATGATCAGCCTATTGACTTGGTTGTCTCCTGTGTCTTCTGTCCTGTCTCACAGGTGACACATCTCAGACAGTGGCTGAGCATACCTAAAAACCACAAAAAAATCATTAGCCTTAACTTTGGTTCTGTTTTAAGACTATTAATTTCCTTTTTTTTTCCTAGATCATCAAAAAGGCAAATACAACTGCTAAGATAAATATGTTTGACTTTCTGATTATTTTAATCCATTGGTAGCTGTGCTATAAATAGCCAATTTCAAATTCTTACGAGGCGGTGCAGTCATCTTCAGTATCCGACCAATCCTCCTCTGTGCTGTTACTGTCAATCTGTGCTGCTAAGGGGTCATCTGTCATTATCTGTCTATCCTGTGGGGTACACAGGCAGTTTGTGGCAGCCTATCTGAGCTTGATGAGCCAGTGAATACTTGAGCTATTTTGTCTACTTCTTTTACAGACATGAGAGGACATACTATTTCTAAATTACACTCTTTAATTTGCTACGAAACACTGCTGGACCAAGATCTCTGCTTCATCTTTTGCTGACACTTATATTATCAGTTGAATGCTTGAGCGAGTCCAAGGGCATGGAGAAGTGATCATGCCAGTCATAAAACAGCAGACTCAGAGGGACCAATTAACTCCTAAAAATTGTGTGGTACTTTTGGATTTCTTCTTCAAACACTGTGGGTCAGAACACTTTTAATTTCAACAGCTGTAATAATTTTCAACTCTGAAATGCAGAGTGGAAATGTGAAAAGGATCAACAACTAGTATCAGTTTGTACAGCTTTGCTGCTTAAAAACCCCTGTTTTCTGTCTGAGAAAACTCCAAAGAAGTCTGCAGCTGCAGGGGCTGAGAGGCTGGTAAAAAATGAGAGAGAAAGACTAAAATAAGCTGCTGGTAAATTTGACAATACTCTTTTTGAAAGAGTTTGAGTTGGTGTAATCAAGTATAAGGCTAGTACAGGGCCAACACGGAAACAAACCACAATGACTGCTACACTGTATTTAACTGAAATGTGAGCTCCTGAGATGCTTCTCAATGACAAAAGTTCAGTAAGTTTCATCCATGGCTATGAGCTTGATAAAGGAACGCACAGTACCAGTTGCAAGTCCCACCTAGGTTGAGTGCAGAAAGGTTGTGGAAGCCACCAGCTGCTTTGAAACTACAGAGCGAATCCTGATTATGGAGACAAATTCTAGGCACTTCTTTCTAAGTCGAAGCCCGTATATGCAGACAATAATGTGTGGATTAGGACATTTTCTAAACTGGCATGTGATTAAAAGAGCTGATACTGATTTATCAAGATATACAGTATTACACAGCATTTTTCAAGCTCTGTAGCAACCCCTTCTTCTGATTTAGCTCCGTACAACATCTAGCCTTCCACGGTAAGGCTGTAGCAGCCAGAAGACACAGGAGAATCAGCTTTAGAAGCGAGGTACTGGGATGTCACTGTATTTATATAGGATATGATACAAATAGTAGTCACCACCTTTCTACAAGACATTTTCTCAGAGTAGTCAATTTAGGCTGGAAAACTCTGAAAAATAAGATGTGATAAACAAGAACAAACTGGAGTATTTTTGATAGGGTTTCACAACTGTATCTTTGTTTCTTCATTTTAAAACCTGTACTATTTTACTCTCTGCTTTTCAGTGAAGAACGCTCCTATATTGGCTTTCCACTGTTCACAGGACCTAAGTTGTATGTGGCCCAGTAATGCTGAACTGATTCTGCTGCGCCAGGGTCTCTCATAATTGTGAATGAAGTAGTGATGATGAAAATAGGCTTTAGCAAAATTGAAACTTAACAAAGAAAAATTATTTTCTTTACCTCAATAATGCATGGCTTCCAGAGTCCCTTTTACCAAATGGGCCTATTATGAGCAAATCTGTGCTATTTGTAATAAATTCTCATAATTCAACTTATTACATGTTTGGATGATATTGTCACAGCCCTGGTCTTCTGAATATTTACAGGTCTTTGGAGTTGTTGTTGGGGTATCTGAATTTCTGATTTTGCTTTGATTTTTAAGGAAAAGGGGGGGGTGGGGCAGAAATAAAAAAAAAAATCAGCCTAAACAAATGAGATTTCTTTTTTAAAATGCATCTGTCAGGGAGAATTTGTTACAAGTTAACCAGGAGAAGACTGGTGAGATGAGTTGTCTGTGACAAATAGGGTATTCAGTGGAAAAAAAAGAACAAGGATGTTCTGTTAGAGCTGTAACTTCACCGTTTCATCTGCATTGAATTTATAGTGATAGGAGCCAAACTAAGCAATGAAGAAACAGAGATGTCACCAGGATTCAGAAAGCATCTATTTGCACTCTTCCAAACTACTTACATTTGCTCCTAAACATATATACACATTATGACCCTGTACAGTGAATCTTAGCATGGACATAAGTCTTGACACCTTTGGCTAGGAGACATTTTGCCCTCACTTTCTTAGCTGTCCTTGAAGAACAAGAAGGACCTGCTAGACCTTTGAGATGTTCAATCTTGCTCAAGAAATCAGGAGCAACTATGAGTTTTTTGTATGCAAATCCAGGGTTCTTTGGAAAAGCAGGAATAACTGTACCTACTTGGAAACTCTCCCAGGAGAAACTTCTGACCTTCCATCATCTGCAGCCTTTTCACTGCAGCCAGTGGTCAGGGAACACAACAGTCACTCTGGCTCCTTTGTAAAGACCAGAGGAATACCCAGGGTAGTATGGGGTCTGTAACAGCACTTGCTGTTGTGCTTCAAAAGCTGATATAACTGTTTTACTAACAATGTAGACCATCAGGAAGTGGGCCATGAGCAGCCACATGGAGAAAATGAAGCAATTATAAAGCTAATAAGGGCAAACCTGTTTAGGCATTAAGTTCTCATTAATCTAGTCTTACTCTCTCAGAGGCTCATTAATATCTCTCTGATCAAAGAACATGGAAGTAATACAGGAACACAAATCCTGCCAAGATGCCCATGAGCAAATGTACAGATGAGCAAATCACTAATAATTTCAGAAACTGACAGTTGCGGATGATTTCATAGGCACATCTTGAACAATCATAATATATAAGCTCTGGCTACGTCAGACAGATTGGGCAGCCAAGCCCCATCAGCTAGAATCACAGAATCATAAAATAGCCTTGGTTGAAAAGACCTCTAAGATCATAAAGTTCAACCAGTAACCTAGCACTGCCAATTGACCGTTACACCATGTCCCTCAGCACCACAACTACACATCTCTTAAATGCCTCCAGGGATGGGGACTCCACCACTGCCCTGGGCAGCCGGTCCAATGTTTGATAACCCTTTTAGTGAAGAAATTTTCCTGGTGGTCACCTTCCTTGACCTGGTGGTCAGAAGGAACCTCCTATGTTTCAGTTGGTACCCATTGCCTCTTGCCCTGTCACTGGGCACCACTGAAAAGAGCCTGGCTCCACCTTCTCTGTACCCTGCCTTCAGTAATTCAGTCCCAGACTAGCCAGGACTTCTTCCAAGGTCCCAGGCTGTTCCTGACAGAGCTGCTCTGTGGAGCTCCATGAAGGCAATGAAGCTGCAAATTGTGCCATATGTCCCTGCTCTGGAAAACATCCATCATTAACTGATTTCCGAACTAGCTGAGAGAAGCTGTGATTTCTAGTAAAATAATTGGGAGAAATACACACCACCTGCCAGAATACCAAATTAAAGTAGGCCCAGAATTTCCCTTCAAATTTACTCAAATCTTATAACTAATTGACAAATGTGTCTGAAAATCTTGATGGACAAAATATTTTTTTAGCTATTACTGTATGCACATCAAAGGAGAAAATCTTAACATTTGGACACACTCTACCTTTGTTTTGAGTAATTTAACCACAGAACTGGCCTTAATATTAGTATTGGTGTGAACTGCCATGTGAGATATGAGGAATTTAGACTGTCAGGGTATAATTGCCCAGGGATTTCTTTGTTTGGGGTCCCTCTTTAGATGCACTCAGCTCAAGTTGTAGCACTATTAATAAAAAGTACTTTTACAGAGGAATCAATCCTTCAGCTTACTGACTCAATGGAAACCTAGAGTCAAACCCTGTTACGGTGATTGGCACGTGTAATTTCCGTAACAGTTTGGTGACACAGATGGAAGTCTAGGCAACCACCGTTGGACAATGGACTCTCTTGTCTCCAAATTTCAAACAGATGGCATCAGGTGAGTTCACCTGGGAACTTCGGAGATGGCATATGCCAACTGGTGAGTGTTAATATTCTGCTATTAAATTCTAAATATCAGTACATGTTGAAATTCTGCTGCTAAATTCTAAGTATTCTGAGTCCAAGTGGGTTCAAGTCCCAGATGTCTGAATGTGTTGGAGCCCCACCTCAGAAGGGCACTCTGAATTTTCTTGGTCTGAGCAGGTTTGAGTCCCACCTTGGTAATAAGTGTGAGTTTGACTCCCACTTTGGAAGTCCAAGTGACTTTGAGTCCCACTTCAGTATTCTGGGTCCAAGTGGGTTTCAGTCCCACCTAAGCATTTTGGGTCTGAGGGGCTTCCAGTCTCACCTCAGAAGTGTGCTAGAAGAGATGTGCATGGCCAGATCAGTGTAAGGCACATGAATTTGGCATACAGATATGGGGAACATACCTGGCATAGAGATGGGGATGCCCTTAGCCAAAATACTAGAAAACAGGAGGAAAAGAGACAGCACTGCAGATCTATCAGAAAAATGAGCAATAGCATTTTGTAAAAAAGGGCTGGCCAGCCCTTAGAGGAGTTGGGAGTATGGCCTCATGAAGAAATATTCAAATTAAATAAATTGGCTATGCTCCATAAAATTTTAGAAGATGAAAAACTTCAGTAAATGGATTATTGGCACACATTGAATAATTTGGTATATGACCACCATAAAGCAGATGGTCAAAAATGAGTATGAAAACCTTGAGGAAGAACTTTAGCTGGAGCAATTATTAGTAATTTAACTAAAGTGCCTGCACAGCCGGTCTCTGCAACACCCTATACTTCTCCCTCTGTATCACTTGTTAATTCCAACCCCATTGTTTCTGTAGTGGGGTGTATGGGTGTGGGTGTGTAAAGTGTTTCTCCCCTACCTTTAGTGTTACGTGTATACCCCCATCACCCCTGGAACTCCAGGGATCTGTCTATCTGAGAAAATAAAATGCCTATGTTAAGGGAAGGTGTGGGTTGATGTGTATCATTATTTTCCAATATTTGCTCAGAATAAAATCCATCCTGGGCAGTTGTTAACCTGTTATTGATAGACTTGTTCCATGTAGACAGAAAGGTAAGCTAATGGAAAAGAATGTGGAATTAACCTTATAGGCAGCGGGAAATCAGACGGTCTGGCCTCAGGTTAATCCTAATCGGGATCATAATAATCAAATATACAGAAAAATGCTGAACAGTAGTTAGAAATCTGATAAACATTATTGGAGTTTGCAAGGAGACAAGAATAAATTAAGATAAAGTACGGGAATGTAAGCAGAGGCCTGAGGAGCAGCCCAGCAGCTACTGAGGAAGACTGAAACTGTCTGTTGTTGTGTAGGGGAGTGCCTCTCGAGAACCTTAATAATTAATTGGCAGCAAGTGTGTGTGTGCAAGAAGCCACATCTAACATCTGCAACTATTTTAAGGATAACTTGCTGGGATGGCAAGGAGAAAATCTGAAAGTTATCATGTTACCTAGATATTCTACACTTGTACAACATATAGATGATTTGTTACTTCCCAACAAGATGCACAAAGATTGCTTGAAAGATCCTATTCGTCTATGTACTGCTTTAGCAGAAAAAGGTCACTGTACATGTCTTTCTAAACATCAGCTGTTTCAGCAGGTAATAAACT
Source organism: Podargus strigoides (assembly GCA_028020825.1). NCBI lineage: Eukaryota > Metazoa > Chordata > Aves > Caprimulgiformes > Podargidae > Podargus > Podargus strigoides. The sequence goes on along the minus strand of CM051663.1, from coordinate 91,191,508 downwards.
ATTTAGGATCTATGTTAACAGAAGGACAAATGTTAATAGACAGGAACAGGTCCTTGCTATTATAGAAATATCTCAACCAGTAACAAAAAAACAACTGCGAGAATTTTTAGGCATGGTAGGATGCTGCAGACCCAGGAACCGGAGTAAGGGAGATAAGTAAACCATTAACAGAAGCTGCCAAGGCAGAGGAAGGGAAGCCTATACCTTGAGGTCCAGAGAAAGAAAAGGCTTTCCAAGGTATAAAATGAGCTTTAACTTCTGCTTTGACACTGGGATTTCCAGATTACTCCAAGTCCTTTGAACTATGTGTGCATGAGAACAAAGGACCAGCCATGGAGTCCTTACTCAAAAGCTAGATCCACACTACCACCTTGTGGCTTATTACTTAACTCAACTAAACACTGCAGCAGTAGGGAACAATTCCTGTGTTAAAGCTACAACAGCAACAGAGACTATCATAAAAAGGAGCAGACCATTTGTTCTGGGTCACCCAACAACTCTATGTCCCGCATGAAGTAGAACTGATTCTTAAAGAACACGCTACACAAGCATTGTCCCCACAAAGAGCATATCATTATAAACTAATGATTTTAAATGCAGGAAATATTACTTTCAAAAGATGTAACTTTTTGAAACCAGCAACTTTACTGCCTCTTCACTCTGATCTGCATCATGATTTTGCTAAGGTGATGCTTCACTCCAGCCACCTACAGGAAGACCTGTGAGATCGACCTCCAAAGAATCTAACCTCTGATCTAACCCTTTCCACTGATGGATCTTTATACTACGTGAATGGAAAATGGCACACGGGCTATGTAGTAGTGAGAAACTTAGAGGCACTTGAAGCACAACCTCTACAACCTTCAGTGAGTTCCCAAGGTGCTGAATTCATTGCATCAACAAAAGCAGCCTCCTGGGGATGTAATCAGTGAGTGACTATTTATACTGATCCTCCATACACTTTTGGAATGTGTCATGCAATGGCTATGCTATGGAAAGAACAAGAATTCCTTACCTCAACAGAAAAGAATACTTCTAATGGAGTTAGAATCTGAATGCTGTTGGAAGCAATTAAGCTTCTAAGAGAAATCGCTGTAGTACACTGCCCAGCTCATACCAAAGGCCTCAATGAAATTTCTTAAAAATTAAATAAAATTACTTGAACTTGTAGTCAGCTACGTTTGAAATAGCTTGAAGTTCTAGGAATAATACTATAGGACAACATGATACTGAAAATACCCCTCACCAACCTCTAGGGTTCTAATCAGCAGAAACAGTGTCTGACAGACACTTAACTGTACCCAGGACCTTTGTCCCCACTAGGACCAGTCTCTCAGATGGCGATGAATGAGTTACGAAGTTTGTACTGGATATACAAAAACATCTGTCATGCTCAGTGGTACCAACCCACTCCTCCAGAGATATAGGAACATGATTTGCAGCCTGGGAATAGAGTTTTAATAAAAGTATTTTCCCATAATCCTAAACTGGAACCCATGTGGGAAGGACTGTCTTGTTAAGTTCTTACCTTGCTGCAAAGGTTACACGGAAGGAAGTCTGGATCCACCACTCACATGTTAAATTAATTCCTAAGGAACATTATCTAAATGAATAGGTGCCAGCCTTGAAGAACCTCACCAATCCTGCTATGGAGATTAAAGCTGGGACCATTTGAATTCCCTCAGAAAGAAAGAACTCCTGAAACATGTCACTTTTGTTTCCTTTCTAGATCTACCTGGACCAGAGAGGCCCCTGCAGCATGGCCAAGTAGACCATCAGACACTGTTAAAAGAGGACAGTGTCCTATTTGGTGTATTCATCATCCATATAGAGCTGCAGTCCTACAAGAGGAGAACTCAGGTTTTATCAGCATGGTTGGCTTTGGTTATCCTGAAAAAATTGTGGTCCATGTCATCCTAGAAGGTGTGCTAATAATTGTTTTAAAGGTTATTACGAATGATGGAAAACACTGATTATCCATTGGGGACTTAATTCACAGTTGTCACTCTTATTAGATTTTATTTTCTGCAGTTAGTATCATAGAATAGAATCATAGAATTGTTTTGGTTGGAAAAGACCTTCAAAGTCATCAAGTCCAACCATTATGTTCTTATTGTTTTGTTGCTTTTTCGATGTGTTCAGACTGCTTACAAAACATAATACTTAGGAATATGCATGGATACAGATGTACCCTTTGTAATAACCCTTTATAAGGCAGACATGCCTACAAAAACAAAGACAGGACAGATACGAATTGTCAGGATTAATTGCCTTGCTTAGTCCTAGAAGCTGAAGTAGCTGAAGACTGAGGCTGCAAACTGTGAACTTTCACCTAGATTTGCTCTCAAAAGGATGCAGCTCAAACATTACTATGTAGAGTAGACAAAGTCATGAATGATAACAACCATATTACAACATGCTGAAAAGCTAACCTCAGAACTGGCCGAAATTGATCCAAGAGGATGTGAAACAGGGTATAGAACCACCCTGTACTGTGTAAGAGGATGACCATTAGCAACTGCTTAGTAACGAAACAGCAAACAAATTAAACCAATAAAAGGCAAGAAGACCCCAGACCTTAACATTCTACTGGTCTGAACTGTCCTGTGATGGGTGGAGAATTTGGATTCTCAGGGTATAATTCTCCAGGGATTACTTTGTTTGGGAACCCTCTCTGGAGGCACCCAGCTCAATCCGTAGCACTATTAATTAGAGGTATTTTATAGAGGAATCAATCTTTCAGCTTATTGACTTAGTGGAAAACTAGAGTCAAACCCTCTTATGGGGGATGACTGGTATGCATAATTTCCATAACACTAATAATACTTAACCTCACAACGTTTGCAGCTTTCCAGTTATGTGTAAAATCCCTGGTGAGTAAAAGTCCTGAGATGGTATAAACCATCCAGTGCACACTGAAGTACGAAATTAGCTTTTACACTCAAACTCTTCATATTCTCATAATGTCAGTAAAAGTATTATGATCACAACATAAAGCACAAAACCAACATCAGTCACATTCCATGTATTTTTTTATTTTTTTTGGGTAGCACTCAGGTTTTTTAATGTAGGTTTGGATATTTTTCCTAACCTCTTCTTTTAATAAAATGAAAAAATTGCCACAATGTATTTTCTTGACAGCAGTGATTTCTATAGTTTTCTTTCTTATTTGATCTGTAACTCAGTAATAAAAGCTACATTATAATGGAATGATTTCTGTTGTAACTTAGGATAACCAAAAAGGGAGCAAGACTTTGAAAGACGTTCAAAAAGGAGAAGAAAAATAAAATGCTCAGGATAAAAGAGAATAAATTGATTCATGGCAAAATACACTAAGAATGCTTGAAACCTGGACAAAAACCCAGACAAAGGAAGTGATAGTGGCGATGGAAGAGTAGCTTGGAAGGGAACTCTGGCAGAAAATGAGTAATCTGCCAGTGAGATGGAATCTGTAAGGACAACATTTTCTCTGGCAGTCAGCTGTTGATATTTCCTTCTCACACTACACGGGGTAGATGTGATAGTCTTACTGTGCATGCTCTCAGACCATTGGCAACTTCCTTTTCTACATGGTTATTCAGCCCTTTTGAGCTGTCAGACAAAGGCAGTGCAGACAGATATATGCACAAAATAAATGTGTATCAGGATATGCTTTTATTCTCAAAACTTGCAAACCATATGTAACACAAAAAAATGCTGCAACAATAGACACAAAGCTTTTCTCACCCCTTTCTTGCAATAGAGAACTCCAATTTCATTGTTCATCTTTGGGTTTTGGTCCCATCTTAATTTAGAGTCACACCAAAATCTTTCACTGATTAGGATCTTGCAGGATTATTGTGCATTCTCAGTGGAGCACACGGGCATACATTTGTCTGCACAAATTTAGTTCTGACTATTAAGCAAACAGAAGGGACACATACGGTCTCAAATGAAGGTTCCAGGAAAATAATTTTTTAAGATCAAGAAGAAATATTTGCTCTCTTTAAATAATGTAATGAAAGCAATTAACTTTTTTTTTTTTTTTAAATTGCATGTCCCAGTTGAGAAAACCTAGTTTTGTACTTCCTTATTTGACACATTAAAATAATATGAAAGGCAAAACTGCTGGAGATAATAATAATATAAATAATAATTTGAAAGGAAAAAATCATAGAGGGAGAAATGGAAATAAAGAAATTCAAGGAATTAATTTTTTAAAATACCATTTTAAATAATATACTGCTCATGACTGAAACTGTTGGATGTGAATTTTTTTCATATACCTTACCATAAAACCTGTACTGTTCTATGTGTATTTTAGAATATGCTAAGCATAGTTTTATACATTTCTTTTGTTTCTCGTTCTTTAAATTATCTTTCTTTTTAAGCAAAACGACGATGGCACACCTATTGGTTTTGTGAAGAAATCTAGCATTCAGGGATATTTGCCTAAGAAGGATAATTAAAAGTATTGATAAGTTTTACATTTTCCATGACATGCTATCTGGGACTCCTATAACACTGAGGATTATGTACAGGTTTAGATATGTCTTGGTGGAAAACAGTATCCTGGAGCTGCATATTCTTTGGACATTGCTGGTTTGCTTTTTCTTTTCTTCTCATGAACAAACAATGCATTGCTAAACTCCACTAAGTCAAAATTACGCAATACAGCCTAAAACTGTACAATTAGTCCATTAGCATAAGAGGTGTGTGCAGGATTATATGATATTTGAATATAGGACTCTGTATTGTGCCGAATTAATGCTGATATTATTTTGCTTCAAATTGCTGACTGTTGCTGACTGCTGCCAAGAAAGACAGACAGCTCATAGAGATGGACTGAGGCACAGTGGTAGCATGCATCGACAGCTGTTTAGGCTGAGTGCTCGCTAACATGGAAGATCCTCACTTCTGTTAGCACTATTTCATCCTTTTAAGTCAGTCTGAGAAGTAATTTGAAGTTGTTTCCTCATAGGAAGTGGCTTATCCTGGAACGAATAAACACTGTACTTAATCAATTTTCAGCTCAGACATTGGTTATTATTATGTTAATTGAAAGCCCCTTCTAGTCATTAAGTCATTCCATTTATAATAGGAATTTTAATTTAAAGATAATAAATTCCACAGGAAATGTATCTGGAAATAGCATTTTGTCTAAAAGAGCAAACAATTCTTTTCCATAGCCAATCTTTAGGCACTCCTCCAGTTCCTCCAGCTCTTTTTTCCAGTCCTGCAGAAGAAGAACTTCTATAAACTGCCTATCTCTTTGAGTCAAGTCACTGTCAATGCTGAGGTCACAGGATTAATACTGGACAGAATTATAGCTCCTATTCCCTTCCCCTCCCCTCCCATCATTCCAAATCTTGCTCCCTCCAAGCACTTTGTTGTATATTTAAGAGTATTTTGTGTACTGCAAAGTTCTTGAGATAATGACAGTCTCACATGTCTTTGAACTTGAGCATTGTATCCTTAGAGCATTGGCAAAGTAATAGAAAATCTTCTCTTATAGGTATTGGGTTTTTTTAATGGATCCAGTATCTGTTAAAAGGGCAAAGTAACAATGAAAATAAAGTCTTCATCTGTAGAAAATAATTCCCTAAGTGCTTTTGCACTTTTCCTTTCTGAATCTCGATATTTCCTTTCTTATTCCTTTCTTCCCTTACCTACGTTAACCCATCCTCATGTACAGACTATTAGTTTGATGGCAATATAAAATTTTATGAAATAATTAGGGGAGGTGAGCTGCTGTTGTCAAATAGCTCAACAATTTAATTGAAGGACTCAGACTACGAGTATAAAAGGAGTTCAAGTAAAATCTACTTTATATCAGCAGCATATTCAGTAGCGTTGTTTCAATTCACTAGTTTATTGTTAGCCTTAAAACAGAGTTGGACTGGTAATCTATGAGTGTGACAAATCAAATCAGGGGACGCTAAATTAATAAATTTCTTATTTTCCACAAGTTTCACAGGACTAAGTGCTTGCCAGCTTGAACAGAATTAGGTCTTTGGCTGCCTACTATCTTCACTCTAACATTGACTTAAATATTGATGCTTAACAGGGAACAGAGCTATGCCTTGTCCAAAGTGTTCTGTAGTTCAAAGAAAAAAAGTAGTAAGTCTTATGTATTTCTCCCCGAGTGCAGATTATTTACTCTTAGAAACTAGAAATGGAAATGCTTCAGAACCCATGAAATCTGTGACTATATGAGCTGCTCTGCACAGACTGTTCAGCTGCAACTGAAATGGATGTGCTATGTAAAAGCTTCCAGAGTTTTGCTGATACGGTGAAGAAAAACAAAGAATAAGATAAAAAATGAATTTTAGTAAGGAAAAAAATAAAATATTGAAAACCAAGGATCAATTCTTATGGTCTGGGTTTTGTTTCTTTTACTGCCAGTATATTTGCACTTTCTAAAATATGGTTTTGTATTTCTTCAGATGGTGATATTTATAAAGCCGTTCACAGAAAAGCACAAGTAAACGGAATTTGTTGTGCAAAAGTAATAATTTAGCTATGGATTATAGTGGTTTCACACAGTGATTTATTTGTCTTATTTTAACACCAGGGTGTTATAATTTGTCTTGCTTGAAGTGGTGTCAAATATGATCAGGTGCCTCTACAAACGCAGGTTCTGTATTTGTTCCTGGGAGGCATTTTATGCATCATGTTTAGGGATTTTTTTTGAAAAATATTTCAGAAATCTGTCACTTGAAATCTACTAACATATACAACATGAACAAAACTGGTGTACAAAAACTCACTGACATATGCATTAGATTACAAAGCAGACTTTCCACCTTGAAGACAAATCTCAGCAAATGCCACAGATGCAAAATAGCTGCAGGAGCTGATAAATTGCCACAGCATCACCACCTCAGGGTGCAGTGAAGATAAATGGAGCGCTCTGTGTTTTTCCAGGAGTTCACAATTATGGAATCATCCAAGTAAGACATTTGTATCAAAAATCAAGGCTGTTAAAAGTATTTCTAAAACTCTTTGTGTGAGTTGCCTAACAGTTAATAATGTTGTTTCTAATACTTTTATGCAACTACAATGCATAGGTGTGTATACAGAAAAGAGATACAGTATTTGCAGCTGATCAATCCATCAAGAAACCCATTATTATGTATTCTTCCACAAGGGGGAGAAAGGCCTCTCCTATCCCCCCAAACTGACTTGTTGAATAGCAGAAGTCATAAGGTTTTATGAAGCAGTTCCTACAACACATCATAGAATTAGGCTTCAGAAGCCCTGATAGTCAAGTCAGGTTTAATTTAGAAAAAATATTCAGCTATGTGGCATAGATTTGCTGCTCTGAGAGGACCCAGCTGTATCTCTGCTATGTTGTTGAAGTTCTGAATTAACTTTAATGTTTACATTAAAAACTTCACATTTACTCCAAGGATGACAAGAGTTTTTATCTCTGCCCTTTAAGAGGACACTGAAAACTCCTTTGATAACTTCTCAATTCTTTATTTGGTTATGGCTTGTGATCAACTCCTCAGGTATTTCAGTTTCAATATATCAAGACCTTGCAGACATTTTCTAATCTTTTAACTATTCTTGCAGCTTCTAACTGCTCCTGTTTTGTAGCCATCTCTTCTTTCTAACTTCAGCCTTGGAATAGATACTTTCTAGAAATGGCCACATTAGCATCCAGGATACAGGCAGAATTATTTTGCTATTCCTGCACAAAATTTTTTGTGCTTGTGCCACACACTCATGTTTTTCTTTTCACCACAAAGTCTGTGTCCAAACTCATTGAGCACCAGCTCCTTTCAGAGCTACTGACTCTCCAGAGAAACAATGGAACAATGAGCACAAACTGGAACACAGGAGGTTCAATCTTAACATAAGAAAACACTTTTTTATTGTGAGGGTGAACAGGCTGCCCAGAGAGGCTGTGGAGTCTCTATCTCTGGAGACATTTTAAACCCATGTGGACATGTGCCTGTGTGGTCTACTCTAGGATCCTGCTCTAGCAGGGGGATTGGATTAGATGATCTTCAGAGCTCTCTTCCAACCCCTACCATTCTGTGATTCTGTGAGACTCCCTTTTACTCGAGGCTTAACCCAAATTCCTGCATCCTGCATATGGTTTGGTTGTTGTTGTTCTCTTTGCTGTCCTCCCAAAGCAATGTGGATCACTTCTGGCTCCTCCATTGTTCAACATCACCTAAGTCTTGATGTCACCTTTACACTAGAATTTCACATTTGCCTCCTGTGTTATATGAAGTCTGGCTAAGTGCCAGTTCCTGCAGGACATTGTTGGATATCTACATGTTCACCCACTTATATTTGCAATACGGGTGCAGTAGGTGAGCAGACCAATCAAGTGCATCAAACTCTCAGAAAGAAAAAAATATGGATGACCAACCACGTTTACTTCTAACTGCCTGATGACTGATAAAGAGTGACTGGTAATGAAGACTGCATGGCTACCAATAAAGAATCAAACAAGCTTACACATTAAATGGCCAAATTCTTTTTTTATTTATTAAAGTCTTAAGTGTCCTTCTCCCATCCTCTCCCTATCCCTCTGTCCTGGGTTGCAATGTATTCTATTACCATGAGCCGTTGAAGCCTGGCGCTGGTGTTCCTTGGGCCCCCCCCCTCCCCCCCCGGGACTATTCTTCTGTTAATGCGCCCATCAGTGCCTTGCCCCAGGACTCACCATCCCTGTGTGAGATGCTCCGGCCAGGGGGAGGGAGCCAAGCATTCCCACCGGGGATAAAATCTGGGGTTTGGAACAGCACGAGCAGCCTTACCCGCTGGGATCCCAGAGGACAAGGACTACACCGCCACCGGATTTTCGGAGGAGGACCAGTTTTCTTTCCTACAAGATCACCGCTTTAACAGGACCATTTCGGAGAGAACTGCAGCTATCACTACATCGGACTGCTACCAGCACCCTGCCCGGCAGGGTGCCAGGTTGTATCCCTGACTCTGTCAGGCTTTAAACCAGTTTCTCTATATTATTGTTTTGTTGTATACATTAGTAAAAACTGTTATTCCCATTTCCTCATATCTTTGCCTGAGAGCCCCTTAATTTCAATTCTATAACAATTCGGAGGGAAGGGGGTTGTATTTTCCGTTCCAAGGGGGGCTCCTGCCTTCCTTAGCAGACACCTGTCTTTCAAACCAAGACGGCATATGGTTTGTTTTTAACGTCACTCTGACAAAACCTATTTTTTGTTCAATTTGCATATTTCCAGAGGGCCGCATACCACCGCATGAGGAGGTTTCCTCTTTACCTGTTGCACCAGTCAGTAAGAACATAACTATCTTACACATAGGGGAAAAAACAAACAAACAAACAAACAAACAAACAAACAAACCAACCCTAATCAAACAAAAACACAAACCCCGTGCAACTGAAGAGGAACTGCCAATGTAGAGACCAAGGAGTAATTATCGAGCCTAAAACCACTGCTAATCGGAGCCACCGGACTCTTCCTGGAAGCTGCAAAAACCCTCCTCAGGGCACACCTTCGGCCGCAGCCCCGGGCGGAGGAGCGGCGCCCGGCAACCCCTCACCTCCAGCCCCTGTCCCCCACTGCGTGGCCTACTTCTGCCGGCGCTGCCTGCCTTCCCCAGGCGCTCCCACACATCCTTAGCCCGGCCGGGCCCATCCACCGTGCGGCCCCGCTGCGACTGTTGGGCCTGAAGGGAGAACCCCGCTCCGGCGGGGACCGACGCCGAGGCAGCAGCCTGGCGGCCTCAGGCGGCAATGGGAACAGTGAGCCGAGCCGAGCCGAGCCGAGCCGAGCCCCGCCACACAGAACTGGCAAGCTGCTCAGGGGTCCTTCACCTCCAGCGGCTCTTAGCTGTCCGCTGCGCGCCTGCCTGCCTGCCCGCCTGCCCACCCGCCCACCACGCAGCCCCGAAGGCAGGGCCAGTGACGCCATCAGCGTGCAGCGCCGACGGTGAAGGTCCCCGCGCACGTGTCTCCTAGGCGACCAAGGGCCGTTGCCTCCGGCGGCATGGGGCGGCCCAACATTTTGCTCACCGGTGAGGGGCGGTGGGGCCGCGCGGTGGTAGCGGCGGGCCAGGCCCCGGGCCGGTTCGAAGCGGGAGGACGCCTGTGCTGTTCAGGCCGCTTGGCCCCGTCGGGACGCGGGCCGGGCCCGCGAGATTAGGCCGTGTCCCTGTTCGCAGCCGGGGTGATTTGGAGTGTGAGGGCCCTGCGAAGGCGGTGCCGGGATGCTCTGCATGAAAACTTGGGTCTTCTCCGTATTAGTTAAGGCCTTTAAATGAATCTCGGTTTACTTTTGCATCCTCTCGGTTATAGTAACACTTCTGCACGCTGAGAGTTTTCACTGTAGTTTAATTTCCAGACATTGCTCTTGTTTCTGCTTGTCACGCGGCTTTTTGCCACATTCTTCTTATACGAACTTGCCAATATTGACTGACAGAAGTTTCTTTTTCGACTCCATAGAAGGATATTTGAAGAGGTCTTTTATGAGTTGTCTTACTGTCAGATACGGGGTTTTGTCTTTGGGCACTCCAGGCATTGGGAAGACCAGCTTGGAAAAGAACTCACGTCAAGAGCTGAGATGACCCATATTAATGTCGGTGACAAGGCAAGAGAAGCTAGGCTGTATCTCAGAACACTTAAGATATTTTTGCTTTGTGTAACTATGTGCTTGTAGTGCAGGTATTATACATTACATCAAAAGGCAATTAATTTGCTTTAACATAAATATTTTTGGTGTCCAGTGTAAAAAACTTTTATGTAACAGTAGCATACTTTATATGAAGTAATAAATAACAAACTTATATGGATTTGTAAACAAAGTGTTCTGTGCTCTGAACGCTATCTTTTGTTTGCATCCTCCTGAAATAAACATAATGATGTAAATAATTTTAATAACTTATGTTACTTCACAAACTTCCACGAAAAACTTTTGCTGCAGAGAACTGTATGAAGGTTTTGATGAGGAATACGATTGTCCAATTTTGGATGAAGACAGAGTAAGTCCAACTTCAAAACCTGGCATTTTTGTATTGTGACTTACTGTAATTTCCGATAAACTTGCCTATCTTTGGTTTTTTTGTAGGTAATTATGAACTAGAAGATAAGATGAATGAGGGTGGAGTTATTGTCGATTATCACAGCTGTGACTTTTCCCCTGAATGATGGTTTCATATAGTATTTGTATTTCATACCGAAAATTCATTTCTGTATGACAGACTTGAATGCAGGTATGTCAGTGGAGCAAATAAACAGTGAAGTATGGTTGTGTGACTTCACTGGAGATTTTTCCAGGAGATAAATTACAGATTCTCTATAGAATACTTAATAGCTCTCTGCATATCTAAGACTGTTGGTATTGTTCTTATTTAGTAGGGGCTACAAAGGGAAAAAAGCTGCAAGACAACATCCAGTGTGAAATTTTTCAGACAATTTATGAGGAAGCTATGTTGTCATGCAGAGAGGAAACTGTGCACCAGTTACCCAGCAACACTCCAGAAGACCTAGAGAGAAATCTGGATCAGATGGCACAATGGATTGACGCAACGACAGATGCCCCGGACTCCTCTTGTGGGGTGAAGAGAAGACATTTTATTGCGATACAGCTCTGGTTTTTATAACCACTGCCCCAGCCCCACAAAGCGCTATGCAGCAATATTTCTCAAATAAGGTATTCTTCTTTCTTTTTACAAGCTTATCACATGCTAGCCTTATGAATCCTGCTATCACAAAAGCAACGTCCCCACATTCAGCTTCGATCAAGGTTAGTTCTTTGTACTTTCCTCCTGATTCCTTGTTCCCTTCTTGCGCTCATCTTTCCCATGCCTTGCCTCCAACCAGCTGTATAATATCTGTATCGCCATCCTTTGTGATATCACCATCCTTGGCAGAAACTTCGCTGTGTCCGTCCTCCACAGATTGAGCAATAGATGAAGGACAACAATTGACATTTGGTGAACAAGTAACTCTGCTGGATTGCTTCCTGGGAGGATTTAACAAATGACATTCATAATTCCCGAACAATAAATTAATGTTACTGTAATTTAATACGCCTGGGGAGTAGAAGGTTTAGAATAGCCGGTTTATAAGGCTTTGGAACAGCCTCTGAAGCACTCTGGGAGAGTGACACAAGAGAACCAACACAAGTGAAAATTCAGCAATAAATGAAAGGATGAAAATGACACTCTTGCCCTTAGTAGCAGAAACTAGGTTCAAAAACTGAGAGTTTTTCGGAGCTTACAACTAAAACCAGCACACCACACCCGTCCCCCAAGAAAACTGTAAAATCCTGACAACTGATGGCAGCTGAGGAGCTTTTGATTTCTAAAGGGTAAAACAGTGTCCTGAAAAGGAGTTAGTCTGTTAGAATTGTTAGAGTGAAAACTACCGTACACCACTGCATTCTTGATTGTGTGGACACTAATGTAGAGTGAGGGGTGCAGTTTATAGTTGAAGGAGGGTGCTTTATTTTAGAGGGAAGAGAAGTGATGTGGTAAGAGAGATACTTTAAAATTATTACACAGCACTTTGGGAATTACAATGTAAGGAAACATTGGCTATGTTTGCACTGGTGTGCAATATTGAACAGTAAGGTTTATTCTCCTTTTCCTCTCGGTATTCTCCATCACCCTTCCTGATCATGGAACATATTTATCGCTGTAAGTTTATCAAGGAAATATGCCATTTGTCAGGATAACTAACCTGCAGTGATCCAAAACATGGTTACACTTAAAATGCTGGCAGCCATCTCTTCTAATTGTTTGTAAAGCCTGTGTCGCAGAGGAGCATGGCTGTGCAAAGTAGAAATAACCTTTCTTCACTGAAAAGGTGGCTTGTAAAGCCTTGTGAAAGAGTCTGTAGAAAGTGCTTGGTGATAAACTTTTCATATACGCGAGTTTGAATAGTAAAACTATTTGCCAGCAAGATTCTATTGTAAAGAATATGACGGTTACATTTTTAAGATTCTATTTTTTATTCCAAATTTGGTATAGACAAATTTGGTGAGACAGAGGAATACCGCATCAGCAATTTGACCCTTGTATGAACCGAAATGGTGAAAAATCTGGAGTTTCCTTGCAGTCGGGACCAAGCGCTGTGGAACCGCATGCATTTATGTATTGCTCATGAACAGCCACTTTCAGGGTTGTTGCTTGAATGGGAAATCAGATGGAGGGTGACCTCTGCTGTGGAAGTGTCTGCACAGCACCAACTCTTGAGAATGCTTTGTGAAGTAAAATCATGTTTCCAAAACCGGCTTGGGACGTTTGTAAATGCTGCTGTGGTTGCAGGGGGGCTGTAGGCAGAATATAGACCTCTATTTAAAAAGGGGGAAAAAACCCACAAACAACTTATTCCACTTGTTTCTCAGTCTGTGCTGCAAGCAGCCTCTCGGGAAGCTGCGGGGCCACTTTCCCCCGGTGTCGGGAGCGTCAGCCTGCCCCAGGGTGGTACAGGCAGCACTGCAAGCAGGTGGTCTTGGGGGGTCTGGGAACAGAACCAGGTGCAGGGTGGGCGGTGGTGGGGCAGCAGTCATGGGTCTGTGGTGGGAGTTTCACTGCTTGAACATTTTACCCAGCAGCAGGAGTGATGTCTTCTGGCAGCCCGAACCTGTGTTGAGAGTGGCCATGCACCAACAGCTTCTTTTTCACTTTAACGTTTTGCTGCTTTAATTATGGAGTTTTTCTCTTTACTTCTAGCTAAAATACCTGTTGCTTTTGCTTGAGGCACTGCTCATTTTGCCAGTAAGTGAAGTGCCCCCCCCAAAATCCTGTTACTAGTTCCACCTGACAAAATATCTCTGGTGAAAGTAATTTAGAAGTTAATTATTCACTCTTAAGAAAAATCTCTTAGAGCAAAACCTAGCAGTTCAGCTGCTTCACAAGGTGTCATCAAGTTTAACTGAAACTGCGTGCCAAAACACTTTGAAATCTCTGAGGGATTCCAAGAAGTGCATGGGCATTGCTGCCTGCTGGGATCTAAGGCAGCCTCGCAGGTTAGTTGGTGCAGCTTTTAAGTTTGCTGCGAGTGTGGCAAGAGGAGATACTCCGTGCCATTGAGGCAGCAGAGGGGTCTCTCTTCCCAAATCTTCCTCCCAAACCATTAACAGAATTGCTTTTTTGGTGAATGAGGCTGTGGTCCTTCTTAGCGCAAAACAAACATTTTTGAAGTGTTTAGTTCTACATTGGAACGTGACATTTAGTGAAGAGCGCCCTGTGGTGGGAGACAGCATTGTTTTTGTCTAAATAACTATTTTGAAATTGAATGAAATTGCTTGGGTTCCTGGTTTGTTTAAACATGGATTCAGGTTCTTGAAGTTAGAGTGGTAGTTAGAAGCCTCATTACATTTTATGCCAAGAAATCATAGTGTGAGATGCAGTTTATACTATGTATTTTTATTTTTTTGCAAAGTCTCCACAGCACTGGAGCTGCTGAACTGAGCATATTTATGTTTACAGCCCTCTGTGTCTATGCAGCCTGCCGCAACACCTTCACCACAAACAGTCCTGGTGATTCACAGATGAGCACCCTCAAGTCAAGCTGCTATTGTCAGCTTATAGCTCCAAGATCTCCCTACCCACACAGGATCTATCAACACCCACCCTTCTGCAGGCCCATTCAAACTCCTTATTCTTCCCCAAATCTCACCTGATGAGCCAGCTCATGGGCTATTATCCTAGTAATCCAAAGCTTGGAAGATGCTGAGGAATTCTCAGGGTCATACAACAACGCAGATTCCTGGTATGTTGTCAGTCCCCAGCTTTCCATAGCACCAGACTGAAAATCAGGAATAGCTGCTAAATCTAGGAAAAAAACCACATTAAAATAATGCTAGTACTAGTATCATTTCACTCAATAAAGAACTTGCTCATCTGCTCATCCCACTTCAGGACTGATCCCACATCAGCACACGTATCACACATACTTCTAAGGGCTCTCCTGAATGTAATCACAAAACCAAAATGTTCTCCACAGAGAAGACATGGATTTTCAGTTTGCAGTGGAGCTTTTCAATCTTCAGTTCTGTGAAGCAGACAGTTTAAAAGCCTGTGAGCCAAACTTGGCCTTGTCTTAATACTCTAAATTACTGATTTTGTGCTATTTTACTCTCCATGCTTAATAATGTTCTCGATTATATGATGTTATTTAACACTTACCTTGTTTAGGTAAAGGATACAGAATGCTGAAGCAATCCTCATAGAAGTCTAAAACTTTCACTGCTGCAATCCAGTGCATAAACAGCTTGGTTGCTCTTGTCTGGCACCATGTACGCAGAGATCTACAGCAGACGAGCAGGCAGCACTTCAATACCAGCATCAAAAGCTTACAGAAGTTGTTCTTTATGTACCACAGCTACTTGAATGACCATAAAAAGGGACACTAGAGCACACACCTAACACTTCTCATACAAGAGCTACTAAAACATTTGCAGAAAAATATTATCAGAATTAGGAATACAAGTGTTAAAACTTATCCACCAGAACTGCTATGCCCCCACAAAGACTTCTACGATTTCCATTCCTATTATTTTAGAGTTGTTCAGCTGACACAGATGAATTTTAGTGCTGATTCTCCATAAAAGCTCTATTTTGTTTGCCTTTAATTATATAATCCCACATGAAACAAATTAGATTACCAACACATATAATTATGTTACAAGCAAGTCTGTCATGAAAAATTTCTGAAACTACTAAAGCTGAGAATGCAACTAATCATCTAATTTCAACAAAACCCAATTTCTTTCCTTTAATTCCTGTAACACATTGAGATACATAAATCCGATGTTTTCACTGGAAAGTAAACCACTATGTATTCATACAGACTTAAATGCTCTTAGAAAATGAGACAGAGCTACCTGAACTCCACGACTGGTTATTTGCCGATTGATTTAAATTCTGAAACGATGAAGGCCACCAGGTATGTACGCACCTTGACAATGGTATCAAAATGGTCCTCAACAAGCCAGGGAGTTATATTCACAGACTTCACCTAAAAAATGACCACAGCTCATCACTCAGCAGCACTACCTGTGAGGACCTTGCCACCAACAATTGTGCTTCTCCTCAGTTTAAAGGTACAACATTTTAAAGATACTACATTTAAAACATATTATATTACCTTTCAAATATACACTGGAAAGAAGTCATCCCCACACCCACTCTTCCCCAGAGAATGAAAACACATACATGTGTACATTTGGGTAGCTTCATTCATATGCGTTGTTTATTTCTAAATTGGTAAAACTAGAAAAATAAAAACACTGTTCACTGCTTCAGTTTTCCTCAGTGTCCACCAGCACACCGATCAAATTAACCTCACACAACTCAGCTGATTAGAAGCTGTGTAAATCTTAGCAGCTGTTGTTACACACGAAACAAAGTCCTCCAAACTGTGATTCAGTTACTGCAGATATTTAATTTAGCATAAAACGGAGGTATCTGTTTTCCCCTCTTGGTTACAGAAAGCCTTAGCTAACTAACAGACCTGGAACATGCTCAGCCACACTGAACTGTAACACTGGCACCTACTCATTATTCATTATTTTATGGACTTGTCTACAAAAGAATTGATTTTTTATATCAACTTTCAAAGTGTTTCATTTTTGAAAGGTACTCGGTGGGTGGGTGTGGGCGGAGGGGGGCTGTTACCTTGTTGACAAGGGTTAGTTTCCTTGCAAACCAGCAACTAACAGTACAGAAGAAATTATGAGGAACATCTTATACCCAAAGTAAGATCAAATGTACACAATGTAGCTAACCCTACATATGCATACGTATTTATAATCGCAAACAGTATTTGTACCTATTACATGTACAGCACGTTCACTCTGAGATTTTTTTTTTTAAGTCCAAAATGTTTGAGTTGGTTTTTTGTTTTTTTTTTCACAGAGGTTTCACTTATCAACAATTGAGTTAATGCACATGAATCGTGTATTTCTTCATATGTATTTTGCCATTAATCTTAAACTCTAAGATCAACATGGAAAGTATTTTGTGAGTAAAATAAAGGCCACGGAGATGATGTTGTGCTGATCATTCCCACACCTCTGCTGAGAAGCAGGAACCCCCACGATGCATTACTGTCTTCATTCCTTTCTAACTTATGTCAAGACTACCAGCAATAGCACCACACACGCTCATACAGAACTGAGGTAATATCCAGATCACCACTCCCATTAACAGCAGTTGCCTGGACTTTCTGATCTCCTTCTGCTTTCTTGTTTCAAAGATCTTGTTAAAAGCATCCACCTACAACTGGCATATTGGGTAGCACAAGGTGCTTTGGTTCCCTCCTGATCTTAATTAAACACCTGGCTCTGAAGGCTGGTTCATGGAACACGGAAAGCCCATTTGTGCAGCTGTCAGCTCACACTGTGTTGCTGCAAGCGCTCTAACTGGGGGGAAAAAAGGGGTTTGGTCACGTGTCTTCACATGCATGGTGTTCACCCCCTGATGGGTGAAAACCTGGTAATTTCACATTTACCGAATAACTGCTGCAGTCAGACCTGGCTCCCTGGCCTCCCAGTCGGCACCAGCCCCAGCGTAAAAGGGAGGCAGCAGGCAGCGACAGCCGCCTGTGAGTCTCAGTGTTAACAAGGAACAGTGCAAGAGCCAGGTCGAGATTAAAAACAAACGAACAAACATGGGAAAAAATGTCATTGGTTTCTTGCCACAAAGAAGTTAAAACCTCCAAAGATCCGTTTCTTGGTAGTGTGAGAGAAAAAGTGTTTCTGGAGCCTGCTGCACTTCTGTGGCTCTGAAGCTCGTGTTGATGTCAATGAAAATGTCAAAGTAGCTGAAACTCGATTAAAGGTCCAAGCTCCTAAGGCAGCAGTGAATAATCTAGAGGAAACCTGAAGGCTAAGCTTTGTTTGCTTAATTACAGGTCTCCATTTCATGGCCTTTCTCAAACAACTTTGCTTCCTTTCTTGAAAAATAAACGAACGTTGCAGGGCTGAGACAGTATCTATTTCACTACATTTTTCTAAAACTGCTGCGTTCTCTTGATATAACTGCACATTAAAACACCAAGCTATACTTAAATTTTGCTAGAAGCCTAATCACACGGGGATTTTGCCTTTGGTCTGCTTTCCCATCAGTGAGGCAAAAAAAAATCCCGCTTGCACTTAACTATGGTCAAAAAGTACTATATGCCAGTTGCCTTATTACAGAGCCTCCGTGAGGAAAAACCTGGGCCCTCTGAAACCATCTCAGATTATAGAAGGAAGGCAAATGGCACTTGCTTGATGATACAGAAGTAATTCAGACCTATTATTTAACAGTAACTTGGGGCACACTTGGGAGTTTGACTGTAGCATTATGAACTGCAGAAAGTATAGAAGTTTTTGTCTCTAGGGTCCTGTTCTGTCAATGGTGATGAAAAGCACTGTGAATAGGGCAATGCTACACTGCAACACACAATTCAAGGAGCATCTTGCTATTCCAAATTTTTCCTTTTTTTTTATGTTGGGGAAAGCAACCCACTTAAAGTGTTACTGGTTATTCAGGTTCAGTCACTCCTGAGAAGTTTCAGCTTGTTTTTTTTCAGCAACCTCCTCAGCTTGCTCTTCCTCTACAATGTAAATAACTACTTCAGGGTAACGCAGCAGGATATAGAGGTAAAGTAAAGCTACAAAAAAGAATAAACTGGTTACTTCAGGTCAGGATGAGTGTTTTCCTTTGGAAGCAACAGTTGGCTGCAATTTCAGTTCAGGATCAAACATAAAGAATTACTGATGAAAAGCCTTAAACAAGTTTAAGGACATGTCTTAACAGCTAAGCTTCTCTTCAGTTCTTGCAAATCGAGTAAATCCATCCTGTTTGATACCATCTCTTTCTGGGGACCTCTTGAGGAGGGTGAAGTGCTATGAAATGGAAGTTCTGAAGTCCTATAAATCATTGGGTATAGTTAGGCAATGTGGCTGAACTTACCTAAAGCTCTCTGCTACAAAGAGGGGTACAGGTCTCCCTCTTGGGCACTCTTGGATACTTTCAGTCTGAGTGGACTTGAGTTGGTGAACTGGAAGAAAGTTTCAGTTTCTCATCCCTCACTGCCCAGAAGTTTTTCATCTTGCAGAATACATCAGAACTGGTTTGCAATGGATCTGTCAAATGCTAAAGACACTGTAGGATGGGGCCCTTTAGGAACTGCCCACTTTCACGATCGAAGATTAGCTGGCTTCTTATTGAACCATAAAAAGCTGACGTCTGTAATGAATCCTAGTGAAATTCAGTTTGCTGATCTAACTGGGTATTGTGTCTGGATTCTCCTCCCTGTGAAGACACATCTGTCAAGTGCCCCTGTTTAAATTCCTAGTGATGGAAGAAGACTGAGTATCACCATGGTAGAAAGAACAGAAATGCAGCAGGTAGGGATTAGTTTCTGTTAAAGGATCTATTAAGTAGATTAAAAATACCATCAGCTTTCTCTGGTCCTTATTACAGGCTATTCAACTTAAAACAGTTGACTTTTCTGTATTCTATCTTTCTCCTCCTCCTGAAAACATATTTAGCTTAAGCATTCTATCTACCTCACTTCCCTACATTGCCAATGATGAACTAACAGAACTGTAGTAACCCCCGATAAAATGGTGTTCCTGCCACATGATAAATGCATTTGTAGTTGTGTTGCAGACAGAACTGAAAAATGATTCTTTTCTGTCAGAAAGCACAATGAAAAGACTCCATTACCACAGAACTCCAGTCCATAGAACCACACACACGGCTCCCATGTGAGAGGAACATGTTTTCTCTCTTCACGGGATTTGTAATGATGCCACAAGCATCCCTAAACAGGGCAAAAGACCATATACTAGCAAGGATTTTTTTAATAACATAACTGGAATCTAAGGGAGAAGTTCCATATCTTAGACTGGGAGTAACACAAATAGAGGAGCTCAATGCTTGCTGTAGTAGATAAAATAGACTTAAGTGCAACATACATTCATCCCATTAGAAGAAAAATAAGCTATTCAGTGTTCATGTATTAGTAACAGCTGTATCAAATTGTGATAACTGCTCTATAGACAAGACTGCTTCAGTGAGATTGCTCTGTCTTTACTCAAGTGTCCTTTTCATTTACAGTAAATGTCCTTTTTCAGATGAGCACTTAAGACAGACTTCCAGACTTCTTCAAGGAAGTCTCTTACAGAACTACAGCTTATATGTACTAACAATCTTGAAACTGTGATGGGTTGACCCTGGCTGGATACCAGGTGCCCGCCAAAGCTGCTCCATCACTACCCTCCTCAACTGGGCAGGGGAGAGAAAACACAACAAAAGGCTTGTGGGTTGAGATAAGGACAAGGAGAGATCACTCACCTGTTACCATCATGGGCAAAACACACTCAACTCAGGGAAATTAGTTTAATTTATTATTAATCAAATCAGAGTAGGATAATAAGAAATAAAACCAAATCTTAAAAACACCTTCCCCTCACCCCTCCCTTCTTCCTGGACTCAAGTTTACTTCCAATTTCTCTACCTCCTCCCCCTCCCAGCAGCACAGAAGGATGGGGAACGGGGGTTGCAGTCCATCACACACTGTCTCTGCTACTCCTTCCTCCTCATGGGGAGGACTCCTCACACTCTTCCTCTGCTCCAGTGTGGTTTCTCACACAGCAAACAGTCCTCCATAAACTTCTTCAATGCCAGTCCTTCGCATGGGCTGCAGTTCTTCACAACCTGCTCCAGCATGGGTCCCTCTCACAGGGTGCAGTGCTTCAGGAACAGCGTGGGGAGGTCATAAGTCCTGCCAGCAAACATGCTCCAGTGTGGACTCCTCTCTCCACAGGTTCACAGATCCTGCCAGGAGCCTGCTCCGGTCCAGGCTCTCCACAGGGTCACAGCCTCCTCAAGGTACATCCACCTGATCCGGCGTGGGGTCCTCTACGGGCTGTAGACGGATGTCTCCTCCACCATTAAACTCCACGAGCTGCAGTGGAATCTCTGCTCCGGTGCCTGGAGCACCTCCTCCTGCTCCTTTTTCGCTGACCTGGGTGTCTGCAAAGTTTTCTCTCACATCTCACTCCTCTCTCCGCTGCGACTGCTGTTGTGCAGCAACATTTTCCCCCTTCTTAAACACGTTATCCCAGAGGTGCTACCACCATTGCTGATGGGCTTAGCCTTGGCCAGTGGCAGGTGTGTCTTGGAGCCAGCTGGCATTGGCTCTATTGGACAGGAGGGAAGCTGCTAGCAGCTTCTCACAGAAGCCACTCCTGTGGCCCCCCACTATCAAAACCTTGCCACACACACTCAATACGAAACACATTTCACTGTTACAGCAGCATTTATTATGTCAATAAAAAGCCAGCCTAGGATAGCAGCAAATGAATGGTACAGAAAAGGCTGCTACAGGTGCAGTTGGGCTGGATGATTAACACAAAAAACAATACAAGTCACTCAAGTTTTTTAGAACACTGGTCCTAAGAAACGTAAGGCCAGATAACAAATAGTGCTTTTTCACATAGAATCATAGAATCACTATGGTTGGAAAGGACCTCCAGGATCATCAAGTCCAACCTTTATACCATCATCTCCCTAACCACTAGACCATGGTTTATGTTGCACAGTCCTTTCAAATCCAGACCAGAGCAGCTGCATATTCTTCACTAGTTTCCATCATTTTGCAACTCCACCTTCATAAGCTGGTCCTCAAACTTTTGAATGTCTACTTGATGCTTCATTAGGAATTTCCCATTTAAATGAAAAACAGGTATGTCGTATTTATATTTATCATACCACACCAAATTCTCTGGAAGGGTAATATCCACTTCCTGCAAAACAAACTGTGACAAAAAAGAAATATGTTAGTACCTACTGGACACTGAAAAACAGTATCTGCTTGTCTTTTGATCAATATTTTTTTCAGAAATGCAAGGCTGTTTTCTTGGTGCTTTTGGATTTATTCTTTCATGTTGTAGACAACTGCCCATTTTGTGGGTACAAAATATATGTAGCCATAATCCTTGGCTGCACGTCTGCAAAGAGCTCTCTCCCTAGTCCAGGGTGATACTCTTAATCCTCTGTGCAGAACCACTCCCCTGTGAGCACGAACCACAACAAATACACAGCTGGCAACACAACAGCTGCCTGTTGGGCTGCAGAGTACACCACCTTATAATGCTTCTGTTAGCAGTTTATTCCTTCAAGAAAGAGATCAAAATCCGGTTGAAGAATGGCAAATATTGCAATCACATATAGTTCAAGTATTTGAAGCCCCACTTACTAACGTCCTTTCCAAATGGTATCATTGCCTGACTCATAAAGGTTGCAAGCTCCTCTATCAGACAGGGCAATAGTATTTACAAAAGCAGGGGTTTTAAAAACTATTGCAACAACTTGTATATTGCTTTAGTTTGCCAATACTTATTTGAATAGCATTGTCGCAAAACGCTTTCAGATCATGAGTTTTATGGAAACTGCTGCTGAAATTCTCTTGAAGAGGTCACCCCTGAAAGAATAACGGATGCAAATAAATCCAAGCAATTTTCTTTTACAAAAAAAGAATCTTGATTAACTGTTCTTTCTATATAGAAAATGTATATAGTATTGCAATACATTACCCTGCTCTTATATGGCTCAAGCACTTCTTTTGCTTCATCACATAGCGGGCAAGGTTTCTAAAGGAAAATATTCAGACCAATTTAAAGCATTCAGTAATACACACAGACCATTTGTACTGTAAAGTAACATATACAAACAGGAGTAATCATTACTGTTAATGTGCGTTCCCTCCCCTGTACCACCCTGCCTTACTGCTTTCTAAACCTTTATCAGTGCAGCATGGATTAAAAGAAAATAAACTATTCAGCCACAGAACTTAATTATTTTTCATTTGCTATTATTTTTTCTCATGGTGCACACAAACAGCTTTCAACAGCTATTCTAAAGGCTGACTCAAAGGCATGGTTTGGGAGGTTATGCACAGACTCCTCCTTTCGGTCAGCAGCAATGAATATTCTAAGCATTGCCACCACTAGCTGAAAACAACCGCAAGTACCACTCTTAACAGAAGAATTTCCCTTGATAGAAGGGCAATGGGGAAGTCACATGAATAATTTCTAACCTGTTTCAGATCAAGTCACTTGGGTCAGTTCAAACAGCAAAAGAAGAGTTAAGATAACCCGTCTGACTTTGCCTGAAAGGAATCAAGCATGATCCTCCAACCTGCAGAGCTGGGAGGAGAGTAATCTCCAGCAGGGAGAATTGGCAAACAGCTGCTGTGTTTTGACCTGTGACAGGGTAAAAGAAAACGTCTCATTTTTGAAAACTCCCTGGTCTTCCACTACAGTTATGCACCTGACTTCTGCTGATCATGCATCATGATCAGCAGAGCAGTGCATACCTGAAGAAGTAGATGCTTCAGTGTTTGTAATGGCAGAATTTGGCCTATAATTCACATAACAAAGTATAAAGTGGTAAAGGTGATGGGCCTGTCCCTCTGCCATGAAATACCTCTTACAGCTGGAAAGACCTTCTCCTCTTCCTCCCACTTAAAAGTCTTCCTAGGGCTTGTTTAAACATGGAGTTAATCTGAAACAGCTACTTCTTATTTCCTGTGTGTGAATTAATTTGGATTAATTACTTTTAATTCACATCTAGTCTAAATTGTCTTTCCCACATAGAGAAGTCCTTATGCTCTGAAAGCCTCTGAAAGACACTAAAGATCAACAGTGCTGTGTTCTTGCTAGTTCTTGCCGCCTTTGGAAGGACTGATACACCTGGTATTGGTGACTGAAAGGAACATCCCAGAATCCTGTAGATCAGTTTTGTAACATGCCAGGCTCCTTACAGTTAAAGCAGGACACACTCAGTTTCCCTAGGCCCATGGAGAGCTTTCTAACGTAAGTCACATAAAAGCATTTGACAGGCTAAATTGACTCTTAGTAAAGAATATGTTTTAACTCCTGCTCTGATGCCAACAACCTTAAGCACTACATGGTACCCATAAGATTGGAACTGTTTTAAAATTGGACAGTGAACTATTTCAACTTACAGTGAAATCTGTTTAAACAGTTCATTTATATTAGTACATATTTTTCAACAGAACAGTGCAACAGCACGTCTCTGCCATCACTTGCTTTATGTTAATTTGTAATAGGGCAGTCTGGATAAAGCTGTCTTGGACAACCTTCTCTCTCACGTGTATATTACAGTGGCAAAAGGGGCTCCTACTGTTGAGGTGATAAAAATCCCTTTCCAGAGTGACATATGCTGTGCTGATAGTTAGATCGGTTAGACAATACATGTAGTGGAAGGGACAGTTTTATTTCTACAGATAACTGTCATTTGAGCTGCATGCTTAGACTGAAGTTTTGTGGTCATTTTAAGCTGGCACTGATGCTGAACGAAGCAGACCCATCTTTCCTGTCACTGCCTCTTTTGTCATGCCATAAGCACACAAACAGCTACACAGCAGAATTGATATAATAGTAACCTTGTTAAAAAAAACCTCTCTTTTTATTTCTTTTTAACCTGGAGCAGTTGTTGCACGAAGGCTCTTGTTGGCATAAAAGGAGCCTGCAACAGAAAAACATTTGGCAGTGCTAGCTTTTCTCAGTTTGAAGTGGCTGCAGAAGTCATAGCTCTCTCCTGCCTTCTCCTCCTCTTTTCACCTTATTCTTAAAAATAGGAAGGAGGGGAAAAGTCACTGATTAGCACAAACAAAGAGTGCTGATTAGATTTATCATAAGGTAGTCTGCATTTTGCTTTGCAATTGCCAGTGGTATCAAACATGAAAAACATTTTAAGTTAAAAACACAAGCAATAAGAGGCCACTTTAGAGAACCACTTGAACTCTCCACTATTAGAAAATTTTATTTCATACAATGTCTTCCTAGATAGGAATGTTAAGATACAAAAATCATACAAAGAGCTTTTTTCCAATTATTAACCCAAAGGTAAGCTCATTATTCCCTACCTTAGCACATTTGGAATATGAATGAGTTGATGCTGCACCAGGCAGGGAGAGAGAGTAAGTTTAAAGTATAGCTCTTCTTACAGCACACATTGCTCTGATTAATAAACAGATGGTGACCTTTTATTTTTTGATCTATTTGTGTTACACAGTTTAAACACTCCTTTATGCCTAGCGATAGAATGAACAAATATTGTGCAGGAGGAAGAAATTATTTTAATCACATCCATCTCCAGCAAATAGCGCCATACTGATGTCAACATTCTCAGTGCTTAGCATTTCTAGTTCTTCTTCTCGTGAAGGCTACATCAATCATAAAAATGCAGCATAGCTGCCATGTGCCATCCTATCTAAAAGTGCAGAAGACCTCTGCAGATAACACAAGCTTTTGATGATAATTCATGGGAGGTGACAGTTCACAAATGGCCATTCCTGCTCATGCCATCTGTTTTCTAAATATGCTTAAGAATCCTACCTGCTGATGCCACAAACCTTCGCCTGCATTTTATTCCTGTTAGTGTTACACAGCCAATAAAGCAAAGAGAGGGTAAAGCACCATGTACTGTTTCCTCATGTGGTACCAACACTACTTACATACGTTTTCAGACTCACAGATAGTGCTGAAATTAAACACGAGTGCTCTGAAGAAGCTATTTTGGCTGTTGATGCTTGTCCCGGGCAGATTATGTATAACAACTCTTCTTTGTTCTCCATTTCCAGGATGAAATACTGGCAGTTAGAGAATAATTTTCAACTAGTAAATGGACCGTAGTGTCACTGAGACACAACTACCTTGAAATCTTCATTTGTTGGTTGTAACGACTTGTTTACTACAATGAAAGTAGGACTCTGCTGTAAAGTCTGGTATAAAAAACACCCCCAAAGTAAAATGCCCAATACTACACAAAATTGAAGGCGACAAAAAGCAACGCCAAGCCATCTCATCTGGGATTCATGTATATCAAAGCTGATAAATATGCAGTCTTGCCTAGCTTTATTCTGTAAACAACTTTTACCTTGGTGAATAAAGTCAACACTGGCTTATTTGCGCTGGCTGAACAGAGTTGTCTCCCCAGTGAACTGGATGAATGTCTTGCTAGTTGTAGTGTTCTGTTCAGGAAACAAAGCACCATCATCCTGTTAAGGCAAAAATAAAATGTTTAATTGTTTTGTGGCAAGTTATAGCTCATGAAATTTAACCTTAAGATAAATGTGATACTTTAATCGCAGTTCTAAAATACACGCAACCAAACCATTTTCCCAGGTGTTTTATGCTCACAGTATCAACGCCAGAAGAATGGTTTACTATGCAGCAGGCCAGAAATATTGCATAGTTCAAAAAAAGCATAGTTCATTTTTTTTTTTTAAAAAAAACCCACTATATTTTCTTTCTGAAATGCCTCTCTTAAATTTCCTAACACAAATGCTGACATAAATCCATTACGCTGTTTCAACTGCATAGATGCCAGTAAGAATTACATGATATTAACAAAATGCAAAGTGCCACGCTTTGAACTTTAGTAATCTTGCTGCAGTGTTTGACAGATTCTACTTACTCAAAATTATTCCACCAAACAACTAACCTGTACCTAATCAGAGTATTAATATAATGCTTTCTGTGCTGAATAAAAAGCTGCAGCCAAGACAGTTTAACTTGGTAATAGTAAAAGCATGCACATTGCCCTGATTCCTTCCTGCAACAGTAAATTATTATGATAGATGTTGATGGGTTTGTGATTTCTTCAGGAAAGTTTAAGTAGATTCAGTTTTGTAGAAGGATGGCATATTGGAGTCTTGAAGTCATCGACTAGTAATAACAACAGTGCTTCCTCCAAACTTGTCTCTTAATGGCATTATAGGACTTAAAGGCAAAAAACAGAAGCAAAAGGGAGTCTGCACAGAGACTATCAGCAGACATGCACTTGACATCAGAATTTACACTGGGAAAATCAAGTCTGTTTTACATAAAGCCAAACTGCTTCTGTTCAGTTTCTGTTCAGGCACGACTTAACCTGTAGTTCAACTAACTACAGCTAACCACAAACACACAAAGTAATGGCACAAGTTTAAAGAACTTTGGTGTGAGCAGGACTACACTGCAACTGATAAGCATGTTTTAGGATGTTCAGTAAAAAAGAGCCTAGCGCATTCACCAAATCTCTTGGTACTAATATTACATATTCCAATCTCAGAGGTCACTTCCATGCTGGTTTCATCACTGACAAAAAAGAAAGGTGTCGCACAGATGCCCCATAGCATTCACATCCTGCTCACATCGGTATCGTAGCTGTCTGTTGCTACGAATAAACTAAAATGCTAAAAGAACACACAAAATCTTTCAACATGATTATTCTGGAGCTCTCTTTAGCCTACCCGCAAGTAATTACAAAGATTATTTTGAGAATGAAAATTAATACATAAAGGTGAAGAAGGATGCTTGCAAACTTCAGAACTTACCCTCCCCTACACTACAATAATACAGAATGATTTCACAAATGATGCTTCTAAGTCTGGACTTGGCCCATGCTGTATTTTGCAAAGCCGAATTGGTCTCATTTCCTGTTAAGAGAATTTCCACCACCTAATAAATCCTCATCTGCTGGAAAAATAAAATGTGACACTAAACCCAGCCATTACTTAGATGAGATAATTATCTGTATAAACTTTATCTTAGCATCAATCAAGGAAAGACAAGCATGGCTGATTTTTTCTCCAACTATGTACCTTTTAATGATGCTATATACTCTTAAATAATAGCTTCAAGTCACCAATATACTTTTGCTGTGTGGTTCTAAATGTTTTATATGCCTAACTATCAACTTGTCTGAAAAGGATTATGTCCTGTTTTCCATGGATTTATATATATATATATATACATATATATATATATATATATACAAGACGATGAAAATATTATGAACTTGTAGCATTTGTCTGTATACACTTTACATTCATGTAGTATTTGATTTTGGAAGCCTAACCTGGGTTTGACAGAAAATGGGGACTGCCTGGACAAATTACACCTTTTTCAGCAAGGCAGCAGTAACACACCCGGAACAGGCAAGAAGTTACACTGAAAATGTCTTAAACATTTTCTAGCTCTTTGTCCAGAAGAAACTTTGTGTCTATTAAACTGACTCCTACCCTCCATTTAATCCTCATTCTAGTATGACAAAGGAATATCAACTGAAAGAGACCGGGGAAAGCAAGCAGGTGCAAATATAAGAATATGTGCTGATGGCCCAAGACAGTGATGGTTTAAAACACTCTTCTCCTGTCATCCTTCATTCAAAACCAGCTATGGTCATCAATGAAACCAAACTTGTTGGCAGTCTGCTCTTGTCAGTTTGGTTACTTACCAGGGAAACGCTGAACAAGAAAATACAGTACAACAGCAAGAGATCAAGGAGCACGCATGAGCAGGGACACCAAATCCTATAGTAGCTGGGATCCCCAGAAGGCTTTTATACCACCAGCCTTTCAGAGGAGGCACACAAAATACAGGAAAATCTTGAATAACTTTTTGCAAACACATGTAAGTCTAAATGTCTTTGGGGAAGAATCAGGTTTTTACATCAACTCAAAATTCAAAACAGTCATCAGTAACATCCCTTGTTTCTGTGAGGTGATGTTATGTATCAATCAATGCATAGTTCTATAGATTTTCTCCTCCAAACTACAGTAATCTGGGGTAAGTGCCACAAACCCCTTGCATTCCAACCCAGAAAAGATTAAGAGTATAACTTAATCCTAACATGCAACAAAATTTGTGTAATAACCCCTCCAGAGGTACCCATTCTAGACTGTGGCCCAAGGCCCATACTCCAAACTTCAGGCAATTTAAAAAACATTCAACGGGTTGCTGTAATGGCCACCAGACCATTTCTGAAGACCAAAGAACCTGCATATAATAAAATGGGCCATTATCATAAAGTAAAACAGAGTTTAAAAGCCTGTTTAAAACATCTCCACTTGAAAACTTTTCAGCTAAATGATCCACTCTCCCCTAGGTGACAGGGCGAGCCAAGGGTAAAAAGGTGCTCCCTGTAATGCGAAAGCCTCATTTATTTTCATGGTATTTTCCAGATCAGCAGTGCCCTCTACAGACAGGAAGAACCAAAGCCCTTTAAAACACACACACGAGAGCGCAAGAGCCCTGCCAGGGACGGCCGGCCAGGGCCCAGCCAGCGGCCCCCTCACCCTGCCTCCCTCCGCCCGGCTCCTGGCTCCGGGACGGCCTCCTCAGGCCCGCTGCTGGCAGCGCCCGCCGCAAGGCAAGGCCCGCCGCAAGGCAAGGCCCGCGCCCGCGGCACTTGCACCACTAGCGCCGGCGCGGCCCCTGCGGCCGCTACCCAGGCCCTGCAGCCCGGCGCGGCCCAGCCCGCGTTATCCGGACGGGCCAGGGGTGCTCACGGGGCACTGCGCGCCGAGTGAGGCCTGCGGCACAGGCCGGGACTGCGCGCACCCACCTCGCCGCAGCTGCCCGCCGCCCCCGGCACGCGGCGTGTGCTCTCGGCGAGGCGCAGCGGCCGCGGCCCGCTCGGGGAAGGACGCGCTGCCTCCGTGGGTCCGGCGTAGAGGGAGATAGTGCCCCCTGACGGGCGCCCGACCGCCTCCTCCGGCCCCCCTGCACTGCCTGCCCCCGAGCGGGGCTGCCCCCGGCGCTGAGGCGGACCCTGCTTTAAAATGTAATGCAGGCAGCAAGTACAGTCACGGTTAGCTGTGACGTGGGGAACTACAGACGTCTGTTCTAAACACGGTACTCTAATGTTTTCGTTCACAGCTTGAAGCATTGCGTGGGATGTATGCTAAGCAAATTGGTGGGTGTTAGGAAGCTGGGATCAAACGAGAATATTTTGGAGTATATGAATAAACCCAAATGAAATTGTAAATGGACTCAAATTAACACAAGGGGATTTACTAAAAGCAGGAAATACATTAAAGAAGTTACCAAGCTGACAGTCCCAGGGAGAACTCCTTCCCTGCTGAAATGAATTGCCACTTTCTCGTCTGAAACTGTGAACTTTCTGTCCCTTCCGTTGTGACAGATGCTCGGCCACAAGAGAGGGCCCCTGCGTAAAGAAATGCATCGTGCGTCCTTCTTCTTTGCTCCTGGTGCTCTGACTGCAGTGTTTTAGTTATCAGGTGTGTTCGTTGTCCTTTCCCCAGAAAAGTGTTTTAAATAACAAATAGCAAGTGTTTGCTGCTGGGGAATGAAAGCTGCAGGCTCATGTTCTTTTAGTTGTGGTAGTTCCATCAGGATTTTGGCTGTGCTTTTGTAGTTGATCCTAGACGTAGAGTGGGACACAAATCTTTGGGGGTATAGACTCAAGTCAGCTGCCCCTCGTCATCTCTGCTGTGAGAAATAGATCAGCATGTAGTGAGAAGGCCCTTCAGGAGAGGAGTCTTACCTTGCTGATGTAACGTACCTAATTAACTAACAGGCTAAACTAACTTGAGGATTAGTCAGCTCTGGATCCTAGTGACTAATTTTTATCTACCTACTATCTTAATCCCTTCTGTTGAACAGAGATGCAACACTGGCAGCTGATGCCAGCTGCTCCTTTTTGCATCAGAATAAGAAAATCCAGCATCAGACTTTGGCATCTGGCATTGGTATACGCTAGACCTGTCAAGCCTCACACGAGGGAATTGCTGAACTGGCTCCTACCTGGCTTGTGATTTCTGAGAAGGGGTCAAAGGAAGGCATTTAGGGAGAGGGCAATTTCACCACAAGCTGGTTGGAAAGAGATGGTAAGTAAAGAGATAAGCATGGTTTTGACATTTCAGGTCCCAGATTTATTTTATCCCTCTCACTCCAAAAATGAGTCTAGCCTACTTTGGGATCTGTGTTTAGGATTTCCAAAGGAACCTAGAGGAGATAGGCACACAGTTCCCAAACTGGTCAGTTTCTTCAAACAGAATTGCTGCTGAAGCCAAGCAGTGCTGGCCGTGTTTATTTCCTGATTTGATATGATTGTCATGTTGCCTGAGTTCAGTTATTAACCAAACCACTAATAGGTCCTGCCGCGGTAACTGTTCAGAACAGCTCTACTATGAGACTTTGTTTCAGTACCATGTGTTGCATTCTATTTATTTTTTGGTGAGACAAAAAGAAGGAAAGATATTGAAAGAGTTGCTCTGAACATGATAAAAAGATTCCTAAGTATGGAAGGATAATTAAGTAACTCAGTTTTGCAATGCAATGGATGAGCTAGCTTTATCTGAGTATTACAGGCAGAAAGTTGTAAAAGAAAATGCGTAACTCTTACTTTGGCTTCAGCAGGGCTTTGTAGATAGGGATTTGGTGAGCCAGCCTCCATAGAAAAGGAGCTACATCAGAGCCTCTTCATGAAATATTTTTTACTTCCTTGATTTATCTGATTTATTAATTTCTCAGACATGCTGCAAAACTTAGAATCATAGAATCGTAGAATAGCCTTGGTTGGAAAAGACCTCTCAGATCATCAAATCCATGCATTAACCCAGCACTGCCAAGTCACCACTACACCATGTCCCTCAGCACCTCATCTACACGTCTCTGAAATACCTCCAGGGATGGGGACTCCACCACTGCCCTGGACAGCCTGATAACCCTTTCAGTGGAGAAATGTTTCCTAATATCCAATCTAAGCCTCCCCTGGCACAACTTGAGGCCATTACCCCTCGTCCTATCATTAGTTACCTGGAAGAAGAGACCGACCCCCAGCTCACTACACCCTCATTTCAGGTGGTTGTAGAGAGCAGTGAGGTCTCCCCTCAGCCTCCTTAATTCCAGACTGAACACCCCCAGTTCCCTCAGCCACTCCTCATCAGACTTGTGCTCCAGACCCTTCACCAGCTTCATTGCCCTTCTCTGGACACGCTCCAGCAGCTCGGTGTTCTTCTTGTAATGGGGGGCCCAAAACTGAACATGGTATTTGAGGTGCTGCCTCACCAGTGCCGAGTACAGGAGCACAATCACCTCCTTAGTCCTGCTGGCCAGACTATTTCTGATACAAGCCAGTCTGTCTTATTCCTTTGGGTGCCATTTTTGGGTAAAAGGTGAAGTCCTATTTTACTATCTTCCTATAAACTAGTGAGAGGTATCTTGGGAAAACAGTGTTAAGTATGGACAGGATAAACTCATGCTGCTTTAAATATGTTTAATTCATATTTGGGTGCTAAGGATAATGCATGAGCACTTACATGGTCAAAGTAATATTACTGATCAAAGAAATGAAATAACAGATTAACTAAAAAATCTGGATTTATGATGGTGATGATAATCTTGAAGTGCAGTAATAGTAATTTGTGATAGTCACTTCTTTCTTTGCTCTGAAAAATAAAATTAAACTGGTGTGAGTGAGATGCAGCATTCAGAGTCTGTTTTAAAAAGTTTTCCTTTATGTTTCAAGGAAGTTCAGTTTTGATTCAAAAGATATGCTGTGATGTTCCTTTGGTTTCAGCTAAGTGGAGTACTTCTCAGGAGGCAAAATTGAGCCTAAAGACTTTGTATATAATTAATTGTTCCAGGACTTCCAGTTTGTCAGAACAGAACAATACACCATGATTCAAAGGCTGTAACCAGTACAGATCTAATACTCTTAAAATGTGCCTATGATTTTTCAGCCAGTCACTATAAATCCATCAAAGACTTTGAAACAAGCAATCAAATTTTGCAGGTCTAATAATTCATTTTAATGAACAATTCTTCACTGCAATGAGTTTCCAAATGTTTCTCATATTTACTGAGTTTTCATAAAGCAATATGAAGTTTTAAGTACTTCTAATCTTAGGCTTAATCATAATTAGAGAGTGCTAGAGTGGACAAAGAATGACATCAGACTTGCAGACATTTTCTTTGGTTATAAATTAGCATTGTCTGAAAAAACTTGACAATTAAATAGTTGGCAATGAAATAATCTTGAAAGTCTTTGAATCCTTATTTTAATCCTTAAAATCACAAGTTCAATAATATCACTGGAAACTGGTATTTAAATTTGTGGAAAATATCTGAAACAAATTACAGTGTTTCAAACAAACTCAGATACAGGGTCTCTGCCCAAAGAGTTCAATCTAAACAACATAGTAGACTAGTTGACAGATTAAAAGAAAATAGAATTTTTGCCTTATGCAAAAAAAAAAATATCAAATCAATAGCTATAGAAACAGAAATGGGAAGAGTTCTGAAAACTATTTTGCAAATGAAGATATTCTGTCTGCAAACTCCAACTCTTTGAACAAGGGTTTTTATGGACTATTATTTGTGCCTAAAGGATCTTTAGCCATTCGCTGTCTTATCTTTAGAGCAGCTGAGAAAAGTTTGAGCTTTGACTTATTTGGTCCCACGGATACTGCTCTAACACTGCATATTAGAGAAGGGATGGTACTCTGCTTTTTTATTCTTCTGCTAACATAAAACTATTTGCATTAAAGTGTTTGTAAACAAAGTCTTCAAATGGCAAGTACAAAGAGATTAAACGTTTTTCCTATTGCAATTTACAAGACCTACTTCCTACAACCTCAGTGTTTGTACAGCACTTTTACCATGTTATTTATATGTCAAATCTACTTGCAGGTCATTCTGCGATGCTGATGGTCTAGTGAAAAGTTATTTCACGATACAAGATAAAGTGTTCCTGAGACATAAACAAGTTCTATACTAGGCAATGCAGCAGAAGTTTGTAGCTCACAGTTGTTAAATTTTTCCTTTTATGCCTTGTCACCCTGACAGTTGATCAGCAAATTTTCATTTGTATTTTTGTCAATACAGTGTGAAGTAGCCTAAGCAGAAGTGAGAGTTCAAATGCATTTGTAAATTTAATGAACTATCCAATGCCTGTCCCTTTTGAAATTGTTATATAGAAAGATATGGCTAAAAAATTTTTGTCATGATCATAAGACTTTAACACATACACATACAATCTTCAGTAATTGCACTGACTGCATTGAACTACCTCATGCTCATGAGGACCCTGTGGATATCTCATTACAATTAATCAATTATTAATCATTACTGAATTTAAAAAAAAAAAATTACTCATAAATTTGAAGAAAACTTCCTGTGTCACAGCAAGGAATTCCTGAATTCCATGGAGCTACTGGAGATTTCCGGTAGGAAATCAAGAGTGATTTCCACAAAGCATTCAACAGTTTGAAAATCAGATCCCTTTAAAACTAGGCCATTCTTAACACAGTCAGATTTTTTTTTCCTTATTTTTTTTTTGTTGTTGTTTTTATATAGTGATAAACTGCATGGTAAGAATTACCATGTACATGCTTTACAAATCTCAGTGAGCCTAAGGACTATGAAAGCTTGCACTTTTAAGGCTGGAAAATAAATCTACTGAAATATCATACTACATGTACTAAGAAAAAACTAATGAATAACCTACAATCCACTCTTTCTTAGTGGTATTTTGATCTTGTCTGCCAACATAGTAAGAACTTATCCTGGTTTGGCTAAAGCAGAACCAATTTTTCCTTTCAGTGATTTTACTTTTCAGTTCAGTCTCTTCTCAGACTGCACTTTCTGAAGTTAACCACGTGTATTTCAGACACTGTCTGCTCCTAGAAGTGATAACGCTCCATGTTTATAGTTAGTGCTGAGCTCACAGCACAATGGTACACAGAAAGGCTCTTGCTTATACTTAATCTTCCAGAAACCAAGATTACTGCCAAATTCAGGGCCCCCCTGGGGCCCCCCTTAGCGTCGGGGTGCAAAAGGGTTGCACCTGCAGGGAGGAGCGGACAGGGCAGGTGACCCAAACTGACCAACAAAGTATTCCATACCATACACGTCAAGCTCAATTTAAAGTGGAGGGATCACAGGGGGCAAGGCCCCTTCTCCTTCTCTCTGGCTTTTGCTCATCATCTATGGCTGGTGTCCTGGGAGGACTCTGTCCCTGATCTGTGCATTCCTGAATCCAGCTCCCATCTGCTGCTGCATCCAGAAGCCCAGCCTGGGATCTTCCCAGGGCTGCTCTGCAGCACCAGTGGTGACATGAGCATTATCAGGGAGAGTGTGTGATTCCAGGGGAGAAGCTTCATACTGGTATTCTATATATTTGTATATATTTTATTATTTGTCTTCTCAGTATTATATTTTCTTTGTATTGTTGTAGTTTCACTAAAGCTGTTTTAGTTTTTTTCAAACCTGTAAGTCTCTCTCCCTTTTCTTCTTTCCCTTCTCCTGTCCAGGAAGGGAGAGGGGTTAACAGAGAGCATCTGTCATCCGTTTAGTGGCCGGCCCAGCCCCAAACCACAACAGCACAGATATTGTATTATACTGAATGCAATCAAAGTAGAGTCTCTCTTAATATTTATGTGTAGTTGCACAGACAGGTGGGAAGTTTGTAAAGATGATTATATACTTATATAGGAATAAGTACAAGATTAAAATAATTTTTTCTCTTTATGCTTCAATACATATTCTAGTGTTTACCACCCTGTAATTTTTTAATACCAAACTCTACATAGATGGTTTTGGTATATTTTAACTCACCTAATCTCTCTGCTGCGTTCTGTGACTCCTTCCTAGCAGCTATTTTGGAAATAAATATTGCTGTGTTCTACATGTAGTAAAGTTAGTTAATATGTTATTTTTTCTTTAACATTGCTGTTGGTTTTGCAATGCTATGAGAAGGTGCTGATGACTGGTTTCCATTTGTATGTTGGAAACTCAGAAAAAGGTAGAGGAGGGAAGTTCCACTTCTAAGACAAGAAGTGTAAGCAACAGAAATTAATGAATCAAAAAAATTTAGGTCCTACAGTAAGTTGAAGCAGTCTTCTGTTTGTCACATTTCTACAGCGGTTAATGGTGAAGAAATTAAATTCTTCTCAGTGAGGTAGCTGCTAAATATCAGGAGAATCTGTTATTCCTGAGAATTATCATCACAAGCTATTACAAAGTCAGCATACATTTCAGCAAACACTTCAGCACTTTGGGGTTACGACAAGAAGCAACTTCAAAGCATTATCATTTCCTTAACAAGGTACTTGCAACTTTCCTTACAAAGCAAATGAATGAATAATTTCTGGTGAACAAGGAGAGCTAATCTCTTCCAAGAATATTTAATTATGGATTTTAAATCAACCAGTGCACACCAGTTTTTCTTGAAGCAAGCACTGGGAAGAGCCATTAAATACTTAACCTCATATACTTCAGAGGTACAGGAGGACAAGACTGCCAGAAGGCATTTGCAGTTGAATAATGAGACAGATTTAAATTAAGGAGAAGTCTGTGCATTATACCGTAACAGGTAGAGCACCATGATCTTGGGAGATCAACTCCAAAATGGTAACAGCCTGTCTAAATATGATGCAAAATAATTACACCATGGACTAAAGCATCTGATCATCATTTTGTGTGATGATGGAGTGGAAAGAAACAAAGAGTTTGCAGTTTGTCTGTCTCTGTCTCTGTGTTGTACTCCCTTCTGTTGTTCTGTTCGTGTTGAATTTCATTCCTTGCTTTAATGGTTTTGATTGCAGTGAAACAATCATAACATAACTCATAATTCCTCAAGGAGAGTCATCGGGATGCAAAATCATTCCTTAGCTCTTCTAACTGCATTTCTACGTGTCATTACAACTTTTCTTATTGTCCTACATTTATTGGGCAAGCAAAAGTCAATGTTGGTTACTTGACAGTGAGAATAGCGGCACCCTGTGGCTTGTGCTGGACTTTGCAACATTTAAAATCTACAGTAAAATTTCTGATTTACTCTGTCTGATGCATGCTGGTTATTAGTATGATGCACATGAAAATAACTAATTTATCTTAGCTCATGAAAAAAACCACACCTTGATTCTCCACATATGAGAAAGTGTATTCGGGACAAGAATATGCTTGTCTTTAAAAAAATTATAAAAAGCCAATAGATTTCACCCTCTGCTGTTAACCTTCCCTACTTTGTATCTACGTTTTTCATTATTCATATAAAGCTGTGAGGCCATCTCTGAGCTCATATACAGGCAATATGGATTACAATGAATCAAATTGTCCTGGACCTCAAGTAGTACCTCAGGTAGGGCTTTGCTCAAGCTAGTCTCCTGATACTTACAGACAGAAATTCAATTCTGAAATAAGGGCCCTGGTAGTCATTTCTGGAGGCCCTGTGTACCCCTCTTTCTGCTAGTGGAAATGACTCTCAATGAGACAGTATTCTGAGCACCTTTCATTATCACACCTACTGTGCCCCTGTGCATCTGGCCCCTGCGATCATGGTTGAGGTGGGGAGTGGGAGGGAGAAGGGCTCTGTCACACCTTTGAATGTCACTGTCACTCATGGTATTCTGACAAAATCCTGCCACATCTGTCACAAAAGTGAGGCAGTGACATAATAACAAAAGATGCTATTGTTCACACTCTTACTCTATTGTTTTATTTGTTCTTTGTGAGCCAACCCTAAAATCACTAGTTTGTTTGACAGCCTCTGTAATGATATTCCTCTATTAATAAATAACTCCAGAGACTGATGGTCTGCTTGGAAAGAAATGGAAACATTGATATGGTCCTGTTTTGCTAGCCACCAAATTTTTAGTGCTCAGCAGGGCTCAAACAACACAGGTTCCAGGTAATGGATTTTGTTCCAGCAACACAGACCTATAAATCCTGATCTCAACCATGCAATATAAACAATAAGCAGTGTTTCTTGATGAATAAAGTCTACCTAAAGCACCAAGAGAAGTATAAAGAATGTTAGCTGGGCTGAGTTCAGGTGGAATTTTGGTTATATAGGTGAAAGTAGGGCTTAACTAGGACATGCTGCCCAAAACCAGACCAGTCTCTGAAACACTTCCAGTAGTATCTGTTGATCGGTACATTTACATATTGGTAATGCCGGAGGTGCTTATTTCATATGCTACATCCCGTGAATGCTAGTTTTGCACCCACATTTCAGATATTTGCCTTAGATATTGAAACAACAGTTGAGTAGCCTCTGCTAGCTGACATTATTTCTCAGTTAAATTCAAATGAGAACTACCACTTCAGAGTCAGCAACTGACAGTCTGCTTGTGGCTGGGATGGAGGCAATAGTACTGAAGCAAGAAATCCCAGAGCAACTTGACAGGCAAATGTAAGAAAACAAAGGGGAATAGGGCAGAGAGAATGGGTTGGTGAGTGTACATGTGCATGAATGAGAAGAAAGAAGATTCTTTCATTTTGTTTTTCATTTTTGACAGCTATCTGTCAGATTATCCTTCCATGCAGAAAAAAAAAAAAAAAGACAGCAAGGCAGTGGAGATACCTGAGTTTGCTTTAAACTGACTGCAGTGAATACCTAGCAGGTTAGCTATGCCATTGTAGAGCTCAGCGGGGAATTTGCCCTAACGAACGCTTAGCTGGCACGTTTACGTCCTAAGTGTTGTTATCAATAGCACTAAAACAGGTACATATTATCAGTCATGCCAATAATGTCTTTCAGGTTGGAGCCAGGTTGGACAGGGCTTTGAGCAACCTGACCTAGTGGGAGGTGTCCCTGCCATGGCAGGGGGGTTGGAACTAGATGATCTTTGAGGTCCCTTCCAACCCAAACCATCCTATGATTCTATGATTCTGTCAAAGGCTTAGGAACCAACTCCTTTAGAATGATAAAACTATATAGCAGGAAATTTAATGAAGAGGGCTTGAGAAAATATTGCATTGTCCTGACCTTTCAAGTGGATTTGTGAAAGGAAGGCATGATTTTGGCCTCTGAAATAAACATCAGGTTTCATAAGTAAATTTGCAAACATTTAGCCATTTAAATTGTAATGCAGAACAGAAATAATAATTTTGACAGAAGAAAACATGACTGAAATCTGCCAGTATGACACTTCAGTAATTGTGCTACATCCTATCTGTGTTGAGTGTTGAATGGAGTTGTTAGCAGTTCAAGACCTTCTATAATTAGGTCTTTTGAACATTAATGAAGTCTGAAAATAATGTAAATGGTGTATAGAGGTTTTTAGGTCAAATCTGCTTGCATTTAATCTAAAATGTACAAAGGTGATAGTGAAATTCAAAAAAAAGAATCCAAATATGCTAAATATGCATTGTGTGTTATGTTACAATAGAATCATTCCTGCTGCATCATAACAGTGGTTTTATATATTTCTTTATCAGCAGTAATATTGTTTATAAACTCTTGCAGAGAACAGAGACTGAAGTTGTATAAATATCCCTTTGCTGTAGGTATCAAAATGCTAAAGAAAAGTCTTTCAAAATAAGAACTTTTGCTCTCAAATACATTTTTTTCACCTAGAACTCTACATGAGACAGAAATATATGCTTCAAAGTGTGTTTTGGAAGCTATACAACCCGAAGGACCAGGACACTAGGTAGCTTTTAAAATTCAGATTTTTGGTAATCGTTCTGGTAAAATTATGGAAAAATCTGTGACAAAATGAGTCTTGGAGTATATGGGCACTCCTGGCATCCTTACTGGGCAAGTGCTGTTGCAAGTGCCTGTACCTAGGTTCAGCTCATGCTTGTTGCCTCGCTCGGTCCCCCAGCAAGGAACAGGATTAAAGAATGTTTTCCATTGTCAGTTTAGGGCCGTGCATGTGTACCTGGGGTAGCTCTGGGCAGATTCTTGCATACTAACAGTTTTCATTCTCATCTGATGCTCTGCTTAGACCAATACATCCCATTGCAGATGGTGCCCTTTGTAAAGCTCTATGCTGATGCGCATAGGCTGTTTTACATCTACACAACACTTAGAGATGCTGTTCAGACATACCACTGAGTAGCCTTATATTATCCTCATTTCAACTGTCATTGAGAATGTGGCCAGGAGAAAGAAAGAATGGAGGCGGTGTCCTTGTTCCATGGCTATCTCTAGCTTTCAAACAGTGCACCTCTAACTTTGCACTGCAAAGGCAGAGGAGAGCATCTTCAGTATAAACCATGCAAGTGCTCCCCTCCTACTGTATTATGCCTTTTCTGGTTGTGGATCTATAACATGATTGATGGACCATACATTAACAGGCACCACATCAGCTTCTGCATCTTTCAAATGCTGAAGTGTAAAAATAAGTTGTCACTTCTCCTTTATAATGTGGAAGAAAGCAAAGGCTGTAGCCTAGTTTCCAGTGGGGTGTGAGGGTAGACTATATCATTTAAAAAAACCCTAACAAGAAGACACAAAACCAAACCCAAGGGTAATTAATAATGCTATAAATGCATACTGAGCTGTTTTGTCCAGTCTGAGACACGCTGAAGCTTCTGTGCCTGATCTCTTGCCCTCAACAGCATAGGGATTTTGCTAGCAAGACTGCATACCTGCAAATATAATTGCCTTATTGATTTCTGTCCCCTTAGATATCAGTTATCAGTGTGTGCAGCAGAAGAGGAGAGCTGTGCTAAAAACAGACACATCTGCAGTGTCTCGGAGTTGCAGGTGACATCTGCCTGTTTTCTTTGCAATCCTATGTCCACATACCCTTTGCAATAAAACTATCCCTGGCACACAGCATTCAGGGCAGTGGGTCACCCTTCCAGATGTCCACCATGTTAAAAAAAAATTGAAATGCACAACTCCATAATGAAATGAGCCTGAGATAAAGCAAAGTGCTGGTAGCAAGTAACCAGGCATCTAATTGAACTTCAGACTACTAAATTACATTGGGAAGAATGTGACAGTATTTCCCACTTTTGTTTTTCTAGCCTGGCAGGCTTTTTTAATCTTCCAAATTCCCAGCTCTGCCAGAAAATGTACCCTCTAATACAGCTTGCATTAACTTCAAAGAACATTTCTTTAGTGAGGAAGACTAATAAACTATTTAAGCCAAATTTGCAATTCAAAGGAAGTAATCCCAAAACACAATTTTCTTTAAAAAGTAAATAAGAAAGCACTAAATCTTTCGGGAGGCTTAATTAAATTGTCCACCTTTTTAAATGCTACAGAACCTGTTATATTTAAACTCTGAGCTGAACATATGAGGCATCTCTGATGATTCTCAAGGCAAGCTAGTAAAGCAGCATTCAGCACCAGGCAGCATGTAGTGCTTCAGACTGTGAACCTAACTGAGTGATGCCTTTTTTCTGTTTGCTGCATATAAGAGGTATGATTGATTTAAACTGCACTTAGTTTTATGAGGCTCTGAACATCTTAATTTTCTGCTCCAGACTCTGAGGATGAATTTTGTCTAAAAAGGTGTAATTTATTATTTTGGTTTTAGTTTTCTGTAAAACAGATTAAAAAAAAAAAAAAAAAAAGAGCATTAACTGAAGTAATTATTAACAGCCAATTTCCATATGGTTTTGCTTCATTGATCTATTTTCTAAGTTCTCTTTAATGTTAAATTACTCAACATACCCACCTCAGGTTTTTTGTAGTGGAGTGTTTGTTAAGATTTTTACATGAACACCTCTGCCATCAAATTTGTTTCCTTTCCTTCCATATGCAGATGAGATCTACCTTATCAAGAGGTTACAATGAACTGGAAAATTTAATTTTATGTT
Organism: Podargus strigoides; assembly: GCA_028020825.1. Classification (NCBI taxonomy): domain Eukaryota; kingdom Metazoa; phylum Chordata; class Aves; order Caprimulgiformes; family Podargidae; genus Podargus; species Podargus strigoides. Next base: position 91,150,199 of record CM051663.1, on the reverse strand, counting down.
CTTATAAGGTACTAAAACCTGCAAGAGAAGCATTATATCATCTTGTGGGGTCAAGAAAAACATTTACCTTTATGTAGTGCAAAAAAATCAGTGTTTAAATGTTACTTACACGAATCAAATCTAACGTCAAATAACACTCTTGATTTAAGTGAATGTGTTTTTTTTCCTTACTGAGAATCTAAATGCAGGTTTGGCAACACTAACTTCACATTCTCTATTGAAAGCTGTGTTAGAGAGCCACATTAGCAAACTTTTTGACAAATATTCTGTCACCCCAAACAAATACACTAATATATACCATTCATTCACATAGGATCTAGTATTTGAACATGAGAAATTATAGTTTTACACCAGATATTGAATAAATAAAATCGTATGCCATGCCTGTTTTGACTATACACACTTCTCCTCGAGTGTACAAGTAAGTACATAAGGAGTGTTTCTGTAGTGTAGTGGTTATTACGTTTGCATCATGTGGAAAATGTCCCTGGTTTGTAACTGGGCAGACAACACTTAATTATTTCTATACAGTTGGATTCAATGGTTCTAAGGGGCTTTTCCAACCTAAATTATTCTATGATTCTAAGTACAGAGTGCAGAAGTTTTTCTGTTGCTACCATGTAAAAGAAAATTACTTTATTGGAGTTGTGTCTTGGTATGGTTGACCTTTACATATACACATCTTTATTCATGTGTAATGTATCACAAATACTGCTGCAGAAGAGCAAGCATCTTCCCAGAAATTAAATTTGAAGATTTTATTAGCATCTTCAACAATTTGAAGTGGCAGGTTATCAGAGCCTAGTGCAATCAGAAATTCTGGGCTATGATCTTCATGTTCCAAACTTTACTTGTAATGGGGGAAAAACTATTTTTAAGAACCAATATCGGGAAACTGTGAAATGAAAAAATAAAGCCTTTTATTTTCTGCAATGACGATAATCTATTGTATTTATTTCTACTCAGTGGTCTGTTAATTTACCTGACGCTGTCTTTAAAGAAAAAAAAAAGCCAAAACAACTAAGAAATACCCTCAGAACATACTTTTAAACTGAGAGACTCAAAATAGGAGATTACCAAAAAAGTTATTGAAATTTGGATTTTGTGTTGTTTTCTGCATGTGGTTAGCTAGTGTTTAAGTAGCTATTTAAGTATTCCCTTTCTGTATCAGGACTCTGAATTAAAAAGCTTATTTTAAATCCATGCAAGCTGCATTGATGGGGAGATAAGTTATTTGCAGAAATGTTGTGCAAATATCAATGTATAATATAAAAAATAATATTTATATACAAGGATATATAAAATAATATTTTATATCTATAGTATATATATATATATACACATAAAATCTTGGGTTCCTGTGACCTAAAATCAAATTCTAGTGAATGTTTGGACTTTATAGATAGCGATTTCTGTTACACCACAGCATAATACCAGCTATTAAATCATAGAATCACAGAATGGTTTGGGTTGGAAGGGACCTCAAAGATCATCTAGTCCCAACCCCTCTGCCATGGGCAGGGACACCTCCCACTAAACCAGGTCACTCAAAGACCCGTCCAACCTGGCCTTGAACACTCCACTTTCAACAACACATGTAAATATGCAGTAATGCACACCTGATTGATTATGTTGGTGATTCTGTGCTGTTTATGGCCTGATTGCTCCAAGAGTCATAACTGGGTTGACTGCATAAGCTAGAAATAGTTTCTTACACAAGCCTTCTGTGCTTATATTGAATTGACTGTTCTACACAATAGAAACTGGTTTAAAATCTAGCACCAAAAAACAACAAATAAAGTATGTTAAAAGATACTTAACTTCCAAAAATGAATACATGCCTTTTAGTATGTTATATAGGAATACGGAACTTGAATGAAACTGAACTTGTGCTTTTGCATTAAATAGATTTCAGAGACTAAATAGCAAATCTTATTGATGTATTTTTTTACCCCAGACCTTGCATTAAAAATATTTTTTGTACAACTGTAATGTTGCAGTAAAACTGTTTTTAGGTAGGGGGTAGCCCTGTTGTGCTACAACAGAACCTTTTCCTTGGCTAATATGAACACTTTGGGACTGTATCATCATTTAGAGAAAGTTTATTACATTGTACATTCTTTAAAAGTGTTGCTTTGTTTTCTAAGTGGGAATGAATGCTTTTTGTCTGAGACAAAAAAAAAAAAAAGTTAAACATTTTTGCTAGAGTTGAAAGACTTGAAGCACTGTTATCAGATTGTGATTGTGAGCTGTTCAGATTATTCATCACTGCCTGCCTCTTACAGGAGATAAATGCAATATTAAGTTGATGCATTTAGAGTGTCCTTGCTTGTCATCTGCAATAGGCTTGACCGTATTTTAAAGTGGTAGGAAGAAATTACCTTCTGGCATCTGTCACCAGCCTCTATGCACACTATTCCTAGCTCTAGTATACTGCCGGAAAGGTTTTATCCTGTTGCAAGAGTGATCTGAACTGCTCAGTGCTCTTCTTTCACGAAGTCAATAGCGCAGAGATGGTGAGAAGATAAGGAAGGGAATAGCTTGTGGGGAGCGTCCCATGGGGATGGAACTCCTGCAAGGAAGAAGTATTCCTGAATGGTGTTACTTCTGAATGGAGTATAATACCTCCTCTGGGCATTACAGTTTCTGTATACTGGAAAGTTACAGAACAAAATCTTATTTTAAAAAAAGCGTTTGCCATTAGGCTGCTGTAGTGGTTTTTAAAACAGAGTGTACGTCTGTTGTTAAGACTGAGGATGCTGTTACAGTTGTTCTTTTTATCAGTGTGTGAAAATTTCAGGTTTACCAAGAAGCACACAAGGCAACTTATTTCACCCTGAGATTTCAGAGCTTAAGACTAACTAATTCTGAGTTCTGGGAAAAAAAGTTACGTTTGGAGTTTAAAGGTGTCATCTTGTCCTGGCAAGTAGGGAACCATGATTCAAAACGTCTAAGGCCTGTTTTAAGCCCTGTCACTCAGCCAGTCTGAGCCTCAGTTTACAAATTTGTGTGAGAACCGTAGGTATCTCAACACTTACTGAATTAATGCTTGCAAGAAACTCAGAATTTTTAGATAAATAGTGTTATAAAAGGCCAAAGAGTAATTTTGCTCTCAACTATGTTTAAGCAATTTTTGTTTGGCCTTTTACTGGCAGTAAGACAAACTACCCTGTATTTTCCTATTACATTACCGTAAATAACACAAGCACGGCAACACTATCATTTTTCTAAAGAGAATCATTGCAATGTAAACTTTTTTTTTTTTTTTTTTTTTTGTATATAGAAAATGCTGTACACCTCCAAAAGACGATACTGTAAGTTACATCTTATTTGAGTTTGTTTCGATGAGATGATCTTAGAGGACTGCTTGTGTCTGCTGTGTGTATTTTGATGTGCCTGGAATGTTAAGTAGCCCTCTGCTGGCCACAACAGGTATTTATTTCCACCTGATGGTGTCCCTGGGTGTTACTCAAGATCACTGTTGTAAAGTGAAGAAAGATCATTTTCAAAGGTAAACATAAAATGTATTTTAACTCTTAAACAGTAGAAAACTTACAAATTCCAATACTGAATGTCTTTCTTTTTTACCTGTGTCTTCAAATCATAGATGATTCCATTTTCATACTTCAGTTTTCATCATTTACAGATTTATTTGAAAACCTGTTGTGATATGTCCCCAAATCCACTCCAAAAAGAAATAGAGATTCGGCGATTTTTGAATTGTCCTGTTTCTCTCTGATATCACATCATTATCCCATATCATAGCAGGATTACCACCAGTGCTCATTCCCAGAACTAGGCTCGAAATGCTTTTGTTATAAAATGACAAGGAATGGATACAAATATCACTTGTCCTGAAATGCAGGATGGATATCTTCGAAGAACCTGACAATTCAAAAACCAGTCTTGCGTAACCTTTTTCATATTATTTTGCTTATTTCTTTCTTCTTCCTAATTCTGTGTACCCATCCCTTCAAAGTTAAAGAATGATGAAACCTCTTGTAACTCATGGTCATACCACTTCTCTCCTTCATACCTCCTTTTCTGAGAAGGAATATCTCATCCTGAAGCCCTGACAGTGTGAAGTTGTAGGTATGATCTGGACTGTGAGTGCAAATCAGCTGGATCTGTCACAGCATGTATTTTTGCATCTAGTTATTTTCAAATCAGATAATTTGGCTGGCAAAGTGATAAATAGCAATGGAAAATATTGGGTAGGTATATCCATAGATAACACTTTCTGAGCTGTTTATATACATGCATATTTTATGCTTATATAACTCTTTTCTCAGTAGACTTTTACTTTTCCCCTCCTGGACCTCTGCTCTTCCTTTTGAAGCTTTACGACTACCGAGTGTCACTTATGTGTGTTCATAACCCCTTGTGGGTGTACTCAAAGGCCCTGAGATACTGATATGGCCAAAGACAATCTCCCGTGTGATTTCTGCTCGGTGTCTAGAATGCAGTTGTTCCACACAATAATTTAAAAGTTTTCCATACGCAAAGAGAAAACACGTCAAAGACGTCATCATACAATTAATTTTTCTTAGGGAGTTAGAGAGTGAGACTGGCTATTACTTGAAGTGTTACTTGTGTGAGAAAATTGTCGTGCTTAAATAGAAATTATGTGGACCATATATAGACATCATAATATTTTAAAACATTTAGAGTGTCGAGCTGAATTGAAGAGCATTTTGATAACAGCAGAGTGCAGTCATAGTAAGTCTTTTTCCTTGTACTTCAGTGAGTGTTCAGGCTTCATTAACATCAGACATTTTTATCATCCTGCAGCATTCAGGATACGTAGCTCTCTCCTGCACTCATAACAGGAAGTACTTCTTGATTGCTGCAATTAATTGTTGAGAATCATGATTTCTTGATAGCAGCTTCTTCATAGAAAGGCTTTGCATCTCAGCGTATGCTTCTGGCCAGCAATCTGGATACGCTGCCTAGCACGTCCCTGAGTACGCATGACCTATCACAGAATAAAAGATATCTAATTGATGTCACGTCAAGTCGGTAGTGATGGACAGACATCTTTAGGGGACAGTTCACTCTATCCCAAAACAGGTGTCTTACCACAGGCAACCACCTTTGCATTGATGACTAGTTTAAATTGGTGCTTAACTTTTTTAGGGACGACTACATTTTAGTATGATGTTTGATCCTCTACAGATTCATAATTTTTTTACAGAGACCCTTGAATTGTATTTCCAATTGGTTTTGAGAATATTTGCTGAACGACATTTTAAACTTTGTCTGATTAAGGAGACCGGTTTAGGATGCTGGAAATGAAAATATGCTGTTCTCCGTTTGTTTTCAGTAAGATAACGTTCCCAACAACCAGGAAGCAGTGTAGACTTCTGGAGTTGTGGAAACTGGCTTCTAAAGCAAATAGTTTTGGCTCTGTCCCTGATTTGTTTTTCTTGTGCATCCGTAAACTAGTTCTTATCCTGATAGTAAGACAGGGTTATAAGCTTGAGACTACCTTGAAGAGTTTAAAGAGTTACTGCCCCCATCAAAAAAAAAAAAGGGGGGGGGAACTTCTTATCAAAGGTGATCCAGTTAACTGGTAGAACATCTTCTCTTTCATCATTTGTTGCTAAGGTTGTTGATTTTCTACCTACTATGTGTATTTCCGTGACAAGTGTACTAAACAGGAAGTTATTTTCAAATCACCACTTCGGGCCATATCCTTATAGCATAGTGCCGTAGCCTTCCACAACTTCGCTTAAAGAAAATGGAACAATTCACAGAAGAATGTAGTTCTCGGTGCGGAAGAGGATGAAAAAAATATATTTTCTTACTATTTCACATTTACATGCGTACGTTACAGATGAACAAATGATTAAAAGAAACAGAGAGGAAGTTCTTCAAGGTGTAAAGAGGTGTCAAAAAGGACTAACGCACAACTGGCATAACTTCATTTGACATGTTAACTGGGGATCTGAGAACGAATATGCCTTTCTGACACCAGAACTGGAGGAACAGTGGTGCGCAATGAAATCACAAACTTACTGCTTTGGAGAAACTGTAGTGTTTTAAAACACTAGTAAGTCTTAAGGCACACACTTTGAGAGGGGGCAAACAGATACATGCCCTCATGAAGGATAATGAAGCTAACCAAATTTAAGTAAGAAGCATACAACCAACACTGGTGATCTTCAGATCTTCCTTTGGTTAAATCAGTTCCTTGTGTAGACAATTACTGTTTCATCCTGGATTGTCTTAAAAAATCTGGCTGTAATTAGGATACTTAGTTTGAATCACCTCGGAAAAAAAAAAATATTTTTTTTTTTTTTGTATTTGACATCTTAGTTTTATTTCTTAATGTTTTTTAATCATTCAAGAATGAGATCAGAGTAAAACTGCCATTAGTTCTAGTAGGGTTAGATACAGGGATTAGAAATGCATGTAATATATGTGACAATAAAATTTGTGGGTTTTTTGGTTTGTTTTTTTTTTTTGTATATGGAAGATACTCTCTACAGGAAGTATCACAGCTGTTACCGCTGTGGAGTTGCCGTACTGCACTTGAACGAGTTTCTCCGGTCCCCTCGGCGCCTGCAGGTGTCTCTGCTCCCCAAGACATCGCTGCTCCCCAGCAGACCCCGCCGCACAGCTCCCACTTGCCGGCTCAGCACCCCAGCCTGAGCTACCGGCAGCGGTAGATAGAACCTACCCGCTTTTGTGTAAGGGAAAAGATGTTTTAATGGCACAACGTCCTAGTACATGAAGTGCAAAGAGCAAAATTCCATCCGTAGGCACAATGATACGCAGCGCAGATTTCCCCTCGCAAAACCTGATTTGGTAGATTAGCTGCTGTCCTCATTATTGATGATTGCTTCTTATTTAAAACATACTAACGTGTGTTTATGGTCCAGAGGCTGTGTCAAAAGGGGGTGGGGAGGTGGGAAGACGACATTTGCACAAAGCCACAATTAGCAGCGGTTGCTCAGTTTCGGGTCTGATTCACCGGGGATGTTTGGGGAGTAACAAGTGTCTGCTCTTGAACACGCTAAAACATACAGAAGGGGAAAGGAATGATGTCCTTCCTCTCGCAAGCAGCACCGGAGGGGAGCGCGTGACGTTCGTTTTTCTGTGGATTCGGGTCCCCTGAAGGGGCCGAGGACCATCTCCTGCTCGTGGAACCCGAGAGGCTTTGAGGAGTCCGTTCCTCGGTCACCTGCTGAGCAGGTACCCATCTTTCACCGGGCGGAACCAAATGACCTCCGAGGCCCATATGCGGCTTTCCTGCAAGTGACAGGAGAGGGGCTGTTCTGTGGAGGCGGAGGGAAAGGCAGCACCCGCTCCGGAGAGCGCCCCACAGGCAGTACCCATATCTGTTTCTGTCTGCCCATCGCGGCCACACTGCCCGCCCGCTCCGGGGGCGGGACCGGGACCGGGGCCGGGCCGAGGAGAGACTGTGTCCCGCCAGCCCCGCCGCACACACCGCCCCTCGCTCGGCGCGGCACTCGGCGGCAGCTGCCGGCGGCTCCCGGTGGGACGGGGAGGGCGCCTGCGGACAGGTAGGCAGGGACCCGTCCCGTCCCGTTGACGCCGCGGTGAGGAGCGCGGGTGCGGCGGAGCAGCGCGGCTGCATCCCGGGTCGGGCGGCACCCGCAGGCGGGGAAAGAGGCGGAATCGTCCCGGAGCTGAGCTGGGGTTGCCCTGGGGAAAGGTGCCCTGGGGTGGCTCGGGGTGCAGGGCAGCTGGGTGGCCGCGTGTGTCTCTCCGCGCTGTCGCTGGTGGGGCGGCTGCGGGGCTCATCGCCCCGTGCCCAGCTCCCACGACGGCCCCGCCAGGCTTTTTCTCACGGAGAAGTTTTGGCAGTGCTGAACAGAGTGGAACGCGGGTGCGCAGTGAGACAGAGGGATGTTGGCGTATTTATGTAAATAAGCGTGACCTGCACGTGAAAATACACATCTGTTTAATGACTTGGCTTCGTCCGAGCGTAAGTTCTTCAGCAAAAGCTGAGTACAGAAATTCTGAGTTGTGTGTTACACCCTTTAGAGGTTTTCTCTCGGTGACACTCGTAGTAGTGTAAATATTTTGTGTTCCAGCCAAGGAGTGGGCTCGATCTGGAAATGTAGGCACAAATCAGTTAGGAGAAATAAGCGGCTGCCTTTCCTAGGATGTGCTGGGGATGCAAAGCTTTTTGGTAATCTGCGAATTACTTAAATGTCGCTGCCAGTCATTGATGACTGAAATGTAGTCAAAGCAGACATGTATTTCCAAGAATCCTGTGCAGCTCTGAAGTTTGTCAGGTACCAGCCTTTGATGACAGACTGAGTTTAAAACCTGAGTTTAGAACGTGCCGTCAGTACTGAGGATGTTTCATGGCACGTTTTCTCAGGTTTGTAACTGAGCTTTGGCAGCAGCACTCTGGAAAGCAGATTAACACAATGACTCCATTCAGGAAAAATGTTTTTATCCAGCAACTTGGAAGAACTGGGGGGGGGAAAGCCGGGTTGGGAGAGTGACATTTGTTTCCCAGCAGATAAGCTACAGACCTATGCTGAAAAGTCCTAGATGCTTCGACTGAGCAGCATGTCTGATGAGAGACTGAAACTGAAAGCTGGCTTCGGGCTTCAGTTTTCTTGTCCACATCCCTAAATGGCATTTGTGCCCCCTAACACAGTACTGGGAGGAAAGCATATGTAATTAGGTATGTGCGTTCTTCTTCAGCTGCAGGGGGGCGTGCGACTGTTTGAGCTGGAGACAGCATTTAGGAAAGTGACAGCCTGGGTGGCCGAATTATCTGTGTTGGTTGCTGTTCAGTGGCCCTGCAAATGAAATGGTATTAGGAAGCCTATTTTCCTTTTCCATCTCAAGTCAGAAAGGCCAGCTGGGCAGGTGTGCTCCAGGTTTTTAATAAACTGGACAAACAATGTAATTTAGGGTCAAGTTTCTACTTGTTTGCTCATATAACTCATGCACCTGCACAGCATCAAAACATGGGACCTTATCTAGTAAAATTTATTTACTTTTCTTTTATGCAGGCAACTGTAATCACCATGTAGCCTTGTCACATTGTCAAATTTACATGTCTGTCACTCCCACAAGAGGCAGATCAGTTGCATCATGTTAGTATTGATTGTTAACATGCTGTGGAGATGGCATGGCTTAGTGTTTGGCTTCTTAAGACGGTGCTGTTGTAAGTCTGGAGTGTTACAAGTCTCTGCTAGAAGATGAGCAGTTCACAGGATTGGCAATGAATTTTGTGTCTCACTCACTGATTACAGTCTGTATCTTGCAAAAACTTCTCTGCTTAGTGACCTGTGTGATATAATCTGGTTGTATCTATTTAATTTCCCTGGAAATCACTGATCAGAGTTCCCCTGTGAGTATCAGGTGGTGGTATCAGACAGCCCCAGTAGACAGAAACTGTGCTGCCTTTGCCTCAATAGCATGATGCTTTACCCCTTGTATGCCATATATTTTACCATTCATCTGCTCTAGCTAAAATAGGCATAGCTAATGCCAACATTTTAAATCTGGCTGAAGGTGCAGGGCTGTGTCCTTACAGGGTGGGCACTGGGAGGACCAGTCCAGACATTGCAGTGTTAAATGAGCTTTTCCTGCCCTGCAAGGGAACGGAAGAGTTTGACCAAGTGAACAGTCCTTCAGTGACTCTCAGGGCTGCGTTCTCCACAGAAAAATGTATTCTCCTGTATGGGGGCATACACCTACGGAAGCAAGTGCAGTTTAACAAAAGCAGTTAACTCATCTATGCAAAGAACATGGCAACCATGCATTAACATACTTAAGTTTGATTAACATCTAACAGAGTTTGGAGTGCAGCTGGTAAGCATCCTTTGAATTTATATTCAGATTACTTGGCAGGAGTTTTGCACCATGGCTCTACATACTTTTTTCTTGTCTAGGCATTTTCACTGCTCATTAGGGGAAGTAAGTGGCTTTTGAGGAAGGAAAAAAACCAAAACCAGATTCTTTGCATATGTACTACAATTTTAGTCAAAACAAAGATACCTTGTTTGTCCCATACAGAGTACCATAACATGGATGTGATCCAGTATATTCATTTTTAAAGTGGAACACAGTAAAAATCCTCTGTAAGCTTCTGTTTAGATGTGGAGTGGAATCGTGTAGTGGGATTACGATCAAAGTTCTTACATCCTCATCCCCATTAAGCAGTGTCTTCCTTGATGCCAGTGGCACCACATTTCACAACATAGTAATGTTGCCAACTCACTGTCAGTAATGGAATTTGACCCTGATTTTTAATATTAAGAGATGAGTTTCCCAGTAATTGGTACTCATACTCTCCTTTGAAGACTTGAAACGTGCCAGAATCAGCATATCAAGAATTTAGATAGAACTGCATTATTTTTTCATATATGAGAAGAAGTTGTGTCTTGATACTCCAGATGTTTTTCTTATGAAAAGAGTATGTATCATCTAAAACCATCTGTCAGAAAAATAGGAGGAGTGTTCTGGGGAGGGATTTGCTTTACTAGAATAGCTTTATTGATTGTGTCAGCATTCTTATTAATTAACCCATTCTAATTGTCTAGTTTTTAATTGATGTTTTGCTTGTGTAAGGATTTGTGGTTCATGCCTTTGGATGTACATATTAGGTTTATATTAAAATTTAGACAGCCAGCTCTTCATGTTTTATCTGTGTTTTGTATCTGATTGTCAGAAGAAATTAGTCCATAGTCAGCAATGAGGTACTAATTCTGAGCCCTTTTGATGTGCAAGAAAATGAAAGAATATAGATTAGGAAGCAGAAAGCGTAATTTTAACTTTGACACTGACTTGCTGTGTGACCTCAGGAAAGAAATTTAATCTTTCTTCTGCTGCTGTAAAAGAACACTCTTCTAAGCCTACCAAATTATTTTTGTTGAACACACAGAGTTGCAAGTTAACTCTTGCGAAGAAGCTTGAACATAAAGACTTCATATTAATGTGTCTTATATGTAAAGTAGGAACACTAGCACTGACATCTGTAGGTTGTATGGTGCTAGTATCCCACCCCTCCAGTCACAGGAGCTGTACAGCAGCACAATAACAATGCCAAATATGATTTTGCCTTTTATAATCTAAAATTTAACACAAAAGACAATAGGAAATAAGGAAGGACAATGAAATCATGAAAAGAGCTGTCAAGCCACAGCCATATTATTTTTTCATCAAAAATCATAGACATTAAAATGTTTAAAGGGATGAATAACAGGGTTTTTTTCAAGTGAGAGTCTTCAAATAGGTGACAGTGTAGAACTACTTTCCTGAAACACCAGTATATTACCAGTGAGGGCTGGTACCATGGCCCTGCCAAAGAAGGGGTCAACACCTTGTTAAGTATGAGAAATGTTTGGCATGGGAAGAGACAATGAAAGGGGAGACAAGGGAAGGCTTGGAGAAGTCATGACCTCAGGGTGATGCAGAAGGTGGATTTGTCAGGCTGGACAGGGCAAGAGCATCAGGGTTTTGAGGTGTGGGTGAAGTTGTCCAGGCATGAGACTGGAGGGCCCTGACTCAGCCCGGTGGTGTCTGTCATGGGCTGTACTGGGCTGGAAGGATGTGCTGAGACAGTGGCAGAGGATGTGGAGAAGAGGGAAGGCTAGTCAAGGCCACTCAAGAAAGAAAAATGATTAAGAGAGCAATAATGTGTGTTTAGGGTGACTGACATGTCTATGAGCAGTAGCAGGGTGGAATACCAAACCAGAAGTTTAGCAGAAGGTATGTTGCTTTGATGGACTGCAAAGGAAAGAAAAATGAACTGGACAGAAACAATAAGCAAGCTGGTAGTTTGTTGTTCCATGCACACCCTCGTTTCTTTTGGAAGGAAGCCATTGCTTTGTAAAGTTTTCTGAGCATCACAAGCATTTTGCTATGAGTTCTTGCTGCATCATGCTTGTCTCCTTCATGGGTAGATCCTGTAAGCCCTCTTCAAAGCGAGTAGCGTTGTGTTCTGTAAGTAGCTGTATGAAGCAAATACATGCAGCGCAAAAGGATTCAGAGAGACAGTGAGGGCAGAAGGATGTCATTCTTAACATATTTTGGTCTTAGTCCTGTGAGAATATTTTTCATTAATGAAAACAGAGACATCTGTGCAGGGTTTCAATGAGTTCACTGTGTTCTTAGCATCTTTTAAAGTTTCTCCTATACAGAAATCTTTTTTATCTGCTTTTTGGGACTGTTTTGGGGTACTTGGTGAATTTAGTGGGTTTACACAAGAAGTAATAAAATTGTCACCTGGTAAATAACTCATCTTTATCTTGTGGAAATGTTTTGATTTCATCTTGCAGATATTTTTCTGAAGTACAGGAGAAAAATATTCAAGGTGGAGGCCACTTTGACTTGAGATTTTTCCCATCCCCGGCTGTAATTTGGAACTAAATGCTCTGCTATCAAAGGGCTTAGGAAAAGTGATGATGAAATCCTTGTCCATGGTTCACAGTGGACCTGGCAGTGCCATGCACTGCCTGTACTCTGCAGTCAAGCATAGCGGTGGCAGTGGTGCCAGCCCAGGGTGTGGGAGCTGCCTGAGAGCTGTAGCTCTGCCCATGCGTTGAGGTTTCCTGCGGGGCACCAGCATGTGCTGGAGGGAGCTGTACACTGCAGTCTCGTTTTGACATGCAGTTTCAACTGTCATAATTCATACCTAAAGATCAGGGCCACAGGGTGCATCTGCTTTGCATTGTAGACACAGATGGGAACCGTGAAGTTGTTAGCTGGTGGAACAAAGGGGAGGAATTTGCAGCTGCGATGCTATGCTTGTCTTCTAAACTGGGTTTTAGGGGGATCCCACTACCATGGTGGTATCCTGCTGACCTCACATACTGCATACATGAACTAAATCAAACTTATTTCTGTGTTTTCACTGTTGTTGGCTTCATTCAGAACTTTTGTACTATGGCAGTCTATTTTTTTATTAACCATGTTGCTCAACATTTGAGTTTGGTGTTGATTCATGCATAGTGATTTAGAAGATGGCTATTTTATGTTACTTGCCCCATTCTTTGTGTGACACGTAGAGGAGTTTCAGAACCAGTTGAGTTGGATGCGAGCTTTTGAATCCTGACTTTTAAAGTTTCGGCGTTGCTGAACTGATTAACTAAAGAGGAGCGAAAGAGTTTTGATCACAGGGCTTTGCCAAAAAGAGCCCCCAAAGTGAACGTTTTGTGTGAAAGCATGCCTTGCAGTTTAAGCCCGGAGTGACAATGATTGTAACACAACGCTGTTCATGTGACAGCCAGACAAAGAGGCCATTATGCATGGCTGGCTGGCATCAGATCCTCCGAAAGCCAATAGTCAGACAAAGCTTGGTCGCCCTGAGAACGTGAATACACTGGAAGCACTTGCATGTTAAAAATGAAGAAAAAGACATGTATATGTGCGTGCACGTATAGGTGTGTGTGTGCACCAAGGTCCATTTAAGGTTTAAGTACAAAATGACATAATTAATTTGTTCATGTGTTTTTTTGAACTTGCTATCAGGAATCAGCAAAAAACGTGTAACATAGCACTGAGGACAGACATGGTGGGAATAAGATAGACTGTGTCAACAGACCAAGTGTATCTTCCAGTTCCTTTGCTCTGTGCTACAAGATTGCTTCCTACAGCGTGCTTTTGAGCATGTATAGCTGAGTTTTAGTTTCCTCTAAAGTGTTTACAAAATTTTGACTGCACTGGTCTGTCAATACTCACATGTTATGATCACTGGAACTTATGCACAAAGAATGGTTATGTGTGTTTGTGGGAAGAGTTTGTTTGGTGACTAATAAACCCTCTTCAAAGGGTTCAAGACCACCAGAAAGAATCAGAGCACTTGATACATGAAGAAATGTCCCCTGGCAACTTGTGAGCTTGGCCCCAAAGGCAGCGTTACTTGCATCAGCCATTGTAAATCTGCCTAAAAGATAGGATATGGCAGCTGGAGTGGAAAGCTCTTCAATTAGAAATTTATTTGTTTAAAAACAACTGTTTTGCCTTTGCAACCCTGAGGGCTAGATTGTCTTCTGCAGCACATGGGAGGTGGCACCCAATGCTGACCAGCGTGGCTGCTAATCATACCCGCCAAAGGCGTTTTGGCCTCATTCCCTAGCTACCGATGTATATTACTTTGTTTTCCCCCTTTTTGCTTTTTCTCTTTTTTTTTTTCCTTTTTTGTTTATCTTTTTTCTTTTTATTTTTCCATATTTTTCTTCTTTCTACTTCCTTTTTTTCTTTTTTTTTCTTTTTCTTACTTTTCTTTTTTCTTCTTTTTTCTTACTCTCTCCTTTTTTTTTCCCCCCCCCCCTCACTTTTCCTCTCTTTCTTTTTAATTATTCTGATTGAGGACCTAACTAAACTAGTGTTTGATTTTGAATGGTATTTGCTCCTAAACACTTAGCGTAAGGGAAACACGTAATTTACAGAGCAGTCTTTGCCTATTTATTGGTATATTGGTACTGATATAAAAACAAAGCAGTATGTGCACTCATTCCATTTCTTTAATTTCACGTAAGATTCAAATATATTTTTTCATTTTGCTCTGACTGTTATGCTTTCTACATACAGTAATTCAAAATATAAAAGTATTTCCTTTTCTGCAGTTGTGTTTTGTTTATGCTGGCACATTTTTCCCACTTTGATTATACTTTCCTAGTGAATATTTTACTTTAGGGAAGTTTTTGAAGTGCAAAGAGGAATGGAAAGCATTTTTTGCAACTGGTGACAGAGTAGTATTAAATAATTCATCTATTTATTCAGTTCTCTGTCATTAGGCTGTTCTTTGGAGGTGTTTTGTCTATACTTTTGGGAGAGGCAATCACCAAAATTACTTATACCTATATTAAGAGTTTTGTATCATGAAGAATTAATCTGAGGAGGGTCAGGCTGTATTTTGTGTTTGGGGTACAAATGGTAAGTCAAGAAGCATGGTGTATTGGTAGCTCTATTTAAATACACCATACAAGTGCCTGAAAAGGTGATGATTTTGTTACTCCCGCCTGCACCAACGAAGAGCAAAGCTCAGTCCTGCTCCATCCAGCATGTGCCAGCTCTCCCCTGCACTCACCCCTATACACCAAAAACATGACTCTCAGGACTTGTTGCAGGCTCTGTATGAACTTGCCACTTTTGCTCACAAATTCCTTGTTATGCCAAGCTGCGTTTTGTTGAGGATCAAAACTAGAAAGCTTAATGGTTATTTTTCTGAATTTTACATGTCAGTAGAAATCCCAGCCAATTTTGACCTGACACTTGGATGTTTTTTTGGTGGTTATTGCTTCTTTCTTTAACCTTGATGTGTTTGAGGAGTCTCACTGCTCCTGGCGATAAAAAAAAAAGTGTTTGGTTTGGGGAGCAGGGTTGGCACAGTTATATTCCTGACCACCTTCTTCCTCCAGTGTTTACCTTACATATTTCAGTAAATCTTTTCAATAGAAAGAATACTGAGGATACAGCCCAGCTGGTGTCAGAGGGAGACTGAGTGGTGGTCTAAGAAATTCAGTGATCTGATTAAGTAGATCACTTAAGTCAGGTGAATAAGTGCTTGCTGAGGGTAATGCTGGGCTAGCCAGGCTGATTTTTTCAAACAGTCCTCAAGAAAAGGATCGTTATTTAATACTTTTTTAAAACTGTGTTTGAAGGGTGCCAGACTGCATGGAATTTAGGATTTCCTTTTCTCTTGCAGTGGAAATGGTGCTTGTGGGAAATGCAAAAATGATGCTTGCGGTCTCTGTATGTGCTGCCATTAAAGAATCTTCATTGGTCACTGCACAGCCTTATGACAGCAGTGGATTTTAACTATCCGTATAATTACTTTTTTACATGTAAGAATCTCTTCAATTGTAATGTCACTATGAATGTCCTAAAAGTGCATGTCATGTGAAACACCACATTGTCTGTCTCCTGAAGACAGCATAGCAAGCAGCTTCTCCAAAGCAGAAATCCCGTCTCTCATGCGGCCCTTTTACTCAGCAAAAGGAAATTATTACTCCTGAATACTGATATTTGGATTTGTACACATGAACTCATGTCCTGGGTGTGCTTTACTGTTCAAGTCACATTCACCTGTATCCTGTTTGGTTTTGGGACCGCAAAAGACAAGGACATTTTTGTATGCATTTTAAAAATTATGGGTAGGGCTTAATGCAGAGATGGTGCTGTATGGTTCTTGCCTGCTATATATGGTTTGATATAGGTGTCACTGTCTTTTGTGATGTAAGCTCTCACAGTCCTGTTTGATATTGTGAGGTCCTCCCATCCTTTTGGAATTTTCTGATGCATTGGAAGTATCCAAATTACTGTATTCCATGACATCAAAATATGTGAACTTTGAAACTTGTGAAATTTTGGGGGTTTTATGATGCAACTAGAAGACTTTCAGGAATCTGTACACCTCAAGAAGATTTTGTGGAAAGATGGGAAGGACATTCATTATTTGTATTCAACAAGCCTTAGTTTATATCGTCTCTAGAGTGATGTTTAATTTCATAGTTAACTTTAAACAGTTTTTGTGAACTCCTAGATGGGAGTCTCATCTGCTTGTTTGTACCATTGCCCTGTTTGCCCCTAATTTTTTGGTGCTACTTCCAGAGCTGTTACGTGCTTTGTGAGTAGATACTGCCCAGGGTTTCTACTCTCTCCATCAGAGACTGCATGTCCCCTGTTGCTACTTCACAGTTTCTTCTGCTGGGCGAAGGCCACCTTCCCTGAAGCAGCAAAGGTGAAGCTGTCAAGAAGTAATTCATACCTGTCCACATTGGCTGCATGTTGGTTGGAAAGCATGGAAGAGAGGCAGAATAAAATGCCTGGTGCCATTATTCCCACAGGGAATACACAACACTCTGCAGTTTCTCAGTGACGTGTTTATGAAGAGGGGAACTGTAAGTCCACGAGCGAAAAAACCACCTCCCCGGCCCTGCCGCCTGTTTGACTAGCCTGCTGAGGTGCAGGTAGTTTACCAGGTGTAATAGCCCTGGTAAAACTGTCTCTTTCACTGCCCATACAGGGGACTGAAGCCCTAAACCTTGGCCAGGATATGGCCTTCATGTGGTCTTGGGCTATATCCCCCACCAGGCGCTGTGGGATGAGCTCTGCTTTTGTAGGGGGTTGAGGAGGCATCCCTGTACGTGGAGCCGCTGCGCCGCGTGCTCGGGTGTTTGACATGGGGACTGAGCCTTCTTCTGGTTTTCAGTTTTGACAAAGGTGTTTCTAAACAAAATTTCACTGTTTGCAGGGGCTGCCTGGCTGCATTGCTCCATCACCACCGAAATCATAATCTGCGTCTTCACTGTCCTGTTCTTGCCCACAAAAACCCTCTCAGCACACTCATCTCCTTCCCTCTGGCTTCCTTCTACTTAAGACAGTGAAAACATAAAAGCAGAAAAATCGTGTAGGTGTTTTTTTCAGCCCCAGCCACGGACCACGGGAGAGCTGTGCGTGGGCTCCTCCAGCGCTGGGGGAGACCCCTCGGGCAGGGCGCCGGGGGCCACGTACTGACCGGTGGCGTTGCCGGCTTGTGCGTTAAACTGGCGGCTCCGCCTGCTCTGTAATGGAGCTTTGGTGCTGCTTTAATCCATGCCACATGCGGGTGACCCAAGCAAACCCTGTGGGAAGACAGAAGCCCTGTTGTGTGTTTGCTGAGCAGTTGCTCGGAAGCTGATGTACAGCTGTGGCCAGGCTTGTTTGGAAGTGAAGGGCAACTTGATCTTTTAATCTTTTTTTTTTTTCCTTTTTTTTTTCCCCTCCCCAGACTGATATTGTAAATAACAACTGTTTCTGAAGCATACCTACCAGTGAGACTGAAATGCAAATTTTAATGTAAGGGGTAGATTCTATGAAGACTTTAGCTGTGTGCGAAGAGTGTGGTTAATTTTTTTTATAAATTGATTTTAGTTAGTTTCATATCTTTTAAAATAAAAGGCATAAGAGAACAAAGGCTGAAGGCCCGATTTTCTTACTTGCATTCAGTAAACCAGGCGAAATCAGTGGACTTTCAGAGTAACTGAGGTGAGGTGCATGAACACAGATTCCTTATGCATCGCCTCTGTAATCCGTTGTAGGATCTGTGAACACACAAACACACACGTCTGTTTTGTCCGGATATCCCTAAACTGCCTCCACCAAAGCCAGAACAACTGGCCTCTTTTAATAGATTGTTAAATTTTCTTTTAGAAAAAAGCTGAGTTACTGGCTCTTTAATGGACTCTGCTGTGAATGCATAGCAACGTTAGTGCTCTTTAAGGATTTAGGGTTGTCTTGGATTAAAAGCTCTATGCATTGAAAATACTGCTACGCAGGTGTGCTGCAGGGCTTCATCACTTTAAGACAGTATATGGCACTGATAAGTTTTCACTAGTTTTGGGGAAGTTGTTTAAACGGTGAACCCAAAAAGAGTGCGTTGTTAACTATTGAATAAGAAGATTGGGTGTGTAGTTGTTGAAAAATAAACAAAAACACAGCAAGAGAGATGCTTACTTGCTTGAAGTATCCCTGCTGCTGTCAGTAGGTTTTTCTGTGTCCTTAACCAGTTTCAGAGAGCTGAGAAACTTAATCTCATCTCCAGAACAATATTGTTCCTCTGCAATTTTGATGCACTTTTAAGTTATGCTCCATTCTTTCTTGCTGAACACTAGTTTGTGCCAATTTGCATCATGTATGAATAACAACAGCCAGGATATGCGTTCATGGTAAGTGAACCTCAAAGGGTGCAGTGATTTGGGGTTCTGGTCTGTGCCACTAAAATACAGATGAATTTTTTTGTGGTTTTACAGACTGCCAACCTTAGGGTGTGTACCACACCCTTTTACAAGTCAATTTTTATTTCAACAGTGGATCAACTTAAGAAAATAGATTTTTCCTTGGTTTGGTTTCCTATAGTAGTGCTGGGATGCAGGGAGGAAATGCTCTTTCTCATCTAGCAATGAGAGAAGAAGTAAAAAAAAGTCTGAGATTGCTGCCTCTTGGTTTTCAGTAGGAAGTTTTTGGAATGAAGTAGAAATCCATTGCAGTCACTCCAAAAATGTTTAGTGGCATTCAGAAACATCTCTGGAGGCTGCATCCTAGGGTGTACTTTAAGTGTCCTCTTCTCCTGTGGGAGTCTCTCACTACACTTCCAAAAATTACCCTGCTTTCTGTTGTATTGCCTATCTCCAGGGAAATGTTTTAGTACATCGAGGTGTTCTCATAGGCATATGTATGTGAGTGAGATTATTGTATAACATATACCTAAAATTTTTAAGTGTGCTTAAGTAAGTGAATCCTGTGTTCTGCTAAATTGAAGAGGTTGAGGGAAATCAGGTGGTTGCAAAAGGCACCTGAGAGGAAAGAGACCCCAGAGACAGAGTGCCACATGGAAACTTCCTGGAACCCCTTTTACTCCTGAGAGCACAACAAAGACCTTCAGACAGTCACATAGAACATCTGTCCTGGCTCATCTCACCCATCGGGGCAGACTCTTTCCAGAAAACGCTCACTTGCTGTCCTGGAGGGAGGGAATTAGAGTGTCCCAATCTGTCCTCCAGAGAGAAGAAAGATTTATTCATGGATTAGTTCACCAGGCAGCTGATAGGTTGGGTCAGATGAAGCACCCATCGCTTGCCCCAGTCCATGGTAGACAGCTTTGCTTTAGCTTTCAACACAAGGGCATCCGCTGCCTTTCTGGAGTGAATGCAGTGGATATTGGTGCAGTTTTTGTTGCTTTTCTACACGTTCCTACCTTTCTTTGCACTCTCTAGAGCAGCACAGAAAATCAGTAAGGAAGGTCAAATAATCCCTTGCACCTTACTGGATGAAATGGATGAAAAGAAGTAATTCTAAGCAACATGGCCGCTGGCCTGTGTGTCTTCCTTGCTGACAATAGCAACATACATTTCTGATCTCTTATTGGAAAGCCTGTGTGAAACTGGAAAGGAGCAGTTGAGGGAGAAAGTGTGTATAAGCTCAGAGTTCTGTTGCTATGTCAGGACTGGTAGACGCTAAGAGCTTGGTTTTTAGAGCCAGAAGATCAGCTGGTAGCAAAAACAGTGTAATAGCAGTTATTATCCAGCCCAAGCATGGAGTTTTCACCAGGGGTCATGATCATGAATCTGAGTCTTTAGTCAATCAAAACTCAGTTGTCAGCACCACCCAGAATACAGCCATGGGCAGGAGGTGGGATGCACTTCCAGCATCACCTGGTCCCTCAGAGTGTTTTCTCTGATCTCTACCTCTTACGTGGGCTTTGCTTTCCCCTACTCATTTGCACTGTCCGCTGCCAAGGAGCTGCAGTCAGGTTTGCACCAAGTGCCTTGCGAAGCTGCCTGGAGTGTCTCTGCTGCAGCCAGCAAGCTTACCTGGCAAAATGCAGGCAGTGTTGAGCTGTTGGGCTGCTCTGGATTTCGGAGAGAACAAGCAGTTTTGTGAGTGAGTTCAGGTTTCATCCCAAATTTCCACGCAGATCAGGGGAGAGCATCCATTCCGAGAAACTCCCTCCCCATATTGTCCAGTCCCGCTACAAATGCTGCACTGTCTTTCACTGTCGTCTCAGAGGGTTGCTGATCTGCTAGCAAAATAAAGCAGCAGATGTACTTCTGAATGAGAAATTTTGTCCTGTGCAGTTTCCAAACTCTGGATTGCTTATGTCCCTTGATGAGAGATGGCACACTCACCCATTCAGATGACCACTGCATTTCCTTCTAAAAATAGTGAATGCTTTTAATTTCCCTTTAAAAAAACCCAACACATGCACAATTTGCAATACTTGTTATTTTTAATGAATGACTGGACCAAGGCCAGTGTTCCTGTAGTTTTAACTGAGCAGCAGCAGGAGTTGTAACAGAGATACTGCTAATGCCAGTTGGGCTGGAAGTCATAAGTCTACTTACAAAGTTTTCCTGTTTTCTGGCACAGTCTCTGCCACATACACCCCAGTCAATCACAGTGAAGTGCCTAATAGCAGATGTGGCAATTAAGCTGAAGAATTCTGTCTCTCTCTTTTAATTTTTATTACAGAAAATAACAAAGTACCTCATTAAACTCACCATCGTATTTTTTTAAATTTGGCATACAAATGTCTGCAAAAATTAGATCTCTGAATGGGATGCCTTGTTACTAAAGGTGCTTTGTCAGACAGTGCCATGAATAGGCTATTTTTATAGTGACAGATATGTGCTTGTGCTACTGCTGTCTTTTTACAACCCACACTGTAAAGAGGTACAGGTTTAAAGAAGGCAACATGTGTCCTGAAGGATAACATTTTGAGGGATTTAGGGCCTTGTGCTCAAGTTAATAAAAATTTGGTCTTGATTCTTCTGGGCTCGAATTACACTGCTGTCTGCTGGAATTAGCAGCAGACGTTTAGGAAGATTTCAGATAACCTGTAACCAAAGCAAATTAACATATTTTAATAAGAGAAATTATAGTAAAAAAAAAGAGATATTAATTGCAACCAAAACCATCTTCTTTTGATTGTTACAGCTTCTAAGGCATTTGCCTTCATTAATTTCTTTTAATGATGTACCGGGTAGTCTTCTTAAAGGAGAGTCTGATTCATCATTAAAAGAAATTAATTTAGGAATTTAATGATTTGAGATGTCTTAAAAATTATAAGAGAAAATGAAACTCATATAAATCAGAGCTTGAAACTTTGATATGAAATTACTTTTTTAGTATCAAAGTGTTTTTATGCATAAAATACAAAGTTGTTTACTTTGTTATTGTTGGAAAGAACATGTTTTTTACTGCCCATCACGAGTGTTGGTACCAGGTTTATTTCTTACAGGTATTATTTGCTGAAGCACAATGTCTTGTCTTACAGATTCAGCTGTTTATTTAGGAGCATACTGAATCTGTCTGTGTATATTTACCTGCATATATATATATATATATATATATACACCAGTGTGCAGGTGCGCGTGCATGCATATACCCCCCCCCCACACACACACATTAAAGAGAGAAAACCTGCAGACAATATTGGCACCTGGCAAGCTGAATTTCTCCCTAGGAATACGTTTTTTTCTCTGCTGTCAGATAGGGAGACTAAGTAGTAAAATTATACAATTGCAAACATGGTTTTAAGTTTGTAATATTTTTTAAAAAGAATGTAATGTTGAGTTTGGGTGTCTTAAATATTCAGCTGCTTCTTAACCTCTTTTTCATATTATGTCTGTAGATATTACAGGCCACAGATGGGATAATGAGACCAAATTGTCACCCTGTAATGTCAAGGAGCAGTGCAAATCAAACAAGCTAGTAAGTAAAGGTCAGGGAGAAGGCTCACAGACATAAGCATTGTTTCTGTAGCTGCATATGCTTAGAAGCATTATGAAAGGTATACAGTTAGAATAAAACTTAAGCCTTGCCCAGTTCTCCTGGGGCAGTAACAAGGATATACAGCTGCCACCAGGATAGATGGATACAGTATGATCACTTGATGGCATCTCTTTAGGGCCTTCAGCAACAGTAAATTAACTGTGGTGGAGAGAGACAGGGAGATGGGTCAGAAAAGAAATGAGTAAGTGGAAAAATGAGTCTGGTCTTGTATGTATTGGTCTATAGAGCTCCGTCCATTTATTCCATTTAGTAGCAACTCTGAAAGATGCACTGAAAGGATCTCCCAATGTTGTTGAGCCAATTTACTGTGGAAACAGGCCCTGCAGCAGGATTTGGACAGGCTGGAGCGATGAGCTGAGGCCAATTGTATGAGGTTTAACAAGGGTAAGTGCCAGGTCATGCACTTCAGCCACAACAACCCCATGCAGCGCTACAGGCTTGGGGAAGAGTGGCTGGAAAGCTGCCTGGTGGAAAAGGACCTGGGGGTGTTGGTTGACAGCCGACTGAACACGAGCCAGCAGTGTGCCCAGGTGGCCAAGAAGGCCAACGGCATCCTGGCCTGTGTCAGAAACGGTGTGGCCAGCAGGAGTAGGGAGGTGATCGTGCCCCTGTACTTGGCACTCGTGAGACCACACCTTGAGTACTGTGTCCAGTTCTGGGCACCACAGGAT
Source organism: Podargus strigoides (assembly GCA_028020825.1). Taxonomy (NCBI): domain Eukaryota; kingdom Metazoa; phylum Chordata; class Aves; order Caprimulgiformes; family Podargidae; genus Podargus; species Podargus strigoides. The sequence continues at coordinate 91,127,256 of CM051663.1, read as the reverse complement.
AAGCAGGACATTGAGGTGCTGGAGCGAGTCCAGAGAAGGGCAACGAGGCTGGTGAGAGGTCTGGAAAACAGGGCTTATGGAGACCGGCTGAAGGAACGGGGTTGTTTAGTTTGGAGAAGAGGAGACTGAGAGGAGACCTCATTGCTCTCTACAACTACCTAAAAGGAGGCTGTAGTGAGGCTGGTGTTGGTCTCTTCTCCCAGATTACTAATGATAGGATGAGAGGAAATGGCCTCAAGTTACGTCAGGGGAAGTTTAGGTTGGATATTAAGAAGTTCTTTACTGAGAGGGTGGTTAGGCACTGGAACAGGCTGCCCAGGGAGGTGGTGGAGTCGCCGTCCCTGGGGGTGTTCAAAAAACGGGTTGATGAGGCACTTGAGGCCATGGTCTAGTGGTTTAATGGTTAGGAATATGATGGGATAAAGGTTGGACTTGATGACCCTGGAGGTCCCTTCCAACCACAATTATTCTATGATTCTGTTCCATGATTCTAAACCATAGTCTTACAGGTCGCTCACTGTATTGGATGTCCTCATTAGGTTGTGTTTGTAGACTCACTGAAAGCTGTTCACAACATTCCCTTTTACTTTCTTGGGAATAGGATCTGTCCCTTTAACTGTGGTTTTGTTAAAAAAGTCGAATTGACCAATCTCTTTTAGTTTTGCATTATGCTTATCCATTTTCCCCTTTGAGGAAACAATGCAGGAGTACGACATCCATTCTAACCTTTGCAAATGCCAAAATAAAAGATGGAAGAAGTGAAAGAAGTATGGAAGAGGTGTCAAAGGAAACACTTCTGGGCACCCCATTCTTCTACCAGAATGTTTTGTATTTACTTTGCAGGGGGGCGTGGGAGGCTTGTGCAATGAATCATAGATGCTTTGAACTTGATTGCTGGAGGTGGAAAAGAAAAGCTGATAAGTAATGCATTGAAATGTTCAGAAGCTGTTAAAATGAGATGGCATCAGAGTTAATTAACTTTTTCCTTTTTTTGTAGAAAAAAAAGCAGATCATTTGAAAATTGAAGTCTGTAACAGATTACTATGATAAGGATTTACAGGAGTGAAATGCTCAGTCTAAATCATGAAAACAGGAGCTAAATGGAAAACTATTTTCTGTAGAGCGTTATATGTAAAATGGCATTTCCTTCAATGATTTACAAAGGTAAATATATTGAAGCAACAAATCTGTACACAAATTATAACAACTTGTTGGCAACTAGAAGACAGAAACAAATGAAGGTGTTCCTATGTCTGATTTTATAATGAAAGGGTCCAGTGAAAGGCTGTGACAAGTGTGGAGAGCTGCAGACTGAAGAATTTTGCCAGTGATAACGGAGACTGTGTCTGGGAAAGGGAAGAATCTAATGTGTGATGGAAATGTATGTGGGAAAAGAGAACATGCATGTAATGGGGGAAGGAAAGAAACAGAGGCAGTCTTCAAAGAGGGATGAAACAAGAAAGCAGAAGACTTTTAAAGGAAAGCGGGCATGTTTGAATTGGATCCTAAATTGCATAGGGAGCTAAAAGAATTGTCCAAGTCCTGTGATTGTACTCGTTTATATGCTGGCAATAAACTGGAAGTGACGCAGTGTCTGGAAGGCTGGTACTTGAGATAACAGGAAAAGAGGGGTCACAAAAGCTGCAGTCAAGAGAGGGTAAAACCATGAATGAGAATTTCCGCAGCAGTGGAACCAGGGCATCAGTGTTTTTAGGCAACCACAGGATTGTCCCAGGCAACTTGTCAGCAACCACAAAGTTTTCACAGTTGCATCCATGAATACAATATCCTTTCTTATGATTCCCATTAGGAAAAAAATGAAATATCAGATATCTGGTGATGCTCTCTGCTTAAGGGGCTATGCTAAAAAATTGACACAGATTTCTTATCATGTTATTCTGTAATAAACAGAGCTTTCATACATGCTACTAACATCTAACTTTCCTTAAACACTTTCATCCAGCCAGTTTTACTCTTGGTCTTGTAGCCTTCACCTGTATTGTTAAAACAGCCCTGGGACTAATAAACAGACTGATGGTCCAGTAAAGAGTACGTTATTTGATTTAAAAATGAAAAGAGGAGGAGGGGGGGAAAGGAAGTTTGTCTGTGCGGATATCATTTTTGTATCAAGTCCTATACCATATAGCCTCTCTTAAAATATGTGTTATTTGCTTTCATTACTGTCAACTGACTGTTAACTGTCAGCAGCCACCATGGGGAAGATGCCCAGGGGCTGATAGGTGCCATCTGTGTATGAACTGAAACCTACCGGTCCCTGTGTTGGTAGCCTTGTCCTGGCCGGGTGACATTACCAGTGAGCCCTTGGCTCCTGCATCTCTTTGCATCACGGGACTGCTTTCTTCCAAAACATGGTCTGTGGCTTCCCTGGGGACAACTGACCAGCCCCAGGCCAAACTGTGTCTGTGGATAGGGGCTGGAAGGGGAGGAGGAAGACCTTGAAGGTTTGGCTGGAGGGTGCAGGCCACAAACACATATACCTCCTCTGTCCATTGCTTACTCTTGTTGCATTATTTGATTTGGGATGAAGGAGCATCAAGCATCTTGAGGAATTTCCTGCCCGCCCCCCCCCCCCCCTTTTTCTTTTTTTTATGACAGCCTGAAGTTAAAGCAATAAATTATTGCCCACTAATACCCAGACCAGAAATAGATAATACGTATACTTACCTGACATAGTTTTATATGGTTCACTTACAGAGTATTGTGTAAAAGAAGTATATCAGGGTTTATGTTCTAAATACCGTTTTATCTTCTGAATGTGTGCTTTTTGGTGGTTTGGGTTGGATTCCAGTCAGCTTTAACTGTCTTTATTTGGTAACTTTTCATCTGGGTGGAAAATAACTGGACAGCACATTTAGCCAAGGGATTTTTGTTAACAGTTCATCATGTTGACTTCCTGTGCAAATAATCTTTAAAGATACAGTACCATGTGCTGTGCTGTAATGATCACAGCTTTGCATCCTCAAGACCTGTACTTATTATCTGCCTGAAAAAAAATCCGTCTTTTAGTGTGAACAGTACTCTGATTTAGTGGACAATGACAGCTACAGTGTAGTGACCCCATGCTTGTGATGTTTGGCAGCCTGCCTCAGAGGAATAATAATGAGTCCATCTGCAAAAGATCTGGCACGCTGGCATTTGTCTTTACCATGCCTTCTCGCCTCATGCAAACTTGACTTCCACTGAACTTTCCCTTTCCTTTTAATACTGAATTGAGGGAGAAGAGGACTGATAAATGGATATATCATCCCTGCCAGCTTAGTGGCTACAGAAACTCTCACTGCATGTTGAGAGTGTTGCATGTCAGTAAGTGAAGTTGGTGGGCCAAAGAGAGTATTGCTTTTCAAGAGGGCAGAAGATCCTATGGAAACTCTCATCTGGTCTTTTACAGTAAGAACAAATCTTGTAAAAGATACTGCTGAGTCACTTGCAGGGAAATAAGGAGTCCTCAAGGACTCAGTTTATGCTGGTGATGGAATAGGGCTGTGCTTTTGGGTGCGTACTGCAGCGTGGTGTTGGCGCATCCAGTGCTGTGGAGGAGCCAGCTGTCTGAGACCACGCCACAACACTGGGTGGCATCGCTGCTGTGAGGCTAGGTGTTTGCTGAGAGTTAGAGATTTCTGTTTCCTCCAATGTTCATAATTACCTTTTTCCATTCTGGAAATGGGACTGTCCTTAAAACTGCAGTCCAAGAGATTGTTGGAAACTTAAAAAACAATGTGCAGTGTGAAAGCTCCCAACATGTCCAGGCTTCCACCTGAAAGTTTTTGTGTTTAAATAGAAGATGCCCACTCCAGAATACAGTTTAACAGGTTCTCTGTGTTGTTCAAGATCAGATCATGCATTATTGCATTTATTTTTAGAAGGAATGGTACAGATATGGAGACTGTGAAATGATAACCTTACTTAAAGGATCATGGTGCCTTAGCTTTCAAAACAGGTATTTCCATGACTTGGGGACAAATAAACCTCAGTCTCCTCCAGAATTGCGTGTTATCAGTGGGTTCTCTGGAACTTGACAGTTCAAGACTTCTTCACTTTTGCTAACTCCAGTTTAAATGACAAATGGATTTGGAAGTTACTGGGCATGAGGCCAGAACACATACTCAAACATTGTGATTACAGAAACCTCATTTGCATAGAAACCTCTGATAATTAAAGAGAGAAAAATAAAAATTATCTAATCTATTAACTGAAGAAAAATTATAATTCATTAATGATCTATTTTTCTTAATAATACAGCATTTGCAAAAAGTAGCAGTGTATCTCTCCCCTTAAAGGAGACTTGTTCCAGGACATTCAGCCTCTGATTTGGTTATTCTCCAGGTACTGGTCTAAATTAATTATTTTTCCATTTCATGCAGTTAGTCAAACATCTTTGGACTCTTCAAATGTGTGTGTTTGTTTTGCTTTGAATCCTAGATACTAAATTTGAGTTTTTATCTGTGGTGTAATTGGTTTTGGGTGATTTAAGGGTACTCTCTTATTCCAGAAGAATAAACATATGAAGAGGAAAACTGGAGGGGCTGTTACTTTTGTGTGGTAGGATGTGAAATAAGGAAATTAGTACTGTATTTTGAGGGAGGGCTCAGCAATTGGGTTAGTACGGTTTGTAGTCATATGTTTAGTAAGTGTATCCAGCAGGGTCAGGTTGTCAGTGAGCGCGTTGCTAAGGCAATACCTGTCAGTTAGCACACGTTCGGATGGGCGGTGAGGTTTAAAAGTAAAGAAGCGTAAGCTAAAAGGATCAGATTTGATTTAGCTGTATCAAGAACAGCCCTTGTAATCTCCTGTTATGGAGGATGTGAAAGGGTCATTCAGTTTAGGGCACTGTTGGGTTATCATTTAGCAAACTGTCGTACTAGCTGTCCAGATCCCACACGTTTTCCCTCAAGCAGAGTTGCAGCCTTGCCAGATGGGTTGCGTGTCAGCCTCTTCTGAGCTACCCTATCTGGTGATGATGCCTTTGGAGTGACATATTTTGAGAAAAGACTAGTCACTTTACATTTACTGTGACTGTACTTCTTCAGCCAGTCTAGGGTCTGTGTGATAATGCTTCTATTCAGGTTGATTCGTTTTTCATTTAGGAGTGAGATTTCATGTGACACAGCATCAAACTGATTTACTGATTTCCAAAGGAAAAACGCCTTCTGCTCTTCACCCATTAATTCTCTAATGTAATCAATAAAAGCAATCATTTTTTTTCACAGAAGTTAACACAGGACTAATCATCATTGACAAGATTAGGTCAGGTTCAAATTTTGCTTTACCTGACATTGGTAGTATAAGACATTTATAAACAAATTATAAAAAAATTGTTCCCCTGACAGAGGAGCTAACTTCAGGAGTGAGGAGAATGTAATATTATGAAAAACACTGCATAGGAAGTAAAGGACCAAATGATTATTCACCAGAAAATCTTTAGAAAAAGTCCTTATCTTGCCTGGAGCTGTAATTTCCAGTTGTGGGTAGCAGTCACTAAGTCTGTTATGGGGTGCTGGCTTTGTCATGCTCTGGAGAGTGCGGAGGCAGAGGCATCGGCAAGGGATTCTGCATTAATGACAGTGTGGTTTACAGTCCAGTCTGAAAGTTTAACGATGATGGAAAGAATGAAGATTTTTTTAAAATAGCATTTGCTGCACATGCAGGTTAATGCAGTGTAAGTACAACTAAGAACAGCCCGTGGGATTACAGCCCAGAGAACAGTTGGACGTACCTGTGCAGTATCACTGCAGAAAGGCTGAAAAGAGTGTTGTATACCATGGCAGAGTGTGAAAAGCTCTATTGTGAGTTTTGTATTCCAACTAAATGGCATGTTCCTGCTGCATTTTTTATGTTGCAGTGGTAAAAATGCTTTTACAACAGGAATGAGAAAGCTACATCAGCATTTCCCTTGGTCTTAGGTCCATTATGTCATGTTAGCAACTGTATCGTACTATTCTCTGTTGCTCATGCAGTTCTAATCCTGCTTAATTCACTAGCAGTACTTGGTTTTGCTGACCAAAAAATACTTGTTCGCAGCCTTGAGCAACCTTCACTTCTTTTACGTTTTGCATTGTTTTACCTTTCCCTGCTCCCTGAGTTCCACTCGTATTTATTTACGTTTTGTTACAAGAAAGCTGAGGGAGAGCTGCGTCCCCTGAATTTTGCTTTTGGCTCTGCCCTGGGTGCATGGAGAGATTAATCTGTAATTGTGTCTCCGTTTTCAGTAGACAGAGGAGAAGCATTTGTTTGCCTTTTCTAGTTGTCTATTCTTTTTCTGGTTTTGATCCCGAACTCTATAGGAAAAAAACCCAAATCAAACCAAAACATGTGCAAAACTGTCAACGCAGTTGGTAGTGGCAGAGAAAGTGCCTACAGATCTCAGATGGTGTGTGGTAATAGTTAACAGTCGGTGTTTATATGGTGGACATACAGGCTTTTTCATCTTCTTACTAGCGAGGTGAATGTAGTTCGTGTAGTTCTCATTGAAATGTATTTCAGGGGTGTACCTGTAATTTATGGGAGTATATGTTTTTGATACCTGTATACCTGTTACACCATTTTAAAGTGACCTTGTTAATACTTATAATATGCTTTGGCTGATCAGAGTAATTTTTAATGTGACTATTATTGATGACTAATAGTATCTTCCTTTGATACAATAAATGTATAATGAGCTACATTTCCTCAATTGGATTACAGAAATTTAGGGGATTAGTCTACGGCTGCTTCATGCAGCTGCGTTGCTTTCCTGTTAACGTTTTTAAACCGTGGACCTGTATTAAAGTCCAGGGAAACAGAAGTCCCTGAGCTAAACAGACCTCATATTGAACAGCACACGCCTTAAAGATCTTGCCCAAATGAGAGAAAAGATGCAGCTTTGTCAACTGAAGTTTTTGCCTGGAACAGTATAAAAAATGCTAATGGGAAATAAGGTTTTAGTGTTCTGTTGAGACACACGTGTTGTGTTGTGTACTCCAGTGGAAGAAAGACCTGGCAGTAATACCGTGGACGAGGTTAAATTTGTGTGGTCAGTCAGGCTGTGATGTCAGAGGCTTCACCTGCACCGAGAGAGCTGTACATGCTGGTTAACAATCAAAATGATTTGAAACATATTATGCCACCTCCCATATGAAGTTTGAAAAATGTCTTTTTTTCTCTTTTTTTTTACCACTGTATGTGAAAATGTGTTGCTGGATATCAGAGAGCATTTTGGGAACAACCATTTGCCTCTTTGAAGTTCTTTTTAATGAAGGCCAACGGTGCTGCTCATAGTAGAAAGCTCAATGCCTGGTAGCAAAATTCCTGTTCATGGCTGAGGAACATAAATTAGACAATATGCTGTAGACGGTCAGAGGAGCTTCCTGTTTTAGCCTGAGTTACTTAATCTCTCCTACATCTGCTAATCACTAATTTGCATATAGAAAGCATTCTCCAACACATTTTCGATACTTAAACCGCAGGTACTGTTTCTATGTAGATAGTGAAGATACTGATGATTGGATGACATAATGTAAGCAATATATAATAAGAAAAGTGAATCTCTGCACAGGGTATCTCAGTGCAGACTGTAGATGGCAAGAGTTAAATGAGTCATCTACACTTTTTATTGCTAATATAAACACTTTAGCAATGCTAATCAGTTGTACTGATTTTCTGTTTTGATTTTCCTTAATAATTAAGCAAAAGATCTGGAATGCAATCAAGTTTTACACTAGGGGGTTCATGCAAATGATTTTTTTTTAAATTTTAAATGTATCCAAAAGGAAAGTTACTGAAGTTGAGAATAAAAGGAAAAAAGAAAATGCCGTTTACAGTCTACATATTCAAAGTGACTATTTTCAGTGAGGGAAATCACCACTTTGTTGAAATTACTGGTGAAAATACAGCTGTTTCTACTGCTTTTTAAACAACTGCACACTGACTACTCTGCTATGCAGTGTGCATGCAGAGGAACAGTTACAGACCATGAAATGTCTTTCAGCAGCCCTGATTTTTCAAGAGGGATTTAGCAAAATGCGATCATCTCTCTGTCCTCAGATATCTTAAATACAATAGTTTTCTTTTCATGAGCTTTCTTATGTTGACTTCTGAAGAAAATATTGTAAAGTGTGACTATTTCATCTCTATTTTTCTTTTCATGACCCTGTGGACTTTTTTCTCTCAAAATAAAGTTATTGGTGTGGTTTACTTTTTTCTGTTCCATAATATTTGAAGTAAGAAATTTCTATTTCTAATTAATTTACTTTGTTAAAAATACTTGTATTATTTAAAATTAATCATTTATTAGAAATTTTTTTTCTTACTATATGACAGAGTAGACTCAATGAATTATTTTTTTTCTTGTGATCTATGTAGCCATATAGTGTTAAAATTTGTGAGAAAATGAGGATGTAAGGTCAAATGTTCACTGAAAGGGAAATACTCTAGTTTAAGTCATTACAAATTACCTATTGCCAGCATTCATTCTGGTGTTTGTGGATTAATGGCAGATCAGATTAAAAGTGTTTCAGCACAAAAATTAAAATAATTTTTAGGAAAGGTTCTGCTTGAGGTGCAGCAGCATCTGAGGTTTTTAAGAGATCAGCGTAGACTTCAGGAATTGGTGTGCTGCTGGTGATGAACGGAGTAGCACAAACCCCTCCTGTAAGTGATGTGCACAGTTTCTGATGGTGTGTCATCAGCTGAACATTTCTACTCTTACAGTCTTGAGCAAATGCCAGCCTTTATTTTAAATTGCAGCTTTGTCATCTGGTGTGGACAAACCATCACTAAACAGACACATCCTAGCTGCCTGCAGTTTGATGGGACAGTTGTAACTCTAAAACGTGGTTTGTTCACCAGCTGACCACCCTGCTATTCATGTGAAACTACTCCATTTGGGTTCTTATTCTAAAATGGGCATGATAATGCTGCTACTAGGCAAGTTCCCTGAAGTCCTTGTTGCTTTATATCATATATATTGATTATATGTGGGTCAAAAGTTTTAGCTCCTTTATTGCTTGTGTAATATTATTAATATATTATAAATATTTTTTCTTACAACCACCAGCCACCTTTTTGGAAAGATGGTTCTTCATTTGAACTCCTTTTTTGGCTTCCCTGTCATACTTCTGTACCATTGGATGGGGACAACTTTATCTTTGAATCTGGAGGATCCCAATGTGTGTAGCCACTGGGAAAGGTAATATTTTCTTCTGGGAAATATATGACACAAATTCTGGTTTTAATAATTATGTTTTCTTTTACGCAACAAATTTTAAATGGTTTAAAGCTTATAGTTGAGTAATGAACTGGGGAAAAAAAACAAACTCGTTGCTGCATGGGCAAGGTAAGTTCACGGTTACTTAAAAGACTATTTCACACTGGGCTGAAATGCAGTCATATTTGCAGTAGGGGTTAGGATGCAAAAAACACTACAGTGGCACCAGCAGTGTCACACAACCACCTGGGTACAAGAAGTGAATAAAAATAGCTTTTTTCAATTTAAGTGAAAAGAAGCTTTTACATATGCAAAACATAATCAACTGTATTGGAGTTTGGCCAAATTTGATTATGCTGATTCTTTTCTATTCAGCATTAACAGAATCTGGCTTTTTGATGAGGTTCAGAAGTTTATAAAATACAGATAGAAATCCATCAATTCAGTTGGTCTGTTTCTTCACCCAGTTTCACATTAATTTCAAGGAAAACGCCACAATGGACAGGAGAGGTTGAATCACAAGCATTTGCTGTACTTCTTTTCTTGTGTATAGGTTATAGTAGTGAAAACAAGCCTTATGGTCTCATTATTACTATTATGCCTGTGACTGGTCAGCTGGTCCCTGAGACAGTTTAACTGTTTACTTGAGGACACCAGTATTTCCTGCATTTAAGGTAAACTGTGTTTTGTGTTTAATCACTGGGAGTGCTGCTAAGCCACTGTACATCTATTTGCTCTTATTATACTTGAATCTTTACAAAGAAAATAGAAACTTGTATTTACTTTTTTATAAAGTCTCTATATTAAAAAAAAAACAAAACAAAACAAAAAACCTGCTTAAGGACTTTGCCCAGGAATTTATCTGAGCTTGATGTGAAGCATTTGAAATCTCTTCCCCCACCATGGTATACAATTTGGCTTATACAACAATTTGTATGTGAAGTACTTACCGTACTAAATACCTGTTCACAGTACTCAGGCACGTGTCTATGATGTTGCTGGATACTACTCTATATTGTGTATCCTTTGTTTACTGTTTTTATAGATAAAAGTGGTTTTGAGGGAAGCTACAACACAGCAAAAGCAAAATGGAAAAAAACCCCACAACAATACAACTATTTACATGACATAATGTATTTTATAACAGACTAATCAAAGTCTGCAGAAAGAAAAATATATCTAGCAACCATGCCCATTTTGTTGCATGAACTTTTTTCCTTCTTCTGCTGTGTCTCAGAAGTGGGGAGGAACTCCAGGTAAACTTACCAAAACATTCGCACTGCTGCTCAGAGCAGGTGACAAAGGTATGTAAGTGTGCAAGAGTAAAACCCGAGATGCTTTACTGCTGCTGTCACTGGCAGTGCTGTATATTTTAAATAAATCTACCCAGCCAGTAATGAAATGGTTTTTACAAGTGAGCCGCAAGAAGGGGTAGAGCATGCCCTGCCTCGAACAGAGCGCAGAGCCTCTGGCAAGCATCGGCACCCCGCCAATGTTTTGTTGGACAGCTGGGTGGATTAGGGTTGCTTTCCTTCGTATGGACGTGGGAAAAATAGGGAGTAAGTTCTGGGCAGTTAGAGTAAGTGGGTCTGGATGTGTTTTCCCTCAGTGTAGGTGACGACAGCAGAGAGAAGATTGTAGCTGTTGTGAGCCTGCAGTCGGTGCTGAGAGGTCAAAGAGGGCGTGAGTTAAAGTGAAGGAAAGCTGGATGGTCTATGTACTTAATAAGTGCTTTGGCTGCTCCTGGGAATTAGTCCTAGTGCAGAAACTTGCCATGCATTCCTCTATTTTCTAAGGCCCTTGCGCAATCAAGGGCTGACTGACTGCCAGCACAAACGGCCTGCTGAAGAGTTTTCTAGGATGACTGAATATTTTCCCCTTTTGCAACAGGACTTTGTTCCTCTTGCCCTAATGAGCTCCAGAGGTTCTGGACTTCAGAGAGTAGATTTATTTCTAGGACACTGTGCTCGTAATTTGGCAGAAAATAATAATAGGACTTCAGAAGAGTATTTCTGGGGGAAAAAAAACAACAACTCTGATAAAAATTAGCCAGTAAACAAAATAAGGTATGGACTTTAATATTTTGTAATTTCTGATTGCTGAATAGACTGTTTGATGGCATAATTGTTATATCATTTTTCAGTAATTATTACTTAGGTATATTTCCGTGCTGACACCTGCTTAGTATCTAAATACACTGGCAGACCTTTCCACTACCAAAGAAGATTTTTTTTATGGATACAGCTACAGTTTTAAAAATAAATTTCTCAGAAAATCCAGTGAGATTTTTCTATTTTGTCTGATAACAGAAGAAACCTCATTTTTTCGCTCTTAAGCTATCCAGTGGTGTTAGTAAAAGTTTATTGCCATAGGAGAACATGTACTACACACCGCTTCATTTACTGCTCATTTGAAACACAGCTGTTTTTTTTAAATTTAGGCTTTCTTTAAATGTCTAGTAGTACTATTTCTTCAAATCTGTTACACAGTAGAAACATGATGACTCTCTGCATATATATTTTTCTTTGCATGGTGGAAGAAAAACCTTTCAATTGGTATCTTCTGTTTTATGAAGTTAACTTTTTCATCTTTTACCGAAACTTGAAGCTTTTGTGATTTTTTTGTTGCACGTGAGTATTTTTTTAATGTTTATTAGTTTATGTACCAGGACTCTGTAAAATACTTGCTTAAATCAGACTGTACTGTAAAGGACCTGCTCAGTAATCTGTCTGCTTTCTCTCTCTCTCCCCCCAGTTATTCAGTTACAGTGCAAGAGTCATATCCACATCCTTTTGATCAAATTTACTACACCAGTTGTACCGATATCCTAAACTGGTTTAAGTGCACACGACACAGGTGATGTATAATTGTTAATATTGTCAAACTGCTGAAATTGTAGATATTTGTAAAGATCTTGTGTCTGTCAAAGTCGAGCATGATATGTAGGATATTTTAGCTGTAGTGACTAGTCTAAGTGCTACGGTCTCTGTCAACAGGAAACTGCTTGTCCAAGTTATATCACATATGTTTTATTAGCAGGTGGGGTATATCATCCCATGGAGTGCTAATAGAAAACAAACAGGTTGGGAAAAAGCATGCAATGCACAAAATTAAATTCCCCAGATGCTGCGAGGTGTATTTGATCAGAAAATTTCATGAGAGACCCTGTGCTGCCTGCAGCCTTGTGTTCTGGGGAAAGTAGTTGCTACTTGAAAGGAAAATAAAAAGATTTGTTAAAGGAAACTCCTTGTGCTTGCAGAAAGGAAGCAAGGGGTGAATGATTAAAAATTGGTGACAGCTTGAAAAGTGTTTTCCTCAGAGGAATATGACCATAAGTATGAACCATCAGCAGTGGGAAAGGCTCCCTGGGGCACAGCAGCTGGAGGGGACAGATCACTATTGATAGTACGTAAAAAGTAGACACTGAGTTCAAAGAGGCATTGCACTTTGTTTACCTGTGACAGCATTTATATACGAGGTGTTCTTTGCTGGCAGTTCAGACTATCTCAGGTGTTGTGCAGATGTGTTTATGGCTTGGTGGAGTGTGCGGTCAGCTGTCAGGAGAGTCCAAGGGCAGATTTGTGGACATGGTGAAGAGGAAAGAGGGGAGAGCAATGGGAGAGCCTGCTTCTGATAAATACTACTTGCTCGTGTCAGAAGGAAGCTGTATTTTCTGCAGTTCTTGATAGATTTGTCTGCTGTTTTCTCTGTGTGCTGCTCACCACTGCTCTGCCGGGCTGCATCCAGCAAAACACAGCTGCCTCCCTGGCGAGAGGCATGCAGTGCTGCGGGCTGCCCAGGAGGTCCAAGCTCTCATCTTTTGTCTTAACCAGAACTTCTCTTCTCACGACATCTCTGCCCCTGGAAAACTGACTCATCCTCAAGAGGATGATCCACAGAAGTCTTTCCCTTGGAAACTGATAGCTGTAATGATCCAGCAAACTGATTTGTATTGCCAGCCTTTAGCCTCTGTAGGGGATGCTAATGGCAAAGGTAATGATACTCTGGTTTGCGTATTAGTTAAGCAGCCAAAACCCTTAATGTTTTTTTTTTGCTGCTGTTTGGCTACCCATGGACATAAGGCTGGGTTGGAGAACCACTAGGACTCTTGAACTCAGCAACAGATAAATCAATGTCTCTTTGTGCTTTTTTTCTCTCACTGACACCTGGATGTTTTTTAAAATGTGTAAGAATGTATATTGTTTTGTTTCTGAACCATGAGTTGTCTGTAACAATCATTCATTCTTCTCTTTAGGATCAGTTACCGTACTGCCTACAGACATGGTGAAAAAACAATGTACAGGCGTAAATCCCAGTGCTGCCCTGGATTTTATGAAAGCAGGGAAATGTGTGTCCGTAAGTTTAGCTTCTTTTTGCTTTGAGATTCCATACATTTATCACAATGCTGGTTTGAATCTCCTTTGGTGAGCAACTTGTAGAAGCTGAGTTATGGGGGACGTCTGGTGCACATGCGGCTCTTGTTGAAGTCAGTTGGTGGTGTGCATATGCAAATGACAGGATAATTGGATATCAGATGACTAAGTAACCAGCCTTGTTGTGATTCTAACTAATGTTCATGTGGAAAATACACAGCACAAGTGTGAAGTGCATTTTCCAATACAGTAAATGAATATGAAGTTCAAAATCAGAATGGAAATAAAAGGTTTTTCTGCTTAGCGTGGGCCCCTGTTGATCCCCATGCTTAGTCTCTCTTGCAGATACAGAGATCTGTAACAACTGTTTGAAGGTTGCAGCACCACCTTTCCGTGTGGCACATGACCCTGTCTCCACATCTTCCTAAGTCTAAAGAGGGAAGAGCTGTGTCCAGAGCCCAGCGATGCCCTTGGCTTAGCTTTCTTTCTCTCTCCTGTACAGCTTTGTGCAGACCTAGGAAGGTCTGATTCTCAAAATTATACTCTTTCAAGAACATAGTAAAAAGGCAGAATGAAAATAGAAGAGGTGTTAATCCAGAGCCCTGGAAGCATATGGTTAGTAATTTAAGGTAGGGTTGTTCGAAGTCATATAGCTGGTTGGGTAGGTTCATGTCAGCAGGAGTGACAGCAGGGATTCAATAGCATTTCAAATTATTTGTCTCTGTGAATGGACATGTGCAGCATGGACTGCAATGATAAGTTTTCCAGAAGTTAAGGAACCAAATCTCTTCATTTTTCATCTTCTTGAAAAAATGGGCTCATCAGGGGTAATCATTTGTCTGTAACATCATTTGTGATGTTGACGTGTGCGTATACTTTTACTTATTTTAGGAGACAGAAAGAACTTGCATTATAGTGGAGAACAGCTGTATCCACTCCTCAGTTTTGCTTCAGCTCTTCCAATAATGAGATTTAAAAAATGCACAGAACCTTAATGAACAATGTCGGATGGACTGAGGCCGTATAGTTGAATTTTTTCTGGAAATGTGGGGCCCTGTAAGAGCAGACTGGCAAGGGGCTCGAGCCTGGACTGCAGGGGTTGCCCTTGGGCTTGCCGCCCAGTTTCTGAACAGGCAACCAGTTGGCAAACCATGCCAAGAGAAAAAATGTAGAAAGCCCAGCTTACTGGGAAAGCCACAGCGTGTGAGCTATTTTGGTGGCTGCTTTGGCTTCTCTCATGTGAAGCTCTGCATCACGTCCCATAGTCAAACCCCAACTTGGCTGCTCCTTGTGGGGAGCCCACTGGCATGCTCCCACTGCCCCAGAGTAGGACTTGGACCAAAGCACATGTGGGAGTCTGGCTCTGTAACAGCACATTTTCAGCATAACTCTCTAAGGCATGTGACTTTACCTGGTGTTTTTTCTCAGCTGAGAATCAGAAAAATGGAGACACATTCATTGCTTTATTGTCTGTGTATTACAGCTATAATGGCAGTGGTGAAGCATAGCACTTAAGGCATGGAGAAGTTTGTCCAGGAAAACGTCCGGTAATATAACAGATAACAAGGTTTGTCATTGCCATTGGATCTTGCAGCCCAGTTTAGGAGATGGCAGTGCAGAATATAAGTCTTTGGCTTTTACCAATAAATGAGAGTCTGAAAATCAATATCAGTATGTACGTTAAATTTATTTTTGCAATACAAATGCAAAATAGTTTCATAATTTGAGCCTTTAAATTGTGCCTTTCTGATTTCTGTGAGGTGCATACTGGAAGTGACCCACAGGATTTATTTGTATCCTTGTGAATGTCATAACACGTCACACTGTCCTCATAGATGCTAAATGCTGATATTCAGGACAAATCTTCTCTGACTTTCAAAGCAATTTTGGAATGCCTCCTTCTTCAGATTATGTAAAAATAAACATCCTTCAGTGGTCTAACTTTGCATTTGTTTGATTCTGTAATGGTTACCCCTGGAAGGCATTGAGAGACCTTCAGTCCTCATGATCTTCAGCTGGAGCTGAGGATACAGGGTGAAGAAGGAGCTCAGTAGTTAATAGAAGGCGGCAAATATTTCATGCTTTCCGTTGTTTCAGCCTGCTTTCTTTGTAGTGAAGTTGTCCATACTAGAGTAGATGATGCTTGCATACTCTGTCGTCATCCTAGTCGTCCAGTTTAACTTGGAAAGCAACACAAAATCTTTTTCTGCAAGAAAATGGAGACCACACTGAAAAACACACATGCACTTCCCTCCCGTATATGCAAAGACGGAAGAGAATCAAAGCCGTTTGATGTGTTGTGGATATCTTCTTTTATGCTGTTGCTGCTCCACAATATGCACAGTCTTTCTGTTAAGGTAGTTTTATTTTCCATGCAGTGTGGATTATTTTTTACTTAGTGGAGGATGTAGGATGCTTCTGCAAGGCTAAAATATTTGTGATGCTGTTGATGGTTTGTTGTTTGTTTGTTCCTTTATTTAACTTCTCAATTTAGTTAGTTAGAAAATTCTACTCATAGATGGTTTTGGTATGATTCAACACTTCAGTGCATACAGTAACGAACTAAAATCTTGTGACTTCCTTTTTAAAAGATTTAGGAATCTACAGCATGAATATTCACCTGTCACTGTTTCCCTAGAGGTGGTACTTACTAGCGGTAGTGCCACTTCCCTGCTTATAGTGGGAAGGTAATTATTTGTCACTGCATAAAGAATTGCAAGAACGTGCTAGCCTTGTGTTGCTAAAGTCTGTAAATGTTGTATTTGTGAAGGAAAAGAGTGACCAACAGCCAGAAAAAAGCACTGGCTGAAATTTAAGTGTGTTTTTTTGGGGCCTTTTAGAGTCCAGTCTGAATAGATTAATTTTATTTCATCTAAGCATGCAAAATTTCTGTGGAGCTGTAACTCTAACTTCCATACTTGTTTCTGAAAACAAGTTCCTGAGCTTTATTCCTTGTGCCATTTGGGTTTGTCTTCAGGTGGGTTAAAAAAATTATATTTTAATTTTAATTCCAACTTTATATGAGGTCAGTACTTGGACTGTTTTATAAGCATGAAGATATCTATTAGTACATCCAGTATTACTCTGGTTTGTGTTCTCATATAATTCCTGTTTATGAAGGATATCAATAATGTGCAAATTTTTGACTTCTGTCTTCGCTATTGCTGCTATCTCTGCAGAAGAGTAGGCTAACTGGAGTTCAGATGCTTATTTATTTTTGCTCTTAAAAAGTACAATGCATGTAATTAATATTTAGATCTGATGGACTTTCTGAGGACATGTGAATGCAGTTCATATGCGCATACAAAAATAGAATCATTCTGCTAAGTTCTATGCAGAAACTTACTCCTGGCCTTGGAAAGTCCATACCAGGTTGAGTGATTGACTTTTAGTCTCTCTCCTTCAGTGCAGCCGGGCAATGATGATATCACAGCATTTCAGAAGTGGGCTTCTGCAGCTGGACATGGTGAAATAATAGAATCATGAAAGACTCTGCCAAATTTTTGCCCCTGTCACTTTGTCTCCTAATATCAGTGTCATAGGAGATTTGGCATATGGATGCTAGGCTTGAGCTACAGACTGAGAAGTTTTTACGAAAAGTGCAATCTTCTGTTTTATTTTTTTTTTACATTTCCAGAGTCTACTCAATTTTTAGCATGTTTCTGAAATGAGAGAAACCAAAGACTTCAAGGTATCTTCTTCTGGCTTTCTTGTAGATTGACAGAGAATCACAGAATAGTGTTGGTTGGAGAAGACCTCTAAGATAATCAAGTCCAACCATTAACCTAGAACTGCCAATTCTCTAGTACACCATGTCCCTCATCACTTATTTTACACATTTCTTAAATACCTCTAGGGATGGGGACTCCACCACTGCCCTGGGCAGCCTGTTCCAATGCTTTATAACCCTTTCAGTGAAGAAATTCTTCGCAGTATTTAATCCAAACGCCACCTGGCATGACTTGAGGCTGTTACCCCTTGTTGTATCACTGGTTACCTGGGAGAAGAGACCGACCCCTGCCTTGCTACACCCTCCTTTTAGGTAGCTGTAGAGAGCAATGAGGTCTCCCCTCAGCCTCCTCTTCTCCAGTCTAAACAACCCCAGTTCCCCCAGCTGCTCCCCACAAGACACAAGCAGAAGGTCGATTGATCCTAGTAGAATTTTGGTAGCTTGAACATTAACTTTACATACAGTTTCTGACAGTGTAGCACATTTCTAAGAACACTAAAGGACAATTATGCCTGTTGAATTTCCTCTAGACCTGAAACAGAAAATTAACTGTCTATCTTAATGCATAACTGGATAACACTTGCTTTAATAGCAACTAGTCATCAAGCATAGAAAGAAAGGATTAACAAAAGGCTGATCAAATTAAATAAAGTTCTAGCATACAGTATGGAAATCAGTACTTTATTTGAAAAAAACACATTTATAATGTAAGATATTAGAAATTTATTTTGCACGATGAGTGCTGAGGGACATTATTTTAATTAATTTTGAGGAAGTTGAAGTTAAATCTTGTGGAATATGTGGAAGAGATGTTTTTATGTTTTCAGTCTAAAATGGTTTGTGCATTCAAATTTAATTCACAAAATTTTGAGAACTTTAACAACTAAAGAAGCAGTTTGGGTTTTGTTTGTTTTGTTTTGTTTTTGAAAATGGATATTTTTCTTCAATCTGCTTTTTTCAAGGACTGGGAATCCAAATCAGGACAGAGTGGTATTAGCAGAAATGCTAAACATGAAGCATAGTCAGGGACATAGTATGACTTATTTTGTTGGAAGTAATTTATCTGAAGAAAATAATCTACTTCAAATACAGAAGATCTACTTCAAA
This sequence comes from Podargus strigoides, assembly GCA_028020825.1. Lineage (NCBI taxonomy): Eukaryota > Metazoa > Chordata > Aves > Caprimulgiformes > Podargidae > Podargus > Podargus strigoides. The sequence goes on along the minus strand of CM051663.1, from coordinate 91,108,844 downwards.
TACAAAAGCAGGCCTAGTTCAGATATCACTCCGGTCTTCCTAATATGAATTCTCTGTAAAGTTGATTGGAATTTTATTTAACAGATTTCAGGTATGGAATGTCATGAAGTCAGGTATGATATCAGGTGTCTGATCATTTGATGATGTGATTAATTTGTTTAAAAGGTGGAAGTCTAATTGCAGAGCCATAATTGATTCTTCCGATCATTTACTTAGGTGCATAATTACAGCCAAAATATTTGAAGCTTTTTTAATGTTAATTGATTTATGTCTAACTTTTCAAAATGAAAAAGCAGCAGATCCTAAAATTCATTCATAAACTTTCATTAAAGATCAAAATACTTTTTATTTCAAATTTTCGTACTGGAAATTCTTGTATCTCTTCTTTTAACATCAGATAATGTAATGCATCGCCGTCTGAATATTGTCTATGGTGACTTATAATGAAAAAACTTCATGTCACTTTCTTAATCACAGAGAGCAGATTCATAAAATGCTGTTCAGAAATTTCAAGTCTTAAAATGTTCTGCTCTTCATATACACTCTGGTTCAGAAGTGGAAGTTGTATGAGGCACAGGAGTTACTCCACTCAGCTGTAATACTTTAAGTAGGTATAGCAGTGGGGGAGCAATCTGTGTTTGCACCACGGGGGGTAGGCTGGAGCCCATCAGCATAGAAGTAAGCATTTATTATTATTATTATTTATAATTGCAATCTTCTCTTGAGCTAGAGCACCATCTCCCTCTCTTCATTGCTATCAGTACGAGACATGTGATCAGTGTTTGAAAGTGGCAACTTGACCCGAAATTGTATTACACGTTCTATGTCTCTAGCATGACTGGCTTAATACCCCTGGTACAAGCTCCCCTCCCGAAGCTCTGGTGCTAAGGCATGGGGACAGGGCAGCTCCTCCTGTGGTGCAGATGAAGCTACTGCAGGGAATTTCTCATGCAGCAGCAGGTATTTTGTAGATACTTCAAGCTGGCTGGTACTCTATAATGAAAAAGAGCAAATCTACCTTCTTTTTTTTCAAGAAAACAAAAGGTTATGATCCACTGAAATAGACCTGTAAGTTGGACAAGGCAAGATTTTAGAGAAGATTTTGAAGGAAACGGTAAGACAGAAGAAAAGGGGAGATACGATGTAAACGGAATACGCAAGCATACGCTCAGATTCCTTTCATATGATAATTGATTTTTCCCTTGCAAAAGAAGAGATTGTGCAATTTACTGCTGCCAGTGAATTTTTGGTGCTTCTTTGCATTGCTCAGTATCAAAGACTTCATGTTAAGTTTTTCCCCTACTCTTGCACGTATTTTCTTATATAATGCTGAACAATTCCATAGAAAACCAAGATAAAAGTTTCTCTGTCCCTGATGCCATTCATGTTTTGGTGTTTTTTGTAGGTCATGTAGTAAATTTTGGTTCTCTTATCCCCACGTACAGTGCAATAATTGTTTTACAAATGCCATCTCTTAGGGATATTAACAATGATTCAGTTGCCAAGAATCGGTTAGCCCGTAAGATGTCTAGAGAATAATTTTGTTTGGTTACAAAATAGGTTTTGATGTATATCCAGAGTGTAGAAAGACATCATTCTTTCATCAGATATATTCTGGAGCATTAGGAAACTTCTTTAAAAAAAGGAAATACTGAATATCTTTAATTCTTTTGTATATCTTGAACATTTTTTGAAACAATCTTGACTTTAGTTTAGCTTCCTAAAAGTAAAGAATTATATGTACCCCTTCTTTGAGAAAGAAATTTGTGTATTTGTGTGACAAACATATATATATAGATATAATTTTAATTGGTCTTCATTGAATTTATTTGGAAGCAGCAATATTTATATTGTACAACTTCCTTCAGCCGTACTTATCAATATTTCTTGGTCATTAGAGTCAGCAGAGTTTTGGCTGTCAAAACCCCTAACATTGTGCCTATAGATGACTTCTGTAGAGGCTTAGTGGTGGTAGCTTGTTTTGAAGATTTGTGTTTCATTTACGTTCTGCTACTGGAAAACTGAAGCATCACTTCTGTCACTGAAGAGAAGCTACTGTTGATTTATGCTGTTGTGGCTAACAAAAGAATTCAGCTCTGATTTGTGAGATAAATGCATTGTAAACACTCTGACGCAAAGTTTCATCTGTTGTACTAAGACAACTCTATTTTGTTATTGGAAGTAATTGCCAATTATTTGTGCATTATTGTGATTTATTATTTAAAGTAATTCTTTTAATAATAAATAGAGAACAATTAAATACTTTGTATTCATATCTTGCATTATCTGACATTTAAAAATTCATATTCTCCCTGTTGATTTTTGGTCATTTTAATGCACATCTGAATAGTAGATTATTAGAAAAGAAAGTTGAGAATGAAAATTAAAGGCTGTAAAAATACATAATTAATGTCTGGGATCCCAGATAATGAAATATTTTAATAATATGTGTGATTGATCTCTGTGTGGCTTTTCTTTTTCTTGGCTACACAAAATACAAAGATGACCAACGTGCTTCGTCATGTTTAATTAAAAAAAAAACAGGACATTTTGCAAATATTTTTCCTAATTGCTGTACAGTATTTTCAATCCATGCAGAACTGAAATGATTCTATGATTCTATGATTCATATGGAGTCCCTCCAAACTTCTTGTAAACATTGATGAATACAAGGTGAACTTCTTGTTCATTGGTCTACTGGTCAGATTCCTGTTGTAGTTTCTCTGGAAGTGTTGGTACAAAGAAAATTCTCATCTTGTGCACAATTTTAAAGTTTTTTTGTTGTTCAAACTAGAAGGAAAGTCTCACAGTGTATATATTTTTGAAAGTTAAGAGTATTTTGTGATGAATATGATGCCAGCGGTCTCTTGCTGGTTGCAGATTCTTCCTCTTCAGTATATTGTGTGCCTAGTCAGTTACATCAGTGTGCTGGGTGTTGAAGCCATTTCAAGATTTTCTTAGAAGTTCCAAGTAAAAGCTCTATTTCAAAGTAAGCTTTAACTGTAGAAACACATGCTTGCAAATCATAAAATATATATATACATATTAAAATATTTAAGCAGCTGTGCTTAACACTTAGAATAAATGTTGCAGTGATTCGTAGGGTTTATATCTTGTGCCTTATCTTAATCATCATAACTGTTTTGTTGTGCTTCAGTTGAACTGTGCAACCGTTCAGAAAAATCAATATTAAAATACTGATCTGTTGCAAATCATATTTTACCCATGCTGTTGCAAGAGAACCCCTCTTTTTATGTGTGCAGAAGTTTCCCTCTTTTTCGTGATGTAAGAGTTTGCTTCAGAGAATCACAGGATGGTTGAGGTTGGAAAGGAGCTGTGGAAGTCATGTTGTCCAACTTCCCTGCTCAAGCAGAGCCACCTAGATCCTCTTGGCCAGGACCATATTCAGATGTCTTTCCAACCTATATCATACTATGACTCTTTTTTCATCAAATATGGACAATTTGCTCTTTGTTAAATGCAAAAGTATTTGAGTAGTACCAACATGGTTTTAGTTGGAGCCTTCGAACTTCAGAGAAATAGAAGAGAGTGGTAAGAAAACTTATTTTGAAGAGATGCCATCAAACATTAAGACACTAATGTCTATTTTGATTTTAAAAGATATTTGAGACAGGAAAATATCTGGATTAGGAATAAATTTAGAATATTTTTCCTAGTGCTAGGAGTTCTTCTTTAATTCTTTTTTATTTCCTTCTCTTGACAGCTCATTGTGCAGATAAATGTGTCCATGGCCGTTGTGTTGCTCCAAACACCTGTCAGTGTGAGCCTGGCTGGGGAGGACCCAACTGCTCCAGTGGTGAGTTTTCACCTGCTTCTGCTTGTCTTGTGCTATTTCCATGGTGTTGTCCCCCCTTTTAGGCAGATTATCATTGATCCTGTGCTTGGACTCCTGCTTTCTGGATGGGGGGTTGTTCTGAGTTACCAGGTTACTATGCCTGACCTGATTTTTCTTCATTTACTTGCAAACAATGTTACCGACTAGCAGCACTAAATGTCATGAGCTATTTTGTGCTCAAGCATGCCAGATAATACAGAACTTAGTATCTGGAATGAAGTAAGTAAAATTAGATTTTAATTATAAGAAAATACCTATTTTTAAAAATTTTCCTAATGCATAAAGAATGACAGTGCCAGGTCATGTTTAAAAGCTATGAGCAAAGCCTTCTTCACAACCCTATTCTCCTTTTTCACTCTGCCACTAACTTGACCTTTTTTCCCCTCACTGTGTTACCTTCTTGCATTATTAGTTTCTCCCTGTCTGCTCTGTCTCTTTCCATTTTGCTCTCACTTCCTAGTCATGCTTCTTGAATTTTCTTCTTCCCCTTTGCCATGACAGCGTGTGCAGGAGACGAGGGGCTGGCACCTTTCCTGCTTGGCATGTGGGTGCAGTCACATGCAACCCAGTGAGCAGCTGGGCATGCTCTAATACAGAAATTATGAAGATCAAGGCCATCAAACACTTGATGCAAGAACACAGCAAACTGTCAGAAACACAAAGCGAAGTAGAAAAATAGTTATCAGTTCATGACCTTCTCAGTCCCTGATGTTTTCTAGACCCTTTGAGTGTAAAACTACGCACTGCGGGCTGTAAAAAGGCAATACGGTCTGCACAGAGGACAGAAACCTCTCAGTAGCAGGGCTGGCATGTTTATATGCTGTCCCTTCCTCTATCAAAGGTAATAAATAGTTTGTGCAGACTACGAACTGTTATTTTTTTATTCACTTTGCCTGAAATAAAGTTTCTCAGAGTTATTCTTGATTTTTTTATTAATTACAGCCTGTTATTTATTCCATCGTTCTATTCCCTCTGTAAGGTTTTTGGAAATGTAATGTTTAGGCTAAAATTACAACCATATACTTCATTACAATAAAGTTCAAAGTGGGTCACTGCTAGTGAATGTCCACTTGAAAGGAACATATTTTAGTCAACAGTAAAAAAAAAAAAAAAAATTTTAAATTTCACAGACTATGTAAAATTCTAATTCATAAACCAGAGCTTGGTGTCTTACAAAGATATTATGCTGCTGGTTTACTTAGTATAGGATTCCTATAAAAATAACAACTATGAAGAACCTAGGTCATCATCAGGACAAAAATAATATGGTTGTATTTTCACCCTCATGTTTTTCTGCTTTACAAAAACAGGGAAATGTTCTTTTTTTTCAAATAAGGTGCTATAGTGACTCTTCATCTGGAACAGATCTGTTGTTCAGGCAGCATATTTTGTGAAATTTGAGGGACAGAGGGAAAGTGAATAAAAATAATTAATAATAAATTATGTGAGGAGGAACTTAACCATTTACAAGTTATGACATTTTTTGTATAGTCCTTGTATATACTTACATGTGGTTCCTTTTGTAAACAACTCTAAATGTTGTAAACACCAAGTTTTGCATCAGGCATAAAACCAAAAGAGTTAGCAATCGAATGTTACTGTAATATTGATCCTAATCTAGTGTGCTGAATTGCCAAATTGTCAAAGAATGCCATCTTCCTTTCTCAAAGCCTTATGTATCAGGCTGTTCTGTAATTAGTCAAACATTCTGAAGAAATGTGTGTCACTAAACAATGTAGAATGGGGAGATACTGTTGTTTACTGAGATTTCCAAGTTCAAAACTCACTGAAACGGTACTTTAAATGAGACAGGGACCTCTAAACCTGTCTTTGGAAATAATCCTTCCTCTCACAGGATTTTCTAGAGTCCATTTCCCTTACCTGTCTGGTATAATTCATCTTGAATACATGTACAGCTCTTTTCCTCTGCTTCTTCCTCGGTTGGTTGCCTTTGATTGCTTGTCACAGCAGCCTCAATGGCAAAAATACTTTCTGGTGTGTGTGCACAACAGGCCAAGAGCTGAAAGAGCCTTTGTTCATGTACTTTTGAGCAGTGTGATCTCTGGAGAGGTTGGTGATCCTCTCAAGGCTTCTGCGTGATGTTAAAGCTGACTGGAACTGCTGAAATTTGTTTTGGGTCGCTAATGTAGTCCTAGGAGAAGGGGGGTAGGCTGAGGAAGAGGGTGTGTTTTGTGCATGTGCTATAGGGACATTTGTTTTGGAATTTATCCCACTCCATGTGGACAAACTTAAGAAAGATGTTGCTGTCATAAGATTGTCTTTCTGAGTTTGAGTGCTGCTGTTTGCTGCCAGCTGTGCGCCATTTCCTTATCTGCGTGTCTGAGAGCTGCAGCGCAGATCAGATGGGATTGAAAAGCAGTGGATGGTGTTGTGAAGACAGTAAATGACAGGGTTTTGGCTCTCTGGCACTGAGTTTTATCGTTGCTTGCTTTGCATAGGAAATTTTCATATCTTGCGTGTAGCTGTATTTTCTGCGTGGTCCCCAACTTGATTAATTTTAGTAACAGAAAGGGACAATGAGATAAAAGAAAGAGATGTGCTTTTTTTAATAACAATTTTGTTGAGATGGCAAGTTATTTATTCAAGAAAAATACATGCAAATTGCCATACTGTAATAATGTCTATCATATAAACATTTTATCTATGTGACTATTTAACTGAATCAATGATTACAAGGCAGACCAGTATTTTTGTAATGCAGACACTCAGGGTTTTAGTGGTTACTGGTGACCAAATAAAATACTGTGAATGAAAGGGAGAGATTATTCTCAAAGTGTGAGGTATTAGGCAAACTTCCAGATGTAGTCATCTGTTCATTTTCATGGACACAAACATGTCAGAAGCAACTGTTCTACCTAAGCACCAAACTTTTTGTAAAACTGCAGAACTAAACTTTTTTTTTCCAAAGTACTATACTTTCTCTATTAGGATTGATTATTCTCCTTACAAAAGAATTTAATCTGTAAGTATCTGAGAACAGAGTTAGTTCTGTTGCAGTGTCTGTTCATCTGCTGACCCTCTGCTTAATTTTATCTGTTGTTTCTTGGTTGTATTTACCCAGTCTGTTTAAAATAAATTTTTACACCATATGCCACAGATTCTTTGTGACAGTGGCTTTCTGGGTGGTAATTGCAGACAAGTGCTTCCTAAACACTGTAATGTTCTCTCCAAAAATGACAGAGTGATTGCATGGACTAAATTTGTGCATTCTGCAGTAAAAGCTGAATCAGCAGGCTTCCTCCCCTATCTTTGTGCATCGCTGTGTGCTATGGCCTAATAACCTTTCAAGGGACTAAACTTTTGGGGAGACTCCCATTTCCTTTTGTAGCAACCTTTACCTCTTTTTTGTGGTATTACCCAGTTCCTAGTAGGTTGGTGGCTGCTTTCAGTTTAGGAAAAAGAGGGATAAAGATTTGATGAGACTATTGAGTGCTTTATTCTAGCCCAACCCATGACTCTTCTCTCCATCACATCCTCTGCCTTTCTGAAAACCTTACATCCCACCTGAGAGGAAAATAATATTGGATGTATTCTTCTGTGAGTAAAACCTGAGTGATGGTCTTGGAATTTGGCTAATTAAATATTATCTTCTTGGGGAACATTTCCCATGTGAGGCCTTTTCTTTTTAGTTAAAGGAAATATACTGTATTAGGCAGTGTTTGCTTGCAGTGAATTTCAGTGGGAGATGATGACGGAGATGGTGATAACATACACATATCTGAAAAGAAATACTACTTGGATTGAGAGATCACTCATTTGCAGAACACTTCCATTCTAGCGGGAGAGATGACAGTCATGTGAAACAAGTTATTCGAATAAAGATTTATTGACCGAGCACAGTAGTCAGGTCAGTGACAAATGAGTGGACAAAAAAAATGTGTTGAACCTGTCCCTTGGAGCGAGCGAATCAGCAGAACCAGTGCATTGTCAGCACCCCTTTGAAGAAGTGTTTGTGAACGTCAGCAGTATAAGTTGATCTGTTTTGGGCTGGAAACAAGGACAAAATTAAGGAAAAAAAAAAAGACACAGTGGTAAAGATAGGTATGTTTGTAGATTAAAAATGTAAACAAATAAATTTTATTGAAAAACAAACAAACCAATACAACCTTTCTCTCCCGCACTGGATAGTTGTTTATATCAAATTTTTGTCTTGCATGTGTGAGATTGGATTGTTACATGTTAGAAGAGTATTTTTGACTACAGGTTGTGTATAAAGCAGTCTTCTGTAGAAGTTGCTACATATAGCGATAGTTGGCTGTCTAGATGTGTAGAAATGATCAAACCATGTTTCACATTTGTAGATTGTTTTCTGCCTGTTTTCTGTTCACATTCTTGCAACCGTATTTGTTGTAATACCTAACAAATGGACCTGATTATCTGTTTTGAATGTGTGTGTGAGACAGATACACATGCAGCCTAACACAGAGCCCCACTAAGCAATCAGTACATTCACTTTGTTTTGATTCTCATGCCTAGTAGTCCACAAATAATTCCTTCAAAATCAATAGGACACTTTCTGAATAAGCTGGAGCAGAGGCAAAAGGCCAAAATCAATATTATACTGACTCATCTGCAAAGGTTATAGCCTTCGTGATCCCCCAGCTGGCCTGCGTCGTAAAGCAAAAATGTAATGACATGTTTTTGGTTTATGACAAGTATGTTAGGATTGTTTATGGAAATGTGAACAGGCATTTTCTATTTTTATGGTATTTAAGTAATCTGAGATTTGTCTGAATCACCGAATTTTAATTTGTAGTTTGATTCTCTTGGTGATTAATAGAGTTTCATTGGGACTAAAGTCTGAGGATACAGGGATAAAACAAGTGGCACTAAGGCATAATTTGGCTCCGGGGTTTTATAAATCACGAGAACTGGCTTTTTTCCTTATTGCATTAAGGAGATCATTTAAATCTGGCATCTCAGAGAAACATCTTTTTACCTTTAAATGCACTTGTTAAGGAAACTTTTAAGTCACAGTAGCTCTGCTACTGTCAGATTTCCTTTACTGTCATGGGAGTTTGTGAAGTTCACAAATTCCATGAAAAACTCACTGTTTTCTTCATGGTACTTGGCAGATGCAGAATATGGCAGAAACGGGATCCCTTGGCATAACTTGTGTGAGATGCTCACGTGAGTTACAAACGCTGCCAGTTTCTCAGTGGAGTTTATAATTTTCATTAACCCTGCAGAGCTGGATGTGTGACTGTTTTCCACAGACACACTTGCACCCCAAGTGAAACAGCCCCGTTGGTGCGTGTACCAGGCAAGGTTCCTGGGAGCATCTTGTACACTCTGGCAGCACAGCTCGTGAATCTTGAATTGAACTGCTTTGACCAAGGCATTGCTTTCCTTTTTTGTTTGTCGAAAGTGTTTTTACTAACAGAGCTTGCAAGATACAGTTAGAGAGCTGGCTTATCTGTAAGTTTTCCGAGCCATTCAACAGGATGTAGAAATAAGTTCTGGTTTTAACCACATGCTTGAACCAGAAAGTCTTTATTCCCAGAACTGAGAAACTGCTAAACACACAAGTGAAAATGCAGAGTATCCTGACGGAGAGCTATTTGCTTTTATGGAAAATGTAGAGAAAAAATAGCTCATTCAAGTAGTGCTGCAGAGCTGCCCCCTACCCTGGCTCCCAAACGGACACATGTGCAAATGCATCCTGTTAGCAAAAGTGACAGCAGGTCATTGACTGTCTTTAAATTTAACCTTTTCTTATTACGTGTCTCGCCCATACTCTTCTTCTATAATTCCCTTAACTGACTTCTCCTCAGTTTTGGCAGCTGAACTGTTTATTTTCTCCTCTAACAAGGCTGTGTCTTTGGGTTCAGAAACTAACCCACCAGCAAGTTAAATCGATTGCAAACAGGGAAAACAGGGATTAATAGAAGTTGCCATTACCGTCATTGTTGACAGTGTCACTAGAGCGTCACTGTGGTAGGTGGTACCAAAATTCTCAGGGCTACGTAGCAGCTGTGCTTTTCTAGAGTTCAGTACAACAGCGTATTTGAAGTTCAATTATTCCTCTGTTTAATATAATTTCTGGCCTATAAAACATTTTGGTTTTGAAGTTCCAGGAAATTAGTAGAATTTATGGACATGCTTCAGCATTTTGCTCAACTACAGTTCCACCCTTTAAGCAAAAACAAAAACAAAAATTTTTTTTCTACAAAATGAGTTACTAAATTTACTTATGTTGAGGTTTACTGAAAGCATTGCAGTAAATAGTGATAGTTTTGTTGATTTGCAAACATTTTCTGGATCAGAGATGCTTTTCATTTCTGCTTTTCACCATTTGATAAACTCAGTATTATTGTGGTGTTTACCTAATTGATTTCTTGATTAAGATCTGTGTGATTTTTTTTTTCTCATAACAGCGTGAAAGTATGTTTAGTTTTTGTTTAATTTCAATCCACCTTATATATTGGCAGACTTAAGTATTTTCAGTGTCTCACTTAGCAGGTTTTCAAGGATGTGAAGGCCAACATTTGCTGCTAATTTAAAAATTAAGATGACCTTCAAGTCATTGCACAAAAGGAAAAAGGCCTACAAAGAGATCTGTGCAAAATAAGGATCGTGGACAACAGTCCATTTTATACAGTACACTCAGATGCTTACAATTCTGTAAATTTTCCAATAATAGTGATTGTCTTTAATAGGCTTTATCTCAGTAGCAAGATAAAGTGAACACCAAGAACCATCTGTGTTTTCCTTAGCAATTATCCAACCCCGTGTTCTGATATCCAAAGCACTTTAAACAGTCTTCTGAAATTTATGGCATGTGAAAGCCGTATAGTTCCAGTCTTTTATAACATCTGAAAAAAACATTTTCATTGTTCTTCCACTTCACGGATCAAAAGGCTTTTACAAAGTAAAAAAAAGAAATCTCTAAATTAAATTAAAGCTTGGCATTTTGAATGAAAATTCTTTCTTATACACCAAACAAAAAGTAAGAATGAAAAATATGCCACAGGGTAAAAAGCCTACAGTATAACAAATGAAATCAGATAGAAACAAAAGACTCAAAGAAAATTCAGATTTAAGAGAAAGTGCGTTCTAAAAAAACCCACTGCTGTGTATTTCTCTGTGTGGGATGTAGGTAAAATAATTCCTTTATGAAAAGTTGTTTATATTTTAATATTTTATAATTATGAGCGATTCTCTAAAGGAAAAATATTTATTTTCTGATATACTTGTGGATATATTTTCATAACATTCTGAGGTGACTAGAGCACAGCATATAAAACAATGTATGGAGAATAACCTCATGTTTTTATTAAATAGGACTTTGAAGGTTTTCTAAAGAATGTGTTTATTCTGCTCTGTAGAATGCTTTGTTTACTGGCTTTTTCAACTCATCTCTGAAATTCCTGTTTGCCGTGTTCCACATTTACAGTTTTGCAATCTAGACTGGCATAAAGGTTGATGTCACTAGAGGCTTAATGCATCTTGTCAAATTTTGAACACACTTGAGTATTTATAGCTTGCAGAATCAATGGGAGTCTACTTTTATTTGGTTTAAATTCCAGTTAGGAGAATTATTATCTGTTTCCTATCCTTCAGGAGTATCCTAAGGGAAACTAATGCCATCAGTTTAGATCCGCAGCCAACTAAATCATAATAGCAGTTTCAAGAGTAGTTTCAAGAATACTCTATAAACTTTCCCATAAGGATGGTGTGGAATTAGATTAGTGAGAACGTTCATATTTTTGCTGTAGTTGTTGCTTAGCAAGTCAATGAATGTTGTTCTGAACACAAACACACTCAGAAATGAAGATTATTAAGAGTAGTGTCTACATGGCTATGACTTTTCATGTCCTTATCAGGTAAGAGTAATTGAGGATCCATAAAGTATCATCCGAGTTTAGTTTTGTGTAGACCAAAGGTACATGATGCGTTAATGTAATATGTAACCTCTTTTACTGTTGTCATGGTATGTGAAGTACCTTCTTTCCTGCCAAGAAGGACATCAGTCTGGTTTTCTGACAAAATTTTCATCTGCAGTGTGGTGTATGCTGTGTCTTTGCAAGCCTTCATATTCTAATTACGGCACTCGCTTTGGGCAAAAGGGTAAACACGTTTTCAGGCATGCAAAATACAAGACTATCTAACACATGAATTAGAATTAGATGTCCCTTCTGTTGACATTTGAAAAGTTAGATGGGCATCTGTTGTTGATGGAGAAAAGTGAGGACTTGTCCTGAGTGTGTTTCCTTACTGAGGTTATCAGAAAAAGAGTTGAGGTGAGTGGCTGCTGTCACCTGTGAATTTAAATGCCACCTTCATAAAAATTTATTCTGTTTTATTGTGAAATTCTTGCTGAGATTCATCAGATTCTATTTACTACCAGTTAGATATCTAAAGTATTAGTTTCACTAATGTGTATTTATGTTGAAGCAAGCATATTTCTTGCTTCTGGAATAGAGGGAAGAGTAATTTTTCCAAGTGCTAAACTCTGTACAGCCTTAAGGCAATCTATAACAAGTTTGTCAGTGGATAAATCAAAATTTTCTCCGTATTGACCTATTTTATTTACACCAGCTGTGCTTGGCTATTAGTAGTGGTTATTCCCTGATAATACAAGTCACTTGTGAGCTCTCCTAGAATCACTACACTACGCTACACTACTCCTAGAAATGTTGCTCCTATTTATATCCTCTGCTTCAAAAGACTGGAGTAGTTTTTAAACAGGGCATGTTACAGTTGGTCTGCTTTTAGCTGTAGATGATGGTCATCCTTGCTCCTTGGTAGACCTCATGGCTGTCCCTGCTGGGGATTTGTGGGCTTCTTCTGCAAACAAAAATACAGAACAGAAGGTTGCCCCTGCCCCAGAGAACCTGTGGTTGAAGGAAAAGAAAAGAGATAACACAAAGTTGGAAACACTTAGGAAATGAGGGAGGAAGCAAACACTGATAAATGACCAGTGGCAAGTAGTGGTTTTGACACACTTGCCACATCAACTTTTTTGCAGACTGCACAGGAAGGAGGAGTTATAACTTAGGGACGTGAAGGAGGAATCAAGGCAGTTTTATGGCTTGGGGTGTGGAGAGCTGTACCAAGTTATAGAGGCAGCTTTAGGAGGAAGAAGGAAGACAATAGTCTGAAAATGCAACAAAGAGGCTAATGTCATGGGCAATGTAAATGTGGGGGTTGGTATTTGGGAACTGGATGAGAAATGATAGATGAGGCATAGACCATAAAGGCCATGAAAGTAAGGACAAGGCAACAGAGATCTGAGAATCAAAGGAGGGATGCAAAGGAAGACACAAAGATTTAGACTTGTCCTTGATGTGACAACCTAGAAAGGAAGAAAGGTCAGTCAAAGATGATCATGAAGTTATGGGCAGCTTCAATTTGTTTTACATGCTGGAGCAAGAAAATCAGCTTTCACTTACTGAAGGCTCTGGCTCCTTGAACCTATCTGAAGAAATTATGTTGGAGTTTTGAGGAGACAGAGAGATAGGAATTCTGCAGATTAGCCACTGTTTGCTTATTTTAAATTTGTACTTGACAATATTGCATTCCAAGTGAGGGAGTGTTCACTCTGTTTCTGATGTCTGTGGTAGGGAATTTTGTTTTCAGTTGTTTTAAAAGACCATAAAAATAGATAAGCCTAGTGCTGCATCAAGAATATCCTCTGTTTTGGCAACAATGGTACATGTTTCCAGAAACTGTGTGTTGCAGAAAGATGTGTAAACCAGAGTAAAATCTCATTCTGTTGTCTTGGTGCTACATTTAAGATAACTACAAAAAATGATACCAAGAAGAATAAATCTTAGTTTTGATGTGATTCTCCCATTTCATCTCCCCATAGCAAAAAAAAAAAAAAAAAAGAAGACAAAAAGAGAAGAAAGAGCTTAAAAAAAGCATTGCAATAAATGTTGTCTGCCTTGAATATCACATATGAAGGATACTGTAGCATACTTAAAAGATAGTTGCAAAGATAGTTGCAAGTCAGAGTTTCTAAGGCGGTTTTTCTTCTGAAATGTTCTTTGACTTGATTTGATAGCCTTATTTTGTTCTCATTACAGGCCATTCTTTAGAGAAGTACAGAACTGTAGGTGATCAAGGTGGGTTTGTCAGGAGTAAACTCGGACTCATTTGCACTTTTCTTTTGCCTTGTAATGAAATCAACGAGAAAGGAGCAATAAAGGAGTTACCAAATTATTCAGATTTGCGTCAGCTTATTATGAAAATTCCTACTTTTCACTATAAAATATCAGGGTTCCCTGTGCAAACCATGTGCATAAAACCACATCTAGCCCAGCATAATAACAACGTGCATTAAAGTTATACTGGGAAATACATAACTTTAAATGTTCAAAGATGTTATCAAAGGCCCCCAGACAATAGCAATTTGCATCACAGATTTCAATTTCTTCTTGAAGGTGATTTTTCTCACCATTGAGTCCTTGCGCTTCTCTATGTTTCTAAAGTTGTCGTTTGGCGCTCAGTTTCAGTCATCATTTCTTTATGATGGTAGACCTGTGTTGTCTTACGAGTTTCATACCATACTTGCTCATTTTAAGTGAGGGTTTATGCAATGCAGTGTCCTTATGCCCAGAGGTAAACTTCTGCTTTCACTGAGTAGCCTTTGGAGAAAAATTTCTCTGTCTTGAATTTGTAGCACTGTGTGGTATGCATAGCACATGCTGCTGTGACAAAAAAGATATTCCCAGATGAACTGAATGTATAAGAAGAAAAATGACAACAAGATGTGGCATTAATACCACAATGTTTGTTAAACGTTTACTTTGTTTTTTTTTCTCCTACAGCATGAGGTGAAGGCAGAAAGGACCCTGTGAGTCTACTACAAAAGCTGATAGGGAGCAGTACAGCTAACTCTTTCTTCTGTTTAAAAAGAAAATCCTGGGGGTGAATATAACATATGTGAAAAGGGGAAGGAGAATGACTTTTGGAAGGAAGGTGATCTGTGTAAAACAGAGCAGCAATAGGCCAGCTCTGTATGATCAATGCAGAAAACTAACCCTGGTTTACTGATTGGGATTTGAATTTCTGCAGGATTCACTGTTTCCAGGAGTTACTGGGGCTGGGGTGCATTGTCCTTGTGTCAAAACCATTCTGAACATGGGAGTCTTGTCTCTATACTTGACTTCCCTTTCACATACATCTTGTGCTGAGACAGATGATTTACAGCTCCAAATCTGTTGAGAAGCCAGTAGCCAACACTTCTGCCTGTGCATGCATGTAGTGTTTGCATATGTGCGTGTGCCCGTGACCTTGGTGCAGTTAGGACAGTCAAAGCAGCCATTCTGATTAAATACCAGCTGACAGTCTGTAACCTGACGATAGTCATTAACTCAAAGACTATCCCATTCCACCAGATTAGCAGCTGTGTGACTTCCAGCCTGGCTTTCTTAGTGTCTGAATGCTAGGCAGTAGCAGAAATAGTCTGATGTAATAGTTGATAAATTTAGCCTCCAAAGCTAATTAAAAATAAACCAAACTCACCACAGGAAATATTTCTACCCTTTGCCCTCTTATTTTTTAATAGTAAACTGAGCATCAGTTTCTGACAAATCACTTTATTTTCCTATGGGGAACATTATTGATTATCAGTCAGGGCACATGGAGGTTAAAATATGTGATTTATCCATCTTGTTCAAAATTATTATTTATTCCCATTAATCCTGCAAATTTCTGCACAGTTCTGCCCATAACTCACAGATAGATGCTGGACTGGTGACAGATCTTGCGAAAAGGAGTATTGTGCAGTTGTACTATGGTGGGACCACTGTTGGCCTGGTAGAATGCTTCACCATTGCACTGTAGTGAAAAATTGCATAGTCAATATTTGTTACCCACCTGGCCTTTGCCAGGAGAATAGTCGGGAGACTGGAAATCCTATTAGTAGCCATATGATCCTTTTAATGATTTCCTGCAAACATAATAAGAAGATCATACCAGGAAACTAATAAATTATTATATACTGTGCAGTACATGCTCTTTCAGTAACATAGCTGAGAAAGGTTCAAGTTCACAGTCACAGCATGTTCACCTTGGATGTCAGTCAATTCCAGGAGGCAGCGGGGCACATCCCAGGAAGGCAGGCTGCAGATCGGATTGAAAAAAAGAGCAGAGGGAGTACAAGACCTCCATCTCCACTGTTTCATAGGTGAAGCTGTTTCTAGCAAGGCAGGCTTGGTGCCTAGGTGCTGGATACAATGGCAGATGCATGGTAGTAGATGTTTCTGGTCTGTGTGGCTCTGAGACTCATTGTGCTACATGAATGTTGTTGCACTGCACCAAATAGTCCATTTCCAGCTATTGGTGAAAGAACACAAGCTCGCACTTATCAACTGAGAATAAGTCTTCTCTTGCCTGTCATGTTTTTATATAGAGCATGATCAGGCCACATCCTTGACTGAGCTTTGCACTGGAGCAGTCCTGTTCTGGTCTCTTAATTCTGCTGTTTATCAGACATGCCAGGAAAGGGTTTTTTTCAATTTTTAAAAATACGTATTTTAAATTATTACATGAGGAATGGCTGAAACTGAGATTGTCTGTTTTGTCTGGGAGGAGGAGTTAGTCTGAATCCAGACTAATGTTTTAAGCAAAAAAAAAATACGTTGAGATGTCTGCTCAGTCATGACAGAACACGCAACTGTCTTTGTCATCTCACCAAGCACACATGTATTTATGTATATCCCAAAATAGTTGGTTTCTTGACAACAATTTGAAGACTGGTTAAGCATAAGGATTACACTTTACATTCCATGCGGACATGTTGAAAATAAACTTACAGCGGTTCTGAATGAACGTGAGTTATCATGGAGAGTGTCAATTTGTGAGATGCTGTATGCCGTAGACAGGGGTGCGTTATAGTACAGTCCAGAACAAAACGCACACATCTTCAAAGAGAGAGGCCAATAATAAGATGGACAGTTGTTTTGTCAGTTTGATAGTATTGCTGAGTATTTATAATACATAGAATACTTTCTGTTGCTTTGTATTTTATTGTGTGTAGGTGCTCACAATATCTCCATTATGGATGCATGTTCTAGGGACCTCTCCCGGAAAAAAAAATATCTTAAGGAGCAGATTCTTTAAAAGACCCTAATCCCTTCTTATTTGTGTAGCCTGAGCGAACAGCTCCTATAGCTGAATAATTCCTACCCTGAGGAGGATTCTTGAATTACTTTGCATTCGTCTAGGAAAGTGTGTCAGTTCTCTGCCTGGCTTTTTTGCCCCAGGAGAAGAAAGGAAGAACAATGGTTGTCAGTCTCCAAGAGGAGAGCCTGGACTTCAGTCACTGCAGTCGAGGCTTTCTCATTGTGTTGCTGTTATCAACAGAACGTAAAAATAAAATCAGATCATTTGACCATATGATTAGCACATTCCTGTTGAACTCTAGGTGACCTTAATATTCTGGCTCTCTATAGAACTCCCATGTTTCTCACTTAAGAAAAATTTCTTCCTTAACATTAAGGTTTTTCTTTTGGTGCTGAAATAACGTCTGAGTGGTTTGCTCATAGGATTTTAGTGGGTTGCATTGGGGCAGACGAGAAAAGGTGCATTTGAATTATCATGAAGACCCATTGGATAACCACATTTGTAACATCCAGATGAAGTTTAACCATATCATTGTTAATTTCTATTGCTTGGTGAAATACTTCTTGTGGGTTTTTTTACCCTATCAGTATATGGCAAGAAAGGGAAATATTTGCAATTATGTAAACAAGTAGGAACTTCTGGATTTGAAAAAGATCATAATCTTATGTTGAGTAAGCTTTGCAGCTTCCTTGTGAGATCCAGACAGTTGTTTATGGATTTAGGCTACATTTTTTTTAATTTTTTCTAAGTTAGCAAGACTTCTCTGTGTAAATGGAAGCTCCCTGCAACCATAACTGTTCCTTGACAGTGGAGAGTCATAATGTAGAGTTTTGACAATGAATAGAGTAGAAACTTGCATTTGCTTCACAGCTTCACGTTTTAAATTGTTTGCTTTTAGGCTTAAAAACCTTAATTTGTGTGCATAAATTAATTTCTGTCTACCAGCCAACATCCTTGAGGACCAAGGAGAACTGAGGATGTACTACATAACTATTTCCATTTTGTAACTTTTTCTTTGTTTGTTTATAGTTGATTCCTAGTACCTTCAGTGCTGTAACATAAGCTATTGTAAAACCACTGAAAATTTTCCGTTCTACCTCTTCAGCATGTGACAGTGACCACTGGGGACCTCACTGCAGCAGCCGCTGCCAGTGCAAAAACGGAGCCTTGTGCAACCCCATCACTGGAGCCTGCCACTGTGCATCAGGTTTCAAAGGTTGGCGCTGTGAGGAACGCTGTGATCAAGGGACATATGGAAATGACTGCCATCAAAAATGCCAGTGTCAAAATGGAGCCACCTGCAACCACGTGACTGGGGAATGCAGATGTCCTCCTGGATACACTGGTGCCTTGTAAGCAGCGGGTACATTATTTATGGGGGAGAGATACAAGTTTTAAATAGTGCTAACATGTGAAATTAAGTTTAGATTAACTTTTAGCGCTATGCTGTTGGTCTGGCTGCTGTGTAATGCAGGGAAGCAGGGCTGGGCTTAGAAGCAGCTGGGCAAACCATGTTGCAGTGCACATTCAGATGTGTAGCTGAGAAAAAGCCGTCTTGATCTGAACTGCTAAGTAAAAGCCACAAGATGTAGCAGCAAGAGCTTCTTCATGACCACTGTAAAAATGGTTTGGCTACAAGTTTGGAAAATCTCATTGGAAAATGGAGTTGTTTGGCTTTGTCATTCCAGAATAGTTTTTGAGCTTTGTCAGTAACAATGAATGAGCACCAACCAGTATAGAAAGCAGTATCATTAAGGAGAAATAATTCCTAGGTTGCCACGTCTGTTTCCTTAAATTTGTTGCATGGGTGTGCTATACAATATTCAGTGTGCATCTCTTTATGTTGGACTACTTTCTGCTTCATACTATTGGCCAGAAAAGTTAACAACAGCATTAAAAATAAAGAGGTGGCTGGAGACTGGAGTGTGTGCTGAAGTAACGGTTGTTTTTGTTGTACACCAACACCTCCCCAGCTGTGAGGACCTCTGTCCCCCCGGGAAGCATGGTTCGCAGTGTGAGGAGAGGTGCCCGTGCCAGAATGGAGGCATCTGCCACCATGTCACCGGGGAATGTGCCTGCCCACCAGGATGGATGGTAAAAACACTTCCTGAAATCTATAAAACCTCATAAAACTTCTGTATTTGTAGGTTTCAGGCAGCATCAGAAAAGAGTAGCAAATGAGGACAGCAAATGCAGTCTGCCTGTAGCCAGGAGTAATGAGAAATGCATTTTAACATAAGGGACTGGAATAAAATACTTGCAAAACCATCTGTTACTGAAAGTCCTCCAGTTCTGCGCTGCCTTTTTAACTGTAAAAGATTCTGGGAAGCAAAAGACATGAATTATACTTATGACGAAGAAACGTCCTTTAGATCTTTTCTGGAGGTCATTCACTTCTAGATATGATTCCACACTTTAGGGAGGTGGCACCATTATATATTTTAGCAGTGAGTTTTGTGTCTGTTTTCATATGTATAGTAGGCATGGAAAAGGCCCCAAAGCTTTGGATACTGTGTTAAAACTTGGTCGTGGAAATGGAACATCAGAACTTTGACATTGTCTTTAGACTTTCTACCCTTTTGTCAGTGGCTAGGGAAAGAACAATTCTCCTTGGAGCTGCAAGTAGCCTCGCCTACAACTCTGAGCTGGCAAACAATGGAGTTGGAAGGTGGTCAAAGCCGACAAATAATTTCTTCAAATACGTTCGTAGATAGTATTTATCAATAGTATTTGTTAATAATGTTAATAATTTAAATTTTCATTTAGGGTGAAAATCCACATTTATTGAACTTTTAATTATCTCATGATAATTGAGATATTATATTGAGAAAACCTGTGGCAGAGGTCAATTTTTCACTAACTAGACAACATAGCTGTAAATTATCATCTTTGTGTTTTTCAATAGCACCACTCACCTGACTACTTAATTTATATTACAGCCATTTTTACTTTTTATTTCACTTCCTGTTAGAAGAATTAAATTATTGGTCATAGAATACAAATGTTTGCATAAATTCTTGACTTCCTTTATCTGCTTAAATACAGCTAATGAAAAATGAGACAGCATATGAAGCAGTGATGGAAATTTTGTACTACTGTGTGTGTCTTAACTAATACATTACTGCTTAGCCCTTTGACTAATTTTCCATTCCAAGTAGTTTGCATAACTCTTAGTTTTAGATTTTTCAGTCCAGTGAAACACAGTTTTGTCAGTATGACCTTTTTTGATTTTCATTGAAGGAAGGTGTAAATTCTGCAGAATCTTATGTTAGCTGAAATATTTGCATGTCTTTTATCTAATGAAATGCCTGTAAATATTTTCTTCTTGAAATGGCTTCTTAGAAGTCTTAAGATCTGATGCTCTCCTCACTACACAGGTGTAATTTATTCCAAGGATGTAAATAGCAGTGCAGAAATGCAAAACCCGTTGAAGGGAAGCAGACAACCTGCCTAAGCTTTTAAAATACCCTGCTTGCAATGAAACAGCTTTTCCTTTCTTCAGTAAAAGACCAACTTATCATAAAGTAGTATAATTGGGGCATTAGAGCAATTACTGATTCCTACACTACCACTCACTGGAGGGCATTTCCAGATGTCTTGATATATACGGCTCCTGATAAATAAATTGGGAAGAACTTGACATCAGTTAGTCTTAAATCATGTTTAAATGTTTTCACTGTTGCTCAGAGATAGTGTTTTTCATTATCTTTGGCTTCCCAATTTGAAATCCTAGATTATTCATCCAGTGCTGAAAAATACCCCACATTTAAAGCTGTAAAAGTCTGTTATTTTCAAGATCAGCACTAGACGAGTGATACAAGATCTCCTTCATCTTTCTTCATTACAAACCTTTCCTTGTCCATTCAAGATGTAATCCCAAATCTAATATTAGGAATTTTTTTTCTGCACATGCAGGGCATGGTCTGTGGTCAGCCTTGTCCTGAGGGTCGTTATGGAAAAAACTGTTCCCAGGAGTGCCAGTGCCACAACGGAGGGACCTGTGACTCAGCGACAGGTCAATGCCATTGCAGCCCAGGTTACACAGGGGAACGGTAAGGAAAACCTATTTTCACCAGGCCACTGAACCTGCAAGGGGTGTGCTACGACAGAGGAAGTGGAGAAGCTGGTAGAAAGCAGAGTGACAGTATCTGTGATACGATTAAGAAAGTCTTTATGAAATGTTTGCTGTGTCACTTGGCTGATGTTGGCTCACAAGTTAAAAAAAGCCTATGTGATTACCCATCTGTGAGGAACTGCTTGGTTTCAGGGTTTTCCTGCTGTGGCCCATGCTCTGGCAGTGCCTTCTGGATCTTCACTTGAGTGGCTCGCAGAATGACGCAATTTGGGGTATGGTGAAGGGGTGAGGAGGGAAGCTCTTGGTTTTGTGCAGATGTTTGGCAGTCGTAGTAGCAAGGGAGGTTCATTCAGTTCCTCTTCAAAGCAAACAAGCTGAAGAATTGTCTTCTAATGTGTTGCATTCAAATGAAGAAGAGAAACTTCTTCATATTCTGACTTGATTTTTAACAATCTTTTTAACAATCTTTGGTAGATTAGAATGATAATATAACAAGACTTCATTTTTGAAGGCAGTGGAAAGTGTTGAAAGAAGTGTTTTCTTGTGTATTTTAAACAGCACAGAACTCATCTGCTGAAGTCAGCAGCATCTTAATCACTGGGGTCAATCCAGGGGATTTCTGCTAACAGGAGTAGGTATTAAAACCATATGCACTTCCCACGCCAGTGTTCACAGGACATGGGGAGAGCTGTGCCAGACATAAGAGGAAAAAAAACACATGAAGAAGAGAAACAGTTAGTCCAGAGCCCTTTGGATGCCAAAATTAAATTGCATCTGTGAAGAAACAGTGCAGAAGGTGGTAGATGGATTTAAAGAGATACAGACAAGTCAACAAGGAAATCAAAGGAATATCCATATGAAAGTCTACACGCTGCAGTACACTGGTGTTTCTCAAAGAAATTATGGTTTTTTGTCTTGGAATTTAAATCTGACTTTTATCTGAAATGCCTTACAGGCTGCAGCATTTTGATCACTTTTGCAAGTCTGAGCTCCCTCTTTTCCTGCAAAACAGGCTGTCTTTTGTTTTCTCAGGATACTCCAAGGGCATGAATGGGTCAGGAGCAAGGTTGTAGACCTGGTTCGTATTTCATGTCAGTGGACTGGCAGGAGAGGGGAGTGTTGCAAGAAATGTGTAGGTATTGGCTAGGCTAGCATGTACATACCAGGAGTAGGAAAAGGTGGTTTTTAGAAGTGCTAAGCTATTCTCCGCTTCTGTGTGTAGCTGTTCTCTGCTTCTATGTGTAACTTCAACAGTGTTTGTCTGAGATTTTGATGTGGTGTTGACTCGTGGAACTTGGTCATTCAACAAGAAAAAGAAGACTTCTGGAGCATGTAACAGTTTCTAGTTGATCTGAGTTAACACAAGGGAATCTAGTTTAAACTACCTTTGTAATTGTTCTGCCTAATACTTCTTGATTGATACCTGTCCTCACCATGAAGTGAAAACAGGGTATTTCAGAAGCTGATGAAGATGCAATTTAAAAAAAAACCAAAAAACAACACAACCAAAAAAATATCCAACAAAGTTAAATTTTGTCTAATTTGGCTGAGATTCCTGATTATCATTTGGAGAAAATTCTTTCTTAGCTTTCTTTGTATAACTTAATTAGGAAGCATTTAAACAGGATTATTTGCTCTATTACTATGCTACACCTCTGAAGGAAGGGGAATTTTATTGCTGGCTTCAGTCAGGGCAGAGTTACGAATACCATGAAAGTTCTGGATAACAGTATCAGATTTAGGCTAATACTGCAAAAGCATGAAACGAACATTTATATCCATTTTACCTTAGTTAGAGGGCTCTGCTAAATTCTGTTACATTTTCCAGTGCCTTGTATCATGTGTATTTAAAATTCTCCTCTAATAAAACACAAATCATACAAAAAAAATAGAAAAAAGCACCAAGTATATAAGAAACAGAACACCAAGGAAATTATTTTATAGGACTGGGGAAATCAGCAGGTTATAAGCTGATGAAAACATTAATAATGTGCTGTTAAAAAAAAAAAAAAAGTAATATTTTTGTACAATCTTTAACTTCATACAACTTGCAGGTTCCCAGACTCCAGAAGATGTTATGTGCTTGATACCACCTGTTGAGTTCACATCACACCTCACAGCTTCCATGTCAGCATGTGCTGGCTGTAGAGCTTTGGGATTTAGCTGTTTTGTCTTTTTGTCTATGTCAACGTAATTAATAGTTTATGGGTTGCTTATATTGAAAAATATGGGGATTATTACACATAAACTATGTAAAGTTGTCATCCTTTGCTCTGAGGCATGAACCTGTTGAGCTCATAATAAAATCCTTTAAGTGTACTTAGTGCTGGAGCCTTCAGTAATGCTGTAGTAGTACTGGCATTTTGAATCTTAACAATTCAGTTATAAAACACAGCGAAGTTAAAGCCTAAAACATCAAACTCACATTATATCTCTTAAATACATTGCTAAATGAAACTGCTATCCAGAAACTCATTTCTGAGAGAGTTGCAAGTTTCAGAAGCAGGATACTGAAAATTTAGTAGTCAGGCTGGACAGCTAAACGTACAGTCTGATCTTCAAGTTAAATTGTGTCTTTCATATGTAAAACATTAGGGAAATGACTGTTAGGTGAAGTAGCTATGTTTTCAAAGCTCTGTGAATGAAAGAGAAAGTTTGGTGAAGAAGTCTCTTCATTAGAATATGTCTTCCTTAAGGAGTAACAAAAATCATTGCTACTCTCCCATACAGGTTAAACTCAAGTCTTCACTAATTTTCACTTTCATCTATTAGAAAAGTCAGATGAGAAGAGGGAGTTTGGGTTCCTGAAGATTTTTCCATGTCATCCTATGAATTTTTGAACAACAACGACAAAAAAAAAAGGTTTAGAATGAAATTCTGGAAAGAAGGGTATTCTGGAAACATCATATGTTTGGAAACACAATTACAAAATATTCTTGTCAGAGACTGCTGAGCGTGGTTGCCAGGGGCGCGGGTGCCTGCTGGCTGTCCACGGTATTGCTAAGTGGAGGATCTAGGTCGCTTTAAAGAGTTACAGATGGATGGCTTTTGAAACAAAATACTTGACCATTTATTCCTTCATACTTCAGGTCTGATTTAAGAGGGTTTGGTTTCTTTCTGCTTCCTGAATGTGACGTGCAATGATCTGTTTGTGCATGTTGTCTCCTTTGTTGCAGAGAAGGGAGGCCTTTTCCAAAGGAATTTGCAGAGCCAATGTTTTTAAGCCTGTCTAGCTGAGCAGCAGCAGAAAGTAGAGAGACAGGCACTTTAAAACATGGAGTTATCTAAATTCCAGCTCTACTTAAGAGGCTTTTTAGACCAGAATAAGGGACTCCTTATAAAGTGCATTGCCCTTAAATTGCCAAAAGCTATAGTGAGAAATAAAACTAATTCTTGATTGCTTGTTTTTCTCACAGATGCCAAGATGAGTGTCCCGTGGGGACTTATGGGGTGCAGTGTGCTGAGACCTGCAAGTGTATGAATGGTGGGAAATGTTACCACGTAAGTGGTGCCTGTCTCTGTGAACCAGGATACACTGGAGAGCACTGTGAAACAAGGCTTTGCCCTGAGGGAGTTTATGGTCTCAAGTGTGATAAAAAGTGTCCCTGCCACATGCCAAATACTTGGAGGTAGGCTTTACACCCTTCATCCTGATTTTTCTAGTACTTTCATGCAAACTGAAGCAGCTAAAGACTTCTGAGAGTATTTGGTATTCTCTTACCATGTCAAGATAGAAAATATCAGTTCAAAACGGCTTCTGAATTTTAGTGCTTGCAACTGTATTTGATCTCAATATTCACCTCCATGTTTGGCCTCTGACCCATGAAATATATGTTAAGACAAAGCGTGACCTTTTTCTATATTTACCACATGAATAAATAATTATATTGTTTGCCATATAAAGTCAGTAAACATCATACATCCCTTGCATATTCTGGTGTACTATAGGTAATTGAACTGAATAAATAACTGAATTAAAATCAATGGATGTATAGTCTTACAAGTCAGGAATGAGAGGAAAATCGATTTCTCACTCCGTCTCCGCATACATGCATTAGAATCGGTGTAGGTGACTATTTTAAGACAAAATTGCCAAAGCCTTACCAATTGTAAATCTATGTTTCAAAAATACAGTATTTTTTTTGTCATTTAAGTTATTTTTCTAGAAAGCAGGCAAAATCTGATCCCTGGAAATGGAATGAAAATAGTTTCCCAGTTGGCTTACCTTTTACCATTTCTCCTTATTCAGGCAGGAATGAGTGCTGGTTTTTTGAGTTTTGCATGTCTTTATGGATTTCACAGTGTTTCAGCATATTGTTATGAAAAATCTGAAAACTAGGTATTTGGAGACAAACTTTCAGCTGTGAGGGAGGAATGTCAGATGTCAGTCGAGGCGAGCCAACATATTTATAGAAACTTCTGGACAGCTTTCTCTTGTTACAAAACACAGTTCTGATTAAATACTTTGGTCATTGTGCATTCAGTGACGCATTCATTTACACTTAATTGCGTTACTAATCACAGAACCTTAGATAAGATTTGTAAGCATAATCTAATTTTTTGCTGTTGAAAATAGCTACGAAATAAATTTGCAGAAACGACTGTTGCTCTTTTCCTCACAGCTAAAACAAAAGCCTTCAGTCAGGATTTAGCAGTGATGTTAAAGCACTCAAGCACATACATGGAAAAACCTATTCTGTTAGGCCTCTGTGAAAAATTGCTTTGTGGATTATCTGAGTTGTTCAACATACCTTTCATTGACAAACCATGTGACAGCAAACAATTCTTTTCCCTTTCCATACACTTTTACAGTTGTGTGCTTGCTCTTCTGTTTATCCCATTTACTTGAGATGTCTTTAGAAAAAACAGATTTTTGGACATAAAGTCAAGCGATTTGTTCTTTCAGCAATGCACTCAAGAGTAAATGGCACCAAATGCTGACCTATCTAGCTCTCAAATTATGCTAGTAGACCAAATACTATTATGAATAATGGTTAGCTGCTTTCCTGAAAATTTGTCTGCGGATTGTTGTAGCAGCTTTGTTTGACAGGAACACATTACATTGTATAGTATTTCTGATATGACAGGGATTACTTTTGATTCATGTTCAACACAGCTGTTCCTTCATTTATACTGCTGGAAGACAGCTTGTGGTCAAATCAGATCACAAATGTTCACGTGTAAACAGCAGCATATGGCTGGTCTTTTTTTGAACATTTTCCCCTCTGTATGAAAAATCAAAAGGCACTCAACAGCCCTTTACATGCAGGAGCATATTTGCAAGGGCATGATAATTTGTGAGGAAAACAAAGATTTTCAGGATTTCACAAGCGTATTTTTCATACATAGGTTCCTTCTCCCTCAGTCAGGAAGGGATTAAGACCATCAAATAACAGAAATCAAAGGGCATCTGAGTAATGGTACAGAAGACAAAGCTCCCTATGGACACTTCACGCTTTTCAGAATCTTTTGAGAAGTTGTTTGTGTCTGGCTGACTTCATCTCTCACTAAATATCAGTCAGCCAGGAGACAACTTTTTAAGCACATCAGGGAATATCCTCATCCCTTACTTGCTTGCCTCAAGTACTATTTGGGCTGGCTGTAGCCAAAGGATCTTCTTCATAGCACTAAGCCATTTAGCAGCAATGTAACAACCAGTCATCACAGGGCATGAAGATGGAGATACAATTCCTTCTTCAAATACACTTTTTGTGTCTGTAGGTCTGGGATTTTGTTAGGACTTCTAGGGGCCTTGATATCATGAAAGATTTTTTCATCTGGGTATGACCACTAGTTTAGAAAAGGAGCTGATGGTAGGCTTAGTGCCCTAGGTTATTACTTAACATTCTTAGTATTCATAGATATGGAAATGAACTAAACGTTAGTTAATAAAATACTTAGCACCAAAAAATACTGCTGTAAAATGCATGTGCATTAGTTGCAGTATACAAGTATGTGTCTAGCTGTTTTCTTCAACTACTTAAAGACACGTTATGATACACCATAGTTCAAAAATGTGTATGTATTTCTATTACTGTTTTATGATTGAGGGAATTGCATCAAAATAGCTTTGGCAATAATTCATAATTTGCATTTTGGGTAGGCTAAGCTATAGGGATTTCGCTGCTGATGATGGTTGATGGCAGCTCTTGGGAATGAAAGGCAATCCCATCCTTGTTCTTAGTTGTATCAGCAGCCTTCATTAAATGCTTCTTAAAGGGTTAGATATAGATATACTTGAGAGATTTTGTTCTTTTTGGGGGGTCTGGAGGACAGCAGCAACAACCCTTTCATGTCCAGAGTTTTCACAAATGTTTTTTCTCTATTGCATCTTTTGATGTATATGAAAGTATTTGAGCTAGATTGCAAATCAGACACAGACTTCTCTTGTCTGTGATGGAGTGACACTATTGATTTTTTCCTTTTGACTCAATACTCAAGAAAAAAACTAGAGTGAGCACTAGCTGGCTGAGGCTAAGACCACATGAAAGATGCTTCCTCACTGGGGTACAACTGCAGTACTGTGAGCTGGTACAAACAGATCCTTGTGTCCCTCTCACTTCCATCCACAGTTTGTGGGGCCTACAGAAATGTGTCATTCTGAAGATGTAGTTTGCAGGAATGAGTGAAAAAGACCTCGATCTGCCTTCATCAACATTGTCATTTCATTTTGTACAGGAATGTTCTTCTAGTCTGAACCACTTTTAGACTGGGTTTTGTCATGCCTTTACTCAAGTGGTACCTGATGATCATTCAGAAAATGTAAAAAGGGCATACTGTAGCTTTATATTTATCTAGAAGGTTTACAAAAGATACTTGTTAAACCTGTGTTACAGCATATGCACTGACTTCAGGTTGATCTCCAAGCTAAATTTGAGATGTCCCTGTTTATTCTTCTTGTAAGCTCTTTCTGGTGATCTTCCACCACTGCTTCACACCTGCACATAAGATCAGCAGGGGATATTCTGTATCACCATTTAATTTGGTATAGTTCAGGCTGAAATTAAGGTTTGTTCACGACATGAGCTCTAATGGGATTTATTTTTTCTCATGCTTTTTCTGAGATACATGTAGAGTGAAATTTTATAGTGTCATTTGTGCTTAGTTCATATAGTCTGGGTGTGTTTTTAAAGTCAAGATTAGAGCATCTTGCAATTTTGCATTTTTCTAATGGACTTGTATGTACATGTACAAGGGCTTTTAATGGAAATTTTGAATTGCATAGGGTGCTACAGAATTTAGTTGGATATTGTAATAGTGAAACACCTATATAAATCATATGAAAATCATTATGTTTATCTAATATACAATATACAAATATACAATATACAATATCAACTACCCACAAGTATTTTTTTTTCTCTGTACAGAGTAGGGTTTTATTTCCAGAAAGTGGGAACAAACAACCAGGGCTAAAGGCAGATGTACTGGCAGTACCTCTCAACATCTCTTTATTTCCCTATCTTAATATATAAATCTTATTACCAATTAAGCTAACTGCATGAGAACCCATCAAAAACCTTCAGAAGTGCTGCAGCTTCCTACATCTAATTACAAATTACAGAATACTAATTTTGGTGTCAATCAATATATGTGCAAGTATGCCTTAGTAACACTTACTGGAGGGCACAGAATATCAATGCCTCTGCCTTATACCCAGTGCTTGCTCATGCGTGTGGTCTCCCTCTCTTCTGAAAGGGAAAAAAACCAACAACAAACAATACTGGGATGTATGTCTTAAAATGACAATACTACTGATTTTATGTTATAAATATATTCTGCTTCATAGCCTAAAGACTATTCAGTTGTGGACTGAAAAATCTTATCATATTCACTGCCCTGTGTTCTTCCTCTGTTAAGAAACATGGGAATTGGATCCAAAATGTCACTGGGTGCGTACCAGAAATTAGGAATAGGGGACGAATCTGATTATCTTGCTGCATCATGTGTCCTCATAATTTTTCATGTATTTTATATGAGAACAGTTCCATTTCAACTTATTTTATGGCAGGTATACTTATAACTGAACATCAAACCAGGACTTTTGTCTATGAACAACATTAATTTTGAACCATTTCTGCATATATCATTTAGTTGACGTTTCCTCTCACTTTATGTAAACCAGCTTAATACTGTCAAAGAGATTTTAATATCTTCAAGACCCCCAAAGTCTTATGTCATAGTGTATGCAATAATATATAGAGAGCAGAATGCATAATGACACTCCAGCCTTTATAATTTGTATTTTCCTTGATCAGCCGTATGTTGTCAGTTGGTTGTATTCAGTAATGGGAAACTCTTAGTTTGACAAGAGTAGTCCTCAAGTCAGTTGCAACTGATACTGCATTCCCTTGTTATGTTGCAACTTTTTCAAATAATATTCTTGTTACTTATGTTATAACACCTAAAGGGGCAGTAGATATTTTTTCGCATTTTCAAATAGTCATAAAAATACTCAGTTTCAAACACAACCCCACACAAAGAGTTAGCAGATCTTGCAAAATCAGGCTCTTGTCATGGGTCATTTAATGTGTCTGGACGAAGACACATTTTTTTTCCAAAACACTTAAAGGAACTTCACTTCAATCAGTGGCAGACAAGTATCTTTACACAGTCTTCCCATTGTAAATATATTGGATTTGGATATTAAGGCTTTCCTTTGGTAAGAATTAAGCAAGTGCTTTGTCTGCCAGAGCGCTACAGAGTACCCCATTGTGTCCACTTTTCCAGCACATATATCTTTGCACAGCTGATGATGTCCATTTGTTATGAGGCAACAGCTGTCTGACTGGCCCTTCAATGAAACTGCTGTTCCAGGTAGGGACAGCTGGTCTGCCACCAGGTATGGCCAACATAGGGGAGATAGATACTCTCCCAAAGGTCACTGCTCTGATGTATCTGACTTCTGCCCAATGCAAATCATTTTGTATCATTCCCAGAAAGATTATATTTTTAGTCAGCGGTTTAAAGAAAAGAGTGTGCTTGCTGCTCATTGGGTACTGTGCTTTATTTTGTGTTACATGCCACACTATTTTACCAAAGCATCATATTTCTCAGATAATATGCTGCTGAGTTTGGGCAGTGTTTTGAAAATGATCCTGTTCTACTTAGAGTGGAAACCTAACAATGGTTTCATCACCTTAGTATTTGTAACCATGGATATCTATTTTATAGTAAAAACTGTGTTTCAGATAGGTTTCTTTTCAACTAGCTATAGAGATATGAAACCTTTTCTTTCCATGTCTGCCAAAATGTCTGTAAGTTGTATGATGTTACATTTCTTATCTTTATTGGTATGTGTTTATATATACATATACAGAACCCTGTGGTTTGGGTAGTAAAACCATCTCTATGCATGCAAGATCCTTTATGCAACCTATCTATAACAGCATTTTGTTCTCTGGAAATAAAAATAATATTGATGTCACATTTAGTTCTGAATTACTTATCCTTTCATCCCCTCCTGGCAGCTGTCACCCTATGTCTGGGGAATGCTCCTGCAAGCCAGGCTGGTCTGGGCTCTACTGCAATGAGACATGTTCCCCAGGATTCTATGGCGAGTCTTGTCAGCAGATCTGCAGCTGCCAAAATGGTGCTGACTGCGATAGTGTGACTGGAAAATGCACCTGTGCCCCTGGATTTAAGGTAAATAAGTCTCACTTTCACAATCCATTTTTGACTTCACTGCCTTTAGTTAAGTGCCAAATTCTTCAAAATGCCAGAGTGTCCTTTTTCTACCACAGCAGAAGAGAGGTAAGGATATTTAGGTACCACTGGGTGTGTTACAAGATAAGACCCTGAAGAGGCAAAATCTGTTTGGTTCTCAGTACTGAAATGAAGGCATTTTAAGAAAGAAAAGTTGCTTTATAAGACGACGATAAGAATGAGGGTGTGCTGTCGAGGTGTAAATAAAGGAAGGAATGGTAGGCTTCAGAGTCATTATCTTGTTGGCTCAATTTCTCATGCTCCATCCAGAGAAACTCTAGACAAAGACATTTGTTTTTACAGTTTAGGGCAGGTTATTCTGCAGCTTTTACACATGTTGGCTGTTAGCTGTGCAATGGATGTTAACCTAACATAGAAGACATTTTGCAGTATGGCAGTTCTTCTAGGAATAATAACTGTGAAAACTTCAGACAGATAGATTGATTCTTTAAAATATTTTACATATCCTTGCTATTTTCCATTAAACTGCTGTCTTACTGTGTTTTGGCTTCATAAAGGGCTTCTTTATTACTGAAAATACTGTCCATTAATCTAACCAAGTGCTCTTAGCTATGTGACCTGAGCTTATACAGCAACTAGTAGAAAACTAATGCTTACTGTAGACTTACAAAGCATGAAGGACTCCCTTTCTCTTAAATTCAGGGTAACTTAGTGACAGCCTAGGGCAGTCATGGATCGTATGTTTTCTGGCTGTTGTAGCACCTGAGTTAGTCTAGGTCATTTATTAGTTGTATTGTCTGAACCTTCTCAAATAGGTTTTAGACTCTGTTGTTGTACAATGCAGGGTGCTGCTTGTGGTACTCCTTGTCTTCCGGGGACGTACGGAGTAAACTGTTCATCTGTGTGCAACTGCAAAAATGAAGCCATGTGTTCACCAGTAGATGGTTCTTGCGCCTGCAAAGCAGGTAAGTGTCTCTTCAGATTAGATTTCTTTTTCTGCAATCGTAAAATGAAATTGAGTTATTGAAGATTGTGTGTACCTCGTGTTTCCTCACTGCAGCTCTCAGTGGGCTGGGTACTGCGGCTGGGTCCATTACTAGTGTTTACCCTGACACAGGCCACCACTTTTCTTGTAGCAGTGCTGTGGTCTGCTAGAAGGACTGCTGATATGCCATTTATGTGATGTCAGCCTTCCTAGTCAAAATACATAGCCCTGTTTCCCTTAAGCCTGGGTCAGTACCACCTCTGGCTGCCACCCTTGCCCCTCACAGCATCACAGAAGCACAGACTTCTTCGTGACAGTTTAGTACCGACATTGATATCTACTGGCATTTTTTTCTGTTTGAATACTCTTTTCCTCAGCAATTCTATGACAAAACCCTGCCTAACTTCCTTCCCAGGCTGTGTCCTCTACTGTTCCTTGCTTCTGCAAGAAACTTTCTCAGTCTCCCAGTATTAGCGTGAGTGGACTCACACTCCTTGACCCCTCTAGTCTAGGTCTGGCTGTCTAGCCCCAACAGTAATTTTTATGGTCAGTGTACCTCCACCAGAAACTGTATGTGCTTGCCCACTTCTCCATCTCCCAGTGACACATGCCTTTGGCTGGAACAAAGATATCTTAGACATCCTCCAGCACTGGTTCTGCAGAGATCTTTTCCCATATAAAGGTCTACAGACCCACATGGTGTTCCTGTTCAACCCAAAACATGCTATTAAACTCCACTTAAAGATCCACTCTTGCAATACACCTGTTCTCTTTTTCTCTCCTGCTGTGAGGAAGGATTTCAAGTCCGTCATCCTTCAGCTGTGATGCTGGATTGCTGAGAAGAGAGGGGCAGGCTGTTGAATGCTCCCAAGCAAATCCCATGCCCAGCCTACGTTGTAGACCGCCCCCCATCTAAAAATGTTTTTCTAAAAATACAGAAAGGTTGAGAGTGGGGGAGAAGTGTTCGAGTTACCTAGACAAATAGCCACTAAATTTGTCAGGGACTGATACAATTAAATCAGTCGTGTAGCAAATGTGGAGAGTTGCCAGCTTCTGCTCATGCCTGAGACAGTGGAGCTGATTTCACTCTGTCAGACTAACTAAGTAGCTACTGTAAGGTACCTAGGGTGTGAGGATGAAAAATATTCCTTGAGCCATGTATAATCCTATCTTTTTGTGTGTCCTGCAGTTTCAGTCATATTGCAATGAAAAAGGACAGCAAATGGTGAAATTAAACTAAGCCCAGATACTTGTAATGTAAATGAAGGAAATTTATAAATCCCAGAAAGACACTTGAGAGAAAATGTTTTAATTTTCTACCTAGTATAGTATAACTTTTTTTTTTTTTCCCCTGAAATGACCCCTAAATTCAGAATTATCGATCCAGGGCACGAGGCAGTTTCATTTCAATACATGTGTTTTGCATAGTCTATTGATTAGGCTCAGTGCAGAATTATTTTTCCCTTTGCTTACTCTAAACAAGGTATAAAATTAGAAACTTGGCTTGTGTCATTGCTGATGATAATGTATGACTGGCTCATGATGTTTCTCTTGTATCCAGTGGATGATCACATTTTAAAAAATCTATTTACATTTCTGCCTATCCAGTGAGCAGTCTGCGAATCCTTGCTATTCAGGCCTAATCAGTGGTGAATGCTGTATTTTAGAGCCATTTTCCATTACATTCTTTTTTATATTTGGAGAGAAGTACAGAAATAATCTGAAATGTCTTCAATGTATTCTTGGAGAAATCCAATTTATGCACTACTTTTATGTTTTCTCCTTTTTTTTGTGTCTTGAGATTTCTGTTAAAACCATATTGCAGAACTGTCTGTATTGAACACTGGTGGAGGAATTATGAAAGCAGCACCTTAAGTCTAGGGAAAATATTCCTAATTTTTTTCAGGATCTGCCTTAAAACTTTCAGTTTAGTACTTTTCAATGAAATTTTAAAGCATCTCTGTTTTCTTTTCATATCTCCCATCAATTGCTTTCATATGTTGGCACCCATCTGCAAACGTGTGCTGTGCACAGATGTTACAAGGTGCCCTTGAGCACCTTTGTTCAAACCTGGACAAGTCCTCAGCTGAAACTGCTGCTACTAGCATGTAGTTAATGTTACCCAATATTGCACATCCCCGAGAGGTGCCACATGGTAGACAGAGGGAAACGCGTCCTCAGAGAGGAATGGGGGAAAACCTGATTAATTTGTCATTTTAATTCTTATTTCTGGCAGGTTGGCATGGTGTAGATTGCTCCATAAATTGTCCCAGTGGTACCTGGGGACTTGGCTGTAATTTAACTTGCCAGTGTCTTAATGGAGGGGCTTGCAATGCTCTGGATGGAACCTGTACCTGTGCCCCGGGCTGGAGAGGAGAAAAATGTGAACTTCCATGCCAGGTAGTTTAATAACTTCACTGAATTTTGCACTTTGGGATAATACTGGGCAGGGGGACGCTCCTGTTGTTCTTCTGGCTTCATGGGGATAAGTCCCTAAGGAGCACTGCAGCTAGTCGCTCATAAGTGATTGGGTTCACAACCAAGGACATGCACCAACAATTCTTCTGTAAGAACTATGCTGCACAGCACACCAAAGCACACAAAAAATAACTACAAAAAAAAATGAAGATGCACACATAAATACTTTCTCGGCTTTTACAGTGTAAAGTTGGACTTCAGACTTTTCACCAGCTCCTTTAGCATTTGTTGAAAAGCATAGAACCAATTTTTTCTCTCTCTGTCAGCATCAAATGCTATCCAAACTGCTTCTGTTAAACTAAGTAAAACAATGAGAAAAATAATGTACCAAAAGTACATTCCACATCAAACAACATAATTTTAATTAAATTAGCTTGTATCTATGGTACAGTATGAATGAAGAATTTGCATGCCTTCTCATTCAGATATGAGAAGGCACTGTTACTACCCAGTCCCATGACAAGTCTTTACCTTTTTACTGGGGCTCTGACTTCCACTATCTTACAGACTTTGAGAACTGCAAAACTAGAAATCACTGTGTTGAGTGGCAAAGGCACACTCCTCATCAGTTCTGTTCCACCTGGTAACCTGTAGTTTGGGGAAGCCATAAAAATATATAATTTCAAAACTTTTAAAATGGTAAAATTCAAAACTGATCCATTCTATTATGTAACTGTTGGGTTTCGATTACATTTCATATACAAAACCCAAAATTTTCTGGAGTTCATCTTTTCCAATGAAGGACTTTTCTGGGAAACTTTTAAAAACTTCATTTTTTAATAAACCTTTTTCTGCTCTCTTTTTCCTCTCCACTGTCTTTTCTTCGCTTTTGCAGTATTTTCTGCATAGCAGGTTGTTGGTTTAATATAATTGTAAAGGAATCACCTGAACTGAACATAAACCTCGTAAATTCCCCTCCCATATCACATTTAAGCTTCTGGCAGTTTGGACTAGCTCTACTGAGCAATAACATGATAGGAGTAGTTGAACTACAACATAAAACTGGAAACCACACCTTCATTTTGAATGAAAACTTGTTCTGTTGAACTGCTCTCAGAATACTCAGAAGTGATTTTTTTGGGGTTGTTT
The DNA here is from genome assembly GCA_028020825.1 of Podargus strigoides. NCBI lineage: Eukaryota > Metazoa > Chordata > Aves > Caprimulgiformes > Podargidae > Podargus > Podargus strigoides. The sequence goes on along the minus strand of CM051663.1, from coordinate 91,073,600 downwards.
TTGTTTTAAAGATAAGGTATAGCATACACTGATACAGTGAGTAAAGTGGCAAACCAATTCTAAAATATTCTGGAAAGCTGATTGGAGTACCATCTGTGCACATTTATGCAGTGTTTCCAACAGTGCATCTCCATCAGAAGACTAATTTTTCTTTTTTCTAAAGCAGCTTTGTTTATCACTTAGTGTCTGATTCTGAAGGATGATGAGAACTCCCAAGATCCATTAGCTCTTCCAAAACTGACTTATTAAAAAAGATAGGTATTGTTTCGTGGCATTTGCTTCACTGTTCCACATTTAGCAAAATAATGCTTCAAAGCATTTCTATATCAGATTATTTAGCATGCCCATGCTCATTGTCTTGTGCTCACTTGCTCTCTGTCTGTGTCAAATAATGTCCATAAGCATTTACATATTTCAAATGCATAGTCTGCCTCAGAATTCCAGAGGAGGAGGATAAAAAGAAAAATAATTCAAAAGTGTCCAGTGTTATCTGAATTTTTACTTGTTTGACCAGAGAGTTTATTTAAATCAAAGCATTTCAGTTTGTTTCAATAACTTCAGAAAAATAATATCACTGCCCAGATTGTTACTCAAGATTTGACTGAAGTTTGGACTATGGTCCAACTACATAGGAGACTAGAAATACCAGTTTTCAACAACATATTTGAGGATTTCCTTCCTTTCCAAATATGATTATATGCAAAGGAAATGCTTTATCTTTTCTTCTATATAAAAAATGTATTGTTGAGATGAGCAAAAGGCTTCTTATACTCAAGTAATGTAAGATTTTGCTCTACTTTAGACTTGAAAGACTAGAAATTGAATAGCTATATCCTGTGGAACTTGGTAGAAATGTAGGCATGAACATCAAAGAACAGCAGGTGAATTTTCATATCAGTTTTATTCTGATTTTTAATGTGACTGAGGCCAATTTTTAGCCTCAAGTTTAAAAGGCTGGGTTTTAAATCTGGATTTTGTTTTCCCTTTTTGCTTTTGCTGTGGGTAAACCCAGAAGTATTAGCTTAAATTATACTGGCTTTTATCCATGTTTTTTAATTTGCTTTTGACACTTTTTCTGTAAGATTAATTTGCTGTTGTACTTTGCCTTGTTTTGAGAATGCAATTTTGCTCTTTTCAGTTTCACAGATTGACTTTGTATTTACCCCCAAATGTATGGGTCACCTTCTACAGAAGGAGCAGAAAAGGCAAATTCAAATGTTTAGATGTAGTTCCATGGAAATCAGCTGTGTTCTTTCAGCGCAGCTGAATACACCAATACAGGTGTTCAACTTGTAACTTTAATCTCTCTTGCTTGTTCAAAAAATGTTGCATAGCCAAAAAATAATTTTGTTTTATGTACTGTCTCAGAGCCAAAGAGCTTCTCTTTTTAATATAGTATATACTGTAGGGTAGAGGGAAGGATTTTTAACCAAATAAAAGTGATACAGTTTTCATTGTCTATGCAGTAAATTTCACAGGGAAGATAGATTTTGATCTAATGTCTTACTACTATTTTTTGGAAATTTTGGTTTTATGTGGTATCCTTTTAGATAGAGGTAGGTAGGTAGGTAGGTAGGTAGGTAGGTAGGTAGGTAGATAGATAGATAGATAGATAGATAGATAGATAGATAGATAGATAGATAGATAGATAGATAGACAGACAGACATCAATAGATAGAGAGCTCAGGGTCTGAGGCAGAAAGAAGACTGAATTGCTTTCCCATCAAGGGACATCCAGGTCCTGGAGCAGAAACTTGGCTGCAAGGGAAGTTAGAGGGACAGTACAAGAAAGCTTTCATTGCAGCCTCTGATAGTGTAAGTTACTGTGTTCTGAATCACCATCTCCAGGTCCATTAGTCTGGGATTTTTTAAGAAAATGTATTCAGTTCTTCATCTTCTCCTCTTAAATGAAAGAATGAAAATGTAGGACGCTAAAATATTTCAAAAGTCAGAATCTTTTTATATTAAGGAGGTGGATTACGGATTTAGGAGAGATCTGTGGTTACTTTTTGAGGCAGGACTGACCAGAACTTGTTCTCCTCTAACTACCAGTTGTCATCATCTCTGGGTTGTTTTTTTTCTGTTGCCACAGGACGGCACATATGGTCTGGATTGCGCTGAACGCTGTGACTGCAGCCACGCGGACGGTTGCCATCCCACCACGGGTTACTGTCGCTGTCTACCGGGATGGTCAGGTACAAAAGAGACTGTCATGGAGGACAATGAGAGTTTCACCTATGGTGGGACTTGGTCTTGCCTTTTGGTTCTGTAGGTAAAGGAGGAGTAAGTGGGGTTGAAAGGAGAAAAGGGCCAGTTCTGTGGCTGCTGTGTCACTTCTGTGATTCACAGGCATGGAACTTTGTGGAGCATGGATTCTGCAGAAAACCAGGAATGGAAAGGGAAATCTTAAAATGTGGGCACCTCCACAGTGTGATTCCTTATGAAAGTGGAGAAAAATTGTAAATACTGAAGGTTATGCTGGCAGCTTTTATAGGTAGAACATCACATCCAGGAACTCAGAAAGCTTTGCTCAGGCAGCCAAAAAGAGGATAATTTGTGCAGACGATGTGCTTGAACTCAGGTATTGAAAATGAAACAATATTTTTGTCTTTAGTGAAATCTTATTTCATCTTCATATTTAGAAAGGGAAAAGATTTCACTGGAAAGCGACTTCATACATGATTATAGATAAAACTGAGTATCCATCCCTGGATGATGTCATCACAACAGCATGTGTAACAGACTAGTTCCAACATGTTGGTGATGTCTAGACACACAATATGACATAAATGGCATAGTTTGCTTTATACTCAGTGTCTGGAAAAATCCTCCTCCCACACTTCACATGTCAGAGCAGTACCTCGTGAGGAATCTGGTCTTTGTGCAGATACTTATATTTAGAATGATTAAAAAAAGGAGAGAATACTTTAGAAACAGGTTCTCAAATAGCTGTGCTGTAATGTTACATTGCAGAGATAGCATTAGATTGTAGGATTAAGAAGGGAGGTTGAACGTTATGCCTACTTGTATGCATAATAGGTGGAGAAGCAGATGGAGGATTTGTGATAATATAGGAAAGTATTAAAATGCAACAAATTATGTTAGAATAGTTTAGATTTTTTTCTGTTAAATTTATTAAAGTAACCATCAGATTTACTAGTTTTTCGTGGTTAGTATTACCTACCAAAAGAAACGAGGACAGAAAAAATTATTTTGGATCACTCTAATACTTACCTAAACCAAATGAAAGATTTAGTTGTTTAAAAACTATTGGGAGAGTAGCATTAGAAAATAAATACACTTGAAGAAGCTTAAAACTTGTGAACTTATGCGTCTGTTTTCTTTTTCAACAAGAATAAATTGATGAACCCAAGGTGAAGTTCCCAAATGTTTTGTTGCCACCAAAATTATATAAAGTTTCCAAAAAGATATTTTAAATACAGTGTTTTTCTCAGCCCTGTGAACAGAGTAGTATGTCTTTCCCTGGGGAATTTCATCAGAGGGAGCAGTTTATATAACTTTGCAGAAATAAACGAAGGGTGGAAGATTTTTCCCTTGCTGGATCACACAGTTGTACCATAATGCTGGGGAACAGGAAACATGCTGCACGGGGAGAGGGGGTCACTGGTATGGTTCATGCTCCCTCAGGTGCAGTGAGGCAGCTCCGAGCTGCTGAAGTGGGCACAAGGTGCTATTGTCATGTACCAAAGGGCAGCCTAGCTAACATGCTACCCTTTAGTCTCAAGATACAGCTACAGCTGAGCATGGGGTCAGCAATAAGATGCTATGTGGTTTAGGTTTTTTAAGTAGTGTTTTCTTTATTTTTTAACATGCCCCATGTATTATCTTTTGCGTCTTAGTCCTAGTTAGGAACAAAAGTGTAAGTTCAGTTGTTGACTGTTGCCTTGTCATGAGCTTTTATAAAACTCAAGAAATAATTAAAATTTGTTTTAATTAGTTTCTGTTTTAATTTAGGGCTTCTGTTTTTAATTTATTTTCTGTTTCCTAGGAAGATACTCAGGTTTTTTAATCCTAAACAAAAGTGACTTCATTTATAGGACTCCTTTTATAAATCCTACCCTCTCTGTAATTTACAGCAAGTGCCCCCTATAGAGCAGCATAATTCTGCTTAGAAAAGCAAGAGTTAAGAGTGATGCTTTTTTCCTGGCAATCTGACCATTCCTTCACGTTCCAGGAGCCACATGACAGGATGGCACAAATGAGAAACATCCGCCCACGCAGAGGATGATGTCTGCCACAAACACTTTCATCCCTTGACATTTTCACTGTATCTTATAAATAACTTTTTTTTTTTTATTTGGAGGGAGTGCAGTAGCTAAACAGTGGAAAAGAGTAAGAACCATTAAAATAGAAAGCAGAAGACTGACACAGAAAATGTACTTCTCCAATAGGTAACGATAGTTAACTTATACCAGAACTTTACCAGAACTTTAACTTCTGTTAAAGAGCCACCTCTAGCACTTCTCTCAATGATCACAATCCAGCAAGCACCAAGTTAACTGTTAATTTCATCCCTTAATCTTACCTGTTCTGAAAGCAGCTGTCAAAATACAATTTTTCCAAATTGTGTAAAAGATTAGAGAATTCATATTCTTGCAAACTGAGATTTCGCATTAAAGCATTGTAAAAAGGGAAAAGGTTTTTCTCCAGTGTGTTTGTTACTGTATTACAGTAATGTGAACATTACTGATAACACATTACTGTTGTGCTTTCTTGGGTGCAGTTCTGCTGGACCTTTCTGTTTATGAAGAAATGTCATGTCATACTGATATATTTGTTATTTTTAAAATGAATTTAAAGGTTATTCAGTGCCAGGGATTATGAAATACCAGTAGTCTGCTATCCATACCAAAACAATAGCACTGGTTTATGGAAAAGACAGATGCAGTAATATCAGCCTTCATTTTACCAGTGTGCATAGTATTCATCCATATGCTATAGCAGATAGGGTGTTGGTGATTTTTGCCCTGCTGGACACCTGCTGATGCTAGTCAGATTGCCCATCACCAGATGTGTTGTTTCTGTGAGGAAGTGCTGTGTCTTTCCATGTGCTCCTAACATCATTTCTAAGAGGCACATTTGTTGCTGGATTATAACAGGGAGGACAGTCATCTGACACCCACCCGGCTGATGCAAATAACCAGGTCCCTTGGGAAGCACAAACTAGAACTCTTCTTTGCTCCTTAGCTTTTAATGTACATGCGTTCTTTTCCCCTCCTACATAGAAGAAAAAAGGCATAAAAGAGTACTGTTATGGGTCTCCTTTACCTTAAAACTCAGAAGTGAGCTGCTGCAGGAACAGTGTGTGTGTGGTGCCAAGAACCTCTTGCAAGAACAGAAGTTTCCTTCCACCTTGGCTGATTTCCCTTCGGCTCCTGAGCATGAGGTCCCGTTGTGATGAATATTCAGTGTGATGTAAAATTAAATTGTATGTAGGCACCGTGTCATGATAAACAGCGTATTTACTTTCGAAACTTAGGGAGATGAATTCTTCAGTAAGCGGCTTGGTCTACCCTAGATCTGGACTTCACTGTGTATCTCTGTTGCCTGTGTGTTGTGGTGGGTTTTTATGTGGAAGGAATATCGCTCTTTTAGAAGAACTTTAAATCAGGACATAACGTACATTTATTTTCTACCTATAAAGAAAATGAGGAAAGGAGAAGTAATATTTTCTTGTGGCTACCTAAAATGTGGTAGATGAAAAGAAGGGCACCACCGGAGTGGGTGACAGTATGTAGCAACAGTACGGCCTTCCGAAAGATGCCAGGGATATCTCAGTGATTCTTCCACTAAAATTTGCAGGTAATGATGTTTGCCTTCAAACTCTGATACAGGGCTTTTTGTTGACAAGCTTTTGTAGCTGGCTTCCTACCAAAACTCGCAGGCACAAACTCTCCTGCTGCTATAGTGAAGAAGCAACAGTCTGAACTTCTAGAGATAAATTGTTGATCCTTTCATTAAGCTCCGTAATTTCAGGCAATTTTATTTAGTCTTCTGGCTATCTTCAGCTAGGGAGAAAGCTGGTTCTCTTCCCTTAAAGACAATGCGGGTACTTCTAAATAGTGGCTGTGAGATTTTTCACCACTTCCCTGAGTTGTTTCTCCCCTTTCTTTGGGCTGCTCATCCATCATTTGAAAGAGAAGTAGGGAAGCAATTCTCACCATCAGAAGTCACAGCTTCCTTGAACAAAAGTGAGCTAGTGTTTGTTTCTCTCAAATATGAAGGGTGAGATCTTGGACCATAATGGCATTACCTTTAATGATGGCAAGATTTCCCCAAGTTTTGAGGGCTTGATACTTCTCTTGTTTAGGCTGTTGTGTATCCAATTTAGCTCTGACATATGGGAAATACACCAATATACAAATAGGTGTTAATTCTGAGAGACTATACTGTAAAGTACCATGTGTTGTGAAGATAATTTGTATAGCAAATACAGGCTCTTTATGAAAAAAATTAGTATTATTTTTAAAGTTTGGATAACTTTTTTTCAGACTAATGGAAACATAATAAGCTGGAAAATAGTACTTAGTCAAATAATAATTTTGCCTGGGAAGTTCATAAGAAATAATTGGTAGGTATTTTTCCCCTCGAGTGCTAAAACAAATTCTCTCTTCATTGATCTGACTTGGATGGATCATTGAGTATCAGCTTAAAAGTATAGCATAGGGAGTATGTAAACACTCTGCTGGCATGGGCAGAAACACTGGTATCTCTAAAGAATTATTTACTTCATTCATGCAATTATGAATGCTGGGGGAATGCTGATTTAGATGTGAGGCCCTCAGCAAAAAAGCACTGGGCTTTAAATGCATGAGCATTTTTTCAGAGCAGCTCAGCTGAAGTTTATCATGACCATTCAGCTATTGCCTAGCAACTCGTGAAGGCCATCAAAGAGCTCTTTGTCCATAGCTCTGGCAAAAACATTTCCTTGCAGATATTCTTATCAGTATCAAAATCAACATGAAAACTTACCAAAACCAGTTTTATTGCATAGGAGATTAATACTCACTTGAAATTGTGCACTATTGATACCATTGTTGTAAAAGCTGAGTCAAATATTGCTTTGTAAGTTCTATTTTTGTTTTTCTTCACTAATTTCTAGTTTTTCTATAAAAGCATAGCTTTCTTTGCTGAAATTTAATATGAAGCATCAGGGTCTGGAAAAGTATTTTTTAAATTTTTAATCCGTTCAATATTTCTAGCCTATTCTTTCTCGAAAATATACATATTTGATTTTTACAGCTATATGATGTGAAACTCAGTTTATCATTTTTAAGTGTCTTGTGAACTCATTTAAATAACAGTGAGTGAGTGAGATTTAGAAATATTTTTATAAGTGGAGATGCAGTAGATCACTAAATGATTTAGTATTTCTGCTTTGCTACATTCATTCTTGACACACACAGGAGTGAAATTGATTTTGCTTATGATCAATAGTGAATATAATAAAATTCCTTTTATAGTGAATCAGGAGCAATATTCAGCACTCTTTCAGTGTGTTACATTGTCATAATTATTATTCAGTGATATTTAGGATACATTGCTTCTTTGCTAAGAAGAGGGATATCATTTTTCACCTGACTACATTCTCATAAGGTGTGAAAGTGGGAAAGAAAAGGTAATTTTTTTTGTTTCCCTAATGCATAATTTTCCCTGATGGATGAAGTTTTGCCTTTTTCATTTTTAGTGGTAGTTGTTGGCTCTTTTAAGTATTGTGGCTCTATGCAGCATGGCGCCCATTGTCTTTTCTATCCCAGTGTGCCCAGTATCACCCTTTGACACCATGCTGTCATAAAGCATCCTCTGTGCACAGATCAAGACGATATAATTGAGCCTGGTGTTATTGTATGTCACTGGTCTACATAATCTCAGATAATGCACTATGGTAACTCTTGGCAACCACTGACTTGTTAATAGTGAGCATTGTATACTGAACACCACTGAAACCCATTAAGACTCTGTGAAAAATGTCTTTTCTCTAGCAGGGTTCACTGAGTGAAGCTATGTGTGATATGACAGATAACACTCACGTGAACAGAATGCTAGGCTCAATTCTGAAATCCTCTGCATGTATCTGCTTGTACTTTCACAGACTTATAAACCTGAGTTCTCAGATTTGGGAACCTCAAGCAGAGCAATCTTAAGCATCTGCGATAAGTGGTCTTGTTTCTAAAAAAAAATGCTGTGATTTCATCCTGCTCATGGGCATCAGCATCTCTCAAAATCAAACCACTCTCTTTCATCTGTTTATCCACAAATAGAGAGTTAATGGAAAAGTTGACCCAGGCTACTGAGAAGCAAGTATAAACTGCCTCTCAAATGTAGATGAAGATAGGATAATGACATTGCCTATGCAGGCAAAAATGAAAAAGTAATTATGTAAGAAGCTTTTCACTTTTTGACAACAGATTTGTTTTAAGTCAGTATTAACCAATGATCATTTTAAGTTAGGGCTTTTAGGTGGGCCGTTTACTGTCTGCTGCTGGTTAGCATCTGGATTCTAAAAGGCAAGTGTTTTCTCTCTTGCTGGTGTTTGTTGGTGCAATCTATTGAACCACATATTTGATTTTCTTGCAGAGAAACAAACAGTTTTAGAGTCTGGAGTTTCACCTTTCCTCTAATTTGAGAGCTGGTCGTTGGATATAGGCAGCTTTACAAGGCACAGTGCTGTGGGGGTTTACGAATAACCTCTGAGTCTGGTCTATCAGTAAACAGTGCAATTATTTTTCAGTATTGTTACAAACCATAGGTTTTGCTCTTCAAATTAAAAGATTTTTTTTCTTGTCACATATGAAACTGTTCTGCTTTTTGAGGACTCTGGCAGCCAATGAACCTGTGGCATATTTTGCTGGAAATACAAAGCAGGACATGCTTGTGGTTGGATTCAGTCCGCTTTTCCCTTAGCGAAGGGCTTCATTCAGTAGAGGAGCTACAATAATACTTAATTGTTAATGCAAAGTACTGTAGACACAATACGGTCTGAGTTCCACAGTGGTGCCTGCTGGCATTTAACATGCAGTGTGCTTTTTAAAAGCAGATAGTGGAAAAAGCAAGTAGGAAAGTTCTATTTAATGTTGCTGCATTACAAAGGAAAAAAAACATCCCATGGTTGAATTATTATAATTAGTGGTTTCTGTTATGATTTATGTATAGAGGGTCAGGTTGTGGTCATTTTATAATCGATTTTATGCCAAAAATGGTTAGACAAACCACTGACTGACCAGCATCCTTAACACTGTTGCAGCTAAGCATTTTGGAATGCTCACATGGTGTGTTTGGAAACCCTTTTTGTGCACTACATTTTTCCATTTGGTATGAGGCTTAGCAGTAATCAGCTCACCACTAATTAGAAATCATTCTGTGTCTTGCACTTCATTATTACACAAAATTATCTCAGACCTTAAGAATTTTTACATTCAGAAGGAAGAGTTTTGGCACTACCTTTTGTCATGCATTTCCCTAACATAAAATTTGAAAATAAGCTTTTGCTGTTTTGAAACAGCCATTGTGGAGGAAGCAAAAGCCATTACCTTACTGAATTACTTTCTATTTTCAATTCTTTTTATTGATACCAGTGGTGAAAGTGAGAGAAAAAAAGACCTTTTCACATTTTTATAGGTATAAAAGTCTAGGAAAATTATGCACCTCTTATTCCTATTGAGAGGTTTGCACTCATCTTTGTAGATCTTGAAGTAGCCTGGAGGTAGCATCCCATGGAGTTCTTATGTTCCATGTAAATCTGTGGAAGTGCTTTCCTGTTACAGAACTCGGGATCAGCCCTTGTGTACATCTCATCAAAACTGGAATATGAAAGAAATTCACTGTTTGGGGGAAGTCAGGAGCAAAGATGCAAGTTTACCTTGTTCTTGTTCTATTTTCCTGATACTAGTGATTATTTTCATAAACAGGTTTGGTGAGCTGTGTTTTCTGAGGACCAAAGGTTTAAACTATCTACACGTAAGAGTTCTTTACAAAGGCTAACAATTTTGTTTATTTATGGTTGCAGGCATTCACTGTGACAGTGTGTGTGCCGAGGGACAGTGGGGTCCAAATTGCTCGTTGTCTTGTTACTGCAAAAATGGAGCATCCTGCTCTCCAGATGACGGAATCTGCGAGTGTGCACCAGGATATAGAGGCACCACTTGTCAGAGAAGTAAGGACAAAATAAATTCTTTAAAATCTGTTTCTCCCTCCTTTATTTACATATGATACATATGTAAGTACACATATGATTACATACACTTACATGTGTAAGTTTATATGAGATATACATGTGATACAATACTACAATGCCTTGTTAATTGTAGTATAAAGTACTGTGAAGCACTCATTGATTGGATATTTTGACACAAAGTATGAATATACAGAAATAAGTTACCTGAAATTACCAAATGTTTCCAACTGGTAGTGCTCTTCTTTTGTTATTACTTCTGTTCACTGTCTGTGCTGTGACGCTGTTATACACCTGACTGTCTAAGAAACAAATTTAGTAAGGGGTTCCATTCTATAGGCAAGCCTTTCCAAATGTGATTGATGAACATTAATTTTGTAATATGTATTTTGGTAGGTTAATAAAATATGCATGAGTTTTTAGTGCATGAGAAACCTTAGTTTCCTGTTGAGTCTGGTATGAATCATTGGCTTAATTGTTGCTTTTTTTTAACACTTATTTTGAAGCAGCAAAGTGTGACCAGTGGGATCAGGCCTCACAATAAGTGGAGGATATTATAGGTACCCATAGTTGCATTTGAAAAATTTGTCTCTGTAAAATTTAAATGTTAAAAGAAGAGAGATACACGTGAACTGAGGCAAATCATACCAGAAGCAGGGAGGCAAAAATAAGATGATGTGCAAAATATCTGCCCTCTCAAGAAGATTTGTCACAGTTGGCCAGCAGTCTAGCTATCTTCAGTTTGAATTATTCAATCTGTGAGGCAAAAGTGTTCAGAGAAAAGTGAGTCCTCTGCACTTGGGGGTAACCCTGTTTTCAGATGAGGTCTCCCAGAAACATGGTTAGGAAGCAGGTGGAGTAAGGCCAAGCAAAGATGCTAGTAGGTCCTCCAAAAGAGGTTTAAAAGGCAGAAGATGACATGGAGTGATTATTAGAAGGTAGCAGGAGAACCAGGGAGGATGAAGTCTTAACAGTCCAGGAATGGCAAGATATCAAGCTGAAGAATGTGATTGCCTATGGCACTACTAAATCCCACATTAGTATGGCATTAGTATTCCTTAAGCATTTCTAACTAAGTGCAGTAATTATTCTCACTATCTAATCTCTAAAAGCCTTGCAGTTAATCAGTTAATCCAAAAGCAGACTAAGTGTAACACTGCATGTAAAAATGTTCCCTGTGTTTTGGAACTGTGCCTATAACCTGGACAAGAGGCTTCCAGTCCAGTTGCTCTCAGAGCCCCTCTCTGATGCACGGTCTGGAGGCCAAGAAGACAAAGTTCATACGAATAATTTAGATCCCAGTCAGAAAGTGCCTTTTCAGTAAACAGGAAGACCTTTTGGCACTGTTTCACTTGGAAAAGTTAATCTCTCTAGAGAGATCTGGCCACATAATTTGTATCAAATGTATAATTAAAAGACTGAATTTTGAATGAAATTAAAATATTGAAAAGATTCCAAGTTAGTTTTCATCAGTGCTAATTGCTGCTGTGCGACAGGTATTTCTCTTGATGCATTACATAATACTCTAATTTATCAGGAAATAAATGCCAAAAGGGATTAGAGGAACAAAGAAGGAGATTTTATGCAACAGGCTTCCTGACACACACACACACACACACACACTTTTTTTTTCTTTTTTTTCCCCAATAAACTAGTGCCTTTAGCATAAGAATTAAGTGGACAACTCTGTATTTCTGGTCTCGGGTTCTTTAAAATTTTGGTGATGTGTAGCTGTCTGTACCATGCAATGAGTACAGTGAGTGGCTAAATGAAAGGATGACTGGAAAACATTTGTACCTTTTCTCAGTGAAGTAATGGCTATTTGTATTCCAAGTTAGGAAACACATAAGTCAAGGTCTTATAGATGACCCTACTCATCTACAGATAAAATTATTCACTCAATTTTTTAAAATTACTTTTCTTCAAATATGCTTTAAAAGATGTTTATGTTGCAGACGACATACAGGTATAGCCAAATATGTATAATATATAAAGTATATGTGCATTTCAAACATAACCCAAGTACAGTGTGGCCTGCCAAGTAATAGAAGGTCAGCTGAGTCATTACTACCTAGAATATAAAAAAACCTTGAGGAAGATGAGCAAATCTCCTTTTGCAAGTGTAAAGCTTTGAACTCTATGAATAATGACAATCACCATTGCAACTCATGTGCATTTAGAAAGCAGAGCTAATTGAAAGTCAGGAACAAGTGCACTGAAGAGCAGTACGTAGCTGTACAGAAAGTGCAGGAAGCAATGACAGTTTTTTTCTTTCTGATTCCAGTTTGTTCTCCGGGGTTTTATGGACACCGCTGCAGCCAGACATGCCCCCAGTGTGTACATAGCAGTGGTCCCTGCCACCATATTACTGGCTTATGTGACTGCTTACCTGGATTTACAGGAGCCCTCTGTAACGAAGGTACAAGTTGTAATAAAGACTCTGTGGGATGCAGAGACCAAGCACTGTAATAATTTTCATTCCATCACTTGGAAACTATAAAACCAATAATAGTTTATATTGTAGGGCATGCAGTTTATAAATTAGGAATCTTGAGCAGGTTTAAGATGCTTGAACATTTGATCCTTAAGTATGAAACCCACTGTATTCTTATTTGTGTTATTTGCATAATGAGTATGTATAATGGGCTTACTAGAATTTATAATACCTTACTAAAACATTATACTAAGCAATATGTTTCTTGATCAACATATCAATGGCTTTCTCTTGAAATAAAGAAAGTACAATCTTGTTCAGATTACTAAGGAGTTCTAATTCTGACAACTTTTTCTCAGTATGTCCCAGTGGCAGATTTGGCAAGAACTGCATTGGAATATGCACCTGCACCAATAATGGAACATGCAATCCTATTGATAGATCCTGTCAGTGTTACCCTGGCTGGATTGGTAGTGACTGCTCTCAGCGTAAGTATCAGCTTTTTTTCCTTTACTTTTAAAACAATTAATCAGGGTTCAGTTATGTAAATTCTCTACTTTTTAGTAAAGAAACACTGTGTAAGTCAGAAATGAGGACTTCATGGTATATAATGAAGAGATCCTAAACTTTTCTGCATTTCATCACACTCTCAGAAACACATGTGCGCTATGGAAATGGCCTCAAGTTGCATCAGGGGAAGTTTAGGTTGGATATTAGGAAGAAGTTATTTATTGAGAGGCTGGTTAGACATTGGAACAGGCTCCCCAGGGAGGTGGTGGAGTCGCTGTCCCTGGAGGTGTTCAAAAAATGAGTGGATGAAGCACTTGAGGCCATGGTCTAATGGTCTAGTGGTTAGGGAGATGATGGGATGAAGGTTGGACTTGATGATCCTGAGGTCCTTCCCAACCATAGTGATTCTATGATTGTATGATTTTTCTAATAAGTGGGCTGGAGCATACGACAGGAGGGATCAATTTTCAGTCTTCCACTGCCCAAAGAAGAGTTGCAGAGAAGCTGGATCAGACTTATTTCAGAAGCGCACTGTGAAAAGACAAGAGGCAGTGCTCACAGGTTGCAGCTGGGGTGACTTTTACTGGATGTGGGAGAGGTCAAGCGCAGCAATTGTCCAGAGAGGCTCTGAAGTCTCCAGCCTGGAAGAGGTTGTGAAATTATCATTGTTGAAGTTCCCCTAAGTAGGGAGTTGGACTAGGTGATGCTAGAGGTCTCCTCCAACGTGAAAAAGACTGTGACTTGTTTACTCTTACATTGCAGAGAGGGTTCTTGGCCTGTTGTTTACTTGTCTGTAATTAATTAGTCTTACCGCAGTAGTGTTGTGAACATCGCAGGGTTTGTATCCTCAGGACAGTTTTATGAATAACGAGAGGTATTTTACAAATAAGGAGCTGAGACACTGAAATACAGGGTGGTTTTTAATACTACAGCTGCATAGAGAGCTTCTGGCAAGGCTCAGAACAAAGCCAAGATTTTCTCAGATATAAGTTAATTCTCTGGCTGCAAGACCATCCTTATTTGTGTCAAACATCTGAAAGTTTTATTAAGAAATTTTTCACTGTGACTCTTTTTAAAGTGCTTGTAACTTTTTTGATGGATTTTTCTTTTTCTTCCTTTTATAAATGTTTCACAGATACACATTTTTACTGTCATTCTACCTCACTCAGTGAGTATTGTCTTGGTATGCTAAACTCAGTGAAGACTTTGTTACTGACTTAAAAAGGAGAAGGGCTAGGCCCTAATTTCATTATGATTCATAAAATTATTTTATTCAATAATTAGGCATTCTCCAGATGCCTTGCTGGGTCTGTGCAAATTACTAATGAGCAGGAAAGAAATACCTGAAGCAAAATTCTCACAAGAAGCATATCCAATTCATAACGTACCAAAATCTACATAGTCTGAAATACATGCATGCCAAAATTTCAGTCAACTTATTTTTATAAATAAACAAAGCTGTACCAGACCCCAGTATGTCAAAATTCAAAAGACATTGTGCTGGGGTTTCCAGGGAGGTGCATTTTCTAATAACATGCCTCATTGGTTTGTATAATTTATGGTTTGCCTGGTCCAGGTTAACTGGCTCTGTAGCAGCCCTATGTAACATCTGGTCAATTTGGTAAAAAACCTTTGCTGGCTAAATTCTGCGAAGTGATTAGCATGCACGACTCAATATGATAGTAAAATAAATCTTGGGCCTATTTCTGTGGAAGCCAGTAGCAACAAAGGTCCCAGTTTTTATGGTTAAATAAGTAGGTAGTTGGGAAGAGTAGCAGAATAGGGGTATTTAGGAGGAGGAACTTACTCACTGAAGCAATAACAAGAAAATAGTGCCAGCAATATGAATGGAAGCATCTATTGAGGCTGTGCTCATGGACAGTAACAGAGGAAGTTTATTTGCTTTGTATAAAGGCCTTCCGTTCAAATTTTTTTGGAACTAGTGACCTTTTTGAAACTTCTAACCTTTCATCTGTATGTGATTTACATTCCTTCTTAGTTGACCAGTAATTTAAAAAAAAAAAAAAAAAGAAATTATAAGGCACAAGTGAAGTGGAAACAACAAAAAACGAACTTGGTACTTTTTTTTCAATACAACATAGTATATTCCTTAATGAAGTGAAATTTGGGCAAACATTACACTTTGTAAAACTACAGCCCACACATAGATGAGTCATTATGCAAACATTTAAAGGATTCAAGAGTTGTTGTTGCTCTTTGACACATCTCTGGACAACCAAATCCGTACACAACAATAAGGAGGAGTTAGCAGCCTTTTTAAACTTACACAGGAATAAAGCTAAGGCAACTATGTCTGACCTCTTTCTTCTCTCCTATGAAATACTCATGTTGTACTGCCAAAAATTATTTTTAAAGAATGCATCTCTTTACTAAAGAAACAAATAAAAACCTCAAGACGTGACTCCTAATTAACAGAAAGAGGCTATTCTTAGAGTACCCTTAGCAATATTCTGACGTGAAGAAAATTATCTTTTGCTGTCTCTGAATAGCAATTAGCATTTTGGAACCACTTCACTATTCTAATGGCAGCACATAGTATCACATTCATTCGCCATGACATTGCAAAGCAGACAGTAAAATTCTGCCTCATAATGTGTCAACGTGATTGTGAGTGAAAAAAATCTCCACTTTATAAATAATTACTTGTTTTTTTAGAAGAATTATGTTGATTAATGGGCCCATGGAAGCAACTGAGTTAATTTGATTAAGGTACAGTCCTGATTATATGCACCACATTTAGGCAATTATATAGAATCTAACAGTGGAAATACAAGAAGTCAGCTTAGTATTGGGTCTAAAGCTATAGGCTGTAAGATGTGTTTCAACCTTCTCTCTTTGTTCTGCTTCACTTTTGAGGCTTAAAAGGCTTATTGTGGATTTAAAAATAAATTAAGAAAAGAAACTTACTTGGCTTTCTCTGTGACAAAGCTGGTATGAGTGTCCTTGTTACTGAGTATCAAGTATGTATCACTGGTATTTTTAGGTGTTCAATCTTTTTTCAGCACTTTTTATCTAGAGTAAAATGATTCCTTAGTTAAAAAAACCCACAAACAACAAACTGTGGCTATCTGCTCAGAACTGAGGAGCCTGAAAATTGTGTTTAAAAGAAAAACAACAAACCTCAAATGAAGCAGTGCTCCTATGTGAATGTAAGCAGCTCTACTTATGGGTATCAAGGATCTTTGTCATTAGAGATTAACTAATTGCTCTGTGTTGTTTTAGCTTGCCCACCTTCCCACTGGGGACCAAACTGCATCCACACATGCAACTGCCATAATGGAGCTTACTGCAGTGCCTACGATGGGGAGTGCAAATGTACCCCAGGGTGGACTGGCCTTTACTGTACACAAAGTAAGTGACTTGTGTTAGCTGTTCTCGGTCTACAAATCAGTGACAGAATTTTCCTTCAGTATTTTCACACTTTATTCATGGATTTCTTCCCATGCTGCTGAACATTTTTTGATCCAGGAGATGCAAGACATTACCTCCATGGTGGCAGGGGAGGCCCCTGTATAAGCACTGGCAGAGCACTGGCCACTACATTTGGACTTGTCTTCAGCCCTCCTTCAGAGAAAGACAACTTTTGGCCACTGCCAGGCATCCCTGTGGAAGAGTCTGTCATGTACACATGCAGAATTAATGACTCTAACATTCAGGTGGCCCCACTGCAGATGTGCAGTTATGGCTGCAGTCCATAGCATGGGTGGCCAGCTCTGCAGGCGTTCCCCACAGGGAATGATGGTACCATCTAATTCTTTCCCTCTCTGAAACCTTCCCAAGAAGTACTCTAGCAGAAGAGACACAACAGCCAAGACACTAAGATAACACAGAGCTGAGTGAAGCTAGAAGCTAGCTGTGGCTGTGGTTTACTGAGGCATCGTCCCTGTTGTCACTGCAAAGTGATCATGCAGTACATCTCTTATCTGTAATTGCTGTCTCCTAGGGGCAATTACAAAAACAGCTCTAGCCCAGCACCTGTAATTCAAATACTGACATAGAAGCTATTTTATTTGGAACTTAGAAACTTAACTTCACTAGACTGTAATGTTATAATTTGTTTTGGAATTCTCTTCATGTAATTAATACATTAATACTGATTTTTTTTTTCCAAGAGCTTTCCATTAAAATAAAAATACACGTAGTTGTGTAACTGGGTATAGGTATATGGCATTTATTATATGTGGGGTAAGAGTTCATATAAAGTTTGAAAAATAAACATTTCTTAGTGATACACTGCTGAAGCTGGCTACTTTTCTTTATCATATTACAGCTTCCATTTGGTTTATCTTCAATCCAGGTACCCCCACTGTCTGTAATGTGGGCACAAGCATTACTTTTGAACTCCAGAAAAAATAAGACTGTTAACTGTGTTTTGCATTCAGTGTTTAAATACATGTTTTTCATATAATCAGAACTCTCCTTTTCCTGCTGAATAGTGTCATAGTGGCAGGAAATAACTTATATTATAGGGCCATATGGATGCAGCTCTGGAAGACATTCAGTATACTGGTTCAGCTGTCAGCTATCATGGTTATTTTGCTTCCTGCTGGTGAATAATGATCTCTTTGCGATGATATGTCTTCTTCATACTGAAATGGTATCTTTGTGAGGAGCTGTGATACAATATGTTTGGGGGGTTTTTTGTGCTTCGACTTCAGCTGTGCAGAAAGCATGTCCAAAGGTTCATTCATCACTGCACAGACTCCTTGCTGTGGTTCACAAACTGCCCTCTTTCTCCTCCTTCAAATATCTTCTTAAAACCATTTCTTCAAGGAGCCTTTCTTGCTGCCTTCTTCTGAACATCTGCTGTCTGCAAAATTTCCCAACCTCGTTTTTCCATATTTTTTACCTAATATGTATTTTAAACCACTTAAAACAGGATAGGTCTTGATCTATTATGTTTACAGAATGCTACGTTGAGTAGCAGGGCTACAGAAATGACTTCTCAATAACATACTGTCTATGTTTAGCCTGTATCTGGGGCTAAACTGTAGCAGTTTTTCTTCCACCTGATGGGCCCTCCCAAGCTGAGAAGGGGAATTGGGGGAAAAAAAGAGAGAAGCCCTGTGGGTTGAAGTAGAAAAGGATTTAAAGAAATAACAAAACTAATACCATCACCAACATAAAGTACACAAGTTTACATTCAGCCTCATCCTTGAGACCAAGAGAGAGTTGCCCTAAAAAGAGGAACTCCTCATCCTCAGTACACTCCCTCCTTTTACAATGAGCTTGATGTCCGTGGTGTGGGATACACCTGTGAGTCAGCTTGGGGCAGCTGCCCTCACTGAAACTCCCAGCTGACTTGGGGCTACCCATGGCCTGACTGCATGGCTGGCCCATGGGAAACCAGGACACACACCTAACCAGGATATTTGCACTGTATTTCTAGAGCGGTTGTATCACTCCTTTTCCCCTGCCTCTCCTTGTATTGCAGGATGTCCGCTAGGGTTTTATGGGAAGGACTGTGCACTGATATGCCAATGCCAGAATGGAGCCGACTGCGACCACATCAGTGGGCAGTGCACCTGCCGCACAGGGTTCATGGGGAAGCACTGTGAGCAGAGTGAGTAGAGATGGCTACTGTTCATGCCTGATAGCACGTACTAAACCCTCAGCCACCCCTCTGTTGTTTTGGCCAGTGTTGTGATACAACCTCTTGGCTTCAGTGGGAATTTTGATTGGGGAAAGAGCTTCAGGAGTTGGATCTAGGCTTTTTCCAAACAGGAAAAAGCCCGCAGGATTAGTTATTAAGACTGATTATGATTGTGATGGTTGTTTCTTTCAATTCGTAGCTACATGTAAGAGGCATTTTTGCTACATTCTAGTTGCATTGGACATAATGTTGTGAAAAACCCAACAACTGTGTCGTGTAAAAGTAGCAAATTAATCCAAGTAATTGTCATTAACATAAACCACAATGAAAACTAATAGTTAGAAAGCTAAAGATAAGAAATACTACATCAATCCTAATAGTTAAAATTAATGTTTGCAATGTGATTTTGTAATACAATTGGATTATAAAAGCATAATAGATGGCATTTTGTTTTCATATGTGTATGATTCTTTACCCAAGAAAATCAAGAATAACACCACTGACAATGGTGGTATAATGTTGTACAACAAAGAATTATCAGGCTCATAAGCACAGAACTGGTAGTCCAGTTTTTCTCCAGTTTTTCCTAGTATTAGAGTGGTGCTCCCACACTTCATGCACTATACTGCAGTGCAAAGCAATCAATTCAGCCTACTATTTTGAAGGTTTAAACCTGTCTTTCGCATCAGCATTGTGCATGGGGCTTTGCTTTTGATGTGTGGAAGACACTGTGTATTACCTATAACCAGGACTGATTTAGCTGCATCTGGATCCAAAGGGCTGTGCGGTAGCTGAGATAGCATGTGTCACACCTGGCAGAACCGTAACAGAAGGGAAGGGAGGTTACCATCCCTACAGACACACTTTAATCCCTCAGCAGTGGGTCTAGCCTCAGCTGCAACGGGAGTTGTTTTAAGGCTAATCAACATCTATGGTACAACTACTAAAAATTTGGAAGCGGATTTTTTTTTTACTAAGAAGAGTGCAGTTGCCACAAAATCTGAATGGTTTAGGGGAATGTATCTATTTCAATGAAATAATAGCTAGCAACATGTAACTATTAGCTATTTAAATTTTCTTATTCTACTCTGATGATTTCAATGTTTCACTTCAAAAGAGCAATAATGTTTAGGAAAAGATAAACTTTTTCAGATTCTTTCTTGATGTCATGATATCAGAAAATCATTTTGAATACTTTTGCAAATCTAACTTTATTATTATGTTTTATGCATTTTATATTTTATCCTATAATTTGATAATGATTTAATAATATTAAACGAAATGCTTTGGTATTTCTGAATTCGCATGTCAGTTTTAAAAATTGACTTTTTGTTCCAATTCAGATTTCAAAATGCGAAAAAATATTATGGCGTGATGGGTTTTGCCCAGCCATTGACTTCAGTAGTAATAATCTTGTTTTATTGAATATAACCAAGAGAAGGAGAAGGCATATAAGCATGAAATTCCACTTGAGTCTGAATTTATCTGTAGACTATAAGAATATTTCTCTGGCACCTATTGTGTTACATTATCTTGTAAATTATTAAAACTTAGGCCCACATAAAAGATGAGTTAGATTCTTCTAAAAATACAAAAAGAAAAAACAATTAATATAGTTTAAACATTCCTGAGAGATTTCAGAAAACTGAGTCTCAGAACGTGAAGAAATAACACACTTTGTCAAACCATCAGAACTACAATGATGTAACAAGTCACACAATAACAGAGGTGGCACTATAAAAGAAATAATTTTTATCAATGTAGGATAATTCTCTACCATGATAATTACATGATGTAGGAGACACTTTGATCAGTAATTAATTATTTTACTGAAACACACACAGACAATTTTCCACAGAGGTCTACCACTGAAAGCACATTGCCATCTGCTGGCCATATACGAAAATGTGTGGCGTTAGAAACAACTGGTAGTATGTATCGTGCTGTATGTAGACCTGTAATGCCAAACATGCTGTAGACTTGTAGTGCCAAAATATTGTAAAAGTACTGACTATATCTTATTTTTATTTGTACTTATTTTGTGCAGAATGCCCTCAAGGTACGTATGGGTATGGATGCCGGCAGATATGCGACTGTCTGAACAACTCCACCTGTGACCACATCACAGGAACATGTTACTGCAGCCCAGGCTGGAAAGGGGCCAGGTGTGATCAAGGTAAAGTCGCCTAGATGCAATAAAATTATTGTGATTGTTTTATATAAAACTTATGTTAACCTGTTAAATGCCATCTCTGTATTACTCATTAAATCAATCTGCTAAGGCATGTGTGTTTAAGTAGTCCATTTATGAAATTCTGTATGTTCTGTAGGTGTTTTAAGTATCTGATCCCTCACTTATATTTTATTGGAGAGAAGCATTCAAGTGTAGATTGCATGAAATGTTTTACAGTGCTGTGCTGTCCAAAGCTGCTGATTGAGCATGTGTTTTACCTGATCTGTGCTTTTGCCTAGAGAATGTTCTTACTTTTTCAACTCCATGAAAGTATCTCTTTCTATGAAGAAGACAAATGCTTTTCCTTAAGGCTAGGGTTGTCTTCACATTGGTTTCTGACATAGTTCTACTTTGGCTTTATTAAATACAGTTAAATTACCAGAAATATTTAAAAGTGAAATATTGTCTTCTGCTCCTGACACATAAGCCTCTGAATTTATGCCACATATTTTCATCTCTTCTTGTATTTCAGCTGGTGTAATTATAGTGGGAAACTTGAACAGTTTAAGCCGTACCAGTACAGCCATCCCTGCTGATTCTTACCAGATAGGAGCTATAGCAGGCATCATCATTCTTGTTCTGGTCGTGCTTTTCCTGCTAGTGCTGTTCATCATTTACAGACATAAGCAGAAAGGAAAAGAAACAAATATGCCCGCAGTGACCTATACCCCTGCTATGAGGGTTATCAATGCAGATTACACCGTTTCAGGTAAGTGACATTTAGAACAGATTTTTTTTCTCTGTCTCTTGACTCTGTGCTTCTTTAGCTGAGCTCTGAAGGGGTTCACATCTGCCCCCAAAGGGCTTAAATGTGCACATTTCACCTTTTCACATTAGCAGGCTCTGCTGTGAGCTGCAACATACTCGATTTCGAAAAGGGTGTCTACAGCTCTGCCTTGAAAGCCTTTCTGGAAAGAGAGGCAGGGGAGGATTTCCCTCTTTAGGACAAGGTAGACTGAGGCACTACTCTCAACTGCCTTTTGCAGGAGCACAGCCCCTGAGAGCATGCTGACAGTGGTGCTGGTGAACTGGCACACAAGGCCAATGGGGTGCGATGGTAGACTTGTGTGCTTCCCTTTCAGCTATCAGACAGTTCACCTGAGTTCAGAAGGATGCTGCCCCAGCATCTATAGCTGCTTAGTTTGTTCTGCATCATAGTCTTCTAATCTATGCTTTGGATACTGTGAAGGTGTTTTACCCTGGTAGAATGTGCTAATTCTAAGGAACAAGTGACCACATACCTCACTTTAATGTGTAACATTTTGCAACCTCAAATGTTTTTCTGCATTAAACAGCAGAATTGTGGACATTTCTGTTCCTCCGTGCCTATTTTAAAACCGAACTGGAAAGTGTGGCAAAATATGGCTTCTACTGAGAATGCCAATAAATAAATTCAACGCCAGCAGCTTGAATACAGAAAGACTCCTATAGCTGTAGAAAATCAGGATTTCACACTAGCTGTGGCAAAACTCTATAGAGAGGCAGATAGCAGAGTGGGTCAAGTTTGGAACAAATGAAGAGAAGGAGCAATGCGTTTGAAACAAAACAGAAGTTTTTGACCTATGAAAGCACATGTGATTTGGGACACAGTGGGTACATGAAACTTCAGGCAATGCTGTCTTTTGCACACAGCTATTAAGGAAGGCAGCAGGTAAAGAAGCCAGCAGAAACAGCTGTCAGAGTTAAGAAAGATCCATCAGCAAAGGTGGTGGTGCTCTTGAAGCACTAGAAAATGTTGCTGTGAACTTGATGGTGAAAGTGTCTATGATTAGGACAAGGCTATGACTTCAGAGGCAAAAGTGAGGAAGGGACCACAGCAGAAAGAGAAGTTAGCAAGTAACACTTGTGAATGCTCTTTGCTGAAAGTGAGGACATGACTAGTCAATTACTGCTCTGTATCTCTAATTTCTTTAAATGAATGCAAAATTTGTAGAGTTTTGTTCAGGAAACTCTCAATCAGATTCAGAATCAGTGCAACACTGTCAAAAACATACCCTAAGAAAGAAATGCCATGGTATTTTTAGTTGTTCATTTTCCTTTCTTTTTCTTTGCAGAAACCATCCCTCACAGTAATGGTGGAAATGCTAACAGTCACTATTTCTCTAACCCTAGTTATCATACTCTAACTCAATGCACTACTCCACCTCATGTCAACAACATGGACAGACTGACCCTGGCAAAGGTAAAGCATAAAAATCTGGATGCTTTTGTGTAAATTAGCCTTTGGTTTATTTAACTTTGTTCTCTAATGTTTCATATTTAGCTTATTTTTGCTTTCCGGATTATAACCTGGAAATTCAGCAACTTACCAGTTTTGGTTTCTATTGCTTATATTTCTTTGAAATAGGCAAAAAACAATCAGCTGTTTGTGAACCTTAAAAATGTAGAACCTGGAAAACGAGGCACCATCATGGACTACACAGGAACATTGCCTGCAGACTGGAAACATGGTGGCTACCTCAATGAGCTTGGTAAGGAAAAAAAAGAAAGGAGAACATGAATGTTACTCATTGTGCTTGGGGTGGATTGGAAAGCAGGGATGTTTTCCTAGTTCTCCACTTAGGTAAATGCCAGGCTTGTCAGGCTGTGTGTGAGGTTCAGGGTTATGGGTTTGACCTTCCTTTAAGGCAGTACTCTTAGAGATAAAAAAGTGACCCCTTGTGAGGAACAGTAAATCAGTCTGATACACAGTGCAGACATGATATGCAAAAATTCTCATATTATTTCAAGATTTGCTTATTAATTAGTGACACAAAAGAATGGGTGTTGTACAATAAGGGTCTGCTTTGGCAAAATTATGTATTCTTATTAAATAAATGAGAGGTTGCATATATTTTATTTCTTTTTAATCCCCACCAAATGGAATCAATTATTTAAAACAGAGTTCACATCATTTGAGCTGATTCAGATGTAAATTCTAGGAGCATCTCCTAGCTGAGCCTCCTGTTTGCTAAAAGACAGAGCATTGTCCTTAAGAAGAAAAATTCCCGAGAAGTGGTTAGAGTTGCTCTATCCTGCTTTATGCTGTCTTTTGCTGTTTTTTCATCCTTTCCCAATCTCATGCATTCCAAAAAGGCTGGATAGCACTGGTCATATCTCAGACCAGTGAAAGTCTTAAAAGAGACTTTCAGTGCCAGTATAATTTAGATCATTTAATTACCTTCATTTCTAGTCCTTATCAGCATGAGATTCTGGGAATCAGAACAACAGTATGGAGCACTATTTTTTTCCTGCTCATCCCCAGTCTTGGTCTAACTACCACTCAGGCTCGGACCTGTTGATTTTTTTTTTTAGAAGGAGGTTTCAGTCATAATGCTCAATGTTTTTCTTCACATTTTCTTTTCTAGCATTTGTACTAGCACTTAAGGCTCCTAAGAGATACTGGCTGTCGTTAACCTACTGCAGTAGATCTTGAGTAACAGGGAACTTCTAGAGGACTGGATGAATGCTGCTATTATGTCTGTTTTCTAGAAGATCTAATGGGATTACTTGAGTAACTAGTGTGGTGACCCAGGCATTAGTCTTGGCAAAAACAACAGAACAACTGACATAAGATCTAATAAATAAAGATGGGGTAGGAGTAAAATTAATTGGTTCAGGTGTCCTCAAATAATATGACTTCATTCTTGGAAATGATTAATTTTGTGTATATATTGTATAGACAAAATTATTTTAGGCTTTTGTTAGGCTTCTAGCATAGTACCACAGTAAAATCTGATTAAAAAATTAGCACTCCATAATATCAATCAAAGCTATTTGAATGGATTAGTAACCAGGTAAGTGCCAAGTCTCTAAAGACAGTTGTGAGGCGTTACTGATTGATACCGTTTTATATTGGAATTTATATTGAGAGAAATCTGTTGCTAACAGAAAATTGCAAAGCTGTAGACTTAGGTGATGAGTGTTTAGGCCATTCCTGCAGGTCAAGGGACTGGAACAGAGTGACCTTGGACAACTCAATGGGAGTGATTAACTTTGGAAGCGAAGTACTGAGAATTGGAGTGAACTTTGCATACTGTCTGATTTTCAGGTCAAGATGGCATGCCTTCCTGGGTAGATACAGTACATATAGGCAAAAAATATGCTTTCCTCAAACAGAGTTAGTAGACTTATTCGAGAGTAACTGGGGGAAAGGTAATGGCCTGTGACATATATGAGGTCAAACTAGATAATTTAATGGTCCCTAATGACCTTAACCACCTTCTCTGTTCAGGAAGCTACTGTTTGAAAATGTGCAATCGGATAGTAACAATGCTTCTGTAATCCTATACTGGGTAGTTCCACAGTGCTTGTAAGAGAATTGTTCTGCTAAGGTAGAAATTAGTCCCAAAGAAATTTTTAAAGCTTTAGAAACTGTTACTTAATAAATTTGCTTTAATTTTAAAACTACTCTGTTTTTTTATATCATTTTTCTCAGGTGCTTTTGGACTTGACAGAGGATATTTGGGAAAGTCCTTGAAAGGTGAGGTTATTTTCTGATGCATTTAGATGCATGGTCAGTATAGGACTGCATGATTACAGGCCTGCAGTGCTTAATCACATTCACTGCAGGCCTTTGGAAAGGATATCAACATTTGAATACACAGAGAGGAATGAAAAGCTTTGGAAATTCAAGGTAGTGATGATATTTTGATCTTTTGAATTATCCACTTTTCTCATAAGACTCTATACTGGACCATACTGGTGCATGTCACTATTTTTGTTATATGATGAAAATATGCCAAGGGTGACTAGGATGCCTGAATATCCAAACAAGGAAAAAAGTGTAGCTCAGTCCGTATGAATAATCAGTTAAATATGTAGACAAAAGCAGCTGTTTTGTCACCTTGTGTATGATACAGGACAATTAAGCTGAAGGAGTGATTTATTATGCTTGATATTTCCTGGTTTTGGAGGATTAAGGGAAGCCCGATTTAAAATATCTTAAAGAAGTCACAAAGTTATGAGCATCTATCCACTGACAGGTCCACCAAGGCCAGTCTCATTCTCAATATTTAGTCTGGGGAATAAGCTGAGAAAGCCTCAGCTCTAAATCTTAAGTAACACAGCATACCAAAAATGACACGGAGAGCAAAGTAACACAGACACCACAAAATTTCTTCCCAACATAAAAAACCAGGTCTTCTCTTAAACTACTGTTATCTGTCCTTCAATTAAATCCTGAATTGATGAGCCACCTGATGTCTCCTTTTCAGCTCTCCAATGTGCACCTTACAGAAACAAGAAGATGGTTACTTTTTTAGTGTGGCTGCGTACTCAAACTTTCCACCAAATAGGCCATCCCTAGAGTCACCTTACCATCTGCCCAGACATTGCTATTTGGAACAGTCTTAGATCACTTATTTTAATAGTGTCCTGAGTTCAGCACTTCAAAAGACAAAAAGTATTCTGAAGTGCCTATCAAATACTGCTTCTGCATGTTATCTGTATCTAATGCTAGCTACTGTTTTAACCAGAATTGAAAGTGCTCAGACTTTGTAACAGGAACTTGCTGATGGCAAGATCAAGCCCATAAAAGAGGACAGGAGTAGAGGTGCTTTCATCAGTTGCTGTATAACAATTTTGAAGTGTTATGACTGGCTTCCATTTAAATATTCATTTATGAGTGACTTCTTTGAACTCAAAATTAAAGAATGCCCTGTTTAATAGCAGTGTCCATAGTATGTAGCATGCTTGAGAGAGTAATATGTTTTTCTTTTTGCAGATCTAGTGAAGAACTCAGAATACAACTTAAGTAATTGCTCATTAAGTAGTTCTGAGAACCCATACGCTACTATAAAAGACCCACCAGCTCTTGTACCAAAAAGTTCAGAATGCGGATATGTTGAAATGAAGTCACCAGCACGCAGGGACTCCCCATATGCTGAGATTGCTGGCTCTGCTTCAGCCAATAAGAACGTCTATGAAGTTGGTGAGTACGAAATCTACTTCTAGATGTTGAACATTAAGAACAAAGAGCACAGGACTTTTTTTTCTGTGAATCAGTTTAATCAAAACACATGAAAAATATCACTGAAAAAAAATGATAATGTGCTCAGATTCTATTTTCTACTCAAAAGCTATAACAACAGTCTCGTTCTTTTGAGATAAGTGGTGTAATTCACAAGAACAGAGTTTGAAATGCTTTCATCTCTGTTCTATAACCTAGAGGTACCTCTGAATTTCCCTGGTTTGAAAGCCTTTCTTTGAACAACAGTATAACAGAAGCTCAGCATTTCATTGCAATATAATTCAACTCTAGATTAGGCTGTTAAGTACAGAACACAGCTGAAGTAAGTGCATGGGAGAAATAGAAAAGATCTATTTCCTTCTCTTGATCAAAAAAACTGCATCTTCATCCACAGACACAGTATTTCTCTGATACAGGTCCTATCTAGTTACTGCCTTACTGTAGTTACAGGAATCTTTGGGGTCTTGTGGAATGGTAGTTAGACAAATGGTCTCTGGTCTGGAATAAAGTGTATGTCACATATGATAGGATGTCTTTTCTGTCCCCAAGTAGAGATTCCTCTGAAATCCATCAATATCCTCATTGTGTTTTTAAGGATTTTTATAAAATCTTGATTAAAAGCCCCAAATTTGGGCTTTTTCTTAGTTTGTCCACAAACAAAGAATAGATGCTGGTCCACTTGCTTCTGTCAGTGAATATACTCATGGCAGGGCCCTGCTGCAAGCCCACAGGTATAACTTAGTGTAAAGCCAGAACACCTTAACATCAGCCTGTGTTTCTACACCTGCATTTCAGGACACAACAATGGCAATCAATCTTTATATTGCAGCAGAAAGGGGAGGATATTTTGTAACGCAAACTGAAATGAAATACAGTGTTTGCCTTCTGTTTGCCGCTTGTAGTGTTGAATGTGTGTGCTCTCTTTTATCACAGAACCTACAGTGAGTGTTGTCCAGGGAGCATTCAGCAGCAGCGGACGTTTCAGCCAGGATCCTTATGATCTTCCAAAAAACAGCCATATTCCATGTCATTATGACTTGCTACCAGTTCGAGACAGCCCCACACCCTCTACGAAGGAGGTCAGCAGTGAATGACCCCAAAAGCTGAGTTGTAGCATAGTGGGACTCTGAAGGGGCAAAGTGGCATGGTTGTGCTCCTTTCTCTACCACCATATTTGGCTCCTAATCTGTCCAGCAGACAATTGCTGTACATTAAACAGAATCTCAACCTGAGGTTTGTATTGTGCATACAGGTGACAGATGGACAAATGCCACACTCTGGGGATCCTGATCATTCTTCTTTTCATGGCAGTAAATTTTATAGAAACAGGTATGCAGCACATTTATACTGTAATATATTGGCTTAAAAATACTAGTTTGCAGATCAGTTTTGATAACATCTCATTTCAGCGACTTAGAACATAAACATCATGTTTGTCACGTTTCATAGTAGAAATACTCCCAGGACAGTGCAATTTTCCAAATACTACTTCATGCAGGTGATCTGATTCACTAGTTACATAGAAGAAAAACTGCCTTGCCAAATTTTACCTTCTATTCTGATCTTTAGTCAAGACATATTAAGAAACAAGATCAGATGGGGATAAATAAGCACAATATTGCAATTGTTTGGGAAATCCATCATAAGGCTTTTTTGTCCATTACTGGTGGTGGGCATACCTTGCTTGAATAGTTTTGGAGATAAAAGCATTGCATACATCAATATTCTATGATGCCTCAATATCTCTTGGTACTGCAGACCAAGCACCAGTCTTCAGCAAATCTTTTGCTACTGTTCAACTTCATATGTTGTAGTTCTGACTACTATTTCTGCCATACACAGCTAATAATCCATAACATATCAGTAGTTAACTTCATAAAATATGTAAACGAAATCAGTTTATTTTTGTCACCATGGACTGATTATGTAAGGAGTGGACAAAGGTGATGACTGCTGTAAATCTTAACTGCAAGGGAAGGTTTACATTTTATAAACAGGTAGTAATAATGACTGTAATATAGGAAAAAAATAGTAAAGTGTTCTGATTTTTTTTTTCTTAGAAATAACTAAGCAATCTCTGTGCATACTTGCTAAAAAGGCACCTTTTCTTTTTTATAGTTGATGTAGGAAAACATATGCTTAAGCTGGTCTTTTGCATTGCTAATAATGTGACACTAGTGCCCCCATTCTTCATTAACTTGTGTCTCCATTTTTATGCTGTGTGTCTGTGTTTCTAGTGATCTAGCTTGTAATTGCAGAAATATTCTACTGTTTGTCCATTTCTTTTTCATTTTTGCCAACTGGCCTTTACTTTGTCTGGTTAAAGGGACTTCTGGGCAGAGGGAGAGTATTGAAGCAAGAATTCATGTCATACTGATGTCTGTCAGAGATGGTTAGCCAATACATAGTAGTTTAATTTAATGAATTAATTGGGAAAAAAAAAGTCAAGGTGTTTTTGTTAAGGATAATAACAAGAATGCAGAAGAAAAATAAAAGACAGTCCCTCTTTACATTTTAGCTTATTCTGTTGACTACATGTATGGAGACCATCTTTCCAAAAGATTCCTTTCTCTCTCTCCAAAACAGCCTGTTACAAACTACACAATTGGGTGGAAATTAAATTTGCCAAGGTACCATCCATTGAAGCAAAATTGTTCCCCAGACACGTCAGCCTTAAAATGAAATGGCTGATATAAACTGGACATTCTCTTTTGGTGAAAAGTTACCTTTATAAAACTAAAAACGATGTTGCAGTATGATGTCAGTATAATGTGGCTGCTCACGTCAGCAATGCTACCTGCTAATACGCTTGTAACATAACCCCAGCAGGCTTTTCCACCCTGCCCTGGCAGTAACTCTAGCTTCCTGTGGATAGCTTGTCCCAGGGGCCAGCATATCCCTGATTGAAAGGGAAAGGATACAGGTGGTTGCATCATATGGCATGGAATGGAAAGCACTAATCCTTTCTTCTTTCTGTGTTGGCATCGCATTTTGGCACGTGAGACTTGTGATATATCCTACAACCATGTGAAGGGCAGCCAACAGGACAAGAGTTTGGTGTATGTGCTCACCAGCTTAGCAGAGGGAGTGCTATGACCGTTTTTGTCTTTACATCTAGATGCAATACAGTCTGAGACAAAGAATTATCACTATTGTGACAGCATTGATGTATTTCTAAGGAACTCACAACCAGTTGCCTTTGGAACACTAAATGCAACAGAGGATCAACTGGAAGAAAAACTGAAAACACTTCTGGAAATTTGTTTTAAAAGGAGCCCCAGAACTAAAATGGAAATACAATTTTCTTTTATTTATTGCCACTGAAGTGGAGATAAATGAGAGATCTGCATCTGAAAACATTGTTGAGGATGTTCCCGAGCCTGAGAATGTACATGCCTGTATGAAGTGCCCCGTAACATTCTTAGTTCTTGCCAGCCATGAGCCCTGGCTGTTTTGCAATTCCCTGGGGATTTCTTGTATATCCTTGGAATAAATAATTTTATTATCTTTGGATTTTGCAAGTACAGAAATGAACAACAAGATTTCAAAAGCCAGTTACCATATAATCCCTTCATAATACAAAGTATTGATTGGGTTTGTGTGCATATAGATAACGTAGAGCTACTGGTATATACATGTGTTTGTACTGTGTGAAACAGACTTTAAAATAAAAGCTTTCTTCCCTGAAGCCATGAATAGAAAATGCTGTATTTAGCAATTGTGAGCTCAAAAAAATTTATTTTCTTATTCTGTGTACAATTTGGAGACCACTAGATAAATTGATCTTCATAATATAAACAGGGTGTTTTTATATTAAAAAAGTGAAGAGCTGAATAAAGTATGTTTGTTTGAAAAATTCCAGAATGTCACATATCATCGAGTGATATATTCAGCTAAGTATTCATGAAAACAGATGAGTTTCTGAAAATTTTGCCTATTCTGTATGCTCTAAATATACACATTACCAAAGTCTGCCTTTCTATATGTGGGTAAAGCTCCTGCTGTGTTGTCAGCATAAGCAACGCCTACGTATATCTGAGCCAGATCTGCAGTACATATAGGTCAAGTAAACGACTTGTGAATCTAAATCAGTGAATGATCGCTGGTAGACTCTCAGAAAACAGATTGCTTGCAGGAGTAATATATTCTTATTAAATGATAGCTGTGTATCATCCCAGAGTGAAAAAGCACATGGGACTTGCATTAGCAGCCCTGCTGTCTCTTCTATGGCAAGAGAGGCTTGCTCTGGAGTACATACTGCTCTCAACTTCAGAGACCCCAACTCAGTCCTCATGACTGTCACATAGCCCTTTTTGTAGATGCCAGTATGCTCTTTAGAGAACTTAAGTATTTCTGAACATGGATACTATATTGTGGTGGGATATAATGATTTTAGCAAACGCCATCTACTCGGTGTATCTTCACCACAGACAAGAATGGAAAGAGATGCCTTGCCTCTACGTATTCGCATTACAGTAGTGAGAAACATAGTATTGAAAATGGAGATAGCTATCCCTAGCAACTTGCTATCAGTTTAATAAAGTGCAAAATTCTGCACAAAGTTAATAGCTGATATTAAAGTAAGTAGTGAGTGTAACCTTTAGGTTTTAAATAATGTAGGCATATTAATTTTGGTCATTTAGAAGCAAAATGAGCCTCAAGACTTTTTACTCCATAAAAGATTTTTAATCACAACACAGAGTTACAAATAAAATTTGTCCTTATCTTGATCTACCCAGAGAACTTCCATTAAATTTAATTGGAGCTGTGCATGCAGATTACAGGGGAAAGAAGATCTCATTGTTCTCATACTTTCTGCTGAGACAATCTGCATAGTCAACTTAATATTGAAGTGAAGTTAGGAGAAAACAAAATCAAAAGTGGAGAATGTATTATTTAAAATATATTGGATTTTCCAAGTACTGTGACTACAATTGATTTTTCTATTAGATATGTGTTCAAATAATAATCCTTATACTGAAGCTCTAAGTCCAGACTGAAGAATACAGTGCTAATTTTGACAAAAATGCTTTATATTAAAGAATGTATATATAGTAGTTTAACTGACTGAAAACAAATGGGTGCATGTTTATTAATTACTGTACAGAACATCTTGGCATTTGGTACACTCATACTAGTGCTAGGGCAATGAAACTAACTCTTCTAACTTCATTTTTTCAGCCCACAAGACTTCACTTTGATACAATTGAACTGTAATATATTTTTAAAGAAAACCTATCAATTATGCCTGGCTTCTTTTCTTAGCAGTAACAAAAAAAGTGTTTTGTTGTGAAAATATGTCTATTTTCCAAAGATGACTGATGTTCATCATTCTGCCCTTCACTACCAATTATTTCACTTCACATACCTGTAGGTTAATGTAATAAAGTTTCTAATGAAAGATGGGAAATTCCTTGAAATGTTTTCCTTTGTTTTTCATTTGCTTAGAATGGATCTTGAAATAGCTTGAGAAACATAACAAAACATTATCCTTGCCCATGCTGGACCACCAAGTAATGAATTTTACTTTCCCTCTTAATAGAAAGCAAGTAGTTTATGAGACGCTTTGTGGAAAATCAAGGCTGATTTTCATCTGCTGAACTTCTGTGATTACTGTCTGTCCCTGCAGGAACTAATTCTGTAAACGGGACAATTCTTTCAAGCCTGTCTCTCAAATAATTAAAGCTTTAACCTTGAGAAAGATGGGGAGCTGAGTTGCCAAAAGCAAGGCATTTCCCCTTTTTAGTAGGATAATAGCCTTGGATTAACCATTAAAAAGCCAGTAACCAAGGTACAAACACAGCATAAAAGGGGATAATATATTGTAATTTCTGTTTTGTAACTCTGATTCCCTAAGACGAATCTAAAACACTGTCTACAGATAGGTGGTGTGGGAAATCATTCTTTAGTATCACAGTTTAATTAAGGATGAGATATTTAACATTAAGAACTAATCACAGAATCATAGAATGGTTTGGGTTGGAAGGTGTCTACCTTTAGCCAGTACCCAGGGCGAAACCATAGCAGTTATTTTACCACCCGGTGCTCCCTCCCCAGCTGAGAAGCAGAATCAGGGGGAAAAAAGGAGAAGCCCCATGGTCTGAAGTAGAAACAGATTTAATGCAATAACAAAACTGATACAACAACCAACATAAAGTATGAAAGGGTCTACTCAGTCCAGTCCTTGATGTTGACAGCAGGAACAGAAGACCACAAAGGAGGAGCCCCAGGGAGAAGAGGAACTCCACCCTCACTGAGCTCCCTCCTTTTAGGAGCATGACTAGGTGATGTGGGACACACCTGTGAGTCAGCTGCCTTCATTGGAACTCCCAGCTGACTCGGGGCTACTCATGATTATGGAAAAATACTAAAGCAGTTGTGTACATTTGCAATAGGAAATATATACAGCCAGCAGAAAGAGGCTAATATAATAGTTTAGAGTTGCCAAACAGGAATGCTTAGTAGGATAAGGGAAAAACTGAGAGACTCACCCTTGGGGGATGGAGCAGGTGGGCCTGGGTGATCAGACAGTGTTGGCTAAGAGGCCCAAGGACAATAGTCCCTCAGGAAGGAGGGACTGATAAGAATCACAATGCTAATCAAGGTGTCCCAGGGACCAGAACAGACTGGTCTGGATAGTAAAGCAAGCAAAGGTGAAAAGGACACCACGAGGAAGACTCGGAGCCTTCCTCCTGAAGACCCCCGAGGACGACCACCAGGATGCACCGCGCAGGCGCAACCGGGTGGAGCAAGGGGCGTGGAATATTATAATGATTTACCTCCCTGAGACCCTCCCAATGATGCAATCCTCATTCCCACCTGATGTAAACTTACGAATATGCAACACTTCAGGCTGTAAAAAGAGCACACTGCTGGCTCCAGGTGGGCTCGTTAGGAGGAGCGATCCCCAGAGTCCCCAGATCCGCAATAAACGAATACCTGCTGCTAAAGATTTTCATCTTTACAGTTATTTCAAGACACAGATTTTGCGCTAATCACTCACGGCCTGCCTGCATGGCTGGCCCATGGGTCTGTGCCTGGGGAACCAGGACACCATTCAACACAGCATACCATACCAGCATCATACCAGACCATGCATGCAATAAATACACACACAACATACATTACATACAATAACATATATTGAGTTAATGCATTAAAAACCACAAGCCATACCAAACTGTGAGAAACATGCTCACAACATTTTAATAAAATTTATCTGGGGACAAAGTTGGTGGAGCAAAAGAACAGCGCTGGGCACATGACAAAAGTCAGAGGCATGCCATCTACAAGGTTGACTAGACACTTATACACTTGTTGCCTTAGTCTAGTACATATTCATTACAATTCTGGGAAGGGGGGGGTGGTCTTCCTCCCTGTAAAAACCCTTCACCCTTGCAGTTGTTGGAGAGATGTCTCTGAGAGTCCTTTCCATGATTTTTAGGCCTTCTCTTCCATATATGTTCCTGTCTTAGCTCATCTTTTTGGTTGTTAAAGCTCACCAGTTTCTCATCTTGGTCTCAACTGGTCCTTGTATATTTACCTGAATCCTTCAGGAGGTGCCAGCCACCTGTCAGAACCCCCCTGCTGGGGCAGATTTGCTTCAATCACCCAAAGCGGCTATAAAGATAAAATCAGAGTCTGGTTTTCACATTCCTGTGGTCAAAGCTTACATAATTCATTAGCAAACTACAAAGGAAATTTACACATGTATTAGCAAACTAGCTACAGTAGAAAAGAAGAAATATGATACAAACTTACATGTTTCAGTAGAAAAATACAAAGTTACAAAGAAGGATATAAAATTGCATGTTTCATTTCTTTTAAGCTTATCAAATTTAATAGCTATACAAGCAAGCAATTTCTGTTATTTGAGAAAGCAAAATTAATAACCTCTGTGCTTTTTCTCACACAAACTACCACAGCCACACCAAACCACCTCCAGCCACACCAAACTCGTGGGTGAACAAGAAGCTTATGAGAGACTGACCATCTTGAAACATGCAATTTTGTTAAACTTTGATTGCAGAAGTGTGAAAACCAGACTCTGGTCTTATCTTTATGGTATTGATTTAAACCTGCCTCAGCAGGGAGGTTCCAACAGAAATATGACCCAGGCCCAGCTGTGGCTGGCACCTCCTGAAGGATTCAGACAAACACACAAAGACCAGCTGAGACCAAGATAAGAAAGAGCTGTAACAACTGGAAAGATGAGCTAAGACAAGACCATATATGGAAGAGGAGGCCCAGAGTTCATGGAAAGGACACCCAGAAACATCTCCCCAACAACCACAAGGGACAATCAGAGAACACCAAAAGTTTCCCCCCAGGACACCTGAGAGACTTAAGATACAGGTGTTAGGGGAATATAAGCTTGGAGTGATGCTCTCAGCAGTGACAGTATATATCGACACCCATTGATAAGCCTAGAGACTGGTGGTTATGTCTCAACATTGGCTGTGTTAAGCTTCGCGCACCCAGTGCTGTACTATTGTGGGGGACTGCCAGGCTCAGCATCCCCCTTCCTGCATCTCAAAGACAGATACCACAAACTGGATGCATTTGTTCTCAGCATCCTCATTCCTGCATTTGACGGGAGATAA
Source organism: Podargus strigoides (assembly GCA_028020825.1). Lineage (NCBI taxonomy): Eukaryota > Metazoa > Chordata > Aves > Caprimulgiformes > Podargidae > Podargus > Podargus strigoides. The sequence goes on along the minus strand of CM051663.1, from coordinate 91,038,064 downwards.
GCAGGACAATTCCCCATTCCAATTCACACGGATACTACAAACAGGAGGCATCAGTGCGCATGCTCCAGCAACAAGGAGGTCTCCAAGAGGAAAACGAAGGAGGGATGAGGATTGCTCCTAACGACCCTCGAACGACCCCTGGAGTGATACCTGGTGCCTGCACCGGTAGGCCGGACGTATGCAAACCAGCATGTGGCAGAAACGCCCACCCAGAGTCAGTGTGTAGAGAAAGAGACTATATCTAACAACAGCTCACAACTAATTTGAAGATCTTCCCCACCAATCTACAACGGGACTTGCAAGACGTCACTGGATCCGTGGTGGTAACCCCCCCCCCCCCCCCCATCTCTTGCAACACTGCTTATTCTTATATCCCCTTCTTTCCTATCGCTCGTTAATTTTCAAGTGCACTCAACTTTATAATAAACCATAGAGACTCTGTGACATTTGACCTCGTTTGTGTCTTAATTTCACCTCTGGGATCAAAACAAATATCCCTTGGCCCAAACCAGGTCAAGACCAAGCTCCTGGACAGGTTGCACAAGGAACCTGTGGATGCTCCATCCCTGGCAGTGTTCAGAGCCAGGCTGGATGGAGCCTTGAGCAACCTGATCTAGTGGGAGGTGTCCCTGCCATGGCAGGGGGGTTGGAACTAGATGATCTTTGAGGTCCCTTCCAACCCAAACCATTCTATGATTCTATGAAACCACCACGAGCTGCACCAAGCCACCATGAGCCACACCAATAAACACCCACCAGAGCCAGCCGAGTGCTGCCTGTGACCCAGTGGGAGGAAGCAGGGCAGGCCACAGGGCTGGCCAGCACTGCTGGGCTGTGGGGAGAGCCCGTGGGACTTTGTCCTGCAGCCTCCCAGGGAGGCACAAGGTCTTACCAAGTGAACCCTCTGGTCAGAGATGTCTGCTCCAGGCAGAGCCTCCTGAGAATGCCCTGGGAAGACATGGCCGAGTCCTCAGGGACTGGTGTGAAACACCAGTGCTGAGCACAAGAGAAGAAATGGGGGGATGGAGGTGGCAGTGTCACTGTGGTAACCCCAGACATGTACTGGGGCCACAGTGCTGCCAGGAGAACTGCTATGGGCGAGGAGGGCCCTATGGACAGTGACCTCACCTAGCAATGGGTTCTGTGGTCAACAGAGATGTCCCAAGCAAGACTGTGAGATCAATCCTAGTGACAGATTGTGACCTGGACTCCCTTGCAGCTTGTATTTGGGTGGTGTGTCTCTCCCAGCCACCTTGCACCCACCCGAGCAGCCTTTGGAGCAGCTGCTGCACTCCGGGCAAGGGGACAGCAGCTACAAGGAACACATGGTTGGCGTTACAGCCTGCAGGCACAGGAGAGGTCAGCTGCTTCCAAGGCACCACTTAGGGACTGGAGAACATCTTGAAATACATTTAAATAATTTTAAAATTAAATATTTAATTAAATATTTAAAATCATTCAGGAAAGTCAATGGCTGCTGCAGCACTGGTGAGAGGTAGTGCCTCGACATCCCCAGCTCCTGCAGCCCACTGCAGCATGCGGAGAGCATGGCCACGGAGCGGGATGACTGCTGTCTAACACACCTGGACACCTGGGACAACACAGCCTACGTGATGTCATGCCTCCACCAGTTCTGTCACACGTGCATCCTGTGGCGGGCTGACAGCGAGCCCCAGTGCCCCCTCTGCAAACGAAGGATCCTCTCCACCGCGTGCTCGGTGTGGGCAGATGATGACTTTGAGGTGCGCCCTGTCACACTATCTGTGGTGCCACCAGTCGCCAGGCAGCAGGAGCTCATGGCCGTCCAGCTGCTCACAGTCCTGCCGGACAGAAAACAGGCTGTGGAGCACCAGCTGCCAGGGCTGCTCTGGGCAGCCTGCAGCCCAGCGCCTCGGGAGCAACTTCTCTGGGATCACCCAGCCCTCTGGCAGTCCCTTCTGCCCTGGGCACGTCAGGAGCGGGACTGCTCGCAGCCAGACACAGCGGAGGGCCTGGCCATGCTGACGAGCAGCCGGAGGGCAGCCCTGCAGCTGTCCTCATCCTGCCGCCTCCGGGCGGGGGTCTCCTGCCCGTGGCACAGCCCCCTGCGGCAGCCCTGCCGGAGCCGAGAAAGAGGAGCGCCGCGGCGGTGGTTGTTCGTGGGGCCCGGCTCCCAGTGGGGGTGACGTACGTGCAGCTCATCATTTGCGCAGCTGTGGGAACGAGCCCGCGCCGGGCAGAGCCCGCGGACCCGCCCTGCCCCCTCCCCGCGGCCGCCCGCGGACGTGGCAAGGCCTGCTCGCCGCCGCCATTCCGGGGGCAGGGAGCGCGCGTAGCGGCCGCGCGCCGCAAGGGGTGGGGGGGGCTCGCTGGCGCTCAGCCGCGCCGCGGGAGACGTGGCAGCGCGGGGCGGGGCCGGCGCGGCTGCTGGGAGCTGTAGTCGGCGGCGCAAGCGGTCGGTGCTGCCATTCATCGCAGGCAGGCCCGGGACGCGGCTTTCCCGCGGGGCGGGGAGGCAGCGGGCTCTAGCACTTGGACGCGGTGAGACTGCGTGTCGTGGGCTGCAGAGGGGACGCGTTGGCACCCGTCGTCCCCGGCGGCGGAGGGGGAGTGGCCGGAGGGCTGGGATGGGCCGGGCCGGGTGCTGGTGGCCTGCGGCGGTGGCCTCCCCGCGCTCCCGGGCGTCGGCTGCGGGTGTTGAGTGCTGCTGGGCGCCGGAGCGGCTGGGGCTCGGGCAGGTCCGGAGGTTCGAGAGGCGGGGCGGGGGGCAGCGTGGGAGGCTGTGGCGTGTGGGGCGGGGGGAGGCGGAGGGGCCGCTGAGGTGTTTCCTGGAGGCCGGGCGTGGGGGGATGCCGGCGGGGTCCGCGCCGCTCCGCCTGCCCTGCCGGGCTAGGCCGCGCCGTTGTGGCGGCCCGTCAGCGCCGGGGCCGTGCGGGGCGGCCGCCGGTCCGACCGCCGCTGTGCGTGTGGCTGAGCGCCTGGCGGCCCTGGGCCGAGCTCCGGGAGCCGTCCCGAGGCCTTCCGGTCGGCGCTTTCCCCTCTGGGCGGCCCGCCTGAGGCCCCGCGGTGTCGTCCCCTCACCGGGCTCAGCCCTGCAGAGCAGCCAGGCCCTGACCCTGCTGCGGACGCTCTGGCTTACTCCTCTTGTTCTGAACCGTCTCGTGCTAAAGGGCAGCAGCGGCTCCCGTCCTCCCTGCTGGCAGAAAGGTTCTTGGGGGCTTGTAAGGCGAGGGTCGTGGCCTGTGAGTGCAAATCACAGTCCTTGCAGCAAGGCTTCTTGTTGCCTCAGTGACCGATGGCATTGCAAACGCACAGGTGGCCCAGCATTCCATAGAATTTCCAGTTGGCTGGTTCTGGTACCTTGCAAGGTCCTGTGTACTGTTCTGCTCCTGTGAGTCATCCTCTGAGAGTTCGGATGTGTGGCCTCAGGGCGGTGCGGATACGTGGCCTCAGGGCTGTGCGTTCCAGCCTTGCAGCGAGGGGTGAAATGCTGCTCCTGGTGTAAGCCTGTGTGGTTTCAGCTTAAATTAGAATGACTGAGGATTTCCACTGTCACCCTTGAGGATCTGTTAGTATCTGACAGAAGCAGTGCTTCAGGAGGTTTATTAGTTATTATAATGTCTCTGGAGGTGGTGTTGAAGTGATTTGCCCTTTATTTATATGATTGATTTATTTTTATTGTCACATAAAAAAAGAGCATTATTTCTTTTGGGGAAGAACCTCTGAAGATGCTGGAGCTGTTGCCTCGCATCATACGATATTGGTGGAATGTGTGTGGTTTTGTTTGTCTGTTTCTTTGATGGTTTTACATAGTCATATGTAACACTGTATTCTAGATCAGCAGTTCTCTAACTGATCATCAGTGATCTGGAGCTAAGTGGTCTGTGGAACTCTATAATCTTTGTAATATTAAAAAAATAAATGTTTGACGGTAACAGTGTGTGTCATCTAGAACAAATCCCAAGGGTTGGCAACGGCACTAAGAATGTGGGAAACAATTCTCAGAGATTAGGAAGCTTTTAGAAAAGTGGAACTTTCTAATTTTTATGGTGTCTGTGGACTGCGATAACTCTGCAGTAGTCTCAAGAGAAGGTAACCCCTTTTGGCGTGCCTGGTGTTTCAAGGTATCTTGATACTGCGTTAGGTTTGAAGCATACTGAATTCTGCTTGGTAAACAGACTTTTTTTTTTTAAAGGTGAAAAAGTGATACAGGGGTTGTGATTAATATTATTTTATACTATGAATATAAAACAGGTATGGGAGAGTTCTGTTCTTTTTTTTCTTCTTTTTTTTTTTTTTTTTTCTTTCCTGATAACCTCCCTTTAAGGCTTTGGACTTTAGAACATGTCTTCTAACACTGGTTGATTAAACTGATGATCCCTCTCTGCCCTTCCTTTGGCTTCAGTGAGGCCTTGTATGTCCTCTGGGACCTATCTGCATCTGACAGACTGGAGTCTGAAGAAGGTTTTATACCTGACTACCTATGCGTAGCCTATATCCAGGCCTAAACTGTAGCAGTTGCGCTGTCGCCCGATGGCCCCTTGCCAGCAGAGAAGCAGAACTGGGGAAAAAAGAGAGAAGCTCCATGGGTTGAAATAGAAACAGATTTAATGAAATAACAAAACTAATACCAATACTAACATTAAGTGTACAAGCTTATACTCGGCCTCATCCTCAGGAGCAGCAGAAGGAGCAGGAGACCAAGAGGGAGGAGCCCCAGGAAGAGGAACCCTCACCCTCAGTAAACTCACAGAATGTTAGGGATTGGAAGGGACCTCAAAAGATCATCTAGTCCAGTCCCCCTGCTGGAGCAGGCATACCTAGATCAGGTCACACAGGAACGCATCCAGGCGGGTTTTGAATGTCTCCAGAGAAGGAGACTCCACAACCTCTCTGGGCAGCCTGTTCCAGTGCTCTGTTACCCTCACTGTGAAGAAGTTCTTCCTCATATTTATGCAGAACCTCCTATGTTCCAGCTTGCATCCGTTGTCCCTTGTCCTATCATTGGATATCACTGAGAAGAGCCTGGCTCCATCCTCATGACGCTCATCCTTTACATATTTATAAACATTAATGAGGTCACCCCTCAGTCTCCTCCTCTCCAAGCTAAAGAGACCCAGCTCCCTCAGCCTTTCCTCATAAGGGAGATGTTCCACTCCCTGAATCATCTTTGTGGCTCTGCGCTGGACTCACTCAAGCAGTTCCCTGTCCTTCTTGAACTGAGGGGCCCAGAACTGGACACAATACTCCAGATGTGGCCTCACCAAGGTAGAGTAGAGGGGGAGGAGAACCTCTCTCAGCCTACTAACCACACCCCTTCTAATACACCCTCCTTTTATATATTATAATGTGCTTGAGGTCAGTGATTATGATTAAAGATGAGAAGTTTAATAGCATTTGAATTTAGTTGTGGTTTTGTTTTATTTTAGGCTCTGTTTAGGGAACAGTTTTGCCTCTTAGGGTTCTTGGGTATCTTGTCATTTTTTTTGTATTATCAGGAACATCTGAAGCACAAGAAGTGGTTAATTAAAGATGACTGAAAACATGGCCTCATTATAAACTCTGAAGTATGACTTAGCAGTCAGTCATAGTGTGTTTTTATCCACGTGAAATTTGCTAATCTCCGTTTGTAGGTAATCTTATTGTTAATTGTTATTACTCTGAATTATAGAAATTCACCTGAAGAACGCTTTCAAAGTATGGTTACGTTGTTAAGATTATTGCAAAATGTTAGTGGAAATGTAATTACTTCCTACTAAACTTAAGTCAAAAGATGAATTATTTGCCAGTTCAACCTCTTAGTATCTAAATCAAATTATTTCATTTTTGCCTTTAGCACGAGCCCTGTTAAAATTTTCAGTCAGAACTTTAGCTTGGTTTTCCCTTCAATATACTCAGGCCTTGCATTTGGGAACTAGGTTAAAAGATGAGGTTCAGCTGGTGAGAAGTGTCGGATCTTGCACTTGAGTCGCAGCAACCCCATGCAATGCTACAGGCTTGGGAAAGAGTGGCTGGAAAGCTGCCCGGCAGAAAAGGACTTGGGGATGCTGGTCGACAGCAGCTGTCGAGCCAGCAGTGTCCCCAGGTGGCCAAGAAGGCCAACAGCATCCTGGCTTGTATCAGAAACGATGTGGCCAGCAGGAGTAGGGAGGTGATCGTGCCCCTGTATTCAGCTCTGGTGAGGCTGCACCTCGAATACTGTGTTCAGTTTTGGGCCCCTCACAACAGGAAGTACGCTGAGCTGCTGGAGCGTGTCCAGAGAAGGGCAATGAATCTGGTGAAGGGTCTGGAGCACAAGTCTGATGAGCAGCAGCTGAGGGAACTGGGGTTGTTTATGCTGGAGAAGAGGAGGCTGGGGGGAGACCTCATTGCTCTTTACAACTACCTGAAAGGAGGTTGTACATAGATGGGGATGAGTCTCTTTAACCAAGTGATAGGACAAGAGGAAATGGCCTCAAGTTGTGCCAGGGGAGGTTTAGACTGGATATTAGGAAACCTTTCTTGACTGAAAGGGGTTATCAGGCATTGGAACAGGAGTCTTCATCCCTGGAGGTATTTCAGAGATGTGTAGATATGGTGCTGGGGGACATGGTGTAGTGGTGGACTGGCAGTGCTAGGTTAATGGTTGGACTTGATCTTAGAGGTCTTTTTCAAAAAAAAAGAAAAAAAAAGTAGTCAAATATAGTTACCAGTCAACTAGGGACAGGCCTTGTGGGTATACTATATTTTCTTTCTGTAATGTAGGGGTTTAGCATTATCCCTATAATGTCTTCATTAGTGCTGTTGAGGTGGTTTGGGTTTGGTTTTTTTAACCAAATAATTGATGGAAGCCTAACAAAATTTATGCTTCTGTTTCTTAAAAGGGTTGTTTTAAGGATGACTGATATTGGGAATGTGGTTTTTCTATGCTTTTCTTTATTTCTTTTTTTCCATATCCCTTCTTTTTTGCTTTCATATAAGCATAGGACAAGATTCTCTTCTAGCTAAATGTGGCAAGATTATAAGATCTGTGACATCAATTTATGATCACAAATCACTAGATGGCAGTACTGCTGTTCTTTTCACCTAATTGCACATGCTTCAATTTTCCTGTTCTTCCTTTGTCTCTTCAATTTAGTAATACAAAATGTTCTAGTTTGCAAGAAGGCACAAAAGTCACTTCCTGAAGAAGCTGGACAGAATTTCCAGGTGCTACTTGCTGCAAATTATATGTTTGAGGCTTGGCCTATGAAGAATTATTTCTGTTACTATTTTTCTTTCTAAATCACTGAAAAGACAGTCCAGTTCCACACCCAGTAGTCATTAAGGATTTGTACGTTAATTTTGCTGGGAAGTTTTTCCTTGCAGCTTCCCTAAGGGAGGTTGGAAACCCTCGTTGGAAATTGTCCTGAGGACTGAGCACTGCTCACGTCTGTGGATTGCTTGGGTTTTTTCCACCCCAGTGCTTCCCAGTTTCTCACATATAACTGGTTTCATGTAGATTCAAGTGTTAAATCATGTATCCTGTAGGGTCTGTTTTAATTCTATGTAGTGCTGGATTCTTTCAATATGATGAGCTATTAGCTTCCAATTACACCTATTGTACTTCTTCCTTTCCTTTCCTCCTCCTGTGTATTATCTTTCTCCTTAACCTTCCCCCCCCCATTATTTAAGTTTTTTTCATGCAGCATGTGCAAACTGTAACTGGCTTATCTTGAAAATTCAGTGTATAGAAAGGTGTTATTTGTGCAGGCTTCATGTTAGTTCCTGCCAGGTCAGGACTTCACAATGAGATTGATGGTTGTGTGAGGCAATGGTAAGCTAAAGGGAAGAGAATATAGGCATTTAGGCTTCAGGGTTTTCTAATTGGCACGGGAGCGGGTAGATGGAAAAAAGTGAAGGAAAAAGTTGAGAGTGGGAGGAAAACACTAGAGACTATTGTGGTTGTGCATTGCTGGAGAGAACAGAAGAATCTGTCTACTCTTTCAGGGGAGAGGTTTTCTTTTCCCCAGCTAGTGGCAAAATGCCAGTTGATTATAGTGGACAGTGTATGAAAGAGTATGAGATGTATTAGGGACAAAGGATAAATTTTCAGCCATAACAAAAGGGAGATAGCAGTATCCTTCTGACGGAGCATAACTCTGAGGATATGCAGCTTACTGGGATGCATTGCCTGGGAGTGCATACCTGGACCTGCAAAGTCCAAGAAAATATAAGTAAGCCCTACAACTGGCAGGGTTCGCCTCTAAAACTTCCATCTCCTGGCCAGGCTGGATTTGCAGACGGTTGGCTTTCCCAGAGAGACTTAAAAGTGAGAGGAAAAAATGTGAAATGACTGATTTTTGGGGAGGTGGTTTTTTTGTTTGGTTGGTTTTTTTAAATTCCAAATTTAAGTTAGTTCCATGGGCTTTTTTATCATTATGTTGCAGCAACCAGCTCTTAATTTTTGTAAGTTTGGGACTGCTGTTCTGTTAAATGCTTGCTTTACTTTCCTTATTATACAGTTAAGAGAGAAAAGCAACTTGGATTTATTTCCATTTATACTTATTTATTTATATTTATACTAAAAGTTAGGAAACTTTCCAGGTGTCAGTTAGGTTACTTTTCAGGGCTTGGTTATTGTAGTTGCCTCCATGCCCCCTCTACCATCCCACCCCTTAATAGCTCTGTGGAGCTTTAAAAGAGCTTGTACAGAATTTTCGAAAAGCTGCTCTGTGGAACTTTCAGTTGTTTTACATGGCTGCAGTATCTATTTTAAGTAATAAACACCTCTTGGCAGTTTTTAATCATGACATTGGGTGAAATCAAGCAGCAGATTAAAAGTCTTGATAAAATGTTTCTAGGAGGTTTTGGTCAGTGATTACTTCAGTTACACAATGGAAAATTCTTTTCTTGCTTTGCAGTGTATAATTGGAAAAAGAATGACTTTAAAAATATTTCTGTGAGGGGGAATGTAAACTCCTGCAGCTTGATTAAAAGACAAAATCTTATTGCAAATTCTTCCGCTTAGTGAAGTTTAACAGAAGACTGCGGTTCCTTCCTAAGGGATGATGAGATATATTCACTCTGCAAGGAGAGTCTGTTCCCTACTAGGCAATTACTGGCCCATTTTACCCCATCTGAAGAGAAGCTTTTAAATGAATTAAAGAGGTACTCAGAACCTAAAATCCCTCTGTCATAAGAGTTTTTGTGAAGAGTTCTGCACATAAACCATGTTTGTTTGCTTTCTGAGGCTGGACTCAAAAGTTTAATCTTGAATCAGTTATGCAAAGCATATTGTTTTGTCAGAGGGACTTTGATTTCTCCTATGGAATTTTGATGATTTCATTTGTTTTTGAGACCCTTTATAAGCCTGTCAAGACTAAGACTGACATCCTAGTTTTTTGATTTTTCAGTTTGGTGATAACAGTAATTTTTCCTCCATATTAAACTGAAGAGTTTTATGTGCACTTAAAACAGCAATGAGGCAATGAGTGTGGTTTTCTTTTGTTGGTTTATTTTTGGAAAGGGAAGAAGACCCCTGTTTTTGTAAGTGAAGTGCTTTTTATATACACATGGCTGTTTTTACTCAACGCATTATCTAAGCCTTTTCCTCTGTATATTGTTAAAGGGAATAGGCTGGCGGTCCTCAGTAGCTGCTGAGGTAATGGATATGGTGGAAAGTATTTGAGTCTGTCTATTTTTCATAGATATAATTACTTTATATAGGATTTTTATTTCATTAAATTTTCCTTAAGAATTGTAACCTCAGGGAGTGGTACAAATCGTTGTTGTCTGGTTTGCCAGACTTGGAAGGATGCAGGGTTTTTTTGTTAGCTGCCTTTGCACTGAATAACAAAAATCTCCAGGTGTTCATTAAAGTCTTTTTTTGCCCCCTCTCCTCCTCTGAAGTACTTTTACATTAATTTGAGATTTTTTAATAAGCACATAGCTTTACTTTTCTAGAACTAGTACATTTTAAAGGTTTAAGCAAAGATGCTAAAAGATACTTCTGACATAATATGGCCTACAAAATAAAAGCCAAAATTTTCAACTACTTTCACTTGTGATAGTGTCACCAGAGCAGTATCGTATTTTATAGGAATTGTCTGTACTGGAAAACTTATTAATTGTAAATTAATTTTAATGTAATTTTATTCATGGTGGAAGTGATCTTCACCTGATTTCATTTGGCTTTTCTGGAGATTTATTTAGGTGATCCCAAAACACTTCTGTTTTAAGGTAGACAAGGTCATGGTTAGAGCTTAGGTCACAGATTTGGGGATCCTGGGCTGTTGCGAGCTATACTGCTGTTTGTGGTGTTCAGCAAGGTGCTTGTGCTCAGGTGTGATGCTCAGGAGCATCTGCTGAAGTGCTTAAGCCTTAGAGGGCTATGACTTCTTGGGTAGTCAGAGTTCTCACTGCCAGAAGCAGTGAGGCTTCGTTCCTCTGTCTTCGCTCTTGCCAGGTTTGGCATCCTGTTGTGCATCAGCTCTGAAAGTAACAGGTCCTTTGAGTTACTACAGCTCCAAAATGCAGCAAAATGCTACCCCATAGTTAAGTTTTTCTTGCAATAAGGTATGGGTTTGGGGATGTGTAATTACTTCTCTGTTATCTAAGTACCCCCAATATATATTAGGAGCAGTAACTGGGCATGCTCAGTAAGGTTTTTAGAAAGAGGCTTGGAATTTGAGGTATTATCACAGTGCTAAAAATGAAGGGAAGATATAGGAGAAATGAGACATACTGGATAATTATGTACTTGAGATCAGACAATGTTTTTCTTTTTTCTAGAGTTGACATTTGAATTACCTGCTCTGTTCAGGGATGTAAATCACTGTCTTGTGGCCTTTACTTTCTAATTTAAAATCTCTTCCCTTGTTATGCTCCTTTTTTCTCCCTCACAGCTTTTTGTATCTGACGGAAAATGATGGAAGAGAGTGGAATAGAGACAACTCCACCTGGCACGCCCCCACCAAGCACAGCAGGGGCGGCTGCTGCCACTGCTACACCTGTCTCATTAGGTACAGAAACTTCCTCAGCAACTTGGTAACATTTATTAATGTCTTTTGAAGCACAGCAGTTCATCCAAAAATGTTCCAATCAGCATAATTACAGTGCTCTTCTCCAGACAAATTGAAGAATTTAAATTGTTTCTTAATCATGAAAGTGTGCTTCGTATCTGACATACAGAATACTTTAAATATTTTTTTGTCCTTGAAACCTTTTTGAAGTCATGTGGATGCACTTGTGTTTTTTGAAGGTTTGAGGCCAGGGAAATAATACTTTCTATAATAAAACCTTCTACTGTAGTCCACAGTTAGAAGGAAGGAGTTAAAACCAAACAAATTTACAGTCTTGTAGGGGATAGTGGTAAACTACTTGGATAATCACTTGATTTTTTATACTGTGGGTGGTAATGAAAGCACTTCATCTGATTTTTCAAGAATCTGAGCACCATATTCTGAATACAAAATATTTAATTTTCTGGCACATCTGGTATTGTTATCTTGAGTCACACTAGTGCAGTGGACTCCACAGTGGGGTGCCCTTACCCCACGGAGCGCGCAAGGCAATCCACTGGAGTGTGGAAGAAAATATTAGAACTTCATTAATATTTATTTTTATCTAAAAATAAGAAAGAAATTAAGCTTTACTAATATTTAATATACTGCTTGACACTGATGCCCTCACTTGGTTGATCCATATGTCAGATGTTCACATGTCCTGAGGGAAGAGTGGGGGTTCCACAGTGCAAAGGGTTGACACTCTCATTCGTTTGCTCACTTTCATCATATTGTGACACCTTATAATTTGTGTGCCTGCTTAAGCAGATTTATGGATTATGTTATCTAGTTTTAACTATACTAACCCTCACAAAATGGACAAGTGACTTAAAGATTCCTCCAAAGAGACCACCAATTAAAAATACTGGTAATAATGCACGCACAAGCAAACAACAAGAAAGAGCTGACACTTCTCTGACTCCTAGTATGAGCTCCTTGCCATTGTTTTTACCTCATAATATGGCTAACAATCTAATCAGATCTGACAAAAAGTTGGCCAAAAAAAATTTCAGTTTTCAAGACTATTTGAAATACAAATTTATTTTGTTAACGATGTTAACAATAATATGTTTCTATATATGCTTATATTGTTAACGATGAACCTTGCCTTAAGTGTACAGTGTGCCTTGAGATATTAGCTAACGATAGTATGAAGCCGCTATGATTAGCAAGACACTGGAAAACTAAGCAGAATATGAAAACAAACCTCTACATTTTGCAGTACTTAAGTACTCAATGCAGTACTTAAAAAAATTCAGTAATCTTAAGTCATTAGAAGGCTCTTTGGAGATGTCATACCTAGTAGTGAAGACAAAAAGCTGTGTACTTTAGGGAAACACTTGTTCTTTCTGACATAGTAAAAATACCTGAAATTATACATGGAAAACAATATGGTGGCAAACTGAAATGCATTGATCAGCAAATACTGTTGAAGATGTATAGAAAACATTGCTGAAGATTTCAAGAAACAAGTGTAATAACAAATTACACAGCAAGGGAGGTTTGCTATACAGTTGCCTGAAAGTACAGGTGTTCCTAACATTTTTCAGCTTATGTTTTTTGGTAAATTCTGTTTCAGTAGTAAAATACATAAAGAACTATATTGTCAAACAGTAAAGGAGGGATGTGCTGGAGAAAAGATATCCTTAACAGTAAATGAGTTCTTTAATAAAAGCAGTGTTTTAATAAAAACTTTGTAAGTGTAACCACTGTTGGAGCAGTTGCTTTGACCTTTGACTAAGATAAAAAATGGATACTGGAATAAGGTATCACCACACATGAAATTTATTCACTGCCTCATTCATTGGTGAGCTATTGCAGCAAAGAAGCTGGAGGCAGAAGTGCACAAAGTGTTGCAGGGTGTCATCAAAGTGGTTAATTTTATGAAAATTATCCTTAAATAGTAAATTTTCAAACAATACTTTGTAATGAGATAGGAAGTGACTGAAATTTTTTTTTTTTGCATCACACAGAGTTTTGCATGTCAAAGTTGTTGAACTTAAAGATCACATGAGCTTTTTTCTTTTACAAAAAGACAAATCTCCTTAGATTTGCTGATGCTTTCTGTGATGACAAGTGTCTGTCAGCAGTGTGCTACCTCCTAGAGATTTTCAAAAAAGTATGCACTCATAATTAATCCCTTCAAGGTAAAGGTGATGTTGTAACAAGGAGTGATACAGTAACTACTTTCTGTAAGAAAGTCATTCCTTTTAGAGAGTGTTTTGACAATTGGTATTTGGAAATGATTCCATCATTATGCAATCCTGTTGCCAAAATCAAAGTAAGTATCACATATAAAAACTGTTGGATCTGTACAGATAAACTTGCAAAGAGAATTTCCTGACCTGAGTAATTGCTCACACTAAAAAATTAATAGTACTATATAGTACGTTAACCATTATTAACGCACTATATTATTGTATAAGTAGTATATTAATAAAACTTTTCAGTGGGAGCAGAAAAGGTTTTGTACTGTTGATAATTTACTTTAAAAAATTTTAATTCATCTTTATCTCATCCTTTATAAATTTATATTGTGTAGGCTTTATACATAATATACTCACACAGTGGTAGATGTAAATCTATAAATAAATTTACATGTGTTGGGAGGGTGCATGCTCAAAAATTTTTTACTGCTAGGTGTGTATGATAAAGTTTGGAGACCACTACCTTAGTGCAACTTGGCATATCATTTGATTGTCATTGATGTTTAGGCTGAGGCCAGTGAGCTAATTCAGCAGCTTACTGCTATCAAAAATGGTCACTTGTGGTTTTCTGACTTAATTTTCTGTCTAAACTTGGTTTACAGAGCCAAACTGGCTTATCCAAGGAGCAGCTGAGGCCTAGACTGAAATAGAGAAAGCAGAGGGGTTAGGAGGCTGGGTACCAGGGAAGAGAGGGCTGCCTGGTGCTCAGCCCATCTCGTAGAACCATGTCTCTGAAGTAACTCCCACTTTCCCAGATATTATGAGTGTATGTTTTATTCTTAAACATGGACACTTCCTGCATCATCATTATTCCTGTTGATTAAGCAGTCACTCAGAACAGTACTAGCTAGAAATTTCTGAGGCAGACTTAAGCTGCAATAAATTCAGCAAATGTTGACTCTTTTTAAGCTTACAACAAACAGAGCCATGTAAGAAAGAGATGTGGCTTACAAAATGCCATCACCAAAAAATGAGCGTAATTGGTGTTGTATGCAAACTCAAGCAGAACTAAAATTCACTTTGAAGGGAAAAAAGCAGACCAGGTCAAAACTTACTTGTAAAATAACTGAATAATTATACATCTCTGAGATTAAAGTTCAGCATTTTTAAAATTCCTTTTTTTCTCCTTTTTCCCAGCTTTGTCTAGTCCTCTTACTACACCAACCATGTCTTCTTCTCCTGCATACTCGCCACCCTTGCCAGCTGGAGTGTCTCCGCTTCCTCCTCCTTTGATGACTTCAACTTCTCTGCCACTTGTGCCTTCTGCAACGGTGTCTACTATTGCACCACCTCTAACTCCTGCCCCACCTCCTGTTGCCCATTCAGCTTTTAGTACCTCCATGTCCCAGTTCTCTACACCTCCTCCATTAAGCTCTGCTATTGGCCCTGGTCTTTCTGCACCTCCCACTGGTCCCCCTGTTTCAGGATTTTCCATGTCTTCAACCTATGACATTACCAGAGGTCATGCTGGTCGAGCACCACAGAGCCCGCTGATGCCATCATTTTCTGCACCTCCAGTCACAGGTAACTTTTTGTTTGCATGATTTTGTGTTTGTGAGACAGGATGAGGGATCTCCTGGGTGGATTTGTCTGAGGGATCTCCTGGGTGGCTTTGTCCACCACTGTGCTAGAGTCCTGCAGGTTCAGTTTCTTTATTGTTCCAGGTACACTTAATTAGTCTAACTGCACACAGAAGAAGGGTGACTAGCCTTTAAAATACAGTCATGGTCTAGGACTGAGTCCTCTGTGGTAGAGTTCTACTAGCATGCAGGCTTACAGGAAAAACCTTTGAGAGCTTTATTTTGTGTTAACTTGCACAGGGAAGCCCAGCTGAACATATATACGTATCTTCTGTTTAGATCAGAGAGTAAACTCCAGCCACTGTATTTCCAATATGATATGATATGCTATCTCGGGCTGTAATCTTGTAATTTTCATTTTTTTGTTCTGAAAAGCTATCTGCAGCAAGCTGTCCATCACATGACACCAGCTTCTATTTTCTCGTTTCCAGCCACTAAATTGCATGACAGCTAAAAATACATACCTTCCATGCAAGCAATTGCTGTAGTTGCTGAACTGATGTCATTTTCTGCTGGTGGAATGGAAACTTGGCTGTTCAATTGCAGTTGGGCCAGGCATTTACTATTATTAGTGATACCTCTTTTAAGTAGTCTGTGTTAGGAAAAAGACCTATCAATTGTGCAGTGTAAAATAAAAATAACTCTTGATTAAGGCTAATGTTGGAAAATCTATTAAAATAGGCTTGAGTAATGGGGCAAAGGCTCATGCTTAGATTTTCTACTGTTTGAGTTTCTTTTGTTTTCCTTTAAAATATGTAAAGCTATTCATTTGCATGCTCCTTTTTCTATTGCTACTAATTTCCAGCACTCAGGGTTAGAAAGTTTCCTACTTCTCTCTCTTATTATGTATGAGAACATTCCTGTCTCTTTGTTCAGAGAGCAACACCCATTCCTCTTTTTCCTCCACTGAGGGCTTATTATGAAGATTTGAATGCAATAGAAAACACCACTCTTGAACTAACCTGCTAAGAAAAAAATCATTGTTTGATTTTAAACATAATATACAGTCAGTCTCAGTTTGGTTAGGAGACGCTGTTGAACTCATTTACAGTACTTATATCTGCTAACCTTTAACAAGCAGAATTGTTCTGGGGCCTCCAAGAAATGAAGTGAATCAGCCCAGTATTCTTCTATTCTTCCTGCTCATTTTCCTGTTTAAACAATTGCATGTTGCTACAGTATAACAAATCAAGTGCAGTAAAATATATTTAACAATCATAGAATGGTTTGGGTTGGAAGGGACCTCAAAGATTATCTAGTTCCAACCCCCCTGCCATGGGGAGGGACACCTCCCACTAGACCAGGTTGCTCCAAGCCCCATCCAACCTGGCCTTGAACACTTCCAGGGAGGGGGCAGCCACAACTTCCCTGGGCAACCTGTTCCAGTGCCTCACTACTCTCGGAGTAAAGAATTTCTTCCTAATATCTGGTCTAAATCCATCCTTTTTCAGTTTAAAACCATTACCCCTTGTCCTTGTCACTACATGCCCATGTAAAAAGTCCCTCTCTGGCTTTCTTGTAGGCCACTTCAGGTACTGGAAGGTGCTATAAAGTCTCCCTGGAGCCTTCTGTTTTCCAGGCTGAACAACCCCAACTCTCTCAGCCTGTCTTCATTGGAGAAGTGCTCCAGCCCTCTCCAGAGCTTGAGCTTTGGATCAACACAGCCTCAATATCAGGAGCACTTGTGTTTTATTTTTCCCTTTTATTAGGTGTTTTGGCAGATCCTATTACTCAACAAGCAACTTTCTCATCATCTTTGGCTCCTGGAACTGGTTCTGCAATCACTTTTCCTGAGGAGCGTGAAGACCCCAGAGTATCTGCTGCCCAAGGTGGAGCACCTGCTGGAGGACTGTGGGGGTTTATAAAGGTATGAGCTTTTGTCTGCTTCCCTTCATGAGGAATTACCATTTTTTACTTACTGTAATAAGACATATGTTATTTTTTAAATGTATGTTGCTATAGATGCTGTCTTTTCTCCAGCTTCATGTGCAGGGTGGCTGTTTTTAATAGTGGTGTTTGCTGAAACTTTACTTTTCCTCTTCCTCTGTATAGAAGAGGGAGGTCTATAGAGATGCAGGTGTTCTAAGTTTATTTTAGTGCTTGTAACAGGAAGATGTGCATACCTAACAGGTTCTGTCACCTGTTCTGAAATAAGGTGAAGCTTTAGAACCTCTTTAAGACCTGAAAGCTAATTTTTACTTCACAACGACTAGATGAAGAAAAAGATCGTCTGTTTTACCTCACCAGAATTCTTTCATTTCCCACTTCTTTATCATACCCTAATGTACTGAGTTTGATTTCTATGGGACACAAGTCCTACCTGTTCTGTAACAGACAAGTCTCTTCAAAGAGAGACAAATACATATTTCTTCCACCAAAGACCAGTTTACTTAAGAAGTGTCTTAAGATACTTTGTAGGACTTTTATGTTCTGCTAGAAGGCCTGAAGTATGTAGTGCAGAACAAGTACTCCTGGTGGTGTGATCTAATCATAAAGAGGAAATAAGCAGCAACATCAACTAGTGAAATTTCATTAGCCTGTAACCTTTTTGGATCTGTGACAAATGCTGTATCTAAGTAGCATAATGAAGATTGTGAAAAGAGATCTAAGGACTGTGAATGAACGCTGAACTGTCTTCAAGAGCAACATCATTGTCTGTACTGTCTCATACTAAACGTGAAGGAAGAATTAACACGGTAGTTGCAGAAGTTATTTCTTGAAGTAGTTTGAACTACCCTTTTTTCCTCTGGTGTTTTTAAGAAATCATACACCTTTCTTCCAGATTTTCTTCAAGCTAGATAATATCCAAGACTGTGACAATCTAAAATCAACAAATTAATGGTCTAGAATCAAATGAGACTGTTTCAGTTTCATTGATCTGTCAAAGATGGCTGAGCAGTCTCATAGGATTTCCCAGATTGGTGTCTACATAACATGTCAGAGGCAGAGTTGGGTACTATTTCAGTCATTGCACCTGACAGCTTTCATATTTGACTGAGCAATGAAGACAGGCAGGACCTGAATTTGCAAAACATGGGTGTTTGTGCTCTGCCAACATGGAAGATTCTCCATTTGAGCAATTTGGATTTATGTTGACTTAGAATTGATTCAGTAGAAATTCCAAACTTAACTGCATTATGGTTTACAGTGTTGTGGTAATTTTGTGGTTTGCATCTGTATAGAACTGTGGATTATTTCTCCCTGCTTGCTGTAGGCTGATGAACATAAAGCCATCTTCCACAGGTAAAAGCAGCAGCTTCTTGCTACTCAGGGGCCTGATTATCTGCAGATAGATAAATGACTTTGTGTTAGTTAGGCAGCCAGGCTGCTGTTTGGAGAAGTACTGCTTGGATCTGCATTACTGGAAAGATGCTGGAACTGGAAATTCCTACTTAAAATGTTTCTGAGGTTCTCATAGCATTCACTCAGTTTTTGTTAAAACAGCAGACAAACTTCAAATTATGAGTGAGATGGAAGGAGGAATAGAAACTCCCTGTTCTTCATGGCATGCTGTTGGGTACATGAGTAGTCACAAGAGTATATGTGTTACTCAGTGACTGCTACCATTCAGAAAAAAAAAAATGGTGTTAAACCCATGAGGAACAAGAGGCTACAGCAGGCTTTGTCTTGGAAAAGTTTAATTGTGCTAGAGTGAGTAAGTCTTTTGTTTTCTTTACCAAATTCTACAGTCAGGCTTAGTGTTCTGCACGGTGGTGAGAAGAGTGCCTGAACCCAGTAATGAGAGGTGTGGGATAAGATAGTTGTTGTTAGTAGCTATACAGTATTTCTGTAATTGTAGAAGTGTGGGTTGTTCGGGGGTTTTTTTGTTTGTTTTTTTCTTCTTTGTTAAGCTTGCTGCAAAGAAATACAAAGCATTCAGAGGCTGGATGGGGCTTTGAGCAGCCTGATCTAGTGGGACATATCCTTGGCCTATCCTATGGCAGGCGAGTTGGAACTAGATGGTCTTTAAGGTTCCTTCCAACCCAAACCATTCTGTGATTTATGGGAAAGAAGCTTTGCTGAGCAAAACTTATTCTGAGATAATTAAAAGTACTCTGATTCTGCAGTTCTCTGAAATACTATGTAAGTGTATTAAGCAAGCACTTTCCTGAAAAGTGTATATGCACAGTGCTGTCCTGTGTAATGCTTGTCATTTAGTGAAACAAATACAAGCATATGTAGTTTTAATATTAGACTGAAAGCAGTCTGTTTACTACAGAAATTTTATAAAAGATTTCTGTAAAATAGTTTCCAGTGCGTCTCTCAGTGGTATCTTTCTTCTTTCACCCTGTGATCTTATCCGAATTTAAATAAAGTTTTGATGAGATACAGACATTCATTGTTTTTGCAAAACACAGGACAGTGTTTGTGTTTAATGAAGTTTTAGGTCTGTCAGCACTTCCACCTATGATTTGGCTGGAGAATGTAGAACATTTTTCCAGCAGTGTTTAAGATCTATTTATAAATTGAAGACTTTCAGCTCAGTTGCTGTAGAAATATTTGTTAGTAATGGGCCATTCAAAAATAGATCCTGTTGTCTTTAAGATGGTTAGAAAAGAGAGACTCATCTCCAGTTATCACAGTCTAAATCTAGCTAGCTAGTCTGGTGATACCTGTAATTAGCATGGGGAATCCGCAACTTTGCTAAATGCTTAAGGCTTACAGTGCCAAAATAGGACAAGATCAAGTGTGTTGCCCACCATCACAGATGGGGCTGTGTCTGCATTAATGCAGAAGAGGATGGTGAAGATGTTATTTGAACTTTAAAACTGAAAACTGAAAAGTCATGCACTGTCATATCCTGTAGTGTTTGTGCTGAGGAGTGAGATATAATAGGTGTTACAAAGTGTAAATGTGGTAAGAAAAACACAAAGTATCTTAATATTTGGGGTTTGTTTGTTGATTTTATAACTGTGATATTTTGAATTTCTTGGGAAAAAAAAAACAGAAAATAACATGGAAATCTATTTGCTTAAATCTAGGGTGTAGCTGAGAATCCCATGGTGAAGTCTGTTCTTGATAAAACCAAACATTCAGTGGAGACCATGATCACAACGCTGGATCCTGGCATGGTTCCATATATCAGTAAGTATTTGTGACAAAACATTAAGTAATAGATGTAAATGTCAGAGAGGTTAATACAGTGGTGCACTGCATTTACACTTGAAATTTGTATAAGTAGCACATTAATTCAAAGTCACAATACTGTCCTGATGTCTCAAGTGTGTTGTCAAGTGAAACTCACTCTGGAGACTGACTTTTTATGTGTGTCTTGAGATTCATTTGACTTTTGTATTCTGCTGTGGTTCATATAGTGGCACAGTAGTACCATTTAATTCAGACTGTGAAAGATGAGCTTGAAAATTAATGGGAAGGAGAAGCATTGTGGCATTCATCATTTTTGTTTTACTAGAGTTCATTGCATGTTACGTATAACTGACTTGAGATTTCTACTTCATTAAAATGTGGAGGCAAAAGAGGTAATTTGTCCTGGGTGGTGGTTTATGTTCTGGTGGGGGTTTCGTTGGTTTTTGTTCGGGTTTTTTTGTGGTGTTTTGGTTTGTTGTTTTCTTTTGTTGTTGTGGGTTTTGGGTTTTTTTTTAGATTTTGGGGTGGGGTTTTTTTGGGGGGGGGTTTGGTTGTTGGTTTTTTTTTTGTTTGGGGTTTGGTTTTATTTGGGGGGGGGGGGGAGTGTTTGTGGGTTTTTTGTTTTCTTCCAGCAGTCTGGTAAGCAGCCCTGCTTCTTGTGCCAGTTGTGCCAGTGTTGCCCTTTGTCTGCATGATATAGGTGACACTGGTCAGGAAACTGATAAGGCTGAGAAGAAACTCTTAAAATGCATTTTGTTCTTCTGAGCTGTTTTTCAGCTGGACCTATTCTATGATCCAGCTAACCGTGTTGGTGCACTATTGTACTAATCCAGTGGAAAATATGTGAAATAAAAGGGGAAGTTGACATAATTATTGTGTAGCAGTTAATTGTCTTGCATTTAAAGGAAGATATCCTGGCAGCTGACTAGTGAGGAGATAGTGGGATATGAAGTCATTGAGAAGGCCAGCCAGCGACTGATAAAGTATTTGAGGGGAGCTGCTGGATGCAGTGCAATGCTACAGTAAATGTTAATTATGCACAAGCTGGTGAACTGTATTTAAGGTTTCTATTGCAGCCCTGACCATTCCTTTTTAAAGTAGGATCTGTCAGTATCCATTGACAGTTTGGACAGTTTGACACAGTATTCACTGGATGGAACAACCTTACTTAGAGGAAGGAGTAATTCTAATAAGATGCTTTGCTTGTGAGATTCAGTTAGAGTAAGCAAATTCAGTGGTTATCTCAGAGTTCTCTAAAGTCATGTTGGAAGGGAACGCATCTGTATACGTCTTTGCCATTAAAATATTGCATATTTTGTAGTTGCAAGTTGTGGAAAAAGGGCGGAGATTTATAAAATTAGTATTTACTTCCTTCTAGAAATGTTTTCTGGGATGAAAAAAAGACATAGGCTCAACAAGAACTGGCCTGACTTCTCTCTTCTCTCTCTCCACTGCTGCAATTCCAAATAAATTTCAGATTCCTCACGCAAAAGTCTAAAATTACCAAAGTGTCTGGATGAGGTGGTTGATTTTTGTGTGTGTGTGAGCAAATAGTAGTATTTCTGTAATCTCTTTCTTGAAAAGAGCTGAGCTGTTTTAATTGGCACATTGTGAAGATGTCATCTGAGGCAAGCACCTGGAATAGAAAATTTCTGTCTGTACAAGAAAAAGTCACCTTATAAGCAGAAACATCTTTTTTATAACAAAAGGCAACAGGAAATCTTAAAATGTATGTGGAACTGACAGTTTATAATACACAATGAAATTTCATGTTTATTTGTCAGAGCTTAACATGACAGTTTTGTCTCTGAATTTACCAGGTTATAGTTAATTCTTATATTTTAGGTTTTTAAATTTCCATATTACCACGATGTGTGGCAGATCTTGTCAAAAAATCTTTCTTTTAACATGTGTAATGTCTTTGTTTCCCTTCTGTAGTATCTGTGATGAACTAAGATATGCTTTTCATATATGATAATCCTTAATACAAAAAGAACATAAACTATATTCTGCTGTTGCAGTACACAAACATGGGGCACAGTTACCATTCTTAAGTTACTATGCAGTAATTTACTAGGTATGTTATGGGTGCATTTTTAGTTGCATTAGAAACTCTTTCACAACTTTTCTG
Organism: Podargus strigoides; assembly: GCA_028020825.1. Classification (NCBI taxonomy): domain Eukaryota; kingdom Metazoa; phylum Chordata; class Aves; order Caprimulgiformes; family Podargidae; genus Podargus; species Podargus strigoides. The sequence continues at coordinate 91,016,055 of CM051663.1, read as the reverse complement.
TCCCTGGGCACTCAGACAAGGCTGCCTTCAACAAAAGCCTGCAGTCAGTTTTAAGCACTTGTTTACTTGCCTGTTAAGTTGATTTCTATCAAGGAGGAATCAATGAAAAAAGATACTCTCAATAATTTTTTAATCCTCTTGTTGCGCAGTGTTTAAAGCAATTGCTCAGAGTTCAGTGATGTGTGCACTCAATTACGTTCAGTAAAGCAACTGATAAATAAAAAGTTAAAAAGTAGCCTAAAAACCAAGTAGAATGTTTTACAACTGTTCTGGCATATCTCTGGTGATTCTTCATGAAATGAAGATTTTTTTTCTATAACTGAGGTCTGCAAAGTAAAATGAGCCAAAGAATAAATTGTTCTTTTCTTTAAAATTTAAGCTTCAAGCTTATTATTATCAATGGAGGAGTTTTTCTTTCATCAGGATAAATACTGCAGACTTTGTCAGCATGTGTAATTACGTGGAATGTTACGTGTATAGAAGCAAAACCACTGGACTCTATCCTTTTTTCTTTTGAGAGGTAGCTTAAGGGTACTGTCAGTGGGCCTGGGAAATGACAGGTTAAAAGCCTGTTGCATGACTAGTTTGCTACTGTTGTGGTAAGAAATGCCTGCTGGATCACAGAATCACAAAGGGGTGTACGTTGAAAGGGACCTCTGGACCTCATCTTGTCCAGCCTCCCTCCTTCAGCAGGGCCACCTAGAGCCAGTTGTTCAGGACTGCGTCAAAGCAGCTTTTGAATATCTCCAAGGATAGAGACTCGACCACCTCTCTGAGCAACCTGTGCCAGTGCTCCATCACCCTCACAGTAAAAAAGTTTTTCCAGACGTTCATATGGAACCTCCTGTGTTTCCCTGTGTGCCCATGGCCTCTGGTCCTGTCGCTGGGCACCACTGGAGAGATCCTGGTTCTGTCGTCTTTGCGGTCTCCCTTCAGGTATTTTCTACACATCAATAAGATCTCCCTGAGCCTTTTCTTCTCCAGGCTGAATATTCCCAGCTCCATCAGTCTTTCCTCATAGAAGAGATGCTCCTGTCCAGTGATTTATATAGCTCAATATTCTGTCCTCAGCAGAAGCAACAGGAGGTGCTGTATGGTAAATGACAGTAGATCTGGTGACTTCTGTAGTCCTTTCTCCTTGTATTCGTTCATCATCCACAGCCCTTGGACTAAGGATGACAAGAGGCATACTCATACCTGTTAATCTGTTGGTTACACTTGCTGATGCAATTTACTTCTGCAGCTTTCTCTGATGTCACATTCCATTTTTGAAAAAAGTTTAAGGTGTTCTTAAGAAAGTTTGTCACAGTAGGAACATAAAACATGAGATGGTTTTCATAATGATCCAGCTCTGATAAAGACAGATGTGAGCTCATTACTGAGCTCACTGGTCTTTTGTAGTAGTTTTAGATTTCTTATAATTCATGAACTGTTTTCTTTTATTCTAAAAAAGCTTAGTTAAAAATCATCCTACTTTATGGAGATACTTCCATACAGAAATCATTCAGAAATACTTAGAGCTTTTTTGATTCCATAGATACTTGATATCTGAAACCAGGATAAAGCTGTAGCGAGGCAGACAGGCAGTAGAATGACACTGAAATTTACATCCAAGGACAACTGGAAAGTAATGTGAGCCTTTATTTTAAAGTTTATTAATTTGACAGCTGTTCCCTGGATTTTATGAACTGTGCTTGTGTTCTTGGTCCTTTTCATATGGAAGAGTTTGTGTGTCACGCCAGCATTCCTTACCACTTCCCAGAACATCCTTAGAAATGGATGTCTGAGATATTCTTCTAAATCCATGAATTGCCATTTTAAATGAGTGGTAGGCTTTTTTTTTCAGGTGCTGGGCAACCATCAGTTCCTGTTGTCTGTCTTTCATCCATGAATCACTAGCTATTCATCTAACTTCTACTTCCTAACTTAAGTTACTTTTGCTTCATGAAACAACATTTGTAGAGTGCATGAGAAAGAGAAAACCAGCTGAAGCATACTCTTAAGATGTAGAATGTATTTGAACTTGCTTATAATAGAAATGAAAAAACCCACATGCATGTATATATGTATATATGTGTATTTTACAGAAACTGGGGGAGAACTGGACATAGTGGTTACTTCTAATAAAGAGGTAAAAGTCGCAGCAATTCGAGATGCATTTCAAGAAGTCTTTGGAATGGCTGTTGTTACTGGAGAGGCTGCACAGTCTAACATCGCGCCCCAGCCTGTGGGCTATGCTGCAGGTTTAAAAGTAAGTTGACATATAACAGTACTAAAGTACCTCCAATGCAAAGAGAGAGTGTGGAAACATTAGCCCAGAGAATCTGATTTTCCATAAGGGGAAGGTCAATTTGTGGGTTAGGTAAACTTTTTTTTTTGGTTTGGTTTGTGGGGGGTTTTTTTGGTTTGGTATTGGTTTGGGGTTTTGGGGGTTTTTTTTGGTTTGGTTGAGGTTTGGTTTTTTTGTTATTGCCATCTGGGTCATTAGGTCATGTTATAGCTGCTTGTTGTTTTGGGGTTTTTTTGCAAACATATTCACAACAAAGGAAGAGTATTTTTGTCAGTTTTCATATGCTGTAATTGATTGCTGTCACATCTAGCATACATTGTAGTTTCATAGTATATCAGGCATTTCTTCTTACTCTATTACTAGCACACTGTGTTGGGAATGTTAGAAATTAAAAGAGACTTTTTGAGACTGAGTTGTCTCTGCAATAATTCTGTAGATCAAAGATAGGTTGATCAACACTTGTCAGGGATCTTCCCAAACAGATCCATGCTATGTTTCAAAAGTAAGAATTCACTGTGCAGCCTTGCAAACCGCTGTGCTGGCCTAGAGGAAGGGTTAGTAAAGGATCTAAGATCTAAGTTTCACCAGATCTTAAAAATGTACGTGTTCATCAGGTGTATTCTAGGTGCAACCACCTCCTTGGCCAATAACTAAAAACCCTGAAAATAACTATTTAGTATTCTGTTTCTTAAATGTAAGCAAATAATTTAGTTATTAAAAATGAAGTATTTTGTCCTAACTACTGTGGAAGTGTTCACAGCTGAGTAAAGCTTATTCTCATAGCAATATATTAGCTGATACAATTTTATATTGAGGTAAAGGAGGATAATGTATATGTTCCTTTACCTGTTTAGCTACTGCAGCGTAGTAGTAATAGTATAACTATTACAGCTTCAGAGTGATAACAGGTTTGGAGAGAATGATTCCTACATCTTAGTTGGATAGGTACCACCACACAGAAATTGTCTCCCTTGGTCATACAAAGTTAGTCCAAAGCTCCTAAAGGATTTAAACTTGACAAATCTTAAGCTGCAAGAAGTGTGAATGACAGAAATACATACTGATGCTTTAACTAGTAGTTACAGACATGGTTACAGATTAGGAATTCTCTGCATGCTAATCTAGATCTTTTTCATGGAAAAATAACAAACTAAAAATATTTAATTAGTTTTATCATAGTGTGTGTTACTGTTTGGAATTACATTATGCTTTTCGTTAGTTTTGTTTTTCTAATGTTGAAAGAAGATCCATTTTTCAAAACCTCATATTTTCTGTTCTAGAGTGTTGTACTATGTTGTGATTCAAAGAGAGTGTTGTCTAACAGCTTATGTTACCATTTAGGGAGCCCAAGAAAGGATAGACAGCTTGCGTCGGACAGGAGTGATACATGAAAAACAGCCTGCTGTATCAGTAGAAAACTTCATTGAGGAATTGCTTCCTGACAAGTGAGAACTTCAAATATATTCCTGGGTGGGGGACAAAAAAAAGGAATATTCTTTGTTGACTCAGTGGGGCCTATAGAAAGTTGCTAGCAGTATCACTGTGAGCAGAAGAAAGGAGAGAGTCTGTTTTCAGTATTGCTTTGGCAGACTTTATTTTGATGACAATGATCAGCTTTTTGTCCAGGTATCTTGAAACTTTAATATACAGCATCTTTGTCAGGTTTTTCAAGATTCACAGTATAAAAACACAGTGAAGTTATACTGAACTGACAAAATTAAGGAGCTGTAAAAGCCGGAATTTAGTTAGTACTTTGCTTGCTCTTGTGTGTGCACTCTCTTCTCTTTCTCCGAAATTGTATTCAGTTCAGAAAGTATACTGCAAAATATTCTGGCATTTATAGTAATACGATTTTATCAGATAATATATTATCCATTCTCCTTTCACTGAGAATGTAGTAACTACTTCTAATTTGCACTGCACAGACATTGCAGTGGTGTTTTCCAATACATTGCAACTTGATTTCATAACATGCTTTTTGACAGAGAGTTCATGAAGTAGCTTTACAATTCATACAAGGTCATATTTTTCGTAATGGAAATGTAAGTAGTTTTTCCTAATGTTTGTGGTTTGGTTCATGTGATTGGCTTAGATTTACTTTTTTGACAAATACTCTGCTCTGACTCCATTTTTAAAGGTAAATTTAGTATACTTAGTGGAAGATAGATGGTGAATTTTCTAAAGTAAATAGAACTATGCTGTGTTTTAATTTTTGTTTAGTATTTGTTTCTGTCTAGCCTGATTTAGATGTTTTATCGTATTTCCACAAAGGACTAACTATGGCAGTGCGGTCTGTTTCAAAATAATTGCTGTTCTCATCCTTTGAATTTACTCATTCCTAAATCTGAAAATGTTGCTTAAAGTACTCGACATGAAAGAGCTACCCAGGACTGGAGTGTTATTGAAAGCAATGTTAGCTCTTCTGTCCATACATTACAAGCCCCAAGAGCATCTTGATCTTCAATATTAGTTAGAGTAGAAAAAAAGAATAACTTAATGCATGCTTTAATTTTTATTCAGTAGGAAATATTGAAAGCTTCCTTGCATGGTGTTACAAAAAAAGTTTGAACTACTTTTGGCCCTTGTTTTTTTCTGCAATGAAATAATAGGCCATAGTGCTAGAAATTGATTAATTATTATTCTGAAGTGAACATTGTGAGCAAAGCTTCTATAGGTATATTGGTGATAGGGACTAGGGAAAATTTGGACCCTCTCCAGAAGGAAATGTGAGACCTGGTTACCCAGGACATGGAGAAGGCTGAGATACTCAACAGCTCTTTTGCCTCAGTCTTCACCGGCAAATGCTCAAGCCACACCACCCAAGTCACAGAAGGCAAAGGCAGAGAGAAGGAATATGAAGAACCATCCACTGTAGGAGAAGATCAGGTTCAAGACCATCTAAGGAACCTGATAGTGCACAAGTCCATGGGACCTGATGAGATTCATCTGCAAGTCCTGAGGGAACTGGTGGATGCAGTTTCTAGGCCACTATCCATCATATCTGAGAAGTCACAGTGGTCTGGCAAAGTTCTCACTGACTGGAAAAGGGGAAACATAACCCCCATTTTTAAAAAGGAAAAAAAGGAAGACCCGGGGAACTCCAGGCCAGTCAGTCTCACCATTGGCAAGATCATGGAGCAGATCTTCCTGGAAACTCTGCTAAGGCACGTGGAAAATAAGGAGGTAATTGGTGACAGCCAATATGGCTTCACTATGGGCAAATCATGGCCTTCTGCGATGGGGTTACAGCGTTGGTAGATAAGCAAAGATAAGTGATGTCATCTACTTGGACTTGTGCAAAGCATTTGACACTGTCACACATGACATACTTGTCTCTAAATTGGAGAGACATGGACTTGATGGATGGACCACTCAGTGGATAAGGAACTGGCTGGATGGTCACACTGAAAGAGTAGCGGTCAATGGCTCGATGTCCCAGTGGAGATCAGTGACAAGTGGCATTCCTCAGGGGTCGGTATTGGGACCGGTGCTGTTTAACCGTCTTTGTTGTCAACATGGACAGTGGGATCGAGTGCACCCTCAGCAAGTTTGCCAATGACACCAAGCTGTGTGGTCAACATGCTGGAGGGGAGGGATGCCATCCAGAGGGACCTTGACAGGCTGGAGAGGTGGGCCTGTGCAAACCGCATGAAGTTCAACAAGGCCAAGTTCAAGGCCCTGCACCTGGGTTGGGGCAGTCCCAAGCACAAGTACAGGCTTGGTGGAAGCCTGAAGAGGGAGTTGGGGTTGTTCAGCCTGGAGAAGAGAAGGCTGTGGGGACACCTCATAGCAGCCTTCCAGTACTTGAAGAGGGCCTACAAGAAAGCTGGAGAGGGACTTTTTCCGAGGGCATGTAGTGATAGGACGAGTGGTAACAGTTTTAAACTGAAAGTGGGAATATTTAGGTTAGATATTAGGAAGAAATTCTTTCCTATGAGGGTGGTGAGACACTGGCAGAGGTTGTCCAGGGAAGTTGTGGCTGCCCTCTCCCTGGCAGTGTTCAAGGCCAGGTTGGACAGGGCTTTGAGCAACCTGGTCTAGCGGGAGGTGTCCCTGCCCATGGCAGGGGGGTTGGAACAAGATGATCTTTGAGGTCCCTTCCAACCCAAACCATTCTATGATTCTGTGATTGTGGTGTTACAGTTCTAATATGGGGGATGCAGTCAGTGTTTTGCTGATACTGTTTGCCATACTTAGACATGTCCAAAGCAGAGGAGTTTCCAAGTAGCCACCCACCACTACTAAGAGCTCTGCACCCAGCACTTAAGAGGTCACTCACTGCTCACAGACAGACTTCTCAGTTGTCCGTCAGACAGCTGAAGGACATTACTTCACATTCCAATTGCATGTCTGAATGCTGTTTGCAGAAAAGGTTGCAAACTCTTTTATGTGTATTTTACCCTTTAGACTACAACTCCTTTATTTATTGTGAGCAAATTATATTTAACCGTGAAGCTTTCTCAGTAGTCTCTCATAGCTGCAAGTGAGGTAGTCCTCTATCATGGAGCATTCCAGTGCTCTAGTCCCACTACAGAGATGATGCAAGTGAAGTACTTCTTCCTGTCCTGCTCCACAAAACTCTTAACATGAAGCTTATGTGGTCCAGCCAGTCACTTCTTAAAACTGGAGTCTTGGCATTTCTTTTTATAACAACATCCTTGCTTTCCACACTTTAAAGAATAAAATACAATTTGTATGTAGACATTTTATATAATATATATGAAACCACAACTACAATAATATTTTCCTTTTTAAGTCTTTTATGGTTCTTGGCCTTGATTTTGTGTTTGTTCTTTCGCTGGAGTATGTTTCTCCTATGGCAACTTGACTGTAAAACTTACAGAATTGAATACAGTGAGGTAATGAATGATGCATTGCCTTTGGTTTTATTTGGATCATATCAGTGTTGCTAATTTGTTGATAGGGAGGAATGATTTAATGTTTTTGCAAGCTAGATAGGGAACCATTTCAGGTACTGCTTCAGTAACCTTTACTGTGTCTGCTGCAGCAGGTACCATCTTTTCTGAAAGGTGCAGAAGTGTTTCTCTGAATAAATCATTTAAATGATGGTTATAGGATTAGACATACCCAAAATCTTGTGAATATAGAACATGAATGAGAAACAGGTGGGGTTTTTTTATTGTTAGGGAAGGTTATGTTAATGAGAAACATTCTTTCAGAGATTGAATGAAAACTGTAGCATAATAACGATGGCCAAAAAAACTTACCTGCATTCGTGCCCACCACATCAGCTTTCTTTGATCTATAAATTTCATGTATTTTGTGTATTTTTATGTATATTATGTATTTTATGTGCATAAACATGCACTATAATTTTCTATCTATAAAAACTGATGTGCAAATTTTACTTTAGAAATATTAGAACACTTTCATGGAACTCATTATTACATCATTACTACATTTGTAGTAGAGTTTGTAAAATGGTTATAATTCAAGTGCTTATACGTTGTTTCTCAATTGAGTGATACTCAGTACTCAAAAGTAAAGTAACTTGCACATCATTGCAGGTGGTTTGACATTGGGTGTCTGATTATTGAGGATCCAATTCATGGAATTCATCTGGAAGCTTTTACCCAAGCAACACCAGTGCCTTTGCAATATGTTCAGCAGGTGAGTTTTCAGTTTTTTTACCAGCGTTGAATTAACACTTGAGACATAAGACAAGTTTTAATTTCATTTATGATGTCAGTTCTTACTGACAGTTGTTCCACTTGAATGTTTTAATTTATGAAATGAGGATAAAAACTATTTTTGAATCATGTTTATGTATTAACTAAAAATCTTTAGACATTTGTGGCAAAGCAGTTACTGATCAAGAGTCTCATTCTGCAATACATGGCACTTGGAAGCACTAGGTTTACTTTTCTATTAATGAAGAATAAATATTCCAGGAAGAAATTAACCAAGAGGAAATATTAACCAAAAAGAAATTAACTGCAAAGAATTACTCCCTCAAAAAGGAAATAGAACTTTAGTCATTAAAATTTTGTCATCAGTCTGATTCAGTGACTCAAAATGAACCCTCATGAATCTTTACATAGATAAAATAAAAATACTTAGTCTTCCTTGGGTGCAGAAGGAGGTCTTTGCAGCTTAAGTAATGCACTAAGAAGCTGCATCAAGGAAGTGCAGTAAGCATTCTTACCCATCCAAAAGCTTGGTTTCCTTTTCTTAACTTACTTCACATATGTGTTGGAGTTTCATCTAATGCCAACAAAACTGTGTAATAGTGAAGTATCTGCATGTACACGTTAGCAATTCACTGAAGTAGCTTAGACTTCGTTTGGGCACAAGTTTATAAATTGAGATATTACCACTCAAGTTTTAATAAAGCTGATAAAGCCTTGGTATTTATATTATTAATTACAAGCAGCCAGCATACTGTACTGATTAGTATTCCAAAAACTCATTCCTAGTAAATAATTAAAGGATACTCCTTCAGATCTGTGCTCAGACTTAATTCCATCATGAACATATAGACTCTAACTAAATGGCAGGACTGATTTCCTCTTCTGACTGTGCGATTCTGACAAGGATGTACATTTTCTGAAATAGAAAGATTTAAATCTTGGAAATGTCATGATTGATTCCATCGAAAATAGTACAGTACCATACAGTTCTTAAATGTCACTGACAGAAGTTTTTAATGAGATTGTTTACATGTCTTTGGGCACACACTCTGAGTTACTCCAAACTCCAGTCGTTAATTTTTTTAGGTTGTTTTTTGATAGTACCAATTCCAGTAGAGTGGACATTTGTGGGATTTGTTTTAGTTCTTATTTTTCAGAGTTCTTACTGCTTTGAAAAGCTAATGAGTGGCAAAAGGAGAAATATTGCTCTGTCTCTAATTTTTCAGAATTCTTTTCAAAAAGAGTGAAGAAAGACATGAAGCTACAGGAAAAAAATATTAATTAAGCAGATACAACTTCATTGACTAGATGATCTTTTAAAGGTCCCTTCCAACCCAAACCATCCTAGGATGCTTTGAAAATAAGCACAGCAATGTGAAGTTACTAACTTAATAATTGTCACATTCTCTATGGAGCATTGATATGAACTAAACTATTTTTTCAAACATAAAGCACAATAGGTATATTTAATTTTTGTTTCACATAATATTCTCTATTTTGTCATTTTAAAACTATAGTTAATAGCTTAACTTTTTGGAGTATTTTTTTCTTAGGTAAACATACTTTGTAACTTTTGAAGGTAAACTAATGTTTACCTTGTAATAGCAGAAAATGGTTGTATTTTAGCTTTTATTAAATCTGTTTAGTATATAGATTGGTGTATAGTACAGATTGAGTGGAACTGTAAACCTTTAAACTTGAATTCGATTGAATTGTACTCTAAAAAAACTGTTCTTGTATATATACCAACACATAGCTTCATTTCACACCTTCAGAGTTAAATTTTTCCTAGTCTTGCTATTGTATGTTTCAGCTGACTTAAGCATAATGTGTGGTGTTGAGTCACTGATTGTATGCATGCATCAGTTGTTACCTTTGTTCCCATTATGTCTCTTCTAGAATCAGGGTACATTTCTCTCAGGGGTGTGCCAGAAACATACATTTCTATAAATTCAGTCCAGTATCTTTAAGCAAAATCTAGATTACAACAGGGAAAAAAACAGCAGTTGTATAGTTGTACTTCAGACTAAGAACAGAGAAGAAATGTGTGTCGGACAGGCAGTGTTATTTGTTATTCACAGTACAAAAGAGTTAATAAAAGCAACATTAAAAGCAATTATGTTCCTCAAAATTCTTGCTAGCTACTTATTTTATTGTACTGTGTGATGGAAATAGTGGTAAAACTGTCTGTATAGAATAGATACTCTTTTGTTAATATCTTTACCAATGGCATAGAGTTTTCTAAGCACATAATATGAGAGTCAGGGCTGTTCATAACTCTAAATATTGCTTGATTTGAGGAAGTAAAAGGTGGATTTGAGGGCTTGTTTCAAGAACCTTTATCTGTTAAGAGACCAGGTGTTACCTTGTATTTTGCTGAGCCATAAATTGCAACCATGATGGGAAACGACTGCAAGGCTGATTGTTTTTTTTATTATTTGAAGTTTACTGATTTTTAGCAGTAAAAATACAAAAAAAAAAATAAATCATGAAGTTATGTGCAATTGTGGATCATAGTGGAGATATCATAATCAGATATTCAGTCTCTACTTGCAGCTAGATGCATTCCTATTTACTTCTTACTGCCACTATGTCTAACAAGGAAAATTTCCTTTGCTTAAGAAATCTGCCTTTCATGTACCTCATGACAATAACAAGTTATTTCGATATGGGAGCAGACTGCATATTCTCCCAAAATTATATATGCTGTTACAGTTGCAAGACAGTAGTTTTAGGAAGGCTGGAACACACCAATCAGCTTTGATCTTGAGCTGTTCCTGCTCCGGTAGGGAGACTGGACTAGGCGATCTTTTGAGTTCCCTTCCAATCCCTAACGTTCTCTGATTCTGTGATCTGCTGTACTTGCACTGGAAACAAACTAACTTGAATATTGTCAAAATAAATCTGTATGAAGAACTGGGCCCAATGTGCAATGCTATGAAGAACTGAGTAATACTAAGAACAGTTTTGCTGAGGCTAAAAGTCTTCTACCCTTCATTGCATGTGACAGTGGCCAGAGGTGGTTTCCTAGGATGAGCATCAGACCAGATAAACACAGTGATACTTACTATTTCCCTTCTGCTTCCACCTTTGGGGAATTACAATATTTAATCCCTCTGTGATCTCATGCAAACAGCTCAGTCCTCCATTTCTGCCAGGCTCAGCTTTCTTCTTGTGTTTGGCTACTTCCCTTCTTCATAGGGACATTAACTGTTTTTAAAACCTTTGGAGGGTAAGAGTCATTGTATAAACATGAATCATTATTCATAGAATCATATAATCGTTGTGGTTGGAAAAGACCTTTAACATCATCAAGTCCAAGCAGTAACCTGGCACTGCCAAGTCCATCACTAAACCATGTCACTCAGCTCCTCATCTACACGTCTCTGAAATTCCTTCAGGGATGGGGACTCAACCACTGCCCTGGGCAGCCTGTGCCAGTGCTTGATAATCCTTTCAGTGGAGAAATGTTTCCTCATATCCAATCTAAACCTCCCCTGGCACAACTTGAGGCCCTTTCCTCTTGTCCTATCGCTTGTTACCTGGGAGAAGAGACCGACCCCCACCTCACTACACCCTCCTTTCAGGGAGTTGGAGAGAGCAATGAGGTCTCCCCCCAGCCTCCTCTTCTCCAGCATAAACAACCCCAGTTCCCTCAGCTGCTGCTCATCAGACTTGTGCTCCAGACCCTTCATCAGATTCATTGCCCTTCTCTGGACATGCTCCAGCAGCTCAGTGTCCTTCCTGTTGTGAGGGGTCCAAAACTGAACACAGTATTCGAGGTGCAGCCTCACCAGAGCTGAGTACAGGGGGACAATCCCCTCCCTAGTCCTGCTAGTCACACCGTTTCTGATACAGGCCAGGATGCTGTTGGCCTTCTTGGCCACCTGGGCACACTGCTGGCTCATGTTCAGCTGCTGTCGACCAGCACCGCCAGGTGCCTTTCTGCCCGGCAGCTTTCCAGCCACTTTTCCCCAAGCCTGTAGCATTCCATGGGGTTGTTGCGACCCAAGTGCAGGGTCTGGCACTGGGCCTTATGGAATCTCATACAATTAGCCATCGATCCAGCCTGTCCAGATCCCTCTGTAGAGCCTCCCTACCCTCAGGCAGATCAGCACTCCCACCCAACTTGGTGTCTTCTGCAAAGTTACTGAGGGTGCCCTCAATCTGTTGGCCAGGAGAAAGGAGAAAACTACTTCCTGGTAATGGCAGAATCTCTTTACTGTCTTAAGCATCTGTCTACGGTTAGCCAGTACTCAGGGCTAAACCACAGCAGTTAGTATATCACCCCAAGACTCACTCCCCAGATGGGAAGGAGAATTGGGGAAAAAAAGGAAAAGGCCTGTGAGTTGAAGTATAGACAGATTTAACAGAATGACAGAACAGGAAACAACAATCAACACAAAACATAAGGGTTCTACTCAGCCTGGTTCAATGCTGATGGCACGAACAGAGCACCATCAAGAAGGAGCCCCAGGGAGAAGAGGAGGAACCCCACCCTCAGTGAGCTTCCTCCTTTTATAATGAGCATGACTAGGTCGTGTGGGATACACCTGTGAGTCGGCTGACCTGATTGGAAGTCGCAGCTGACTTGGGGTTATTCATGGCCTGCCTGCATGGTTGGGCCATGAGTCTGTGCCTTGGGAACCAGAACAGCATCATTTTTTAGTTTTATACTGTTCAGATATCATTTGGATCATGATAGAAATCAAAAAAAGTGCAATTGGCTAGACGAATTATGGGGCAGTCTGAAATTTGGATTCCGATACCTTTTAACTTGCTAATTAGTCCTATTGATATAAGAATGATTACTTATGAAAGTTGGTAATGTTGAAGATAGAAACAAAACTACTTATTTCAAACTCTTTGTAATCATCACTTTTCAAAATGTTACACAGGCTAAGAGTCTCACTCCTCAGGACTACAATCTGAGATGGTCAGGCCTGTTGGTGACCGTGGGCGAAGTGCTTGAGAAGAGTATACTGAACGTCAACAGGACTGATTGGCACGTGGTGTTCACTGGCATGTCCCGTCGGCAGATGATCTACAGTGCAGCTAAGGCTCTAGCAGGGATGTACAAACAGCACTTACCACCCAGGACCATCTGAAAGAAGACTGATCCGTGACGCTAAGGAATACTGGTTTTGATTCTAGAATTGAAGTGAAAGCTGCATATTCTAATTCTCAGTGGATGCAACACTGATTTGTAATCTAACTGTAAACTGTATTTTACTTTTTAAGAAGTGAAGGTAATTTCCAATAGTGGAAATGAGCAATTTCAGTTTTTAACTACTATATGATTTCCAATATGATTCACAAAACAGGAAATCAGAAAAAACATATATTTATAACTGGGACAAGTAGCATTACAGTTTGTAAAGTGGAATGTGCTATTATTTGACACCTTACTAGGCATTTGCTGAGATATTTTAGTTATTATACTTTTTCAAAAAAGGGGATAATTGTTCAGCTATTTCTATTATTTTAGTAATATAAATATGTTGACAGCATAACATGTATGTTATATACGCATTAGAATCCAGATACTGCCTTCTGTATTAGATGTTTTCTTGAGGCCTGTGCTTAGATGGTACTTAACACCTCATAGGTTTGGTGTCTGTACATAAGTTCTCAGGAGTGATGCTGAGTAGTTCTTACAAGACGTAACAGTGAGCTGCTGAGGAAGAGCACAAATTCATGCCCCATTAGTTGAAGTTGTTGCTAAATAATTTTGAAATCTCATTTTCCAGGCTGCATCTTTTTTCTTTTTATGTAATAGTAATGAAATTCATGTCCAATTAAAACACTAGATAAATTTCAAGTTGCTACAGTGGGTTTTAGATCAGGTACCACATACACATGAAATTACCGTGGCAGTTTCAGCAACATAATTTACTCCAGTGCTTCCAAACTTCATATTTTATATGAACTATGTAATTTCTTCTATTGAGTTACGGTTGTCAGCAATTTGATATGGAAAATGGTGAGATGTGTATCACTTGCTTTGCTATCCTGAATTTTCTAAACATTTTTAAGTCTTAAATGCCTTCTTGATTTTGCAAGCTCACTGTTTCTTATATAAGTCTTCAGTGGTGTCTGATTTTTTTCATGGCTAGAAATGCCCTCTATGCGTGCTCACACAATCTTAAATCTTTATTTAGAAATATGGAAATAATTGTGAAGAAAATATTTTGGTAATAATACTTTTTTTAAGAAACAAAGAATAAACAAATACTTTTTGTTTGCCTTAAAGAAGCAGTTTTTCAGCTTATATTGCTCTGCCTTTACCTTTCTTAGATGCTTTCAAAGGACATTTTTATATACCATATACTGTTAAGCCAGCTCATATTTGTACCCAGTGAAAGCCTATTTCCAAGTAATATATTTTGCCTTAATTGGCTTACTCTGTAAATTAGTCGAATAAATGTTTTTCCTAGAGGATTGTATCTGTTTGAAAGTTTATTTCGTAATACAGCTGATGAACATCTGTTTATTGTAATTATATTTACATGGCCAAGTTACAAATTCGGCACATGCTTAAATGCCTAGCTTATCTGGAAAAAAACCCAAAACAAACAGTATCTGACTTGCTATCTTGAGGTCTGCTGTTCAGAGCACTTCTTTGTATCATAAACTAAAAGGATGATAGAGGGAATTCTGTTTGTTGTTGTTCGGTAAAGGTGTCTCTTTGCTTTTCTTGTAATTTCAATTTGCAGTGTATAATATGTTGAATCCTGCCCTTTTATCCCTTGCTTACAGCATCCTCCGTGACACAAAGGAAGAGGACTTGAAGTCGTCAGTAGGTTTAAGTGCCCTGGCTTGAGTTAAAACTAAAACTGAAGAGGAGTTTCCATTTTCTTTCTTTCCTGGCCCCGGCCTTCACTGTTTTTCAGAGGTGATAGTGGAGGTAGAAGGCAGCTTCTTATTCTACAGAACCTGGTTCATTGCAGTGACATTGGCCCAGCATTCCAGCTATCTTACATGGCTGCTAATGTGTCATACTCCAAGGCTGCCCTAGCCTGCCTTAGAAAATTTTTAGGCTTCTGTTCTCCTGCAGAAATTTGCTTTCTTTATGCCAGAATAAGAGCAACTGCCTGCTCTTCTGTCTACTTTCTCCATGTGGTTGGGTGCTGGGATATGACACGATCAAGCAAGACAGTCTTTCTCCATTCACAGTCTCTGGTTCAGTGATGATCTTTTGATGTAGTTCTGACTGCTCACCCAAGAGTTAAAATGGCTCAACTTCATAACTTCTGATTAGTTCCCTCCCTTTTCTGAGTGTTGCTTTTTTATGTATAAAAAAAATAACATCCCCACATAAAAGGTAGGAGCTCAGCTTCTTCCCTGGGAGGCCAAGGAAAGGAAAAATATCTGCAGTATGCTCTGGAAAGCTAATAAAATTTTAAATGACTTCCTATGTGAGTGAAGGCCCTTTCCAGGGACTGAGTTGCAGTTGGCACGGATGAATTCTGGAGCAAGTTAAGGTAACATTCAGCTTTTTACCATCTGCTGGGTCATATTGTGTGCAGTAATAGGGGAGAGGAAGCTTGTCAGGTAGGACACTGACATACTGTGTTAAATTTATATTGAAGTCAACTTAGAAAAGCAGATACCAGAGCACATTTGGACATGTAAAGGCAATTCTCAACGGCTAGTCATCAGCTGCAGAAGCCATTTCTTCTGCTTTGTGAATAGGTAAGTTTGCTCAAGTATGAGTGTCATAAACAAAAGATTAGGAAAGCTCCCGCATTTGAAGATGGAGGATATCAAGGTTTGCTGAAAATGGTCCTGGGGGTATGTCCAGAAGAAAGGGAGAACAGCTGTATTAATTGCTGTGTTCTATTTCCACATTTGGAATTGCTGTTCCAGTTTTGTTTACCGTGTCTTTGTACTGCTTGTAGGAAGTGGTACTGAAGGCAATTTTTCCATGACCATGGGCTTGTTCAGTACTCTCATGACGTTTTGGAGGTAGTTGCCTCAGCAAGGAAGTACACATTGACAAATAACATTGTAAAAACCATGATTTGGCATGACCTGCTTCTATTATAGCTCCTGCCTCGCTGCAGTCAAATATAAGTGCCCTGTAATCAGCAGGGAGCAGATGGCCAGGCTCTGGGAGATGGTCTGCATCTGTAGGTAAGCCAAAATGTAGTAATAATGGCATACTCTGCTATGGTGTTGTTGACACTGATTGGTTTTGCTGCGAATATTTATAATATTACTGTAATTTCATTCACTGCCAGCATGGGATCAGTTCAGTTCCTTGGGGCTAGAATGTGATAGTGCTTCTCAGCACTGCCTAATGGTAGTTGCATGGCTCTGACAAAGATGTCCTGATTAAAAACCTTTATGTGCATGCCAAAATATATTTTGGTCCATTATCCTACCATTTTAAAGAATGTTGCAGGTAGATGCAGCCAAATTCTTCCAGTTTGCATTAAATTGAAGCAGATCTGCATGATCTTTAAACCGAGGCAGAGTCTTTAAAATGCTGGAGATACCTCAGTAGCTCTGCTATTGCCTGGTACCCTGAGCAGCAACACTTGGTGCTTTTGTGCAGCCCTTCTCATGCTAAGTGTTTATGCACTGCTTTGTACACAATAAGGTAGAGACTCTTCATGTCATGTCTACATCTCACAATGGCAGGACTTCAGTTGTTATGGAAAGCAGTGTTTAGCAGAGCTGTGATAAATTCAGGTTGAACTTAAGATGATGTATATAGGCTGAGCTGGGTCAGTCATCAGAAAAATCAGCACAAGAATTTTATATATAGGAAGAATACTCAATTTTTATTCTGAGGCAGAAAAATAGTTTTGGGACTTAAAAAAGTTGTTTAAAGAAATGAGAGCTAGTGCCTGCTGGGTAGTGCGGAATCCTCTGAAATTATTATGTGTATGTAATGCCAGCTCTAAGAGTCAAAGAGTTTTTGTTTGTTTCTGCAAGTGAGATTTTAGTAGATCGTAGAAAACGTAGACATATTTTCCCAGCTTTTTAATTCTAATTAGTTTTCTTGAAGGGGAAAAAGACCTGCTAGGTCAACAGTGATCCTGGTAAGAAGACATGCTGTGCCACACATACTTTCTGTGACAAGTTACTTCTAGTGGCCACTATTGAGCTTTCCCATTTGTAGTAGGAGTTTAGGGTAGTTTTTATTATCAGTGGGCTTAGGAAATTCTGATTTTTTAAATTTTTTTTTTAATAAATGTACTCTGCCTGTTTGGTCCAACTTCACAAGAAGAAACTAAGCAGAAAATGTAAAAGGATGGCTCAGCTAAGGAATATCCCCACAAATATTCCCATGCAGTGATGAGGCTGGAAACTTTAATGGGCTGAGAGGTTCCCAGGAGCAAAATGAATGAATTGTGAAAGCTGGACCTGACTGCACGACTGCAAATCTGGGAGGCCAGAACCGAGAAAGATTTCTCAGAGCTTTGCTGCAAACACTCAGTTTGCCTGCCCATCTGGTTCAAAAATGAGTGTTTAGGAGACAGTGGAATATTCTGACTTAGTTTTATCTCTTTTTCCCGATATTCTGGTCCCATAGCTAGTATAACCATTCTGTACCAAAAAAAAAAAAAAAAAAAGATACTCCATATTTTTTTTAAATCCCTCTAGCCTGCTTAAATGTTACCCAACAGAAATCCAAGCTGCAAGCTTTGCAAAAAGAAAACAGACGCTTGTCTCAGCAGTAGTATCCTCAAAAAGAGTAACGAGTGCCTACCAGTTACAGGTGTACCTGTGAAACAAAGTGCATGGGGTGGCAGCAGAGATGAGCTTACATGTGCTGATTTTATTTTAGTTACTGCAGATGACAGCAGAAGGAAAAACACGGGGATATATTTGGGCTCTGGACACTTTTGGACTGGTTGATACTCTGCGATGAAACCCTTGGCACTGCTTTTTCAAAACACTTGCTAATTGTGTCAAGGTACAGGTGACAGAAGTGTGGCTGTGTGTGCTGCGTTTCCACTTTTATCTTGTTATGGTGCCCTGCCCTAAGAATAGCGAAGGTTAAAATGAGATACATGCTGTAAATATATGCCAGGGCCAAATTCAGTCCTGTTGCAATTGGTTCAGTTTCACTGAAAGGTTTTTGGAAATGCCTTCTAATACAAGGCTTCTTTTACAGACGCCTGCTCAATTCGGGCAAGATGGTGAGCAATGGCAGAAGAGGGCAAAGAAAAGAATGAAGTAGGAACAGATGTGAAAGCAGTCAGGAGAGTATCAGAGAAGTAGGAATGTCTAGTGAGGACTGGAGGAGAAGGTACCACAGCTTACTTGTCATTTTTTCAAGGCCTTGGTTGCAGGAGATGGTAGAGGGTAGTTGAGAAATCAGATGGGAACATTGAATAACTGGGTATGTCTCCTAATGCTGATTTTGGCTATCTTTAGAAAAGCACCAACGCATACATACAACTCTTGCAGCAGAGAGCTTTAGCATAATTGTGATTCAGTTGCCTTTGATATTTACCCTTGCATGCAGCATAGGGCAGATTTTTCAGTGAGTGTTTTTCAAGTGGGAGGTTTTTGAAGAACTTCTGTAAGTATAAACCCATAAAAATGAGAATTTTAGTAAAAATTCTTAGGGATATTTGTAAAAGTAGCCTTCCTACTGTTAGCATACACTGGAATGAGTAGCAGATGAGAACATTCAGTATGCCTTCAAAAATTGTTAACAGACTTGAAAACCAGAATAAAATAGCTTCAAACTTGGTTAACTTTCCTATGTGGATTTTAACTTCAACAATTAAGTCTGTCTGTAATCTGTCAAGAACTTACATTTTGACATCCTGAATCTCTGAGCCATTTGGCTTTGGCATTATGGCTCAGTTCCATCCATAGTTACACAATTAAGGAAAAACTACTATGTAAAAGTAATGGTGTATAGAACTACAGTTCCTAAAAGGAAAAAATGCGAATTGGTTTGATTTGTTGTCCCATTGTGCAGAATTTTGTCAAAGCTTTAGGTATTCCAGCCAGTTGACTTTGTAAAGCAGCCAGACTGACCTGACAATTAAATTCTGAATACACAGTGCTGTAGAGGAACAACAGATCCAAAAACAGCCAGCTGCTGCTCCTGAGCTAACACAGTGATTTTTGTATGCTGGAATCAAAGTAGATGTAGCTTTAAAAAGGTTGCAGGCAAATTTAAAATATTTTGTGTTGAGAAAGTGATTTCCAACTATCTTCATTCTACAAGTGTGAGTGAATGTAGCTGTAGACTTCCTTATAAAATAGGGAAGTACCTGACACAATAGTGGAGAGAGCAGATGACTTGATTTTCCAAGGTTGTGTTGGCTTTCTCTGATACAAAATTACACAGAATTCTGTGTTATGTCCATCTTTTTTTTGGTATTAATCATAAAAACATGCCTCCTTGAAAAGTATACTCTGCAGCAGGAGTGAATGTGAATTTAATTTTTTTTTTTTTTTTAAGATCGGATGCTAGAAATTATGCATCAAGACTTTCAAACTTATTTTAATCTTGTATTGTCAGATTAATGCAAGTGGCATGTATTTGATAAAGGTTCAACTTAATATTTACAGTGATTGTGAACAGTGCATTGAAACAGTGAGTCAAATTCCTAGAGAGGTTGACTAAGAAAATGGGTTTTCAAGTATTTCTCCATAGTTTTCTTAAAAAATAGATATCAAATATTTATCCAGCCTATATTCTGGTTCTTATTGATGAGTGACTAAGAAGCTAATATGTGTTTGTTTCCTTCAACTCTATCACACCCTACAGAGCAATATCTGTATCTGCATGACCACATACTCTGGTGTACTCCCATTTATTTTTCTCCTTTCTTCTGAAAACAAATGCCTCTTGGCTTCCTGCTGTGTTTTTCTCATGTTCATCCTTTTGCCTGCTATGATCAAGTTCCCTGTATCTGAAATTTTTGGGTTTTATCCCTGTGTACCAAACAGCCTGACACATTCCATTCATTCCTTTTCTTGCTTGTCTGACAAGATAGTGAGAAAGCAACTAAGTAAAAGAAGAAATCTGCACACCCCAAAACCTGTGCCTTAGGTTGTATCTGATTCCCCTTGGATCTCAGATCCCTGCAGGGTTGCACTGTGGGTGGAAATTCAGTGGTGGACTGGAAAGCAGCCTTCTTACTGGGGAATCACGTGAAGAAATGGTTAACTGTTTTCAGTGAGATTTTGAAGGATGAACTCCAGGGAGCAATCCTGCTCTACTCATTTTATTGTGGAGGGGTGCAGTTTGAGCCCACCTGCTGTACAGCAAATCCAGATCTTGATTTTCAGCAGTGCCTGTTCCCTAAAGTGGCCTAAATTGCAATTGTTACAGACTTGTCGTGTACTGCCAGTTACTGGCTCTGTAAGCAGAGGAAAACACTGTCCAGGCCTAGTAAATTATCACTAAAATAAATATTTATGAAAATACATCCGTCAGACAGGACTACTAAAAGACAAGGTGTGGGCAGGCATTCAGGAGATACCAGAATAAATAAAGCATGGCATAAAATAAAATTAGGATATGTGCAGGGCTAATACTAAGTACAGGCAAGCAGTCTGAGTTTGGTGACTTGACAAGAGATTTTGTGATGGAAGAAAGGAAGTGAAAGGGCTGAGGGAGGGCCTGAAATAGAGTCTGGTTAATCTGGATGGGAGAAACCAGCTCAGGGACAGACTAGGAGAAACAGAGGAAAAGTATGTATCACCTAATCACACTGCCACTAAGGTTTGGTAAGACACCTCTCCTTGGCATGTGCAGACTCAAGCCCACAGAACAGCTGTTGCAAAGGGGGAGGCAGGGAGAGGACAGAGAGCAGGAGAACTACTCAGAGATCCCTGTCTGGGAAGCTGGTATGATGAACATTGCCATCCTTTCGTTGCAACATAGGACCATTTACCCTGAGGGTGGCATTGCAGCTGTCAGATCCCTTCCTCTGTGGTCACACTGCACAAGCCTGTTCATTTGGCAAGCTCAGCCCTAAAATAACATTTCAGGCTTTTGCTGGCCACAGAGTGGTCACATCCAGAGCACCTCTTTGTTCTGGCCCTCGTGTGCTAGACTTAAACTGTGCCAGGCATCATGATGCTGAGCACAGTATGGCATAAGCCAGTGATGCCTGTGAGCATGCTAGGGGTTGAAGTCACTGCAGGGCTGTGCTTCCTCAGTTCTGCTTATTTACTAACATAAATGTTGCCTAAAGACCAGTTTGCTGATGTTTCTTTAACAAAGAATCCTCCTAATCTGTTCACCACTGACGCAACCCTGGGTACCTGGTAGTTCCTGGCCTGGTTTAAACTGGTCCACCAAATGAGGAAGCTGTAGTATGGAAGCTTGGGCAAAACAAAGCAGAAATTGTACTCTCATCAAGAAGTCTGGTTGTTTCTGTTACTTTGGTCATATACATACACACATATATACATATATGACCATATATATGCATAATAATTATATTTTATAGGTTTTTTAATAGCATATAAAAATACATAAGTCTAAATACTTCGAATTTTGAATGCTTTGCATTTTTTTTCCTCCTAGACTATGAGAGTTGTATAGAAGGAATTGTAGGACTGTATTGCAAGCACAGTTCTAAACTATAATATGCAACCTTTCACGGCACCTTGGGCTCCCAGAGAAGGAAAGTTTTTGCAGGTGGGAAGGAGGACTGGCTTTGCTGTGCTTCAGTTATGTTAAACCAGACTAGCACAGACATACCAACAGTGTTTTGGCACAGCAAGAAAGACTGGTCCTTTAATTGTTGCACTGGTTTGATTAAGGTGCTGCTAAATGGGATGATAACCTGTTTATGTGATTACTTCTGACATGAGAAATACTGTTAATGCTTTCATATCTGAGGAGAGATGCAATAAGACAAATGTAGACTTACTGCTCTTCTGCTTGTTTCTGTGAATGTTCTGCATAGCAGCTGAATGCGTTCACAGGAGCAGAAAGCACTGTAGCAGGAATTTCAGATCTCATTTTTCCCAGCATACCGACTTGACCCTAATTCATTCTCTAGTTAATTAAAAGAACCTTTGCCAAAGTCACGCGTCAAATTGTGGTTGCTTTCTGGGCATTTGACATTTGATGAAATATAACAACTCGTTTCCTTTGGTGTATACCTTCAGATTGAACATTTGAGCCATAGTAATGAGGCAGTCCATAGGCTATCAGCTTGAATAATGTGCTGTTGCTGTCCTCAGTAATGCATTCTGACAAGAAAACCAATCATGGATCTGCTTTGAAGAAATACTGGTATCTTGCTTGTTTGAAGGTCATTTTGACCTCCCTAGAAGATTTGCTATGCAACAGCCAAATGTGTGTGTTCTCTGCCGGGAAACACATGGGCCAAAAAGAGTCAGTCCACAGCAGTATTTGGCATTTGCTAATAGGATACTCAGCTGTCACCTGTATTTTCTAGCCCTTGACCTGACCATTCAAAATTACAACTTCTGACAATTTGGAAGTGAGCACAAACTATTTACTCTTTTATTTCTACTTTTTCACATGGATATGACTTTAGGCCACCATTCACTCTTGAACCTACACAGGCTGAAATCCTGGCTCAGGAAAGTTAAAATGGTGAGTTACCACAAGAAGAACCAAAATCTCCCCCACATTCTGTCTAAAGGTTAAATATTTTGTGTGTGTATGTGTGTTTATGTATGTGTGCATATGCTTGTATGTGTGTATATTTATATATGAATCAAAGATAAAAGCAGTTTGTTTTTCTTTGCTTCTTGAGGAAGGAATCTGTAGCCTTGTCCTTGAGGAAAGCTGCTGCAAAGTGTAGTACCCAGTAAACTCCAGAGGATGATGCTTTCACACCGTTTTAGACAATCAGAGCAAAAGACACTTCATCTACATTTAAGAAAGGATTTTTGTAGTTTAACCTAGGGGGAAGGTGTGGCAGCTAGCTGAAGAGATCTCTAGAGTTAAGGATGATCTTAAGAGCCAAGGAAGATCTTAATTGCCAAACATCTTACTAATGTGAACTTTTTTTTTCCCAAAAAAAGTGGGTTTCATTCTTGCAAATACAAGTTTTTAAGATAATGTACTGCTTTGTCCCTAGGTCTTGGCTAGTGCTAAAGACACATCTGGGAGATGTGTCATACACAAATACCTTTCCTGAGGATCCATGTGTCTACTGAGCTAAATGCCTTTGGGCAAACACTCCTCAATGCCCTTGGACATCCAGACGGTAACAGTTCGTGTCTCCACATGATGGCACTGGATGTCAGGGGAGCGTAGGGTCTAGCCGTGTGAGGAGTAAATGACTTTCATTAACCAGCAGTAGGGAGATAAACTGTCTGCCATGTGACAAATAAATGCTTTAAAAATTGGAGATCTCCTGGTCAGTCATGAATCTTAACAGAAGAGCTCAGTAATGGTAATTGAAAAGTACATTTAGCTTCTTTTAATGTTAGTGCAGTAACTTCTGCCCAAGATTTTTATGTGTTTTGAAAATTGTTTCCCACTGGAAGTGTTGCACCTGAAACAATACCTTGAAGATAACCTGGGTAGCTACACCCTCTCCTGTAGCTTGGAACCAAGGTCAACTGGTTGTAAAAAGTACTCTTGGAGTTTCAGGTGAATGTAGTAAAATCCTACTGAATGTTCCTCTAAAATTGTTTGGAAATGCTCAGAGAGTAATTTTTTGTCAAAAGAGACATGAAAATACTGAAAGTATTTGAGCAGATAATTTTAATCTGGCCATGGAGGTCTTATAAGTAAAATCGGCTTTTTAGTCAGTTTTGCTTTATAGATAAACAAACCAATAAACTCTGATTAAAAAATCAAAAGGTAACTCCCCCAAGATGATGCAACTTCCCATCTGCAGGAAATTTCCCAATCTCTTATCCCTTCTTCCACGAAGGAATCTTTTTTTGTGGATGTTTCTTTAATTGAAACATTCAGCTCTTTCCAAGGCCTCAAAGATGTATTTTCTTATTTTTTTTTCTTCTTGGATTTTTTTTTATTTCTTCTTTTTTTTTTGGGGGGGGGTGGATTTTTTAGCATTGGTTCCAAAGAAATCAAAACACACTGAATCAGCAGTGGTAGACAGGTATTTTTAAATTAAATAAATGAATTAAAACCAGCTGGTTTAAATAGCCCTCTGTATTTCAGATTTAACCCACTCCAAAGTATCACCTTGTAGATCCTTATGTAGTTCAAATGCATATAAAGTCAGGGAAGCACAACTGATCTACAGTAAGTGAGTATTTAGCCCATTGTTTCAGGCTTCTCAAGAAAATAGTGGAAATAATGCTTATTAACTGGAAGGTCTTAACTAGAGGCTGTAGCAGACAAAATCCATGCCCATTACTTCCACTAGCTATATTTATCAGTATTGCCTCTCTCTTTTACAACTGACTCCAAACTGCTGTGACAATGTCAGCTTCGCTACGTTGACAGTGCTTCTCCTGTAAGTCAAATAATATGAAAAAATTTGCAAAACTTTTCTCTCTCTCTTATACAACAGAGGTTTTCTTTTCTTAGATTCTGAACTAGGTGGAAAAGAAATTATCACCAGCTTCCAGTACTTTTAAGAAATATGTATGGGAAAAGGCAAGTCTATTTTGTATGTCAGTGTTGTGGTGGCTGTTTGCATAGACTTTTAGATAGTGTGCATTTAGCTTATGAATAGCCCATTCATTTCACTTGACTAGATGTATCTGCTAACGTTATTCAAAGCTGAGTCATCAGCCTAGGCTAATTATTTCTCTGTTAATCAAAAAGTAAATGTCAGGTTATTTTCTGTTCCTATTAACCCCATACCCATTCCTGTACACTTTGATACAAAACTTCCACTTCCTTCAGTGTGGACTGGGACTCTTGGGAAACAACACAAAAATGAGTGTTTGAGACGCTATCAGTGGCATTTACTCCCATCCTGTCACTGCTGTGGAAATATAAGTTATAGTTAACAAGCAGTCACAATGCAGTCATTGAACAGGAGGAAGCACCTGGATCCAGGCACAGCCGGCAAGGAAACACACAGCTCTTGTCCATTCCAGACAAAGGCTGAGAGGCTGCCTGATCCCAGAGTGGTTGTGAGGAAACCCTGTTCCTAACACCATCCTTGCAGGAGCACCCTGGCAAACACACACCATTTAATTACATGACAAATTGGGACTTTTTTTTTAAAAAATATCTATTTTTGCATCCTTGGTGGCATGCAGAGGAGGGGACCTGCAGGGAGGGTGGGAGTCACATCCCACCCCTGTGCATTTTTCTAGTGTCAGAATTTCATGTTGTATTGAAAAGGCATGAAAACCAAAAAGTCTGCAATTCTCCACAGAGGGAAGTTCTGGGAGAAAAATATACTTCACAGCAATCTTCCAAAATAAAAGTTAGTAAAATACATGAAGCCAGGTTGATTTTGCTATGAATTTTATATTCTGACAGAATTTTGTGCCATGAGATAAGTGATTCACTATATTGCTGGTTAGGTATCTATACTAACAAACCTGTATATGCCCTGTCATGCACACACTCCCTTTCTTCACAGTTTGTCATTAGAAATTGAATATTATGGCTTCATGTAAGTACTGGTAAGAAAAGCTAAATAAGGGAGTAATAGTATTCCAATACTTTGAAACAGGTAAATATAAAGATGAAATAGTTTTAACAGAATTTTAAAAAAAAAGGGACTAATATGCAACCCAAAAATATCTGTATTTATCATGTTCACATTGCAGAATTTTTGATCTCTCATTCATTGATTGCAGTAATGAGTGTAAAATTAGAATGCACTAATCTGCATCTCATCTTAAGTTTTACGTTAACTTATTTTTTAACATATTAAAATTTCAGCAATTTGAATTTCAGCCAATTTGATAGGTAAAACTGCAAAAATCAGACTAATTAGTTTATTAAGCAGAGGCAACTAGGATAGACTTTGGGAACTAGGGGGGACAACTCCTAATCCTGAAGTTCTGCTTACATTTCTCTATTAATTTAGAGCCATGGTTTCCTCCAGTTATCTTCTGTTTTTCCAGGGCTGCATGGACTATCTGAGGAAGAAGCAAATAATGAAAAATCAGTGTAGCAACTGACAAGATCTACAGCACAGCTTTTTCTGATTGCTTGTTTAATGTTTTTCCCCACAGATATCAGTAAGGATTTAATTGGTTAATTTTATTCTTCAAGTAAACATCTGAACTATCTTTTGATGCTAGACTTACCCATAACCAACAAGGGCTCATGGGACTCAGGCTTATCTGTGGTCTCTAGAGATGGATAGCCATATAAAGGGACACCAAGAACCTTATTTAAGTGCTCTAAGTCATTATCTGGAGTACTTGGATGCATCCTGTGATCAGGCACATACTTCCAGGTTTTTCTTTTCCCTTGTTAGTTAATTCTCAGCTTCAGACAGCAGTTTTTTATTTGTCCTTGTGTCAAATAAATAGAGCAGGAGTCTCTATTCTAAAATTGAATCCAATTTCAGTGACTTGTGTCCTCAAGATTTCTCACTTCTTACATGACGTCTTATTCTCTCTTCACAAATATCTTTGTGCTCTGCCTCTCCTACTGGTTTTACTTTATAATTGTAGTTCAGATTTTTCTCTTTCTTGCTGTCTCTCATACATGGACTGTAGAAGAAATGCTACTAGTTATTCCTAGCATGCCCAGTTATTCCTAGGGCTAATACCCAGTTTTATTCTTCACCACAAGTTACACCAGCAAAAGGCTATTCTACTTATACTTGCCTTCAGTAAGGGCATAAGCTGAAAGCAGGAGATAACTTTAGATTGTTTCTGCTTTGAGATCTATCAGCTTAGTTTAAGCGATTTAGACTCTGGTAGAGTCTGTCCACTGAGAAGATAAAGCTTACCACCAACCATCTCTCAAGGATCCAAACACAAAGCATCCTATTAACCTTCCTTCTGTTGTCCTACTTCTGTTGTTTTCCTCCAAGGAGAGAATGACTTCCCTTGGAGAAAACCTGAATTTTCTCTTCTTTGTCGATCCTGCACTACACACTTACACTTGACACATTCTTCCCTAGCACTGGGGCTTTAACAACATCATTTGTCAGAAGGCCATTCTGTGTTCCAGTCTCTCTTCAGCCTTTGCCTGCCCAGTTCCTCTTTTGTTGAGCCCTTACCTTGGTTTGGTCATGATTTGCCTCATTTCTTTTATCCCTTGATGCATGGAGACTTTTCTGTCAGTTGCTGCTCCTTTCTTAGGGGAACAGCAATCCTCTTTCCCTGCTTTCCTTGTTCTTTTGTTTTTCTTTGATCAGTTTTCTCTCAAAAGTTATTTTCTCTGTTTATTGCTGTATACTAAATCAGCAGTTGTCTGCAGATGAGAGGATGCCTGTGTAGTTAAGCTTATCATTTTCTCCATCACATCTTTAAGCCCATATCTAGTTTACTGTTGTCTTCAGCTATATATGTGGTCACACTTGAGCCTATGAGTTTCAGCATGCTTATGTGGAAATGCAGTTTTATCAAGTACCTTCTTGAGGCTGACGTATGTCCATGCACCCAATTAACCTCTGTCTTGTGCTGCCTTGGCAGTCCTTACTGGGTTTTTTGACCCTAACTCCAAAGAAACTATGACATTTTCTTTAAAGATCATACTCTTCTGGAAGTATATTTTCAAACTCATATTGGATAAGTCCAAAAGTTATTTTCTTTTATATTGTTACTTTTGGTCATAAGGACTCTGGGAAAACAGAAATCCTATCCACAGATGCCCAGTGGATATCTTAGCAGAAAAAAAACATAGCCCTTTTCATCAGAGCACTACAATTGCACCTTACAGTCAGTCAGTCACAGATTCAGTGATTCATGGCAGCTCTTGTTTAAACATTTTTGTGAAGCTTGCATGTGTACTATAAAGGACATCTGTGGAGTTCTCAGCACTTCCAAACAAACATACCTGAAGAAGCACTGTAAGGGAGTTTCACAATATGGTGTCTGTGTTTCTTGGTGAGTGAGGACAGCAGTGACAATAATTTATGATCCTGTGCTTCTGAAAACTAACTGAGCCCCAGGACTGCCAAATTAGATTAAGGTGCAAAGACAAGCTCTCAAAATAAGGTCATGTGGTTTCCCTCTGCGTGAGTCACACCACCACTACAGAGCCTCCAGCTACTCAAAAACTTGCCTGCTTTTCTTTCTCTGCAAGCTAAGACAATGCTGCTAACTCCTGCAATTTAATTATGGCTATTTGATGTTTTACTTAAAGCCCAGTTCCTACTGGAATGTGACCATGTGAAAACTTCAGCTTCCGCTTAGAGAGAAATGAAGATTCTAGCCATCAAAATGCAGACACTATCAGGCAAGAGGGATCCAAATGCACATGACTGGCTCACAAAATGAAGGAGGAGGAGGAGAAGCAGCGTTCTTTATTGAATGTTAGACTAACATCTGCCAGAATAATTTTGGTGTAATTGGTTTTGCCTTAGGAAAATCTCATTTTGGCTTCAAATAACGGGACTGAAAAGACATCAATTTCAAGTTTTGTTTGTAGTTGCAGGAATAGGCTGTGAATAGGACAATGAGATTTGCATTCCTATTGTTATGTTTTAAAGAAGTTATAATTTTGGTATTTTTAGTGAAAAAATATGAAAGCTTTTTTGAGAATTTTCAGATAAATGTATTTCACTGCAAAACACAGTATCTGCAGGATCAAAATTCTCTGCAGGAAACCAAATTCTCCTGAAGTAAAAGTAAATTCAGAGTAATTTGTGGGTTTTTTTGCAGTTTTAGAGTTACGCATGAAAAATACCTGCCAAAATAGTCTCCTTTCCCTCTTACTGGAGAGGCCTTTTCTCTCTAACATTCTTCTAAGATCACGTGCAGAGAAAATGAAATAGTTCAAGTCCACCTGCACAGCAGGTTTTTCTGAACTGGAACTGAAAAACAGTCAAAGAGAATGTAATAATATATCCTCTCAATTGTGCTAAAGAATTGGGTGAAACTTAAAGATGTTAAGTCTAAGGCAAAGAGAAAATATGTGAGCAGTTAGCATTCACTGAAATGAAAGGCACTTAAGCAAGCAACATAGCAGGATGAACAACAGAAACAGGTGGTTTTGCAGCTGTTTCTAATATCTACAGGTACTGGAGCTGTGGCAAAGCAAGGCTGTACTTCATGGTGTAAGGGTGTTGCCTTGCTAAAAAGCAGAGAGTCTTAGTTCAGGTGAAGAACAACCAGTGCAGTAGCTGTACTAGCTCCCTCAGAGCTTTCCCTGGGAAAGTTCAAGCAAGGCGAACTGCGGTGCCAGTGCTGCGAAGGCACCCTCACTGCCTTGCGAAAGCGAACGCACCACACAGCAGTTTGATTGTTTTACAGGGTGGCTGCTCACTATCAAGCTAGGGTAACGAGGAAAATGACTCAAGTGCAGCTGTTTTGCACAGGTTCTCTGCTAGAGGTATAGATTAAGAGGGTGCTGATGTGTCTGGTTGGCTAGAAGTAGATGCAGTTGTGAGTGATAAAATCTTGCAGAGGATGGCAGCTTCGTTAATGCCTTCTGATGGGCCCTGTGTCAGGCAGTGCTTCTGAGATGGCAGGAGAGGTGGGGACAGCAGGGTGAGACAGGGAGGTCTATGCATGCAGATTTTCAGAATGAGCAGGCACAGGGAGAAAACTGAAAGCAAGATTAATAGGTTTGTTGTTTAAAATGAGTAATTGCAAAACCGTTGGAGGGTTGATCACAGATCATGTAGACTGCTCAGAGGAGGGGAGAAACACTGCCTCTTAATATGCTTTGAGTCTGGGAGAAGAGGCTATGACATGTGACCCAGGCACAGCTAAGTTGTGAGTTGTTCTTGCTCATTCCTTCAAAAGGAAACATTTCAAATAATTTCTGTTAGTAGAGAAAAGACTAAATTTGTTAAATAAACTGGCTGACTAGCATTAACAGCAATATTGGCTCCTGAGAGATTCATGCTATTAGCTGTGCAGTATGTAGTCCAATGAACATCTTAAGTCAAAAAAACAGAGGTGTCTATTTGGTGTCACATGAGGATTGCACAGTATCACATTTGTCTTGCTGTTTGCTGGCAATAAAGGAGTGAACTAGAGTTCGTGAATCAATATTAAGTTTTTTTCATCCCCATAATATGTCCCACTAAACCAGAGCAAAGTTACTTTGTAGGAAGCATGGGAGGAATACTGTTGTACTGTTGCAGAGCCTGAGAGACAAAAGCTTGCAGTCTCTAGTTCCCTTAAGCCAGCTTCTTTCATAAGCTTCACAATTGTTTCAATATTATTTTGTATCTTAGGTTTAAATGCAACTCATGTTAAATATGGTTTTATCATCTGGAAAGTCTTAAGGGCTACAAGTCTAACGTCATCAGAAAGCTTTATTGATAAATGCTATGTATATGAAGTATGTGTGTTTATATGAAGTACATATTGATATATATAAAAGGTATATACATGTGTACAAGAAGGCTGTACTCACGAAGGCTCTTTTAGTATCATTTTCAGTGTTCGTTGCTGCAAGCTGCAGTTAGAAGTTGTTCCAGTACCTTTCCTATGCCTGCCTTTAATGAGACTGCAGTCTGGCTTTTACAAGGTCAAAATGCTGGAAGTTGGCTTCCAAAATGCTATGTCATGCAGTGGTTAAGATTAATCAGAACAATTTAAGAGTACTGAAAAGGTTTTTAAAATATTGTGGACATTTTTGCAGCTTTATGATATGTAATGAGATCTCCCAGAGCAAGGCTTGTTGTCCCTCTTTTTTTTTTCCCTTTGATTTTAATCTTTGACATATTGGATGCATCAAATGAATCATAGAATCACAGAATAGTCCAGGTTGGAAGGCACCTCAAAAGCTCATCTGGTCCAGCCTTTGGTTGGAAAGGGAGCATCAGCGAGATTATCCAGCATCCTGCCCAGTTGCATCTTGGAAACCTCCAGCAATAGGGACTCCACTATATCCCTGGAGTGGTTGTTCCAGTGACTGATTGTTCTGCTTGTAAAAAATTTCTTTCGTATTTCAAGATGAAATGGTTTGTAGTTCTTGTTAAGGTAATTTAAGAAGCATAGGGAATATCAGGAAAACCTTTGGATATTCCTTCTATTTTTCTTTAAACAGATAAAGTAATCCTCTGGGGCTTTAGATTTAGCTTATCATATTAAATTTTAAACCACCACAATCCCATTTTTCACTCTGCAGGTATGTGATAGAGAAGCTACCTCCAAAAACTCTGGCCCTGAGGTTTTCACCTTGGTTTTGTATTTGTGACCTTACAGTGAGAATATAGGAAGAAATGGGGCCTCTAGAGAAAGATGAGCTTCCATCTCTTTATCCTCCTGCGTGATAGCGGACATACAGACAGCTCCACCGGGACCAACTTCATAGTTGGCAGTGTGAGTGCTAGTGCTGACAGGGGGTGTACAAATAGTGTGGAGCAGTGTGGGTATGGATGTCTGGGAGTCTTGCAGTTAGCCGTAATAATTCTGCTCCTTTACCAGAAATGTCTTCATTTTATGGCTTGTTTGCAATCTGAATACCTTAATAGATATTTGTGTTTGCATATAACCATCCTGTTAGCTGATGTTTTCCTGAGACTTCTTCCCCAGAATTTTGATACTCAGAAGACTCCTGTCCCTTCCTTTCAGTCATTTGACTCACCTCTTGTTCTCCTGTGCACTTAACTGAAAGCGTGGTTTTACAATTAAGTGTCCTTCAAATCTTCTCCCTCTTCAAACTTCTTTCCTACAGCTTCTCCCTATCTCCTTCTACAGCATTTTCATTTCATTTCCACCTCTCTTCACGCGTGCAGCCTAGCAGTGAACTGCTGAAATCACTCCAATCCATCTGTGACCAGCTCCTTTTCAACCTTGATCTGTTACAATCCAGCTGCATATCTGCTGCTTGAGGTAACCACATCTGTGACACACCCATGGATCCTCCCATCTGTTTTAGTCTCTGTCTGTCTTTAAGGAGAGGAGACTACATAGTCATTTTCATCCCCAGCTTTGCAGGAAGGCTTAGGATGCAGTTTCAAGCTGCAGCTAAGCCAATCTAATAATAAGCTGCTGCTGAAAGAGGCAGTTCTGCTCCTCTGTCTTCAGTCTCCCCCCTCTGTGCCCGTATCTCTTGAGATGCCAACTGAACTGATGAACACCCTTTTTATTTTGTTTCATTTTTTCCCCTGAGATGGATTTTCCGTACCTGGTATGTGCTGTGGTTGCACAACAGCTGTGTCTGATGCAAAGGCAGTGGTGGCAGCCTTCAGGGCTGGAAGGTGTGTTGGGGGCGAGTTTGCCCCTTTTTGGCAGTAGCTCACATACTGACCTTGCTGCAGTGTGAAAAGTCTCTCTTGAAGCAAGAAGTAGAGAGGTAAATGGCTCACTACAGATTTTCTCAGGAGAAAAGGTCATTAGTTCCACATGCCTGATGGGTGCAGTGGAAAAAAGTACCAAGTCATATGAGAAACCTGGACCAGGTTGTAGGAGGGAGCAGAAGGGAGGAGGGTTAGCTTCCTTTCACTGCTGCCTGTCCAAAACCAGTCTACAACAACTTAGATTCTGTTTGTGATTTTGGTAATTTTCCATTCCTGCTTCAAAGCAAAGGAAAAAGACTGAAGAAAATAGTGTCATTTGAGTTCATCACTGTTTTTTTAAATATCAGCCTAAACAAAGTGAAGGCTATATAACCAATTGTTTTTCGAAATAGGAACATAGATGGGTTTGATTGATGTATTAGCAGTTACAATACGATTCAAGTTAAAGGTTATACATTTTTAGGTCTATTTCTATTAGTAAATGACAAATTTATTGATATGAAAAAAACACAGTAGTACCTAGGGAAGCTTTCATGCTTTTGAAGTATCTTTTTGAACATACATTTGAGGACCTGGCATGCTTTTCCCTTGTTTGTCACAGTTCAAGAGCATGCCAGCTTTTGTACAGAGTCCTCCAGATGAATTTGAACTAATGTGGTAAGGGCCTTTCAAAGGAAACCCATTACATTTGTTAACGCCTTTTAAAATAGAATTAAATTTGTTGCCCCAATCATGAAAAATGTGAACATATCTTGAATGTAAATTAACTGTGATGTTAAATAGCTCTATTGTCTGTCTTTGTGTGTCTCTTTATGTGGGCTCACATGCTTTTAGCTTTAGTTAAGGAGACTAATTTTATTTTTGGAGGATTATAAATTCCACAAGACAGGACAGTAAGAGGTAGCATAGCATTGCAACATGCTAGTTATTATGCTATTTGGAAAAGAGGGTTGCATAACTGATCTTTTTTCACACAAAATCATTATGTGCACATTTGAAATGCATTGTCTGCAGCCTTTGCACAAGTAGTATTCTCTTACATTAAATAACTGCTTTTATGAAAATTTACTTCTATTACCTGATATATTGTGTGGTTTTCTGATGCAAATACATAACATTACTGTATAATATTAGATCAGTGACAGTATTTAGCTGTGGGGAAAAAAGTTCCATTTTGGTGGTGTCAGTGTGACCTGTTGCACTGCTGGGTGTGTAAAACATTCGTTATGGAATGTGTTTTTTACTAAAAAGGACTGTCACCTTTGGCATTTCTGGGTTAAGCAGCAGGATGACTTTCATTCCTTTAAGGCCCTAATTTAACCAAAACAGTGGATAAGAATCACTTGGGCGTTACCAGCTTCCTCAGCTGGAATTCTGTAGCACATTGTATAGAAATTTTAACTGTATGGGTTTATTTAAGGGTTCTACCTCTTCCTTTCGTGATGCACTCTCAAGGGATGACATCATTGTGAAAAAGGGCAGCTATTGTAGAGGAAACGGGATTCTTGAAAGGGAAAAACATACTCATCATCCCAAATGGCTCTAAAGGTCAGTAGTTACATTGTTAGTACCCTCAACCTGTCTGCTGAGACAATCCTGTCTCACTTCTCAGCAGTAGCTCTCAGTTCTGCATAGTTATTTAAAATCAGGACAAAATCAAACAGCAAGAAAGCAAGCATCCTCCTCATTAAGCTGTCACATGTCTCTCCATACTCATTATTCCAAAGCTCTTTATGTTATCCTGAGATGACTTTTAAGGCAAGCTAGCTAATGTGGGAATGGGAATGTTAGGTAGCGTTTATAATTTCTTAGACAATAAAATCTGTTCACTAATGAAACTCTTTTTTTTTTTTTTTTTTTTTTTTAAATGAGATTTAGACATAAAATGTGCCTTGACTGACGTTACTGTTGTACCACACCACAATTCCTGTATAATGCAATGATGTCTTTCAGAAGGCATCCTAATTTAATCTCTTAATCTTCAGCATTATAGTAGTAAAATTGCACATTGCTTGTTTAATAACTAATAAGCCAATGGACTGAAGATAGAAGTATCTGTACACTTTTGCTGTGCTTTGTCCATGCAAGGAATAAGTTTAAATCAGTGTTTTCCTGGAGCTGCCAGTCAGAAGATATCTAGTTCTCTCTCACATGCAGACACCACCCGAATTTTACACAGCTGCCTGCATAAATCAACTATAGGAAGAGAAGTAGAAGCTTTTACAAACGTTTATATTTTGGCAGCAGAAGTGCTGTCATGTTATGTTAGGTGTCACATCTAGGCTGCATTAAGACAAAATTGAGAAGTAGAGAAAAACGTGAAGAAATTAAATTAACTTTGAAATCTTGGCTCTTGCAAGGAATTGCATAAAGGATATTAGAGATTTTGCTCTTTTTTGATATTTCTACAGTGCACACTAAAGAATACAAATTAAGGAAGAATAAATCAATATAATTTGCAAACACAGCTTCTGAGTCAGTAGGGAACAATGAGTTAGTGCATTGAATGCCTCCTCTGGTTTAGGACGATGGCATATGACACTTTATAGGTATTACACTGGACTCTGTGGTGGCCAGTCCCCATTCCCACCAGCCTTCAATGTCAGTCAGAGGTGAGTGACTCAATTTGCATTTCCAAGTAGTTGGAAGCAGGATAGGGTTTGTCAGCTTATGTGGCAAAACCAAAATGGAGATGCTTAGGAGGAGTCAGAAATGGGTGCCATGGAGCACAGTTGCATGAAGGTAAGACACAAATAAGAATATGAATGCTTTATTTAAAGCTATCTATATCACGCTGATGCTTTGGATACCTCCAGAGAAGATGCTGTTACCTCCCAACTTATCCTTGTTCCTTTTCTTCCCTCCCTTCTCCAGATACAACAGCCCTCTCTGCCCCAACATTTGCTATATTCATCTTGTTCTTAGCCAGATTTTAGAAGAGACTGTAGATGTATAAACATATGTCAGTGCTGAACATCAGAATATGGATGATATGTACACTGAATGCAAAACAAAATGTCATGGTTTTCTCTGGCCAAGCTGGGATTCCAGGCTCACCGGTTTGTGCACCAGGTGACACTGAAGATTACAGCAGTAAATGCAGATGTGAGATCTACTCTACTACTCTAGGATCCTTCTCTAGCAGGGGGGTTGGACTAGATGATCTTCAGAGATCCCTTTCAATCCCTACCACTCTGTCACTCTCTGACAACCACTTATGTTAGGACAGGAGAACAGGGAATCTACATTGTCTCCAAAGTAAATCTCAGATATAATATGAATTTTCTTCCAGACATCTCAATATTTTACCCTCCCCAACATTTTATTCTTCCCACTTTGATCTGGTTAATGGTTAACAACCATTGGTTAACCAATGGTTAACACTTGCTGTCCATGCTGAGGCACCCTTTAGAAATGCTCCAGGTTTTTATAGTTATCGGTTTTTCTTGGTCCTACAAATAGGTTTTTTGTGCCAAACTGAATATACATGGGAAAGGTGAATCAATTGCCATGGATAATGCTGTCTAATCTTTGGATCACAGAGATGAAATTCCAGTGTCGAAATGTGCTAAACAGACAAGGCAAAGAAACAGGTCATGCCGTGTCAAGGTCTTCTTCTGAGGTTACTATTGGGGAGCCATGTGTGTTCCTGATAGTTTTACTAATAAGAAGTTAGGAGTCATGTTGCTTGTCTGCTACCCTCAGAAAATGTCTAAACTACATTGTTATTTTGAATGACCTATATTAAGGAGGATATTCATGCACCTTCACATGCCTGCCGAAGAAAACTTCTCCATGCGTGCACAAAACAAGAAAAGCAATGGAGTTACCATGAAAAGACAATGCAGTTGACTCAGAGGGGTCATGAATATGGCAAGTGGGTTTATTTTGCAAAATGTCCTTTGTGGTGGAGGTGAGGGAGTGCCATTGGTAGCATTCCATGTTTTCTGAGAGATGCCTGATTGGACTCTGTGCCTGTGGTCAGGATATTCAGGGCACCTGCCAGAATTGGTTGGTACTTCTGTCCAAATGCACATTACATTGAAGGATGCCTCCAGATTTTAGTGGCAATGCAAGCCATCTGCAGGGGAAAAAAAAGATTCAGTGTGTTAAGCAACTTAACTGGTGACCCAAGGACCAAGCGCACCTGGCCTACCCCTTTCCCAGGGGAGAGGACAAAGTCTGTGCTAGGCTGCAATGCTGCCAAATCAGCCAAAATCTTTCTCACTTGCTCTATCTCTACCAGCCTGATGCAGAAAGTCAGTTCTTGGCATTGGCTATGAGGGTTAGGGGCGCTCAGTAAAAACATCTGGGAGAGCAGCCTCTGCAGGAAAAAGCAAGTTTGCACGGTCCCTTCCCCTCTGTGTAAGTATGGTGGCAGAGGACCTGCAAGTGGGATGCCTGCTATTGAGTATGTGGCACAGCACTGCTTGTACCATGGGTGGGAAGCAGCACTTCAGGGCCCACACCTCCACCTCCCAAAAGTAAGTAACAGATCTGTGAGCAGACAAAAATAGAAGCACACTAAAAAGTTGGCAGGAGTGTCTCTCGAGTCGCAATTAATATCTCAGGATTGCATTTATGGTTTTTAATCAAAAATTGGTTGTTTCCCAGAAGGCTGCCTTTATTTACATTTTTTGAAATGGATATAGGTTTTGGAACTGAAGCACATGTAAATATGAAATATAATTATCTTCAAGTCTCCTTTTTCAAAAAGTTGTTAAGGGTAAAACACAAATTTATAGCAAAGCAAGTCAAGGCTATAGAAAATATTTTAATGATATTGGCTGAGAAAAACTTTCTTTGAAGAGCACTAAAGGAACTTTCGTATTAAATAGCTAGAGATGCAAATTCATCCCATTAATAATGCTGTGGGAAATTACCTGAAATACTAATGTATTTCTGATATTTATTTCAGAATTTTATATTATTTCCATTCAAAAGCATATATGAAGAATGCTGTTTTCCAGTCAAATAAGAACCTAGGGTGTTGCAGTCTCTGGGGTTGGAAGCCAAGACATGATGCACTCATTGCAAGCCCTACAAGAACAGACCCTGTAGCATCTGTTAAACCTGCAAGTCACTCCCAAAAGCTTTAGCTGCCTAAAGCAGCATTAAGGGGACTATAGGAACTCAACTCTGAAACTGAGATCCAAAACACTCGCTGGCTAATAACTGCTTGAACTCCCTAGACTGCCCTCCTGTCTTCCCTCTCTGAATGACTTGGTCAGAGACACCCCAGGGCTTCCCCACTCGATTCCTGTCTCCTGCTTTAACCTTACTGGGACCAAATCCTAGCAAAACCACTGCATACACCACCTCTGGGAGCTAGCTCACACAGTGTGGCAGCAGCATCCAGCTTTATATGTTAACCAGGAGGCTCTCAAGAGTATTTATGTTTCTTGGGTTTTTTTTAAATGCAATGGCTACTTAATATAAAATGTATATAGAGTGATAGGAAATTCCTCCCCTTCCGTAGGAGTTCTCTCATTGCTGGATTATAGATTCATGCTCTCATGATCTGTCTTCCTGTGAGAAATGAATGATTGCTTCTTTTCTTGCAGACTTG
Source organism: Podargus strigoides (assembly GCA_028020825.1). Taxonomy (NCBI): domain Eukaryota; kingdom Metazoa; phylum Chordata; class Aves; order Caprimulgiformes; family Podargidae; genus Podargus; species Podargus strigoides. The sequence goes on along the minus strand of CM051663.1, from coordinate 90,978,312 downwards.
CTCAGTTTCTTGGAGCTCACTGGATGACTACTTGTATCACAACGAGAATTGTTTAAAGGGAAGTATGTGATGAAGAGTTTCTTCATGATGAAAAGGTACACCCCAGAAAGCACACCAGCTTGCCTGGGTCACAGAGCAGTGGTGCTGCAGTTATGTGCTACTGAGTCTGTAATACTATGTGTGATTTGGGAGTGCTTAAATGCAAAATATAAAGCTTCTGTCTGATGTTATGAAATCCCTATGCCAGAAATCTTCTGGGAATGTAATCCAGCCTCTTTTGTCAAGTCTTGTCATGAATCTTCCAGGCAAGGAGGGGTTACTAAACTTTTGTCAATTATTCTTCCAGAAGTTGTTGGCTATAGCACTGGGGTGGATCAAATCTAACTGTGCGGAGTTCAGGTTTGGAAAGTGGAAAATCCCCAAAGAATTAAAAAGGGAAATTACAAGTTGGCTCTTTTAAAGTCACAGAACAAGAAATGCTGATGGGACTAAGGGAAGCGTAGGAAGGGACACCCTCTTTGAAGCTCGTCTGAAGGAACAGGTCCTGAGGGATGTGGAGGGTGCAGAACACTGCGCCAGACTGAACTATGCCCATGTATGCAAAGGAGAACAAGGAGCTGAAAAATCATTCCTGAAATGTTTTCCTGCAGAGACAACCTGATGTGAGCATAACGCATTTGCATGGCAGACTGCCTTGTGGGTTACGCTGAGGTGTGTACTTTTGTAACTACCCTGCAAAGCAACGCACTGGCAACTGAAATAGTCACACTCACACAGAATATTTGTGTGTGACAAGTCCAGGTCCCTGGGTAGCCATTGTTACCTGCTTACCCTGCAAAGGAGCTGAGGGAGCCCTGTATGGAGGTTTTATTGTGGCAGCAAGAGGAGATACTTTCCTCTTTCTTTGTAGTTATATGAAAAGCCAGACTGTCGATAGGTTTAAGATAGACCACCCCCAGGGTGAGTGGATGTGTCTGGTTGTCCACATGGGTGTCCACAAAATGACCATCTCTGCATTGTAGTAGTCTGGGTGGCAGCTTTGCATCGTTTCTGCAAGCATATTTTGTCCTATTATATGCACAAAACTATGGTCCCATGCTCCACAACGCTGAGCCTGCCATCCACAATGCGGTTGTCAGAGTTAATATTTTAAAATAAGGGATGCTTCCATGGGAAAACACTCAAAGGGCAGAGAAAGGAAGATAATTCTCGTGAACTTCAAATCTATTGTCCATGCCAGAAACCTGAAGGAAATATGATAGGAGAATAATATCCCTCTTTTTGTTGTTTTTTTTTTTAACTATGAAAGTATAAGATACCTGAAAACTGAAGTTCCCTGTAAGAGATCGAAACAAAAGACCTTCTGTCACCCTGAAATGGTTTGGGGTCTGTGCGTGTGTGTCTGCTTGCTTTTCAGTAGAAACTCTCAGGGGGGAAAAAAAAGTATAAAAAAATACATTTTTTAATCAATTTATCTGACTGACGTTCTAAAACTGACTTCATTTTTCTCATGGGAAAGGAAAACAGGAACCTTCTCATTTTTGTTAGATATTTTCCCTTAAAATAAAAAGCAACTACATCAAGGGTAGCTTTAGTATGTGGAAACAAGTAGAGCTCCCAGGGCAAAAATCCCTAGATATAAATTCAGAAGTTAAGCAGTAAATGTTACTGACTATATCCTTTCTCGTTGCAAGGTCAGTTTATTTTCTAAAGAAAGCACACCATTGGCGTTCATATAATCTACTGCATTTTAAGAAGCGTGAGGGATTAAGGTATTTGTGTGAAGATCACAAATTGTAATCAATATTCAGATTGATAAAAGGAATGTTAATTGGTGTTAAACAGACAGATAACTGACAACAATCAACAGAGGAGAAGCGAGAAGCACCAGCAGATTATAGGTCTGACTTTGCCAAGGTTTGGGAATACCCTGTGGGGTTTTTTGGTTGGTTTATTTTTCGTACACCTTTCGAATGTTAATGTTCTGCTGAAGACGGTTTCAGAGGGGCTGCAAGGCAACTGCTGTACTCAGCCAAGCAGAATCCACTGAAGAGTTGCTTAGGCAGAACTGAAATTATAGCCTTACTTTAAGAAAATGATAATTTTGTCAGCTAATTACTTCTAACACACAAATAGGATTCTCACTCGAGTTTGGGGGTTTTGTGTAAAATTCTAAGCCTTCAAAAGGCAGCTTTTGAACTTGGGTGTTCACGGGTTCCTTTATGCTTAGAAATACAAGAAAGATGCAGAAGAATGGAAACTGAAGATACTTGTAACTACCTGTAACTGCTGCAGTAGGAAATGAGTCAAGTTCCTTCTCGACTAGATAAAGGTATTTGTTTCACAGAAATTGATTGCCTCATTTTATTCATTCATTTAATAAAGTTATAACCTCTGCATTGCATATACCTGGCTAATACTGTCTATTATGTCTGACATAGCAGGTCAGGAATACTGACATTAGACTTAAAAGTAATGATGATTAAATGCTTGTATGCTGATCATGTTGTTGTGTATTCCCTGTTTACTTTCTGGAAAGTGTATTGCAGTTCATCTTTTACCGATGCCAGAAACAGCAGTATAAAATCCATTTCATGTCATATGGAGCTGCAAATTTTTTTTTGGGAAGGATTTATGACTGTTAAGACAACAAATTTTCAACTTGCTGATTCATCCAGCCTGTAAGTGTATTAGCCATGTTATTGGCTTTAAAAGCTTTAGCATTTTTTGTTATCTTGTTACTACTATACATTTAAGATATTTGCTGTGGAGAAGGATTGCAATACTGATGCCTGTATACCTGTACACCCTCTTCTTAAAAGAGGGTACACAGAGAAAGGAAAACAGTCTGTTCGATGCATATTTCAAACCATTGCACAGATTCCTGGATGGTGTAAATATATTGATGTTTAACAGATTCTTACCTTCAGATATTCACAAGTAGTATCTTATACAGATAGCAATTACTTTAGCAAATGTGGTGAGTAATTCAGGCTTTTAGAATAACTTTGACTTTTTTTGTGTATAAATCATCCTCACACAGCTTACATAGAGGAATTCAAAGTGTTGTGTGTGCATGTTAACACATTAAAGGTGAGCTTGCATTTTAATCATTCCACGGGTGCGTTAAGTACAAGTACAGTGCATGGTATTGGAGAGGGTCTACAGAAAAAAGAAGAGATCCCTTTCTAGCATTGTTTTATAGCTAAAATTAACCCCAACGACTTGCTTTAACAATGTCAACAGCTGAATGGCACACCAAGGGGTTCTTTTCACACACAAAGATCAGTCCTTTAAAGCTGTCGACAGATGTAGATGATGAGGATATGTGCCTGCAGGGAAAGGGCAATGTCAACTTGATATCAAATTTGTAAGAAGAAAAGGATGAAGTATAGGTGGAAAGAGCATTGTTAATATATCCATTTAGACTATGCAGCAAACAACAGTACAGGGTACAGTATGAAGGAACATAAGACATATTTGGGTACAAGAGAAGGGCACGTTTAATTTAATTTGTTAGCCTGGTACTTTTCGTAATCAAATTTTGTTTATTTAAGGTAGACTTAAAATGTCAATCACAGCAACTGACCTGTGAGTGCGTGGAAATATCTTTGCTCAAATAGTTTGTGTACAGATGTTTGAGCCTGAAGAAACTTGCCATGTGTTTTTGTAGCTAAGGAAGTGAGTAATCAGTGAAACTAGCATGGGTGGTATAGGAAAATCATGCACATGGTCTTGGCACAGCTGTTTGCTTGCTACATTCCATGAGATATTTCATAATGGAAAACCAACTGCTCCACTAATATAGGATACCTGCATATCAGGCATACGTTGTGAAGCATCCGGTAAAGTCACAGGACCTTACAGATTAGGCCAGTAAATCTCGAGTAAACAAGAAGGGCAACAGAAAATCCCTGGGTGTTGACTTAAAAGAGAGAGGAAAGTATCCCATTTAATGTGTTTAAATGACTTTATATTAATGCCTTGATGTGTTTATTGCTTAATTGTAATTTTTATCAATAAAATTTTACAAGGCCAAAAGTATAAATGGGCAAGATGATAATTAAGTCAGCAGAACTGTATAACTAGCTGCAGTAGGAGGAAAAATGGCCTTGTGTCTAGTGAGGAAGGCTGCAAGCCTCTCAAATGGTTTTCTGCTGGTCAGATTCTTCTTTTGAACTTGCTTGTTTCAGAGGCTTTTCTGTTTGTTTTATGTAGTTTACACAGAATATTATGCAGTGAATGATCTGTAAAGAAATAGCAATAAACAGACACTGCCACTCTATATGATGTTTCATTGTTAATGTTTTTAATTATAAAATTTACTTTAAATCCATGCACACCTAGATTGTGTATGTCATAATTAAGTCTGGATGCCTTCAGTGGTTTCTTGAGTTATCAGTTCCTCAGTATTTTGAAAGACAAAGGGCCAGCAATGCTAATCTATCTGACTCAGACTATATTGAAACAGTTTATGGCAACTGAAGGTCAGCTCCAGAGCTTCTGTGTGTCTCAGAGTATTTGTGTCGTATTGCAGCTACATGGAGGGGATAACATGCCAGTTTATGAACAGGTAGGGTACAGAAATTGGCAGAACAGGTAGAGGTAAGATTCTACTCAGCAAACTGCTATGTGATTTCCTACAGTCTCTTTGGCTGTTACGACTCACCAACGTACAAGTCTTTCATGGCAAGAATGTAAATATTTGGGTGTTGATACAAAATGTAATTTGTGTTGTAGGTGGTAATAAAGAGGGGGCGGTTTAAACAGCAGAATGAAGCCAAATGTAGTTGTAAATATGTTGTTCCTAGAGGTGCAGATCTTAAAGCATTTCTTTCCCTTAGTCCTATTGTTCTCAAAGTAAGAAGCTCTAAATACTGAGCCTGAAGGAGGTCCTTTTAACATACAGCAACTTTCAATTAAAGTCAACTTTGAAACAAATTAAATGCTAAAAGCACAGAAGGACCAAAGGTGCTTTAAACAGGTTTAACTCTTCAGAGTCCTGAGAATTTATATCTTTCACATGAATGTGTAGATAGCTTTATCATCTAAATATTCAAATGACATTTTAACTTCAAAAATCTTAGTGGCTTGACCAGAAAAGTTACCTTTTGGTGGCATTTGACAAGGCCCTATGCTCATAGTTCAGCTGCTGGGCTGCAGGTGGACACTTGTATGAAGGCTATTAAGGCTTAGGATGTGCCAAGGACTAACCTGTCATCTTAGTGACAGTAATTATATGCAAGTTTTGCTCTCTTTCTTTATTTCTTTATACATTCAGTGTCTTAGACTGTAAGCGCCACCTCAGGGAGAGCTATAATTAAACTACTTAATTGATGCGTACGCAGTGGCAAGGAGAAATTACAACAACAACTTGATGCAAATAGAGTGATGTGCAACTGTGTACTCATTAAACAAAGGATTAGACACATCTGGAAGGAACCCATTACAGAAAGTAAATGAAGGGGGCACCTTTAAAAAAAATCAGGGCTAGTCATTGAAGTGAAGGATAATCTGTTTGTTCTATCAGTTATGATTTTAACTGAAATGTGGGGGGGGAAAAAAAAAAAAAAAGCAGCAGGTCTGCACCTAGAGGAATCTTGGTTACATCAATGAATTTTTAAACAACCTTAAGGCTTTTCCACCCATGCTATAACCTGGCTCAGCTCTTAGTGATCGGAACAAGCTGAAATGAAATGCATTCAGGTTGTGTTTGTATTACTACTATTATCTGGTTTCTACCACTTCCCTTGTTATGATCTGTATTTTTAATTTATTTGTTTTGGCTGCATGGGGATACCTTTGTGCTGAAATGGGGATAATGATAGTGCGCATCACACTGATGCTTTTGTCTCTTGCCTCTTTGGATCTGCATTAGAGGTGGATCCTGGAGAAGAAATCTTCATTCCATGAGGGATGGCCAAGAGGCCTTTTTGCCTCTCTTTGCAGCTCCTCGGCACCTTCTTCCAGGCTCCTGTTCTCCCTGTCAGACTTTGATCAGTACCATTGGGGAGGGTTGGAGTTCAGACAGACTAGATGAACTCAATTGATGTCTTTAGCTAGTTACCTTTTCCTTTCAAGTAGCCATATTTTTGTATCAGTACGAATAGTTAAATATCATTTTGTCATAAAGAAAGTGGTTAATGATCTCATTACATTTTAGCTTGCAAAAGAAGTGGTCCAAAGAGGGCAAAAGGTGTGTTTATGCCAGGTATTGTGCCTTTCTGTGAAGACAAACTGCCTTCCCCAAAAACCTTGCAATCATTGAGTGTAATGAGCACACTCAGAAGGCTGCCTGGGAGCCCAGAGCCTTGGAAATACATTCCTTTTGGTTTTGCAATGTAGTCTTAGTATTTTACTGCATATAATCTATAGCATAAAAATTAGGATTCTGAGTGTGAGAAGAAGCTAATTGTAAAATAACCAGATATCTTGCCTGTTCCTAAAATCAGTCAATATTACTTACTGGTATGAAAATGACTACCTAACTCTTATCACAGAATAGCCTTGGTTGGAAAAGACCTCTAAGATCATCAAGTCCAACCATTAACTTAACACTGCCAATTCACCACTACCCCATGTCCCTCAGCACCTCATCTACACATCTCAAACACCTCCAGGGATGGGGACTCCACAACTGCCCTGGGCAGCCTGTTCCAATGCCTGATAACCCTTTCAGTGAAAATTTTTTTCCTAATATCTAATCTAAACCTTCCCTGGCACAACTTGAGGCCATTTCCTCTTGTCCTATCACTTGGTTAAAGAGACTCATCCCCATCTATGTACAACCTCCTTTCAGGTAGTTGTAGAGAGCAATGAGGTCTCCCCTCAGCCTCCTCTTCTCCAGCATAAACAACCCCAGTTCCCTCAGCTGCTGCTCATCAGACTTGTGCTCCAGACCCTTCACCAGATTCATTGCCCTTCTCTGGACACACTCCAGCAGCTCAGTGTCCTTCCTGTTGTGAGGGGCCCAAAACTGAACATGGTATTATAGGTGCAGCCTCACCAGAGCTGAGTACAGGGAGACAATCACCTCCCTACTCCTGCTGGTCACACCATTTCTGATATAGGCCAGGATTCCATTGGCCTTCTTGGCCACCTGGGCACACTGCTGGCTCATATTCAGCTGGCTGCCCACCAACACCCCCAAACCCTTTTCTGCCAGGCAGCTTTCCAGCCACTCTTCCCCAAGCCTGTAGCGTTGCATGGGGTTGTTGTGACCCAAATGCAGGATCTGACACTTGGCCTTATTGAATCTCATACAATTAGCCATAGGTCCAGCTTGTCCAGATCCCTCTGCAGAGCCTCCCTACCCTCAGGCAGATCAACACTCCCACCCAACTTGGTGTTGTCTGCAAACTTACTAAGGGTGCACTCAATCCCCTCATCCAAATCATGATACATATATCAAACAAGGCCAGCATTATCCCACGTAGGTGCCTACTCTGATCTGAAAAGGAAAATAAAGAACTGCATTTGCTTGTTACTGAGTCACTAATTACATGTATCTTTTAAAAATCAAGTTTGAAGAAACTGGAGATACTGTGTACAGAATCCCTTGTCTATTCTAAATTTGACAGTTAAAATCTGCATATCACAAGTTGATCTTTCACGGCAGTCACAGATTTTTCGTCTTTTGCGTTTTCTTACACAGTTGCTGAATGTATTCACATAATGCCTAGAAAAATGTCAGTATAACCTTTCCTAAAACACTGTGATCCGTAAGAGCAAGAATAGTTACTGTATTGTGTGATTGCAGTCTTAGGAAAGACTGTTAAGTGTGTATATGTGTATAGCTGAGGGAATATGCTTAAATAACATTACAAGCAATAACATAATGAGTGTGCTGAAGAGCTTTCTGAAGTCAGAATACCAGAGGTCTTCTAGAAGGGAGCATCACTACCTTTGGCCTTCACTCTAGCATCACTGTCACAGTGGTACAATCTGTCTCAGTTTACATGTTTCTTCTTTTTTATAACAAGATTATTTGCCACCTGAATTAATCATTTCTTTCACCAGATATCACCCGCTGCCACCCCCCGGCCCCACCCCACAAAAAAAGAAATGTCTATCAGCTTTATTAAACAGGTGTTTTGCCAATTACTAGGCCTAGCACAAAGGACACAGCCAGCAGTAGAACAAACCAGTAACCAGATTCTGTTGTACACAAAAGGGTCAGTACATGGGTGATCGCTGGGGGTACAAACAAGTCAATCAGGTCACACATAACAGACATCAACCCCAGCGACCCCAGGAACGATACAACACGGCCAACAATTGGTGGAACAAACAAAGCAATGAAGTCTCCCATGGCAGAGATGGGAGACAGCCAAGCCAATAGGCTGATAATATAGGACAGAGGCAGCCACATATTGTTCTCACAGAGCCCACGTTCACAAGCACCAAACCTGACTGGGGCCCAGTTGCAGAGAGAGTCAGGAGATCCTTCCCCAACAGGGAAACTCTGCAAAGTGCATCCACCTCACAGACATACACCCCACCCTTCCTGCAAGTGGGCCCAGCTTTTATCCCCAAAGCAGGACACCTGGCACTCATTTACCCAATGCAGGGCACCTGGGGCTTGTTTACCCAAGGACTTTCCTTGCAAGGTCGGTCACACCTTGGAGGAAAGCCAAAAGGCAAACTCATCCCCTCCTTTTGAAGGACTGTGGGAACCACCCATATGTCACCCTTAATTCAGGGCTTGGGGTTCAGACCCCAGCACTTCAACTGGTTGTTCCTAAAGATTTATATCTCTCTATTAGACAAGCCTGTGCATTTTTTTATTATCTAGTAGCTGACACACTCTGTCAAAAGGCTGTAAGTCAATATTTTTGATCTTTCCATCATATATTAATTCAGGCAATAACAGCCATACTGTTCCAATATTTTTGTTGCTTTAATACTTCCTATATTTTGTTTAAGGTACAGTTTTTAGAATAATCCTGACAATATTCCAACATGACTGTGCTTTCTTAATCCACTTATACCTATTAACTGTTGTTAATGAGGCATGCTTTTAAATCATTACTGATCCCAGTCCAGTGAGTGGCAGTGGCTATAATCATGTGAAAGTTTCACCTGTGCGTGTTATATACTGCATTGTGTTCTTCTATGTATTTTCCTTCCTCTTACCCTTAACGCAACATGCTCAGCTGAGACAGTGCTGTCCTTCGACTAGTTTTGAAGTCTTTCTTTTCCTGAGGACACTTTACAGGTAATTTCAGTGGTGTCGATGACCAGGCCTAAGATGTGGCATCCAGCAGTGCTTCTTTCCTGCTGGAAGGAAAATCCAGAGTGTAAGGGAGGAAGGAGTAATGGTAGGCAGACACCCAGACAGACAGTCAAAGGAGCAGATGCGCCAGGCAGGCGGTAGCATGGCATACGCTCTGCTGTCTAGAAACAGCCAAGTTCAGTCCCAAATCCTGGCAATTCTTTTGCTGTGGGCAGAGCTGGTGATATAAAAAATATTTTCTTGCTAACTGTTTGTAAGCCTGATTCTGGTTTTAAGTAAGAAGAGGAAACATTTGCCCTTGAGCTAAATTACTACTTGACTTACTTCAGGCTGCTTTCCTTTATCTTCTCTCATTTCAAACACAAATTATTTATGCCTTTCCTTCACAAATACTGCAGTGTTACAGGCGCTATCGTTGCTGCCTTCCATCATGGGTAGACATGCATTTTATTGGCCTGCAGCCCATCCTGGTCCATCCTACCTCAAAACATTTTTGGTCATTGAGTATAAAGCCATAACTACATTTGTTTTTCAGACCTCTCTCCCCCAGCTTAGAGTAGCATCAGCTGCAGTTTATCTGTCCTGCAGCAAGGCATACAATTTGCCATTTCTGTGGGCCACCCATTGTAGCAGTGTGATTAAACCCCTCGTTTTCCCCCTTGCAGGAAAGAAATGTTCTACCCCAGTCCAAATGATACTGTAGGCAGGGAGAGGTTAGTGCCAACTCAGGGTCTAGTGACATTTAAATCAGCAGCTGGATTCTCCACTGCCAATGGAACAGGATTTCTAACAGGTCTCATATATGACATAGAGGCAAGCAGACTTGCTGTCAAGTTCTTTTCCACCTCATTTTTCTCTGTTAGATAAAAATTGTATTGAAGTAAACAAACAAATGGGCTATTCACAGTTAACATTGCTTCCCCCTTGCCCTACAGATAGTAAAGTACATCTAAATGGCTCCTACTCTGACCTCAGCAAACTGATGATGAAAACAAGGTGACTGTGGGATTAATTGTTTCAGCTTTACTGGATGATGGATGGAGAGGTAGTCACTGCCACTTTAGTGCCACCTGGGAACATGACACCAAATTCCAGCATGACCCTGGAACAGAAAACAACATTTGCCTTTGTGATTTTGTTATTTATTTTCTTGGGAATCCTCATTGTTCGCTGCTTCCGAATTCTCCTCGACCCTTACCGGAGTATGCCGACCTCAACCTGGGCTGATGGACTTGATGGACTGGAGAAAGGACAGTTTGACTATGCCCTTGCTTAGAGACTGAGAATTATGGAGGGTTATTTAGCACCCTGATAAAGTAAGAAAAATCCTGGCATGTCTCTTTATTTTGTTTGTGGTTTACATTTTTCCAAATATTGTAGGAGTTGCAACATACATATATGCACACAATTATTTTGATTTTAATTAAATACCAAAGCAAGTTATATTTTTGAAAGTAGGTTAGTGAATCTCATCCCTGGGTAAAAGATGAAGGCTGCATTAGCAGAACTTTTCTTCAGAATGCGTTGGAGCAACATGTAGTGTATGGGGTCTCTTATAACCAGCTAAGAGACACCAGAGCACATCTTCTCATGAGTAGCCTTTTTAGCATTAACAAGAGTCTGTGGAGGAAGGTGTCTCACAAATCAGGTAAGACTATGCTTTTATGATCTATATGTATTAAATTAGCTTTTAAAGCTCCACAAGACTCTTCTTACTCTATCTCCCATTTTCTGAGGACAAATGAGGAAGTTTCTCTTACCATAAAATAAGACTTAAGAGCTAGAAAACTCAAGAGAAAAAAATTCTTCCATGTTTTCTCAGGTATTCAATAAGATGTTCTTTCTTAGCATTATTCAGTGATTAAGCTACTTAATGCTGACAAATCACTGGCTCTAATCTTTGCTGTGTATAAGATATGTAATTAATTTGGCCTATCTTTGCCTTTTTATGCCAAAACCAATTTCTCTTAAGATAGGTTTTTGCCTTGTTCCTACAACAGTTTATACAAATAAATTTCAGTCTTGCATGTATTTCAAACCCTGCATTTCCAGCATTCACTCAGTCTGTTTATTTGGTGTGTAGGTCACATTGCATTGGTTTTGTTTCCTAACTGGATGACTGAAACACTGGTGCTAAGAATCAATAAATAACCACCACCCTCTTTACCTGTAAGTGTCTTTGAATGTATTTGTACAATGAAGACCCGTTCCTAGAAGTCAGTGTAAACAAAAACCTATCTACTTGACTGATCAGGGAAAGAAAGATTTAAAAGACTGCATAAAATTTAGTAGAACTACTTAGAGTCCAAGTGGGTGTTTGCAAGCATTGTTTAGCAGTATTGAAATACTATAGTGGTAGCAGCATTTGATGTACTGCCAGGAGGGAAGAGGCCGTGCTCCTGAACACAGAAGAATCTTGAAAAAGGTCCTACTGCTGCCAGGCTTAAACATTTTGTAGAGTGGGGAAGGAAAGTCGCATGCTGCCTGTTTTCAGACAAAGCTTTAGATTTAGCTATTTTACTCGTACTATAATAACAACAAGCAGTTGGGAAGTTTTCCTTTGTGCTTTGGCTTGCAGCCTGTAAAAGGAGAAACAAAGCCAGTCCCGAAGCTGGTACAGCTGGCGCTATGCTGACTCATCTGAGCTGAGGCTCTGACTCTAGCTGTGGCACTTAGAGCTATTTATTTCCCTTTGCTGCTTGCCCTGTCCATTGGTTAAAGGTTGTAGCTATTTGTAGAAGGAAGGAGGAGTGGCTCTGCACACTGGATATCACAGTTCACATCAGGGTAACCAGAGCTCCAGTTGAGCCTGGATACCTCACAGAAAGAAGCTGGGCTGTGATCTGTTACTGATGAAATTTGAGTGCAGCCTGTTTCAGGGGTGGTGATCTTTGAGAAGCAGTCGGCATAAGGGGACAAGGACACAACAATGTTCTCTAGAAGCCATGAGGTATTGGCTTTAGCTACATGTCCATCAGTGCCAGGTCACCTAGATCAAAGCAAACTAAAACTTCAGATCATTTCCCAAAGATAAGGACAGTGTGGCGTACAAGAAACGTTCCTCTGGTTGTACCAGCACTGCCTGAAACAATGTGTTGTCAGCATTTATAAAGCAGCAGTAACAGCATCTCTCCCTCTGGTCATGGATTTGTCTCCTATGACAAGTTCTGTTTGTTTGAAGACTATACATTTTATTTTCTTCTGAAAGAAAATTACTTTTCCTCATAATTACACCTAAAGAGGCAGGTGATTACTCTGGTTGAGGGAATGTAGCACAGTGTTCAAGATAGGCAATTTGATTCCTGTGTGGAGTTTGGATGTTGCTAACTGAGGACTGTTTTGGCGACTTAGCCAGCCAGCATCTCTGGTATATTTGGAAGCATTCCAAAGAGGTATTTTTGTAAACCTCTGGGATAAGTCAGTCTGTTAAGGGGAATTCAATACTTCTGGGCAGTCACTTTAAGTCAGCCTGTGTGTGCATATTGCTAAACTGGCTATACCAAAGACAGAAAATTTACACCAGTTCCCTCACTGCAGCTGAGGCTTTTTCCTCTGCACTCGCAAAGTCTCACAGAAGTTTTCTGAAGATGTGCTGTCAATTCAGTTTTGTGACAGCTCACTTTTCCTTTGCCTGGAGAAACCAGACCAGAATGGAAAGAGTATTATTCCAGTCCACAAAGGAGCCTCTGGCACGTTGCTATGCCTCACAAGAATATGTATTCACTTTGGAATGATCTGAAATATTAATGAGACTGGAAATGAAGGGTCTGTGTGCCAGTGCAGCTCTGCATCACTCTGATACAGGCTTCTGTTTATTATATGAGTTTCTGTAGAAAATCCTGTGCAATCTTTAAAAAATCTTTTTAGAATGAATATTTCTTCATGTAATTTAAGCAAGTTTACTCTCACATACTGTGGAGAAAGAAGGAATATATGTAACTTTTTAATAAATACAATAGTGTTAGTTTGTTCAATCTAACTACAAGTGCTTTAAGTTGAAGGGCTACTGGGGAGCAATCAAGCCAAATAAGGACAGAGATAAAACTGTTGGTAGACACCAGGGAGTACAGCTGTTTTAATCCAATGAGGATTTCAAGACTTCTATATGATGTCTGCATTGTTATCTTCACGGTCTAGAAGGAGCAACGAGGTATGAAAGGTCTTTTTCAAGACAGAAACGAGGAAAACGTAGTGCTAACTCAGGATCTGTGAAGTGTAGGCTTCTGTCCCATGTTCAAGTAAGTCACTGTGCGCTAGTCAACAGCGTAGTAGAAAATGCATCCTTCACTTCTGATATAACAGTGAAACACAGTGTGTCTTTCCTTTTGCTTGGTATGAGCTTTGTTGTTTACTGTGGGAGAACCAGTGGTGCAGCAGCTGCACTCAACCTGCTATTTAGACCAATGCAAGATCTCCAAGAGAACTAGGGGATTTGGTGCAGTGCTGCTGTCCCAGCAACTTAATGAGCAGTGCCTGAACTAGACTGTACTTCCATCTAAAGGATTAGATTTTCAGTGAGATTCTCTACTTTTATCTGCTTTAGTTTAACATCTTACCTTGCCTCTTAGAATTGGTATTAGAGGTTTAAATACAGAGACGTGATACTAAGAATTACATCTAAGCAGACAACTGCTTTACAGACAATGAAGCTATGGAAAAAAAAAAAAAAAAAAAAAAAAAGATTTTTCCCTGTCTGTTCCATATGATGAAAAAATGACAAAGGTCAGAGTGAGAACTTCTAGCAATTACATCTTAAAAGTATGCTTAATAACCCCCAGTCTGAGACAGGAGAAAGACTCAAACATAATGCTAGCCCTTCATCTTTGTAATTTCATGGCTGATGCTGGTGATCACTTCAGACTCCAGTGTAAATCAAAGCAGACCTAAAGGTCATTAATCTTGTGACATTAGTCACAGTATCCTTGCAACAGAAAAAGAAGTGCATTTCTGAAGTGTTTGTAGTTGGAGAGTCACATTCTTGAGAGCTGATTCCCCACAAATTTGGCTTGATGTAATTGAATTCAGCTGCATTACTCTAGACTTACCTCAGTGCATCTAAGAATAAGGCATCAAATTTCTAAACACATACAGCTGCATCAAAGAATTGGTACTGCTGCACTGATGTCTAATACACATGCAGTCAAATTTTTTTTTATCAACTAGTTTTTAGGAGCAACATCTTTGCTTGTTAAGGTTTAACAGTTCCTATAAATGCCATAACGTCACTATGGTGACCACATGCTTTCACAGCCTTTCTGATGTGACAAAAGATGTCTTTATTTGTGGCATTTGACTGCTAATTAAGGGGCTAGTGTCATAAAACAGGCACTAAATTTACCATTGATAACACCATTTCTATTCCATCATTCTGGTTTTGGTTAGGCTTTACAACTGGCTGAGATATTTGGTTTTTTGTTTGTTTTGGTTTTTCATTTGTTTACACTTTGGATGGTTTTTGTCAGAGGTTTGAAAATTGTCCTGTTTCCTATAGAATATTGATTTGAGGTTATGGGAACCTTTTTACTAGTGCCTTCCAATCAACTTGGATAGATAGAAAATATCTCACTTGTGTAAAGTCTAACCAGCTGTTAAAAAACAAACAAACAAACAAACAAACAAAATGTCTTGCTGATACTTTCTGTATTTTGTCAAAGAGTTTTTGCAAAGAGTTTGATAACCAGAGAGGAGTAGCTGTAAAACATTACTGTGTCTATGGCAGTTGTGTAAAATGAGATGTCTCCTGTGTCTCCCCTCTGCATTGCTTGGTTCCAGGAGACTGCATTACACATTTTTGCTTCTCTTCCTTAAAAATGATTGACATAAGATCATCTTTTCTCTTTCTACCTTGTAATTTCAGATTTTTCTGCCTTGTTTTTCATTCCTGTAGTTCTTCCTTCTGTTTGGGATTCCAGGCTTGGATGCCTGTGTCTGCTTGTTGACAAAGCTTTACTTCTGCCAGAAAGGGTTATTTCCAGGTGCAATCAAGCAAGAAGACATGCTGCAGAGGCCAGGGCAACACAATATACAATGGAAGAATTGCAGCAATCAATCAGAGCTTTAAAAAAGTTGAAGAATTGTGATTTTTATCTGTGTCTTCCATATCCCTGTGACCTAGTTTATGCACTACCTGGTCAAGAGTATTAATTTTAGTCATTGTAGCTCTAACTGTAAACATGGACCAATCATTTCTATTAATTATTGTTAACTTCAGAAGACAATGTGTCTGGGTTGTGTACAAAAATGCAGCTTCTTCCCCTGAAGGACTGTAATATCTTGGCCGTACACACCTCACTAACAATTATCATAATACAGTGTAAAGTTACCATATGATGCAAAGTTTTTAACTTTTCTGAAGCTTCTCTCTAGCCCATATAGAAAATGAGTGTTATTACAGTAGGAGAATGCCTATGTACACAATAATTAAAATGAAAGTTTTGACGTGACTACAATGTATATTTTTGTAGAATTTGATTGATAGTAAGTACTAGTTGGTCCATGTGTGGCTGTTTACATAACAGCAGACACAGAAATAGTAAACAAAATCACAATTTGCTAAATATATCTTGGAGATTAAGACATAGATGGAGACAATTCTTTCCTAAAGCAAATGAATAATATAGAAATACCATATAGAATGGTGTATCAAGTCTAGGAAGTCTCCAATGTGTTTAGAAAATAATTATTCCCTACTGCTAGTTAGTACACTTAGAAATATTTTTTTATCATCTCAAGTATGTAAGTAGTCCCTTGACTTCAGTGGGCTGAAATTAGCTTACATGCTTTGAAATGTTTCTTGATCTATTCAAACTCATATTTATCAAAAGACTCAAATTTTCCAATTTCATAAATGCAAAAAAAGAATGCAATGCATTTTTGTAAAGAAAGACATGGTAAATAACTTACAACTAAACCTGTGACAGTGTTACCTGAAGCAGTCACTGCTATGGCATAATGTGTAGAGCATCTAAGAAGAGAGTAAACAGCACAAAATTCTAATGTAAACAAGCACAATACCTGCTATCTCAGTATATCTACTTGAAATCACTCCTCCACCCTTCATTGTGGAGTTTCTACCTGTATCTGCATGACATAAACAAATAGAGTATATTTACTGGCCTGTGCTTTGTGTAGGAAAACACAACTAAACTCTGGAGCAACAAGCTCAAGTACTTCTAGTAGCCCAGCCATAGCACTAAAAAGCATGTTTTGGCTCAGCACAGAACAGACCCTGGGTAAGTTCAGCAGCCCTTGCTAAGCTGTTTATTGACACTTGGAACTGATAACCAAGATACAGAGCTTACAGTTAAATAGGATAAACTTCACAAGTGTCTCCATCCTTCTGTGCCTGTAGGACTTGCCATAGTCCATGTTAACTCTCAGAATGAAAAAGCCCTGTGCCTCCTCTCCATGACAGTTGTATATTTGGATGCCTGTCATGATGTAAAAACAAAAACAAAACCCTGGAAAACACTCATTCATTCTCTTCATAGCACAAAACCAGTGTCTAAGAAGTGTTGTGTTATGCTAACATACAAAGGATGCATCAAAACCAGATATCAAGAAAGAATGTATTTTATATATATGCACAGTAGTAGCAGCATCAGCAGAAGTTGTTGATAAGCACACAGTCACAGAATCACAAAGGTTAAAAAGGACAAGGGGAGCTCTGGTTATATCAGGTTGCTCAGGGCTGTGTCCAGCTGAGTTTTGAGTACCTCTAAAGATGGAGATCCCACAGCCTCTCTGGGCAATATGTTCAAATATTTGATCATCTTCAGGTTAAAAATAAAAAGTCCTGTTAGGATTTCCCATGCTGAAACTTGTGCACATCACCTCTCATCCTTCCACTGTGCACCTCTGTCTTCTCTGCACCCTCCAATGGGGTCAGCTATAGGCAGCAGTAAGGTCTCACCTGAGCTTTCCCCCCACCAGGCTGAACAAACTCTACTCCTTCAGCCTCTCCTCATGCATCATGTGCTCCAGCCCTCTGATCAGCTTGAAGTCTGCTGGACTTGCTCCAGTATAGCCATGCCTGGGGAACCCCAAACTGGACAGAGTTCACTAGATGGTCTCCCTTGCTAATACAGTCTGGGATGTGGTTGGCTGTCTTCACCACAAGGGCACACTGCTGTCCTATGTTGTTTTATTCACAGAAGCACTGTTCAGTAATTCCAAGTGCATTTTCCTGCAAGGTAAGGATCACACCGGAAGCTCAACTGCCTGAAGACTGCTGTCATGGAAGTTATTTTCTAGGGATTTTGTTTCACACGGGCAAAATCAAATAGTAGGTAGATTTTTTCTTTGAAATTTTCATCTGTAAGTTTTCAAATTAAAAATCCAGAGAGAGGTTATGCCAAATACTATTTAGTAATCTATATTTTTCCTCATTTTCTGTTTGTGGAGAAGTACAACCGGTCTTAATTGGTGATTCAGTAACAGCAGCAGGAAAATAAATCTATTTCCTTTTTATTTACATTCCTCTTCAATTCTTCCTTGTGGTCCCTACCCATTCAAAAAAATCCAGAAAGAAATCTGACCACAACAGAAAAAAACACTTTTCTGAAATCAATTTCAATGGCCGCTTGGGCTTGTCTTAGTATTGGTGGCTGAAAAAGGGAGAAGGATGCTGTTGGACTTGGCCACCTGGGCACACTGCTGGCTCATGTTCAGCTGCTGTCGACCAGTACTCCCAGGTCCTTTTCCACCAGGCAGCTTTCCAGCCACTCTTCCCCAAGCCTGTAGCACTGCTGGGGGTTGTTGTGGCCAAAGTGCAGAATCTGGCATTGGGCCTTATTGAACCTCATACAGTTGGTCTTAGCCCATCAATCCAGACTGTTTGGCTAAGGCTGAGTGTCCTCAGATTCAGGATGTATCACACTGAATGCAAATCACCTACCAGAGTTTGATATCAGTGTAGTACAAACTCCCAACTTAAAGCAGAACATATCAGAAGCAGCACGAATCAGGAAGAAAAATAGTCTGGGAGACAAATGAAAAGCTCTTCTGACATGTGCATGTACAAATGAGAAAGTCAGAGACTGACCCGTGTGCCCTGCACACAATGGACATTACAGAGCTGTGAAGGGGCAGGGAACAAGGCAATCTGACAGATCAGAGAGAAATATAGATGTTGGATGCAATAGTCTAACTTGGAAAAAATTGAACCATTTTGATCTTAGATGACCTAAGGCTGCAGGACCATAGAGTTGCCTTTGACAGTTCATTGCAGTGCTAACTTTGATCAAATGTGACGATAAAATATATTTTTAAAAAGCAGCTATTCCTATTTTATTTTAAATTAATGGATATGGAATCCATTAAATCAATGCAGTGGAATCCATTTCAGGCTGTTCATTTGTATCTTTCAGTTTGCCAGCAAAAATTATACAGAAAACAGCTCATTATTTGTGGAAATTGTTCCTATTCTTGCCTAACATATCCTGAGCAATCCAGTTCAGAGAACAGCTTGTTTTTCTTAACATTATTCTGAAACATCACCCTTGTTTATCATATCTGGTTAGCTGTGCTGAAGTGCAATATACAATTAATTTCAAGATAAACAATTTCTATTGTAATAATTCTGTCTGGAAAGTGTATGAGGCAGATCAAAAGTATCAGCCATAATGAACCACTTCAGGTGGCTCAGATGTCCCAGTCATAGCTTGAAACATAGAATAACAGAATCACAGAATAGTGTGGTTGCGAAGGGACCTTAAAGATCAGCTAGTTCCAACCGCCCACCATGGGCAGGGACACCTCCCACTAGACCAGGTTGCTTAAAGCCCCATCCAACCTGACCTTGAACACTTCCAGGGAGGGGGCAGCCACAACTTCCCTGGGCAACCTGTTCCAGTGTCTCACCACTCTGAGAGTAAAGAATTTCTTCCTAATATCTAATCTAAATCCATCCTCTTTCAGTTTAAAACTGTTACCCCTTGTCCTATCACTACATGCCCTTGTAAGAAGTCCCTCCCCAGCTTTCTTGTAGGCCCCTTCGGCTACTGGAAGGTTCTATAGGGTCTCCCTGGAGCCTTCTCTTCTCCAGACTGATCAGCCCCAACTCTCTCAGCCTGTCTTCATAGCAGAGGTGTTCCATCCCTCTGATCATATTCGTGACCCTCTTCTGGACCAGCTCCAACAGGTCCATGTCCTCCTTATGTTGGAGGCCCCAGAGCTGAACACAGTACTCCAGGTGGGGTCTCATGAGAGTGGATTAGGGGGGAAGAATCATCTCCCTTGATCTGCTGGCCACACTTCTTTTGATGCAGCCCAGGATACAGTTGGCTTTCTGGGCTGCAAGCGCACATTGCCGGCTCATGTTGAATTTTTCATCAACCAACACCCCCAAGTGCTTCTCCCCAGGACTGCCCTCAAACCATTCTCCTCCCAGCCTGTATTTGTGCTTGGGATTGCCTCGACCCAGGTGCAGGACCTTGCACTTGGCCTTGTTGATCTTCATGCCGTTTGCACAGGCCCACGTCTCAAGCCTGTCCAGGTCCCTCTGGATGGCATCCCTTCCCTTCAGCGTGTTGACTGCACCACACAGCTTGGTGTCACTCCTGCTGCTGACTTCTGGAGAAAGAACCACTGTGCTCTGCCATGGAAAATAGCTTCTGTGCATTTATTTAATCAATTTCTCTGAACATTCATCTCCTGTAATCTTAGTTCACACTGGGTTTTTTATAGTCTTTTTAAGCTTAATTGAGGATAAGATAAAGCAAAATCCTTGACGGGGAACCGTGGTCTAAGGAACAAGGCAACAGGCATCTGCTGTCATCACAGGTGAGTACATTGTCCAGGACTGATCCATTGTATATGTGCTATTACTAGGATATTTCTCCTCATATTCACCTTCTTTTTCAGCCTCTCCTTACAAAATGTAAAATCGATGATAGTACATCTGGACTGTAAGTATGAGACATTTAATGTTCGCATTTAGACAAAATTTCTTTGCCAGCCATTCACATTTATGAGATTAACTAAAGTTCAATCTTTCCTGAGTAGAAGATTCCATATTCAAACCCAAATGGTGACATCAGCAGTACAGTGATTTCAATAAAAACACTGCATTTGGCTCAATTTAACATTCAGTTAAAGGTTGCAATAATGAATTAGACCCCCCCCCCCAAAAAAAAAAAAAAAAAAAAAATAGACATACTAGTGTAAACTGGTGCAATTACTTGCTAGTGTAACTATGACCTAAATTACTCTTGGCAGTATGCTAGGTGTGGAAGGCATGTAGGAAAAAGTCTTTGGCTCATGCAGATTGGTTTGGCTATCCTTCCTGGCAGTACTACTCATACACTGATGGTAAAGGTGGCTGAACTTAATGAGTGAATTAAAGTATTCCCTCCTAAGCAACGATGATAATCATGTTTGTAACACTTCAGAAACATGCATTTTTATTAAACATGAGATGCTGACCATGTAGACTTTAGTACAGATGTATGATAATGTGCAAAACAGATTTCTGTGTGTTGACAGCAGACTGGTTAATTTGAAACCATAGATTTTCTGGGTGCAAAAGTTAATGAGCAGCACAATGTTGCCACAAGTTGCTCCCTGACAGGATAGTGTGTACTGGATCTCCCTGAAGAGGGTAGCCCTTTGCTCAGAGTTGCTTTTAAGAAAAAGGTTAATTCTCTGGCATGGTCCCTCTGAGGCCAAGTAGATCTGTCATGAGAGGTAAGCTGAAGGGAGCAAAGAAAGAAGGGTTTATTTTCCCACTCATAATCCACAGAACAATGCTAGCAATTTCTGCAATTTTACTAGGAACATGTACATGAACAGGATGACCTACTGGGGTGAGTGGGCTGTCTCTAAGAAGTAATGACTACAATGTCTTGGAGAGTGATAGAATCCAAAAAGACCACATCATTATGGTCAGAAAAAATACAATGGAAAGACAGAATCATAGCCTGGTTGAAAGAAATGGGAAACAATTGATCTTACACATACTTACAGAAGTGTGCAGCAGGACCAAACCTGACATGGACACACACACAAAAGACAAAAAGGGATGTAAAAGACAGTATACCTCAACACAAAGAAACCACAGGAAACCATGTGGCTACACTGAGAGATCACACCCATCATTGCAAACCACTTGCTTTTCATTAACAGAGGCCTGCCAGTGCCTGACCACCATTTTAAGCTCCATCTGCTCTTGTAAAATGGAAGCTTAGTATCTGTATTGGTACTGGTTATTTATGATTTGCTTGCCAAAATACTGCATGGTATTGAAGTGACAGAGATCATGTACTGTTTTATGTAAAATTGGCCATTTTAGAAAGAACAAAGATTACTTCCTGTTTCTTTGAATGTATCCTTCCAGAGGAGGAGGCATGTTTGTGGTTTTTTGTGGGTTTTAAAAATTTTTTGTAGCATAAGAATTTAAGCAATCCAAGCTCTCTTCAGAATATATTCTGACTTTTAAAATACAAATTGATGAAGCTGATAGATGTTTTTCAAACCATATGAAGTTGTCTGAAACGAGTGTTGTGAGGGTTGCCTCTATGGTACCACCTTCTGGCACATTCTGGTTGCTAGCAGTAGGTGATGGTTGATCATGTGATGGGGGGGAAGATGTGCAAGACTGCCTGTGTTCTGGTATCTGTTAAGGTGTTTAATAAAAGAGCTCTTTAAAAGGCTCATTTTAAGGAAAAGTTCCAACTTGGAGTTTTCCTTAAATGCCACCCAACAGCTTTGCTATTATATCAGTAAGGGCATTTTCACTACTGCTTAAGCTTTCATCTGAAATAGCACATCTTGGCAGCAGCTAGTCAGAAAAGTGTTAAAGTCATGCCCAGCTGGCATGATGGGTTTCTGATCAGAAACCTTGTTCAGCTTCAAGGTAAGATGCATTGTTATATCATCTGGGAGGAAGGGGGAGAATAAAGATGTGTGGATGGGAGTGACAAGTTGACCTTGAGTGAGGTTCCCTAGAGCTCTGAGTGTTACTATGCACTGGAGAGGGTTTGTAAGGAAGCCTGAGAGAAGGGAGTAAGAAAGTGGTATGTAAACTAGAAGGCATGAGAGTAATAGGGCTCCACTGCAATAGGTGGCTCTGGCTGAAAAATAGCCCCTCAACTACTTTTCTGTAAATCTGTTCCTGGTTGTGAGCTTTGTAACAAGGATAACAATAATGGACTGTAACTCTGAGGAGTGAGAGAGACTCCTGGTTGTGGAACAGGTCAGTTGTAAGGATCTGCAAGTCCTACAGCCTAGGAGTTCTCTGCCCCCTGGGTTTGCACTGATAAAGCAGGATGTACATCTTGCTCTGTCAGCTTGAGTGGCCCACAGATGGGATGGATATGTCACTCCAGAGGTGGCACTGAGAGCACTTCTTATTTTTATCTTTTTTCTTTATTTTTCTCCTCCTTCCTCCCACATGGAAAGACGTAACAAGGAAAGTGCTTATGGATATGGGATTGTCCAACTCAAAGTAGGCAGCTGATGAGAAAAAAATGTTTGGGGATACTTGCTGCTTGTAAGGTTTCTTCCTGAGAAATGCAGAACTGGTCTAAACTTGTTTGATTTTTTTTTTTTTTTCATAGCATCAGCAAAAGAGGTATAGACTCCAGGAGAAAAAACTGCTGCAAATTTGCTGCAGCTTAAGGGTGAAGAAGGTCCCAGAAAATGGTGCCTTGTGTTAGAAACTGGTCAATATGCAGCTCTTGGAAGAAAAATGCAGTGGGACCTTGAGGTATGGCAGGGTTTGCATGAGGTTAGGGAACTGTGAACACTGAATGTATGAAGGGATATACCAAACTGAATGTATAGATGGTGTGGGATATGAATATTTTGGGATTCACCCAGATGGAGACCACAAATAGTGTCTTATACAGATGCTGGAGTGTGCCTGATATGAAGTATACATCTGTGTGCACATGCGTGTGCGTGCATGTATGTATGTATTGAGGTCATGTAGTCAAAAAATATTGTAGCCTGCTGTTATAAACTCATACAAAAGGTCTGCTGTGCTTTACCTACAGCTAGGGCTGATATACTGACTGCCTGACTGGCACTAGTATTTGGCTGTTCCTTTGCCTAATTATTTTAGGTTTGTTTGCCTCGTACTTCTCTGTGCTTCACACTTAATTTACAAGTGGCTAAAAGCCAGTTTCTCTGAGAACTTAGTCCCTTTGCAGACGTTCTCAATTATTTATGCCTTTCTTCAACAATGAGTCTATTGTTCTTCTGCCTTGTCTGCAAAGAATCCTTGTTCCCTCTATGTGAGGAGTATTCTCTGTTATACAAGGATGGTCCATTTTTTGCAATAGCTGGTTTCAAATTACCAAAAAGCTAGACAGTTTCTGTAGGTGATGATTTAAAGACGTCTTTGTTGAAGCACATAACTACGATGCAGTGGGGCAGAGTAACAAACCTCACAGGAAAGAACCTATGTGGAGGAAAAGACTGATAGCCCATTGAGCTGTGAACATTTGCTAACCAGATTATCAAGTGAAAATCGTCTTTAAAGCAGAGAGCAGTACATATCCCAGTTGTTTTACGGGTAGAAATGTGATGTGCATGGGTAGTGCTCCATGCTATATTTTTCTTCTTTTAGCTGTCTGCATTCTCCATTTTTCCTTATCTTCATCATTTTCTTCAGAAGTGACTAGGTCTCCAGTTTTTTATATTGGTTTTAATTAACATTGTTTTCTTTCTCTTGGCTTGCAACTTTCAAGCTTTGCTCAGCACAAGACCAGGCTCACTAACAGGCAGTTTTGCTATAGATCATTTATGGTGCTTGTGCTAT
Source organism: Podargus strigoides (assembly GCA_028020825.1). NCBI lineage: Eukaryota > Metazoa > Chordata > Aves > Caprimulgiformes > Podargidae > Podargus > Podargus strigoides. Next base: position 90,954,316 of record CM051663.1, on the reverse strand, counting down.
GAAATGTGTGCTGAGGTTTTCACTTGATCCTGTTCAATATTGATTTCTACACTTCTCTTCCAATTTAAATGTAGAACAATTATCTTAACCACTGTATTACAACTTCTCTCACTTTATTCTTCACTTTAAATAGCTCTTCTTTTCTGACTCCCTTCCTTCAAGCACTGTCTTGTTGCTTGCCTTCAGACAGCTTTCTTCATCTGCTTTTTAGCTTTTCTTATAATTAGTATAAAATTTCCTCTTTGTGTTTAAAACATTTGAGGAAATTTTCTACTCTTTTAACAATGAGCCATTATCTACCTAAACGTTCCTTCCTTCTCCTGTCTTCCACAGACTGAAAACTGAGGGAGAAAGAATTTAATAGGACATCCCTTTTTTCACAAGGATGTTAAAAAACCCCACCAAAACCAGAGATATCACATGCGTATTCTACTGGACAGTGTTGAAAATCACCTAAAAAGAGCTTTAAGCAAGAAATATCAATAAAGATGGCACAAGATACAACAGGATGTTATAAATGAGCACATACTTCATTTCATTTAATGAACTATTAGTAGTGGTTGTCTAACAATTTTTAGAAGTGAACTTTCTATTTGATGAATTCTGCATGTTGTCAAAGGAATGTCCTATATATGGACCTTTTGCTGGGTATAACTTCCATCATCAAATCTCTACATAAAACTTATGAGACCATCACTTTCCTGCAGTTCTTAGTAAGTTAAGTGCGTATTAAACAGGTAAAGCTGAAGAGGAAAATGATCCTTCTGTCCTCTGCCATCAAAAACAGGCAGAACTCTTTGCATATGTATATGTTTGCACACTCAATAATAGATTTTTTTTTTTTTTTTTTTCAGCTTGAAAGCAATGCAGTTGTATAACAAACAAAATTGTTTCAATCTTAGTGTGGCTAGGTCTCCATCTTAGAATTCCCAGTTTACTTATTTTGATATACAGATGGTCAAAACTAGTGTATGTGAGTGAGGGTGCATGTGTATTAAGTAGCTATTGACCTTCCTCTATTCCAAAGCATGAAACTAAAACAAAGAGCCAAAGCACCTTGCCAATAAGGAACTGATCATAAATCATGTTAGAATGCTTCTCTAGAGAGTTTGAATAATTATTTGCAAGAGTGGGGTATGAATGGACAAACAGTTTTAAATCCCTTCTGTTTCCAAAAAATAAGTGCCATTTTTAAATTAGAAGGTTTCTACATATATGAGTTAGTCTAACAGGACACATAATTTTCCAAGCCTTTCAACTTTTTACTTTCTATAAACATCCATGCTTGACTGTAAAACTATTCCTCCTGGGCTCTTTATTTATTGAAATCAGCAAAATTTTTAGGTGTTTATTTTTAACCTTCAGGGAGGGTGGTTCACTGACTGCCCATCTATAGGTCTTTAACCTCTTGGTGCTTTGCAAAGGTGTGTCTATAGTTTTCATAAGTATAGTTGTTAGTGAAATGGAAGAGCAACGGATCTCTAGAGCTGTATCTGAGCAATTATTATACTAGTGTTATTCAGCTGTGAAGACTGCTGTACTAAATTTATGTAGCTGCTATCAGCCACTTGGCCATTTTTAATATTTTAACTTGAATGCTGTTCATATGTAAAACTTCACCCACTGGTAATATTACTCTGTCAAAATTGTTTTCTAAGCTTGAAAAGGCAATAATATTAATGCTATGAAACCATACAGTAAAAGGCTGCCCATTGCAAAGAAATTGTGAACTTGACATTTTAGGCTCAGTTTCAGTTTTGCTGCTGGAAGTTGTTGCATTTTAGCTACTGAAAACCTAATGTTGAAAAGTATGTAATACAATGGCATAGTTAGAAAAATAGGAGGATTGTAAGTGTTGCTTTTGTCCTTAGTGAGTGAGTTTCTTCTTTTATATCAGTAGTCTTTGGTAGCTTTATTACTACAGTTTCTCTCTAGTAATTTAGGAAAATCATCTATCAAAGCAGGCAATTAAATAGCTGTGCTTCTTTGCCTATACTCTGGATAAAAATGCTGGTGCTTTTTAGCTAAGATCGTAGATTTGCTTCATCTGCAGTAAAAAGAAGCCTGCATGTGAGGAACCTTGGGATCCCTGTGTTTTAGATGGGTCACAAAGACAACCTGACTGAGGGAACTGCTGATCCAGACACTAACTATTCAGATAAGTGATATAAATTGCCCAGATTTCATGTATCTTCTGTTATATAAACCTCTGCTCTAAAAATGAACTTCAGTCTGGTTGCCTTGAAGCTGGAAGGAGAAACTGTTAATTAGGGAGACCAATACAATAGGTCTTAACAATGTATAACTCAATGAAATATTAATTCCTTAAAATGCAAACAAAACCCCTGAAAAGTCAACCAAAAAGGTGTGGGAAAGGGTGGGAAATAAGACAACGTCTTATTCTTAGAATTTGCTATGAAGGCATGGTAAAATACCATTCCCAGCACACATACTTGCCAGAAATCTCTCTTTAGACAGAGACACAGAAAAAAAAGTCTGTTGAGCTCATGCATTGCTTAATCAAGGTTTCACAACCAGAATTACTCCTTGCCATTTGGAGAGTGATTGAGTTTTGGCTGAACACATCTAACTATTGTAGAAACCCAAGAAACTTAGCTTCTGCAGTTATGCTATCTGTCTCCTTTGATTTTTAAACCCAGTTTAAAAATTTCAATGAAATTCAAAATGAGACCAACAGTATTGCAGAGAAGTTTTCACAGAAACAGAAGATAGAAGAGAGAGAAGGCACTGATTAGGGTGCCACATTTAACATCACATCAACTTGAGTACTTTTATATGTGGCCAACCAGCAAGCCAAGGAGACTAATCACAGGTATGCAGATCAGGCACAGATGTAGACCATGTAGATCAGCCCTCACTTGCTGCCTTTTGCAGCTGTGGAAGGGAACTGGGTGGAGAAAACAGAAAGAGAAGATGCTGATGGGCAATAGAAGACTGGGTTGGAATTGCTGTGGTGCAAGTAAAAAGAAACCAAGACCCATTTAGTTCTGCCATCTGAAAGACATGTCTATTGAAGCCAGTCTTCTATGTGCAACAACAAAGTTACAGATGGCTTTGCAAGTTTCAGGTCAAACTTGTCTGTTGGCTCTTAAGAGAACTTTGAACCCAAGTTTGGAGTCACTTTTGGACTGTTTGATCTCAGTAAATTATGAACTGCAGCCCATGCTTTGTCAGATGGAGCCTCCAAACTCCTCTAAACTAATCCACAATTAGTCCTTAGTGACTCTTGTTACCAGTGCTCATAATGAAAATCTAGCTATTTCAGAGCAAGTGCCAAGGAGGAATTTCCAATCTGATACTACAACAACTACTCATTGCTTTGCTTCCTTTAAAAGCAGAATTGTGCAATCAGTTTCACTTCACTATTATCATAAGTAGCAACTGAAATGAGTTAGAAATGTCTGCAGTCCTGATTCTTATCTCACCTGTAACAGTGCAAACTAAGAACAAGTCAATAGATGGATTGATTAATTAGAGAAATTTAATTAATTTATCAGAAAAAAAAAGGGGGGGGGGGCAGTTACAGCTCTGATCAACACATATCGGCAGATAAAAATTAGATTCATATAGTTGTCATTCTTGAGATAGAAGAGTCTGAGATTTAATGACTTCTTTAATGCTCTGGCCTTAAAACTGCAGAGGTTCAGAACAGATTCACCAGCAGGTCAGCTGTGCTTACCTTGCAGGGTGGCACCTGCTTTTAGAGGAGCTGGGCTGACAGCTACTCATGGTGTCCTCCGCTAGCATCTGGTCTCAGTTCTTCTGACTTCTTTTCTGCTTTGGGAATATTTAAAAGTACAGTCTTCAGAGAAGACAGTGAGACTATTTACTTCCTCTGCCATATATACACTCTTCAAATGCTTTTTGGATTTTCCTGTATCATTTTAGATTTGTCTTGTTGAGATAAGTTTTGCATGTGCCTTGACTTAGGTTTTAGAGTGTAATTTAGGCATGTAAGTGGAATCTGAGTTTTCATCCTCTCAGCTGTCTATGAAATAATATGTGTTTAGTCAGAGCAAGCAAAATAATCCAGATTTTACAGTATTGCTTTAGCTTTGTAGCAGTGTTTACTCTAGTGATTCAAACACTACGAGGTTCAAATTAAATATGTTTATAAGATGTAATATGAGAGGGTTTATGGAGACTTCAGAGATGCTAGAGCCTTGAAGGATATTTCTAGACTCAAAATGCCATTTATAGTTACAGTCTTGGGCTTAGAGTTTACCTCCTTGTCTTGTGTGACTCACAGATGGTGTCAGTATATTACAGATAATCATCTTGTGTCACGCCTGGGATTAATTGTTGTCAGGTGGCTTTCATCCCATCTCCATGATAAGTGAAAGGACATATCAGTATGCTGTTCAGATGGCATTCTCTTAATGGAGATTGATAAAAGGACTGTGAACAGTTGATGTTGCTTTGGACATTTAGTACCTATTTTGAAGAACACATAGCCAGAATGGTAATCAGCTGAGTGGCAGAGCATGAAAATGTTGTAAGAGGATGTTCTTACTTCCTTACCATATTGTGGAAGTAAAGCTATACTACATCTAAGGGCCATTGGTATGACAGTAAACAAACATACACCATTGTGTGTTGAAACCCACAGAAAAGCTTGGAACAACATTGTTCAGCATAAAAGGTGCCAAAGGAAAGCAGGCATAACAAATTATGAAAGTTCTGACATCTGTAGCTGCTGGTGTGCTGTGAAAATAAGACTAATCTTCTCACCAAAGAAGCCACAAGAACTGGATTCTAATGTGGTGAATTGATGGAAGATTTCATCACTATGTTCAGGGGGAAGAATGAATAATATTGGTGAGTGCTTGTAGTCTGTTCGAGTTTCTTTATTTCTTTCAGAAGATGCTCAGTGATGATCAGGTCCTGTAAGCTGACATGGAAATATTCTGAGGGGAATCTGGACTTGCAGTGTGAAATAGAAAAGTTATTACTTCATGGTCTCTAATGTGATTTTAATAATTTACTGCCTTGCTTCAACAGAACATGAGGACATACTAAAGTCCTCTGTTGCAAGCAGGACCCCTAAATTTATAGTTACATCTTGTTGAACATCAAAAAGATTAGACATTGATTTTTACTAATCTGTAGATTTTCAGTGATGTTACTGAAATCATGACAAACCATGGAATCATAGAATAACCTTGTTCAGAAAAGACCTCTAAGATCATCAGGTCCGACCATTCACCCAGCACTACCAGTTCACCACTACACCATGTCCATCAGCACCACATCTACACATCTCTTAAGTGCCTCCAGGGATGGGGACTCCACCACTGCCCTGGGCAGCCTGTGCCAGTGCCTGACAACCATTTCAATAAAGAAATTTTTCCTAATACCCAATCTAAACCTCCCGTGGCACAATTTGAGGCCATTACCCCTTGTCCTGTCACTAATTACCTGGGAGAAGAGACCACCCCTTGCCTCGCTATGACCTTTCAGGTAGTTGTAGAGAGCAATGAATGAACTCACATGAATTCTTGGTGGATTTTGAATCCATGTTACTGGGTTCATGTCTCTGCCCTCCCTTTATAAAACAGAGGCTCTATGCACTTTTACTGTTGTACTGTTTTTAACTTTAAAGCTATGAATTTGTCAGTCTGTTTGTTTATTAAATGTCAAAAAGTGCTTTGTTAAATAGTCTTTTAACATGCTGTTACTTCAGATTCTTGACAGTATATATGAAAGTGTGGGAGGGCAGTTTATCATCTCACAATTCACCTTTGTTTGTTGGCATTGTCAGTGTTGATCCACCGTAGAACATTTATCTTGAAACCTGAGGTTTTTGCAAAGTATAATCAATTTCAAAATGTTAGGTATTCAGCATTTCTCCAGGCTGTGAAATCTTACTTGTTTTTTCAATAAACTGTACTTTTATCTATGACTTATGAAATATGGAAATCAGTTCAATTTTCTGGGAATTTGGAAGATTGTGATACCATATACAGAATTTTAAACCAAACAGATCCAGAATGATAGTTATATATACATCTTTGCAAATCCAAGCTTTGAATTTACAGCTTGTGATCAAATCTTACAGAAAGATATTCCTTTTCAAATTTCCATATAATCATTGTTTTGTCAAAAGTGGACTACCAGTCTCCAGTCACTTAGAGCAAACTGCAGCACTGTGTCTTAGTGCTCCATTGCAGAACTAATGCTATCTTACTCTTTTTAAGGGTTACTTGTGTCACATTTAATATCAGTGTGGTAGCTAGCTCAGCAGAACTGCTTTGCCCTAGCAGTTTACCCAATTCCCAAAGCTGCTGTGCTACCCAATAATGTATTTTTCCCTCAAAAGCAGCTATTTTTTTTTTCTTTTTTTTAGGGCAGGTTGTTTGCTTAGAATTTGTTCCAGAAAGCAACCTAAAGGATAAGTAAGATTTTAGACTACAGTTTTCTTAGACTGTAGCCACACCATTTCTAAAAATGTCTTCAGGCAACACAGGTTTGTGATACTTCTGAATGTTAAGAAAAGGTTTTTCAAAGCAGAAAGTATACAAAAAACCACCCCAATTCTATACAAAATTAACATATATCTACATTATTAGTTTGAAGGAGGTGATACATCAGGCTTGTGATGAGAAATTTGCTGTCTCGGAAACAGATTAATTACTTTCTCATTCTACGATATTTTGAGAACTCGTGTTGTAGACCACTGACTGAATCAAATGGAATGACACATGGCTCTGATCAGCCAAAATGAGGCTGTACTCATTAAATATTCAATCCTAAGTATTCTGTCCACAAAAGCAAATTATATAACACTGAAGCTGAATGTCTTCACCAGCTCTGCCATCTATGAGTGAGTGTGGGTTGAGTCATGACAGTTCTTCTTATTGTTATGAAAGCTCAAAACATTTCTAAAGAAATATTTTCCCTCATGAAAATTGATGTTCCCTCAATATCATCTGTGGGGAAACAATCACTCCTGGCATACATTTTCCATGGGTTAAATCTTAAATAAATAATGTTTCTGAATCAGTTTGGCAATTGGCATCTGCCTGACTTTTAGGGTGCCTGTTTGGAGCTGTATTTCTGACTCATCATACTTTTTTCCTAATCCTTTTCTGCAGGACTCGCTCCACAGAGGTATTATGCTTCTTGTAATGCATAGTAGTTTCTGGTCATCTTTCTGATTAAGTTCTACCATATAGAACAGAAGTTGTCTTTATTACCCAGCTAGAATAAAAATACTTTTTTGATTGGCCTAGCTGTTGTTATCTTGTCCTTCGCAATGCATGAAGGATGGAGAGGAGCTGAGACATCTTCTAGGTTGAAAGCCATAGCCTGAACCAACTCCTTCCTGCTTGTGAACAGGTAGGAGATAGTTTCAGCCCAGACTCATGGGACAAAGATTAATGCAATTTGGCCTAACATTGTTATACTCCTTTAAAAATCATCTTATCACCTGTTGTGGACAGTTTGCAATGAGTCTAAAAATTACATTATCCTAAGAGAGATGAAGCAGACTGTTCACCTCCAAGAGCCACCTTGATTCCAACAGCCACCTTGATTTGTTCTGTGGGAAATATTGAGGTTATCAGAGCAGTGCAAGACAGTTTTCTTGCTAAATGTTTAATTTTTAAGAGTCTGAACCCTACTTTGGCTGCATAAAAGCTGCTGGCTCTCCTTAGGTTGTTGTTGGGACATAAAGAAACTACCATAAAACTCTAAAATAGCAATGACATTGAAAGAAATTGTGGCTTGTTAACCAGATATGTCTGATTGTATTTGCATGTGACAGCTTATGGGAGCTGCAGTTTCTTCCAGTGGGGACAGGCTGTAGCTGCAAGGTCACCCTGACACCAATGGCACAAACACCAAAAGCAAAGCACAGGTCAGAAAGCAAGTGCAGGTGATGATAAAATGGTTAAAGAGTGAAGTGGGTTAAAGAGTGAAGTGATGATGCATCACCTCCTGTCGTTTGGAGAATGTTTCTCTTAACATGGCACTCTAACAAGCCATTGTGCATGTAATATGCCACTGTTCATAATGTCAGGTAGGGAAAATATGTTTATGATATAAAAGGGCATCCTTTTAGCTTCTTGTTACAGAACACTTGAGAGATAAAGGATTATCTTAAAGACCTGTAATGTGCACATAATGTGACGTGTATAAAATCAGCTTCTGTTAAACAGCTGCCGAGCTTTAATTCCATTGGGAATAGACATGCTGTGAGGGTGTGAGCACTAATGATATAATTTTTCAAGGAAGCCAACTGCTTTACGTATTCTAAAATGTCATTCTAACAAAATAGATGTTTTCTGTGAATTTATTGGCTTGCACTTGTAACAGTGCAAAGACCTTGATTTCATCCTATGAAATATCTTGTTTTTCTAGAAACCTCTAGGCTATGAGGTTGTTCAGCTAACTGAGGGCTTTATCCAAAACCCATCATACCTGGTACAATATTTATCATTTACCTTACTGGGGGAAAGCTTCTATGACTATAGCTACTATTCCAGGACATAAAATATTTATTATTAAAAAGTACATGAATAAAGTAATATACTCTTTATAATTATCCCTTTAAAAACTAAAATTACAGCTGTCTCATCTTTTAGTCTTCTTCTACAGAAGGCAAGAAAAAAGCTCATTAAAACAGTTTCTATGAGAAGATTCCAATTCATGAATTTGGTAAATGAATTGCAACTGGAAAAGGAAATTACTTTCATAGTGACAGTAAAATGTAGAAATAGAAGTAAAAATGTCTATTCAAATGATACATAAAAGCATTTCAATGTAATAAATGAAAAAAACAAAACACAGCTTTTCTGGATTAATTATTTAAACTTCTGTTTTATTTTGCTATGAGTGTTTCAGAAGACTCTTTTTCCCCAGTGTTGGTATTTTATGGGTGTATTAACTTGCTATCTCTCAGTATCAACAAACCACCTACCATTCCCACCTGGATCACTGTGATCATGTGTTTCTTACAACTACAGGTAGACTTTAATTTCAAGCAGAAAGTGTAAGAAGATTTTAAGCTGTTTTCCTGCAGTTCTGTGCTCATTGATATAATATCAAGCAATTTTGATTTCATTAAATGCTTCTTCAGTATCTTTCAGTCTTTCTGGCTAATTTTAGACTGTGCTATTATCCTTCTTTCAGTTCAGTTGTAACACTCCAGTTAGATGCATCTGTCAAACTTGCAGCATATCTTGCTTTTCTTGTGCATGTGGAAAGCTCTGCCCTTGTAGATAAGAAATGAGACATTTTTCAGGGAGTCATTCACTACCCAACAAGTGCTGCTTTCAGGTACATATCGGCATAAATGGATTCTGCCTCTATGTCCCTGAAATTTGATTCAGCAGAAGCAGAGTTATAATGGGCTCCTGATCCTTCATTTTTATGATTTTCTTGAACTGCTTGTACCAGGACAAAATTGGGAAATGATAACTCACTAGGTAAATAACTTTTGGATCAAGAATATTCATCTACATTACAGGTTTCATGGAAAATGGGGATGTATCCATTTCATAGACAATTTTAATTCTATCAGTTCTGTTGTTTTTTTTACTAATGGTCCCAGAATTGACATTCAGCAGAAGTCCCTTATGTTTATTTTTGGAAGTAGTCATAAATTAATTACACAGTAATTACACAACATATATTGTTTTGAAGCATATTTGAAAAGGTAAATTCTCAGCCTCCTTAAGATGTAATTGCAGTTAGTATGAACTGCAGAGAGGAGAAGAAACATGGTGAGGAAGTTTAGAATGTCTTTGTGTATTTCAGTTTCTTCTGAGAAATAAAATACCTTCTCAGTCACCTCAGTGGACAAGCTCAGTCATGTTTATACACTGGGAACCAGCAAATGCAATATATATGTGAGTTCCTGTAGTATTAGCCTGAGGGAGGGTTTTTAAATGTGTTTGGATTGGGAAAAACCCAATGGAATGTGGCTATGTATGTGTGAATTAATATATGTATTCACACGCATAAATTACATTTTAAAAAATGTAGCTCACATATAGGGGTTATTCCTGCCGTCACTGAATGCAGTGGAAAATTTTGCATTGATTTTGAAGGAAGTAGAATCAAGTCCATCTAAACTAAGATGTCAGCTGTGCAAAGAGCAGTTTCTACAATAGAGTATGTGGGAATCTGTAGGGGTAAGCAACACAAAAAGGTTAATCAATTTGGAATGGTAAACAAGTATGATTTTAATTATCAGTTTGTTGAGACTGTGGGTGGATTCTTTGGTCTTGCATTCCTCCATGTTTCTTTAGGCATTAGCCAACTTTCAAAGAGGCTATTGTTTAAGTTTATTTGTGATTCAGTTGCTGACGAAAGGAACACTGTATTTCTCTATTTCTGTGTTTATTTACACTCTGTAAAAGTGTATTTTCATCTTAGCGGTGGCATGCCAGGTCAGTTAAATAGGAATTTCAAGGGGCTGCCTGGAGGTGGAAAGAAAAATGACCAGTCGTCATACCATGTCCTTTCCACTTGCTCTGGCAGCTAAATAGCACACTTAGTACTGTGCTGTCATTAGGAGCTACAAAGACAAAACCTCCTTCTCTCCCAAGCAACCCTCCTCCCAACATGACTTAATTGTTCATTTCAGTTAAAATCTTTGCCTGGAACTTCCAGTAAGCTTCCTGAAGTCCAAGTCTTGTCTGGTCTTCTTAATGTAGTGACTAAATGCCAGATACCTTTCTCTCTTGAAAAATCTTGTCACTTATCCCAGAACCTAAACAGAAGTGTAAATCTTTGTAAAATCTAATTCCAAGTTCCAAGGCTGGCTCTTTTAGAAGCTTTGAATGATGGGCTTTATAGATATCTAGATTTCAGGGAAAGTACTGGATGGTTTTCTTTAAGCTTGGTTTAAGCTGCAGACCAAGATTCTGTAAGGTTCTATAGTTCAGTCCCAGATTTATTTTAAGTACAATTCAGGTAAGTACATCTTTGTTGATTCTTGCAACTTTTTAATACACTTTAGTTGGTATGACAGAACATTGTAAAATTTCACCTCCTTAACCAGAGGTCTATTTGAAGGGAAGAGAATTAGTTTCACTGCATAGGCTACTACAACATCTGTCGAGTTCATTTGAGAAAAAGAAAAGAGATCTGTGTTCAGGTTCTAAATAGACCTTGTTATTTACAAGAGAACAGAATCCTGCTTCTGTCCATCTGCCTCTCTGTGTGGAGTGACACCTAGCTAAAAGGAAGCCCTTCATATGCGAATTACTTTCTAGTTTCATAAGTCTTTTGCTGTAGGTGAAGTAGCCTGCAAGTAATTTTCTTTGTACTTCTTCCTTTATAGAAAGTTTTCCGTAATATATGGTGTGCACTTCCAAGAGAGAAAAACATTTACACCCCCTGGATAAAGGAATTAAATGTCTGCAAGGTGTTGCCAAGATGTCATTGCTGTCTTGTTTTTGAAAGAGAAATCTGATCTGTTGTCTTCCTGCAAATAGATCCAATACTGGGATTTTACATTTAGATGAGCACTAAGGACATTTTGGTTACAGCAGAAGACAGTTTGAGGACTAAAGGATGATTTAGGTTTTTACTAGGATGCATCTAACTTCTGCTTTGTTTTCTATGGTCTTTCATTTTTCTGAAAATATTATTCAATTTGAACTGTTGTAGATACTCCATATATAAAGCAAATGCATTAATAACTTGAAAATTGTCCAGACCAGACAAGTGCATGTACACAATATCATAAGGATTTGGGTTTCTTTTTAAAAAAATTCCCACACATTTAGAAGAGGGGGAGGCATATTCTGCATTGATCATGCGCAAAAAGTAAAAATGTTATCTTAAAGTGACTTGGTAATGAACTAATGCTGAGTACCTGAAAGGAAACTGGGATTTAATATGGAGGTGAAATAGGAAGGGAAAAACAGTTGCTATTGTTTCCAGTGTGTAATCTTTGCAAATTACCTACTCACCAATTAAGTGCACCAAGTCTACCTGAGAAAATGCTTGTCTCCCTTTTGCATTACTTTGACAGGGCTATAAATTTAGGCAATGGTTTGCAAACAAGCAAATCCACCCAGTTTCCTTGACTCAGATCAGTACAAAAAGTGCTCCTAAACTGCTAAGTACTTAATTCAGAAAGCTCAGAGAAGTGTTATAACTTGAAAAGTACTTAGTAAAAAGTGTACCTCCAGCAAAAATTTACCACTGATTTCAGTTTATATGAAATTTAAGAATAGTTTAGGTATAATCCTGATTTGGGGCAGGGATAAAGTAAAAAGCCTCTCAAGTCTCTATTTTTCCCTGTGATTCTATTATTCAAATTTTTAATTTTTCAGTTAAAATCCATTTTAATTCAGTCTACATATTGAAATGCAAACAACTGAAAACTTAAGTGATCATTTTATAGCTGCTCAGACTTTGTGGTGTTATTCAGACAGGTCTTAGAGGAAAATGACACGATGCTCTAAAGCAGTTCAAGTATATATTGTGCAGATTAAGGCTTAATAGATAAATATATTGATTTATTTTAAGAAAATCTGAAAGAAAATTTGTTTTGGTTTTCCTATTGGAGCATAAGAAAAATTGAACAAAGCTATTTTTCCAGAGAAAACATCATTCTTGCAGTAATTCTGTTGGGGGAAATATGTAGAAGAGGGCACATATCAGAGGAAAAATTCTGAATAGTCCTAGGATTTAGAAGTGTTCAATAAATTCATTAATGTCTTGTTTAATTTGGCAACATTGTAGAGTCACTACTAAAATAACACAAACAAAACCAAAACCAAAAAGCAGCATCCTTGGACTCTGCTGACTTTCTGTGAGCAGTGTGGTGGTTTTGCTCTCTTCTGAACTGATGCTGCATTTAATTTTCTGCCACTGAACAAAAAAACCCCAACCAACCAAACAAAACAGCTTAAATAGGCTACAGGCAGTCTTCAGCAAAGCTTTTGTAAGATTAGAGTTTTAAAAAATTCACAGTCACAGAGTGCTTCATAAGGATAGAATTAATTAACACAACTGGTATTTATGTAATGATTAGATTATAGATTGATAAGATTTGTCTTTGAAAGAGGAAGCAAGTTAAAGCATGCAAGTTGCTGCTGAAACAGTAAATTGCTGACACACATTCATGTGATGCAGTAATGTGTATGTTTACAGGATATTCTGCTAAAGCCGCATGGTCCTTGTACACCCAGAAGACCATGAGAAACAGTATTTCATGCACTCATGCCAGTGCCATTCTATTGTCTTCAGATCTTCTCACAGACCATGAGCAGAGGAAAAATCCTTAAAAGTTGCAGGATATTTTTCCCCACTAACCCAATAGAGCAGTAAAAATATCCAAGGAAGACCTCTAAGCTTAAGGGCAGAAAAACCTTGGGAATAATTCTTAAATAACTCTTCAAATGCACGGCCTCTCTGAATGCTTCTGCTTTTCTGAATCACTGGACGCTGAACAGCTGTACTCTGCAGGAAAATTAGGCCATGAAGACAAATTATAGAGGCCTTTATGCTCTCTGACCCTTTGATTCACTTGAGATATCTCAAGTCTTTATCTGAGCCTGAAATTTTAGGTCTGAGTATTTAATTGACTGAGTCCTTTCACACTGGTTACTGCTTTAGGCATAAGCAAGACAAGTTTAGCTCATGTATAAGAATATGAACTATCACCTCAGCGTGCTATCATTCACCACCTTTTAATTTGGCATATGACCTTTCTAAGAATTTGTAGTTAGGAGCTAGTATCCTAGATACCTGGAGTGATCAGGCTACTGAACAACGGAAAAAAATTTTGCTTGAGACTCTTTCTTTGGACTGCATATGCTGCTTAAAACACAATGACAATAAGTGGCCATACCTCTCATTTGATCTAAATTGAGTCAGCTTGATACTAGCTTGAAGAACGAATCTGGGGAAGCCATGAAGCTGTGCTGTGGAAAGGTTCATCCTAATCTGCTCCTCTAACAAGTGAGTTTTTCAGGCCTTAACAGAGACAGGTAGGATTGTTTCAAATTTTGAGAGTGTATATTACATAAATGTGAAATGTTTTCATAAATTTCAAAAGGGCCTAACTTGAATTTTCCTCTTGAATAGTCAATTGGCTATGGCAGGTAGGTATAAAGGGTAGTCTTAAATTTTTATGCTAGAAGGTCATATGCTAAATCGAAGTTTGTAATTGTTGGTACAGTGGCATTGATAATATTTGAAATTTTATAAAGTAATTGAAAATCCAGGGAACAGTACGAGTAAATGTTAATAGTTAGTACAAATTGTGGGCCAAAAATCTGTTCAAATATATTTAGTTTGCCTAACATATTGAACTGACTTCTGTTTAGACAAAGGGAACTCATGGGATGGAAAAACTGAGATTTGCTGCAGTTTTGGGCCTTGTTCTCTGTTCATTAAGATAAGCAATGGAATTGGCATTCAACTTCCAAAGGCAAGTCCCCTCACTTAAAACCATGTAGCCCTGGCATAACATCTTTGTCTTTAAAAGTCAGTCTGCCCTTCTCTGACATGGAAAATAAGGCCAGTGATCATACTACAGTAGGTAGTGTGAAGGAGACAAAAATCGCAGTACTTATGTTCAGTATACGACTTTTGATATTTCCGAAATGTAATTTGTCTTACTTCACACTTCACAGCCTGTAACTTATTTAAGAACTGCCTTCTGACATATCTTATCTGCTTTCTCACAATTTGAAAGTGAACACTCTCTTCTGAGGACAGTCATTGTTCACATACTCCTAGTTCCTGTTTGAAATCAAATAAAGTCCTGCCTTGTAAACAATCCACGCAAATGAATTGTTCTCATGGGAAAAAGTCAAATTGGACAGCTTGTGACAACCAGATCACTGGAGGTTATGGGAAATCTAGCTTTTAATATGTTACAAAGTTTTAGAGCTAGCCCCTTGCTGCTGCAGGGCTGACACTGCTCTATTGACTCCCAGAGAACAGAACTGATGGACATAGATAAAATTCTTACCTTTAATCTTCCTTGGAATGTAATGTCCTTCTTTAATCAGTTTTCAGCCTATGGTGCCTCTTTTAGACCACTGGAGGAACTTCTGTTTTGCTGTTTGCTATGTATAGAATCTGTATATTTTGAAGACCAGCTCTTTCCTATTTCTACTTATTATAACCCCTACAATCTCCTTTATGTACTCTCAAGAACAGCGTCTTGGTGCTTGGGGCTCCTTGTGAGGAAAGAAATGTGAGAGCATAAAATACCTTGCTTTCATTAAGACATCTCTTTGCCTTCTGCATTTAAAGACCAAATGCAGTCAAATATTAAGCCCAGCATGCCTGCTATAGGTGCCTTACATAACCCAGGAATAGGTTGGGTTTTTGTTGTCTTGTGAAGCGTCTGGTTCTCAAGAGTTTTGTTTGTTTTACAAGTAGAGATTCTAGTAACTAGCAGTGGCACAATATTTCAGAATGGCTTTCATACTCTTCCTCCCACGCTTCCCGTCTCTCCCAATTTTCTTGCTTGGTTTGCTTGTGTGATTATCTAAAGGTGAAGTGGTGACTGTGTTTAACAACAATCATCACTGCATTTTCCACAGTTATGCTCTATTCCAAATTTCTTAGCAGAGGAAATATCTGCTTACAGTACATTAATGACTTGACAGACTACAAAGGCCATAAATATCTTTATTAAGGGCAAAATATCTCTGATTCCCATTACCTACTTAAAATAGAATGTAGAACACTGGTAAAGTGCCTTGTTCCATCTAGATGTTAGAGAATATGTGGCACGTCCTATCCTTCACTCCATGGCATCACGATTATACATGTCACCCTGAACAGGAGAAAACTTATTTTGACCAAAAAAATTTGTATAGTTTTTATGGGATTTATTCTATTTTCTGTTGAATTTTAGATTTATCTTCAAGTCTTTTTCACTCACAGTTTTCCTTATAACATTTGAGTTTGGAGTTTGGACAGTAAAAGTTATTTTGCAGCCTGAAATTCAAGAAAATAGAGAAAATGAAAAACATGGAGAAAACTAATCTTCCAAGAAATTTCCCAGAAAGTTCAGAGATTAGTGTATATGCAGTAAGTGTTATATTTATGTAGTTTAGGGTGGCTGTTTGAAGGTGAGTGAAAATGAACATGTATGAGAAAAATCTATGAGAGAAATCTAAATCTTTCTGGGGAGAGAGTTACTTGTTTAAAAGCGCCAACAGAAATACAACAGAGTGCTATTCATTGCTCTACTTTTCTGGACACCTGAAGGTATAAGCCCGAGTCACTTTCCAGGATTAAAGTAGGCTGAACTTTCTTTCAGGTCAACTGCCTCTCATCAGTAAAGGGAAAAAACAGAAAGAAAAAAAAAATTGTAATATGTGATTGTTAGCTTCTATTTCTTTATTTTTCCCCCCCCATCTTTTTCTTCTATTGTTCTTCTTTCTCTTGTATATCCTTCCCTGAAAATTACCTACTTATTCACTGTTGCTTTGAAATCTTGAAGTTAACAAAAGTTTATTTTGGATATGCCTTATCTCACACTATTCAGTTACCTGAGGAACATTTTTATGGATATGAAGTTCAAAGGTAGCACAACCTACCATATGAAAAGAAATCAACAAAAAATTTAATAGTGCAAGTTGAGTTTTTGTAGTGAAACTTCGGGTATGTCAGTATAATGCAAACACTGCTTGCATAAATGATACTAATGCAACATGTTGAAATATGCTTTTCCCCATAAAAATAAGGTATTAGAAGAGATTTGATCTTTGCTATAACTAATTCTGAAACTTTGCTATAACTAATCATAAAAATGACCTTAACTGTATTATTTCAGGCAACAATGCTAAACTGTAGTTTGTTTTAGAAACTGAAGTCTAGAGTAATAAAGTCACATGAATACAATGGAAATCTAGCTAAAGCTAGGAAATCCAAGTAAAATAATTTTGTTTCCATCTTAAAAAGGGATTATAACACCAGTGGAAAAAACCCTCCTTAAGTGTGGATACTAATTAGAACAAGGCAACAGAGGAAAACAAAATTCATTTGTCTAATGGATTAGCAGACTTCATTCAAAGCCTGTGGAAGGCAAATAAAGCATTTCATTGAATTTTACTGACTTTGGACCAGGCCTGTTCTCTTTGTCATTCAGTCTGAATGCTGACTTTTTTAATATATGACTGGAGAATGCAAAATTTTTTATAGTTGTTCCAAATTCTCTCACAAAAAACTCAGAAACTCAGCATTTCAGGCACAGTGTGACGGATGCTGTAAACAGCTAGTTTTGTGCTTAGTGTTATGCAAGGTAATGTGTTAAATACATGCACGCTGCTTAGAGCACATGGGTTTTCAGAACTATATTACTGTTCTATCATGCTCAAGTACATCACATGATAGCAGAGCCTCAAGGCTACAGAATCACTGTGGGTCCATCCTCCTTTTTGTTCTAGGTGGTAGTTAAGTAATGTCATTTGTTGTGTAGACCTGCCATACAACAGCCTGTACCTAGACACTTGCGCAGTTTTAACTTTAGTGAATTGAACTGGTAGGATTATAGTGTGAGAGTGCCAAACAAGGCAAATGCAGGAAATGAGTCCATCCCTCAATCACCAGCTTTAAGCTGCTATAATAATTGTTCTGTATGCAGGTGTGTGCTGATGGATTTTTGACATTTAAAAGATATTTCTTTTGTTGTCCCTGCTGACATATGCAGAAAGAACGGATGATTTCCATTTTAAAGGAATATCCATCAGTTGTGTATCCTTGCAGTTGACAGAGCTGTGTACTACAGATTAAATTTGATATCTACTTAATGTTATTCTTCCAGTACTTCCAGATCAAGTCAAAATTTCTCCTTCATAGTTTATAATACTTATCAAAAAATAATCCTATCACATGATTTCTAAAAGTTATAAAGAGTCATTGGTTTTTACGAAGTAATGCTAACTTTCAACCTGCCAGATTCTGCAAGAATGCCATACATAACTGACATGCAAATATGGAAAAAATGTGTAAGTGGAATAATAAGTAAGTATAAACCTTCATTATCTCAAATTACATTAGCTGTTAACATAGTTTAGTTTTCCAGGAACATTTTCTCAGAAAGTAACGACTTGATTTTTTAGTTCCAGCCAAACTCTTAATCGTTTAAGAATAGTATTAGAGGAAAGAGGGATATAACAAAGAAGATATTTGTAATTCCATCAGCTGAACAAATACTAAAATTGTTTTCCTCCTACTTTAGATACTTTTCTGTGACATGCTTGAAAGAGGTGGATCTGCTCCAAAAATTAGGACTTTGTGCCCATCGCTATACCAAAATGCAAGCATTCACAAACACTTGACAAAAGATTTTCTTGTCATATGGTCCTCTGGACAAGGTTTGCTATGCCCTTATGTGTGTGGATTGTGTTACCAGCTGCCTGCATTTTGGTTATGTGATGAGAGGGATAGAAGAATGACGTGACTGGGAAAGACAGCAGCAGGGATTAACACGTCAGAAATACTTCTGTGTCCTGATTCTTGCTGACTGTGAGCATCTGAATGACCTTTAGAAAAGAAAATGGCAAGCAAGGGGCCAGGGAACAGGTTCTGCCAGTGTAGATGTGGCATGGTAGTCAGTCACTTTCCATCTATACCCTTTTTTAATATCTCTGCATATAAGCATTTGCCAATACCATAATATTTAAGATAAGGTATCTGATCTATTATTACATGTAGTCTAATATATCATTCATATTTGTCTAAATACAATTTATCTGATAAAAACATAACAATTTATGAAGTGTCTTCAAAAGTGTAGATAAGAAAAAAAGGTGGATGTTTGTATAATTTTCAATATAGAAAAAATGGGCAAAATGAGAAAAAAGGAAAAGGTTGCATAAAATACATATCAGGAAATTTAAGGAACTAGATGAGACATTCCAGACTCTTACAGACAGCTCAGGAAAGTCAGAGAGATATTCCAGTGGACTGAAGAAGGACAAACACTACATTTTTAAGAAGAAAGGAATTATCTTGAGAGTTACAAACCAATCAGTTTAGCTATCCAGCAATATACTGGAAAGATATGAATCAGTTTGCAAGAATTTAGGGAATAATAAAGTCATAAAAGATAGTTGACATAATTATATCAAAGAAAAAAAATCGTCTCCAGTGGTTTCATAGGCAGCATATATACCAAACAGCACAGGAAAAAGTCTACTTTGATTTCAGTAAGACTTTCAACAGTTCTATGTGATATTTTCCTGATAAACTAAGGAGATAACACTTCATGAAATTACAATGAGGCAGAATTTTACCCAACTGTAAAGCAGCACTTAAGCAAATTTTTAATAATTTAATTTTCTGTCATTCTGGGGGACATGTCAGGTTTTATGGAGGTATATAGAAGATTTGGGGACCATCCAGTCAATTGGAAGACAATCTGGTCTTTTCCAGGTCTTGCTCACATTGTTACTAACTGCTGTAATTACAGAGGAGTGCATTGATGATCTATGAACAACACTGCGGACTCACAAGCACAGTGTAAGTAAGTCAGAGATAGATGATAAATTGCTCTAAAATCAAGTGGATGAAATTCAAAAAAGATAACCCAGATATACATAACGTACAATGTTATAATTAGGAAGCACTCTTGCAAAATGAAAAATAATTGTCCAGGAGGAAAGAATCTGTTGATTGTGGTAGAATATAAACTAAATATGAGTAAAGGTAGACAGTGTTAGTTTATGTATTAATGATATTGCTACATGGAAGATGAGAAGGGCTACAATGCTTTGTTCTGGCAATGCCTTGGGTAGGTAGAACCGCAGAATCATAGAATTGTTTTGGTTGTAAAAGACCTTTAAGGTCATCAATTCCAACCATTAACCCAGCACTGCCAAGTCACCACTAAGCCGTGTTCAGTCATCTGGGACCTCCCCCGATAACCAGGACTGCTGATAGATGATGGAGAGCGGCTTGGCAAGTTTCTCTGCCAGCTCTTCAGCACTCTTGGGTGGATCTCATCCGGCCCCATAGACTTATGGGTGTCTAATTGACTCAGCAGGTCCTTCACTGCTGTTTCCTGGGTTACGAGGGGTTTATTCTGATCTCCATCCCCATCTTCCAGCTCAGGGGACTGAATACCATGAGGATATCTGGTCTGACTGTTAAAGACTGAGGCAAAGAAGGCATTAAGTACCTCAGCCTTTTCCTCATCCTTGGTAACTATGTTCCCCCTCGCATCCAATAAAAAGGATGGAGATTCTCCCTGGTTCTTTTTTTGTTGTTAATATATTTGTAAAAACTCTTCTTATTATCTCTTGCAGCAGTGGCCAGGCTGAGTTCAAGCTGAGCTTTTGACCCCCTAATATTCTTCCTACACGACCTAACTAAATCCCTATACTGTTCCCGAGTAGCTTGCCCTTTCTTCCAAAGGTGGTAGACTCTCTCTTTCTCCCAAATCCCAGCAGCAGCTCCCTGTTCAGCCAGGCCGGTCACTTTCCCCGCCAGTTTGTCTTACGACACATGGGGACAGCCTGCTCCTGTGCCTCTAAGAGTTTCTTCTTGAAAAAAGTCCATTCTTCCTGGACCCCTTTCCCCTCTAGGACTGTTTCCCAAGGGACTTTCTCAACCATTGTTCTAAACAGGTTGAAGTCTGCCCTTCAGAAGTCCATGGTGAAAGTTTTGCTGCCCCCCCTCCTAACTTGGCTAAGAATTGAGAACTGTATCATTTCATGGTCACTTAGCCCAGGATGACCTCCGACCACCACATCACCTACCAGTCCTTCTCTGTGAACAACAGGTCTAGCAAGGCAGCTTCCCTGTGGGCTCATTCACCAGCTGAGTCAGGAAGTTATCTTTCATGCGCTCCAGGAACTTCCTGGACTGTTTTCTCTCTGCTGTGTTGTATTTCCAGCAGATGTCTGGTAAGTTGAATTTCCCCACAAGAACAAGGGCTTGTGATTTTACAGCTTCTGCCAGTTGTCTATAGAACAGTTCAGAAACCTCTTCATCCTGGTTGGGTGGTCTGTAATAGACTCCCAACAGAATATCCGCCCTTTCTACCTTGCCTATTCCGCATGTAGAGCTTATAGCCATACATTGTAGCACTCTACTCATGAGAGTCATCCCACCATATTTCCGTGATGGTAACTACATCATTATTATTATATAATAGCAGTTTATGTCCCTTGTTTCCAAGTACAGACATTTTCTTTTTGGCTACATGAAGAGAACCATTGTTTGGTAGACAGAATTTATCAACAAAAAATTCACTTTATTTTTGGTAAGAAATTTAACAACAGTCTCAAGATAACATATGTCTAAATCCTAACAGAAACATTGTCAGTAGTAAATTGTTCTTTATTAACAATAAAGTTATATTAATGCGGTATGTTCCTTCTCTGTATTATACAGGACTTGTTATTTTATTAGACTGCTTTATGATATTAAGTTGAACAGCTTTAAGAATTTAAAGCATCAACATCAAGAGTTTTAAGCATATTCCATCAACACCTTTCTCATCTAAAGTGTGGATTCATCAGACGAACTTGCTTTCTTCTGCTTAAGGACTTATAGCAGGCAGAACAGACTCTAACTGTTCTATTGAAAATATTTACTATGGTAGAAAAGATAGCAAAATATTTACTATGGTAGACAAGATATGTGCAATCTTTTTTTTTGTTTTTATTTTTTTTTTTTTTTGAATGGGAGGAAGGCGAGAAGGACAGCAATGGAGAACTCCAGGGAATAAGGATACTGAGGAATGATACAACAGACTTCAAGTTTATTTTCTGAGGGAGTCATGGGGTTTAATGGGGGAGATTTGAGGATCCCTAACTTTTTGCTTGAAACGAGGACTCTCAATCCTGATGAAAGTCATCTTTGCCACAATACAGACAAGACAGTTCGGGTTCTTCATTTCTGGTTCATTTCTATATCTTTATTTTCTTCTGTTCTCAGGTCATCATTTTTCCAAATGTCTTATGCCTCACAAATGCATACCTTCTATTTTTTCCTCTTTTTTCTTCCCCCCTTCATTTGATCTAATCCAACTCTCCTTCGTCATATCCTACCAAGCATGAGTAATCTCAGTCTTTATAATTTTTTGCATAAATGATAATGGATATTTACCTTTTGATAACATTGAAGTATATTTCTCCATGCAGAATTAATTACCCCATCTCTGCATAAAATATTAGTAGGAGGACAACAGCATTGGGACAATATTGTACCCAAAAAATCAACTTGAATCCTGTAAATCCTTTGATTTTGTCCATAATCCTGCAAACAGGCTAAATTTATTCCACTCTGTACATGGTTTCTTCACTGAAACGTGGGGTTTCTGTATGAGTCCTTCAAATGCAGCCAAATTCTTTCCACCTCAGCTGATTCCCAAATCAGTAGAATTTCTTTGTTGTGAGAGTGCATTCCATCTTCCTGTCTTCTTTGCCAAAATTACCGATGTCAGTAGCATTCCTGTTTATGCTGGACACAGTAGCTTTGAAGGCCAAGACTGAAATTCTGAAATTTTCCTTACAAAGAAACTGTAGTAGTCTTAGCAGGGATACACAGAAAAGTACAGAACAGAACTGGACTCATTTCTTGAACTTCAATTTGATTGTCTGGTGGAGTTTTCCATCTAAGAGATCCTTTTCCGCACCAATACTGGGAGATAGATGACAAAATCTTCACAGCATGGCTACTGATGTGTGGGGTCAATTACAGCATTTCTGTGTGCTCTTGACATAATGAAATTAAAACTTATTATTTATCAGATTCTTCTCAAACCCAAGTGCTAGACTTCATACTGAGAAACACTTTTCTCCAAATGATTCTACCTGAGGCCACTGAACGATCTGTAATTATAGCACTCAGTATTCCTTCTCATTATTATTTCAAGGATTTTTTTCAATGCAGGCAGTTTTTCAAGGCAGAAATTTAAAATAAAAATGTGGTGCTTAAGAGTTATTTGGCAATTATCCAAAACAAAATGGAATGTTGTTCACAGGCTGCCTTTTCTTGTCTATATTTCAGACTCTCCTCCACTAACTGTACTATGAAACAACATCAAGGAACACAAACTGCATGATGCAGAACTTGAAAAAACTTTAATAGGGATGGATTTAAAGTTTAATCAAATTCTCTTAGTAATCATCCACTGCTACAGTAAGTGAAAGATCTATTTTATCTTTCTGCTAATGCAGATTAATCTATTCTAAGATCTTTCAAGTATTTTGGTCAGTACTGTGCTCTGGGGCTTTCAGCCTATGAATTATTTTGTCACCACAGATTAAAATATTGCTGTCTGTGAATTTGCTCCAGATTTGTATATCCATGAGGCCTTCATATTTTGTTTAATTCATTCTTTTTCCCAATGGTATGAACCATAGTCATTAAATTGTGAGTTCTATGCTACTGACCTAAGTCTAGGCTGATTGTCCTAGAGAGCATCTGAGAGGCTCTCTCTTTTTGTCATATGTGTTTTCTTAAAAGGACTAAAAAAAAGAATATTTCACTGCTATGAACTCCCAGCTGGCCACTCTGCACAGCACTGACAGTCTCAAAAACCCTTAGTGATGTTAAGTCTATTAGGGAATGTTTTCAGTAGTCCTAAAGTTTTCTATGATTTTGGTTTGGTTTATGTACATCTTTTCAAATATGGTTTTGTTGTTCTGCTAGCTCTGAAGTATTACTTCTGTCCATCACTAATAGAGAAGTATGTACTATATTTGCTCAATTTACTTTATGAATGAGAGCTCTGAATAATTCAGGGCCTGACCTGAACATTTCAAACTTCAAATATTTCAAATTGAGAGTCAGTGTGGACATATTGCTAGCTAGTTGATAAATTTAAGCTTTGAAAATTTATTCTCTGATTTTATCACTACATATGCTTCAACAACTGAGCCAATTTATTCACATAAACTCAAAAACGTAGCTATGAAAACATCAGTCTTTCCATTTATCTTAATTTTAAAGAAAAACAAAGTTAATGAATATCACGTATTTCTACTGAGGGCTGGAACACCTCCTCTATCAAGAAAAGCTGAGAGAACTGCAGTTGTTCAGCCCGGAGATGAGAAGGCTCTGGGGAGAACTTATTGCTGTCTTGCATATATAAAGAGGGTTTATGAGAAAGATGGAGAGAGACATTTTACCAAGCTCTGTTGTGATAGGATGAGATATAATGGTTTTAAACTGAAAGAAGGTAGAGTTAGATTAAACATAAGGAAGACATCTTTTATTATGACAGTGGAGAGACACTGGAACAGGTTGTCTAGAGGACTTGTGGATGCCCCATTCCTGGAAGTGTTCAAGGCCAGGCTGGATGGGGCTTTGAGCAACTTGGTCTAGTGGAAGGTGTCCCTGCCCATGGCAGGGGAGTTGGAACTAGATGATCTTTGAAGGTGCCTTCCAACCTAAATCATTCTATGATTCTATGATTCTATGATTCTTTCCCCTAGCAAGCTATGAAATTCTCATTTCAAAAGTCTAGTGAATATTATTGTTATTTTTTATGCATAACACTTGCAGGTATCTAAATATAATAAAATCAACTTTACAAAATAAAGTTACTAATAAAATAGCAAATAACAGAAAATGATTGCATGTGTTCCCAGAAGATCATTCTGTAATATTTTATGCTGTAATTGTTAATAAAACCCTTCCATGTTGTTTACATTCCTTCAGTGAGGTATTCTATGAGTATGATGTCCTAGTTGTTTCTGCGAAAAAGCTGTGAGCTTATAGATAGTATTTATATCCAGAAAGATTTTTTAAGGTTTAAAAAACCCAGTATCTAAATCTTTAGTCTTGTTGAAGAAAGAAACTTCAGACATTGGCATTTGGCAAAGTGGTAGCTAGGGTTCTTTAGATGTTCTTTTTGTCGGGTGAGTCTCTCTGTTCATGGGTCTGACATTGGTCTTGGCTTGGAAACTGATTCTCTCTAGACTGATATCCTTCACTATGAGTTCTTGCTAGTAGTGCTGGAAAATTGAAAGACTGTCTTGATGGTCAATCAACTACAAACCCTCATCCAAAAAGAATTGATCAAATATTTTACAATACTAACTTTATAAAAGGAAAGAAAGAAAAATATACAATAGTGTGTTTTTTTCCTAAAGGAAGCCTGCCTTCTGAATTCTTGATTTTGCAGCTTCTTGGACAGCTGTCTGATCCCCTCCTCCTCTTCTTCCTCTTCTAGTAATTCTCCACTCACAAAATGTGGGTATCAAATCCCAAGGCTCCATTATCTATCTTAGTGGATGGCAAAGGATCAACCAAGCTGCATCTGACCGAGAGCTATGGGCTGTCACGTGTCCAGCCAGGGCAGTCTGCATTGAAGAAGACTTCAATGATTTTGGTATTACAGAATGAATCCCAAGGCTGCAGTGTACTGGTGAAGTTGAGTACTCCTCCCCATTAAAAGTAGTTAGTTTGCCCAAACCTTTACACACTGTTTCAACAATATAATCTCCATGTTATTCCCCATGGGTTTTTTTTTTTAAACAAAGGCCTGCAGCTATGACAGAACATAAAATTCAACATTATCTACATTTGCTTCTTTATCCTTTTAGTTACAGCTCTCTCTCTCAGCCAAGGGCTAAACAATTTTTTCTGACTTTCCATCAGTCTGAAGCTTTCTGCAACAGGACTTCTCATTTCTTTCAGTCATTAGACCCCACTCTTATACTGCAGCCCTGAAAAGCATGTTCAGACATGACAGGACCACCTTAAACTTTAGAAATCTTAAGGTCTTTATAGCAGTTTTATTAGTTAAAAAATTAAGCAGAGAAAGTTCTGAGGCATTAGCTCTGAACTGTCCATCCAGATAAACTGCTGTAATGATCTCTGGTATAATTGTGACCCAAGCCACTTAACTCTCTTAAATAATTCCTCTTTGAGCTTCCAGAGCTAGCAAGGCCTATGGATCATTGCACTGTGTTTTGGAGATTAAAGAATTTAACAGTATGTAGAAGGCTTTCCTTGTCAATTTGTTTGAGCACCACATAACAACTGTGACTACATTTAAGCTAGTAGTATAGATGCAGCATTAATGTGATGGTCACATAGCCAAAAATGTAGACAATGCAGTACAAGTAAAAGCAGTAAGTAACATTCAAGAGAAGTTTGACTTCAATACAGGAGCTGAGACCAAAGAACAATCTGCAGTATTTTCTAAATGACAAGTAAACAGATATACTTTGGGTTGAATAATTAATAGCCTGGAGTATGAATCAGTGCCAAAGAGAATTTTTATGAAACAAGAATCGCACTGTTAAAAGAAGTTGCATCCTTTTTTTAAACAACTCTTTGCAAAATTGTGAAGTTTGGGAAAAAAGGAGAAAAGTGGAATGGTAGCCGGCATTTTTCTAGAATAAGAGAGAGAGCATGTTTACCACATCTATTGTAATAAGGTAAAAGATAAACGATAGCTACTTGCACTTAAATATTCAACTCATGTTAATTTTTAACATTTAATTAGAACAGAGTGTCTTTAACTCTTGCAGAAATGGCATTACCTTTAATCAAGTGGAGTCACCCAAAGTACTTTACCCAAAGTGTGGTTTTTTTTCATAAAGTGCAACTAATTTGGTTATTTATTTCCTTTTAAATCAACATTACAATTACATTGTAATTATAAAAGCCACCTTTTACTTACAGCATTGCAGCATGTGCGTGTATGTATATTGTTGTACAATAGATGCCTAGATGTCTGTATATTCTTTGTGTAAACTAGGCTATATAGTATATGGGGGCATCTGCTCAAAAAAACTAATGAAAAAGTAATTCAAGATAATATATTTTGAAAACAAATAGCAAATCACCACCGGGTGCCACTGTTCTTCCTTGCCAGCTATATTGTCTATCACTGCAGAATTATTTTAGCAGTAAAGACATGATCTAGAGACCATTCAGTCAGTGGCAAAGCTCAGAAAGATTTCAACAGCACGTGATGAGAATGTAAAAGAACATGGCCCTTCAACAGAGATGTGCCTGTTGCATAACTGTTATAAAATATGGTAGCTGTTTCCGTAGTAATAATCTTAGGAATTTTATTCCACTGCTGTACATGATTTTTGAGAGTAGCAGTTTCTAAGGGATAAGCTGGCAAGCATTTGGTATATAAGAAAGCTCATGCACTGGTGAATTCCTGAGAAGGCAGTGAAATATCTTCTGCTCACTTTAGCAGAATCATGGGCAGACTTCTAGAAATCAGTTCTTCATAGGTGTAGTGAAGCTGTAGGGTCTCCTTTAATCCAGAGACGTGTATTTCAGAGCATCCACAAGAAGCTGTAGTTCTGTTTTCTGTTCCTTCTAAGCTGCATTCTTTTGCCATATAATAGCACTGCCCTGCCCTACAAGGAGGATGCACAGTGGCTGCAGTTTAGTGATGCTGGCATTATTCTTCTCTTGGCTTCATTCTCCCATAGTAATGCTGTTGATTTATGAAAGACTCAGAGTATACTCAGATAAGCTATTTCCTGGCTCTGTGCCTTCCCTTTCTCTGTCTCCATAGAGTCCGGAGTCATGAAAGGGAAAGCGAGAGCACTGCCTGAAGTTTTTAAAATCAGGTTAATGCTAAATGCCTTTGGCATTTGAGAGATCTTTTCTGGATCCGTATGTTATACAATATTATCTAAATGGTACAGCAAAGCTAGAAATAAAATGTTCAGAAGTGCCTTAAATAACTAAGGAATATAAGGCCAGAATTCTTAGACATTTTTTAATTTCTAAGAATCCAGACAGTAGGATTTTTAAATGCTTTAAGGTCAATAGGAGGTAGATACATGCAGAACTTCCTGGGCATTGGCATGTACAACATTTGAAGATCCTGTGTCCAAAGGAATTATGTGTCCCAAGCTAGATATATAAACATCTATGACAGACACAGGATGGAATCTTCACCTTAGAATGGGGTTCGTAGAAGTCAATAAACTGAGTGGAAAATTGTTTAAATTCAGCTTTTGGAAATGTTGATAAAAGCTCTCAGCTCTCAAAAGTAGGTGGGTGCCTCAACCCACTCAAGAATATCTGTTTATGTAAAGCAAGGTATCATTCTTACAGAGAAAATGTTCTTATTGCTGGGCTACATTTCAGCACCTAACTGAACTTGCTCTAATTTTCAGAAAAATAATATTAATTGTAAAAGAGGTCTTGCATATTCTCCTCTGTCCTGTCTCTCTTGCTTACTGAGGTTTAGAGCCAAGCCTCTAATCTGGTGGCATTGGATGTTTGGGAAGTTTTGCACATTCCTGACAGAAACACAGGGACACTTGAGTTAAAAGGCAAGTGGAAGGGATTTCAAAGTTATCAGTGGCATCATAATATTGGACATAGCTATTCCATTCCATTTTTAAAATCTAAGCTACTTTTTGAACCTAGCCTTTAGTATACAAAATATGGTATAGGCTTCCAGGGATTACATAAAAAATATATAATTTTCTGTACATCTCATATTGAAATCTGTGTCTGGGGTGTGTTTGGTGACTGAAGCCTCTATGTTTAACAAATTTTTGCAAAAGGGAATGTACTTTGACATTTCTGAAAATACCTTCTATGCACTTGCTTCTCTCATTCCCAGGACAGAGTATCTTCTCAGTACTGTTTACATACCAATGGTTTAGGTAGTTTCAAATGCAATTCAGATATAATTCCTCTGTATTTCATTGTCTCCTTCTTGTTATTTTTCTTTTTTTTTTTTTCATGAAATGCATAGGAGCCAGGTTACTCCTTGCACTGTAACACTAGCTGAAGGCTTATCTGTATTAATTTCAAGTTAGCCTGATACCATTTACAAGAGTCCTCATCTCTTCTCTTGAACAGAATAATAGATGCGGTTATGCAAAACTGATTCACTTAAAATATGGGGAGAAAGCAGCAATTGTAAGGCAATAAAGAAAGGATTGTTCTAGGTTTAGAAAGAAACCCTGATGAGACTATACATAATAGGGCTCATGTAAATAAGGTTAAATATTTTATAAGATGTTTATATTGTAGGACTGAACTATACTAGTGAGAAGGGGACAAAAAAGATTAGTACTTCAAACATTAGAACAAAACTCCATATAAAAATTATACTTCTGCGCTTAAAATTTCCAAGTGGCACAGAAACAAAGTCAGTATTTTTGGAATTTTATTATAACAAATAATCTGTAACCTAATTTCAGATTATTCAGTTAAATATTTTTTTTTTAAATATAGACATTGTGCCTGGATTCTCATAATAAAGCATTCCTTTATTTAGGTGGGAAAACTTTCAGTTAGGCAGAGTTGTTTGAGAGTTTTTTAATTTAAAAAAAATAATAATCTGTGAGTGATTTAATCTGAAGGGATATTTGTTGAGTATTAGTGTATTCAAACACACAGTGTTTCCAGTTGGAGTCAGAGAGAACCACTTGTCTTCGCCTTGCAATCCTTGGTGTCACTTGAACTGTTCATGTGACAACATTCTAATATGAAAAGAGACAATAGGCATTGTTGGTCTTGCATATTAATAAATAAGAGCCACACTGTGTGCAAACAAAGGCTGCTTCCTGGAACATTGTGTCACAAGATTCCCAGGGTCAGTCCTGATGGCTTTACTCTGATGAGAAATTCTGTTGAAATCAATGAGCTTGATTCTCCTCATATTAATTTTACACCACTGTAGAGGCATTACTATTACGTAGTCCCAAATTCTGATCTTGTTTTTGTTAGTGTATTTCAGATCAGAAATGACCCACTGATCTAAGAATTATATCTGGTGTTACCCTTGGGCTCTCTAAAAAGGCTCATGTGAGCAGGGAAAACGGGCCCAGCTGCCATTGGGGATCTTTGCAGAGCTGTAATTAGATAGCAAAATCTGTGTGAGTCACCATAGAAATGGTGAGAGAAGAGCTCCTGAGGATTTTAAGCAAGTGCTCTGTTTTTTCCTGTTTATGAGCAGGGAATGAATGGAAAGAATAAGTACTATATGACTCTGTCTGTGGGTCTTATAACTCCTGTGCTTTTACTCTAAGAGTATTTTTCTTTCTTGCTTGTGTGCTATTGAATGTCCTTCCTCCTAGAAGGGCTCATTTATTTTTTGGATTGCTAAGTAATAAAAGATAAAAGGCTATCATATAAAAGACAGATAACCAGAAGCAGGACAATTCTCTTAGAAACTACAGGCAATCTGAGGTTTGTACCCTTAACTGATACTTATTTCTTTCTAAACTTTTCTAATGTTTATTTTCTAGATTGCTAATGTACACACGTAAGTGTGATTACTCAAAAGACTGGTTAAAAAGGAAGGTCTTCAATAGTATGCCTATTACCTATTATAATATATATATTTATATATATAATATATATATAAAGCCTATTATAATCTGGTTAACCATTTTTTTTTCATGTTGGGGGATTGGGCTAGAAGATTTTTATTCCAACCCAAAACATTCTGAAATTGGGGTGTGGGTGTGTGTAAACTATACTGTACCAGAAAAAGCTTTTTAACCCCTCTGTATTATTGTTCTCTCCATTACTCATCCATACAGCTTGATTCCCTGTTACAGCACTACCCCATAACTTCCTTACATTACTTGGGTATTAATCTAGTGCAGAGTGCAGCATTGTTTCATGAGATATTTTCAACTTAAAAGCAATTTGGTGAGAAAAGCAGTTGGAGCCCTAGTCTTGATGGACAACATGAGGAGAAAAGCAAAGGAAATATTTCTTTGGCAGTACATTTTACCAGGAGCGAGGAAGCCTGGAACAAACCAAATCCTAGTTCTGACATCCTTTTGGATGCCAAATGTATAGTAGAGGTTGAAACTAAAATACATCATGCTATTGTAGGCAGCTAGTACTGACTGACCAGTACTTGTTAAATAATTGATCTGCAGTCTGTTCACTCTTAATCAACATTTGTGAGATTGTCGGGACAGTCAAATTAAAAGTTGGAGCATTTTAAAAAAATATGTCACTAATGATTCACCACTAGTTGGGGCAAGAGAATGAAAAGAAAAAGAGGGATGAGTTCTTAGCAAGATTCTTATCTTTCTTCAGAATGACTAAATACATGCATTTTCATCTTCTTTGTCTCCAGCCTCCATCTCTAATGGATCTGAGCAGACCATTCAAGTTCCAAGAAATTCTGTTGCTCTTGAGAGCCTCAGAAAGTACATTGAAGAAGGTATTGTTTCCTTTTTGTATTTGACTACTGTCAAACAGACAAGATGACACTGAAAAAAAAAGCAGCAATGGAATCTTCCTTATATCTGATTTTATAATGAATTTGGACCTGCCTATGTATGCCTCAGACTCCTGAAGAAGTAACTAAGGCCCTGGTACAAGGTAACAGATACGATGCAGTAATATCTACATGTGCAAATGTATGTAATTCATTAAAGGTTATCAATAGGCCCACACAAGTATATTATGAGTACGATAACTATAGCCTATGTTTATCTAGTTCTGTGTGTCTGTTGTGTCTTTTTTCAACACAAGACTATATCCTTGGAAAAGTTTCAGTTTATTGTTAATACAAATGAATACAAGCACAAAGAAAAGGAAAAAACTACAGATTCACTAGTAACTTGAGAACCACCTGATTTATGAGTGGTTCAATTGGTTTTTCCTCTGAATCATGTTGACTCCTCTGTCTGTGTCAGTACAAACGATTAAGTTCAAGGTCAAGTCCATGTTAACATTTGAGTATAATCACTTCTCTCTCCTTTTTTGCTGATCTGAATTCATGACACAATTTTAGTTTTTAAGAAAAAAAAAGATAACCCTAGCAAGTACAGCTTTATCTCCACATTTCAACCAGACTGTCTCTCCCAGACACCAGCAACTGTAGCTCTCTATTGCAGATCTTTCCAGGCAATTATGGAATCCGTACAAATATAGACCAGTCAGATTTTTAGTTAAATGCTGAAAGCCTAACTCATTGTGCCATATTCCTATGCTGCTGAACTAGCCTTGACTAGGGAGATTACTGAGAATACCTTGGACACTTCATCGTATTGTGTGATGGCTCCAGAATACTTGATATAAACAAAGATTTGTGCTTGGCTGTGCTGGTACCCTATTTAGGCCAGTGCCCATTTAGATTGTTTTCCCTCTATTTCTTTGTGAGTTCAGGTCTATAAAAGCAATGTGGTATTTCAGCTGGTGCATTTCTAGGGGATTATTGTACTTGATGGGTGGTTAAACATCATTCGATGCATGCAATGATTGCCCAAATATGCACTGCCTATTGTGTTTTAGTGTTTAAATAGAACACTGGATCTAATGAGGATAAGTTTGTTTGAAGTAAGGTAGTCTTAGCAGCAGTGTTTATATGTGAAAGTGCATAAACACTATTATTTCTGCAGAGCCAAAAGCGAAATTCCTTCTCTACAGCTAGTTCTGCCTGAACACGCGCCTAAGTTTTGTGTCATACTCAGCTGATCACAAGATCACAAAATAATAATTATTAATGACAGGGAAACCTATTAGGTAGGTCCCGTGGGGACCAGCACAGCATCGCTGACACAGTAATCTCTAATAATAAATGTAGTCATACAGCTAATGTAAGTAATTGGAAATTTCTATCTCTCTATCCAGTTAATTCTGCCAGAACACAGGCTTAAGTTTTGTGTTATACCCAGATGATCAGAGAATCCCAAGATCAGAATTATTAGTGATAGAAAAACCTATTATGTAAGTCTCCCAGGGAGCAGCATGGCATCACTGACACAGTAATCTCTCATGATAAATGCAGTTATACAGCTAATTTTAGTAACTAGGGCTTTCTTCTAACAAATATATTACTTCTGAGGCCATTTGTATCTGATGTCACTACAGAAGAATTGTTCTGCAGCACGACTTCATCTTTGTTAGTGAGGAAGGAACACGAACACTGGTACAGCAGTGCTGTATTTGGAGGAGCATATTGGCTTAAAGAGAACGGCAAAGATATGACAAATCAGCTTTTGTTCTTGTTTTTCCAGGCAGGATGTTTGCCTCTGCTAACTAATTACATAACCGATGGCTTTGCTTAGTCTTAAATGTCATGCTCTGGGTGGTGTGAATGGTGCATACAGATATGCTTGCGCCTTCAACACACAATATAGTTTGTGTTTCTTTCTCTTTTCCTGTGAGTTTTGGGGTTTGGACAAATAATTTATATTCTCTTCCATCTGAAACTTTTCAAAGATATGTGTAGGCTGTGTCTTCGCTGGAAACTAATCATAGGTAAACGACTGCCAGTTAGTCTGTATGTAGCAATTCGACATGCATCAATAGAACCACACATAAATATAAGTAAGTTAGTGTCATGCCCCATGTGCACATTGTCCTGCCTTTGGCGTGATGGGCGTAACAAGCAGCTTATTTTAGGATTTCCAAAACGGTAAATTATTGTATTATTTAACACATTTCTGTTGAAGATGATGGACTAGCCTGCCTGCAAAATCAAGAGATTAAAGAAAGAAACGCTCCAGAACAGAATGGCTCTGCTCTCCACAGCCAAAGGTGTCAGAACTCCTGCTGTGAAATGCCAGTTCCCAGTAGCCCAGGTTAGTTTAGCTGAGAATCACATGAGCAGTGGGGTCTTGGTTCTCTCAGTACGGAGGTGACAACAGGTAGACACAGGAAGGCATGCTACCTGCCTAAACAATTGTTTTCCTTCACGATGAAATGTGCCTGGCTGGAGACAATCAAACAAAAAGCTAAAGCTGACCTTCAGGCTGTGATCTGACTGGCTGAGTCTAGAGCTTGAAAATCTGGTGTAACCACGTCCTGTTAAATGCTAACTTTGGGGATCTGTTCTTCCCTAAACAACTGACAGCTGTTAAACTTTCAGGCAGCAATTATCTGATTGTGCCTCTGCCAAATGGCTGCTATTAACAGAGCTGTATCTGCTTGGTCTTTCTGGTACTGAATACTGAAGAGATCCCTGGGTTACAAGGAGAGGCAAGGAAACTCCTTCTCTTGGCTGGAGATGTGTGACAAACCTTTGAAGGTGTCCACATTAATCAGACTGTCGGGAAAAGGCAAATGTATATGATGGCACCTGACCTCTTACTGTTATCCTTGGCCTTTTCATCACCTCTGTGCATTGCCAGCTAGTTTGTGTGATCCTGATACCAGTTCCTGTTACTCTGGTACAATACTGTACATATTAGAGCTTCTCTGTGAGAAATTTAAGCCCTCATACCAGGCCACTGCTGAACCTAGATTCTGATACAATCCTCCTTTAGATGTGAAAAAACAGATTCATCACTCTTTTATTGAGGCTGAAGTATGAGTTCTGTTTAATACCAGACAGAAGAGTGCAAGCAGAGAAACTTAAAGCTGGAGACGGGACCAAAAATGGGGAAGTCCCAAATGAAGTTTAGGTCTCTGCTGGCAAGGCAGGGCAGGTCACAGTACAGCAAGAGGGGAGGAACCTGCATTTGGCAGCACGTACTCGGAGAAACTTATAGAAGGGTATGGAGGAAAACCAGGTATCAGATTTTGTGATTGTAGTGTCTGCACATTTTCATAGTGATTATCTTTTGTTATCAGTATTCAGGAAAGGTAATTTGAGGTCTGCCCTATACCTCAGGGCATGGTGGCTAGGTTGACACAGATCATTTTAAGGTAAAAGGCTGCAGTAAAAACAGAATCATAAAAATACCTATCCATCCTCATTACAACTGCAAGAATTAAATGTCACTTCACTGTGTGCAGCCAGCTGTTGCCTAATCTCAATGTCATGTATGCTACACAATAGCAACTGAAGCATGCTAATAGAACTAGCAGGGGAATTTTGGCAGATAGAATGAAGCCAGAACACCAGAATTTACATACGCATATATTAGAGTGCTGAAAAACAAGACCTTAAATGTCCACAAATAATAAGGACCTTAGTTATTTTGTTGATCTGAAAGATGATCCAGAGCATAACATCCTATAATGCTTCATAAATTGTGATTTGGCACTAGTTTCAGAATAATATCACTTTTTTTTGCATGCACCGACCAACTTCCATCACACACAAGTGTTTTTAAGGTATTGCACTCCAGATGTGTTAACATATACACACATGGCCTAAACACAGACTAAAATGAAAGCCACAGACATGTGAGTCGCAGAGCAGAATGACAAAAACCAAAAATCTATCAGGCAACTACCTGATTCATACAGATGAGTTTTAGCAAGTAAGTCTTACTAACTTAGTAGTCTATTAAAAAAAAAAAAAAGCTGGTTATATAAAACAAGGTTTAAGAATTTAGAAAAAAACAACAATGGGAAATCTGAATACAGTTTTTCTAGATTAAAAACTGACTAATCCACTGAGAAACTGGTTAATACAGTCTCACCTAACTGTAGCTGCCTGAAAGATAGGTATCAGAGTTCATATTATCTATGAAGGCTCCATCTCCACTCAAAGGAGAACCAGAGGTCTGCTCATCTTATTCTGTTTTCAGTGTCTAGAAACTGTCTTTGCTCATTACAAACAGGACAGAAGTCTATTTTTAAACCAGGTAGCAACTGCTCATATCGCTCAAGTTAAGTGAGATGAATCCTGTGCTCAGATTCCGAACTGGGGTGATAGCAGAAGACAGACAAATACTGTTTTAATACCTACAGTAAGAAGATACGGGATGAGGAGATCTAGTATTTTATGACCTGAAAAAAGATATTTCAGGCAAAGTATGCAGATTCATACAGTAAGCAGCTACACACTGGAGAAATGTTTCTCTAGGTTGGTTGATGCGAAGTAAAACATAATATAATGTGAGATCGAGATCTGTATTATTAAATCTTCTTGTACTAGCAATACTAACGCTTTTGAGCACTGGCATCTTTTGGCCTGGTGCAAATTTAGGAAAGGATGTGTTTAGCACCCAAGATAAGAGGTGGCCTTGTTTCCCTGTGGATGAACTGGTGCGCTTACACAGAGATACAGTATTCTTGAGGATATCATGCAAATTCACCACCGTCACCATTAAAAATACATTGTCAAAAGTGTTTTTTCATAATGAGAACCCTATAGGTATTTCCATTCATAGAAAATAACATTTAAAACACAGAAGAGAACACCATGGAAGAACACTTAGCAAACAGGGCTGTGGGGGAGATAAAATGGAAAGTTAACAGGCAATCAAAGCTTATTTAATATAATATAAATAACATATAATGTAACAAAAAAATATTCTTGATGGAGAAAGAGATAGAGAAGATCTTGTCTTAACTACATGACCCAATGTCCCTGAAATTTGGGATTCTTGACATGGACATCTACTTGCAGTGATTCAAAGTTTTATTATGCCTCTCAAAGGCTAGAAACTGATAAATTTATTTCCACAATAGTTCTCTGGCTTATTCAGGCCCTAGCCACAACACAGCCAATATTTAGCTTTCAATTGAATTAATGGAAACGGTGCCTAGCATAAAGGCTTTTGATTAGATTGTACTTTGTCCTTTTTTTACTTTGAAGCATTTTAATCTAAAACCTCTAGGAAATTAAAAGCAGCTTGCTGAGGAAAGAAAGTGCAGAGGAAGACAAGGGGGAAGAAGGAAAATAAATTATTTTCTGCTTTTTGCCTAAATTAGACATAACACCTAAACTAGTTTGACCAACTCTACATATTTCTGCGTCTGGAAATACCTGTTTTATGCAGAGATTCAGACAGAATTTTTAAAATTCTTTCATTAATTACACTGCCAGCAGCATGGTTAGTTACTAGCATCTCAGCCCTGGATGAGATTTGTGAACTCTGTATGGTTTAGCTGAGACTTGTATTTGTCTCAAAAGTCATCTGTTCTGTCCGTGTGGTGTAACGTCTCCCAGACTTGCCTGGAGCCTTGTCTTTATCTGATTTTGAAGACAGTACGGATCACATTTTTGCCTGCCAACAAATGAAGAAGATTATAAAAATTGCTTTAAAATAAATGGGAACTTGATAGATATATGTTCTTCTTTATTCTTTAATGATTTGGTCCTTCTTCAGCACCTGAGGACATCTACAGAATCATACCACTGTGCAGATCATAGGGTCTATAAATATTAAACAGCTTATCATATTAAGCTATACTAATGTCTCCAATATTGAAGGAAAAATATAACTGTGAAAAAGTATACTCTGTAATTTCTGAACAACAATGTTTCCTAGACTAAGAACAGCAACTTTATTTATTTAATTATCACTTCCTAGGTCAATTATTCCAACTAATCTCAATTCAAAAACTTTTTGAACAGAGATGATATTGATATGTTTGTCTTACTGTAGCACAAAGACTTATTTTAAGCTTATGGAACATGGAAATTGAATGCAAAATGGTGACTGAGCTTTCATGATTGAAGCTCAGTTCCAGGAAGCAAATGCACTCTAAACTTTATTAAATGTTGCTAAAATCCTCTTACCGCAAGGGCAGCTGAATTGTTTTAGCTTTTCAATAGCCCTATAACAAGTTTTATTTGGTTTTTCCCACTAACAGACAAGTCAAAATTCCTGTAGAAGTCCCCACTGAAGGTTGTTTTGCCCAGGAATGTTTTGAAAATTAAAAAGAAAAAGAACAATTTAAAATTAAATGGATTATTACAACTTATAATTACATGACACTAAATTGGGGTCATCAGTCAATATGCTCACGGGCAGAGCTGCCACCTAGAGAGACTTAGACAAGCTGGAAAAATACGCTGACAGGAACCTTCTGAAGTTCAACAAGAACAGATGCAAAGTCCTGACTTGGGATTGAATAACCCCTTGCAGTGATACAGGCTGGGGACTGCCAGGCTGGAGGGCAGCTCTGATGAAAATGTCCTGGCAGTCTGGGTGGACAGCAAGCTGAGCATGAGCCAGCAATGTGCCCTGGCAGGTACAAAGGCCACATGTGTCCTAGGCTGTATGAACAGAAATATGGCCAGTCAATTAATGGTGGAGACTCCTTGTTTGTTCAGCTCTCATTAGACCACACTGAGATACTGTGTTCCATTTTGGGCACCCAGTACAGGAAAGACAAACAAACTGCAGCAAGTTTGGCAGAGAACCACTGAGATGGCTGGGGCTGGAGCACTTGTCCTGTGAATGGAGGCTGGGGGACCAGGACTGATTCAGCCTGGGGAAGGGCTGGCTGAGGGAACATGTAACAGCAGCCTTCAATGCCTGTGAGGGGCTACTGGGGAGATGGAGCTGGGTGTTTCTTAGTGGGGTACGGTGGGAGGATGAGGGACAATAAAGGCAAAGTCTGGCTGTAAGAATGCCCTTCCACTAGAAGTCCAGGCAAGAAGTGGCACCAGAGATCTCAAAATTTTCCTCCCAGCCTGAGCTGTACACAGTACTTCAGGTGGGGTGCCATGTGAGTGGATTACGGGGAGTGTTGGGGGGAGAATCACCTCCTTTGACCTGCTGGCCATGCTTCCTTTGATGTAGCTCAGGATACAGTTGGCCTTCTGGGCTGCAAGCACACATTGCCAGCTCACATTGAGTTTTTCATCAACTGACATCCACAAGTCCTTCTCCTCAGGGCTGCTCTCAAACCATTCTCCTCCCAGCCTGTATTTGTGCTTGGGATTGCCCTGACCTATGTGCAGGACCTTACACTTGGTCTTGTTGAGCTTCATGCAGTTTGCACAGGCCCACGTCTCAAGCCTGTCCAGGTCCTTCTGGATGGCATCCTTTCCCTCCAGTGTGTTGACTGCACCACACAGCTTGATGTCATCCGCAAACTTGCTGAGGGTGCACTCAGTCCCACAGTCCATGTCACCCACAAAGATGTTAAACAGCATCGGTCCCAGTACTGACCTTTGAGGAATGCCTCTTGTCACTGACATAATAAATATCCACATAATAAATATTCACACTGTCACATAAGTATTCCTAAACTAAAAATATGTCTAAATATATTTTATCACTAGATTACTCTCTTTTTTTTTAGTACCTCAGAAGCCTTGTAGTAGAATATCCTAATTTTAAGCCATGTATGACCTAGTTTTCCTTGTTATGTTTAATATCCCAGTCCACTTATTTGGAGTGATACATGAATGCAGGCTGGCACTGGTTGTACAGGCCAAGAAACCTGGGTTGTGCTCTTTTTTTCTTTCCCTGTCTCTGCTCTGATGTGAAGGTTTTATTAACTGCTGCTAGTTAATACGCAGCAGAACAGTTTTGATTGCAAGCCCCATGTAAAAGGAAAATCACACTGACTGCAGCGTTTTCTGGTTCATCAGTCAAATCTGAGCCAAAGAAGCATGTTGCCTTTTCTGGTCCTGCTGTGTTCAGTGACACTGGGCTGCCATTAATCAAACCAGGCTGTCAGAACAAACTTATAAACTTCAGAGAAAACCAGTCTCGCTGCTGACAACAGCTTGTCCACGTGCCTTACTAGGAAGCTGTTAATGGACTATAGGAAATTGTTAATATAAAGGTAAAGAATTTGAAGCAGATACTGAGTGGCCATGCAGGCAGTCATACCACCAGCAGTAAGCTAGGCTGCCAAGCCTGAAACTTGCTAGTACAAACCAGTTTTAATTTAATTTTCAGTTTTCCTGAAAACATGATGCCTGATTTCTGCACACTGCTCAGGGGAACAGGAAACTATTGCAACAACTATCTTACAACAAAAGCAGCAAGCAAAACCAGCTACGCATCTCAGGACTTGAGCTGCAATGCCAGAAAGCTCCCAGAGGAGCAAATAACTCACTGTAAATAGTGGAAATTTTTCAAAAAACTGAATCAGCATGTGCAAGACATCTCTCAAACCCCCCCTCTCCACCAGCAGGTGCGGAGGACTCTTCCCGTACCTAAGGGCACAGGCAGGGCAGGAGCTGTGTGTGGCTGTGCAGAAGCTGCTGCTGCTGGTGGCATGCTTGCAGGAGGCTGGCAAGTGAATCTAGTGAATCTCATGAGCATTCCCTGACAGATTTGCCAGGCAGCTAATGCCAGAGGTGAATGAAGTTTTAAGTCACTGTAGCACTCACAGAGACGGACATCTCAGCACCCAGACACACCTTCCTCCCCACAGCTCCTTGCCAATCAGTGTCACAGACCCACCTCCACCTGCCATGGCAGCAGGGCCAGCAGGTGATGCCTGGGGATATTTGCCCCCGCTTGGCAAATACCACCTCAGCACTGCTACCACTCCCTTGGTGCTGCAATTTCCGCAAGATTTAACAGCTATGAAAGGCCGTGCCTGTTTTGTTTTGTTTGTTCTCCATTTATTGCATGCAGCCTGCTGTGTTCCTATCCATGGGTGCAGCTTGGCAGCAGACGATGCCACAGGCTCAGCTTGTCCTTGCTGGGAATGACAGGAGACTCCTGACAGAGAGGGGGCCTGAGCCCTCCCCAGGGGAACCTTCTGGAAGGCTGTGGGGGCAGGGGAGGAGTGGTGTGAGGAAATGACCAAGTGAGGAGTGAGCCCTCAGGGACAGCAAAGCTTGCCAGCCCGTGTGAAAGCGAGGAAGGAGGAATGCAGCCAAGTACTTCAGAGGGGAGAGCAAACGGCCATGGGCACCTGGCTGTGGCAGCGCTGGATCTGCTGCAACCCCACCAGCCCCTTAGCTGCTGGGCTGGAACCAGCCAGGAGGAAGGGATGTGACCTGGAAGGCATGGTCAGAGAATCTGTTTACAGCCCTTTTACTTGTGTTTCCTCTCTGTTTGACAGCCTGTGTGCAGGTGCTCAGCTTGCAGGTGAGATGGGGCACTCCAACGTGCGGCCAGGCCCTGGCACCCTCCTCCTCAGTTTGGCCTTGACCGCAAACAGGCTTCGTCCCAAGGTATGAAAGGCTACAGGAAAAGCCAGCATCCTCTCACCAGCACTACACCTGCCAGCAATCAGATGCAGAGCCAGAGGTGCATCTCCAGCAGGCTTTGTGTACAGTATATTTTCATTTAAACAAAGAAGCTCATATTTGGGAATTGGGTAATGTTGCCATCCCACAACAAGTGGTGAAAATTTGCATGAATACCTGAGGTTTCACACCTCTGTGTGAGGGGTGTGGGTGAGGAGAAGCAGCCTGCTGGTCTCCAACAGCAGCATCTCTAGGCCAAAATCTGTATGGGGATGATAGGAATAAAAATTAGTAAACACAAAGCCAAGCCTAAGGTTAAACTTAAAAAGTAACATATGAGAATACTAAAAAGCAAGTCTTAACACAGGGAAAATTTTAGTTGTTTGCAGTTGTTTTGTTTAGGAGTGAATCCATAGACAACAGAGCACCAGAAACGGATCCTTCTGCAGCTGCACAAGCCCTCAACCCTGAGGATGAGCAGAGGGATCTGTGCTTATACCTCAGCTGACAGCACCTTTGGTGAGATAACGCAGAGCTGCTTTTACAACCCACTAATTCTAAGCAAAAACAATTGCTACCATATTTAACTTCAAATAGATGCCCAGTGAAAGTCTGCGTAGGTGCAAGCAGTTAGCATATCCTCTGCATGGTGTGAATTGCTCCTGTCACCAATAGCTGTAAAACTGAGTGTGAAGGAGAGCTTACTTGAAAATATGGGATGCACAATAGAATTCACAGGGAGGAAAAAATCAACTCAAATGTCTAGCAGTTCCAATAAACCTTAATTTTAATGAAGATGTATCTGGGGAAAAAAGGTGCCTAGTACATTGGTTCTTTGTGCAGAACAGCCTTATTTCTGTTTTGGATTAATGGGAAGTAATTTCAATGGATTTTAAAAGAAAGTAAGTATCCTGAATGCAGTTCTCCATTTTTTCCTTTCCTTTTAATAAAAAATCCTTTGCAGAAAAGAAACAAGATCCCAAGTTTTAAAAATCTCAAGAACTGTGAACAAGCCTCACCTGTGGTAGCTAAAGTAAAATAGAGACTTGTGCCAGATCCTTTTCCCTAAGCTACATGTAGTCATTTAAGGACAGTATTGCAAAAACTAAATATTTGTCGTCTTTGAGGCTACCTAGTGATATTTCCTGCAGAACATTTGCACAAAGAATCTAAAGATCCAGTATTAGTGAGGAAATTAGCTATGTCTGACATTAATCCAACAGATGCAGCTTTTTCACTCAGGAAAATTCTTTCAAAATGTTAAAGTAATATTTCATAGCTAAAGAAGCAACTATTTACACAAGTTTCAAGGAAGACTAAATAAAACACTAAAAAAAATAGAAACCAAGCTTTTAAGCAGACCTCACAACCTGGGAAAGATCAGCAGGCCACATTTGAGAACAGATTAATTTATCCTTAGCTAATTACCCCGCAAGGTTCAGCTGAGCTGCCAGCACCACTAACAGTCAAGACATCACAATGGATTGTTCTATCTGTTTGATAAACTCATTCACTGAACATGTTGATTTCTGGCTGTGCCTGTACAATAAAATCTAGCCAGTCAATAGTGCTACTACTCATCTCATTCAGACCATTTTCTGCCTTTTTATTATGGTTTATTATTTTCAAACAACTTTTTGCATCATTCTTTCTTTCTCATTTGAGAAGTCTGGCAGTCAAAACCAGTATGTTCCAGTTCTTGCTCTGCTGCTTATTACTTGTATAGTTACAGCAGCTCTGACTTCAATTTGGCTGTCTGTAAAACTGGAATAGTATTTAAAAGTCTCTGGGGATGTTTTAAATTATAAAATAATTCTCACAGTAAAATCTACACACAGTGCAAAGGGGCATACAACTGTGACCTTTAAAAAATACATTGTGTTCATGTAACTGTAATGTGCTATGGCAAGCATACAGTTTAATTTTGATCTGAAATATGTACAGACATAAAAGTCATCATCCCTGTACCTTTTTTGTCTTTTCAGTATATAAAGAGATTAGAAGAAATGAAAATTGCATGGAAAGAGTTTGAAGATCATGTAAGTTTCCTCTTTTTTTTTTTTTTTCAATTACCTAATAATGTATATATAAATATGAAAAATATTGAAGTCATTAAAGCTGCTATGACTAGACTAGGCCTTTTTTAACATAACTATGAATAAATCACACTCTTGCTAAAACTGCTGCATTCTGCAGAATCAGAGCCTGTTTTCATTAGTATCAACCAGTCATTACTGCTGACATTAACGAGAACCAAATCAGGCCAATTTTCCTGAAAACAGTATGCTGAATCTCAGCCAAAATATGGACACAGCTTGCTTTAAATTGAGGTACACAACTAAGTTTAACTGGGATATTATTTCATAAAATCCAGTCCTTAGATTCAGAGCAGCATAAAGCTTTTTCAGTTTAATTTCTGGTTTTGTTAAACAATAAGATCAAAATTAATTTTTTTTTTCAAAGTCTGAGATAAAATATATCTTGCTACCTGCAGAATAAGAATAGACAGTATACACTCTTTTTAGGAGTGTAATAAAACTAGAAAGTAAACATGCTTCTCACTGTGAGCAAGCAAAGAAGTACTGTTCATTAGATTACAGCAAAAAGGAAACTTTAGAGAACTGGCTTAATCATGGCAGTTGGAGAGTCTGAGAATAGGCACAGGAACATGACTTCCATTAACTAATGTCATGACTAGGACTACACATACAAACCCCACATGCAAATGAGAGAGATATGTATGTTTAATACTGCAGTCTTTGTAAAGGAGGAGATGGAAAAAATTTCCTTATAATTAAGAGTACTTCAGCAGTTACAAAATAATCTCCTCACGCACTTCCTCCTTTTTCATTATGTTTTTTTTTTTTAAACAAAACTTTCTAATAGATAAAAATGTAGTATGACATGAAGTTGGAAGAGATCTCAAGAGATATGTTATTGCCACTAAGTTTCTGGCCTATCATCAGTCCTTGGTTTCCAACAAATGCAAGTTTCATATGTCATGAGGGCATGTGTTATTAAATCTGACTGTAAAGTCTTTCAAACATGTCCTGTTGAAAAACTATGATACCATAGATTTCACAGATTATATACTTTTCCAAAACTGGCATAAAATAATTGGGAAAATA
Source organism: Podargus strigoides (assembly GCA_028020825.1). NCBI lineage: Eukaryota > Metazoa > Chordata > Aves > Caprimulgiformes > Podargidae > Podargus > Podargus strigoides. The sequence goes on along the minus strand of CM051663.1, from coordinate 90,910,528 downwards.
ATTGTGTATTCAACTGACTGCATTCCCTAGAATATGACATTTAAAAAAACCCATCTAATTACTGTGAGGTGAAGTCTGCTCAGACTACATCAGTTTAAGCTTGGAAGAATGCCACAGAAATCAGTTTAATAACTTGAGAGTCATATGGTGCAGAAAAGAGCAGAATTTGGTACATGAAGTCCTTTAGCTTTTTTTGCTTTTCTGCAGAGACAGCTATTTATAGCGCTATTTTCATCCAGCAATCCTGGGTACCGTTTTAGTCATCAATACCACTTAATTAACATCTTTCCCCCAAGCAATTTAGCACTGTCTCCAAACCTGAAAACAAGAAGAAACGTACTGACAAAATAGCTAGGACTTTCTGTAGTCTTATTTTCAAATATTCTGAGTTTTATGCATGTGAAGTTGGCAGTTCAGGTAGTAAAAAACACACAAAACCCCCAGAAAACCAAACGCTGTCTTTCTTGCCTGTAAGTACAGCAAAAATATTCAAGAAGCGAAGTGGCTTTTCATAACTTTGTTGAGTTTAAAAAAAATAATGAAAAAGAACAAAGGCCAAGAAACAGGTACATCATATAGGCAATAGAAGGAACTCCTTCCTCACCAGGCAGATCACCTAGAAGTACTGGAAATTTCAGGACAAGGAAGATGATGTACACTAAAATGGTGACAAGAATCATACTATGTGCGGTTACTGCCTTTTTGGTCTGAAAACAAGCTGTCTGAAAACAGCTGCCATCTGAAAGTACAAGCTCTTGAGTCTTGCAGATATTTCTGAAGCTATAGGCTGAGGCTATTTGACTTCCTTACACTATAGCAATTTTACAGTCATTTTCCTTACTTGGTCTATGAGTGTTTTGCATATATATTATCTTCGCTTTGTACAGAGAAAATATTACACAAATCCTCAGTGGTAGAAGGGTTTAGATTGCCAAACTAGCAGTGCCAATGCCACCTTTAGAAAATGATTTTCTTAGTTGTGTCCAAGCATATTCTCTCAACAGGAAAAAAGTCAGACTTATACACTTCTTCCTCCTGCCAGCATTTTTATCATTCTGTCAGTCTCTCCAAACACAGTTGTTTTATAGTTTACGCAGCCATGTGACCTGTGTAATTCAGTGTGATGTTTTTTCAGCTTCCCCACTGACAAAATATACACCAGAAAGAGGCTAGATTTTTAAAATAGTTTTAATACAAATTTACTTTCTTTGAAATATTGCTTATTCTGGAAATTTTAATTGCTCTGTAGCTGTTGTAATGATAAGGGCATATGTTACATCCCATTTCCTGCCTTGATGGCATTTGTTATTGTACTGGGTCTGGCTGAGCTGGAATTGATTTTCCCCTATAGCAGCCCTCATGGTGCTGTGTTTTATGTTGGGAGCTAGAAGGGAGTTGATAACACACTGGTGTTGTGGCTACTGCTGAGTAGTGCTTACTCAGCACCAAGGCTCTTTCCAACATTTCCCCCAGTGGGATGGGGTGGGCAGGATCTTGGGAGGGGACACAACCAGGACAGCTGACCTGAACTGACCAAAGGGACATTCCATACCGTATGGCGTCTGCTCAAGTATAAAGCTGGGAAAAAGGAGGAAGGGGTGTGAGGTCACCCTTGGTCCTCTGAGGCAACTGCTACACGTATCGCAGCCCTGCTTCCCGAGAAGGCCCCACATCGCCTGCTGATGGGAAGTAGAGAATAAATCTGTTTTCTTTTTTTGCTTCTGCACGCGGACCTTGCTTTGCTTTGCTTACATTAAAACTGCTTCTGTTTTACCCACAAGGGTTGTTTTTTTCTATCTTATTTTCGTTCCCCCTTTTATCCCTGCTGAGAGAAGGGGTGTGTGTGGGGGGGAAGTGATAGAGTGACTTGGTGGGTACCTGGCGTTTAGCCAAGGTCAAACCACCACAGTTATATATGTGACTTAAAAATAATGTACTGCCCAAATCTTAACAGGTGGATTCTCATTCAGACTTTCTTTGTGCTGGTTTTGATTTGTTACACTCTCTTCAAACAATCATTAGGCAGTTTTACGTGATAGGTTCCAAAGCACTACCACTTTTTGCTTTTGTTCCATATGTTGTAGTAGTAGTTCATATGGAAACTGAATAAAAAAATCTTAACTGTTAATCATTCTGTCATATCCTTATTTCCATTTCCTGCCACACTCTTGAATCAGTGATCAAATACCTCAATTAAGCAATACTTCACATGGTCAATACTTGATATGGTCAAGCATTCCATCTCTAATATGTAGTAGAATATCTGATTGTAGATATACAGTTGTTAAGAATAATGCAATTTTGTGCTTTGACTTTTTAATCACTATAAATGCGAGAAAGTATGCTCTAAATTACATTTCTTAGTGTCAGAAAATTGAAACTGTAAAGCAGTGAAATTATTTAACTGTTTATCCCCATGCAGTATGGAGAATAAACATGAGTTAGAGATACATGTGCAATTGCAGGGCTATGACCTTGCTGGGATTGTGGAGATGTGGTGGGATGGCTCCCATGACTGAAGAATTGCCATGGAGGAATACAGGCTCTTTTGAAAGGACAGGAAGGGAAGAGGGAGATTTTCCCTTTATGTGAGTGTACACCTGGAGTTTATGGAGCTCTGAGGGGGATGGAATAGGAACTGCTGGAGAGTTTATGGGTTAGAAATAAAGAGAAGATAGGCAAAGGTGACAGTATAGTGGGTACCTGCTATAGGCCATCCAGCTGGAAAGAACAAGTGGATGAGGCCCTCTACAGACAGACAGTAACAGCCTCGCATTCACAGGCCCAGGTCCTCATGGGGACTCCGGCTACCCCAATATCTGCTGGAGGGACAATACAGCAGGACACAAGCAAACTATGAGGTTCCTGCAGTGCACTGATGATAACTTTCTCCTGCAAATGACTGAGAAGCCAACAAGGAGAGGTGCTCTACTGGATCTTATACTCACCAATAAGGAGAATCTTGTCGGGGATATGAAAACCAAAGGCAGCCTTGGCTGCAGTGACTATGAGATGGTGGAGTTCAGGACCCAGAGAGAAGGGAATGAGCAGAGCTAAAAACAAGATCACAACCCTGGACTTCAGTAGAGCAGAATTTGGCCGCTTCAGACATCTGCTTGGTAGAATCCTGTGGGATAAGGCCCTAGAGGGAAGAGCCAAGAAAGATGGTTAATATTCAAGGATCATCTCCTCCAAGCTCGAAAGAACTCCACCCCAGTGAATAAGAAGTCAGAGAAAAAGGCCAAAAGTCCTGTGTGAATGAAGAAGTAGCTCCTGGCCAAACTCAAACACAAAATGGGGAAGTCGTACTTGACCAACTTGGCAGTGACTGGCCTGGTAGATGATGAGAGAGGACTTCATTAAAGACTTCAACACTGACCGTCATAGGATCCCCATAGACAAGCTGTTGATGTATGGGCTGGATGAGCAGACAGGACTTGATTATCTTAGAGGTCTCTTCCAACCAAGGCTATTCTGTGATTTTGTAATTCTATGATTCTGTGACAGTGATGTAGATGGAAAGCTGGCTGAACTGCCAGGCCTAGAGGGTGGTGATCAACAGCACAAAATCTAGTCGGAGGCCAGTGACTAGCACTGTACCCCAGGGGTCAATACTGGGTCCAGGTCTCTTCAATATCTTCATTAATGAGCTAGATGATGGGGCAGACTGTACCCTCAGCAAGTTTGCAAATGACACCAAACTGGGAGGAGTGGCTGATATGCCAGAGGGTCATGCTGCCATCCAGGACCTTGACAGTCTGGAGAAACAAGATGACAGGAACATCAAAACAGAAAGAGAAGTGTAACATTCTGCGTCTGGGGAAGAGCAACCCAATGCATCAATATATGCTGCTGAAAAGCAGCTTGGCAGAAAACATCCTGGAATCCTGGTGGACACCATGTTGAACATGAGCCAGCAGTGTGCCCCTGCTGCAAAGAAGAAGAAGAACGGTATCCTTGGCTGCATTAAAGTGTTGCCAGGAGATCGAGGAAGGTGATCCTTCTCCTTTATTCTGCTCTGGTGAGGCCACACTTGGAGTGTCCACTTCTGGGTTCCTCAGTACAAGTGAGAGATGGACACATTGGAGAGAGTTCAATAAAGGGTCGCAAGAATAACTAAGGGATAGGAGCACCTCACATATGAGGACAGGTTGGGCAAACTGAGGCTGTTTAGGCTGGAGAAAAGACTTGAGGGATTCTTATTAATGTATATAAATACCTGAAGGGAGGGTGCAAAGAAGACAGAGCCAGGTTACTTCCAGTAGTGCCTAGTGACAGGACCAGGGATAATGGGCACCAGGTGAAACATAGGAAGTTCCATATGAACATTGGGAAACATTTTTTTACTGTGAGGGTGACGCAAATAGGTTGCCAGAAGAGGTTGTGGAGTCTCCATCCTTAGAGATATCCAATAACCATCTAGATACAGTCCTGGGCATCAGCTCTAGGTGGCCTTGCTGGAGCAGGGGGGTTGGAAAAGGAAACCTTCAGAGGTCCCTTCCAACATCAATAATTCTGTGATTCTGATACAACACCTTAACTGATTTCAGTGAGCAGTTAAAAAATTCTGTATTACAGACTGTACCCTGACTGCTGCTTGACAGCAGAAGAATAATCACCAGCTTAGTATTTTGGTTTGGGGATGTAGTGTAAAGAGTGGAGCAGTAATAAAGAGAATCCCCTAGTTGTACCCACCTATACTACATATCGATGCGTAGATTCTTTTCAGAGGGGCCTGTAAGCTAAGCTGTAAGCTGTGCTCAGGATGCACCATAAACTGGGACATACAGAGTCAAAGCAACAATTGTGGAACTTTGTGCAGCTTTGGGCTGTGTGTGCAATGTGAATGATAAGTTCAGAGAGGAAGAGTAAATAAAGTAAAACTCCTAAAACTTCATCATGTGTTGATGTTGGGGATCTCAGCATCAACACCTTTGAGTTACTGCTTGACTCCTGTTGCCCCAAATTTCTTGCTAACTTAGATATAATAGAAATATCAATGATTATGACTCGTCCCTCTAGTGTTACAGTAATAAGACTCTTATAAAAACATCAGAGTTGTAACTGGAATTAAAAGTCATTGGTTTGGCTCAAATTATGGTGAGAGTCTTCTGTGACATTTCAGAACACATTGTGCAAAGTTCTTGCCTTTATGTTGCTGGAGGCTAGCATTGGCTGTTTTGATATTTTCTTAAGAGCAGAATAGCATTGTTTCATGGCATTACAGGACAATAATAGCATTTAGTTAGCCCCTGCAACCATCATCCATTCTGTTGACATTATCTTTTGGCTATCTGTAATTGATTTAAAATCAAACAAAGATGTTATATAACACGCACTTAATAGCATTACTGTTTTGTTATTAAAGTTCTCAGCTGACCTTGTCTGTGTAAGCAGTTACTTTATAGCTGGTCTAGAGAGAGCTCTCAGATGAAGCTTTCATCAAATTTTCAGGGGGTATAACTTCATTTCTGGTTAATTCAGCTGATCTGCCACTGAGCTTGGATACTTGTAGTCTGACACACTGCAAAGCTGCATGAAAGTCACTGTATCCTCAGTGGTATTGTCATCACACTGTTAGGACAAAAATGGCTGCACTCTAACATATCACAGGTTCATCTAGCCCAGTGTCCTGTGTTCAGTAGTCACAAATACAGATATCTGAAAAAAGTATAATGGCATATTGTAACCATACTTCTCCAATATTTCCCAGTAATAGCCAGTTCAAGTGTCATTTGTTCAGATGCACTGTAAAACGTGCTGTCTCTCCATTTAAAAGTCCTCGAGGGATACTTCATGTCAACTTGTCTAATATCTTTTAGACTGATCTTTTCTGGGGGGATGCACAACATCCTGTGGCAGTGAGTTCCACAGCTTAACTGAGTGCGGTGTAAAAAAGCTACCTACTTCTTTTTGACTAAGTACTTCATAATTTCATTTAATGCACATTAGGAAACACAGTAAATAATCATGCTCTATTTGTTTTTTATGTTTAATAAATGTCTTTATAGTCATTAATTATATCCCTCCTCAGCCATTTGTTTTTCAATCTGTGATATCTACACAGGAAATCTATTCCATATCTTTGGTCCTCCTTTTGCACATTTCTCCATAATCTTTGGTTCTACTATATCCTTTTAAGATGGGTAAATTAAAATTATAAGAAATAACACACGATATTCGAACTGTAGGTATTGTAATACTGCATTATATATGGTAAAAAAGTTAGATTTTCTGGTCTGTTCCCTGCTTTGTTTTTTTATAATCAAGAACTGAGGTAATGTTTTCACAGAGCCAGATAAACTATCATAAACGTAAAATCCCAATTCTGATTGCTATTACTCAACTTGCAGTCACTTGCTGTACATGTAAATTTAGGATTACTTTTTTCCCATGCCTTGCTTTGCTTTTATCTATACTGCGTTTTCCATATTAACATGCTGAACAGTCTGTCCCATGTCATTAGGATATATTCCTTTTCTTCCTAGGACTATGAACTATCTGTAACTCTTTACCAGTTTATTGTGGGATATTTCTGTGTTGCCATGAGCTCTCAGAAGGGGAAGGTACTGGAATTCTCTTAGCACTGAGCAATTTATATGGCAATGTCACTGCAAATTGAGTGGTTACCAAAGCTAGTGAAAGTTGCACCTGGACCCAAACTGACATTTCTTCTTGGTTTAAATACTACTTGTAGTGCCTCTGAATTGTAAAGAAATATTTACAAGGGGTGAGGCCTTATCTAGCCACTACAATCTGTCATACTATTGGTATAATGGCTCTGGAAATCAGCTCTGCCTATAAAAGACTGGAACTTCAAACAGTCTCAAGTGTTAAAGTGTTTGGTACAAAACACACTTTGAAGTTTAATCATGACCATAAACACTTATTGCTTTGCTTACTGTATGTGTGTTCAAAGATCATGTATTGTGTATGCAATGCAAAGGCACTGTATGAAAGGACTGGGATGTTTTTTTCCCCACATTTTTATCCCATCTATATCCTGCAAAGATTTCCTGTCTTATAGAGTATACTGTTTTATTTTTGACTGCCATAGCCCGTAAAAGTAGAAACTACCTCGTCTTTTTGAAACCTTAGTGATCCTGGAAATGAAAAGCATAACAGGAGACTACAGTAAATGCTGAAGACAGGAGAATCAGGAAAGAAGTGGTCATTTTACAATAATTAGTTAAATACTTTAAAATTTTAAAAAACCTTCAAGTAGTCGAAATAAATTGTAATCACAGAAATAATGAATTTTCAGACTATTGAATAATTATTGTAAAAGTTTTCTTTCAAACTTGCATTGGACTAATGCTGAAAATACTGGTTTAAACTCAAGACAAGAACTGAAAAAGTTGTTTTCTCTCATGCACCCTGATGTAAACTCTTACGAATTATGGGTCTTTAAAGGTCATGTATACAGTGGAACTACTTTCCATCTTGAACAAAGTATTCCAATTCTTTTTGCCATTATTCAGCTCTGTTGTGGCAAACAACTGTATAAATTCTAAGGCATATGAGCGGAAGAAAAATCCAAACTTTGTAAGCCTGAAGAATAGAAAATGAATTACCTATTCACATCACTACATACCTCCTTACCTTTACAAAGAGAAGAGCTAGTTCAGGGCTCAGATTTGCAAGGTGGGAAGATAGGATGCTTACAGACTGTGTAAAGACTGTGAATAACTAGCATATGAGGCTAGAGGGGGGCTGAAGTTGCCTTGGTTTCAGCAACATACTGATTTGCCTAGTCATGTTTTGACCTTCACAAGCTATGTATTTACTTCTCTCACCTATATTTGGTAATCCCTAGGGAGAAAAGCAGAAAAATTTTGAGCTTAGTCTTCCCTCCTTCAAATAGATGGGAGAATTTTCCCTCCCAAAAAGATGGAGAACTTTCACACTGAATTTCACAGAATCAGTGCTGGCTGAATCCTGAAATATTAAGTGTGTACCTTTGGAACTGGTTCTGATCTTTGTAGTAAAAGACAGAGGCAATCCCATTAAAATTAAATGGCAGATTCAAATGGCCAAGTGCAAGGTCCTGCAGCTGGGTTGAGGCAATCCCAACCACAAACACAGGCTGGGCAGAGAAAGGATAGAGAGCAGCCCTGAGGAGAAGAACTTGGGGGTGCTGGTTGACGAAAAACTCAACATGAGCTGGCCATGTGTGCTTGCAGCCTGTAAAACCAACCATATCCTGGGCTGCATCAAAAGAAGCATGGCCAGCAGCTCAAGGGAGGCCAGCAGCTCAAGGGAAGTGATTCTCCCCGTCTACTCTGCTCTCGTGAGACCTCATCTGGGGTACTGTGTTCAGTTCTGGGGCCTCCAACATAAGATGGACATCGAGCTGTTGGAGCGGGTCCAGAGGAGCGCCATGAAGATGATCAGAGGGCTGGAGCATCTCTGCTATGAAGACAGGCTGAGGGAGTTGGGGTTGTTCAACCTGGAGAAGACTCCAGGGAGACCTTATAGCACCTTCCAGTACCTGCAGGGGCCTACAAGAAAGCTGGTAGGGGCTTTTTAGAAGAGCACGTAGTGTTAGGATGAGGGGTAGTGGCTTTAAACTGGAAGAGGGGAGATGTAGATTAGATATTAGGAAGGAATTCTTTCTTGTGAGGGTGGTGAGACACTGGAACAGGTTGCCAAGGGAAGTTGTGGCTGCCCCTCCCTGGAAGTGTTCAAGGCCAGGCTGGATGGGGCTTTGAGCAGCCTGGTCTATTGGAAGATGTCCCTGCCCATGGCAGGGGTGTTGGAACTAGATGGTCTTTGATGTCCCTTCCACCCAAACCATTCTATGATATGATTCTATGAAATACATGGCACTTAAAATTACAGCATATATTATTGGTACTGAACAGTAGATTTTAGTTTCTTCATTCAAGGTACTCAAATATGAAAATTTAGTTCTTATTCTCTCATGTGAACACCTTATATCTTAGCCTCTGCATTTTGACAATAGTTTGGGTTTGTATTTTTTGGTTTAGAGTGCAGAATTATGTATAACTGTGGTCATCATATTATCATAATTGTAATAAAAGTCTAGCTATTAAATTTACTTTTTTCATATGCAAGAAGTTGTAATTAGAAAACAAATTCTTTTCTGTGTTTGAAATCTCCAGTTACAATGTTTTTTGTTAGCTAAACTTTAATATAAAGACTGAGGGCAAGCTGACTATATGACTGCATACCAGCTCAAAGTAATGAAATTTTGTGTCCGTTATATTCCATATTCTGAAGTTTCTCTTTCTGTACAGTTGTACATACACTCAACTGGTCTGCAATGTGCATCACTACTTTAATGAAATTATCAAACGTTATAGAAATTTTAAACTGAACGTATTGGATGATAAGCCCAAGCCATCAAATGCATTGATATAATATGATGATAGCACACATTAAAAAAATTCTATCATATAGAAATTCCTAGATGAAAAGCATCAAAGTCTGGATGGCAGGTCTTTTTAATATAAACTATAAAGGTCTTCTCTGTTGTCCTCCTGAAAGGCAGGTAGCTACCTTCTTTCATTTCCATGGGGTATGCATCCAGAAGAGGAATGAAAGTATGCCATTCTGAGATATAAAGGTAAGGCATTTTTAACAGAATTTCACACTTCAGTGAGAAAAAGATGTTCTGACTGAGAAGAATGACATTTTGATATGCTTGTAGATTGTACCTGCATGGTCTTTTGACACATCTAAAATTCTTTTGAGAGAAAATTTGCCCCTTCCTGAGGGCAAATTCCTTTTCTTCTTACAAGGAAACGAACTTCACATTTTTCACTGAATGTTCAATAAGGAGAACTGGAATAGGATTCCCAGAGTTGTGCGGGTCTGGAGCACAAATGACTGGGTTTACATCAGAATGGTATCAAAACTGCCTTTTGAAAAATCGCCCAAATGGGTTCTCTGTGTGGCTATTGCTCTCATGCTATACTGCAATGCCTTTTTGGCTTAACTATCGTTGTGTGCCACAGTACACTACATAAAAGAAATGTCAGGAATAGTACCCATAAAACAGAAGAATAGAAAAATATAGAATCTGAACTACTTTTTGCCAGAAGCACTGTAGAAGCTCATACAGAGACAGAATAATACCAAACTGAAATAAAACATCTTTGCTTCAGCAAACTTCAGATTAGCAAATATGATATTTATCAGTATCAAAAAGCCCAAAATTCCATTATTGCTGCTGCTCTATTATTTCTACTCTATTAGGTGGAAAGCTTAGACTTCCAGAATCGACTGTCAGAGAAACAAGTCTTTGCATCCAGAAGCCTTTGTCACTTTTCTGTATGATCTCTGAGACCTGAATACTGTTTCAGTACCCTATAAATAACAGTCTGGTTTGCTTGCAGTAAATTTATTAGGAATACATGTGAAAATTTATATGCTAATAAGATGCACATCTCAGGTTCTTGATCTGCTTTTCTTAACACCTCTTCTATGAAGGTTAAATTTCTCTGCTGTGCTGCTTTATATTTCTTGTAGATTGGTGGGGAGGAAGGGGACTTTTAGCCACTAATTCAAGCAGCATTATAATGAAATTGTTGCCATTTGTTTTAGTTTCAAATATAAAAAAGTGCTTGCAAATATATCCTTTTGTTTCCTTTAGTGCATTTATGTACAATAGATTTTAGATTTGTTTCTAAACTGTAATGCCATGACTTTGCTCTTTTTTAAAGGATGTGGCTATTGCAAGTAACCCACTGCTGATCGTGTAGCTTTATAGAGTGGACAAGTTTTTTAACATCAAATGATGGAAGCCCTGACCGTCAGAATCGACCATTTCATTGATATCCAAAGCAGAAGACTCCAAAACATTGGGAAATGGCTTGAAATCTTGGGCATTAATTATAAAACGGATTCAGTGACAGGGGAAGGAAACATGACCAGCAGGAAGTAATAATTGTAATAACAAGTGGACTACTTGGGAAAAAAGGGAATGTTTCTTTTAGAACAGAGAGTCATTAAAACTGTGCCAATTAGAAGGCTGGCTTTTGCATTAATTTGTGTGCCTTAGTCATAGCATGAGTTTGGAGGGGGCTGAATGTAGGATTGTATGTAAAGAATGCAAATGCAGGCATTTATCAGACAAAAAATGATTTAGGTTGGACCAGACACCCTGAAAAACACATTTTGCCCATGAATGAAGTCTGTAAATTTTACTCCTCTAATTTAAGTAGGCAGTAAGTAGTAAGTGGTTTTGGTCCTGCATTTATGTAGTACCATAGCCATACATTAAAGACTATTACTTCAATGTGCTTTGATGGTTATAAAAAGAATAAAGACCAGTGTGCCTGTACAAACTGGGTTTTCAAACTGTTTTTGTTATCAGCCTGCTCTAATCAGAAAGGTTTAGAAGGAGGCAGTCAGAACTGTTACTTGACTCTCGAAAGCTGTGCTTGAGGGAAAGAAAACTTGATACCCACTTCATGCTTTTCTTGCTTCACTTTAAACACATTTAGAACAAAAGGAAATCAAACAAACTATTTCCAAAACACAAATCAGGTAAGATAGGGAATGAATGCATTGTGCAATAGAGTTTACATGTGTGGGATTATCCTTCCAACCCACCATTTCCTGTCATGCATTAAGCATCTATATTGTTAAGACAAGCAAGAAAAATATGAAGAAAAATACTGGTATGTTCCTTGGCAAAAGGTACAAACAATTATCTTCCTTACTGAAAAGCTCTTCAATCATTTTTTTGTTCAAATTGCTTTGGCCTACATTGCAGGTTAGTAGTTTTCTTACCATATATTTGTTTTTATCATGAGGCCATGCTGGGAGAGAGCAAGGAATCCATTTTCTCTGAAATGATCTCTGCAAAAGGCTCTCATGTAGAACTGAAGTGAGCCTTACGTTTGCTTTTGTTTGCTGAGGTTCATAAGGTGGTCTATTGAGCTATTAGTAAATCAGTGTTTATTTCCAGTAATTTGCTAATTTCTCTAGGACAGTTTTCCTTTCTGTTTTTTTAGTTAATTAAATATTTTGATTTAATTAGTAGAGTGCTAGTACCACTGTCTTGCCAGAACCAACAGTCATGCAGAAGTGCTCAGGAGATGATTTAATTAAACATGTGGAATGCTACATATAATCATTACTTTTCTATTGGCACTGGTCGTTAAGAAAATATATGAGACAAAGACACATCTGTAGTGCACTAGATCACTTTCTGTCTGGACTGACACTATATGTAAATACTTTCAAAATATATGAATCCTCTCTTGACTCCAAAATATACATGCTCCAAAATATACGTTCTCCTAGTGGGAGGGAATCCTATGTAGTTGATCAGCATGTTTTTAATGAATTTTCTTATGTTGATGTAATTTACATGAATTACTAAGATCCACTAGGATTTTTATGGAGATAAAACATTGTCACTTTTACCTTGATGTAATTAGGCAATTTCAACATTATATCCAACACGATATCCTATCAAAAATTGAACTAGCCTACCTATGTTGTGCCAAAAACTACAGCCTTATCTCCACAAGCTTTTTACAGAAGATAGCTCATGTAGCAGTCTTCCTGCAGTAAGAAGTACCTCTCTGGGAGGAAAAGCAAAGTTTCAGCTTGTAGTAAGCTTATTGGAGAAAGAAAGTATAGAATACAATTTAGTGCTAGGGTTTCTGATTTCAGGTTTTGGAGCTGTACTTCCCTTGTGTCTCACACACTTCTTCTCATTCTAGAACTTGGTTAAGAAATTCTGTTTGTTTTCAGATATGGAACTGTACCCTGTGACTTGTTAAATGTAAAAAGCTATGATGCTGCAACAAGGAAATTCCGAAGAGTCTGGTTCGGTGGTCAGGGTGTTGCCAGGCCATTTCTGTGTTGATTGAGGATAGAGGCATGTTATTGTAAAACACTTATATTACACATGCAGCACTGCTGTCACTTGATTTAAAACAACACTTTTGTTAGAGCTTGGAGGGACTGTGTAGCACACTGATTTCCACGTCCCTCAGCCCTTCATCATTTGACACAGAGGGTATTGCAAACACAACTTAATCACTGCAATAAATATGCACCTGTCTACTAGTGGAAGCTTGAGACACTGGACTATGAATATTTGAATGTTTCAGAGTTACTCCAGGCAGCTAGTACTTAGAAAATTTTACATAGCTGTAAATTACACAAAAGCCAAGCCTGAGTTATCAGATTATTTAGTTTCCTCTAATGCACGTACATCAGTATGATGTCTGCAGCATATGGTATAGATGTCCACGCTTTAGTGAGACGATTCTTTTTTGATTGTTTTGCAAATACTGGTCGAAGTTTTTTGCTGTGTTGAAGAGAAGGAAGGCACTGAAAATCTGTTGATCTGAATGATCTATCCTGCATCTTCACTGCACTTTTGGTTGAGTAAAAGCAGTCTTACAACTTTGTTAAACAGCCAGTGAGACCAGTTAGCCCAGTTTGCAATGCCATTTCACCTGGATATGAGATTTTTATTTGACAGTGGAAAGACAAAAGGGCAGGATCTCTGACAGTATCAACAGAATGAAAAACATTATTCCCATAGCCTCTCATTGGACCACAGATTACAATGACTGTCTTTTGTTAACCATCATCACAGCTGAGCAAACAGCGAGCAAAGTGAATAGTAGGAAATCTTTACCAAGCAACAGCTTTAACCACTATCGGGTTCTACAAGTGCAAAGGAAGGAAGGTGGTGGAAGAGAATAGTTGGCCACCTATAGTTGCCACAGATTTTGAAATAAAATTAATCTCTGTGCAGATACATTGATGTCTGCACTCTTAAACCCACTTCTCTGGGACTGCATATAGGATATGTATTGATTTATGTAAATGTAGGAACTTTGGCTATGGCAGGGGCAAGCCTCACTTTACAGTGAAAAGGTAGAACAAAACAAACAAAACAAACAAAAAATAATGAAGCAATCAATCCAACCATGGTTAATTACTAACTGTAACAGTAGCTAAAGAATGTTTTTATATGTATCATTAACATAAGGGGATTCTGAATTTCCAAAGTGAACTTTGTAGGTGCAGGTGCAAACTGTAGCAAGAAAAATCAGAGTTAACATCCCATTTAAGAGAGTTAATACACATAGTATGTGTGTGAGCAACTGCTTCCTGGTGTCAGCAAGAATGCTTTGGTGGATGATCCTACATCTCAGTCAGGTTCTTATAGTGTTCTCCGATTCTCAACTGCAATATCTGACCTTCACTCTTTCTCCCTAAGGCTGAGTCCAACATTGCTTTTTATGGGAAGTTTCTTCTTGGCAGATACTCAGTAGCATTGGCAGTATCTCTGAGACAAATTAACAGCAACAAAATCACAGAAGCCAGCCTGAAATGACCAAGTGGAGAATAGCACATGTAAAAATCCTCCAAGATTTTAGGAAAGAGCTTGGTCCAGTTCCCTTTGAAATCTTTAGGATTCTTCTGCTGATTTCTCTGGGAGATGATTTGCTACTACAAAGAGATCATTACCATTTTTATTTTTTTTAAAGTTGCCCAATTATTGAATCATGCACACTATGACTCTTCTCCCCTTTTATCCCCCCGCTTATTCTTGATGTTCTCTAGGTCTCTATTGTATAATTATTATATACTGGATTTTTTCTGTCCTTTTTCAGCACAGAGCATCATAACTTTGAGTATTATCTACTCAAAAGTCCTTGTTTTCTATTCCCAACAAACAAAAATTCAATAGACTTTGTTTATAACTTTGTATCACAGTTAAAAGTGTATGGGAGTTTGCTTAGGGATTTTTAATAGACTTATATTAAATACTTCTTGGGTTGAAACCTTCTATTGCAAACAAAAATATGTCTATTCAATTTATAAATACCTTTTGGTGTGTAGTTTAAGTACAACACTGCCTTGACCTTTCCATTGTTGACTAGTGTACGAGGTTAGCATTTTTGCTGTTTGAGACAATCATAACTTTTCCCTTTTCATTAACATGATGAATAACCAATGTCTTCTTTACTCCAGAAGAGTGCTTATGCATTTATGTCAACTAAAGAACGCAAGTTCCATCAAATTAAACTATTTACATTCTTAATGTGCTACACATGCTAATGTGCTTTAGGGGACTGTGGTGTGGTAATTACTTTTGATCTCTGTTAACTTAAAGGAAGAAGTCTCTATCCCCCCATCCATTCCAGAAAAGTATCCAATAAGCTACCAGCACTCCTGCTTTTGAACCTTTTTCTGTTTGCTGCTATTACTATGTTAGAAACAAGAAGTTCTTTAGTCTCAAAGAAAGCAGGACTAATTCAGATCAAAGCCCTTCTTCTCTTGTGACATTAGACATAAACTCTGCCACTGTCACAATTTATTACAAGTCCTCATCTGCAGCAGTGCTTATTATATGCAAGGGATTGTATTCAAACTTTTGGGGATAGTCACTATTACATGAATATGCAATAAAATTCTGAAGGAAACTGGTACAATGGTAGTTTCTGTACCCTTGTGCTCAATTCACTGTAACACAGCCTGATTAAAGAGAGACAAATGCAGAGGCAGTAGTGCCTTTATGGGAGATTTGGGAAAGTTGTTCTATGCTTACAGAGGTTTGTTAAATAAGATTAATAATGCTTTATGTTTTCCTACTAACCCAAGACCATTATAAGATGGTTCTTTGTCACAGTAGAACATTGCAATCCTACTCTATATCTTACTGTGTAATACGACCCATCAAATCAAAACAAAGCCACATGATATGTCACAGTTTTTAATTAGCCGTATTAATAGTAAAGTCTGGGTGTCACAGGCAGGCTATCTTAGACATCACTTCAGAACAGTAGTTTAGTTTGTATTTATCATTCTGATGAGGGACTAAACTTTAATGCTTTCAATCTGGGCAAATTTTAAAATATCCTGGAGATGGGAAAGGGTTACAAAGACAGCTGATATATAACCCTTCTGCTCCTAAAGTTTTAATCACTGTAAAAGAATTAGGTGAGGCTAGAAGAACTTGTTTGGCTGAAAAGTATCATCAACACTGCCTGACTTGTTACTTTTCGTGCTGGACCCAAACAAGCAGTGGTAGATCAAATCTTTAATTAGAACAGGAATGTACACAATTATGCAACAACCTTTGTCAGTGACCTGACCTTTTCAGGTTAGTTTCTCTCATCAACTGAAAAGGTACTAGATATTTTTAACCTATACATTAATTTAGTTGCATCATTGTGTGCTCAGAAAGGGTCTTCATGTGCTTTAACCTTTGGCTAATTAGTGTGGTGTCCTAGCAATGGCCTGTGAGTATGGGGCAGTTTGAGTGAAAAAGGGAAACAAAAAACCCCAACTCTGAGTCTGGTCACAATTTGTTATGAACAGAAGAGATGAATTTATAGTCATTTCCTTTCCTTCTTACTGCTACAAAAATATATACATAAACAAAGTGTGAACTGTAACAATAATTGTAGATTAAACCATATGTAAACTGGTTCTGTTTTTTCCCCCTTGATTCTTACGATTCACTGAATTATTTGGTAACATGTTTGGCAAAGCTGTTCAACAGTTCTTTGTTTTTTAAGCAAATCAAATACAGCCCCTGAGTCCCAAACAGGTTGTAGGGACTTCAGGCAGACTTGTCTAACTTAATAGTTGGGTTTTTTGACTTGACACTACCTATAACAGGGTTTCAGTTAACTTTTACTAAATTCATATCCCTAAAGTAGTACAAAGAACGCTGCCCAAGCAATTTTGAGGCTGCTGATGAAGGGCTACGTATTTCTTGGAAAGAAACACTAACCTCCTCATCAGCATCGGAGGTTTTAAAAGTGCAACTTGCTCATGATGCCATTTGTATGACCTGGAACAACTGCTTTACATTTTAGATGCTTCTGCACACACATAAATTATTGCCTGCAAAATATTGTAGACTCCGGAGAAGAGAGACCGAGTTAGGAGACTTCTGCATCTCTGATTTAACTCAAGCTGCAAGACTTGGGCTCATGAGGAGGCATCGTATAGATCTGCAGCTGAGGGCACACAACAAACATTGCTCATGTCTGTGGTACAACATTCACATGTCAGTTTGAGTGATGGTCTGGTGGGGTGTTTGGCATAGACCTGGACTTGACCTAAACCAACAGTGCTGGCCCAGGCTGAGGGGCGCAAATGAGAGCCTTACGCTCTGCTGACCCTTCTGGGCTCAGAGATTGCCCACATCGAGCATTATATGGTTGTGAAGAAAGATTTACTAAGATACCCAGAACGAGCAGGAAGTGTACTGAATTTCTTTTAATTTCAACCAAGGTAATTTTTGAAAATAGAAATAGAAGTCTAGTAATAATTTTCACCATTTTTAATGATTTTCACCATTTTTAATGACTGAAAGTTTGCCAACAGGGTTAGATCATATAATCTACGTCCAAGTGACTTATATAAAAAGCGCACCCAAAGTTTGCTGATGGGTTTTTTTGTTTGTCTGTTTGCTCCCCCCCCCCCCCCCCCAGATGACCATCACATCCCAGTTTATTGATGGCAACAAAATGTAAATGTGCAAAATCAAAATTGTACTTTGATGTGTTCCTTGTTCCAAATACACAGAACTTTAATTCTTTGAAGGAAGAAGTAAACATTATTCCTTTCATGCATTAAAAAAAACCATAACAAAAGACATGTATTCCGCTTGGTGTCAAATCCTCTGAAATTACAATGATGAATTTCAGTATACCCATAACATATCTCTATACCTGATGATTTGACCATCATTTTACAAGGTGAACACCAGAGACTAGTTAACTTGCCCCTGTGATACTGCACTTACCCACTGCACTCCCAAGATGACACTGCAGCACAGCAAGCCCCTGTCTGGCCCAACTGTGCCCACATACCCCACCTGACCCCGCGTCACACCACACCAATACCAGGCTAACCTGACTGCTCCTCAGCCTTCCCCAAACAGCCTCGACACAGCTGGTGCACAGACAGCTGGCCTGTGCAGACAGCCTGAGTTCAACCTGCACGAGACACACATGGTGTGTGGAGCTGGGTCTTGCTCCGGGACTGGCAGCAGGCTGGGCTTGCCAGGTAAACAAGCCTGATTCCCTTCCAACTGGACAGCGTCTCAAGTGACTCAATGTGAAGGCCATCCCATAACCCAACGGAACTGCCTAAAGCACAGCTGGGTGTGGCTCTTCAAGGGCCAGAAATGCAATTCTAGATGTTCTACTGAGCTGAAAGTAAATCTTCCCCAACCAAAGCCAGACTTCTTTGTGGATACTGACCGAGATACACCAAAGCTACCTGGCTTTCAGTTCCAAAGCTTGATGGCTCTTCTGTTATTTCTGAGAGACAACGTGGAGTTCATTAAAGGGAGAACCAGAATCTACAGGCATGGTTTGCCTCGTTCCACTACAGGAACAAAGTAAAGCATCAGGCTTGATGGGGCTCTGAGCAACCTGATCCAGTAAAGATGTCCCTGCTCACTGAAGGGGGTTGGACTAGATGACCTTTGAGCGTCCATTCCAACCCAGTACATTCTACGATTCTATGATTTAAAATAACATCAAAAATATTTTGCTGAGTTGAGAAAAGAGTACTCTTTGCTGTCTGTAGGCTCTAACTCTGTTTAAATCATAGAAGGAAAGTAGAGCTAAATTGAGTGCTAACACTATGGGGGCCTTGATTCTCATTCACTACCTTTTGGGGCATATAGAATCGCACCATTAATTCAGTAGGAATTTTCCTCATTGTTTGAGTTGTAGAAGTGGTAAAAATATGTTATTGAAGCACAGTAGAAATATTGTCAGAAAGGAAAGAAATATTAACTGCACTATTATTTGCAAAGGTGCATTGGGTATTTCCATATTAGATGTTATCTTGTTCTGTACAAATCTTGCCATCAGCTACATTCCCCCCCCCAGTATTATTCTTTTTTTTTACAACTTCTGTTTACATTGTCATTTAATCAACCATTAGCTTTATTGCTGCTTAATGTCTATTTTGCTAGTGCTTAATGGTTGCCCAAATAAATTGTGGTTTCTGTATAAGTGTATAGTTTCTCCACTGTGAAACCTCTAAAGCTGATGTCAAGTTCAATGCTGAATGGTTAAGCCTTTGGTTTGCCTCATCATTCTCTCTCTCTCTCTTTATTCCTGCAAACAAAACCACTGTCCTAAGACTGCATTAAAATAACCTGATATCTTTCTGTGGAAACAGCTTTTTGTGCTATATCAGTAAGGTGGTGAAATGAGACAAATTTCTAAGAAAACACGTATTTGTAAGTGCCACTGGCCAAAGAGACCTGTAACCCTTGCAACACAAATTACTTGGTCCATAGTGTGTTCTAGCCTTAAAAAAGATGCCTGCTAAAGAGCATTCCAGCACTGTTTAGAATCATAGAACAGAATCATAGAATCACCATGGCTGGAAAGGACCTCCAGGATCATCAAGTCCAACCTTTATCCCATCATCTCCCTAACCACTAGACCATTAGACCATGGCCTCAAGTGCTTCATCCACCCATTTTTTGAACACTTCCAGGGACGGCGACTCCACCACCTCCCTGGGCAGCCTGTTCCAGTGCCAATATCCAATCTAAACTTTCCCTGATGCAACTTGAGGTCATTTCCTCTCATCCTATCATTAGTAATTTGGGAGAAGAGGCCAACACCAGCCTCACTACAACCTCCTTTTAGGTAGTTGTAGAGAGCAATGAGTCTCAGTCTCCTCTTCTCCAGACTAAACAACCCCAGTTCCCTCAGCCGGTCTCCATAAGGCCTGTTTTCCAGACCTCTCACCAGCCTCGTTGCCCTTCTCTGGACTCGCTCCAGCACCTCAATGTCCTTCCTATACTGTGGTGCCCAGAACTGGACACAGTACTCAAGGTGTGGTCTCATGAGTGCTGAGTACAGGGGCACGATCACCTCCCTACTCCTGCTGGTCACACCGTTTCTGATACAGGCCAGGATGCCATTGGCCTTCTTGGCCACCTGGGCACACTGCTGGCTCGTGTTCAGTCGGCTGTCAACCAACACCCCCAGGTCCTTTTCCGCCAGGCAGCTTTCCAGCCACTCTTCCCCAAGCCTGTAGCGTTGTATGGGGTTGTTGTGACCCAAGTGCATAACCCAGCACTTGCTTGTTTAGGGAAGATCCTTGGTCTGAGTAGGTAGTCTGGCAAAGTACTCAAAAGATCATCTGACCTGGGTTCTGCTGAACTGACAGTAAGTCCTTGGGAAGGACACTTTGCAGACCAGTCCTTTCTAATTCAAGATAAAGAAGCAATTATTTTGAGTTAAAGTAGCTCATTTTTCAAAATGAGAGAAGGCAATGCGGATGTGTTTTAAGTGATCAGAACTAAACTTGCTTTTTGTTTCATACGCATTGATTCAAACATGTATGCATGTTGTGCTGGTTTTGGCTGCGATAGAGTTAATTTTCTTCATAGTAGCTAGTACAGGGCTATGTTTTGGATTTGCACTGAAAACTATGTTGACAATACAGGGTTGTTTTAGTTATTGCCAAGCAGTGCTTACACAGAGTCAATGACATTTCTGCTTGTCACACCACCCCACCAGTGAGTAGGCTGGCAGTACACAAGAAGTTGGGAGGGGACACGACTGGGGCAGATGACCCCAGCTAGCCAAAGGGATATTCTGGAATATATGACATCATACTTAGCAATAAAACTAAGCAGGAGGTTGGCGGGGCAGGGCTGGTCAGAGACTGGCTGGGCATGGGTTGAATGGTGGGAAGAAGTGGTTTTCATTTCCATCACTTGTCCTTCTTAGGTTTTATTTTTCCCTCTCTTTGGTTTTGTCGTGCTTCCCCCCACCCCCCTTTCATCATCATCATCATCATCATCATCATCATCATCATTATTATTATTATTATTATTATTATTAAACTGTTTTTATGTCAATCCATGAGTTTTCTCACTTTCACCCTTCCAATCCTCTTCCAAATCCCACCAGGGGGAGGGGAGAAGTGAGTGAGGGGCTATGTGGTGCTCAGTTGCCAGCTGGAGTTAAACCAGAACACATGGTCAAGTGTGCTGTCATTCATTTCAGGAGGTTACAAATCTATCTAAAATCATACATGCACTAATCAAGCAAAAGCAATTCAGGTTACTAAAATGCTGATTTCAAGACATGGCCGTAAGTAAGAACATAAAGGAACACGCGTAATTCAGAAATACCACATTCTACTTACTTTTACTGGAGAGCTGGAAAACTATCAGTATTATAATGGACTGAAACTGGAGCTGCATACTTGCTGAGGATTCTCTCTTAGACTTTTCGCCAGTACAGAGGGTCTGTCCCAAGGCTAGGTATTGAGTTTCACATGTGGATGTGATGACTGAAACAGGTTTCAAAATGCTAAACATGACTTTTTTAAACTAGGTCTTTCCAGCTAACTATGCACTCAGCTAATTCCTACTTATTAACAGCAGGCATTTTGAATTCAAGTTTTTTTGAATATTTTCTTAATTACTCTAAAGTAATTAAAAATTAGCAATGAAAATTTTTTAAAAAAAGCAAAAAAAAAAAGCATCAAAGCAGGAATTTGAATGGACTAAGAATTTCCCATACAGTTTCTATATGTTCCACTTAAAATGTTTACTTACAACATAAAACACAGACAACATTTCTAGCATGTATTGCAATTCTCAGTGAAGAGGAAAACATTTAATAAAGACACTTAACTGCTTTTAATACGACAGTTTTAACATGTCTGACTTTTCTGCTTATTTCTTTTTCATCTGACACACTTCTATAAATGCTACCTCACCTAGACAACCTACTAACATTGCTCTATGTTAATTAGATGTTGATTGAAATAGTAATTCTGAGTCATCTTTAGAGAAGAAACGGCTTCTTTTTCTTCTTATTTTTTTACATTTTTCACAAAAAGTTCTGCAAAGTCAATATACAATTCTGATGTTCTTGATATTCTACCATCCCTCTTTTAGTGCATCCGTAAATAATACCGTTGTCACTGAAGTTACAGTGAGTGAGGTGGAAGAGTAAACAAGACACAGTTGTGAAATTTCTTCAGTATGACAAGGATAAGTCCTGCCAAAATAATTGTGAACCATTCTATAGGATTCACTTATCATAGCAAACCTCTCTGAATGTAAAAAGAACAAAACAAGTCAAGAAAACTTCTTCCCTGGTAGAAAGACAAAAATGACCTGACAGTAATTCTGTAGTTTGGAGAAAGAGCGAGCTCTGTTCTGTCTTGTATGCACACCCACTACAAGAAGACTCTTACTAACTCTGGTCTGATATGATGTTGATTTACCACAGAAACTTCAATAAGGATTTGATGCACCCAGTTTCTAGCAAATTGCATTTTCATTTGGGTGACAGTTCATATTTGGGTGAAATCATATACAGCTGAAGAGCATCAGCATTTTAAATTAGACTTTTAAGACTTTAAAAGAGAGATTGACATATTTTATTCCCATCATTTCTGAAGATGGACCAATCTAACTTTAAAGCTTGTAGTACTCTAAGACTCCCTTTTAAGAAATGTGGGGGGAGTCTCCTTATTAGTTGGTCATCAGGCTAAGAATCTAGAGATTGGTTTTTTGTCTCATTTTCATGATTTCCATTTTTAAACATTACTGGCCAATGGAGAATACTCCACGAAGTCCTCTATTTGTCAGCAAATGGCCTTGGATATTTAAGCATGTGATAAGCAGTTCTGAGGATTTGGTCCACAAAACAGGTAAGAGTTCTTAGCTGAGGTTTCATTTTTTTTTGTATGCTTAGTAAGACATGACAGGTCTTGATAGCCAAGTGGAATCAAACTTTATTTAAAAAAAAAAAAAAACAGCACAAAAACCCAAAAAACAAACAAAAATACCTGTGTGCTTCTGTGAATTAAATTTAAGCTGATATGGGAAAGGATTCTACTGTACTTGTGCTGTTTGCTTTGGCTGCTGTTACAGAAAATATTCCAGTGGTGAAATCAAAGGTTAAGTACAACTGTCAGGAAGTTATAAAGGTGAATTGCATAAGATGTTGCTGAATAACATGAGCTTACAACTCCAGCTATTGCTTCTGTTCAGAGTGCTTTGTTGTGCTGTACAATAGTAGTATGTAAAAGACAGATTTTAGAGTTTAGTGTGGTAGGTTTCATTTAGAAGTATAAATTAAGGCATTTCATCAGTTTGAATAATAGGATATTATATATAGCTTTTTCTAGATTAGTATTTCCTTTTGAGTTACTCATGTTAAAGCAGTTTTGGGAACAACTGAGGGAACATGTAGATGGCTAGTACATCTTGTTGAAACCATAGAGTGAAATAGCTAAGCAAATTTATTGATGTTGCTACATCTCTGTAGTTCACATAGTGAATATGTAGTAGCGCTGCTTCCTTGTAGTCTTCTGTCTAAACCAGTCCAGACTATAGTCAACACTAATTTAACTACTGAATTGTTGAAATATGAAAAATGCTATTTTGAATCTTTGCTTTTATTATATAATGTGAGTACAGATAAGAGGCTTTTATTCTAACATGGACAACCTATATGCAGAGTACCTGCTGAGCTAAGACCCTTGATATTTATTATCTACCCTTGTTAAGATTTTTCAAAATAAGTGTATGCAGTTAAATTTCTTTTCTGATATGAGAGATGTCACATTCGGAATTGTGGCGCAGTGTATGGGAAGAGGAAAGGAACAGAGATAATCACATTACACAGCTTTGGAAAGGGCTAAGGTGCTAGGTTGTTGCATAGCACTGTCATTTCAAAAATGGACCCTCACTGTGTAGCTCACCTTTAACTACAATGTAGTGTAGCGCTGTTTTGTGACCTGGCTGCTCTGTGTAACTCCTCTCAGAGTTGATTAGCGGATCACTGACCAGGCCACACTGCATGTAGCTCTGTTGAAAGGAGGCCATAACTTATTTCTGGAGGTGACTGAGCTAGCTGATGGAAGTTGGTGAGTTGAAAAGCCACCTTTGTAAGTCTCACTTTCAGTGTGTGAGATATGTTAATCTTGCACGACAAGGTAATTTTAAAAATAAATGACATCCAGAAGTCACACTGTTAAAAGGAATGCCTTTCTATGCTATTAAATGTGAAATTGCATCTTGTGAGTTGTATGAGTTGTTTAAAGCTTAGAAGAGTAAGGGAAGATTTTCCACTGAAACTGGTAGAAAGAATTCTAAGAAGCAATTCAGCTAATTTACTAGTCATCTGTAAAAATAAATAAATTTTAAAAACACATAATTACTTCCCACTAGTCATTATTAATGGTCAGGTTGTAATTTTAACTCTAATAATTTTTAGCATTTGATTTAATTCCGGCTGTCATAGGCAGCTTTTCTCTATTGTATTTAACACCTTTTCAACACTATGATTTTGAAGGTCTTCCAGCAGCAGAGTGAGAGAACCTTTCCTAGTGTGAAAGACCACTCTGAGGTAGTATTGAGATTAATTAGATGTAACCATGCAGATATTACATTTCCTATAGCATTTTTCTTTCAAATTGTAGGTCCGTTGTGTTTTCTACTTTGCCCAGAGACTAATATGGACTTGTAATTACAGCACAGCTGTTTTATAGTGAGTAATCCAAGGAAAATTTTAAAAAGTCCATACAGAAGTAACTGTAAATAGCTACAATAAAAGCTGTCACGACATGATTGCTTTTTTGATTGTCTCACAAATATTAGTTCAAGTGCATCATAAATTTAAATATCCTTTAATGCATTCCTTTATATAAATTTCACACGGGCTGAATGAAACTGAAATTCTTGTCAGTTCTAATAATGATACCAATTCAGCTACACTGACAGGAATTTCAATTTCATTCAGCAAGCTTAGATTACAGAGAGGACCTTTCACTCAGAAATTACATACTGGACACAATTTCATTTAGAATACCACGTTTGTCTCCTGATAGGACAATTTCCTATTCATGTCTTTAAAAAAAAAGAAAAACAAAAAGTTGTGAAATGTTGTACATATTTAAATATGTATATTACTGTATCAAAGCATGACTGTGTGGAGACTGAGTACTGAAAGAAGGGCAGTAACACCAGGCATTTTGTAATTGAAACATACAGTGAAATAATTCTCAAACTCAGTCATTGTCTATTTTTTTTTCCAGCTTACATATTATATATTTGCAATTCATTAAGCTAAATACACCCAGCTTTGTTCAGAACTGGCTTTGTCAACAGTCACTAACTAGAAGAATTGGTTATTTACCATCAAGCATTTTGCTTACATAACAAAGAGTGGCATATGAAAATATAATTTAGCTAGTCGAGCAAAACTGGTATTTATCATACTATGTGTTTAGTATACAAATCGTACCTAAACTATTTTTATTGTGTACTATAAGGTTTTGTTCTTTATTGTGTTTTATTCCATTATTCAACAACAACTGCCTTTTAGCTTTATGTAAAAAAATAGCCCTCTTTTTAAAGGTGAAGCTGTGAAACTACACATTTTCTTCATTTAGCTCCATAGGCAGTGTCAGGGAGAATAGCTTTCAAGCTGTTCATTAAATAGTGTCTGCTTATTGCTAACTCTAATTTGGACCACAGCAACACAGAGAATTATTTTTAGGCAGCACCTAGCAACATAATGTTTAGAATGACTGACAAAATTCCTCCTATGTTTAGAGGAAGAGTTAAAAAAAAGAACTGCAGATGAATTTTAAGTGTGCAGTATCTGTGCTACTTTCTACTTCAGCCTTTTGATGAGCACAAGAGTTTATTTTGCTTGCTATAAAAGCAGGTCTGATAGGCCTTTTCTCAAATAGAGATTCTGCATGGTTGTGTCCCTATTTTTTACTAGTTTATGTACTGTTAACCATAGAGAAGCAGTAATCATGTTTCTGCATTTCAGATCATCCATCTACTGGATATTCTGTAATTGAATCTCCTTGAACCCATACAAAATACCGCCAGCTTTGTTGTTATTTTAAAAAAAATTTTCTAAGTTGCTCTAATGCATTGCAAGATCTAAACAAAATTACTTCTGCAGTCCTTTTCAGATCAGGAAGTCTCATTTGTGTTTACATACTAACCCTGCTTCTTTGGAGCTAGGCTGTTACAGAGCAGCTCTCTAACAGAGGCTCCCAAACTTGACAGCATCAGAAAGTTTCTTGTACGAGCCCCAGCCTTTCTGGGAATGGAATAGCAGCTCTTTTCCCAAAAAAATAACATCCACCCCATTCACAGAATGTTTTGGAAACGTGACAGAATTCACTTCTTCAGACATCTATTTCTGTAAGATATTCTACCAAAAGGTGAACAGGATTTGAAGCTTGTTTTGGTGACTGATAATAGAAAAGAATGATTCTGAACGATTATGAATTTCAAAGGCTATAATTTAAACTTGATTAGGATGGCTGCAGAGAGGCCCTGGTGTTCAATAAGAGAAAATTATAATTTCCATAGAGGTATTGCTTTGTATAGAACCTTGTGCCTTGCTTGCCTGCTATCAGTGAGTCTGTTTGCAGTGTAAAAAGATAAGGAATTGCCAATCATGCAGGTCTGGGGCCTGAGTCATCCTAAGTATAATACAAAACAATTCAAGACAGAGGACCAGTCAGAGAACTTAGCAGCAGGGGAGGAAAAGGCTGTGTAAATACAGGCCTGGGATAGAAGCCCTCAGATGAAATTTTAGAGGAAAATTAACCAGTATACAAAGTCCACATGAGACTGAAGGAAACAGAAGCAAAATTAAAAGCAGTGTTAAAGGAATCTGAGGAAGGAAGAACAGGAATTTGAATTTCATGAGCAAAATGAGACATGTCCAGTCTTTGACTGGAATTCAGCATTCTTCTCCAGCTGTAATGTTCTCTGATATTATTGCCTGAGGCCCTCTTACATGGGTAAAACAGCTAAGAATTCTTTCATACTACCACAGTAAACTCAAATTTAACTGACAAGTAAGAATCACCTGTTTGCTGTGTTTCTGCCCTTTATTTAAACTTTCTCAGTTTAAATCTCTTTTTTACAAAGCATTGTTTTGTATAATATATCTAGTCCTGTTGATAGCAGATATAGTTTTCCACAGTGGAATTCCCCTTCAAATTAGATGAAGAATATAGGATTTCCTATTTTCCACCTACGGATTTCCTGATTATCTGGTGATTCCAGATGTACAAATAAAAGCAGTAATTGGGAGATTTCTATTCTGAGCATGAAGCCAGTGTGCTTTTCCAAATTCAGATAGTAACTTTGTGGCCTCTGTTCTGTAATGATTATAGCTGGGCCACTAGTGGTAAGAGTCATCAATGTTGTCTAACTACAGTGAGATTTAGATTCAGTGAGAGTTAGAATTCATGAAGGTTTTGCATAACTTGTTTTTGATTAGTCAGAGGTGATGATGGCTTGAAAAATCATTTGCACTCACAGAGAGTAGTTTCGGTGATTTGTTGTGAATTGACTGTTCATTTGGGTAAATATGCAGTAGAGCACACTAGTGAAGAGATTACATACACATCCAGGTTAAAAATATAGAATTGTATGCATCTGTATACAACACTATAATTAAAGATTGTCTCAGTACTTTTCCAAGCAGTAGGAAACATTCATTTCTACATCTGCTGACGTATAGTGTTTAAATAAAATCTTACTGCTGTAGTGTTAGTGTTACAGGCTTTTTCCTAGGAAAATTCATGATGCTGAGAGGTGCTAAGGCCACCACAGTTTTGCTGAATACATTTTTTGTTGATTCACACTACTGAACAATGTCACATATATGCCAAAAGTCCTTATAGAAATATTTGTATTGTTAGAATGCAGCATTTTTATATGAAGAATCAATTCTATAGTTCAAAAGCCAGTTTTGCATCATTCAAAGCAACCAGGTTGTCTTTATACATGACAAATGCACATCTTTGACAAAAGGTGAATTGTTACTGAAAACTGTCCAGGTCTTCTTCCTAAAATATTTGTTAATGATTCTCAAAAGGAACAAAGGTCTATGAAATAAAAATTTGTGGGAAAAGATTTAAGAGTATCATTGCTTTTAATATTTTTATAAAACATTTCATCTGGCAGGCCTTGAAATTGTCCCAATTTTGTCCAAGGATTACTTAGTCTCTGGAGATAAGTGTTGTGTCTCACCTGATGCCCTACAGGCATGGATGTGCCTTCCTGTCTTCTCAATTTAGTGTTCATGTCTTTCTTACATTTTAAAGAAACTCCAATGTGAAAAAAGGTGAGAATGTAGTTCCACTGCTATAACTCAAGTAGGAAATTGACCTCATTATTCTGTATCTAAAGACTCCATGATGGAAAGCAAACCCCTAGAGGTCAGTATAATCATAGTAACATTAGCACAGAGCACTCGAAGTTTAAGTAACATTAAGAATAAAATAAACCAACTATAAAAAAAGAGCTTGTACTTCGATTATGATCTGTCCTTAAGTGACCCCTCTAAAGCCATGTTGAATGCATTAATAATTCTTGGTAGTACACGCCATTGTACAGCAGGACACAGTGTCAAAAGGTTACCAAAGTACAGCTGAAGCTCTGAGAGCTGGTCACCTTTGTAGCCAAGAGAAAGGAATGGGAGGGATTGATCAACTTGTAGGTGGAGTGTTTCCAAGGATAGGCTAGCTGGTGCAGTGAGCAATGAGGAGCATGCCACCCCTTTTAAGGTAAGAAGGGTAGTATGGAGGGAGCCAGCAGCTGAGATGGAAGCAAGCTAGATGTGGATAAGAAAATGAACCAGAAAATACGCTAAAAAGAAACTGTACTTATCACAGTGAATTAGACAAGATGACAAAGTTTGCTAAACACAGTGGACCTGCTATCCATATTAAATGGTTGAAGCCTTTTTGTTAGTGACACCTACAGAACAGACACTGTGTTTTTTCCTATGTATTGCAAGCACTGCCTCAAAAGAAGCTTTCTCAGACACTAAATGGAAAAGATCACTTGCAAACTTGTTCATTCTGAAAGAATAGGGTAAAATGAACTCCTAATATTCATAACAAATGTTACAGCAAAGGCAAAGTAAACACTCGATGGCTCATCTAGAAAAAAAAAAGATTTCATTGTATAAATGGAATTGTTCAGAATATTTCACTTTAACTTATAGAAGTTCTATGAGACATATAGTTGCAAAGCAGTTATAATATGGCTGCACTGTAATCTTGCACATGTTGATGGAACCAAAGTCTGTAATACCTACTTTCAGTAATTGTATTAAACCCCAGATTAATTCACTACTAACTAATTCACCATGACACAAAACAGAAGCAACTTTGCAAATGTCACTGAGGCTATATATAATTATGCAGCAGATGATTTGGACTTCTGGTTTTACATGGTTCACTACATGGTTGTATGTAGTGGGAACATGTTATAATTTGTCAGCCAAGAGAACAAAGTATGTGCCCTAAAGGTGCTGGGACTTCACCATCCTTATGTTTTGCCGACTATATAAAATTAATATTGAGCGAATTTTCCAAAATATGTTTAAAGCATTTAATAGGTGTGTCCTTTATTGATCAAGTGTAAAGCTACATTTTTTGTGGCAATGACTATGTGACAGAACACACACAATTAGGGCTTGATTCAGTGGCCTCACCAAAACTCTCTCATGTCATTTCAGACACTGGAGAGTTTGCATAGGCCTGTCAGATATGAAACCCCAAGAAAATAAGGAAGACTTATGCCTTTCTGGATTTGCATATGAATGCCATGTGGGAAATCCTAGGGCCACTCAAATGTCACTAGATGCCTATGTTCAGGCAACTGAATCAAACTTTCACTGTTCATATATTCCCTTAACACTGATGCTCACTGGCAGCATATGAAATAATTCATTTTTACGCCTTTTGTTGGTATGGACACAGTCTTACCTCATCACAGTAGTTCTTTGTGTTAACTTCATTGAGTTTTCAACACTACTTTTGAAAACAAGGAAAATTCCAAAACAAATTGTATAAGAGCTTAGATAACAATGGCTTCAAAAGAGAGCATTAATCAAGACCTAGCCCCTGGTGCCCGAATAACTTTCAAAAGGAGACAAACAGTGTTTGTTTTGCTTTTTTTTCTCAGCTTAGACTGTCCAAACTGAATTTAAGCCTCAGGCAAAATGATCTTAAAAAAAAAAAAAAAAAAGAAAAAAAAAGAAGGTCTGTAATACAGCCAAAAAGGGTAACAAGGCCCACACCAGATCTTATCCTAGCTTTACAATGCTGTAACAGCATTGACTTATAGAGGATGTGTTAATGCAGTTGAGAGCAAAACTGGTCCACTGCATCACACTGGAAAAGCCATTGAACTTGCTTCAGAGAGATTTTTAAAATATAACATTTTAAAATAACCTAATGTCTATTGTTGGAAATACATGTGAAAGGAAATGTTTGGTATTTAGAAACTTATTGTCCTCTTTCCCATTTTTGTGACTGAAGCAAGTAATCTTCTGTTTATGACATCACAGTTATTTCGACAGCACCTCAATATGATGTCACTAAGAGATGGACAACATCTGAACTGGGGAATAAACATCTAGAAAGGAGTGAATAAAAATTGACTAGACTGAAATAATATTTAGTATGGGTAGAGTTATATTTTTGGAGAACAGATGTTATCAACGAGACTGTAAAAAGGCATTGACGATTCAATTAATTTCTGAATATTTAATTTTTGTTAAACAGACAGATGTTTGGCCCAAGTATTATATAAACCATTTGATCAAAAATGTTGTATAATGTCCTGTTCTACACAAAAAGCTGTAGGTGTCAGAAGGAGTTCTGTAAATTCATGTGACAAAAAATATTGTGCTGTAATAGAATGCTACACAAAATAACAACAGGGTAATTTACCTTTTTTTGCCAACAGAAGCCACTTTCTATATAGAGACATTTAAGCAGGGAAACCATGATTATTATTTTAGATCCTCTAGGTAGGTAGCCTGGTAAAATGGAATGAAGAAAAGATATGGATTAAAATTTATATTCTTCATTCAGTCATCAAAGAGGCCAGAAAATATTTGTAAATGTTTGCCAGTAAATTGGTGCTATACATTATTAGCTAGTATATTCTAGAGTGCCTTCTGAGAATTTATATATAGAAAGTAGAAACACATATAATGTTTTGACAATGTAATACATTTCAAAAGAATCTAAAATTTTTCACCGATAAAGCATAGAGAACTCTCTCTCTGCCAGAAACACAAATCAATTTTTTATGAGAGCTAGCATAATATTGTTTCTGCCTTCTTTATTTTTCTTGATAACTATTATTGTATATAATAATTTTAATATATATTTAGTTATTATTGCCCATTCTTTTAGGAGAGGATTTAGAATAAAGCATGCAACTATGATGGCAACAGAAAGTGATTCCAATGAACTAAAAACTTCAGTTTGTACATAGATCTACCTGGCAAAATTAGAAGCCAACCTGCTTTTGATATGGCAACACAAGAAACTATCCCAGGAAGCAGAGTTTATGTCTCTGTTATTTAGATCCTGACTTTCTCAGGTGATTTGCTTTTTCATGTGGCCCATCTTCTTAGCAGGTCTCTTATAGCAATTTAGATATGATCTGATTGCACAGATAGGGAGAAGAAGCAGGCAGACAACTTCTCTGTCACATTTGTTCATGGCTATCCTGCAAGCTTACAGCTGAGATGCATTTGTAATTGTCTACTTTCCCAACCAGCTTCAGAATGCATACTTTTTTATTCTACACAGTTACATGAATATAGTTTTTTATATATGTGATTCTTGTAGAAATCCCTTTCTCCTGTGTGCGTCTCTCGCATGTTTTGCCTTTATTATTTCGCAAGAGGTTTGCCCTCAAGAGAAGTAAATTGACTGAAAACAGATCAACTGAAAACAGATGTATGAAAACTTGGTTTGTTACTTGCCCCCATGAAGGTCAGTGACAATCATAGTGCCTGGGAGAGTAGATTCCCAGGCAGTTGATTGCGTGACATTTCTTCTATGCACTTCTTTCCCACAGTTTATGGAGCAGATTCAAAGCTCATAGAATCACTGGGAATATTTCAGTTATCTCCTCTGTGTCTTAGGTCAAGTCCTTTGAGTCTCAAATGAAAACCATTTCTGGCTGGTACAGGTTATTTTATTAGAACACTTGTGTCTCTCATGAACTGGGAGTGTGGTTTTGTTGATTCATACAGCATGACCCAGCAAAAGTGACAACTGCAATGTGCCAGGAGGGTTTTCAGAAGCATCTGCTGCTCCTGCCACTTTTCCTAAGCTTGTGACCTCAGCTGTGACAAGGAGACAGCTGAGCGCCTCCTGCCCTGTTTATTCCTACCATGTCATGTGTCTTCATCCCAGCTTGGTTTTAGTTAGATAATGTAAAAACTATGAAATCTTCATCATTTAGAATCTGCATTCGTTTTGGTGTTCTTGGAATTTTTGCAGTACTGCTCTAGCATCAGTAGACCATTAACCATATTGGGCAGGCTGTCATTTTTTCACTATTTGCCTGGATCTGTACTGTGGAAGACCAGCAAATCTGACAGGAACAGTATCGGTGATCCACAGGCACTTTTCTACCCCTCTTCCCAGCACTGCTGATGCTTCTTAGAAAGAAACCGGTGAATTCCAGAAATTTCCTACTGGGGATTTTTCATGTCACTTTACTGTAGCCATGGATATTGGAGGGAGAAAAAGGAAGTAATCAAGGCTGGACAATTTTCTGTGTACCCTCAGATACAGATGTGTTTAATGTAAGTGGACATTCGTGTTATTAGTTTGCACTAACCACTTTTACTTCTTTAGAGAGGAAGGATAGAACTCTCCTTTGACCACAAATGACTGGTTTGAATAGCATCTATTTAGCAATACAGCTATTGTAGGGATGATGGTGTAAAAATATGAGGAAGGGCAAAATTTCTAGGTAAATTAGTATCTTTTATTAGACCATCTAGTTAGTAGAGTTACAAAAAGTAGTCGAACTTGTAGCCACACAAGCCTTTCTCCAGATTTGAAACTGCAGTCTTATTTTAGTTCTTTCCTGTGTGCAGTATCCAAGCACTGCCCTTTTGTCACACTGATGCAGTCCTTGAATTTTAGAATATTTGTATTTCCCCTACCTCTACTATTTGATTTCTATTCAGTGACTGGTTTTAAATGGCTATACAGGTTTTCTCTCTGAAAAACAGACTTTATTATGTTATATAGTCAAAATAAACCCCAGAAGCAGCATCATATCCAATTGAAGATGCTCAGTCCAAGTTTTGTTTGCTGAATTTCTTCTTGGGACCTCTACAGAGTCGAATGGTATTAGAAATGGCTTCCTCTCAGGTGCAAGGTTTTCTTCTAATAGGTTCAGAGAGAAAATTCTCAGCTTTTCATTTGTTCTGTATTATTTAGATATCTATCTGGACAGAAAATTCAGGTTTTTGAGAGGATAGACTGTTTAGCTCAGAATGGTCGGATGTTTTGATAGACTAATAGTATTGGTGAGCAGAATGGTTCCCTTAGTCCCAGAACTGTACTGGTTGTTGGTGCTATGATTATTTTTTCCCCCCCGGTAGTTTGTTTTTTGCTGTGGTAATCTGTTTTGTCTTATACCTATTTTAAGGCAGAGTTCTCTGCACTAGCTCAAAAACTCAAAAGTTATGCTGTTATAATGACTGTTATCCACTCAGCTGCAGTTGAACTAGGAGTGCCATGTGAAAATCTGAACATTTTTATTGATTTTAATGGAAGAACTGTAGGACTTTGGATGTGATTTAGGTGTGTGGGTATCTTCTCACTCACTTTGATGAAGAAAGAATAGACAGATAAGTGTAGTTCTTTTAAGCTAAACCAGGTTGTAACTGAAGTTGGTGAAGTTGCACCTGTTCACAACAATGTGGTTCTTGGCCTGTGATAACCATACAAGGTAATAATAGGAAAGCTGATAGAATCATGCATATTTACCTTTGGCATCTGGTAAATGCCAAAAACAATTCACAAAAAACCCCCTATAAGAATGCTAGAGATAGTCAAGCCAAATGATTTTCTTTATTCCATGAAAAAAAAAAAAAGTTTCTTTTATAAAATAAGGTGATTATGAGAAAAATTAGGATCTCAATAGACTGAAAGAATTGTCTGTCCAAGTTTCAGTATCTCAGCACTAAAACAGACAATGTGAATTGCATGTGAATTGCATTGGTTTTTTTCCCAATAAAACAGCCATCTAACTAAGGAAGCCTCAACATAGGCTTCTATTTTGGTAGGGCAATGGCCTGAGAAGAATTACAGCATGACTGCATAAGCAGTGTCAGTTTTAAACTTCTATTTTTAGATGGTAATTAAAAAATATGAACTTAGAAATCTTATATCCCCAGTCCTAGGCTCACTAGAGGATATTGGACCAACTTAAAGGAAACTGTGAAGTGCAAACACTAAACAAAAGGTGGTCATGTTACGCATACCATAAGTTTTAAGTTCATATCTGAAAGTAGGTACTTATGTTGAGCTGGCAAAAGGTATTAGAGATTAGCTGAATCAACCACCAGTTTTGAGGCATTGACCATGGTGAGAAAGGGTTAAAAGTGTTCTCCCATCTGACAAAGACTGATGGTGTCGAAACCCAATCCAAATATAAGGGCGATATGAGTAAAGAGACGAGAAGAAGAAAATTGGTGTTATTTGATCAGGCCTGAGACAGGAGTCCCAGGGACACTTAGGTCTGGCAAATGTTAATTGTTTTTTGGAGAAAGACAAGCCCAGGAAAGGTCAAAGAGTTGACTTTGGATGTCACATGGATGTGACTTATGAAGACACGTACCTATTTCCCATTGATTTTAGTGGCATTTAAATGGATGCTTAAATATTTTCTTTAGTACTGGTAATTTTCTAACGCAGGGGATTTGTTTCCTATACTTTAGAGATGAGGAAGAAGGTAACAAGTACATTTTTGATGGAAAATATTAGCTTATAAGAAAATGAAAAGCGGATTTCCTCTTGACTTGAGTGAAGTGCTTAAATAGCTATTCTATTAATATGCATTCCAGGAGACCTGGGTTGCATTGTTTTAAGCTTACCTTGGCCTTGAGAAGTAATAATATTTGCTGGAATTATGACTGGTTTGTTGGCTATACTCAGAAGCACTG
Organism: Podargus strigoides; assembly: GCA_028020825.1. Lineage (NCBI taxonomy): Eukaryota > Metazoa > Chordata > Aves > Caprimulgiformes > Podargidae > Podargus > Podargus strigoides. The sequence goes on along the minus strand of CM051663.1, from coordinate 90,875,519 downwards.
AGGAAACCTGAGTTCTGACGAACTTGTCTCTATTCAACAGGCATGATGGCAGTCAATGGAAAAGTTTACAGAGCAAGATGGAGTCTGGGGTGAATAGATGGCATAGGGACAGTTTGCTTATATCAAAGAACATAACCAAACCATGGAAGCATATCTTTAATCAAAGTATTGCATTAACAGGCAAAAATACTTTTCTCAAGAAAAATGTATTTCTGTTGAATACACCTTTTAATTAATTGATCAAAAATCTTAGGGCAAGCTTGATTACTGCTGAATGTGATAAAGAAATACTGCTTGCTGCTGTGAAAGTAAAGAGTTCGTCAGGTCTTAGAAAATTTCTGTTTCCTGGACCTGCCGAGTGAACTTGAAGGTAATGCAGATATATTGTATTTGACCTGTCCAGCTGAAGATGGGATATATGAAAAATAACAGTCTGATCAGCAAAAATACTTATTCTTAGACTGAAAGTTCTCAGAACAGCAGACATTTAACTAATGACTGTTTGCCCAAAGACTCTTGGGAACTGCTTTTTATATGTGAATGAAAAAATCAGATGGCAGCAGATGACAGTAAACAAACACAAATGCACTCAAAACATAGCTGGAAATAATTTTTTTCCATGTTATGATTGAAAGTGTCCAAACAGCACTACTGCTGATGCTAAAATGATGCCCTTGATAACAGTGATAAGGTATTGTTATTTTTTTATTTTTACATTTTTAAACTAGGATGTTTATAAATTATTATTCAGGAAAACATCATCAAAAAATATCTACACTAGACGCTAAAAGTGCATATCACAGGCAAACTCTCATGCTGGTTACAGACAAAGAGATTAGGAAGAGCTCAATTACAAAAGAAGACGGTGATTGTAGAATTACTTATTTTTCCTGAGTTGTTGGAGATGAAGGAGTAGGGACCACTGACCTATCATTAAGGTGATAAAATAGTACTTGCTTTCTTCTAGAAGGGAAGAGGAGGCTGAAAAAATAGCTAAACATAAGTAGTTAAAATTAAATGTAAAAAAAAAGAGAGGAGAGGAGAGAAGAGGAGAGGAGAGGAGAGGAGAGGACAGGACAGGACAGGACAGGACAGGACAGGACAGGACAGGACAGGACCAGACAGGGAGAAGAGAGGGAGAGGGTATAAGAGGGGAGGAGAGGGGAGGAGGCAAGGGGGGGTAGGAGGGAAGAGGGATCCAGATTTGGGGTGAAATTGCATAGGTTTGTGGATGACCTGTTACAGAATAGCAAATCTCATTCACTTTGGGTGGCCCGTATAAGTTATCAAGTTATCACAAGTTGTAATAGTTATCAAGTACAATGAAGAGCAATTAAGTGAAATTGCTTGTTAAATACTTCTTAAAGAACATACAGAAGTCATTAGAAGTCAGCTTTAATTCAGTGTGATATCCCAGATTGGCACAAGAGCCTAGGTGAGTGGAATAACAATTAGTAATTGCTACATAATATTAACTTTCCCTTAAAAAAAGAAAGAGAGAGCAAGATGGGGAGGAAGTATTAATCTCTACAGAAAACATAATAGAGGGAAATGAAAAGCCTATGTCCTTGGATCTGGATCTTGATAAGTATGATATGAAGATTATAAAAAAACCCACAACAATTTATCTCCACTTCCTTAAACAGTGTTTATGAAGTCCTCTGCCATCTGTTTTCATGGACACACTCTGTTAGACTCCAACGTCCAACACTCACCCTTTGAATTTATGAAATTCAATACTCTCAAAACACTCATCATATTTTGCTGTGAGAGCTGCAAATGCTGTACCAGGTGTATGACACATGGTTAAGATATCACACTTCATAACTTAACTTTTGTATGTATCAAAACTCTTTATCTTAGAAAGGAAAAGGTGATAAGATTATATGTCCTTCTCAGAGGTCTAGGAAAGGTGTTTTTTCTGAGTTTATGCAGTATTCCAGGACTTGGCCTTTATGGACCTAGGTATCCAGACAGCAATCCTTTCTCTTTGGTTTAACTATTTGACACAAAAGTTCTTGACAATAGTTCAATAAACCTAATTAGTTCTTGTATTCTCTAGCAGTTATGCAATGAATCATCAATTTCAGAGTTCGCAGAAAAGGTCTAAGGACATTGTCACTAGCAGGGCTTGTTGACTGATCAATGACATGGTAGATACTGATGTGATTTGTAGCATACTACTTCACTAACTTACAGCAGCACATGTATGTTGATAAAGATCTTTAGTGAAGTTACCTCAAGATGTGCTGTTTCAAAAAGTATGACTTTAAAAGGAAAAGAGTCTCTTGTTTCAGAGTAAAACAGTGTTATTGTTCTGGTTGTTTTTCCAGATGCCTGAAGCATATTGTGGCATAGTTACTCTTGCCACAGAGATGGGCTGTCTGTTCTGTGGACTACAAGCCTCTAGATTTTCATCTTAAAGGCAATGGAAACTATGCCTAGAATTTTGCATTAGGAATGATTGTTCACATCAAACTGTTTCATTACAATGTACACTCTGTGACTGTGATTGCAAAAGATACTCTTAAGAGCTTATTCTTATTTCTAATTTGCTAACCATTATACCATCATATATATGGATTATACATAAGTTTTATATAAACATACAGGTATATATATACCTAAATATACAGGTATATACATGTAAAGAATGCACTCACATAGGTATATAATTAATATATTATATATTGCATTTATATATAACATGTATAGTTTAAAATAACACATGAAAATATGAATGTAAAATTTTCAAATGGAAGGACCTAATCCAGTTTTCTTTATTTAAATAAAACTTGTGTTGTTCTAAGTACAGAAGAATCTTTCCCCTGAGTACAGGCTGAAGAATTTCTGAGTTAAATATTTATTAAATGTGAAGGTTAAGAGCTAGATACAATACTCAAAGCACCCATAGTTCTAGTGTTCAATGTGTTATTGAATCTCTAAATGTGGCAAATATAAGTCCACCAATACAAACTGGCAGATTGTTTGCCAGTTTGGAGGGTGTTTACTTCAGAAATTCTTGTATAATAAAAAGGTTTATGAATGGGATGGAAAGACTTTCTGGAATAGATTGTGTAAAGTTATGAAAATTAATGTTTCTTTGTCATTACTTCAACTTTACCCCTCATTAGGCCTCCATTTCCCCTTTCTGCAGAGCCTTGACTAAGACTGACATGGGGGAAGCAGTCTGAGTGATGATGCAGTCACAAGTGTCACCTGAGAAACTGCTACAACCAGTTTAAGTGCTCTCCCCTCCTTGTATCTTGTTGGCAGCCTTTTAGGATTTGAACTCATTTGTGAGCACAACCTCGCTCCATCTCAAGAAACTGCTGTGCTTTGTTTGTTGTAGAGTATGATGCAACTGACTGAAAATTTTCCTATTCCAGGTCTATACAGGCTGACTACCTTATTTGCTTTGTTCTTTAAAAATAATGTATTATTCATAATGATGCTTTTGAATCTGCTTGAATCTGCATTTATGCGATGAAGCATATGCAGCTGTGAACAATCATTCATTTAGCTTCAAAATAATCCAGCATTAGGCAATAGTTGATAGGGGTTTATTAACACAAGATACAGATTATTTTGATCAAGATAATCTCTGTTCACAGCTATGCTGTTTATTACACAGTATTTTTTCCTCCTGTAGCATGCTGTTTTCTTCTTTCTTTGCACCAGGTGCAGTAAATTGAATAGAGAGTACTTGCATATGCTATAAGTACAAAAAACCTCTGCTCATCTGTCTTTATTATTGTCTTTATCCCTAGCCAGTACAGTCTTATTTAAACACATGTTACAATCTTCCACTGTGAGCTTTGCAGCATGGATTGTCTATACCGCTTCCTCAATTAATATTAGTGCAATGTGAGACTAATTCATGAATGAACACTCTTGGTGTAACTATACAATAGAATTCAAGGGGGTTTTGTTTGTTTTGGTTTAGAACAATAGTGGGAAGACTAAGCCAGTTTCCCATTAGTTTAAAATATTCGTTGGTTCTGAAGAAAGGAGAAAACGTCTGACCTCCAGGGAGAATGCAATTAGATTTTTATTTTAAAAATACATTAATATATGCAGAAGACTACTAGTGATCAGTATATTATGTTATAATCAAAGGTTTTCATCTGAAGGAGGGGAAATACTCTAATGGCTAAAATCACTTAAGACGATGTTCCACCCTATTGAACTTTATACTATTTGATAGGTATCTAATTATAATATTCTTTCCCCAAATCTGAGTGCATATTAGAAATTATGCATTTTATGGCTTCATCCATGCATGAATGCATGGACAAGAATGAAAAACATTTTAACCATTCATGACGTTCAGAAGACAGATCATGCATTTTGAGGAAGTATCTCAGCTTCCCCTCTCTCCTCCTAACCCCTGGTGAGACTGAACTTTTTGTGCTGTTTTCAGTAAAAATAACACTGTAAGATTTTCCTAGCCAAACCTAGAATAACATGGTTGTCTTCAGCATTTTAACTTCATCTCTATTGCTACTTTGAAAAGTGAACATTCTCATTTAATTGGACTGATACTTACATGTATTGTATGCTTACTTTTTACCAGTAATGTTCTTTTTATTATGGCTGGATGAAAATTTCTATGAATTTTCCATGATTTCTCAGCAGAAAATGATTCAGGATTTGCTTTTGAAAGTTTCTGCTGCCTGTGAAAACATCTCAGTTACATACTGGAAAAGTTCATTTAGGCTAATGCCTGAGATGTATCTTAGGTAACCATGAGGACTTTTCTATGAGTTGGGCTTCCCAACCTGACTTCACAGTTCATGGTGGCCTTGAGACCACGAGAATCTTTTCCCCAAGAAGGAAGATGGCTGTGAAGATTCATAGAAGAAACACAAGTTGTCTTTAGAAAACAAGTGGGAATGTTCAGCCTCTGAACTACAAATGCTATGAAGAACACCATAAGGTTTCCAAATTGAAAAATATTTCTTTGGAGTTTTCCACCCCAAACTGGAGATTTTCACTGAGGAGAGACAAGGAAAAAGAGATACACAGCCTGCATTGTCCCCACCAAATCAGCTTAGAGATAATATTACCACATTTCATTTCTAGCAGCACTTCTAAACCAGGACATTTTTGGGAGAATGATTGAAGTCTCTTAATTTTGGTCTATCACCTCCAGAACAGTCTGCTAATTCCTATAGTTGCATTCTGCAAACATCAGTGTAAATGTCAGTCCCTGACACACATGCTTCTTCACACACCACACTTGGGACTGTTTTCAGTCACATCTTCACACACTCCCTCAGGTTGTTTTCCAGCCTGACCTTCTCATTCTCTCATCTGCTACTGTCCTGTGAAGCTTGTGTGGGAACACACTGCAAATTCCAGTGTTATCCTTGATCAGTCCCAATCCATCCTCCCTATGTTCGACACAGCTTCCACAGAACTCAGTAGTGAATGAAGTCATGTCCTATGTTTCTGTGACTAGGACTTAATCAGGGCAGCAAAGATATGTTAGATCTCTAATCTGTGTACAGAGATGTGCTGGTTTGAACACTCATGTATGATTTCTGCCCTTCTCATACCTATTAGATGGATACGAGAAAAAGCCAGGAACTCTGCCTTATGCTCCTTGAATTTTCTGCTTCAGCGATCTTCACAGGAGCTAGGGCTCATTTCAGTTCTGAGTTGGAGATGAATTGTTGTTTGTCTATTCTATGGCTGAGTAAAGGGAACTATGCTACCACGTTTTACATTCCTCCAACATATGTTTGGAGATGGACTGGCCACATGGCACTCAGGCATGACACAGCCTGCAGTATGCTGTAAACATGCAAATGAAAAAGCAGTTCTTGCCTGTGTGATCTAGTTGCTCCAGATTGCTCATTCTTGATTAGTTTTGCTCTGCTGTGTTTTCATCATCAGCTGGATTTGTAATTCACATCAGCTGACTCAAGTAAACATTACAGTTGTATTTCCGACCCCCACCCCCCCGCCTCCCCGAGAAGTTGGAGTGAAAAAAGTGGGGGTAGTTCACTTACTAGCACAGATCCAGATTATATCTACGCATTCGTGATTACAATGTTATTGGCTTCTTCAGCACTTTAGAGAGATCCATCAGTATTGCTTTCTGATGGATCTGATATAGTCAATTTCCAATGTACAGTGTAGTGGTTCCATTGGGAAGTACTACTGCGTAAGAAATAATTAGAGTAAGGCTTATATTTTTCAAGTGCCTAGTTTTGTACAACCAAGTGCATTTGTCATTCTGGTTTTTTTCTTTGTATTTTCAACTGGAAAGTTTTCTCCCATGAAACGGGAGACAAAAGTTCCTGGTAAAGTACTACCTCTTGTTCTGTGTGCAACTATTTTATCTGATCTACTAACTTATGCTTCATGAGCAATAATGAGTAAAGTATGACATTTCTTTATAGCTCTGTCTGGACCACAGTGATAATGATCTCTCCTTGTGAAAATATCTCTTGCAAGGCAGCTGCTCTCCTTCACTGTGAAATCTGCCATACACTCCTCTCCAACTACATCCACTGTATGATTAACAATATTTGAAACCTGGCCATAGATCCTACATTTTGGACATACACCCTTCTTACCATCTTCCTTTGCTTTAACATACCTTGGGTAGTACTAGTTAAAATCTTTCTTTTTTTTACAATTTCTTGTGCTATTTAACTTAGAATCTGCTTACAGTATTCCACTTCCTCTTCCTTGCTTTTTTAGAAAAAAATGTTCATGTGCTTATTTTCTGTGTTTCCTTCCTAATACCACCTGTCTGCTGGATGTGGGGTCAGGAAGAGAATACACTCGATTTGGTTTTGGAACGTGCTTCCACTTCCAGTCCATCTTTTATGTACCTTAAACAATATTTTTCCTTTTTTTATCATTATATATCCCTGTTTCATACCATTCTTGATGGCTGTTAGCCCAGCCAGTTTTCCTTTTCAGCAACTATTCTATCAACAAAATGAATATATAGTGGAAGTCCAGTGCAGCCATTATCATACAGCAGCGGACAGTTGCTGCTGAGGGGTAAAACCTGCCCTTTATCACTTTACATTCAGTGTTTTCTCTAAAGTCCCCATTCTCTGGGCTTAAATGCCAAACGAAAAAGTAAACTTTCATCTAAGGTATGTTCACAGTTACGACAGAGAAGTTTAAAATATGACATGTTATTGTAGAAGTAGAGAAGTCAGAGCAGAAATATAGACTTCAATTTTTTATAATATCTTTAATTTTGGAGAACTCAGGATTTCTGAAGGTAACTGACAATACTGTGTCATTGACAGAGGTTTTTAGAGGTCAATTAGCAGCTCAGCACAGCAAACGACTGCCTGTGACCAGTCCTGACACTGGTGCCTGTGGACTTCAAAGACTAAAATATCAAGGTATGTAAATAAATCATAGGAGCCAAAGGTCTAGATTTAAAAAAAAAACCAACAAACAAAAACCTTAAAAAAAAAAGCAAACAAAAAACCCCAAACCACAAAACTAAGCCTTTCTCTTGTGAGTGACAAGGGCCTTTCACACTTCTTCCTCTTGAATGCTTGGTTAAAAGAGCAACTGTGCCTCAGGAACATATCATGTACTTTCCTTCCCTTCCCTTGTTCTTTATTAATGAAAATATTTGGATAAAAAGGGATCCTTGTTTCCCAACAGTTCATCCGCCTCTCCTGTTTATTCTCTACCTGGTGTCATAATCCTTTGAGTTTTGGCAGTATAATGATTTCCATAGCTGTCCTGCTGTGATGTCACAAACAGGATTAGGATTTCAGATTTTTAATAAGTAGAAAAAGAAAGATGAACTTTTAAACAAAGACTCTATCTTCAAGTAAATATCCTTAGTATTGTACAATAAGGAAAGAAAAACAGGGGAAATCTCTAGTATCTTGGCAGAACTGTGTAAGAACAGTACAGCTTTTTCAAACTTTTCCACACACTCCCAGATGGACTTCATGAATTCCATTGCCTTTTGTCTTTATCCTCTGTTAGGAAGCTGGTTCTGTACTTTTGGGGGTAGAAGAAAGCGCTTGGCAAAATTTCAGACCTGAATGAATTAGATTTTAATGACCTTTTTGTAATGCTAAGCGGCAGGATCCCACCTTAAATATAGGGCTGGATTCCCAAAATAAATGGTGCGGAGAGAATTCCTCTCAGATGGAGGCAGAGCAAGGTGGGTATGAGGTGGACTGGGGAGAGCCAGACACGTTGCTGCTCAGCATGTTTAGTGCTTGGGGCTGTGAAAAAATATTGAATGTGGTTCTAAAGAGGCCATCAATTACAACACTCTTTAAGGTTATTCTAACCTGCATTGTGGATCACACATTTCTCTAAAACAGAATGGTGGATTAAACAAATTGGGTGTTAGTCAAGCAGATACATAATTGAGCTTGTAAGATTTTAATTAAAAGCATTCTGAAGGCCATGAAGCAATTAGAGTTTGAAACCATGAATACAAACCTCCAGGTGTAGCTTACATATCTCCGATGTAAGGTAAAAAAATCACTGTGGGCCAGATTGTGCCATCATTATTCCCACAGGGTAGTTGTTTATTCTCCAAGTAATCTCTTTGAAACCAATCATGTTTAGAATAGCAAAATCTGTTCTAAATAGCTTCTGGCAACTGACCATGTGGCAAATACGAACCCTCTGAAAAAACTGTCCTTCCATATTTTTCTTATAACTGTCTTACAACTAAAATCAGGCTTTGAGTGAGGTGTCTTCTTACTATTAGCTATCCAAGTCCTAGCATTTCACACAGCTTCATAGACAGGATGACACAACCATAGCCCTTGGAAAATTTACATTTGTTCCTGATGGAAGTTGTAACTTGCCTAAGACAAAAACATACTAAAATAAGAAGCTAACCATAGGCCAGTTTTAACACCTGCAAACAAAGAATGTGCCATTTTCCCTGGAATGTGAACATTAACATGTTCCACTACAATTTTACAGGTACAGTAGGAACAGGATCTTTAAACTTTGGTTAAAAGAACCAGTATACAGTTTAAAAAGACTGATATTTTGCATAGCATATTTGGTTTTCCAACAACGGTAATTTCTTATGCGAAACGCTTCTCACCAAAGAACTGAATGGCTTACTCCAGATGTACACTTGGGATATTCTGAAACTGACTATTTTTTTACTTGCATTGGAGTAAAAGAAATCTACCAAGCACCTGCTCTAAGGGAAAACCAGTTCCTTGGTATTTAGTACCTGGCTGTGTGTATGCAGTCTCCTATAAAAGTTCAGTAGTCAGAGCAAGGTATAAGGCCGATGTACTCTGCTGCTATGATTACCTTCCATAGTTCTAGTCAGTCTTGTGTTAGAAACAAACTAGAATCATGCTGTATTGCAGTATGTTGCTAGATGCAAGAGCTTCCAAGAACTCCTTCGTTTATCCTTCTGCATCACTGGGCCAAAGTTGTCTACCTACCTGTATTGCTTCTTTCTTATTTCCATTTTAGAATACAAGATGTATACACTGGATAACTATCTGCTGTTAAGGAAACGAGTTCTAATTTTCTGAAAATAAATCACAGAAATAAAAGGTAGCCCTTGAATGAACTGGATAAACAGTCTGCTACCATCTAGTTCAAGCAGGTTTTCAGGACCACGTTTGCATTTCATGTACATATTACATGGAAAAATTAGTAATGCTGTGATGTGTTTACTTATGCATGCATGTAGCAAGTTATTGTGTAATTTGCCCATACAGGGCTTTCATCTGCATATAGAATCATTACAATTATATTTGCAAATCAAGTATGTATTCATGTAGACATGTGGGTTAACTGTATACATAATATTTTTACTATTTGGACCATACATTTTTTTCAAGTGAACATTTATCTTATTATTTTATCCACCCAATTTGCAGAAGTCTTCCTTGTAGGTGAGAACTATTGTAGCCTCCAAATTAGTTTGTTCTTATCCACACTAGAAAATATGTTTTCTGGCATTTGTACAGCTCTATCTATACACCAAGTTGTACAATCTGGTAATACCAAACACTCACACCTTCTACTCATTACACTTCCTATTCCTGAGGATTAGAGTGCAAAGTCCTCCACAACTGAGATATTCCCTCTAGGAGTTTAGCTATGGCAGCATAGTCTAATCAACCAAACATTTCCACAGTTTTTGGTTAGTTTTCTGCTTGGCATTCAGTTCTGTGTTACTGTAGGTGAATTTACAATGGTTAACATTGCAAGTTGAAAACTAGCCTGTTTTGCCCTGCTCTAATCATGATCCTGTAGACATATGCAAAGACAGCCAGGGAAGAAAACAAAGGGAGAATTTAATGCCACTGGGGCCATTTGGGAACTTGGGGATTTTTAGAAGTGGGGTGTTTAGTGTTTTTTTTCTTTTCTTCTTTTATGAGAAATTCATTAGGAGAGATGGGTAAAAATGATAGCTGAGGTGAATGTTGAAGTAACATTTAATTGTTTTTTCTGCTGCATCAGAGTGGAAAAATCTGTTACTTGTAGATCCATCACATAGCCGCACGTGGTGGCAGGTTGCAACTACAGATATGTGGTCTTAAGCCATGGTGTAAACCCCTCTGCACAGGCATCTGCTGTTGGTGAGTCATGCACCACCATAGCTGCCGTTTCCCTTACCAATTCTCCATAGTATCTGTTCCATATACATAAGCAGTCTCATGTTTCTGCTCAGGGAGCAGGAGCAGACCAAGGATGAAGTAGAGAGCACAAGCTCAGCAGAAAGGGAAAAGTTACTGAGGTATTTGTATAGCAAGTATATGACTGAGAGTTACAAGACCATCACAGATTGGGTGAAACTAGAAAGGGACAAGAAATTGAGAGTGTAAGAGGAGAATGATGATTGGTGGGCATGGTATTAGAATGGGGAGACTGAGATTGCATGAAAAATGGATATTAGAAAAGAAAATCAATGTGTATGCCTTTCTGTGTGCCTGTGTTAACCACTGTACTTTCAGGAATTGTAGATGCATGACCACCACTCACAGCATATAATCAAAGTATGCTGTGGAAGCCCTGGTATAATACTTGAAGTTCTTTAATCAAGGAAAATTTGGTAAAAGACTTGGGAATTATTTGTTCACAGTAACCAAATTATCAAACTGCAGAAAATACTTCAAAGTCCCCAGACTTTCATAAATCAGACTTGGGAAACAGGATATGGGATTTAGCATGCTGAGTAGGGAAAAACATGAAATTTATTTAGACGATGTGAAAAATAACAGGAAAGTACATTTCTCATAGTGCCAAGAATCCCTAAGGATTTAAAACAGAGATTGTCTTTCTGCAATAATATGTCTGCAGGTGCAGCTGGAAAAGTCTTTGAGCAGGAGTCACAAAGTACATTTTTCTTAGGTACGGACAATGCAAGAATATATGTTTTAAATGTCAGAGGGGGTGCCATATGATTTTAGGGTAGTCCTGCTCTGGATTTGATTGGATAGCCTGCTACCATCAATTCCTATTTTAGCAGGATTCATTTAATTGTTTATTCCTGAAAGGTTAGACTTCAAAATGACTGTTTATGTATGTCTCATGTACAGTTGAGGGGCTACATGGAACACAAAATCAGTTTAACTTACCTTTCTATATATGTACCGATATGTTGCAGGTGGATGTGCTAATGCTGTTTGAGCAGGGAAAGTGGCTGCTGCGAGCTGCACTTCAAGACTGAAGCTGCACAGGACCATTACAGGAATCAATGTTCCCCAGAGAGGAGACATACACAGTTCACTGTCTTCCCTTTTGCTATGCGAAGAGAACGTGACATAGAAACTACTCCATTATTTCTGCTACTTTCTTTTGGTTCTTTATCTGAGCTTCAGAGCAATACTGTTTGAAGAATAGGTTTAGTCCAACGTAATTCCAAAAACTCCCTAAAACCTTGAATACTGAGGACCTTCCTGCTCAGATTGGACTTCATAGAATTTAAGGGAATTTTCCAAAAATGGAGATACCCTTTTGAACCCTGGCCATAATATTGCCTCCTATGTATTACTGCTGCTGATTCCAAAAGTAGCTGTGTTACAGTGGTCCTGTTTACAAAGTTTTAAAACTCTTTGGGGATGAAATAGCTACACCAATATTAAGATATATCCATTAAAAAAAATCTGGAAATCCTACAGCTTTGTAATGGTAATTGACCCATTAAACTGGACTTTACCTCAAAGAAGCAAACTGAGAAGTGTGTAGGCAGGGCAATTCAGAGAGCAGGAGTCTCTTCTGGAAGGCAGAATGGAGTTGTTACATTTGGCAAGGTTGGAGGTTCTTTATTTTCTGATCCTTGGATGATCCAAGTATTAAGGCTATGCATGCCTATAACAGCTTGCCTGGCAGCTTGTTTTGGAACATTGTCTTATCTTTCTTAAATTAACAAGGATTAATGAGAAAATACAAACCCAGAGTCACAATATCTGAGAACTCAGACGTTAAAGGATCTGAAAGAAGAGAATTTATCTGGTGAAGAAATAGCAGTGCTGTGGGTTTGACATTGTATTTTTCGACCAGGCAGCTCCTCCCTCTCTCTCACCTTCATGAAGTCACATACTGTGACTGTCTTGGAAATACAGTCCCTATTCTGTAAAGGTCGGATTGCTTTCGTGTCTTACTGTCATTACTCTTCTATTTTGTAAATCGCTATAATTGTAACTTTGTTCTGAGCATACTTGTGTGGGGAAAAAAAGTATTTTGGTCTAAAAATCAAAAGAATGTGGAGCTTTATGGTGCCAGGTTTGTAAGAAGAGAAACTTTACGAGTTTGAGAACGAGAGAAAACCAGGGATCTCACATTTTTAGAACTTGCTCAGGTCCTTTCACAGACAGCAAGTTAGTTTCTAGGACACACAACTATTATTCTATTTTCAAGTTGCTATTAAGTGTATTGCAACTCATCATCCAATTTATTGTATTTACCATAGGAAATAAATAGGCCTCTACTTGCAGCTGCAAGCGTGCCTGAAAAAGTATTATCTGGATGAACTATAGATCAATACAGAACCACAGTCAGCTCTTTGATGAACTGTTTTTGTTGGTTTCAGTAGAAGTTTAAGTGAGGCACTAAGAACAATTCCTGAGAAGTTCTTAGCACAAGTTCTGTCTGATTTTCTTTCAATTTCAGAACACTTGCTGAAGGTTCAGAACCTAAATTGGTTTGGACAATAACTTGTGGTCCTGGTCATAAGAAAAGTAAAATATATTCTTGCCCCTCAGTTTGCAACATTATGTTTACAGGCATTTTAATAAAAGCAATATAGCTATCTATGTTTTTATATTTGTAGCCTGATCTGGCAGAGGAGAGTCTTTAAGCCAGTGTATATTTTCTTTAAGCCTCTTGTAGCATTAACTTTTGAGAGAGCAAGAGCTAGCAAGGAAATGTGGTTTTTTTAACATACATCAACTTCAATGAGGCAAAGATAGTTAATATATCTTAACATATCTAATATATCCAATATGACAATATTATAAAACCATTTAATGCTGTCCTAACTGTGGAAATAGTTTTTCTTTAGTTTTTAATTTTAAAAGTTTGCTTTCACAAATTAGCACTCTACTTTTTTTTTTTCTTCTTTGAGAGAGAAATGCATGAATCAGGATGTTGTGTTTGAGATTTCTAGCAGTTTGATGTTATAGGAGTACTGCTATCAGAAGTTTGTCTCTGCAGGTTCAGTTTCACATTTTAATTCTCCTGTAAGCCATATCTAATTTTATTTTTTTTATTTATATAACATCAGGTAAAATCATAGTCACTGTAGTATATTTTCTATTAAAATCAAAGATAAATAGAAATATGTGAGCTAAATATTTTTATGAAAATATTTTCTGATATTTGCTTTAGTGCAGACTACAATTTTTCAGCATTGTGCTGAAGAATAAGAATTTGAAAACAAATTGAAATTGTTTTCATTGGTCAAGATAAAAGGAAAGTCAAACAACACAAATAAGAATAGTAGTTTTGTCTAACCAGAACAGTAAACTATAGAAATAACTGTTCAATTTGGCACATATGTTTTCTTTTTAATTATTGATTGTAGGAGACACTATAGCTTTTTTAGGCCTTATGAAAAAGGTACTCTTCTGTAGGCAGTCTTCTGAGCATACTTGCAAAAATTAAGGGATTAAGTCATTGCTAAAACTGGTAAATCTTTTAATGAGTGACTTTAGAAGCTTCACTTACACTTTCAACAAATTTGCTTATTTTGACTACTATTAATTAACTATCAATCCAAACAATATCAAGTGCTGTGCAGTCACAGAGCTAAACATGATTCCAGTCCTTCAGACACTGCAGGTTTACAAAGACACAAATTCAACAGTTGAGCCAAAATGTGATGCATCTGGACCCAAATCTCAGCCGGAGAGCTCCAGGACAGTATTTAGTTTAGTAGGAATAAAGTCTGTTGGTACTGAGAACAGAGGCATTGTATTCTTCACAGAGAGCACAAGGGAGTTCAGAGCCTCACCGAGGCTGTTGAAAGTCATTCTGCTATGTTGAGGCATTGCAGCAGGTCTGAAACTTCTATCATTGTATTTTTGGCTAGTGAAGCAAAGTACATAAGATACAGTGCTACAATGTCAGATGCCGTAAGTGGCATATTAAAAATACTAGAAAACTTGGAGCTCAGAATATTCTTGGGGTTTTTTAATGTGTGTGATAGGTATGTTGTTCTAATGTACTGTAATTCTTTAATTACTTCTCTGCATTACTATGCATTTGTGTAACTGCAATAAAATGCAATTACGAAATGTACAAAGTGTAAAAAATAATTCAAATATGTGCACTGATTTGTAACACACAACTGTCTCTTACACATAGAAGATATAAAAGAATGTTTATAAAACCAAATATCCTCATGCATGTTCCATTATTTCTCTTTCCTGTAGAAAGTTTTATATGGATTTGTTCAGACTGAGGTATTGCAAGGAATCAGATTGTTTTGCTTTTATATGTAAGCAAAATGAAATGTATTAAGAATTACATTTATAGTTACAATGTTAGTGAACTTTTTGGTGAGTTACCCATACATCCAAAGAGCATACAGTTAAAGGGTTCACAATGTAATCAGCAGAAAAAACATAATGCCTTCACTAACAAGAAATTTTGCACTATGGAAATGAGTCATTTTATCAAAAGGAACCAGTGGGAATACTAGACCTCTAACGCTAGTCTGATTTTGAAAGGGTTTATTGTAAATTTGATTAGGAGAAACTGCAGAGGATAGGCATGAATTAAACCAGAAGAAATGCAAACGACCTCTGTGTGCACCCTAAATTGCCTCATTGAGCAACTTGTGATGAGGGACTGAACACTTGCTTAACACTGGTGGCAACCTACGTAAAACATCACACATTGCTTTATAAATAACAAGAGACATGCAAGGGTTTTTCATATACTGCTATGTATTTCTCTAGTACAATATGCTGTAGGAAGTTACCTGCTTTCAAATCTGGCACATGCAGTAATACCTGAAGAAAAACATTGATGTGGCTCCGCTGCAAATGCAAAAAAGGCTAAAGCAATGGAAGCAAGACTGCTTAAGTGTTTGAGCAGTGTGGGTGCTAGTTTTTCAAGTTACTTGGCAGCGTACAAGACAAGCTACTGAGAAATATAGAGGCCAGCAGTAGTGACTACGTGGTCTTATGAGCAAGGACTTGTTTTAAATGTTGAGTAGAAATACTTTGCTTAGTGCTCAATCTGCAGATTTCACTCCTTGATGTGTGACAAGGAAGGATTCCTACCTTATATTATTGCCATATTCTTCTGAAGAATATCCAGACTGATAGCATTAGAAAACAAATAATGTTTCTATAATATCTATGAAGAACAAGATACCAAATCCGCCACAGCATCAGGAAGAGAATTCCTTATATTGCTGTTTAATTTGACTCTAAATTCTTTTTGATCATGTTTGCACAATAATATCTTCATTGAAAATTTATTTCATATATTGGAAATCCCAGATGCTCTAATAATGCACCAACAATATTATGAAGGAATATCCATAATAATTCTCTACTATTCATAACAATTCTCTAATTTGCATTAAAAGCGGGAGAAGAGTTCAGGGGCTATTAAACAGCTTTAGCAGACAAAACCACTTTTCTGTATGCAACAGAAAGATTTTCTCTCTTTTTCATGATAAATAGTACTTGTTTTTTAGTGATCATATTCAATTTCCCTTAATTGAAAAGGGAGGGTTATCCATATTAAAGAACATTGTGGGATGTCAAAGATGCTCAAGATGCAGGAAGACTTCAGGATACTGATAGGTGAAAAACTGGACATGAGCCAGCAACGTGCACTTGCAGTCCAGAAAGCCAACCGTACCCTGGGCTGCATCAAAACAAACACGGCCAGCAGGTCGAGGGAGGTGACTCTGCCTCTCTACTCCACTCTTGTGTGACCCCACCTGGAGTACTGTGTCCAGCTCTGGGGCTCCCAGTATGAGAAAGACATGGACCACAGAGCAGGTCCAGAGGGGGACCATGAAAATGATCCAAGGGTTTCCTGTGAGGAAAGGCTGATACAGTTGTGGTTGTTCAGCTTGAAGAAGAGGAGACTCTGGGGAGACCTTGTTGTGACTTTTCTATATTTAAAGGAGGCTTATAAGAATGATGGAGAAAGACTCTTCAGAGGCCTGTAGTGGCAGGACAAAAGGCAACTGTTTTAAACTGAAAGAGGGTAGATTAAGACTGGAAGAAATTTCTTACAAAGAGAGTGGCAAGACAATGGGACGGGCTGCCCACAGATGTTGTGGTTGAGCAACCTGATAGAGTGAAAGATATCCCTGCCCATGGTGGAGGGATTAGACTAGATGATCTCTAAAGGTCCCTTCTAACCCAAGCCATTCAATAGTTCTGTTTTATGATAGCTGTCTGCTTCTCCATTCACAAGGTTACAACCTGCTTCAGTTGTGAATTCCTGTTTGTTCCCCCCATAACTTCATCCTGGGAAATTGTTTTGACCTGACAAGCATCAGATGAATTACTGCTGCTGAGTAATGAGATGCCTTGCCAGACTACGCTGCATAAAGGTGCTTTCCTTATTTAATTCATTGATTGTCTTAATAATGAGAAGTGTGAAACAAGCAAGTCTACCAAGCAGCATGGAGCAATATGACCACTGAGTACATTTTTTTAATGCAAAATATAACCTGAAGATTCCTTGCTTTTTAACAAAAGTGATCACAAATCTCAAAACAAAAGAAAATGCTTATTGACTTTTTTTCTTGACCTCAGAGAAAGTTGAATTGCACAGCTGAAATAAAACATGAATTTGGCCTTGTGCTTGAGATTGTATTGAAACATGCTATTACTCCAATCTTCCACTTACACACCTGCCACTTAGACGAGACATGGCAGGCAAAGAAGAAAATTTCTAGAAGAGTTTATTACTACATATGTAAACAGGAAATGTTTGCCACATAGGGGCACTGGTATGTTTATTATACAGGTTTGGTGTATACGGTGGGAAGGACACAGATTTACAGCACAGAGAAAGCCAGTTTCTTCTGGCAGGGCCTGGAGCTTTCTAGGTGGAGTTTATATAATTGACCTTTGTTTATGGAAAGATCCTTGCCTCATATACTGTGTGTTGAAATGTTCAGCATTTCTTATATGGAGCCTTGCTTCAAATACTATGTTATAAAGACTACTTTATGTAAACAGATAAACTGCATAAACAACATTTATTAAGATTGAGTTTCCCACTAAAGCTGATTTCAAGTGTAACTGTAGAGGTTTTTTTCAGTCAGTATTAAAAACAAAGCATTAGTGAACCACGTTGTTAAACGATAAAATGAAGTTTACCATAGTTGAATTCTGGTACACTGAGATAAACTGTATTTCTGTAGAATATCCTTAAAGATACTGTCACTTATTTCCATGTGACAATCCTTGTAGCCTGTGAATTCAAAAAAAAAAGGAGTAGTAGCCTGGACTATGTTTTCTTCTTGTTGGGATTTTCTGGTTTTAGCCTTCCCAAGCATTTGCACTTCTGCTACAACTGAGTGAAAGCTGTAATGAGACAAAATGCATTAACAGTCTTGTAGACTGCTCAGTCCTGCTTTGGCTTACATAAACTGCAATTTCACACTTATTTTGGGGGTTCATAGGACACGTAGACATAGCACTAACTAGTTCCACCAGCTTCACAGCATTCTTGTGCCCAGATACCAGCATGCAGCTGCTCTAAAGAGCCACAGAATCAGAACTGGTTTCTTCACTTTTCTTCAGGTAAGGAGTAAAATAAAGTTGTTTTAAAATAAGCAAGGAAGTACAAACTTCAGAAGTCCCAAGTCCCAACCAATAAAAAAACTCACAAAACTTGCTATGATAACCTACAGAGCCATTTTTCAAGGTGATTTGGATGTTTCAGGGCAGGGGAGCAGATAAAAAAATTGTGTCAGTCCTATTGGTTTAGGTGTTTACATCCCTTTAAAAATCTGGCCTTTGGTCAGGTGTACTGTGCTTAGTTATCAGAACACTTGCAGCTATTATTTTTCAATCTACACTTTTCCTCTAGAGTTCTTTAGGATATGTAACTGCCGTGAATCCTGTACTTATCACATTTCATACTCTTTCTTTACCACTGTCATCCCCCTTTTGTTCTACATCATTTTCAGAAACTGAGGAAAGGGGCAATTTTCAACAGTATGGAAAAAAGTTGGATAGTGGATTTGAAGATCTTAGCACCTTACTATAAGACGCAGAGATTCTTCAAGCTCTATTCCAAATTCCTCTCTGTCAGTGTCATCATAGTTGTTTGCTGTTTGCAATACTGATAGCAATCTGTCTTCACATACTTGGTATCAAAATAGTCAGTGGTAAAAAATGCAGATAAAAGGGGATTGGAACTTTTCAGATACAGCTGGTGTAAGTTTAACTTCAGTTTTCCAGCAGGAACCTACAATTGTCAGCATCGGTTGCAACTCTTTAACTTGATTTCTCACTTTTCTAAGAATAAGAGTAACAAAGTGACTAGAGGAAAAGGGAATCTCTCACTTACGTCAAGTGAAATTAAAATTGAACAGACCTTTTTTAATTGTTTATTTTAAAGGAAAGCATGACAGAAGAGCTCTGTAGAGAACTCAGACCAGTGAGGGAGAGAGACACTAGGCTTTGTTTGATGCTGGCGTCATCTACTCAAGTTTCACTGTAGCATGAGAAGACAAAGCAACTGGAACAAACTTCAGAGTAAAGTGAAAAGAAGATGCAACAGCTGGTAGCAGATTTTAAATCCAAAGCTGTTCTTGTTGCTAAAATATCTTAAAAGTATTTATCAAAAGTACCAAACGGCAATAATGTCAGGATAAATCTCATGGAAACTTCTGAGAACTAACGTCCACACAGTTCCCAGAAACAAGAGATACAATAGTGTGTTTCCCAGCAATAAATAGAACTCCTTCCTGCTTCATTTTATCATTTAGAAATAGAAAACCAACACATTTCAAAGCCAAATCAGAAAATGGAGCTTTCATGATAAGTTCAATCATATAATTAGCCAGGTATGAATAACCTTGGATGAGGGAGAAACAGCATCGGTTAAACTGGAAAGAATGCAGCACTCACATTCATTAAAGAAAGCGCTGAAAAATAAACAGAAATACTAGAGTTCAAAGTTACTAAGCAACTGCGTTTAGAGGAAAAAAAGGTCAAACTATGCATTTCTCTTTAGGACTCCTAATTACTGAATTGACTGCAAAGTTACTCCTAAGCAATAAATTAGTCCGGGAAATTTTTTTAGCTATTCTTTCAATTTTGATGCTATTGCTTTTTATTTTTACCTAGAACATATTTCATTAACACTTAGTTAATGTTTATAACACTAAAAAAGACAATTAGGCAAACTGTGGAGGGATAATCCCAGTCTAGTGGACAAATTCCCTAAGGATGTTAAGATTACAAACCAACATGAGAAAGCACAAGGTCCATACTTTCTCTCATGTCTGTAGTAACTAAAAAAGGAAATGGAAATACCAGTTAATGTTCCACCGTGCTCGGACAGCATGGTGGGTGTAATCCTTGGGGAGAGCAGATTTTCTGAAAGGGAAAGAGAAATTTCAATAAATCTAGAACCACACTGTGTATGACCCCTGTACAGAATGCCGATGAGCTGACCAACAGCGTTACAAATGTTGTGGGTCTGTCAGAGTTGCAGTCTAAGCACTTTCCTTCTTCTTCAGATGATTAAATCCCACAGGCTGGGTAGAGGTATGGTCCTGATCATGGTTCATCAGCAGCTTCAAGGTGGAGGACAAGGGAGGCATGTTTCTCCTTGCAAAGCAAAGTCTTTTTGCATATGTCAGTGGGATCAAGGAAGACTTGTTGATTCTTATACAATCTGTTGTTTAGTGACACAGTACAAAACATACTAAAATATGAAATCATATTCATGCTCTGCAATCTGTAAGGATAGCTTGTATCTACACAGGTAGTAATCCTTTTTCGCAACAGTTTAAATGTAGTCTTTCTGCTATAAAGATTCCTACACTCAGAGAGACCTATATACAGTCTCTCCTAACTGCCACTCATTATTATATTTAAGTCTTTTTTCCAGGTCTGTATCTTCTTTAAGAACCATAGCATTTCATTTAATGAATGAACTATTTGAACACCATATAATGAAGAATGTTTAGATAGAATTTGTGTCATTTTAGGGCACAGAAAGTAAGCTGCATGCAGAAAGACATTGAGAGATATTAAGCCACTGAATGGATCCCATTCATGTGACAGTTTAATTTTGTCACATGCCATGAGATGATATATCCATAATGCCCACTGCCCTCTCTGGACTTTGAAGCTGTTGATACTGTACAGAATCAAACTCCGGGTTGGTAGAAAAAACATGTAATTGATTTTCCACTACAGAAACATGCTGTGACAGAAAATTATTTAATAAATCAATCATAGCAGTTTTGATTTAATATTTTTTGTAAAAGTAAAAATTGGAAAATGTTTAAAAAAATATCCAAAGGCCGATTTTCGTATTTTAAATGTAAGTGCCATTGATAATTTCAAAATAATTATTTGCTTTTGAAATTTCTTACAGTGTTTCAAACGGATTTGAAGTCCAAATGAAATATTTCACACTTATTAAAGTAAAATACTTACGTTGATCCAATTTGGTCTTTCAAGACATGTGAAATTATTCACGAGCTTGAAAACTAACTTTCTGACAAGCCATAACTAAGCTTGTGATAGAAAATATAAATTCATAAACTGTAATACTTAGCAAGATTTATAAACTTGCATAAAATGGTGAGTAACTTCAGAAAGTCTCCTTCTAGAGTGATAATTATTTTCAAAGCTACTATCATCAAGTTCCATGCATATACTCTTACTAATGAAAGTCTATAACATGCAACTTCATTTGATAGATCTTGTGTTATTGATTTTACTGGGAGTCTTAAATAACTATGACCCAAAGTAAGTGAGATGAACAGAGCAAACAGACTTTTACATTTCTACACACTGTACAAAGACAAGCAAGAATTAAGATTCTTATTTGGCAGATACAAAAGATTACTACTTGAGTAAGGTTGCACAGGCAGGCAGGCAGTTATGAAGCTGGGGAAAGAGCCCCGTTCTGACATGCTCTGAAAGCCCTGTCTTCCATGTTTTCCATCAGAAATCATCCAGCTGTAGGAGGGTGGAGAAACTGTTCAGAATAGTCTCTGGCTGCTTTTTGTACAGCAGACCTGCAAAAAATCCCAAATTGCAATATTTTAAATATTTAGAACGACTGGATTATTGCTATTTATCACCTAGGTCCTGATGAAGCAAAGATCTTAACCATCACTGTTAAACCCTTTGACTTCAATGAGCTTTGAGTCAGTTGCTTTTTTGTATGCATATCCTTTATTTAAGTGTTTTCTGATGCAAAACAGAGTCTAAGCTGCTTGCATTGCCTACTTGCATACAAATTCTGTAGTAGCTTTTTCTTTATGATTAATTACCAAATATAGAAGCATGGGACTTGTTCAAAGTATCCAAAGCAGCATCATTTTGCACCACTTATTAGCTAGCATCCCATGCATACAATATAACATATGTGACCATATGATCCCACAAGGAATTTGGTATCCTTAAATGTCACTCCTTCTTCAGAGCTAAAGACACTGAAATCTCTTTGGAGCAGTTAGAAGAAAGAAATATCCTACCTAAAGAAATGCAAAAATGTTCATTCTGTTAAAGTTCTTCCTTTGATTTAGAAACAAATTGTATGAGTTTGTGGCTGTAATTGCTTCTGCAATAGAGTCGAGTGTAACATTTGCTTTACTTAAGAAAATTTCAGCAGGGTAAGCTAAATGTTTAGTTTACATACAGAGCTAAAAAACCCCCAAACCAACCACAAAACAAACCCCTCCATTTGTACAGTTCCTATAGAAAACAAAAAATTCAACCAAGATGGACATTTAGAGAAAGTCTTTTAAAAGTACTCACAAGGAACTCGGCTTAAAATTTAAGCTTAGCACTTCTGCAGGTCTACCACTATTTTACTTAACCGACATAAATAGCTGAACACACCATATGAGGTTTTCTCTGTTTAGGCTAAGCAATCATTCTGATTGCACTCTTAATCATTTTGTTTCTTTTTTATATCTCTCTGCCTCAGAAATGCTTGGTGTGAGATGACATCACCCCATATGTACAGACATGCTAATGACTAGTTTCAACACTTGAAGAAAGAAAATCTCAAACGAAAATGTTGCACAAATAGAAAGGCAGTAGGTCTTAACTACAGCTATGTCACTATGAATATATATCTTTGGGGAAAAAAAAAAACACTTTTCATCCATGCTTGTCTCATGATTGGAATGTTTTTCACATTAATTTCAATTCAAGTTGTTTACAAGGGAGTGAGAGCAAGAGTGAGAGTGAGAATGAGAGTGTTTTGTCAGTGACCTGGAAAATAAATTAGAGTACTCATGACAACTCTTTATCTTGAATTAAACATAACAAAAAGCACCGGTTCTGAAAGATGTAACCAAATAAACAGAATGTGGAGGGCATATGTGGGAAAGGCAGTTTAGACACGTAAGCAAGTAAAAGAAATAGGGACAGTCTATGACTCCCTGAAACTTAGAAGCTGTTGTCTGAGTTGAAAAATGAACATTGCCATTAATATTAAAGTTGTAAAACAGGTTGTCAGATATTTGTGAGGACTATGGAGAAAGTAAATGAGTAAGATTTTCCTAAGCCTTAAATAAAAAAGCTGTTCATTTTTAAAGGCTATGTCACTGAAAGGATATGTTTGTACAGGGATGCAAATAACTTTGCACTTTACTGTATTGTGGTTCCTTCTAAAGAAGAGTATAACGAGAATATATCACTTGTGAGAAAATAAAACAAAAGCAACATAGTAAGGAAGAAGAGACCTAATAATTGCTTTGACATGTGTAAAATGAACTGTTTACAGAACACCAGATTCATATTGGTGGATTTCTGCTCATCATTGGTGGTGTGGTTTATCTCACTATATTATTTATTCATATTTATGTTTCTATATTAAAGGAAATGGGGCCTGATCCTAGGACTTTTGAAACTGATGCAAAGTTTTCCATTTTTATTTTCCATTCACTGTATTCATCTCATAGAGGATAGAAGAGCAAATACTTGTACACATGGTATATGGTAACAGTTATTTGAGAGGGAGGTTTGTCTTTGTTTGGTGATGGTGGTGGTGGGGTTCAGTTTGCTGCTCAGAGGACACTGGGCTTCAGAAGGAGTTCTCATAAACCTGTCTAGAACACCAAAGGGCCTTGAAGCCTTAATTGCTCTGACCTGCCCCACCAGGCATCCAGTCTCCAAACTCTGCATGCGTTGGAGATCCATTTAAGCCCAGGCCCAGGTTCCTTATCTGACCTGTGCTCAGGTCTTTTCTGGACTTGCAGACTGAACTTGCCAGGTTGATTTTGCCTTGCAATTGTCTGATGACTGCCAGACTCTTGATGGTCTCTGTTGTTGTCACTAGCTTGCACTGCTCACCTTGCTCAGGTGTGGTCAGACTGCGACTTATTTGGGTGGGCACCTGTGACTGCCATCTCACTGTCTGTCATGGAGCAGCCTTACTCTTGCAGTTCCCTGGCAGGAAAGTCAGTCTGCAAATCTAGGGTGCAGGGCAGCGGGTAATAAATCTCTACAGCATACCTCAGAAAGAAAAAGTAGTTATGAACATAGTAACAGTATCATCTATTTGGCAGCTGTTGTTACAAAACTTTTGATGTTTTATCCATCTGACTTTAGAAGGCATTTTTAAAGGAGCACACAGTTTTCTTAAACTCTTGCCTATCATTAAAACTCACTGAGAAGTCTGACACAAGAGCTAGCATCTCGTTTCCACAGGCATGCTGGAAATGAAAAGGAGCTATACTGAGACCTCTAATACAAACTGCCTCAGTGTATCTGAAATACAGAAAAGCAGACCTTCATACAAATTGCAGGAACTTGTTTGACAGCTGGAGAGAAAAAAGGCCTTGAATACAGGCTTTCTCCCAGACCACTTCCAACCTCATTTAGGGGTTTCCGTGCTCTTTCAGATGCAAGTGTTTGCAATAATTTTCTGCAAGTGTAGTCTCCTCAATGTTGTATGTACAAAAGTCAGTATCTCTTGTGGAACTGCCGAAGGAATAGCCAATACAATAGCTTAAACTACCCATACCTTAGCCAGCTTTATTGCTGTTTTTCCTTCAAGGCAATTATCGCCTAAGAACATTACAGTTTTGTTTTTAAGTCACTGAAATAACTCAAGATGTGGATAGAAGCCTCAGTGGGACTTTCAAAAGCTGACATCTATCTTTCAATGAATTAGATGTGCAAAATTATTTGCAAGTTCTGCATAGGCATATAATCTTTAGATACTCCAATACCTTTAAATACCAGCACCTTGAGAAATATCGATACAGGCTTTCATGGACATCCTTTCAGTAAGTAAAAAGCCCTTTTTGTAGAACAAAACTAATTTCTTTCTGCTGTTTCTTTCATTGCATGTACTTACTAATTTAAGCAACAAATGGGTCATTTCAAGGTATAGGATGAGGAAAACAAAGAGTTTTGTGTGAGTGCTACAACCTCTGGCAGATTATGTAGAAAATAAAAAATGCATGTTTCAGAAGTGGCTCAACACCTAAGTACTTAAGCACTGCTATCAAATATGAATGATTGAAATGTGTACACTATCATTTCTTCAAATTAAAACAATGTGGCAATATTTGGAGAATATATAGAATGATTTTTAAGTTTTATTTTTTAACTCTTGCAAGACGAAAAAAGACATTTTTGACCAATATTTTTTAAAACTGTAGGGTGGAATGCTAACTAAATAAACAGGCCCCATCAAGTGAGAACTTTATTCCTGCTTGTTGTCTTTGTGTGTCTGCAAAAATCTTGCAGTTCACAGGACATCTTGTCTATCTGTAAACTTCTCCCCACATGAAGTTCAAAAAGTCATGGTTTTGCTATATTTAGTTTTTTTAATCTGCAAGTACCAATGGAATATTGACAGCACTTGGAATGAATGATCAGTTCCCAGTTTACCCCTAATACACTTGAAATTATTTTCACTTCAGTCACTAGTGTCACACAGTTCAATTGCACACAGCTGTCAGTAAAGACACTCCCCTCTTGGCTACATGTTTTAGAAGGCAATAGGTCCCTCCTCCTTCTTTTCCTTCTTTGCCCAAAACATGGGAATTTCCATGCAGCTTCCATTCACAAGAGACCACCTACCCCAAAGTGTTGACAACAGTTACTACATACTCACTGTGCATTTCCCAATAAGGAATGAAGCCAAATTCTTTGCCCTTTCATTTAGCTTTCACAGTAGTTTTATTCCACTGACAATACATAGTCCTGGCTAGCTAGGTTCTGCAAGACTGGCTGTAAAACCAGTTTTAAGGGCGCACATTCACAATTGGCAT
Organism: Podargus strigoides; assembly: GCA_028020825.1. Classification (NCBI taxonomy): domain Eukaryota; kingdom Metazoa; phylum Chordata; class Aves; order Caprimulgiformes; family Podargidae; genus Podargus; species Podargus strigoides. The sequence continues at coordinate 90,849,610 of CM051663.1, read as the reverse complement.
TGCTCACACACTCAATAACCTCTCAAACTGTCAGAATCCAGGAATGGAGTATCATAGCTCTGAGCTAAAAAGTACACAATTTGGATTCCTAGCCTGCTCCCCCTACCCTCTCCCCTTCACCCCCTGCTTTCATGGAAAGCATCATGGTGGCACAGTGTAGAGCCAGCAGCTGCCACATGCTGAATTCTGTGCATAGCTCTGAGTGCTTTGTATCAAAAAGCAGTAGGACAAGGAAAGGTTCACATAATCCAAGCAAAGCAGATGATCCATGAACAGGAGTGGCACAGAGGCAGGAACACATACACTGGAGTTCTTCAGAAAAGGCTGAAAGAAACCCAGCCAGCAGTCCACAAAAATCACTAGTGACAGGGAAAAGGCAAGCAGGTAATGGTTGTTGATTGCCTTTTCAAATATAAGAATTAGGAAACATCTAACAAAACTACAGTCTGTCAGGTTCAGATAGAACTAAAGGGAGGTAGGTTAAGTAACTTCTTGCCACAGGAAGCAGAGAAAGATGGAAATTTTCATGTATTCAAAAAGTGACCATACAAACTTAATGGAAAAATAATCCAGCAAGGTCTATTAAACACACCACAGGAGTCCTTGGAGCAGCAGTTACTGGAGGTCATGACTTTTCTGGGAAAGTATCATTACTAAGTGATATTAGTGTCCTCTGTTCTTAGTTTAAGCATCCAACATTGGTGGCCATTTCCTGCACACCCTTCACAACTCCAGTTCTTTTTGTGCTTCCCTTCAGATTTTGGAAGCACAGCACTGACATTGCTTGTTGCTGTCATTTTTTTTTTTAATTTTCACAAGTGTCACTGCATCTGTCATGGTGATCGCAGAGTTCTGTCACTGAAGGTATACTAAATATTAAACTGTTTTCCAAACAGGAGAGATTCTTAGCAGTGCAGGTTTGATTCATGCTAGTCTTTTGGCAATAGCCACACTTAACCCTCAGGAAAATTGAGAAGTCTCCATTTCTCTCCTCCATTTTGCTACACTTCAGTGATACTCTAAATTTCACTGCTTTATGCATATCTAGCAAAATCAGTGAGGCAAGCCTTGCAGATGAGAATTGTCAGTTTCGTTATAGCTTCCCTTCACAATAAAACAAGTTGAATTTCTTTAGCATATGTATTCTCACACATTTTTGAAATTATTCAAAAGATTCCATACAAGTAGCCATTTATTTGTACATAACACACAGTGAGTTTTCTCCTGTTTGCAGGTAGGGTGCAGACAGAACTTCGCTCCTTGCTTCTTGCTGGCAGCTTCCCCTCCTCAGGGGCTGGAGGACAGCAGCTGGAAAGCCTACCATGGAATTCAGACCAATTAAACTTGGCATCTATTGTGACCCTACTAATTTATTCTGCCAAGAAGGTTAAGTGAGCAGCTTTACAATAAGCTAGGAGGAGGACTGTGTGACAGAGCAACTGTAAGTAGAAAATTTTGCCTGTTGCTGGTACTGACTTTAGCTGAGTGCTTACATGGAGCCCTGGATCCAATGCAAAGAGGAAGGCCCCAAGAGCTGGATTAAATAGGGAGGGAGCTGCCAAAATAAGCAAGTCAGGTAGGTTACACGATGGAGCTTTGAGCACTTCCCATACACACACATCAAAAACTAGTGAGTGTAAAGCCACAGAGGAGACACACAGATTCCTTCTGAGCTTCCCTGCGAGAGGCTAAGGGAAGGTTTCTGAAACTGTGTTTGAGGTGACTGAAGAGGGTCTTGGTATTTCAAGCAGAACATGCACATGCCAACATCTGTGCTAGCCTGTGGTGTGTACAGTATTGTAGCCTAACTATATATCAACCTGAAAATTTTCTAGCTTGAAGATCAGTGCTTAGATCTTTTGGAACAGAAGTAAATCCTACATTCAACTTTATGTAACTTTTATGCAACTCCCTAGTTCTTATTTTCCCATTTTTCAAATTTTCTTTGCCATCTATGAACATGGTAATCAAGCTGATCACATCATATTCGTGCTTTTTGCATCTCGTGAGGATATGAGGAAAAAATGCACCAGCTAACTGACTTAAGAGAATGAGCCATTCAGTTTACCTGCCAGGGGGAAAGTCAGAAAAGCCTCCTCAAACTTTGGGTTTTGAAAAGGATTAACTATTTTTTCCTTATTTCTGTAATTAGAGAGTAGTAGCACTCTTCTTATAGATGTAATGAAAGGGGCACAAAGAAATTTCCAGAAGTCAGACTGAGAACAAGTTTGAGTTTTGACTTTGACTTGACAACCCTGCTCAAACAGGGAACACTGAAAAACCTTCTCACATACAAATTATTGTGTTCCTTTGATAAATACAAATACAAATACAAATACAAATACAAATACAAATATAAACAGTAAAACTTCACCACCATTTATAGGTGCAGTTTTACAATTCTAAAAGTAGCTGCAAGCAGAGCCTCAAGAGAAAGTCCCTATAGGACTGAAGCAAAATTCCTATGGTGTGATCACAAATTATCTTGTGTCTCAGAGTAACCTTCTTTACTGTGGAACTCTTTTTTCAGCCTTACTCCATTGTTGAGACATCCAGTCATGGGAAACAGCGATTAATACCCTCCTTCTAACACACTGTGGGAAGAGTCCTTTCAGTTGCTACCATGGCTACAAGATATAAGCCAACGTCATTGTTTGTTATGATTGTGGCTGTGCTAAGCCTGGTTTGTTTGTTTTCTTTTTAATTGACAGCTGTTGCATATCAGTGAAATTAAATCATGTTAGAGGCAGACAAAGTGTAGGATTTTTTCTGATTCAGGTGAGTTGTGCTGATATTTCTGTCTTCTCTGTGGTCCAATCTCTGATCTTCATTATCATCGTGCTTTAAATACCGAGTAACACCTCTAATTGCCCTGCATCATTAAAAAGGATATCAGAATGTGTAACTTCATGGGGAGAATTTGAAATAAACTGGTAGCTACAGAAATGAGTTAAGTCTGCATGCTTGAAAACTTTGCCATGTTTTAGAGATACATTTTCTAGAACCAATGACATTGCTGGCAATCTGTACCTGTGCTTTATTTAAGTCGTATTATCCTCTGAATTAATCAGATTTATCAGATTTATTCTGGGTGGATTTGGTATCAGTCATTCATGAGCAATTTCCAAAATAAGATCAACAAAGAGATAAGGTAGAAAAAATAAGGACTCTTTTCTTTTCAACTGTAAGGTTGATTTGGCTAGTTTTGTTGATACTTCCAATTTAAAGAAGTTACTTTTAGGTATCTGGACTGTAAGAAAATCTGTTATGTATTTTAAATGAGGCCTCTACACTAAGGACCACTTCCATATATCTGGTTAAACCAGAGTGTAGGATGCAAGGGGCTGGTCTGTTGTAGTCCCCGAGCCACCAGCTGGGATGCCTGGGGGACCAGGGAGCCCAGCAGCTTGGTGGTGGGTGAATTCAGAGATCTGACACCCCCCACAAGCCAGGAACCTCCTCACCTGGTCTTGTGACCTGTGTGAGGAGGGTCCCCCTGGTTGGCCAGCAGGAATTGGTAAAACCAATTCCTAGGGTAAATTAAAGCAGATCCAGCATTGGTTTATTGTATATGAACTCAGATTATTTCCTCAAGCAGCTCTCAAGTGACAATGTTTATATTGGTTAATATTGCAGCAGCAGTCTAGCAAACGTTTTGATACAGAGCAGAAGCCAATGCAGTAAATGTGATATGGTATCATACTGGATAAGACACTAACTTCTTTAGGGTAGTTTTTCCTAAATGTAACACAGAGAACTAAAATATAAAACGTATAATGAGATAATATTTTGCATTTTATTTACTTTCTACTTCTAAAAGCTGCTTTTCGTGGATAACTTTTCAAAATACATAATGATAGTTCTGACAGGTATTTATCACAAAGGAGAAATATTGCCAACATGTTTATTCCTCTGAAGAGAGTTTTCTATACTTCTGCATTCTTCTTTAAAAATTTGTGTAAAGCAGTTGTAAAACAACATCCTTGGCATCCCTAGATCAAACATGATTAGTCTCTAAACATCCACTTCCTTACAATATATATATATATACACACACATATAATCAAAACTGTGCTTATCTTCCATTTCATGTCAACAGTCATGTAATACATGTTCTTAAATGAATCCATGACCTTAGTTAAACCTTACAGTGCAGGCTCTTATTTTCCATCATTTCCTTTCTGACTGTGTTGACTGTAAGCCAAGTGAGCAGAAAGAATCCCTATCCTGATACATACTGAAAGGTTTATTAAGTACATCATTTTTCCAGGACTGAATTATCCTGTTTCAGAAAAGCATATGGAATAGAATACTTCAGAAAGAACCTCTAAACAATAATTATCTCTTTATGCTCAAGCCTTAGCATATTCCAGTATTTCTGAATGTAAACACACTGAAGATCTGTTAGTAGGGAGAATACTGGATGACAAATGCTTGAGTAAAATTATTTACAGGAAGTTAGGAAATGAGACAGGAAACTCAGGAAAAAATAGCTATCTTACAGACGTCTGAAAAAATGTCCAAAACTTTTTTTTCCCCCAAATGGAGAAAGGAAGGGGAAATGTATCAACAGGACTTACAAGTCACAAATTCCAAACTTCCTTCTTAGCTGCATACCAGCTTTGTCTTAAACTTTTAGTGCTAGGCACCAATGGGGTAAAAACAGGCAAAGGAGAGAAATTGTTTGGCTTTATACTGTATATTAAAGACTCCTTGATACAGACACTGAATAGAACTTGAATAAGTAATTTGCTCTGCTTCTGAAATTCTTTGGAAATATCAGTAGCACTGCACAGAAAAGGTTTCTGAAAGCTATTTCAGGAGCTTTTCATATTCTATGAAGAAGGCATTTTCATAAGCTAAACAGGATAACAGAATAGTTGGTACGTAGGGACTACAGTTTCATATGCTGGGAGAAATCCAGAAGGTTCACAAAAAGAATATTTACTTATTTCTAGGTTTTATCTTGGTAAATAAAATGCAGAAATTAAGAAGAGTTAAAAGTGTGGGAGCAAGTTTCAAGACTAGAAAAAAAGACAACTTTATACTCTTCCATTTGCTCTAAGGAAGGTATCGGGGCACATAATCACTAAGTAACACTGTTTAAACTTAGATATTGAAAATTAATGGCTTTCTAGTTGAGGGAAAGAAGATTTCAATAGCACCATCTGGTACATTCTTTTGGGATGACATGCCATTCACACGTGGCAGCACATGAGGCGGATGTCTTCCTGCATTCTCAGCTCTCTCCCTCTCCTTGGTATCCAAGAGATACTAAAGAGTCTGTGAGACTCTTGCTAAGACCAAGTGGCAAATGTTGCTTTCTAGTCAGAAATTTCAGGTGGGTGAAGGACCGGGAAATACTGAGGATACTTTTGATGATGGAATTTTGTATTGCTAGAGGAACTCGTAAGATGTAAGTTTGGGCAGGAGTGTCGATCTGCTTGAGGGTAGGGAGGCTCTGCAGAGGGATCTGGACAGGCTGGATCAGTCGGCTGAGGCCAACTGTATTAGGATCAACCAGGCTATGTGTCAGGTCCTGCACTTGGGTCACAATAACCCCATGCAACACCACAGGGTGTGCATGGAATGGACTGGAAATGGCTGGAAAGCTGGTGGAAAAGGACCTGGGAGTGCTGGTCAATAGCCAGCTGAACATGAGCCAGCAGTGTGCCCAGGTGGCCAAGAAGGCCAACAGCATCCTCGCTTGTATCAGAAATGGTCTGGCCAGCAGGAGTAGGGAGGTGATTGTGCCTCTGTACTCAGCTCTGGTGAGGCTGCACCTTGAATACTGTGTTCAGTTTTGGGCCCCTCACTACAAGAAGGACACTGAGCTGCTGGAGCCTGTCCAGAGAAGGGCAACGAAGCTGGTGAAGGGTCTGGAGCACAAGGCTGATGAGAAGCAGCTTAGGGAACTGGGGTTGTTTAGTCTGAGGCTGAGGGGAGACCTCATTGCTCTCTACAACTACCTGAAATGAGGGTGTAGTAAGGTGGAGGTCGGTCTCTTTTCCCAGGTAACAAGTGATAGAAGGAGAGAAAATGGCCTCAAGTTGCACCAGGGTGGTTTAGATTGGATATTAGGAAACACTCCTTCACTTAAAGGGTTGTCAAGCAATGGTACAGGCTGCCCAGGGCAGTGGTGGAGTCTTCATCCCTGGAGGTATTTAGAAGTGTGTGTAGGTATGTAGATGTGGTGCTCTGGGACATGGTTTAGTGGTGGACTTGGCAGTTGGACTCAATGATCTTACGGGTCTTTTCCAACCTAAATGATTCTATGGTTCTATGGTTCTATGAACATGAACATATAGATAAAGGGCTTGTTTTCCAGATAGTATAATTAAGTTAAAAAAACCCAAACCACATTTGTTCATATGGGCAAGTTTTACCATCATAGTGGCAGTAGAGTCACTACTGCCCTACAGAATAGTTGGTCAGTTCCTTCATGTAGAGGAACTTCCATGCTGCAGAGAGCAGCTGCTTTTAAGGCCTTTTCCCAGATTTGGAAGACAGAAGGAACATGGATCTTTTTCAATTAAACTACTGTAATTTGCTTTAAAAGTCAGCTCTCTAACAGTAATTAGATTCAGCCGGACATCTTTATTTCCATTTTAGCAGGTCAGTTTATAGCCCCACAGTCCACAAACTCATTCAATTAAATCAGCTGGGGAACATCTCTTTCTCTTAGCCCCATGAAAGCACCTACATCCAGAGCTCTAAACCAGTATTCTTAATACAGAAAGCTCTTTGAAAAGGTGATCATTCCCTGGCCACTCCATTATCAGGAGACATGGAAGAAGACAGTCTGACTGTAAATTAATTCACACAGAATGAGAATGGATTGAGATATATTTGGAAAAAGAAGTACATGTCAATTAAATCTCACTTATAGAGGTCCTTTTCCCCAGAGTACCCATAACTTATTTTTATTGTAATCCTCAGGTACACATATGTCAGCAGTAAAAAAGCCAGACCAAACAGCACTCTAGGCTTTAAAGAACAATACATGCCTATATACTAAGAAAAAACATATGCAGGTAAGTAATGAAATTTAGTGTTTTTTTCAACAGAGGCCTGCTTAGGTTAAATTACTAAGACTATATTTGCTGCTGCTCCCCAAAAGCAGCATCAATAATTGAGTTATATGCATATTTAAAAGCAGAGCTGCTCTTGCCTAAAAATGTCTCCAACTTTGATTGCGACAGAATAACTGTCTTCCATTGTGTGATGGTCCCAGATTGTGATTTGGCAAAACAAGCAGAAAATTACCTAATTGATTCTCTGTACTCTTCTTAGTTTATTTCAGTCTTTCCAAAAATTCAGAAAAGTATTTTAAGTGTGTAACCTATACTTTAGATAGTCTGTGTTCCTATATCAGAACAGTTCGACCCCTTCTTTTATAGTTCCTAGAATGGGTGATGACCACAAAATGAACTGCCAGCCAGTATCGTTATGCTATCATTTGATGTGAGACCTTGTGCATTATTTACTGCCCATCATTGAAATTATATTTTACATACAGAAAGATTAATATCCTCCTAGATTTTCCTCTAGTAGTCTCATTAATTTAGGTCTTCTTTTAATGTGATTTAATCACCTTCCAAGGTCCTGTGTCTACCTGGTCTTGCAAGTTTTTATTATGCCTGTTTCATCTTTGGGTTCTTATTACCATTAATGACCTGCCTCTTGGTTGTTGATAAATATTGCTTAATAACATTCTGTGAAGTTAGTTGATAGTTTTCTTAATTGGGGAGAAGGGTAGGAAAAGTTTAAACTTAAAACTAATTCACAATTGACAGTTTTATAATACTTAACAGAATGTTTAGCATGTAACAGATCATTGAAAAGCCAAACTCTTGACTTCAACTGCAAGAGTCATTGCTCAAGTCTACTGCAGATCAGACCCTATGTGTTTTAAGCTTAGTTCCTATAATGCAAGAAATGTATAGTATCTGGGAAACTGTGACTTGGCCAGCATTGCGTGCCATCTTATTATTCAAGGTGACATTCAAGTACCATGAATATGAAACTCTGGGGTTTTTTCCCCACAGAATTGTTCTCTGCTTGATTTGTTACCCACTTTTGATTACAAGCAGTAAGCTGTACAGCAAGACTCCAGATTTCTTTTAGCTTGAAAGACTAACACAAGCATACGATACCAGCAATGTAATGTATTCATTATGTATTCTGGTACAGATTTACTATTTGTTGAATAAACATTTCAGATTTTGGACTTTTTAGCTATGGGTAAAATTTATTAATTAGTTCTGCTATTAGGCTAGTTATTAATTATTGGAATGCATTTGAAAATTTTGATGATCCAGTGACTGCCTATGGATTACTAGCAATGCATATTATTTTGATAAATGAGTTCGAATACACTTACTTAAGCTTGCACCTCTAATTCTGTGATGTATGATTCCTAAATACTGAAAATGATTTAATGTATATTTGTATGTACATCTGAACACAAATGCAATTGTATGGAGCCAAAGGCCTGGTCTCTGAAATACCTGTTTAAGCCAAGTATTTCACAAACTCCCATCCTAAAATTGTCATGGATTATGCTGTTCTTTCGGTCATGCAGATGAAACAACAGTAGGTCTCATTAATTAATCAGAAGGAAAAAAAAAAAGAAAAGAATCAGCTTATCAACAAATACATTCAAGAGTTTAGCCATAATAAGGTGCTCTTGCCATCATGTGAACTTTCAGGATAGAGGATTGAATAAAATGGGTACAGCTTTCTTTTTAAAGGTCAGGTACTGTTGAAATTTCTCTTTCACAGAGAAGAGAATTTACTTTGCCCTCTGAATTCTCACCAAGTTGGAATTTGTCAGCCAAATCCATTTCAAATCTCTGACTTTCAGGTCCTGTTGGTCCAATATGTATGTCTTTTTAGCTGTTGATGGGTGAAAACCTACAGAGTTTTAGAATCACTCCTCTAAAGCTCCTTTGAAATGGAATAATTTTCATGCATAATCATATTTCAGTCTTAATTGCTATAGGTGCCAGGCTTCTCTTTCCACCTTTGAATTGAGCACATGTTCTGTTTTACCAGTTTAATTTAAAAGCCGGAAAGCTGTTTGAGGCAGTTGATCATCCCAATAACTGTATACAGCTTAAAGATGGTGGCAAGGACGGAGGGGGGAAGAGAGCCATATTGCAGTTTTGATGATATAAATAAGCACTAGTATAGTTTCTTGATTCATCTTTGCTTATAGTGGTGGGTTTTTTTAATAATATAGCTGTATATGAGGACTTCAAGCAGGACTGAGTTCTTATTCTGTTACCCATTGTGCAAACACAGTAAGAAACTGTCTGCTGAAAAACCTCTGGTCTAATCTGAGACAATAGCAGAACCATGAAGAGAAGATAAAAACTTGCAGGAAAGATGTGATATTTGATTGTTATATAGCCAGCTGTTAATTATCTTAATGCGTTTATATAGTTCTGATTAGCTTAATTTTATTTATTGCACCTTTCTGCTGATATGCAATATCCATGTCTGTGTGGACTTTGCCAATATGATAACATACACAGAAGTGCAGACTGTATCATCTGTATTACAGAGCTGTTACAAACCTCTTGTCAGCAGTGACTGTCAAGAAACTAAGCTGTTTTACAGATAACTAATTAAAAGAAGCTTATCCATGCTTGTTACAAAAAAGCCTGAAAACATTGAGGGTAGGTTTAAAAGCTTATCTTAATAAGAGTAGTACTGTATGAGTTCTGCAACATGCAGTAGCAGTTAACTCTCACTTTACTGCAGTAGGTGGACTAGACCATGACAGTTTCACTTCTCATTCAAGGTAAACCAGGCAAATCTGTGCAGCCGTTAAAAAGTATAAAAAATAGAAATGAAAATCTCTTAAGTTCTCTTTGTCTGTCTGTCCATTTAAGGAGAAAATAATGAATGAAAATTCATTCATGAATGAAAATGTTGAATGAATTCATGTGGAAAATTCAGGAAATTCATGAAAAACATGAATTTTCCACAAAATTAAGACAGCAAAATAAAGAGAATCCATGAGTCACAAAAGCTGTAGCTCCATGTTTTATTATGCTTTCATTTTCTCGCAGGACTACAAGGCACTGTGCTTCTGGAATTAAGATACTCTTGACTCAAAAAAGAAAATACTGTATTCTTCTTGACCCTCTGCACAGGAATTTATTAGAACGGTATTTGCTTTCAGCGACCATGCACTGGGTTAACCATGCCACAGAGTAGCAAAGCAAATAATCTGTTCTGGTTGAAAGTGTTTGTCTTTAGCCTGTAAATAACCAAGCACATTTTCAACACACAAGAATCTTGAATTGCGTTCATTAATTCATGAGACATCACAGCTGAAGAAAATGTGTCCTGTTGATTAAGCTCTTGGATGGGAATCAATGGCTTCATTTCTTGGATGCATTAACTTTCTAAATATCATCACTGTGGGTTTCATTACAGAGAACACAATAGATTGCACACGGCTGAGTGAGATATACCCAGGACGCCAGTCACTTAGAATTAATATACAGTCCTCCATGAATCAAGCTGTCCTGCTGGTGTTCAGAAGGACATACTTGAAGATCCTGATTCAGAGCCGACATTCAATGTGACCTCTCACATAGCATGAAATGAATACGATAGGCTGGGTGTTTCTTGGTTTTAGAATATGTGCTACTCTGATAAATTGACAGGTGAGATGATCACAGCCAGAGAAGGAAATACAGAGGTGTGGTTTTGATAGTTTTAGGGAAATCTGATGGTTTGACAAAAAAAGTTTCTCACTGATAAATGGGAGATTTTGGAAACTTAACATGTTCTCTCTCAAAAAAAAGCTTTAGCTTTTTAAACATTTTTAACCAACACAGTTACAGGGAGTGTGGAGTTTCTAGAATATAATGTAAGTATGAAATGTGCAAAATATTGAGACACTCAAATTAAATGTTGCTTTCCTTTAGAAAGAGAAGGGCTCTTTGGTGATGTCCCTAGACATGGTGATAACACCGAGAGTGCTTTTCTCCTAAATTTTTGTTCTGTAAGGAGAAAAAAAAATAAATCTTTCTGAAATAAAGACAAAATTGGTCGACAGCTGCCACTGAGGAATCACGCCTGACTCCCTGTACAAATCACCTGTGTAGTGGCTACTGCCATCCTGTTTGGTATAAACTCAGTGACAGAAATGCTATGTATATTATTCTGGTAAGGGCTTCAAATGACCATACAGGGCCTGCAGGCTCCTGAACCGTTCTCCAGAATGCCCTCTCTTGGTGCACCGGTGGGTTAAAGCACAGGCTTCCTTGGAGCTAATCAACAGCCTACCTCCATCAAAACTTCCTTCACCCCCCATGGTGGGTACAGTATGCAGCAGATCCCAAGCACTAGCACTTCCTCAAAAATGTAAGCATTGCAGGCAGATTCTTTCCTCAGACACTTTGCAAGTTTAATGCACCTTTTTTACTGTTTTTTGTGTCAGGAGTAAAAATCAGAAGAGTGAAGATAACATTATACGTTCTCCAAATTGTTTAAAATCCCTCTCCAAAGACTGCCACTGCATCCTACACAGCTTTCAATTTCCAGAGTCAGAAACAGTTCTTTTACTTAACATTATTTGGTAGAGTAAATGGACACAGGGTTAAAAATGTTTGTTCTCTATCTAACGGGGAGCTGGATTCCTGATGTTCAGAATATGCTGAGTGTTGAAAAGATAAACAGCACTGCTCTATTAACATATTAACAAACTTGATGAAAAGCCCATTTGACATCTTAAATCCACATTTCACATGTGCTGAACAGTTTTTTTTACATTCCTTTGAAGTCCTTACATGCAAAAGACCATCACAGATTATTTTTTTTCTCTCAGATATTAAGAGCAGTTGCATGTCTGACTCAAGGCATGCTCCTGACTGCTAATATATGGCATGCCAGAGAAAAAACAAAGTACCAGGCCTTTATCATAAAAACCACCTGTTTAAGAAACTGTCAGTCACCAGCCTTTTGAACTTCTCATTTTGTTACACCCATGACATTGAGAAGGAGAAAAGCAAGCTGGGAAGGACAGAAGGGTTTCAAGGCCAAAGCTGTAAAACCAAAGTGCAGTTTTCTTCCAGCCCAGGGAGTACACCAGAAATGTCCCTGCCTGACACAAAGCAGAGGGAATAAGAGTGAGGTTGAATTCTGTGGTTTAAAGTCTATCTCAATTCCATGTAAGCACTTATTATAGATCAGGCCTGAAACACTGTTATTTCTGCATCAGCACAGATGGGACTAACTTGTTTCAACATTTGCTTCATGAAACCATTTCTGTTTCATAGGTACACCCTTAGATGGACCATTTCCACAGTCCATTTAATCTGTGAGATTTATGACGGTTATGAAGGAACCCAATTTTCAGTATAAGCCCCTGTGACAGGGATTTTGGTAATACCTTAAAAGACTGAGTGGGAATCGAGTATTTAACTCAAATTTCTGAAAATTCTGTCCTTACATTGTAATTTCAGGAACTGAATTCCAAACTCTGTAACTTCATCAGACTCACTGCTTAATAAAGTGAGATGAAGGCATTTTTTTTTTCATGGTCATTGTTCAGATGGGGTTATTATCTGTAAGGAGATGTTAAGAAATAGCTCGCCCGTGGTGTCAATGTTTGTATCATGGTGCAGAAGGCTAAGAACATTTTATGGAGATTTTATCTCATAACACCAAGTTACGGATCCTGGAAACAGTAATACTGTGGATAGATGGTGTTGTTCACAGAACCTCCCAGGGGTCAACTTTGAGAGCCAGAAGCAATATTATTGCTTACTCTTGATTTTTTCTGGAGCAATTTAGGTGGTGTACATGGGTTGGAATACTTCTAAGATTTTTTCTGTCCTCTCATTCTGTTTATATGGATGGAGAGGCATTTACTGAAGGTTTTTTTTAAAAAAGGTCCTTATGAGCTGAGAGCAATCTATGCACCTTCAGACAGCTCAATGAACTGGGGTACCTAGGGTTCTGGGACAAGAAATAGGAATGGTTTAATTGCTTGCATTGCTGTTTTCAACGTGCAAAGAAGATTTCTGACTGAAGACTGTCATATCAGTAAGCTGTTTAATAAAATAAGAAATAGTATCTTAAGGATACTTGTGCTGCTTAAGGGAAAGTAAGTGTTGTAAGTCACATTGGGGACCTTAAAAAGCAGCATTGGCTTGTTATGATTGTAATTCACATTTACGTCACTTTGGTTGTCACAGACTCAGAAAAGCCAGAAAAACTGAGTCATCCTGGACAATATCCAAAACTTCCCACATACAACCTGAAAAAACTGTCCTTTATAACTATATGTCTACATCTTAAATATGCTACTCATTTTCTGGAGTTACTCTTTGATATCCTGTTGTCTTCGTGTTGTAAGAGCCTAATTATGTGTGGCAAATAATATACCATTTTCTACTGTTTTTCTAGTAAAAAAGAGCTTAAAATACTTAAAACAGGTAGAAGGCACCTTCCTGATAACATACACATACTAAGAAAACAAAGAAGTTCATAGGAAATCACTGGTATTCTGGTGCATGGTGCATTACACACATGTTTCTGTAGACTGGAATTCAACTTCTGATATAAGCCCTATGCGAATATGAGTGAAGTGTTCTCTAAGAACTTAATACATCCCAGAACTGCCACTGAGCTGCAGCTGGACCTGCATGGCAATTTCCCATCAGTAGCTCTCCGTGAAAAGTGGGAACAGTTACACAGAGCCCAGTCGAACTCTGAGAACCCTACGGACATTCAGTATAAATGACTTACAGCTGTCACAGATGTTGAATCATACTGAAAAAAAGCATCATTTCGTTTCTTGGATCAAAGCTGGAGAACCTTATGCTCTGCCGTGTCTTTACTGTTCTTGGGAAAGTTGCTTTAGTCAAGTTTTGTAGAATCAGGAATGGATGCTTTTTTTGGTATGTTTCCCCTGTATATCCCATGGATGATAAATTCTTCACTTGAAATCATCTGATAGTTAGCTAGGTTACCTAAGAGGGCAAGCTTTATAACTATACCCCTTATTGCTCCCTCATTGCATACTACTGACTGCCAGTCTAGCTTGTCACTAAAGGAATTTGAGTTGTTTAAATGTCATGATATTTGGATTAGTTTTGTTGATAATCAGAGGGTATTGTGTATTCAAAGAAAATACTGGGACCTTGGTAGATTATCACATCTAACCTTATCACCACTCTACCAATTTTCACATATTGCTTCTGGTTCTGAAATCTGAATAAAATGTTGTTTTATGGTATTTGACACACAATGGAGCCTCATAGCAGTTTATGAACTGCTGGATTCTTTCAAAAATTATGCTGGCAAATATTTAAGTGTGGAAAGTGCCCTTTTTAGAAACTTGTTTGCCCGCCTACTAGATTCTCATAATCTCTCTTTTAATTGCTGTATATTTATTGGATTCTGACAGAAAGTTGCAAAACATGCCTCTGATGATTGCATACATTCAAACACATTTAGATAGCACTTGCCTTAAGTAATCAGTGCTGTGAAGGCAAACCTTATGTAAAAGAGACAACCCCCCCCCCGTAAACTAAAAAAGAAACAATGTTCTGTCATCTTCAGAAGCACACAGTCAGTCAAACACTAATGCCAAGCATGCTAAAACAGTGGAAAAATCCCAAGCATTATACATCAGCGTTCCAGAGTCTTTCACAAATGGTTCCTGCAGCTTTGGACTCGTGCGACGAGAAGACACAAAACATCAATCTTCTCATACGTCACTTGGAACACCGAATTTATTTTGTCTGTTTTATATGCAGAATACATGTTTCCCCATGCATTAAAATGCTCTGAAATATATGTGGAGCAGTGCTACATCAGCAAAAAACATTATTGGAATAGTATCATAACCATGCTGGTCTAAAGATAAGTGAGAAATAAGGTATGTCAGGGTAGGTTTCTCTCTTATATTTTATTTACTCATCTGGAAAAAGACTTGCACAGAATGTTCTATCATCTAAACAGTTGACTTGATTGGCTTAACAGGTCATTATTTCTTTTTTTTCTACAAGAAGTTCATCAGCATTCACATATCACCTTGCTGTAACAATTAGTATTGGCACATGGTTCCCTCTAACAGCTGAAGGCATGAAAGTGATGCCAGTTATGCTGAGAGGAAAAGATAGAGGGGAAGGAGTATAACACAAATTATAATTTTAGGGAAAACTGGGCAGAAGTCACTGATATGATTAAAACAAGAAATTCCTTAGCAAAAATAAAGTTCAGTGACCTATTTCTAGCATAAGTATTAATTGTGACATTGGTGTGTCTCAAACAAAGCACTTCCAGTGCACGGCAGATTCTGCTTGTAAAATCCCTTAAATAACAATACAAGAAAATGTGTGACTGGCAACTCAGTAATTTGAACATGTGTGCCTTCTCCCCGCATGCTGACACTCCTCTTGCTCAAATTTAGCAATGCAGAAGATTAAAGCTGTCAGTTACATATAAGGGTTAAGGACTCCAAAAGGATTTATGATCTCTGTGCAGTCTCCAAGGAGAATAAGCAGTCTATTCCCTGCCAAAACACTCCTAAGCTGCCCTGCAGTGTGGAGCGTTACAGGAAGAGTACCAGTTAGACAGGGGGAGGGGGAATAGTGAAGGAGCAGGGAAATGCAGCGGTCAGTATCTTACCTGCTATATTTATTCTCTGTTCTTCAGTGTACTTCCTCTTTGCTTCTAAGAAATGTACTGTAAAATTGACTCGATTTTAACGTAAAGTTGACTTAATTCAAGTTAGAGAGTATCAGTGTATCTTCTGCTGCATATAGAAACTTCCTTTAGAATAATAAACTGAAAGAACTTAGAAATAATTAACTAGTAGGACTAGTGCACAAGTAATGAAGATCGCTCCTCTCTCATTTTGCATGTTCATTGCTGGGAATCTAGCCTGAGATTCTAAACTAAACTCATAGTTTACAAATCCAATGATGGCTGGGACAATTTTGTGTTGCTCTAGTGCTCTCCTGAAGAATAGTGTTTATCAGACTGTAATTAAAGATTACAGTCTTTCAGTGTCTGCAAATCTGGGAATACAATTTATTTCCAGCTCCTATAATTCAGGTATTAACTAAAGGAAAAGCTTCTGGCATTATTACAGTCCAGTCTTTTATCAAAAAATAATCAAATCATCTGCCTCCCGCTCCACCCCAGTAACTTTTGCACAAATTTACCACTCAGCAGAGGTATTACAATCACTAATTTCTCAAAGACCTTGTGAATGGGTTGAGAGAAATGCCAGCTGAGGAAAATCGCTGTGATTTGACTAAAGATCTGTTGAGACAAACTGCTTACGTGCCTCAGCTGTGTGAAGCCTCCAGCCGGGAGAATACATATCTTTTTAAACATCAAAATCAAGCATCAGTCATAGTTCCTTCATCCTATTGCTTGCTGAGCAGTTTTCTTTTCTACAGCTGCCTTCATATTATGGCAAAGGTGAGGGTGATGATAAAGGTTTATGAGAACTTAAGCTAACCCATATGCTTATTTGTGTGATACTCGGCATCAAATCTGCTGCATAAGAGTACATTCACTAGGGGCCAACCCAACCTTGAGTGTGAAGGGTTGGTGTTTTTCACTGTGCAGCTCTTCCCTGTTAGTGATGAAGAAGCAGTGTTTTGTCATTCCCAGAAAGAGAGGAAAACAAGCCAAAGGGAGAGTTACACTATCTGGCACAGGAAAGGGCCATGACAACTTCACCTGAATAGCCTTTTCAAGCATAACATTGCATGTCCTCACTTGTGTAGCAATTTATATCATGTTTGCATAAGGTGTGTGAACGAGATGCATCTTTCCTGTGAAATGGGAGCATTTCTGAACAGTTACGTAATAAACGTGTTAGTATGTCTGTCTGCATGCATAACACGGAAGGAAAAGGAGAATAGTGTCTGAAACTGGAGGAAACATGAAAAAGCTTTAAAACTCTTCTATGGCTCCAAATTAAATTTCTGTGCATCTTTGGTCTATAGCATTCCACATTATAAAACACTGACAATAGGAAATGCAGTCTGGTGCAAGTTATGCAGAAACAACCCGACTGTGACTCTGAATATGCTATGCAGCCCTGAGTACTGCTAATACCAGGTAAGCAGGGAAAGAATTTGATGCCTCTGTATATTAGATTGGCTCCAAAACACATCTTACTATACCTGTGAAGAGATTTTCTTATAATTTCATTGGGTTTTTGAAGCAAATGAGCATCTATTTGTTACAATTCATAAACACGGGGAAAAAAGAAATGACCACAGATTATCTAGAGATTCAGTTCTACCTGAGCTCTAATTTGGCACAATTTGGGTTAAAGTTGCCATCCGAATGACTCACTGAACTTGGATCATTACATTGGAAAAGAACTGTTCTGGAAGGAAATCAGCGAGTTGAAGGTACAATCTAGCAAGGCCCAGGATGCCGATATGGGTTCCAAGCAAATAGGCGGTTTCTTTATGGAACACATGTATTTTTGGATAGCATTAAGACAGTGCCATAAGGAACTGTAGGAGGATAACAGATTACAAGCCAGGATCTCAGAGAAAGTCAGAGGCAGGAAACAAGCAGAAGTCGTGAGAAGTCTGTCTAGATCCAAAAGCCTGTGTGGAATGACTCTGAAGTTAGGAACGGAAAAGATACAGAAGAAGAGAGACAAGCTAATATATTTCAAATTATATGATGCTTTTATTGTTATCCCCATCCCTTCTGTATCAGAAGTAACAGCTTCATAAATTTTATGACAGCTTTTGTCAGGAAATGAACTGAAGCTGTTCTGCAGCATCCCCTTTTTCTTTTAGTTCCAGTGCTGAGCCCCTGTGTCAGTCCTGTTGCCTTTCAACACCTGACTTAGCTCCTCTTCCAGGCAATGCAGGATTTTTCAGCCTTGCCTGAACCCCTTTCCAGCATGGCCATGTGGGCCAGAAGTCCCACAGCTGATATCTGCTATGGCTGATAGCAGTTGACTGTGTTATGTCTCCAGCCACTGACTGAATATGCATAAAATTAAGAATAAATATATGAAATACAGTAAAGCAATCGCAAAATTATGAATAGAGTTCCTTCCGGCACTTTACAGTTAGACACTGAAATCAGGGTATTTATTAAAGAAAGCTGGAAAATAATCTTAATGTTTCTTCCTTCCTCAAGGATAGTCTCAGAATTTTTTTTTTGATTTATTGCTTCAGTTTTGTAGTCTCATAATCAGGTGACAGTAATTTCCCTGCATTCCCTGCCAAAATCTTCTCTGGTTTTCCTGTTCTGGAGTAAACCATTTCTTGGGATTTCTTTCAACTAATTTTACCTATTGGGAAGTTAGATGTCTTGTATAAATTTATCATCTCAGTGACTTCTCTAGTGGAAAGACAAGCACATGCCACCTATCTAGATTTCTATCTATCTGTGGTGGTTTAGACCTTGCCAGGACCCGAGACCACGCTGCCGCTGCCCCTCCCCCACCCTCAGATGGGGACAGGACAGGGAGTAAAATACAAACCCTGGGGTTGAGATAAGGAAGATTTAATACAACAGTGTAACCACAACAGACCGAATAACAACAATAACAGTGATAATACTGTACAGAACAAGAGACATACCGCACAGACACAGCACGAGGGTAGAGAGCAGGACAAAAGCCGCTCCTGTACCGCCCGTGCCTAGGCACCTGGACATGGCATCCCCATGGGATGGAACAGCCCAGCTGTAGCTCCCTCCAACTGCTGGGGAAATTTATCCCCATCCTAGCTGAACCAGGACACTACCTTAAAGTGGTATGAATCATCCATTGGAGGTGCTTATGTCTCTCCATTAGTGTAGTGTGAGAAGAGATGAGTAATTTAAAGATGATGTCTAAATTTGCATGGCTAAAGTTAGGGGTGATAAATCCCACCCTTAGAGACTTTAACCACAACTTAAGTTACACTTCTCTCGCTCTTATTGCCAAATGAGAATAGTTTAGGGGTATGTCTAATTGCTGATGCCCTGCAATTATTGCAGATGATCCCAAAGCAATCAGATGTCAATCTAGTTTATAAATATTTGTTGAGAACAGAAAAAGCAAGCCAAATTTTTTTATTCCCTGGAAGATTTTAATGGTGTTCAAGGACAGATGGGAAATCTGTTAATGTTTCAGGGCAATGTCTTGTAACAGAGGAAGATACTTGACTCTTCATCAGTGTTCTGTAGGTTAAATCTCTTAAGAATATTTAGCATACCTGACTGCTGTGTTACAAAAGAGGTCTCATTTTCAAGCTGCAGATACTAAATCTATAGTAGCTTAATGTTGAAGAAGTATTTGACTAGAGCTTTGGTTACGACTCAGTTTTCCTGAAGTTAATTATGAGAGGGTGAGCCTAACTTATAAACATATCATAATATCGTATTATATATTATTCAAATAAATCAGTCTGTAAATGAATAGCTTTAGTGACCTCTCAAAAAAACATCATGGCCAAACACTGAATCTTAAAGGTATTTATTATTAATTATGCTAATGTCCAGAAGATATTCAAAACACACTAACTGACGTGACAATTTTTTTCTGGTTAATATTATGATCATGCTGCCTATACTGGCAAGAGTTAGAAAGGGGAACATAACAATTTTTTATTCAAAGCTCTGTTTAATGGTAGTGCTCAGTTTGAGATACATGCCATTTAATTTTCCTTGGTTGAGCTCTGACACTCCTACTGAAGTGCACAGGAGCCTTGATTATTACAGGAAAATCAGTTCCTAGATACCTTTAATGGACTTTGCAGTATCAGGGGATGCTTTTGAAAGCTCTGATATGAATGATTATTCAAGGTTACCCTCAAAGACAGAAGCAAATCTAGGAACAAAGTCTACTTATTCTCCATCTGCTGTTTCAAATATTTTTTTCTGGTTTCTAGGATTAGCTCTCTACCACAAAACTGGAGCAATTACAATCACAAAATACCAACTTCTTGAGCCTTAAATGCAGCATCCAGGAGTCCTGGATGCATAGATGAAATTCCCAGAGACATCCACTAATCAGTGCAATACTTGGTTTTGTTTACCTCCGTAGTTCACACATTTTCTTTTTTCTTTTTTTTTTTAATATCATTCATGGAAATAATTAATTTCTTACCAATAATGAAAAAAAAAACAAACACCATTTGATCATGACTTTGACTCATGACCTTGCTCAGGAAACAAATCAAAAGCTGAGGGCTACATAACTGAGACACGTACATAGACTCAAAGAAAAAAATGCTTCACAGAGCTATCATGTCTCCTTAGAAAGTCGCTAGCAGACAAAATTGATGAGGAAAAGCCTCAGCAGTAAGTTCTGCAGTACAGTCTTTCAGTCCATCAAAAAGCATATGCTTGACACAGATTTCCCCACTTTTTATAAGAGCAAGAAAATGGCTGATTCCTTGAGCTTAGCTGATCCAGAGTGCAGTAAAGTTTTTCTTCTTCCAGCTGGGAGAATGCTACCATCACTTGGTCCCTAAAAGTGCACTTAGTGAGAAGCACTATAACATTTAGGAAATGTCTTTCATTACAAGTTTTGATTGTTTGTATTACTTCAGAGCTATCCTCCATCTTGCTGAAAAGTGATTTCATCTGGGAAACTTGCAACAAGTTACAGCCAAGTGTCAAAGAATGCAAACAAGAAGACAGAGAGTGTAGAAGTTTAATATTTACTTAGTGTTTTAAAATAGAACATCTATTCCAACATACATAGGGTTTAGACACCACAGAAAAGGTAGAGCACTCATCTGAGAATCAGTACGCTGCGCAGCTATTCTTACCCTGTAGTTTTCCCCCTTTCGCTTTTCAGCTTTAATGAGATTTCACAAGCAATTGTGTTTTCACGTGGCTTTGTACTTGCCAGAGTCATTTTTTTTGTCTGGAATGTTATTGAGAGCAGAGATAACTGGATGATGTGTGTAACATCAAACACTTGCAGATTTGTATAAGCAGTTTCTTGTTTATGTTTCCCATGACTTACTTACAGAATTTGGAAACAGGCCCAAATCAATACAGTTAAATATATGCATTGTGTAAATACGGCCACGTCCTAAAGAGAAGCATTAAGTGGGAAGGCACTGGACAGTAGATAGGTTTTTGCTGATGTTTTGTACATTGGTACATCCTGTAAAAAGCAAGTATAATTATGTATGTGGGCACTTTTTGGCCTGTTTTTCAGAAATTGGAATACTAACAGCTAGTAGGTTTCTAGTTAATCTACTTGAGTGCAGGTTTAGGTCTTTGCTTTAGTCATATATTATTCAAAATCTTGCCTACTGATATTTAGATGCTGCTTTCTAAATCCATGCCCTTATGTTTCAGACTGCAGTTCAGAATAAGGGTAGCCCAAGCCTATACCACAAACTCCAGGCAGTTTCACAGGCACTGGTGTTTTATCTTTTGCTGCGAGCTGAGGTTCCTACACACTACTTGGGAGAGCTGGTTCTCAAAGGAATGACCTTTCAGAAGATAAAGTGAGCACGAGCTCAAAATAAAAGCTTAGGAGGGGAGCTTATAACTAATCCGATTCAGCCAGCTGATAGGCATGTCTCTTTCCCAAGATAATCAGCCTTCAATCCTTTCCTGGTGGTAGTAATCACTCAAGAAGCTTAGTATGGACCTGCTAAACCCTGTACCTATCATTCGCTCATGCTGGCTTCCTCCCATGTGCTCCTTAAGTTCTGAGTGTTTTCTGCATGAGCCCTCTGCTGCCTCTCACCTATTAGGGACCTGTCTTCACTCATGATACTGTTAAGTAACAGTTACTGGGCATGTTGTAAGAGTGCCAATGATAAAGAAAGGCTGCCTGAGGCTCATGTTTTGAATAGTTCAACTGTGGCAGCCATAACAGTCTATCTCACATGGCCAACTATGCTAGACTGAAAGCTCCTGGGTAGCCCTAATACTCAGCTGTGCCAGGAACTAGGTTATCATGAGACCCTACTGCATAGTCACCCACACCCAGTCCAGCTAACATCCAAACTAAATCCATTGGAAGCTCCTGTCATTCACCTTTGAACTCCCAGAGCTCTTTCCTTTTGGTCCCTCCATGTGTTTTTTAGGGTCCAACCTTTATCAACATTTTGACTGACGGTTCACAACATCAGGAAGATTGGCTTAAAGAATTGTACATTTTCAGCCTAAGTAATCCACTTCAGGGGTCTTGGGACTTTTTGAAGTTCGGTTCTGCATAACGTTTTAGCGCTAGGGAAGCACACAGTGGTTTCCAAATATGAAAAGGTAGAAAATTAAAAAGCAGCAGACAGTCACCTGAGTAATTCTGAGGTTTTCTGCTGGATCAAGATAGGAACAAAACCTGAAATTGCTATCATAACTTGCATGTCAGCCTCTCTTCACCTTTTTATTAATTGTGTTTTTTCCAGTAATGACTAAAAAGTAAACAAGAACAGGGCCTCATTTATCACTGTACAAAGTATATTGTTGTTTTTTTAGTGCTTTATATCTACAGCACATTTGGAGGTTCTCTGAGGTACATGTTGTCCTGCTTGCATCCAGCCAGCCAATAAGACAAACAAGCATTCTGTGTTATGCTAAACTGCTTATCTGGTAATATTGCACCTCCTGAACATTAAGCTGAACACAATTTACCAGTGTACAAACCTGCATACCCCCAAATAAGAAATATCTTTTTTGTGGAAGTAAAATTATATGAAGATTGGGACAAAATCTAAATGACTAGGATCATTCAACACAGGTCAGCATAATCCAAGTAAACGTCAAATCTAAAAATGCTCAGCAATACCTTATGTGATGTGATTCTCCAGATCCACCTTCTTCATATTAACACTTGCTTAATCCTCTTGGGAAAGGTCCCTGCAAATGGAATAAAAAAATGTTCACTTCTGCTCCAGCAAATTTTCAGAATACTTGTTTCTGCATCTGCCTCACCTATCAGCTTGTAGGGCTGTTGTAAGCATTTGGGTGGCCACCCGCACATAGTGAGAATGAACTAATGGTGCTTGAAAAGCAAAGACAGTTGCACAGGTACAGAAATATTGATACTGTCAACTGGCTACGAGGGAACCATCTGTCCAAGCGTGCAAGGCCCTGGGACCACTTTATTGTCACTCTCACTGTCAAAATATGAGTGTTCTTTCCAACTCCCCCACTATTGGACATCCATATACTACAAATATAACTTTAAATACAGGTAGTATTTGAAGGTACATTCAGGTACATTCCTTTGTCTCTCTCTGTAAATGTTTAACTACTGGCTCATAGCATAATATCCAGTTGACAAAAGCATGCACACATCCTGGTGTCTACATTTCCATTACCTTATAGTCACACAATATTTTATGAATGCTGTTTTAGAAGACATTTAAACATTTTGTATCACAGGAAAATCACTGTGCAGCATATTGAATATTTTCACTAAGATATGCGAAAATCCTCACAATTATCACAATATTTTAGTGTCTAATAATTAAAATGCAATTTAATGATACTATGAAGACATTGATATGCATAAGAGAAATACAAAAAATTAATTTCTAAAAATTCAGTGATACATTTCATACAGATTGGATATACAGAAAATATATTCCTGCGATATAAAATATAACAATGCATAGAAATATTTACACTGCATTTACCTTAGACAATGTAACTCTAATCTCTGCTGAAGTATGTAAGATTTTATCAAGATATGTCAAGTACATTTTTCATATTTGTATCAGCAATACAGCAAATCTAACCCAATATTCTAAACACATCAGAATGTATACAAAATCTCAACAATTCTGCCTGATAGATATACCTGTAAGTTGTTTGTTTAGATGTGTGATAGCATATTCCCTTTTCAACATTTTTAGTGGAAAGCAAGTAAACTCAGCAATCTAGAGGTGAAAAGAAATGTGACAGTGCTTATCAGTTCATGAATGTGTGGAAAAGCTGGCACTCTCTGGCTTTGTTATTATTAAACTCAGTGTTTCTGTAGAGAGCCACTTAGCCACCCATGCAACAAAGTGCTTTAGCATATTATAACATTTTAGCACCAACTAACCCTATTCCTGCTCGCCAAAACACTGAGTCAGTTTTAACAGTTAAAATTGGTTTTGCTATCAGTTACTCAAGAGAGTTAGATTTATATTTTAATTTTTTTTAAAAAAGAATAAAAATCATATTTCAGTCCACAGTGAGTGCTACACTGAAAAAAATAGGGTTTGTTTGATGCACATTTCTAACTTTTACCAATGTAGATGATAATGTTTTAATCTTATTTCCACCAAAACTTAATAAGCAGCACACTTCAAACTCCAAGGAAAATCTTGTATTCCCTAAAGTGCAAGTTATAGAAGTGCTTCATAGCCCTAACAATAGCCTTCTGGCATTAAAAACCAAAGCCTCAAATGACATCCACTGGCTATTTGTTAATTATGTTTTTGAATTGCTTACAGCTACACTGGAGGATATATTCCAGGCTCTGATTTCTATTAATAGACGCCAGCTTTGGAAAGCATAACAAACCTTCTGCCGTATCCAGCAAGTCTCCTTTTTTTAGATCATCTGCTCTCAATAAAATACAACTAACTGCTGCTCTCTCATAATATACATGGAATATCCATGCCAATGCAGAATGTGTAGTTCTCTAAGTTTTTTGAAATCGTTTATGGGAACTCAAAAAATGCAGAACACTAAATAATTTGAGACATGACAACATGCTTAATGCTTTCATAGACTTCAGTGTTCTCTAATCCTTCAGGAATAGATTAGGTTCAGTTCAAAGGGATGTTTATCATAGCTATCTAAACGGCTGGAGATTAGACTAGACTGTACATAACATAAAGTGAGCTTTCTTACTAGGCATCTATTAATTTCTCTTTTGATCGCTCGAAAACAATTCAAGTGCAATCAGAGTTGGAGCCAAACCTGGAACTGTGGAGCTATAACATTTACACAATGTTTTGATAACAACTATTGAATTTCAGAAAGTTCTGACAACAGCTCAGGTCTGCTTTTGTTTTACGTCTCCAGCTTTACTGAACTGACCGACTCAAAAGAAAGGCTATAGGTATTTAATTTTTCTCCGCACTTTTAGGACCACTAAGAATGTAACAGTTAGTCCATGTCACAGGAGCTCAAATAGTGTGTCCCATCATCACTGTTAAGTCCCCATTTCTTTCTGCACCCAGGAGGGGGTAGAGAGATGATGAAGCACTTAATTCCCCATGAGTGTTTCCAATAGAAAACGTAAGATATATCTGGAAAAGTAAGAAGGTGTAAATGAAAGCAACAATGATCCTGAAAGTGCTGTGGAGTGATCTCCTCAGGAGATGGGATATTGCTATGATAAAACCAGGTATTTAAAAAATTACAGTAATTATTAATAAACTATTATAAGTATGATGTAAGTAATACTATTAAATTAATTGCTCTTTTTGCGTAACCAGGAGATAGCCTCTTAAGAAGTCTTATCCTGTTTTTCCAAAAATGTCCTTGAAAAGTATATACTCACTGCAGACACAAACATTTACATGTTGCAACTCGTGGTACAGATAAAAAAAATTCCATAAAAATATATTACGTATGTATTGACAAGTTGGATAAGAACGCAAAGACCGATCCAGGAACATGTATCTGCTACTTTTGGCACAGAGTAAGCCTGACATTACACCTGCCCTGGCTAGGTGAAAGATTGTCCGGATGTGAAAAGGCCCAATAAACACTAACAATGAAGCTTTCATGTGAGGAGCTAGAGATCTATCTGGTGTGAGGGTAGGGCAGATAGAAACGTCTGCTCAAATAAGCTCTTCAAGGGCAGAGCACTGAAGCTAGTTAAACATCAGAAGACAAAGAGTTGGTGGGAAGTCTACCATTGCAGGTTTTATTAGCAGATTAGACAAACGTATGTCATGGATGTCATTGGTGCAGCTGATTAGTCTTACTCCAGAGCAACAATTACACACCTTCTCAAAATCTATTTTCCTTCCTTCCCACCCTGCCCATTATTGTTCTCATTATCTTAGTCCATTGCATTTTTTTCTTGGTCAAATTTGCCTCTCTGGGTCATCTTCAGCCATTGGAACTCGGGGCTGTAATAACTCTACTGCTTTCTTTCAAGAGAGGAAAAGAATCAAGAAGAAAACAGGACACACTAAATCCAGAGGCAAAGGTTTTATTCTCTGTTCGTAGAATCCCGTGTAAAACAGCTCTCTTCTCAGAAATCAGGTGATAAAAACCTTCCCTATCCTATCCTTGCCTGACAACCTCTGTAATCCTGAGTCTTGATGCAAGCACCAACATATCTCTTAGGTTTGTGTGCCAGCTACTTAATTTTACAAACTTTAAGAACTTAGCTGACCTATCTGCTCTCCATAGCTAGTAGAAGGATTTAGGACCCTCTGGGAGTGGTAATTCATAGAATCATAGAATGGTTTGGGTTGGAAGGAACCTCAAAGGTCATCTAGTTCCAACCCCCCTGCCATGGCAGGGACACCTCCCACTAGATCAGGTTGCTCAAAGCCCCATCCAACCTGGCCTTGAACACTGCCAGGGAGGGAGCAGCCACAGCTTCCCTGGGCAACCTCTTTCAGTGTCTCACCACCTTCACAGGAAAGAATTTCTTCCTAATATCTAACCTAAATATTGTCGCTTTCAGTTTAAAACCATCACCCCTCATCCTCTCATTACTTGCCCTTGGAAAAAGTCCCTCTCCAGCTTTCTTGTAGGCCCTCTTCAAGTACTGGAAGGTGCTATCAGGTCTCCCCAGAGCCTTCTCCAGACTGAACAACCCCAACTCTCTCAGCCTGTCTTCATACGAGAGGTGCTCCAGCCCTCTGATGATCTTTATGTCTCTGCTCTGGACTCGCTCCAACAATTAGACCTTGGCTAGGCCAATTGCCTTCTAGAAGTGCTCTCCCCCCAATTTCAGGCCAGCTGGGAAGACAAGGCACCTCAGCTGAATGGATTAACTCATTTCATGCGAATGAAGGCTTCTGTACAGCAAAATAAACTAATTTCCTCAGAGAATGGCATTGCAAAACTAATGGGCTCTTCAAGTTAACCTTTATCTTGAATGGTTAATCCAGCATTTTGTATATCAAGGGTAGGGAAGTTCCTCGTATTCCCATATGAAGAGGAGGAGAAAGTGCTTTGGCATGGTCAGGTTGTAGGATGTTGGCACTGGGAGGCAGTTCAGATGGGAGCTCTGGAAGAGGCTGGTTTGTTGATTTCTTTGGACAACTCCCACTTGGACTAGCCCTGCCATGCAGATAACCCACAAGGAGAAATGAGGAATAAAAGCAGTAAATATATACACAGAGAATGGCTCTTTGCCTGCTAAAAGTCATGTTTATGCTGGTGGCTTTTTAAGTCTGGTGGTGGGGAGCAAAAGACCTGGCTCTTTACTGACTGTGGGGAGAGAGAGAGAGGAAGCAAAGAAGAAAAGGTACAGCCTTATCCCAGCAGCAAAAGAGTGGGGAGAGGGATGGGAAAGAATTTCCCCTGCATCTTTTCCAAGTCAGAACACCACCAAGGAAGCATCTGATTTAGTTCTCTGAAAGTCATTTGCACCCTGAAATCTTTGCCTATAATTTGGCATACAAGGTAGTAACACCTCTATTTACCACGCATGAAAAAACAAAGTACAGCTTTTCTTTTGTGAAATTAGTAAGATAACAAATGATTGAGACCCAATTAGTCACACAGATTATAATGTTTTGGGCAAATACATCTGTATACATCTCTAACTTTCTAATACTGTACTGCCTAAATCATAGTAATTGTTGTAACTAATGCACACTTACCAAAAGAATCCATACTTTCCTGAATTGCAGATAAATAACTGGGTTTTTCCAGTTTGCATTTCCAGCAAAGTTTTAATGCAAAAGAGCTGATGTTTTATGTTCGTTATTTATCCATAGTATCTATGAATTATTGGTACACATTTTGGTTAGTGTATTGTTCTGATGAACCTCTACAGCTACATCTGAAAAATCACTGTTTTCAAAAAATTCTAGTTCATATTTACAAACTAAATCTTAGGAAAATAAAGCTGGCATAAAGATATCAATGTACAGACCCACTAACCAGACTCAGAACAAGGCAAAATGGCATCTACTACAAAACCAGTCTCCAAACCTGGCAAGAATTTGAATAATAATTCCAGTAATAGTATTTCACAGGGAGGGGAGGACTAAAATAAACAGGTTGATAATAAATTTTTACTTTGTGGTTTTTGTTTGTTGTGGGGGTTTTTTAAATAATAAATTAGCCAAGGATTCCAGCAGTATTCAATTTTTTGTCAATTAGATTAAAAAAAGCAGCACAACACAGATGTAAGTTAAAACTGAAACAGTATCACTACAGAATAATGGAAAAATTAGCCAGCAGAATCTGTATTTTATCTCAGTACTGTGTTTTTCCCAGTATCTGCAGAATGACTCCACTGGTAAAAAACAGTTCTGAAATTTGACCCATATCCAAGTCAGAAAGCAGGTGAAGAATTCAAGAGTGCCTTGAATTTTGTGTGTGAAATGTTTAATGTTTGGTATGACATTAGCCAGATTAAAAACATGAATTTTGGTACATCTGGATAGTACCAAAAGAGGGACAGCAACAGCTGTAAAAATTTAAAACGTATTATGTACTATAACTTTCTGTCCTGAATTTCTAAACCTTCTGCCTTTGGCCCTGACCTTTCCTTCCTGTGCATACTGGATAAACAAAAACCAAAATTTGTACTGCAGAACTCTCACAGAATCCTATTTGAATTTATAAGTCAGTTACCTTGAAGGAATTTTCGTTCATTCACCAAAAGAATATTATTTATCAAAAGAGTAATTTTTTCCCAGAAATGCTAGGACTACATTATGCAAAGTATTAATAGCTAACACAGCAGTTTTAATGTAAAGGTTTCTAATTTCATTGTCCTCAGTGGTAAAATCATTAAATTATTTAATGTTTTAAAGTCCCTCTGATTTCTTTAAGAAAAGTCATCCCTTTCTTTGGGAACAAATTGATATATTGGGGTTTTCTAGTTGAAAAAAAAAAAAAAAGAAGAAAAATCATCAGAAATCTGGTTGAAAATAATACGTGAATGCATGCAAAATGATCAGATTATGAAATCAAAGCTGCAGTTTTCACAGAGCACTGGTAATTACAAGTTTTCAGGTAATCTTATTAGGGAAGGCCTTTCTAGTGTCTTCTATCTATTTAATAATGCCTACACTTTAGTAAAAAGATACCATGGTGATGTTTCATACATTTACAAGACCATTTATTTGTGTATAGTTGCCAAATGCCTGAGATGTCTACACTTCATCAACCTATTGACAGGGAATCAAGGAATGAATGGAGTGATAAGCACGCCCTTCTGAAATCTCATATTCAGCATTTACCTATTTGTTTTGGTAAAACGAGAAAACATTTGCTTTCCTGTTGGAATTTGAAAGTTAGTACATTAATATTTTACCTAAATAGAAATAATTGTCAAATTAGCACAGTACTGGTGGCATCCATGTTCTAACAGAAACAGAAATTTGGAAAAAAAAAAAAAAAAAGTAAAAAAAAAAAGTTGGTTTATGTGGGTCTAATATTTCTGAAGTGCATATTTCCCTTCACACAAAATGTGTGCTGTGCATTATTTCCTGTAATAGACGTAATTAAATCTTAAAATTTACTAAGGGTTTCCTCCAAATAATATGCAGAATATTTCCTTATATTTAATACAAGAACAAGCTACAATGCCTAAGGATGGACAGTTCTGTTGTACATGACAGTATATGTCACCTGAAGAGTAGGAGTTGTAGGGTCAAATAGAAATACCCTGTATGAATCTTTTTATGGAGTTCACTGTCTGTGGCTCACAACTAGGCTTGGTTACTGCAAAAATAAATCCAGGGAAATTCAGTGTAAGTTTCATTACTTAATTCTACTTCCAGTTTCTATTAAATACACTTCTGCACAAAAAAAAAGAGCAACTATATAAATAATCTCAGTGAAAACATTCAAACATGTCCAATGACAGGTGAAATATTTCAATCCAGAACTCTAAATCTCCTTCTTAGCTTCCTTTATTTTTTAACCTTTTTTTCCATATGCCAAACTGCAAAATGGTGTTTAATGAGGGATTTCTTTTAGCAATCTACCTCTGTTTGGCATGGCTCATAAACAAACTGCTTGACCTTAGTGGACCTGGACAAGTTTAATGTTATATACACTTTTCAGTGCCTTGCTGAATAGCAAAAGAGATAAACACATGCTTACATAATTTGCTAAAATGGGTGTCTAGCTATGCACATAATAAAGCTATTCGATTGAACAGCTATGTTATACATCCATTTATTTCAATATGGCAGTTTTTAAAATCCAGTGGCAGTTTTAAATCAGGCAGTTTTTAAAATCCAGTGGCCTAGAGGAGTACTGAAAACTATAATCTGAGATCTCATACCTTTCAGCCTGAGAAACACAAGCTGTACTACAGAACAAAGGCCAAGAAGAAAGACAGGAGCAAAACAAGATAAGAAATATAAAGCAAAATACTAGCAATAGCTCTAGGAGAAACAATCAGATGGAGATGCAAAATTTTACTTGTAAAAGAGACAAGACAGTGACAGAATGGAGGCAAATTCTGTTCGGAGGCGTGCCTTTGCTATGAGAGGCAGCTGGACACAGAAAGAACAACCTTGTGAGGTTTGTCACTATGCGGTCAACCAGGAGGACAAAAGTAATGAAGAATAAGTTATTTCCATTAAAAACCAAAAATATTATTTTAATAGGTAATACCATACAGAGCTAGGAGGAAAAACTACTGCTTTTTGACAAAGAAATAACAAGGAATACTGAGGAATGTAAAAAACCAAATTTAGATATTTTTACATTCTAGTTGAGGAGGATAACCAGATCTCACAATTAGAGGATGTGCAGAGACAGCTGCAGGAAAGTATTCCTACTGCATTTCCTTCCAGCCCATTCTGAAAGACTAAGGAGTGCCTATGATATCAATTCCCTTTGACATAAATGGGTGATGACAATAGACTGCAATGTGTGGGAGTGATGCTTGCCATATGTTTCTTGACACAGTTGAAGTAGCTATTTTTGAAACTGGATAAAACAAATTTTACAGTATGGCATGTGGGATAGAAATAAGCTATAGTTACAGCAGAAGTTCTCCCTCTTGGTCTAAGTGAACTGTTTACAGGATGTTTTGAAAATATAAACCGGCTAACCGATCAAAGCAGGAGCAAGTTGGTGTCTGTTTTCCTGGAGTTTTACGTACCTTTCATCAAAGAGGAAGAAAATCAAAGAGCAGATTCTCATTTAAACTAGAATTTGCGCCACCAGTTTAGTTCTCCAGTATTTATAAAGCTACCTGATGACCACTTTTGCCATCAGCTGGTTCTGAATAGGTTTTCCTAAGAGTAAAAGCACTATGTAAAGTGAAATAATGCAAACATCATCTGGAAACCTAGACTCTTAACAGTGACCAGTGCCGGCAGTGAGCATGAGGAAATTCAGAGTAGCAATTAATACACTGATCTGGGGAGAAATTCTTTCTAATCCTTGTTAGAGTTCACTTGTACTTTGACAGAAACAGATTTAAGAATTTTCTTCTACCTTTCTTCCCAGAAAGAAGAGAATGGAGAATACTGAATATTATTATAACAAGTTACTGTCTTTTAATCCAATTTAAACTGCTGCTGCACCATGATAGGGGTTTTCATTAAGCTACGTTAACATAATTTAGATTTTTTTTCTTTTAATCATTCATGTTTATTCAGAAATACCATGTACATGCTATCATTTCCAGTGAATTTTCATCAACACTAAACTTCCTTAGCTCTCCCAGGGGCCATTCATTCAGGTCATTCTGAACTTATGCTAGGAAAAAAGTTCAAAAATATTTTTAAGTATAAGAGGAAAAATGTTTGTATTTTATTCCATATAAAGACATGTGACTACATCTTTTAAAAACTTTGGTGCAATAATTTTCAGAGGTTAGTGATAAACTCTTTGAAAGGATGCAGGTGAGTCACTATCTAAGTATTTAAAGACTTCAAGAGCACATACAAAAATACCCCAAGAAAAAGAACACTGGACCACAATATTTAGCATTGTTCACAAATACAGTATATTATACAGCAACTTATCCCACCAACAAATCTTTAAAAGCTAGCCAAAGGACCTACAACTAATATCTGCAACTCAATCTGTAGCTCAAAGTTCTGAGACTGAAAGCAAGGGAAAAACAAGTGTCTTACTACAAACTTGTGTTTTCAGCTCCCACTGCTTATAAGATTATAATGGATTTGACTGCCTTTGGTATTAGTAATTTCCCCAATGAACCTGTGGGTGGAAGAAAAATGTGGAAATGAAAACTGAGAGGGTATTGTATGTTCAAAATAACCACCTCCACTCACACACAATAGATTTGATTCAAACTGTCATCTTTCCATGCCTCAGTTTTCCCATTTGTAAAATGGTTCAAGTCAGAATATGCTCTTTTATCACTATTAAACTTCTTCTCCCACCTTAGTTCCTTTGTGTTCCCACATTCATTTCCTCTTCCTAAGATGGAAGGACAGAAATCACTATTAAAACCGCTTATGAGCAAGCTCATTTGATTCCCTCCCAGTGGCTGTGCTCCTAGGTGCTAGGACTCCAAAGGCTGAACACATGCTGGAACATGAGTTCCCAACACAGCCATCCTCAGCGATGTAGTAAAGGACTATCTTTGCTGACCAATTACCCAGGAACTTAACCTCTGATGCCTACCAAACATCATCAGCATCACAACTATATACTATACCTACTCAAGTATTTGAATATGAATTAATGTTCAGTGAGTAGGAGAGGATATTGATGACATACAATAGAAGTAGTGTAATCTTCCTTTCCCATAATCTTAACTTCATGAACATGTAAACCCCTAAACTCATAAAACAACATGAAAAAATGCAGGATGATTGCAAAATAATATTTTCTGCTGCTGGCACATGGGAGACGCTTAGTTTGTCATATCAGAGAAGAGTATAAAGATTTCCATTGAAACAACTAGACTTCTCTCTTCAGTCTGAACTACTCAGTCTTAAGGTTATTTTACTCTTTGTCAAATACTTTCATGGCACCTACCAGCGAGAGCCTGGAGCAAAATTCTGCTTAGATTTCTAACCATCTTAAATGGCATCCTAGAAGTAATTAGTATCCATGTTCCTGGCACAAATTCGGTAGTAGAAAGGAATGAAAAATTCTTGCATTGCAGGAACACGTAGCACACATGAATCTCTTTGGCAGTGCCTACTCAGGTTCTCGCTCTTGTTAAAATGCATGTTAGAACTTCTGTTGAGTGGTAGATCTCAAATCTAACTCAATTTGACTTAACTTCTATAAGGTAGGCATACAAGACTTGGCAAGTTTAAGCTGCGGGAGTGCTACATATAAGAAGTTTACTGTTTTCACATGAATATAACGCGAAGAAAGTATCATTGAGATATGACTAGGATCAAGTAACATCAGGCAGTAACAATGAAAAGCTCCTTAAGAAACACTCAAGCTTGCAGTTACACTCTGCAGGCAAACAACGAGAGTTTGGAACATGAGAGGTAGTAAAATTGAATATATATGCTCACATACCTTGTTTCCTACACTTTTTTTTAAACTTCTGTCAGTTCACCAACCAGTTGCTAAACAGTAAATACAAAGACTGCTGGGATATTTCTTGGAAATGTTTGACGGTTTCCCACAAGAAAAACTCAGAAAAAAAAAATAATCTAAACCAATAAATTATAATGAGTCAGAAAAAAAACCTAAGAGTTTTCCAAACACTGAGTGAAGTAGGCAGGGTGAAAAAAAACAACCAAAAGGATGACTGCTGCATAAATGATTAGTAACATCTACTCAACTTTGATAATGAGGGTTTATAGAACATACAGAAAAAAACCTCTGAAAAATATTTTAATGGACTGACTGTCACAATACAAGGAGAATTAAAAGAAGAGGACTGAAAATTAATTGTATAAATAGAATGTGGTTAGCTGGCTTGAACTTCTGGAAATATAGACATCTTGTCCGCGGGCACTGGTGGGCTGCTGGCCAACCCACTTCCTAGGGCTTCTTTTTACAGTGGATGTCTACATTTCAGAATATAATGAATGGGACATAAAGATATGGAAATTATTTTACCTTCAAGAAACATGTTTAAGTAACCAAACAAAAAACCCACCACTTTGAAAAGGAAAAATGAGAACCAGAAATCACTCAGATGGTACACCCCTGAAGGGTAAAGAAGTTCCTCATCCCTGTATTCTGGCTATCTCATGTCTATATACGGAGAGCTATCTCCAGAAGTTTGAGACAATTTCTTGCACCTAGCTTTAGAGAGCAAACAGATGAACTGAAGAAGGAACTCAATCATGTAAAACAGACTTGGTTCACACAGAGGTGTCAGGAAGGAAGTATCAGAAAAGGTTCTTAGCTCACAGAGAAATGAAATAGGAGGATCTCTGGTGAGAGACTGTGTGAGCTCTGTCCTGAGCTATTTGGCTGCAATCTGCACGCAAGGTGTGAAATCAAAATTAGTACTTTGAGGTCTGGACTGAACAGCTACTGAGCATTCAAGCTGTCCACTTTACATTCCAGCTGCGCCTCAGTGAGACCCTGCAGTGCTGTCTACTATAAAATTCCTTACAGACTGAGGCACATAGATATAATTAAAACTAGAAACATATCCAAAAATAAATTCATGAAGAGTATCATTTTGCTCTGAAGATACACTGCACTGCACAAAAAGCCTGTTTTTTTGTTTGCTTACTTATTTACATTGCCAGAATTGTTGCAATATATGAATCTATATTCTCAAGTTATCTCTTGATGTAACTGCCTATAACTGCAGCAGTTTAAGATAACAACTCCATCTCCCCTTTGAATTTCTTCCTAATGCATGTACATACTCACTGCAATTTTCAAATGCTGGGCAAAAAAAAAAAAGAATGAGTCATTCATTAAGTGCTTTAAATGATATGTGATAAATAAAGTCCATAATTATAAGGTCTTCACATTTAATCTCACTTTGTCACATGTAGACCTTGGTTTCTAGAGCTTGTGGGGCTTCAGTGGTCTTGACTGGACTGATACAGGCACAGCATGAAAAGCAGTCTCTTGGACACTAAGACAACTGGAACTTTAAAGGTAAACCAGCACCCTACAACTAGACATGGAAACTCACAAATGCAGGGCAGGGAGTAGGTGCTGAATATCCTTCCTCCAGTGACCAAAAAAGCACAGCATTTTGCAAAAATTTCCATTTCTGGTTGGACATGAGATATACCCTTCCACCTCACTCCTAAGTAAATATGTTGCTAACAGAGTATTAGAAATCCTTTTAGAAGTCCTTTGAAGAAGCTATCCAAAAGCTACCTTGCATGTCAGTCTTCAAACCGAGAATATTAGAAATACTCAAATATTAGAAATAACTAGAGTCATTACAGAGGTACTCTGGTTACCACTAGGTCAATAAAAACAAGACAGGGTTGTATCAGGGCAGTGGAATATTGAAGACATACATGGATACATCAAAAGCACAGTCAGAATAAAGAAAGCCCCTGAAACATTGTTCTACCACCACACTGAGCTGCCAGCAAACAGGTTTCATTTCTGAGTGTCTTAATCATAGGATTTATCTGGCAGTCTTTCAGAAATGTTGCTGCAATTACCTTTTTTCTTGGATTAGTATAATACAAATACAGGTAAGTTGTCACATGACAATACAGTATTTGTTAGGACTTCATCCAGACTTCTGGGAAAACAAAGACAGTATTACTTAAACAGTGATTTGGATGAACACCTGTAATAATTATAAAGGGCACAATAAGCAGCTCAGTAGTGGAATACAAATATTAATTGTGCCTGTATTTGTTATGGAACAGGAAGGAAAACAGAAGGAAGGAAAGAATACAAAAGAAGAAAAGAGGGAAAAGAAGGAAAGAAGAATCAGGCCATGTGCTGACTGGGAAAACGTGACACAGGATCATGATGCAGAAACGACATTTTTAGATGCTAACAATGACTGCATCGAGAAGCAACTAGGTGGGTGGTACGCAAGATAGGAAATAACCCTCATCATGGTTCAAGCAGTGCACACAAAGGACCTGTTCCAAAATTTTAGCATTGAAGAACTGCATTGCAACAGTGACTATAGCTTGCTCTGCAGAAACAAAAAGTATGTAAACCCCCCAAATCCACCAGACCTATGCTCAACAGGAAAAAAAATACTAAAACAGGAAGCTGGTCAAGGACAAAGCTGGAGAGGAGACTGCTGACTGCTGAAAAACCATTTCGGAGAGACAGAGCAAATTTATACCACCAATCAAGAATGACTTGAGAAAGGTTGAGAGGAAGCTGGCTCAACTAAACAGCAGGAATAAAGCATGCTACTAGAAGAAAGAAGTAATTCTTTGGAAAGCTGAAGTTGTGTCCAAATATATAAGATCAGATGCATGAGACGACTGCCTGAATAGAATATGCAGAAAAGATTAAAAAATGAGTAAGAAATAACATATCTGGAACTGCAAGCCTGTCAAGAGTCTAAAGCCAATGGATGATGAAGATATAAAATGAGCATTGAGGGGAGACAAGGCCCTATCAGGAAGGCAAAATGAGTTCTTGTCATCCGCCTGCTCTGTGGAAGAGGCAGGGTACGTTTCTCTGCTGGAGCCCTTCTTTGCAAGGCATGAATAGGAAGGATCTGCATCCTTTTAGTGGTCAGTTGGCAGTGTAAGGTTAATGGTTGGACTTGAAGATCTTAGAGGTCTCTGCCAATCAAGGCTACTCTGTGGTTCCATGATTCTAACACTATCAAGGCAACAGGTCCAAACGGCATTGGGCCCTAAGCTTTAGAGGAACTCAAGGACTAAACCACCAAATTATTAAATCTGATGCACAACATCTTAAAACCAGCTTTGTGCCCAAAGACATGAACTTTGGAAATGAGGTTTTTATTTTTAATAATTTGAGGGGAGATCTGTGGATCTGCAGGCTTGTATGTCTGATGTCCGTCATCAGACAAATCATGAGAAACTATCACAAAGCACAGAACACGACTGCACTAATGTTTTAAGTAGTAGTATGTCAGAAACCATTTAATTACAAGCTTAAAGTGAATATTCTTCTTTTTCTTTTTTTTTTTTTTTCCCCACCTTCAAAGTGTATTGTTTAGTACCAATGGCATTTTACTTGGCAATTAATGGGAGTTTGTGTGCCTTTATTCTCCTTTACTGTTACAGATTCTCTCATTCTTCTCACAGGGTATGTGAAGTCCCAGGACCTTTATGAAGACTTGGTCTATATTCCTCTTACTCTTGTCAGCTTCCCATACAGTAGTATTTCTTTACTTCCTTGATGCTTTTGGTTCTGAGAGGCCTGCACTTTCCTCATCCATCTTCTCATTATTCTTGAGTCCTCTATTTCATTGTCTTTCATGGGGACGGTGGCAGCATCCTCAATTCTTGGTATTCTTCAAAGTCAGTATTTAGCATTCATTATCTTACATTGCATTAGGTGGATGCACATCATAAAATTTACTTGCTATGAAGGCTACACTTTGCCTTTTTTCTTTCATTTCCATAAGGTTCTCCTTCGTGTGGAATCGTGTGCCCCTATTGTCCTTACACTAGGATGATTTACTCTTCTCTCTTAGGGCTCTTATGCGCCCCATTTTCTTCCCATTGGCATAGTTTTCTCACCCAGTTACCTCTTCCTTCTTCTAAGCACTCTTCTTGAAGCCTGAAGTGCAAAGGCTCCATCTGCCACCTGTTTTGCTCAGACCTCCCTCAGTATAAGTGAGGCCAACCTGATCACTGATTCTGAGGATGCAGAATGGAGGGACAAATTAAATGTTTGAACATTACAACAATATAAAAGAAGATGAAAGGGGAACTGACATCAGGTTGTGGGCCCCGCAGATGCAGCCAATACATATCTAGCTGTGCATATAGAATGTCGTTTGATTTAAAATAGCTAAATATTGTAACACAATCCCGTCATCACCAACTCTATTGTGAACGTGGGATTACACAAACTGCTTCTCTCTTCTTTCCTCGTGTTATGTATTTATACAAGAAACTGAGAGAAATGGCTCCCAAACACCTCACCATATGACATTCTATGCAGGTGTTGGTCATGCAGTGTTTACATCTGCTCACACAAAATGTACAGTGGAGGATTTTCTCTGCACATCACCTCCTGTTCTAGTGCTGTTTGCTTTCAATTCTGAACCAAAATCCTTTATTCTGACTTGTTCTCATTATCATCCAATGTTTTTCATTGCTGCCTGACAAAAGTAAAGATTTCACTATGGTTTAATCTTTCATTTTCCAGTTCACTCACAGATGTTTTCTCATTCTTTACACCCCAAAAATTTGCTGAATCCTGTATTTTTCAATTTGTTACTCTTGGGAGTTTTGGAGTCCATCAAGGAATTTCTCAAACAATTTTGAAGTATGTGATTTTTGTTCTTTTTCTAGAACAGGGTTTGAACCGGGAAGGATCGGTGTACCCATCTTTTAAATCTACTGCAGTGTCCTCAGCAATTTTACACATGTGCACATTCCTAAAATGGAAATACTTCTTCCTCTGAGTAATTGTTAAGAAAGCTTTGTTTTATAACTCCAGTACTATTCTGTTGGATTATGTCACCAAGTTTGTTGTTAATTTAAATAAAACAGTAAAGATGTGGTGAGCTAGAAAACGGATGTTGGCACTCAGAACTTGATAGAGGGGAAAAATATACAAAACTGCATATCATTATGAAAAGAGATTTGGAACCAAGAAGTACCAACCAAACTGTTTTTGAAACAAAGGGGTGTCATTGCCTGATTAATTTATGTGAATGTTTGCTTGATGATTGTTAGCAACTAAATAAGGTAAAGTCGTTCTGGCAACTGTTGCCCAACTCTCCTGCTATTCTGTGAGCCGCTACCTTCAAGTATAAAGACAAGAAAAACAGTTAATGGTAAAACGTTGGTAAATCCTTTTCTAAGTTCTTACTATGGACGCAGCAGGATTTTGCTTACATCTGATGTCTCTTTTTCACAGCCTCAGAGCCATACTCCCACGCCCTAATGGATTACCCAGACCTTTATGCTCCACTAACAGAGGGGAGGCAGAAAAATTGTCTTTTTTAAATTAAAGAACTAAGCACGTACAGCTTTGGAGAAATAATACGGTTTAAGAGAACAGGGGCAAAGAGTTGCAGTACAGGGCGCGGGAAAAGACTGATCACTGACACTAGATGTATTATGCGAGGATTTATTACCGCACGCCGGGAAGAGATCTCGGAGGCTGGAAGGAGAAAGCAGCACTCCAGCGACCACGTCCCCGTTTATTCCTCCGCCAGGGCACGCGTGGGCAGGCAGGACTGTGCACCCCCGGCCCGCACCGGCCCGCGGTTACCCGCAGGCACACAGCCCATCTTTGCCGCGGCTCCTCCGAGCCCTCGCACCCGGACCCCTCGCGTCCGGAGGAGGTGGAGGAGCAGCTAGAGGGCGTGCGGCAAAGGCCAAGGCGGCTCGAAGGGGGACTGCGGCTTTCACAGGGCTGCGAGTAGGCGAGGGGGCGGCGGGCGGGACAGAGCGAGCATCAGCGGCGGGGGCCCCCGCGCTTCCCCAGGGCTTCCCGGGCCTCGGAGCCCGGCGACCGCCTAGCTCCATCCCGCCCACAGCCCCGCGCCTGCGAAGCGCTTCGGGCAGCAACCGGAGGCGAGGAGGAGGGCGGGCAGCCACCTCGTCCGCCATGTGCAGCGGCCCGCTCCTCCCGCCGCCACGCCGCGAGCGGCCGGGGGAGGCCGGGGGTGCCCCGGGTGCGTGCGGGGGAACGAGCGGGTCTGGGGGCGCGCAAGCGCCCTCGCATCCCGCGGGGTCGCCGCCCCCCCCCCAGCCGCAGGCGCTCCTCTCGCGAGATGTGGTGGCGGCCGCCGGGCTAACAGGCTTTGACAGGCGGGCGTGCGCCAGGCTGCCGCGGGTCCCCGCCGCGGGCCGGGCGCTGCACACCCCGCTCCACCCCGCCCTCGCCTTCCTGGGGCGCCGCGGGGCGGATGCGGCAGCGGCCATAGTTTTGGTGCGGGAGGAGCCGCCGCCGCCCTTCCCGCCAGCGCCGCCGGAGGGCCGAGGAGCCGCTCCCGCCGCAGCAGCCGGCAGCGGGCGGGGCCTGGGGAGCAGGCGGTGCCGCGGCCCCCCGCATCTCCTCTCCGCCCGGGCGGGGAAGCGAGCGGGCGCGGCGAGGGGGGCGCTGGCCGGTTGGCGTCCAAGCTCCTGCCCCCGCCGAACGGGGATCAGGTGGAGTTGCCTGGAGGGCGAGGGTGGGGGGCAGGCGGAGGGCACCGAGGGCCGCTTCCTTCCCGGCGGCGCCGCCGCACGCCGGCCGCGGGCCGCTCCCTCCCCTCGGAGCCCCCGTGGGCTCGCCCGGCGCGGCCGCTCCTCCTCGCGTGGCGCTGTCAGAGCGGCGGGCGGCGCCTCCGCGTAGCGGGCGCGCTCGGGGGAAGGCGAGCGGAGCCAGGAAGGCGGCGGGGGCGGAGGGAAACAGCGGCCGGTGCGGGGCGAGAGGGCTGCGGCGGGGGCCGGCTCCCGAGTGCCGCTGAGGGGGCGCGGTGGGGGGTGGGGGGAGGCGGCGGCCGCACCGGCGGCATCATCACCTGGCGCTGCGGCGGGGGCGGGGCGGGGCGCGCGGCGCCTGTCGTTGTCTGCGGCGCGCTGCGGCCGTTGGCGCCGGTTGGCGGCTTAAAGCAGCGGAGCCGCCGCCGCCGCGAGGGGCGTGCAGCGATCCTTCGGCGCGGGGCGGGCATGGAGGGCAAGCAGCAGCTGCCGCCGCCGCCCGGACCCGCCGGGCCGGCGGGCGAAGAGCGGCGCTCGGAGGAAGGCAAGGATGCGGCGGGCGGCAGCGCGCTGGACAGACCGCTGGGTCCCACGCCGAGCCAGAGCCGCTTCCAGGTGGACCTGGTGGCTGAAGGCGCCGGCCGCCCGCCCGAGGAGCCCCGCAAGGGGAGCGGGGACGGCGGCGCGGCGGGGAAGGGCAGCGAGGAAGCCAAGGGCAGGTTTCGGGTGAACTTCGTCGACCCGTCGGCCGGCGACGAGAGCCCCGGCGAGCCGGGGGGCGGCAGCTCGGAGGGCGGCAATGTCAGCTTCCAGAACGGCGGCGACACGGTGCTGAGCGAGGGCAGCCTGCACTCCGGCGGGCACCACCACTACTACTACGACACGCACACCAACACCTACTACCTGCGCACCTTCGGCCACAACACCATGGACGCCGTGCCGCGCATCGACCACTACCGCCACACGGTTGCCGACCTGGGCGAGAAGCTCCTCCGGCCCAGCCTGGCCGAGCTGCACGATGAGCTGGACAAGGTGAGCGGCCGCTTCCTGCCCCCTGTCCCCCCCCAGCCCCCGGCAGCCTCCGCGGGGTGCCCGAGGCTCGGGTCGCGGGGCGGTGGCGGTGGGACGGGAGAGCGGAGCTGGCGGAACCTCGGGGAGGCGCAGGCGGTGCGAATGCATCGGGGCGCTGCCCTCTTTCTGGGTGTTTTCGTGGTGGGGTTTTTCTGCGTGTTTGGGTTTTGTGTGTCTTTCCCACCGTTGTGTTCCGGAGTTGTTCCCCGTTGTGAGAGCGCGGTCCGGCCGTTGGGCTGCGGGGTCGATAGCGGGGACACAGCGCTTCTGGCCCGTGTCGCATCCAACAGACAGGGAACCGGGGTATGCGGGAGGTGTTAGTCGGGGAAGGGGGGTGGAAATGTTTGGACGAGGTGCTAAAAAAGAGAAAAGGGAGGAGGATGCTCGGTGAGGAGATGTGTTCTGTTTCCCAGCCAGCTGGAAGAGGCATGCCGCTCCCCGAGCAGGCAGCGCAGGACCCAGCCGCCGTGGGGCGTGATGCTGGAGGCTGCACAGATGCCGCGGGGCCCCTTGGCCTGAGCCAGCCTTCTCAGCCGTGCCGGGTCGCATGGCCTGTCCCGCTGTCGTGAGCAGGGCTTGTGACGCTGTGCGTGTCAAGCCTTTTCTGTTTCGGACCAGTCAGTATGCTTTCGGAGACGTTACACTGACGCTTGCTTGCTTTGCAGTTGCAGGCTGTTAAAAGGCAAGCTTCAGCTGAACCTGGAGTTAATTAGATACGGTTTTTAGATCGTGATTAAACCGTTAAACTGTCATAACGAAAATAAAGCCAGATCAAACTATGGCAGTGCTGCTTTCTTGCAGCCTGAAAATTGCTTTTTGGTTTCTGGCTGTGCTTTAAGAAGCCCGTGTTCTAGCGGGTTTTTTGCTGGGTGTAGGGAAATAGAGGCACACGTGGGCCACATCCTAATGAAGTGAAGAATATTCTGTTTCCAGAACTTTTCATCTCACCTTTCATTATAGGTGAAGTTCCATGAGAAAATGCGTGTTCTTTTGAGACTGTCCTGTTCACACCGTTATTAGGTAGCTCAGTGTGTCTGTACTGATCTGTATTTGAGGGCTGTAATGATTTGTGGTGGGTTGTGGGGTTTTTTTGGAAACTGACTTTTTCATCTGTTCTGATAGAAATCATTGTTTGGTGTGCTGTAGAGATACCTCCTTGCAACATCTAAGATTAGATATCAAAATAATTACTAATCGTAACAGCAAATTACTCTTGCCTTTCAGGTTTTGTACTGATGGACTTAAATGATGTTCTGTAGTCCAATTCTAAGTTAGTATGGAATGGAAGTTGGAATTAGTGTCTTGTGCATGGAGTTAGATACACTATAAATAAAACAGATAACATATGGTTTATTTAAAACACTGATTCCTCTACCTAATTCCTCTGCCTAAAACGCTAATTCCTCTACTCCTGGTCTGTGATGGGATGACCAGGTCATTAGGTTCTCTGTTCTGTAACCAGGACATTACTTGAATTCCTAAGCTTGGCCAATAGGTTTTTGGTATGTTTATACTGCAGCAGTGAAGAAAGCTCTTTATGACACCATTAAGATGCTTCAGTGCAGAATCTAACTTACTCTGGAGGTAGAGTTTCAAAAAGTGTAATTTCTTCATGTTTCATTACAAAGCAAGGCAAACAGTATTCTTGGTAGATTGTGACATAGAGGAGCTGTAGACACCCTAATCATAGGATCATTATCAGAAATTTCATTGTGAGCATTAATTAATTCAGATTATTAATTTCTTAAAGGTCATGAATTTGTTCTGCAGTGTGCATAGGTGTCTACCTGAAGGTTTTTTTTTTTAAA
This sequence comes from Podargus strigoides, assembly GCA_028020825.1. NCBI lineage: Eukaryota > Metazoa > Chordata > Aves > Caprimulgiformes > Podargidae > Podargus > Podargus strigoides. The sequence continues at coordinate 90,806,403 of CM051663.1, read as the reverse complement.
GTGATGTCCTGTCTGCTGTGCCCACTCCAAAAAAAAGATGGAATATGCAATTTCAATTATACTTGATATCCTACTTAAGTATTAATTTTAAAAACTATCATAGTATAAACTTCAGAAGTTGAAGTTTTGCATAATTACTCAGGTGTTCTGTCACAGGATGTTTCATTTCCAAAGCAATTAATGTGTTAGCGAGCATTTAAGCCTGTATGAAGAAGGGAAGCAATTATTTTCACTGCAGTTAGGAAAACAGTTTGCAAGATAAAGTTGAGAACACAAAAGCTTTTAATAAGGGTGTGTCATGCATACTAATAGCATTGGATACCTACATTTTTCCCAATCTCTGAAGTATGAAATATGCCACATCTGTGATTATGTACTTGATTTCTGCCCACAGAGTGCTGGTAACTTTTAGTCATGATGACACTTTCATATAATATTAAAGATGTTCACCAAGCTATTGAAAAATAAAGCTTGCTCCCTAGCTGTACTTGTACAGCATGTATGGCAAAGGCTTAGTAAGGCTGCTGGTATAAACATCCTAGTACCATTACATAAAATTTGAACTACGTAAAGACCTATTGTTATGCTTCTTGACCCAGTGCATCAATTGGCAGGTTTTTTGTGTTAAGAGTGATCCAAAAATGTGTTCACCAGCAATATGGTTCACTGCTTTTAATGTAGCAATTTTACCTTGCAGTTGAAGTTTGTGCTATTTTTTTTTCCTTTTAAAATGTAGATATATGTTGTGAGGCAGTGTTACGGTAGTGCTGATGCTAATGCAAATTATAGAACTGATTTTTTTTTTTTTTTCCCTTAGTTTTGTTTACAAGCTTCATGTCTAACCCTTCTACTGATTCTGTTCCCACAGAAAAGCACTGTTGGGAAGGAGATACACTGTTTGAGGAAGATGCACATACGTGTACAGGAGGGGGTACCTTTTGAAAAGAGTTTGTCTCTCTGTCCTAGTAGGATCGGTGTCTGACCACATCAGGTTTCATGTGGTCATTCCAACAGTGGCTTTCCTAGTAGAAAAGGAAGGAATTGTTCTTGGAACTGCTGATAGCTGCCAAAACACAGCTGAGTGACACTGCAGTACTCTGAAGTGGATGAATTGCATACTGCTGATATTGGTCTGTCATGCTAAATTTTAGGTGAGGGGTCTTGTCTTCTTATGTGATTGGCTGCAGATAGCTGAGGTGATCAGTCTGTTGTTTACCCAATAGATGTGCATTAATCTTACTCTGCTTTAGAGAGGTGATAAGAGGGAGTTTGGTGATGCTGTTACAGTTGCTAATCTCATAGATAAGGTGATGGTTTGCAGGAGCATTAGTCTCCAGAGATGCAGAGCTGAGAAGATGATTGTTAGCATAGAAGTGGGAGGGAAACGCATACCGCAATACATAGGCATTTGTTGCAGTTGCAACAGTGTCCTCTGCCCTCTTGAGGGTATTTTCCTTAAGACAGTGGGAAGATGTAAAGTATCCTAGCTTTTCTTAATTATTTTTTTTTTCTGTCTTGCAGTTTAGGAATATCTGTTTTGCATGGGTCAGCTCATCTGTATGTAATGCTATAGCCTGCAGAAGACAATCCATCTGCCTTCCCTCATGTCTTCCTCAATGTAAAAATTATTATGCCATAATGTCATAGATCTTATGGTTCTATGAGGTGAATATTTTTAAAGCATTCAGAATTGCGCTGTGTTTTAGTAGTCCACTACTATGCATTAATTTATAATTTTTCTCTATAGAATTGCCTAAATTGGGGAGCTTATTTTTTTGAAGAATAAGCATGATGGTTCTGATTTGTGTTTTGTGCAGTCATTTAGAGGTCTGCTGCTTAGATGTTAGGTGAACCAAGCCCTCTACTGGTAGCTGTGTTCGTTTTTTTTGTTAAATGCTCACTGAGAGTACTAGTTGGTTCCCTTGACGGGCTAGAAGGTAGTGATCTTAGAGGAAGATCTTTACACCGCCCCCCACCCCCCCAGGTTAAACAAACAGCTAAGGGCATTTAAAAATACAACTGTGCTTTGCTGTCTCCCACACAAAAATCCATGCACTTGTCCTCTGATTTTGGAGACAGAGGTAAGAAAGAAGACATTACTGATAGTCTTGATGCAGAATTGAGGGGGTTTGTTTGTTTTTACTCAAGTTGTATGATTGTTTTTTAAACTATCTTGCTTTGATTTGTGTTTTCTTGAACATTGCAACTTTTCCTCTCATATAACTGAAAATGTTTAACTTAAACACACTGAAAAGGCTGTGCATGGTGCTGCTTTTTAACAAAGAATGTATTCTCTCTTGAAAATGTTAAAATGACTGCAGCACCTCCAATATTTGGCTTTGTTTGGGTTTTTTTTTCAGTTCTTGGTTTGTCTGCTTAGCTTGTAAAGCAGACAGTTCAGCTAGAGATGCGTAAGAGGCTAAAAGATGATTCTAGATGATTCTAGGCTATCAAGTTAGCTGACCATGTTATGTAAGGTCTATCTTTAAACACTGCTTCCTCCCCTCTGCTGGAAGACTGATAACCTCTTGCAGACAGCTTTTATTGTACTACCTTGCTGTATCTTGCTTACAAGTAGTAGGTCTCTTCGTTCTTGAGTCACTGTGATTTGATTTGGATACCTTCTTTTCCTTCATGCTTTTATTTATATTTGTAAGCAAAACTTGAATTTTCTTTCTGAACTTCATTGCACTGTAATAAACCAAGAGAAACTCTTTTAGTCTTGGTCCCTCTGCTCTTGGACATTGGAGAAGCCTTGAATTTGTTCTTGTTTGTTGCTTTTGAAAAACAGTGAGCTCAGTGCACTCAGATGAGACTTTACTGGCATCATGCAAGGTGGTGTTTTTATGCTTTTTCAGTCTGCGTGGAGAAGCCTCACTTTGCTTATCCTGATACATCACTTAATTTTTTTCCCCTTGATAAAGATGGTGGTAATTAATATACTGCTCTGTTTGCAGCAGTAAGTCTCATTAGTCTTCCAGGGCTTATATTTTATAAGGGCTATATGTATTTGTAATTTTACATTGCTTGATGCTTGACTGTCTCTTATCTTTGTGATAAGTCTTCAGTCAAAAACACCTATGGCAGACTGAAACCTTTAACTGTCTTCAGCAAACTGCTAATGATATTACTACTTTGTTTCTGTTTTGTTCCAGAGAAGCTGGAAATAACTGAGCACTGATAACAGGTTATCATTTGACAGCACAAGTGTGGGCTGCTGCTGAATGGGGTAAACTTTTGTGCTCTCTCTTATAGTGATATTTGTATTTTTGAGTCAGATTTGGGAACTGATTTGGTTTACAGAAAGCAAACACCCCTCCCAACTGCAAAATCTTGCACTGGATGTGGTGAGTCAGTTCCCTGATCTAATACACCAGTGGTCTCCACAGTCTTGACTGCACACTCATGTCAATAAAAAAACTTTTGGGCATGCACCCCTAATATGTGTATATTTTATATGCATGTTCTACTGTACTAATATTCTGTATGTTAGAAAATAAAAATTAAAGTATGAGATAAAGATGAAGTAAACACTTCCAGAAATAATTTTGTACTTTATAAACATTACAAAAATATTTTCTTCCCATGCTCCCAGTGAACTGTCTTGTGCAGCTCTTGGAGGCTGCTCCAACGCTCTATGAACTGCTTGAGTGCTCATGTCAGAAGAAAAGGCATTGTAATTTGCCAGAAGAGTACAACTAAGGAAGGAAGGAATGTCTGTTTGGAGGAGCTTGTTTTTTTTTAAATAAACCAGTCTTGGCTAATGTACTGTCAGTATCAGTGACTAGTTCAAGACCAGAACCTGAAAGAACAGCAATAACTTTTCTCTAGCTGGGCAGCTTTTCTTTCAGCATACACTGTTTCAGAACTGGTTAAAGAAGTGAGTGCTGCTGAATTAATCTTCATCTTTAGATTAACTTTTTCCCTTTTGTTACTGCATTTGCTTAGACTTCAGATGATTTTTGTTCTTGAAGAACATTCTTGCAGAGGAGGAGATTGGCAAGATTAGTGTCTTGGAATAATTCAAACCAGTGTACTACACTTTCTGTTGCATCCTTCAGATTTTTTTTCGTAAAGTTCCGTGTGATATTTGTACAAGAGACCACAAACCCATTTCCCCTACCTTTTTCATATAGGTAATAGCAATCACAGTATGGTCATTTGTGCACTACGAACAATTCTTTTAAATAGTTGACTTAAAATTGTTTGCCTTGTAGTATTTTGGAAGCTATCCAGTTCTTGCAGCTTGAGTGTATGGAAGGTGTTTGATTTATTTCTACACTTCAGCATATGTATTAGGCCTGAAAATTCTTTTTATGCATGAAAACTAAGATGCATTATCTGTGACCCATAAACTTAACAATAAAGAACCAGGGAGAGTCTCCATCATTTATTGGATGCAAGGGGGAACATTGTTACCAAGGATGAGGAAAAGGCTGAGGTACTTAGTGCCTTCTTTGCCTTGGTCTTTAACAGTCAGACCAGATATCCTCATGGTATTCAGTCCCCTGAGCTGGAAGATTGGGATGGAGATCAGAATAAACCCTTCATAATCCAGGAAATAGTAGTGAAGGACCTGCTAAGTCAGTTAGACACCCATAAGTCTATGGGGCCGGATGAGATCCACCAGAGGGTGCTGAGGGAGCTGGTGGAGGAACTTGCCAAGCCGCTCTCCATCATCTCTCAGCAGTCCTGGTTATCGGGTGAGGTTCCAGATGACTGGAAACTTGCCAATGTGACGCCCATCTACAAGAAGGGCAGGAAGGAGGATCTGGGGAACTACAGGCCTGTCAGCCTGACCTCGGTACCGGGGAAGGTTATGGAACGGTTCATCTTGGGGGTGATCACATGACAAGTGCAGGACAACAGGGGGATCAGGTCCAGCCAGCATGGGTTCATGAAGGGCGAGTCCTGTTTAACCAACCTGATCTCCTTCTGTGATCAGGTGACCCGCCTAGTGGATGAGGGAAAAGCGGTGGATGTTGTCTACCTGGACTTCAGTAAGGCATTTGACTCTGTTTCCCACAGCGTTCTGCTGGAGAAGGTGGTGGCTCATGGCTTAGGTAGACTCTGCGCTGGGTTACAAACTGGCTGGATGGCCGAGCCCAGAGAGTTGTGGTGAATGGAGTTCAATCCAGTTGGAGACCGGTCACAAGCGGTGTCCCTCAGGGCTCAGTCTTGGGGCCAGTCTTGTTTAATATCTTTATCAATGACCTGGATGAGAAGATCGAGATCATTACACAGTGTTCTAACTCATAGATTACTTAAGTGATATAATAAGTTAGTGGCTGTGGAATACTGGTATGACAATCAAGTTCATCAAGATCTGTCAAGGACCAGATTTTGTTTATTTTCACCAACTAAAGTACTCAAGTTGGGGCAGTTTTGCTGTTGCTTCATTTCTGAATTGATTTCAGACCTTTTTCTTGACACAAAAGTCTACCAGATTGCAATTTGCATCCATCCCGTGTTAGGAGGGGAGGATCATAATCACCTCCTTAAAAAGTCCATAGCCTTTGTGTAGTTAGTAAGCCTAGAGAGCAGTTAAAAAAAACCGTTGTATGCATGTAAGCTGTTAAGTGGTGGTGAGCTTTATACACAGTGCTCCTACCTATCCTTTGTAAGTATACCACCTTGTAAGAACAATAATTTCCTCCTAAGCTAAAATCAATTGTCTGAGTAAGTTTCTTGATTTCAAGTCTCGCTTGCCTGGTTAATACATCATACTACTTGTACGAGTTAGGAGGAAGAATGGATGAGCCTATTTCCGTTTAAAAGAATTAAAGTAAAAATGGCTTTTAAAATCAGAATGAATATATATACACACACACATATATTGCATAATATTTCTCTGTTAAAAGCAGTATTGAGTTGCCAGACACTGAAATACAAGCTGATGGCAGAGACATGTAGCTGGCTAATTCTTCAGTTGATACGTTAACTTTAACTATAAATTTCTTCTGTTTAAAATTGTTCCACTGTAATCAAGGTACAACAGACTTTAATTTCAGTTTAAGATAACTCTAATGTTCTGTGTTTGATGCAATCTTTTTTAAAAATCTCTGGAATTGGATGCCAAAAGCATTTACTGCTGTATTTTAAATTTGTAATTGTAGAGAAGGTAATATAGCCAAAGCACTTAAGTTTTGGTCTCTTGGCTGCAAACATGAAAAGGATTTCCTTTGATTGAGGTGAGTAACCTATGGTTGAAACTGTTCATGTTTGATTCCAAGGAATCCTGAGTTTTAAGAACAGATCATGTTTTATCTGAGTAATTTATCTCCTGTTGCTTTAGGTGACTGCTGGGCACCATTTACTGGGTTAGTAGGCTTTTTTTAAGTTACGACTGTAAAGATACTGGAACCACAGCATAGTAGCAGCATTTTACACATGCTTCTAACAAGGAGCGGGAATTATAAATTCTATTAGCAAATTTGCTACAACTCATTCCTTGTTTAAAAACCAAGCAGTAAGGGAGCTGATGTGACTGCTGAATTTTCTGAACTGATGTGACTGCTGAATTTTCTGAACTGTCCTTAACAGCTAGTACATTGTACAATGACTAGCAATGTTCCCTGAAAGTGTGTGTCTTTTGAGTTTTTTAAAGAAAATGCTAAGAAGGTGTTTAGGTAGACTGGGTTGTCCTGAACATGTTTTCTGCCGTGTTTGCTTTTGCATATGCTACCTGGCTGCGTTTTTCCCACTGGTGGCAATACTAATCACTCAAGCCTCCTATCTAACTTCTGAAAAACCAGAACACCTAAATCTGTTTTGCTAACTTAGCAAGTTTATTTTTAACTAAGGAATTATCAGGAACTGGTAAACTCTTCTAGATGTCTGTGACAGCTACTCTGAGTAGCATGCTTTAAGTGAAACGTAACTGTGTTCACTTGGATTGTCACCCTGTTTGAAGTACCAAAGATTCAGACTATTACATCTGTTGTTAAGATGCAAATTAGTGATGTATTTAAGATGTAGGAAGTGATAACCTACTTTCAGTTTTAGAATTTGCACTTTCATTGCTCTTTCATGAGAATATGAGGGCTATTACAAAGCATTAATTGAGCGTTGGGCACACTGGTTCTTAGTTTCCGTGCTAACTCATGATAACCTTATGACCATCCTTATTATGACAGAGGACGGTGAGAAGGAACTAGAACTGCATTCAGTATTTAAAGTTCAGATGTACTACAGAATATTTCTTCTTGATTTACTCATTACATAATTATTTTTCTGATTTTTATAACATTTTTCTGTTCAACTGTTACTGTGTAACAACGTGGTAGTTTTCTGAAAGTATTTAGAGTAGGCCAGAGAAGAGTTCTTTCGAGGGTAGCGAGAGGTATAGACAGCAAGTGGTTTTTTTCCTAGTTACATTGCTTTCATAAGCACTGAGTTTCAGTTGTGTTAATTTGCAGTTTTTAGGTCTAACAGGATTCTTCAGCATCATTTGATAGGCCTAAATAGCAAATAGTCTTCCTTAAGAAGTAACTGTTTTACTCAGGTTTGGATATTGATGTTTACTGTATAGTTCTGGGGTTTTAATGGGAGGGTGGCTTAGATAAATTAATTGTGGCATAAATGAAAGCAATGAGGATATCTAACAAAACTTTAGGGTTAGGACTTCTGAAGTGGATCAGTACAGAGAACAAAATAGCTGTTTGTCAACAATAGTATTGCTAGTGTTACTAGTTGACAAAATAGACTGTCCATGCCATTACTGTTCTTTTAAGGGAGTGTTAGGTAAAGTGTTTTAAAAATAATTACCTACAATACTTATACCATTTCAGAGCAGTTCATTTCCCTTACAAAACTTGAAAAACTCAGACCTGACAGAGGAGTTTTTCAAACCTAATGTTAAAAACTTGCTGTGATTTGTTGTTAGTCTACAGAGCAAAGTTAACAACAGTTATTTCAGCCATTTTGAATAGTGCTTGATTGAAAAAATGGTTACAAACAATAGTCAGTGTCACCAGATCAAGTCAAAGACTGGTGACAGTTTGTTTTTCCTCATGCATATTTAAGTACTGAAATACTTTGTATTCTCAGTCAATCAAATTTGAGACTTTTCTTGATAGTGTTAATCACAGGACTCTTTTTTTTGTCCCTGGACAGCAATGTGCTTTAAACCATTCCATAGAGATTTAGGTACTTTGAAAAGAAAACTTGGTACTCTTGGTTTCTTTCATCACTGGTTAGATAAAAAGCATTAAAACATAAAAACAGCTTATCAAAGACCATTAGGCCTGGCAGATTTAATGACTGCAAATGCTAGCATGCTGCAAGAGCAGTGTTTAAAGAGCAGAGGTGTTTGATACAGTTTAGTATCCTACAGTGAACATTTAATAGCCGGCTGGTCTTTGATAGTATGGTATCACACTTTAATATATTAGTACCAGTACAAACTGCTTGTAAAAGTTGTCACTGTTGCAGCAGAGGTAAAAAACTGTCGGCAGGATTATTCTATGCATACAGTGCATCTAGTACTTTTTAAACCTTTTATCAAGATCATTAGAAATGCCACAGGTGAGGTGGGAGGAAGAATCCAAAAGTTCATTGCAGAAGGGAAAGTAGAAGGCTTGCTCATCCAAGAAAAGATTTGTAGTCTTTAAAAATCGTGGGAAGTGTTAGCATCTTCTGCAGCAAAACGTGTAATAATTCTCCTGCTGTCTGGTAACCTTCTTTAATCTGTCTTTTTTTATTTTAAGCACACTCTGACTAAAGTAGGTTTGAATTAGTGTTGTGGTTTAACCTTACCTGGCAGCTCAGCCCCACTCACCCTCTTGCTCACTTCCCCCCAGTGGGGTGGGGGAGAAAATCGGAAAAATAAAAGTGAAAGCTCGTGGGTTGATACAAAGACAGTTTAATAGGTAAAGCAACAGCCACTCACACAAGCAAAGCAAAACAAGGAATTCATGCACTACTTCCCATGGGCAGGTGTTCAGCCATCTCCAGGACAGCAGGGCTCCATCAAGCATAACAGATTATTTGGAAGACAAATGCCACTGCTCCCAACGCTCTCCCCATTCCTTCTTGTTCCACAGCTTGTTGTGTTGAACATGATGTCATATGGTGTGAAATATCCCTTTGGTCAGTTGTGATCAACTGTCTCAGTTGTGTCTCCTTCTAACCCCTTGTGCACACCCATCCTACTAATGTGAGGTGGTGTGAGGATCAGAAAAAGCCCTGGCTCTGTGTAAGCACTGCTCAGCACTAACTAAAACATCCCTGTGTTACCAACACTGTTTTCATGACAAATCCCAAACATAGCCCTGTACTAGCTACTATGAAGGAAATTAACTCTATCCTGGCCAAAATCAGCAGAATTAGAAAAGCAAAACCAAATGCTCATAAGCTTCTCTTCAGTGTATGTTTTGAGCTGTATTGACTCTGAAAATATTTTGTACTGTTGAGTTTTGTACTTGAATAGCATAATCTTAAGTGTGTGCAGCTACAGAACTGGGCTATTTAGAAGTGTAATGTCTACAAATAATTATTCTTCCACTGTTGAGACAGCTGGCATGCTGCATCTTGATCAATGCTTTTTACGAATTGCTTCCTTCCACAAAAAGGAATTTGTTAAAAATGGCAACGCCTATAAAGTTAGCCTTTGGGAGTTAAAAACAAGAAATTGTTATGGTAAGGTGTAGTGAACTGCTTGGCAATAATACAGAAAGCTTTATTTGAGGGAGTGCAGAAGATGTGTGCAAGTCTCTCAGCCTTGTGAACAAAGGTTTCACTGTCCATCTGCTGCAAACATCTCTAACCACAAAGCTCCTTGCAGGTAAGAGCATGATTCTGTTGTTGAGGCTTCAGCTGTAGCTGGTGAGGTTAGAGACTCACTGCTGTACAGAATTGTTCTGTTGGTACTTCTGTTGGTGGAAGGCGCTTCTCAGGTGGCTTCCCTTGTTTCCTGTCCTCAGTAAGCGTGCTAAGTGATCAGAGCACTATGCTTAGTATCAGAGTATGTGACTACAAAGCAGTTTTAAATGGAAGCAGCTGTTCTCTTGATTAAATGTAGTAGAATGCTACTTTTATATTTCCTTGCAGAAATTGGAGGTTGAAAAGATGAGGCTCTTGATGTTCTTTAGCATTTTGATACTTTTAGCTATTTAAGCCAGCTTCAGTTCTGCTACTGTTGTGAAGCCTTTTTAAGGAATTCATATGAAAGACCGCATACTGTGTGGTATGTGCTAAACCCATAACTGGTCAGCCTTGAGAGATGGAAGAAGAGCAGTTAAATTCTCCAGGCTCAGGGGCTTCTTTGGCGTCCTCTCTTTGTGCAACAGTGATGGCAATGGGAAGGATTAGCTAAAGTAGTTAGTTACTACTTGGGACATGCCAAATCAGGCAGACTGTGAAGAAAGCCTGAAGAACCATGTAGTCTTAGATACAAACCTACTGGTTGTGCTGTCCTTTACTTAGGGCTTCCATGTTGTGACACTTGAAAAGAAGCAAGAGCAGAAGAGTTCATGTGCGTTTACTCTGGTACTATCTTGTACAGTTCAACATAGCCTATGTATGTTGCCTTTAAGATAGGATCTAGATAAGTTCACCACAAATAAATGTGCCGCATGACATCCACCACTATCAAGAACTCTCAGTAAAACTGAATAGCAGTTTTACCAATGAGAAGCTCCCATGCAGCAGTGTATTTCAGGCGGTGTGTGAAAAATCTCAGATCTCTTCTGGCGAACAAGTCTTTTCTCATTACTAATCCACTTCTAATAAATGTGGAGGCTGTTCACAATTGGCACAAATAACTTATTGTTATGATCTAGTACTGAAGATGAAATAGTAGATTCTGTACTTTTCGGTGCACTGTAATACAGCAATGGAAATTTCTGTGTAGGAACAGGATTTAACTGTTTTCTTGGCTAAATTCCTATTGGTGTGTGATAGAATGGTCACCATATGAATGTATCTTATTTTTCCTTTAACAGTGCAAGTGAACACTGTAACTCTGAGTGTTCTTTGGACTGATTAGATAAAAGACACTGCTCTGACTTAAAAGTTGTGTTAATAAGAGTATTTCTGATCTGAAATACTGAAATATTTTCTTTCCCCTTTTGTTACACCCCCTCCAAATCCACAGTGTGTTAGTGTTTTTTACTGTTTATGAAGATCTTATTGTACATATACTGGTGTTCTAAAATAGTGCTAATGTGGGGGTTTTTCCATTCAGTGTGTGACTTGAGTAGAAGCATTGTTTCCTCATGAGCACAAGCATGAAAAATACTATGCCTGTTTTATTTACAGCTGAGACCACAGTGGTGCTTTTTTAATCTCACGTTGAAGGGCTGGACTTGGAGCTTTGTGTAGTGGAATTCTTTTGTGCCCACACTCTGTAATATCTGTTCTCACTGGTGCTTTGAGCACCCACTAGCACTGATAACCAGCAATAACCTTTCAGTTATTACATTTTGTGTGTGCTTCAAAATATTTTCCCAAGAAATATTGCATAGTGTGGAGAGACAAGACATAGAGAACAAAACTTTCTTGTGTTCATAGTGTGCCTATCTTGGAGCTGATCTGGTAACTGATAACTCAAAATATCAATTGTGAGCCATTATCTCCTTCCTGGAATACAACAAGCTGAGCTATGGGCTTGTTTGAACACTATAGTAAAACACGTAGCTATCACATGGTGGTTGAGGTTGGAAGTGACCTCTGGAGGTCATCTTGTCGATCTGTGCAGGTTCTACCAATACTTGGGCAGCCATGTTCATATGCTGAAGTATGTATCTCTTACATTAGGTACCATGATAATCTCCACCTTGTCTTAAACCTGAACCTAAATGTACTGTAAAGGAAAACTTCTAGCTTGTCTACGAAAAAAAAAAAGTGCTGTGACAGCGTTAACTACTTTAGTTGCATATAATGTTTGTATTTTACAACAGAAAAAACAAATTTCTTCTAGTCCTTCCTTGATCCTCCCTGAGCAGTCTTTTCAAAGAAACATTTTATTGTTTCTTATTAGAGACATGACGTGCCTTTTTGAAATACCAGAAGATGTTACCCAGTGTTGGCACTTCTCTTGGCCAAAGCATAAAAATCTGCTTAGATAATGTCAGTGTGACTCCCTTTATGCAATGCTTTAAAATTGAATTTGTTGCAAGTATAATGTGATGCTTTTCTATGAGAAATAAGAATGGATTTTATGTGAAGGAGCAGTAGTATACAGGTACACTGTTGCATGCTTGATTGGAAGTCTTGTTGTCTTCGTTGTGAACATGTTTATCCTTTGTTTTAATGTATCTTTTTTTATTTTTTTACCCCTCCTCACTTCTGAAGGTGGGTGAGGGAGAAGTGGAGAGAAAGTTCTGGTGAGTGCTGCTAGAAGCTGCAGAACCTGATGAGGGAGATGTTGATACTTAGAAAGAGTTCTGAGGTTTATTCCTGCATTTCTAGGAAAGTCATCTGGAGGAAAAGTACTCAAGACTATTGGAGCAGGGCAGTACACAGGCTGATGCTTTTCTGTGTGAGCTTCAGGTGTGTCGAAGCTGGGTGAGGAGCTTGATGAGAGGGCTTTCCATTTCCTCAGTTGTTGTTTAGGCAGGTCGACATAGGCTCAGCAAACGAGTGGCTTGTAGCTGTATGTAATAAATTACAACTAGTTAGTTATTATTCTGCTTCTTGAACTAGAGATGCGAGGAGTTAATTCTTTGTAAACGCTTAAATGTAGCAGCATGGTAATTTTCTTTCTTGGTTCTCACTGTTGTTCTCGCCACTCTAAATGGATGACACACCACTTCTTGTCCAATTTTGTTTAAGTTCAAGTGCCTGAATAGAGATAATCATCAAATCAATAGATTGACCTGGTTAAAGGCTGTACAAATCTCTCAAGAAGTTACAGCCATTAGTTCTCTTCTATCCAGAAGAGCTGCAGTTCAGCAAACTGCATCATTCCCAGTTACCAGAGAATGATAGAATCCTTTTGCTTGGAAAAGACCTCTAAGATCACCAAGTTCAACTGTTAACCTAGCACTGCCAAGTCCCCACTAAACCATGTCCCTCTAGCACCACATCTACATGTCTTTGAAATACTTCCAGGGATGGTGACTCATTTTCCTTTTTTTTTCTTTTTTTAAAAAAAAATATTATTTTATTTTTTTTACTTTTAAAAAAGACCTGTCATCTTTATGGGAATCATGCATTTTGATGTTTCTTTTTGTCCTCTGCTTAATACATGTAACACATTATATACATATATACACACAAGTACACATTAAAAATAAATGTTTATAACACATACACATCTGTCGTCTTCTTTAATCCCTTTCGTACTATTTAAGAAAGCTGTCTGTTAAAGGTAACGATCTGCAAACTGATCCATGATTCTGCCTACTGGTGGAAAGCTTATGCCATACATGATCTCCACATATGTTGCAGGTACATCTGTTTTTATGAGAGTTTCATAATGCACAGTGTCAGTTAGAAGCCCTCTGGCTGCTTCACAAATACTGCTTAAACTGGTTTGTTGAATAGTATTCTTTGAATAGTATTCAGGGTCTTTCTAGTATATTCATTCTTTATACTTGTTGCCTTGGATAACTAACATACTTTGCTTAGAGTGCTTTGTGCGAATTTCTTACAGCAAGTGTAGGAAGTAAAGTTGAGTTTAAATGTTGAGGTGCTTGCCTGTCTTGGTAAAACAAAACTGCTTCTTGAAAAGCACGCATGCAGCAAGTGTGTATATATACGTATATTTTTAATATATATCAAACGATTAAGGTTTTTACATTGTAAGGCTAAGAGCTGAATTGTACAGAAAAGCCACAAGTTGGTCTTTGTCTGTGGGACTGATGTTTTCTGCATCTGTCATCATTCCCTTTTAAACAGGGAAGAGACTTCCCTTCTTGAAGTGCCACTCTCCCACCCTCCTTTCTAGCAGCATCACCTTACAATGAATAGTAGAATAGTTTGCAAGGAAGTGAATAATTTATTTCCTGAAAAATTGATCAAATGACAGCTAAGTCTGAACTACAGGAAATGCTGTAGCTGAGACTAGTAACTTGTTGTAGAGTAGTATGCACTTTCAGATGAAGAAATGAAACTTTTGGTACTCTAGAAGTCACTGCATTTGAAATCTTGTAGCTCTTTTTCTACAAGACCAGATGTTTCTTTCTTAGGGCTCTAGAACTGATTCTTAAAAATATTTATTACTCTGACTGCTAACAGTTTGCTGTAACTGAAGCAGAATATCTAAGATGTCTGTGTAAGTTTGTTTTATATTACTTGAAATCTCTGAGATATGCTTCATGCAAGGATCATAAAAGGAAAGCTTAAAACATCTGTTTGCACAAGTAGATGCTTTCTTTACAACGTATCAAATGCCTTCTCTACTCTGTTAATCATGTAAAATAAAAACATTTTTTTTTTTTCTCAAGGAGCCCTTTGAAGATGGCTATGCAAATGGTGAGGAAGGCACACCAGCTGGGGAAGCAGCTGCCACTTACACACCTGACAGCAAAGGTGTAGTCAAGTTTGGCTGGATAAAGGGTGTGTTGGTAAGTTTGATGTATTGCAATTCAGTTTCTTATAGACAGGATCTTTCTAATAATGCTTTTTTTTTTTTTTTTTGGAAGAGCGATTGTGATAGCACTGTGTAAAGAAAAGATTATATGTATGACAGATGTGACAAATACAGTAATTTTAGGAAGGGTTGCTCTTACTTGTGCTGAATTTTAAGGAAGTAAATACTTCGGGACTTAAGCTTTTGATGGGATCATGGTTTCTTAGCACAGGTTTCACAGTTTTGAACTTGCATAATTTCCAAGAAAGAAAAATTATCTAAGTATTCATATGCAGAAGGAAAGCTACGTATGAATCTTAAGTGACAAAGACAAATGCAAATGGAGAGAATACACTTAATGTGTATTCACTTTGGATCTGTAAAGTTTTGGACTGAAGTGTTAGAAAACTTGATTTTTATTTATTTTTAGAGAAGCAGAAAAATACTTTGAGGCATATGCCTACCTGTATATGGCAAAACTTGACCAGAATTAAAGTTTTGTTGAACCTGTTACAAAAACTGTAAGCTAAGCTTCTAAGCTGTGGAAGACTTAACACTAAATACAATATAGTCATGGTAGAATGAGTCCTCATTTGAAATAGGGCAAAATTAAGGGTGACACGGGGGATTTTACAACAAGTACGTATACAATCTCATGTATTCTGTAGTATGCATTTTGGATCCTCAAGGTTGGGTTCTAAATTACTGTTTAGTCAAGACATACTATAAGTGTCAGATATTGAAGTACTGTAATTTTTATCTGTGTTCAAGTTAGTAATTTTTAAATCATATTTAGATTCCCTTTTTTTTTTTTTACTCAAACTTGTCTAAATAAAATATCTCTTCTCCTGAAATAATCTGAGAAGTGGTGAGGAAAGATTGCAAGAAAATTTTGACTAATTGGTGGAGATGACTGCAGATACAAGACCTGACCTATGTAAAATTTCTTCTTTATCATAGGTACGATGTATGTTAAATATTTGGGGTGTGATGCTCTTCATCAGGCTATCATGGATTGTAGGACAAGCTGGGATAGGTATGTGTACTAATGCTGTAATTTTATTTCAGAAACTTCTAAATGTGATCCCAAAGAGGTATTGATTCTGAGTTTACAGTTTAAGCAAGCGTAGAAAATTATCTTAATATTGCCATATTTTAAGGTAATTTATCCTTATCAAACTTTAAGCAGTATGAAGTTACTTAGACTTTTTCATTTAACTTTAAAGTATGTAATTTGAAGTTGACATTTGTAATGTTCGTCTCCAGTGAACTGTAGAGATAAACTTTTGATCTCTGAACATGAAAATCAGTATATAGACTCTGTAGTATATAAACAATTTTCTTCTTAACTTAAGGCTTAACTTAATATTGGACTGCAGAAAACCTCTCATCTGCAGAAGGCATGTGTTTCTCTGAAGCTCCAGGGATACAGCTTTTACCCTGCTGATTAAAGAGAACATTTACCCAGTTTTATTTGTATCCTGGAAACTTCTCTCTATGAAAGAGGAGTGGAGAAACCTTTTGCCTGAATGTGTGGGACAACACACAGTAGATTTGTGTTGTATTTGCAAGACTAATTCTTTAAAAGGAATTAAGTTGAAGATTTGTACATTTCAGTACTGCTAGACTTACGCCTTTTTTCCCGTCTTTTTCCAACAGGTCTGTCTGTCTTGGTTATTGGAATGGCCACTGTTGTGACAACTATTACAGGACTGTCTACTTCAGCAATAGCCACAAATGGGTTTGTAAGAGGAGGTAAACCTGCTTTCATGAAGCTTTTAACGCTTTCATCATTCTGAAGTGTACACCTTAAGGATGGAACCTCTAATTTATTTTCCACTTTGTAGCATCAGGAAAAAGACAGTATGGATGAAATGTAGGGCAGAGTTAGTTTTCTGAGGAGCAGAGTCTTCCCTATGTTCTGTATTTGACTAAGCAGTCATGTAATTAATGAGAAGTCAGTCACTAGCCTCCTTATTTGAGTTGACTAGTGGCTTGCTTTTCCACTGTGGAAGAAACATCTATTCTTAATTTTTGGAATACAGACATTTCTAGAGACAGATATCCAGGCATGAATAGTGTCTTAATATTCTCCTGCATCTGCACTGGTTGGTTAAGAGTTGTGTATGTGTGCTTGTATGTTCATGTCCTGAAATAGAACTTACTAATGAAAAAATATATCCTATAAAAGAATAAGCTATATCTATACAAGAGTGTACGAAAGGACATGTTCTGTCGTGATTTTTTTATACACAGAAGAAATTCTCCAAACTCTTGATTGTCTCCAGTGTTCTTGAGGCTGATGGTTTTCATTCTTTCATGGTTTATGTGCCGATGTAAATTCCTGTAAAACAGTTTTGTAAGTGACATTGGAAGAGTGCTACTAGTAGACAATGTGGTGGAATTAAAATAGAAGCTTATAAAATTCTCTTTATCAAGAATGAAGAGAAAAACTTCACTAACACAAATTAAACAGACCCAATAGGAAGGATCAGCTATGAATCTTAGCATTATGTCAAGCTTAGTTTCTAAATGCCCTTTCTTTTTTTAAATTGTGTTATACATACTGGATTTTTCTGTTAGTACAAAAGCCTTTTTTTTTTTTTTTTTTTTTTTTTTTAGAGTCACTCTTGCAAAATAATACTTCATTAGAAAATTTGAAGTGCTGAATGCGAAGAATCATAGAATAATACTGTTTTTTCTTATGGAAAACTTACATTACTGTAATGTTTTTCTTACGTTAACATTCTCATTTGCAAAGTATGTCAGAGCTAGATACCTACATATGTTTTGCACAAGAGCTGTAATGCAGTGAAATTAATGTTTTCCTGTTGCAGATTTTTAGTGTGCACTCAGTTACTACAGGAGCCTGGAGGGTTTTGTTGCTTCTAGAAGGGTTAGCCTTAAATTGGAGGAATGTGGCTTTGCTACATTTTTTAAAATTTTCTCTAATGGTATAGATACTCAGTTTTCCATCTGTCGCATGTGGCGTTTGAGATGTTGTATTTGTCAAGCTCAAAAATACCAACAGAAGTTCTGAAAAGTAGAGTGTCTGTGTGATTGTTCTGAGAGTCCAACTGGAAGATGGAAAATTCCCCTTAAAACAGATCTTTAAGAAACAGGCCGTAGAGGTTTGGAACTTGAATGGGTTTTTTATCGTCTGCTTTACCAGTTTCTTGAGCTGTAGCTAATGAAAATGTGTAATAATAGAACTATGCCCAAATGCTTTGATGGTGTGAAATAAACGGTCCAGTAATACTGCTGCTTGTGTCTTACAATTCCTTTTTTAACTATAGAACTCGTTGCATAGCTGAATAATATGATGTGGTGTGAGTCAGATGATTATTTCCAACTGATGTCTTCTCTTAAAAACTTGAAATGTATTCCTGAAACTTCATCATGCCTGTCCCTAAAATACTGAGGTTTCAGTTATTTTCTAATGTATCAGGGAATGTACAAGAATGAATAGCGTCTTGTTTATATGAACTTCAAATTGTTGATGACTTATCTGTTCTTAGACTCTTTCATGTAGTGGGTTTTTTCTTTCTTTTTTTTTCTTTCAGGAGGAGCATACTACTTAATTTCCAGAAGTCTGGGGCCAGAGTTTGGTGGTGCCATAGGTCTGATTTTTGCGTTTGCCAATGCTGTTGCAGTAGCAATGTATGTTGTTGGCTTTGCAGAGACAGTTGTGGAGCTGCTCAAGGTATATGGATGATAGTGATTGTGTTGATTACACTGTCCTTTATGCAAGTTTGAGCTGTCATCTAACCATAGAATCATAGAATGGTTTGGGTTGGAAGGGACCTTTGAAGGTCATCTAGTCCAGCCCCTCTGCAGTGAGCAGGGACATCTACAACTAGATCAGGTTGCACAGAGCCCTGTTCAGCCTGATCTTGAATGTTTCCAGGAATGGGGCATCTGCAGCCTTTCTGGGCAACCTGTTCCAGTGTTGCACCAGCCTAACTGTAAAAAATTTCTTACTTATGTCTAGCCTGAATCTACCTTCTTCGTTTAAAACCATTACCTCTTGTTCTACCACAACTGACCCTGCTAAAATGTCTGAACCCATCTTTCTTACAAATCCCTTCTAAGTATTGAAAGGCCACAGCCTCCCCAGAGCCTTCTCTTCTCCCAGCTGAACAACCGCAAATCTCTCAGCCTTTCCTCATAGGAGAGGTGTTCTACTTCTCTGTGGCACTTCTCTGGACCCGTTCCTACAGGTCCATGTCCATCATGTACTGGGGACCCCAGAGCTGGATGCAGTACTCCAAGTCTCATGGGAGCAGAGTAGAGGGGCAGAGTCACCTCCCTCGACCTGCTGGCCACCCTTCTTTTGATGCAGCCCAGGATATGGCTGGCTCTCTGGGCTGTGAGTGCACATTGCCAGCTCATGTTGAGCTTCTCATCCACCAGTGCCCTCAAGTCCTTCTCCAAAGGGCTGCTCTGAATCCCTTCATCCCCCAGTGTGTGTTGATACCAGGGTTTACCCTGCCTTGTTCAAAGACATGGAATAAGGTACAAGGTTACTACTGATTTATCAGTAAAATACTACTGTTATTTGGTAGCTTTATGGTAAAAAACTGATTAGCTTTAGTGTCGAATGGAAACTTCCCACACTGTTTATCTCCCTCAAAAAAGAAAATCTGTATTTTGTGGTAAAGTCTAAGCTGGCTGTTGAGAAGAGGGGCAGTACAGATACATGACACAGAATTGTAAGTTGTTAAATGCTGAGATTCTTATTAGTGAACTGTTTCTTGTAAGTGATAGTCGTTTATATGAAGCTCATTTTCAAAGGAGTTTTGCTTATTAGAAACAATTCCTTAAGTTAAACACAACCAAGTATTATTTGTCTGTTGGATTTTTTTGATTAAATGTAATATTGAGAAGAACTCAACCATACTTTTTGTAGATGGAAAGAAGTTTGGAACACATTAAAAGAATTAAGAGTAATAGTGAACAACAAGTAAACTACATGAATAGGTGCAAGATGGTAGCAGTTGCCTTGCTGATTAATCTAGTTCTCTGGCAGCTGAAGACAGGCTGTTCTCTCTGGGGATGGACTATGAAGAGGAATGATCATTTTCATTTATAAGAGTCAGTGATTTAAACCAAGGCAAACAACAAATTACTCATGTCCATACAGGGAATTTAAAAATGAGTAAATTTGTGGTATAGAGGTTAACTCTAGTAATAAATTACAGTCAATAAAATGTTGTTCTGCAGTAGGGAAGATAAGTACTTGATAAATATATGACTGTGTGTTTGTTTGTTTTGTTAGGAAAATGGAACGTTGATGATTGATGAAATGAATGATATCAGAATCATAGGAGCTATCACAGTAGTTATATTGCTCGGTATTTCCATTGCTGGAATGGAATGGGAAGCAAAAGTAAGGAACTCTATCACCTTTTCTTTTATTCTCTGCTTCATAATTTTGATTTCATTTTCTACCTCAACTGTTTGATTTATTTTTAATATATTTATTGCACTCAATATTGCATGCATAGTCTGTTAGAAGTCAGCCAGTGAGCAGTTTTTGTGTAATGGCTCTCTGTCTAGCACTAGCATGTAGAGGTCTGGACAGCATTTCAGACCTTAGACCAGTTTGCTTCACTGGAAGCTTAACCATATGTGAGAATCTGAAAACCAACATAATCTACTTTTAATGACACTGTCAAGTAGGTTAACAGTATTACCATCTTCTGGGCAACTACAGCATAACAAGAAAAGGTAAGAGCATTAGCATGGGAATTTTCCCTCACTGAAAACTTGAACTCTGTGGATGCAAAATACAGGGCTGAAGCCAATCTAAAGTTACATAGTTTCTGCTAACTCAAAACCAGTATTCTTCCCTTCTACTCTCTTCTGGTTTCATTTTCACTTAGAAACAGACAGTATGATGCAGTCACTAGGCCCAGAACTGAGGAGGGTTGTGAACACTGGTGGTCGTGAATGTGTAGGAGGGGGAACATACTTTCCTCATCTTCTTGTGGCTGCACAGTCTAAGGTCAACTCTGATTGAGGAAACAAACATGAACAGAACTTACGATACCTTAATCTAGAGGTTTCTTTATTAGTTTTCTGCCCTGCATTACTAGGCAGTGCAGCTTGCTCACTGTTTCCTGTACCTGGTAGGCTTTTTCTGAATATGCATTCATAGTGTGCTCAAAGATAATTGAGAAGAGCCTCACTTAGTCTCCCCTATACATAGATATACCTCTGTTATTTAATGTTTGTGTATCAAACCTGAACTGTGGTATCACTGCAGCAGCATCCTTATTAGGAAAGAGGTAGTTTACAGAAATCCTGTGTGTGATGCAAAAATCAGGCCTTGTTGGCTTGATTTCTGCCTCATGGTAGAAGGCAGGTAGGAGTGACGGCAAGCAACTGAACCTGTCAAACAAGCACTTTGTGTGGGTTAACATACAGCTTAGCATAGCAAAGCACTAGTACTTCCCTTTTGATTAAAGTAACTATGGTTTTCTCCTATGTTTTCCCCATGATTCAGAGAATACCTTGGAAAATGGGACAAGGGAAATAGATAATAATGCCTTTGAAGTAGATCTAAAAGCTAAGAGAGACTGGGATTCATGGGAAGCCTGCTTAAAAAAATGACTGTTCAGAGTTTGTGATCTCTTACTACTCAACTCCTTGTGTTGAAGTCTTGGAAGCCCATTCGTTGTCTGAGACTTTTGAATGCAAGATATTTGGGAAATGCTCTTAGCTTCAGGGAGAAGTCTAGTTACTAGATAAAGGCACTTGTGGCAATTGCTCTGTGATAACTTCATATTGAATTCGCTGGGCTTATTGAAGATTTCTGTAAGCACCCAGCTGCATCCTTACAATTCTCACCTATTCGCTTGGCAAAGGAGAGATGTAGATATGATGCACAAACTGGTTTCTTCAGGTGTCTTGTAACTTTCTTGGCTGTCGTGCTCTCTTTACTGCTGTACTACCCTGTTTTCTTGCAAGGCTGTATGAACTGAAAACTTTGTTTTGAGACAGTTAGCAATGCCACAGTGCTATTGCATACTGAGTTCTCATCCTAGGCCTGAAAAGAATTCCAACTACGAACAGCTTCTCCCCAGGCCGCTGGCATATACCTTTATAAGGAATCAAATAACACAAAAGATAACACGGCAGTGTGGCTGCTTATTTAAATGTAAAACCTGGACCATCTCTTCAGTGTCTAGGTTTATCTTTACTCACACTTTTGAGGCATTGGATGATTTAAAGTACTTGTTTTTCCAAGTGTAGGATTTATAATGGTTATATTGAACAGTGGCTAAAAATCTAGGTTGTAGTGAAAAAAAAGTCTCAAGAAAACTAGAAATTAACAGGTAACAGTGGTACTCTGCAATTTATTTTGTTACACTCTCAAGTTCTTAACCCTTATTTATAAAATTAATCTGCTTCATTGCATATAATAGCAAATGAAAGTTGTTTGAGTCCTCATGTAATAAAATTCTTAGTAAATATCGCATACTAAAGTATAAGGCAAAGGATTATGATCACAGTTAATAAGACAATGCTCCTAGAATTTGTGTGCATTTAGGTCTTTTGTGAATTTCTTCAGTCTACTCAAATCCGTTCCTTCTGGATGGCTTATAGAGAAAATGGTTCTCTTAAGTATTTTGTCTTTAGAAGTATAACTTTGAGAGGTATGGTAGTAACATTCTCTTGTGAATGGATGTTCAACTTGGAAATTATTCCTGTTTCTGTATTAAAAATCCTAGTACATATTCTCTCCAGCTTGCCTTGTTTTGTGGAAAACAAAATGAGAAGACTAAACTGAATTTGGAATAAAGTAAATGTTGGCATTTTGGAACACAACATCGAAGCTAGAAACTGTGAAAAAGAGCAAGTTCTTCTGTCTGACTGCAGTCATTATGTTTTCAGGCACAGATAGTCCTACTGGTGATCCTCATACTTGCTATTGGAGACTTTGTCATTGGAACATTTATTCCTTTGGATAGCAAGAAGCCTAAAGGTTTCTTTGGTTATAAAGGTATGTTGGAGCAGTTAGTATTGTAAACAATATCTTTGCAAAAAGGAGACATGCTGTCATAATAAAGTTAAACATCTAAAATAGATTATAGTCCTATTTAAATATAAAGGTTTTTTCCCTGATTCTTCCAAATTTATACAGTTTTGTTCCTTAAAGCTATTAGGCCAAAACTTGGTCCAGCCTGCTTGACATAGACTGTATTAAATTTTAAAAAGCTGGATGATGCTCTACTTTTTCTGGTTTAAAAGGCTATTTAAGTTTACTGTGTTGACTTTTATTTTGAGTCAGAGGGATGAATTGAGACTTAAATTATGCTTAATTTTAAGGTCATACAGTTGTGACTTTCAGCTTTTTTATGGAGCTAATAATGGCTGGAATGGACCAGTACTGTAGCTTCCATATGGATATTGATAGTCTTAAATCTTTTTCTACAGCTGAAATATTTATGGAGAATTTTGGACCAGATTTCCGACATGAGGAAACTTTCTTTTCTGTATTTGCTATTTTCTTCCCTGCTGCAACTGGCATACTTGCTGGTGCAAATATCTCAGGTGATCTTGCGGTGAGTAGTGAATCAGCAAATATTGTTCACAAACACTGAGTGTACATTTATCTCTGTCATCACTGTCCACTGACATTTTTCTTTCAGGATCCTCAGTCAGCCATACCTAAAGGAACACTGTTGGCCATCTTAATTACTACATTGGTTTACGTAGGAATTGCAGTATCTGTAGGTAAATACAGAATATTTTTAACTTTATCCTTTCACATTCATTCTGAGGGTGTGTTTTGATATGATTTATGTAATGTGTTATGTAAAGTCGTTATGTAATTGACTTCATGCATGCGAAAGTAATAGCCAGAGCTTTCTGATTTTTATTGTTGGAGATTCAATCTTCAGCTGGTTTTATAATTACCTGAGATGAGTGATATTTTTCTAAGACTAGTGACTGCTTTAGACTTGTTTTGCCAATCACTAGTCCTAGCACAAAGGATGCAGCCAGCAGCAAAACAATCCAATAACCAGATTCTATTGTACATAAAAAAGTCAGTATATGGGTGATCGCTGGGGGTACAAACAAGTCAAACAGATCACACATAACAGACATCAACCCCAGTGACCCCAGGAATGACACAGCACAACGAATAATAGGTGGAATAAACAAAGAATTCATATGGATGTTTCCTCATTCATTGCCTGTTAGAATATGTACAGTTTAACAGCAGGATAATCCCTGGATTAGAAAAGTACGTTTTCAAAAACTATTCACTGAACCTGTATTGGTTTGAAGGTTATGGTAGTCAGCTACGTATCTGAAGTGAATTGCAGGATGATCAAACAGCTGTTTGGTGAGGGTGCATGGGTAGTAATTCCATATATAGGGAGGAGAATTGAATAGTACCTTCATCTGGCTAGTCCAGTTTCAGAACTGTTGTCATGTTCAGAAACATTGTAGTTTTATTTTCATCTGGAAAGAGGAGAAACAATCGTAGACTGATCAGAGTCTTCTATAACCTCGCTTCCTCATCTTTCCTACCCCACAGTGGTTTGAAATTCTCTGTAGAAGTTGACTTGGGGGTTTGATGCTCCCTGTATCAGTTTTGCTCCAGTGCACCAATGGTCAACCAGTTTTTTCCCAACCATAAAATAATTCTATTCTAGTAACCTTAAGAACGTAAGATTGTAATCGTATGTCACATATTTCTTGCCTGTGATTGGAAATGTTTTTATTCATGTCACATAAATTATTTTCTGGCAGCAATAATCAGTTTTCTTGTACGAAAGACCTTGCCTTATCTTAGCTGTGCTGCCTTTTGAATGAAATTCGCATTTATAAGAGTACCATTGATCTTACCACTAATGATACTCCTTTTCAAAGATACCAATCTGGCTAGTCTGGCTCTGTTGGCTAACATTATACTGTAGCTCTGCCAAATAGTTGCTCTGTAGTGATTATACTTTATGCAGCATAATGACCTACCTTATTTCCTAATTATATTGACCATACAGATGTATGCCACAAAATTTGAATACTTCAGAACATGAACCCCCATGAGAGCAAAATGTCCATTAATATTAATTTCTTAATGGATTACTTTGATCATCTTTCAAACAAAAACCCCTCATTTTTCGTATTGTGAAAGAAACAGTTTGCAAAACCAACTGAACATTAAATAGGTTCATTAGAAATGTCTTGCATTAGTTGCCTCCTTAGAAAGTTGGAATTCTGCTAGTTAGAAAAGGCCAGTGCTATTGCAGAAGTCAGAGATTGATATGCAATTAATCATATTAAATTATGAAATTTAGCTTTTTTTGAGGCATTGGATCAGGAATCGGACAAATACAAATACTTTTATTCCTTTCCCCACACACTATTCCCCACTGTAAGTTTCCAGAGTAGTGATAAGAAAGTCATTAAAGCTTTGAAGGGACTAGTAAATGTCACTGAGTAGTCATGTCTGAAGGGGAACATGATGTTCTGAATATAGCTCAGTATTTGCATGCTCTTTAGTAAGGAAGAAGATTAAAAAGCTGAGAGAAGATTTAGAAGAGGAAAATTGCTAATCCTACTGCTAAAGCTAGGCAGCCTGTTTCAAAAAGATAACAGTTGTGAGGAGAAAGTGTGCAGTTTCATATTTTAAGCAAGGGACTAATGCAGCTGTGTAGGTGTCAGGATGAAGATTGCATAAGCAACTTTTATATAAAAATTCTTGAAAGTCATATTTCAAACAACATTTGTTGCTTTAAAAATGGGAAGCTCTAGTAAAAAACCCAGTCTTCTGAGTAGGGTTGAGACATGCTTTCTCTGTACAGGGAAGTATAACTAATGAGAGCCTAACTGTAGCTGCTTATAGCACCGGGGAATCACAGAATCACAGAATGTTAGGGATTGGAAGGGACCTCAAAAGATCATCTAGTCCAATCCCCCTGCCAGAGCAGGAACACCTAGGTCAGATCACACAGGAACACATCCAGGCGGGTTTTGAATGTCTCCAGAGAAGGAGACTCCACAACCTCTCTGGGCAGCCTGTTCCAGTGCTCTGTTACCCTCACTGTGAAGAAGTTCTTCCTCACATTTATGTGGAACCTCCTATGTTCCAGCTTGCACCCATTACCCCTTGTCCTATCATTGGATGTCACTGAGAAGAGCCTGGCTCCATCCTCATGACACTCACCCTTGACATATTTATAAACATTAATGAGGTCACCCCTCAGTCTCCTCTTCTCCAAGCTAAAGAGACCCAGCTCCCTCAGCCTCTCCTTGTAAGGGAGATGTTCCACTCCCTTCATCATCTTTGTGGCTCTGCGCTGGACTCTCTCACGTAGTTCCCTGTCCTTCTTGAACTGGGGGGCCCAGAACTGGACACAATACTCCAGATGTGGCCTCACCAAGGCAGAATAGAGGGGAAGGAGAACCTCTCTTGACCTACTAACCACCCCCTTTCTAATACACCCCAGGATGCCATTGGCCTTCTTGGCCACAAGGGCACATTGCTGGCTCATGGTCATCCTGCTGTCCACCAGGACCCCCAGGTCCCTTTCCCCTACACTGCTCTCCAGCAGGTCAGCCACCCAAAATTGTGGTGTTAAACTTTTGGAAGTCTATTGATGTTGCTTTCCTCTGTGCTAAAACTTTCCTTTTCTTATTCGACTCAGATTTTTTTCAAAAACTGAAGATCATCTCAGGCAAGAGAGCAGTTAGTTTGCTTGTTTGTATTTGTCATGGTGAAGACATGCTTAATACTGAAATGCATTAAAAATGTAACTGCCATATTTTGATGTTGCTCTGTGAGAGTACATATACATGAAAAGGGAGTTGAGCTTGACACATGTTCTTAAGTTCAAGTTTAGTCTACTAATGCCTTTTTTTTGTGTTTTTTCTCGACTCTAGGTTCCTGCGTTGTTCGAGATGCCACAGGGAGTTTTAATAACACCATTGTTACTGAGCTGACAAATTGCACTACTGCAGCTTGCAAATTAAACTACGATTTTTCATCCTGTCAGACAGGGTGTCATTATGGGCTGATGAACAATTTCCAGGTATAAAACTTTCTCCTAAGTCTGTTTACTGGCTTTTGTGTATGTTCATTTTTTTGAATTGCATATTAAGAAGAATTATAGGCTAAAAATGCCTATCTCCATAAATATAAGGTTTATCTGGAGTAGTTAAGTCATACTCTATATCTAGTCTGTAGAAGAACAATGTAACTTCTGGGGGTTTATACACAGGTGGTATAAATATTTGTTCTTCTGAGTGAACTGCTTAGGTTAGGTGGTGAGACTGCAACTTTCTTTCTTTAGTTACGTGAATGTCATACAGAGATGTGGATAGAAGTCACTGTTCAGTTTATTGACAGTCAGTGTTCACTCACTGTTCAGTAGTGATGCTTAGTAATCATAAGTAACCTCTATCAAGAACTTGTTCCGTAATGTTTAAAGTTTCATAGAAAATATGCTGACTTTTTAAGAGCATTGACATATTTATCACAATATCCTCTTTAATGGTAAGAATGTTGTGAATTTTCATAAAACTTGATGTTGCTGTATTTAAAAATCCTCTAGAAAGCATGGTGTAATTATTCATAGTCTTCAACTTGTACTTCACAGATAATTGGAATGTCCATGAACTCTTGGTTTGAAAGAAACCAAGGAGAACATGGCTGATTGAGTTAAACTTGTTTTGTGGGAGTCCATCTTTGCCCTATGTTTTTGTAATCGGCGTATAAAAAGTTGGCTAGAGGTTAAGCTGAAATCCACTAATGAAAAATGTGTCCGGCTTGTGGGTTTTGATCAGAAGTACATGTGATACATGTACTCCTTACATCTGCTACTTACATGTTAGGCTGACAGCCTTACCTGCAAAGCTGAGTGGAAAACCTATTTTGTAGACGCTGAAATAATGTTGTAGTGCAGACCATTCTATTAGAGTAAAATACAGTATTATAGTGGATTCATTTGAGTATCTGTGTGGTGTTTCTTTGTTTTGGTTTAGGAAGTCTGTAGAAACACTTCAGAATTGCTCTTGTGGGAATAATTACTCTGTGAAATCTGATGACTTTCCTCATTTAAGTTCAGAAGAACCCAGTATATCATTGAATGTATAGCTGAGAATAGTTTCCTATCCTAGAACTGGTTTCCTCTTATTGTATCTTTTTCTTCTAAGTCATAACTTTGCTAAGGTTGCATGCCATAAATGTTGCTCGTACTTCTAATAAAGTAGTCATTAATGTTCTAGTTTCTTACCATTTGGTCTAAAGACTACTTCTGTCTCCCAAATAATTCTCTGAAAAAAATAGTGAGTTCCAAATAGGAAAAGTCACTTTCAAGGCCAACGGCTGCACAGAGAATGCAGTGTTCCTAACACCCAGTTTTTTGGGGTTTTTTTGAAAACTTTGTCATGGAGACTGCACAGCATCTCTAGGCAACCTGCTGCAGTGCTTTGCCACCTTCTCCATGAATTCATTTTTTTCTAATACCTAGTTGGACTTTCCCTTGCTGTTTGTTTTTTCTCTCCTACTTACAGCTCTTGTGCATCTCTGAGAAGACTCCAGTTTTGTCTTCTCAGACGTCAGAAGGAAATTAGTTGCATGAGAGGCTGCCTACATATAGATAAACATTTTCTAATGGAACTGCCCTGAACGTTGTAGCTCTGAATGGTAGCTCTAAGGAGAGAGATTTTTTTTTTTAATGCGCAAGTCACAATGTGTGTGGTGGGGGCTTCAAGCTTATGTACCTCTCAAGTTCTTCATACTAATGTAACTTCTTTATGTAGGCTAAATAACTGAGAACAGGTACTTCACAAAACAAATTAATCCCTGGAGTGAAGATTGTTATATTTGTCTTGCAGCTTGCAAGCATGCAGGTTCTGAGACTGAAAGTGCCAGTTTACTCTTATACACAGCCTGATGGCTATCACTTTGGTACACTTCATGCTGCATTCAGTTCTTCTGGCAGAGAATTGATTTTAAGTTAGTGCTTGGGAAGCTCAGGCTTTGAGTGTGCTTGGGCACCAAATGGATGATTTGTAGTATGATTTACCTGTGGAAAGCTTAGCTGATGCTAAGAAACTTAAAATGAGAACGGTTGGTGAGACAGAATTAGTCAAACTTGTATAGAAAGGCCATCTTCCGTTTCTGTTGTAGTCAATGCAAAAGAATTACAGGTCCTCACAGGCTTCAGGTATTTCTCTGCTCAGTGTCAGTGACACTTCAGTGCCCAGGCTGTCACCTGGTAGAAAAGTAACTTCAGAAACTTGTTTTGAGCTCTGTAGCCTCAGCTTGGAACTTCCCTAGAAAAAGTTACAGCTTTGGTTATTTAAAATGTGGAATTTGGTCAACTTTGGGTGCAAATTGAAAGTAGTGTGAAACTCCTTTCCAGAAACAGTGTAAAAGTTCTGCTAAAACATTCCTCTCTCAAAGGAAGGCAGCTGTGAAAAATCTGAAAAAAGTTAGGGGAAGATGGAGTTGAACTTTGTCCATATTCATTATAAAAATCTATCTTTTAAAGAAGCTTCTGCTTGTTTGCTTGTGGCATTTTTTTTCTACTCCACTGTGGCTGGACCAAAGAACTGAAACTGTGGTCAAAATATGATATTTCATTATCTCAAATGTTTGAAATTTAAGAAACCATTTAAACAGTAAATGGCAAGCAATCATAATTACTCCCTTGTCAGCAGTAACTATATACCTGTCTCACCACACCACTGCCAACAGGGTAATTCTTACTAGGTATCTGTCCTTCCAGTTCTGTGTGTTCTTTCAAGGATGGAACTTGCAGTATGTTAGCTAACTGTATATGTCATCTCCTTGGTTTTGTTGTCATGAAGTTTGGGTTACGGTGTGTATGTTGGGGAGGTGAGGGAAAGGGAGGGGTGTTTAACATTGTGGCAGACCCTTTTTGTTCCCCAAGCTTAGAAGAAGCTTCCTTATGTCTCTTATGTTAGTAACATAAGTCGTAACTTACTAGCTTTTAAAATGGACAAATGTTACTTGCGTACATCTTACTCGGATTTCTCTCAAATTTATAAAGCATACATAATATTAAATAGATAGTGTAAATAAATTGAAGCAGTAAACAACCTAGAAAGAGAATATAAAATCTGAGCAGATTGTAAGAGCTAAACTGCAAGAAGTTGATGCAAGTGTAGTAAAGTGAAGGCCTCGGAATAACAATGTTTTCAGACATTGGGAAGAAAAGTGATGGAGATTTGTGCATAGGTTCTGTCCATAAGAAGTACTTCCAGGGAAGATTGATGAAGCCATCCTTGCAGGGAAGAAAATTTTCATTCTACTTCTACAAAGATTACTCTGTGCTTGTTTATTATGTTGCTGTATCAAGGGTTTCTTTCTAAAATATTTGTCAGTAAAGCATTTACACCCTTCTCTTCTAGAAATATAGTATAGGGTTATTACAGACTGGCATTTGTGACAAACTTTTTCTGCTGATTATAAAACTAACATAAACCTGGTTGTAGGAGGGATTGCTTAATGTACGTGTCAGTTTTATTCATCTATAAATAGAAGTCCATCCTGTATAGATGTTGTCAACTACAAATCAGCTTCAGGAAATTCTCTCCTTCATTCATTACACTACTATGACCAATGAAACCTGAGATTCAGTTGACTTTTTGAGAGACCCAGCAGTCTTTGTCTGTCTGACCTGGAGGAAAATGCTAAATTTTCTCATTAGTTTTGCCCTAGGAATATGAATGAAACTTCATCAGTCACCTGTATATTGTTTCTGAGAGCATGTCCTATCTAATATGATTGCTTTAGACAGCTAGATTTTGCCATTTCAGGTGACATCAGCTTAAAAACTGGACACTTCTCCAGGATCTTTTTTGCCTTCCTTCAGTCCCTTTTCTAAAACTGTATGTAGGGTTGCCAGGATGAAACAGGCACGTAATCATTGCAAATGATACTGAATCTCATTCTGACACATCGTGCTTGAAAGGCACTGTGCTGGGTTTCGTCCATTGACTAAAAAAACGTTTTTCAAGATGGTATCAAATTCTTAGATACTGGCTGTCTTCAAGCAGCTTAGAGTTTTGTTTCATAAAGAAAGCTACTGTATTAAACTATGATTTTTATTTTTTTTTAAATACATAGTTCTGTGTCAATTCGCTTGACATGCAAAGCTGTATGCAGCTATGCTACAGAAGTAATCAGTAGAATGGTAGGAGAGGGTCTTTAGGCTGTTATGGCAATTAGACAAAAACTGCTTTCACTCTTTTCGTCTTAATCAACACTGTTCTTTAACATTTATCTTACTGAGCTTTTATCATTTTGTTAGTCATCCGGTCTACCAAGAATTGCATGTTGTATTTCACTCACTGGGGTTACAAAGATGTCCTAGGGTGTGATCTTGGGGAGATAGGAAGGAAGTTTGTCCTGTCCTTGCAGTTTTGAATGGGAAACAAGCCTAACTTAGAGTGATGGAGATGCTGAGAAAGACAGTCAGCTTTCCCAGTTCCACAGTTTCAGTTGTTTTGTCACTGGGCTTTTGAGACAGTGGTAGGCTGGTCAAAATATCTAATAAATTCCAATGTATTTTGCTTCCATTACTTAATTCTAATGTGCTTATGAGCCCATGGAGACTTTTGCCATTGATGGTTTTGTCCTGAGCATTGCATGATTGGACTACATACTGTGTGAAGAGCCGCCTTCTCTTCTGAAATTAGAATCTGTTTATACCCCTAGTTCATTCATTAATATATGGATGCATGATATTCAAACAGCTTTTAAGTGGAGGGTACACAGTATTGTGGTTTTCTGTTTGTGTAGTTAATATCCATTTGTATAGTATACTTTTTCATATTCTCTTAAAAAACCCTATATTTTGCTTTCAGGTGATGAGCATGGTATCTGGATTTGCACCACTGATTTCTGCAGGCATTTTTTCAGCCACCCTATCTTCTGCATTGGCATCTCTTGTGAGTGCACCTAAGATCTTCCAGGTAAGTATGGAAGCAAACCATAACCTTTTGAAGAATCATTTCAATTATTTTTTGAATCAGAATTTTTGGAAGAAGTCTGACATATTGCCATCATGATTCATGTCAATTGACATCAGCAGATTGATCTAATGTTTACCTGTTGCTTAAAATGGGAAAAGAGTGTGTTACTGTTACTAAACATAACAAGACTACAACCTGTTCCAGATTTAATCCATTTCTGGTTAGTTTAGAGATTAGTTGTGGTGTAACTAACTTTTGTTGTAACAGTGGAGCTCATACAAAGATAACAGATGAGTTAATTTCTCAAAGTAATCAAAGAAAGAGACAGCATGAAGTAGAACCTGTAGCTGTGAAATCTCAGTCCTCAGAGAATACATTATCAAAGTAATTGTGTACCAATTCTTGTGTAAGTCATTTACATTGATATTGTCGGTGTTCCCAAATGTATTTTGCTTTATGTTCTTTTTAACCATTTGATCTCATTCTTTGTCTTACAGGTTCTCTTTAGCTTGGTGAAACTTTAGTGTCATCTAATGACCTTCTTTCCCAGAGATTTCATTAATGAGTCAAATGTAGAAGGGGTTTTTGTTGCAGAACAGAAGCAGAAGTATTGATGCAGAGAAGTAGCATATACATTGGGCAAACTTTCCACTTTCTGAGAAAACGTTGTCTCTAAAGAAAGATTCTTTGTGATTGTAAGATACCAGTAAAATAAAACAGTCACAGAAGAGCAAAGTTTGTTCTTACAGATAGGAGCTACTGAAGGATAGAGTACTGGAAATGCAAAATGTCAAGATTACAAAGACAATTGAAAATAGAGTTAGTACATGGTGGCTATAAACCTTCTTTCAGGAAGATAATATGCACTAGAAGAAAGTATTAGTAAGGATGCATTTTGAACAAATGCATGCTGACTCTTGAATTTTATTTTTTCTTAGGCTTTGTGCAAGGACAACATTTATCCAGGATTTCAGATGTTTGCTAAAGGCTATGGGAAGAACAATGAACCACTGAGAGGATATATTCTAACATTTTTAATTGCTCTTGGATTCATACTAATTGGTTAGTTTTAAATTATAATAAATCTCAATATCCTTTTGTTCTTTACAAGGCATTCTATTCCATATCATGACTTGATGACAGTGTCCTAGAGGTCTAATGCACAGTTTAATTCTAAGGCAGCATTCTAAATCTGTTTGAGGGTTACTTTCTCCTATCCCCTAGGTACAACTCTGTCTAGAGGTGCAATAAATTTGAATTGAACTGTAGCAATACTGCAGCTTTCTTAATAATTACAGGTGTCTGTCTTTAGATACTATCAATCAACAAAAGGCATCTTTTACTTGACATAGATGTTATATTTTGTAAATGCACAAGTTCATTTCAGATTTTTAATAATTACAGTTGGCTTCAGTAAATGGCAAACTTGCATGAACAATACTTTTTAAAGTGTGGTTTTTCTGTTAAGTTACAAACAGAGATGAGTGCTGATGCTGTTGTTCCTAAAGGTAGAGATAGAGTAGGTAGAATTACATGTGTTCTATGTAGATGGCAAACTAATTGTGCTGTGTCCATCCATGAGTCCTGTACCAGTGCTTTTAAACTTCTTTTCCCAGTTTGCTCTTTCACCTTTCCCCCAAGTCTGCTTAAGGCACAGGTACACACGTGATGTCCCTACTACAGCATGCTGACTGGAAGCTTGATTACAAGAAATAGAAACTTGCAGACTAACATGGCACATTCTGCATTTTGTTCACTTTTTTTTGATGGTGAGAGTACACGTATAAATGTTTTGTACCATGCTGCCTCCAGGAAAAGAGAGCATCAGGTTCTTCCATCTCTTTCACTGAAGAGAGTACTCATCACTGTTACAATGGCATTGATCTGTAATAATGCACTGTACTAGTACCATTGATGCAACTTTTCATTTAAAATGGACGTAGATGAACATGTTTGTTACATTGCTCATACTAACTTTGTCTGCTGTTTCCATTCACTGTAGTTGATTGTCTCATAAACTTATTAGTATCTTGTTCTTTGCTGTTTGAAAATTGAGCTAGAGATGTGCTGCAGATGCATTAATGCTCTACTGTTCCTGACATTCTTTAGAACTCAGTGTATTAGTGCGCTGTTGATCAAGCCATGATGGGAAAGAAATTTTCTCAATGAATTATTTTGAGAAAGTATGTAGTGCTTCAAAAGTGGCAGTCCTGGAACACTTGGTCATGTGAAAAAAGTGTTTATTTTTTAAAAACTGAATGTTACACTTCCTGACTATTAGGAGATAACTGAGTAAATAAAAGACCATTAATATAATAGCTCTGGCTGTTGAACAGAAAAGACAAACTGCTTCTCCTTAGAGTACATCAGAAAATACGGTTGTTGGTAGATCACTGAGAAAAAAAAACTGCTACAAAGCTATTGGATGATACTTTTCTTAACAGCTGCTTTGTTTTTGGTTTTACAGCTGAACTGAATGTCATTGCTCCAATTATTTCTAACTTCTTCTTGGCCTCATATGCCTTGATTAACTTCTCTGTATTCCATGCTTCTCTTGCAAAATCTCCAGGTAGGAATTACATTTTGGGGGTGAGAGTTTAGCCTTCAATTTCTTTATGCATAAATACAGTTTAAAGAGCATTAATACAAATGAATGTTTAATTTAGTTACTAAGTATCAATTTGACACTTATGGGGTGCATCTGAATTACAAGTGTAATATGATGTGTACTTGGGTCTTCCAAAACTTTGAGGAGTGATCCAGTAGACTTTGAGAGCTACTATTTTTGTCATCTTTGCTGAGGGAACGCAAGATAACTCAGGTGTTTATCCAGAAACTCTTGAAGAAAGCTTTCTTGCTCGTTCAGTATCTGACGTTCAAGAACTACCCTTTTGTCGTCTTTGGACTTCTCTGTTAATATGGTTCATCTTCCAGT
The DNA here is from genome assembly GCA_028020825.1 of Podargus strigoides. Taxonomy (NCBI): domain Eukaryota; kingdom Metazoa; phylum Chordata; class Aves; order Caprimulgiformes; family Podargidae; genus Podargus; species Podargus strigoides. Next base: position 90,771,988 of record CM051663.1, on the reverse strand, counting down.
TCAGAATAGACTGGAATTGCAGGTGGTATTGCCACCTTTTCATGGCCTTTGATGTTGGAGGTTGGATTATAGGAATTAGCCAAAAAGTGGTACTTGCAGAACAGTCATATATCATAGCTAGTCCACTGTGCATTTGTACGGACATAATGCTCTTAAAATCTTCTTAAGTTGCTGAACTGATAGATATTATTATTTTGCCAGAGCAGTGCATAACTCTATTTACACAACAGTTCTATATCTAATGCATTTGTTAATCTTGGGTGTGTTAGCAGGGGATGTGTGTATGTGTGCACACATGCATATATTCTTAGCTGGCTTTTGATAAACTTGTCACAAATAAGGATGTAAAACAGTGGCACTCCAGTATTTTGGCATATTCAAGTTCTACTTGGATATATCTATCGTTTTCCTAAGGTGAAAATTTCTGGCCATGTGAAAATAGTAAAAACGCAAACCCAGAAATAGTTAGTAGTATGTGAGAGAGTGATTCATGAGCTGATGATTCATGTCGTACTATCTTTGAAAGCAAAGATGAATTGTCAGGCAAGCTATTGCCAAAGGTTCCTGTAGCCTGATTCAATAGATGTACTGCCCAAAGCGTCTTCAAACATTTCTTTTGAGATATTATTTTAGGAACATTTATGTATCTATGTAAGAAAGGTGCAAATTCATTTGAAGGGTGCTGGAAAATTGAAAGCATAAACGTGCCAGTCTGTTTTTTACACTACCGAAACTGTCACACATTCATGTGAAATGCAATGCAGAACACAAGGGAAGAAAAAGAGGAATAGCACTTTCCTTCTCTTGGAGTAGTGATTAAATTAATTTTCCCCCTTTCTTTTCACTTCTGCCCTCCAAATTCTGTTTTCACTAGGTTGGCGCCCTGCTTTCAAATACTACAATATGTGGATTTCTCTTGTTGGGGCTATTCTGTGCTGCATTGTGATGTTTGTCATTAATTGGTGGGCAGCACTTCTAACATATGTGATAGTCCTTGGACTCTACATTTATGTCACTTACAAGAAACCAGGTATGTATAGGGGCTTCTTTTGGTTCCTGTGGGGGAAGAGGGATGTAGAAGAAGGGAAAAAGTAATGGCCTTCAGGAAAAAAAAGAGGAGAACTTATTTCTGTTTGGCCAACTAGTTGAAACTTCTGTTTCAGGATTTTTAGTTGTAATGAAATGTAATTATGCCTGTATAGTCACTGCTGTTGTTCCCCCTCCTCCCAGATTATCAGGATGCATGCCTTGCACTTAGACATAAACATTCAAATGAAAATTGGAGGAAAAGGTGTATATTGAAAGAGCTTGGGTTGCAGCAACCAAGGCACTAGGAAAGCATGTTATGTTTTGGTAGGAAGCAAAAGAGCACGCTCCCTTACCTTTCCAAATTGAGAAGAGATTCAGGTGGTGGTTGTTTTTCAGTAAACCATTCCTAGAACTATGAACAACAATTTATATGCTCGCTTTCTTCTTCTAAGAGCACTGTATGATCGTAAGTGCAAGATAGAGAACCGAACCAAAAAGTTTTCCTGAAGTTGAAAATAAGGAAAATTTTGCATCCTGGGCTATGAATATTATGAAGTACATGGATTATAAATTCATTGTAGCTATCAAAAGATGTATATGGGAACAGACAGAGAGGATACTGGGATCTTCCATTTCCTTGGAAAAGTAATAATCTAAAAGGAACTGCTTAATCTAGCAGTATTTCACTGCTGTTTTATCACTGTTTGACCTTGTTTAGGCAATATTTTGGGATTACTGTTTCCTTTGCTGTGATATAAAATAACTAAGCACAGCATTTTTTCCTGAAGTGTTATTTTTTTGACTCTGAAGTTGTTACAATCTTTGAAGTGTTGGGAAAAAGCCCCCTCACTTCTTTCTTCCTATAATTGTAAAATATCAAACTCCTAACTTGTTTGCTAAAACTTCACAAAACTGTTATCTTTAAATAGAATTGCATATTTAGCTGTAGGGTTTGACTAGTGTTATGTAGAGTGTACCAAGATGTAGCTTAAATATTCTGGGTTTTTAGTTGGTATTCGATACTCATTCTGTGATTGTGTAGTTTTACAATGAACAGCTTTAAAATATCGGAACCTCTAATCTTCCAACAGATGTGAACTGGGGATCCTCAACGCAAGCTTTGACTTACTTGAATGCACTACAGCATTCTATTCGACTCTCAGGAGTTGAAGATCACGTGAAAAACTTTAGGTAACAGTTAATATTAAAAAGATGAGAAATTACTTCTATGTATTCAGTAGGTTTGCTGTTATGGTTTGCATTAAATGCCTGTTTATCTCCTGTGGGTTATAACAACTTTGAGTTTCATTACCATGGACATCCTCTGGACATATTTACATTAACTTTTTATTTCTGATTAAGAGTGTGCTTTATAAGCAAGTCTGTGGGTGATGCCTCCTTATTGTTAGATGCCTTGTGACTTGCGTCATGAACTGTGAATTGTGTTCCTCTTCAATGCAACTGAATTGCAAGATATGCTCCAAACTGCTAATGAGCATTCAGTCCACGTTCTTGGGATAAAACTGATCTAACGTAAAATCCTTGAGATGCTTATATTGTGGATGTTGTCCTCCACACCAGCTATCTCAGATTAGACTTACTCTTTCATTGCACTTCAGTAGTGGCTAACAGGCTACACAAGTGTTTTTTCACTCAACTGAAAAAGTGAACTGATTTGCTGGCTGCCAGCATGGCTACCCAGGACGGTCCTCCTCCACAAGGCGTTTTTCTGTCCACTTTTCTGGAGTAAGCTATTGTAGAAGATGATAGATGCTTCAGAAAAAAAAAACAAGAAGTGTTGACTTAAACTAATTCCTCCAAATAAGTAGAATCCTAGATTGAACGTGACTTTACCATGTGGTCTTGTCTAGTCCCCAACTCAACTGACTCATCATAGATCCAGCTGCAAAGTTAGATCCAGCTTTGTTACGTCAGGTTTTTCAGGGCCGTATCCAGTCAAGTTTTGAGTATTTCCAAGGATGGAGGTTCTGTTGACCTGTCTATTTTCAAACAGAGCAGTTACCTCCTACATGCCCAGCACAGGATTTATAGTGTTAACACACAGTTGAGAAAAACTATGTCACCCCTTGCAGCTGCAACTGTAAGAAATGTATTATTCATATCAGCATATCAGCAAGAGAATCTAGCTACTAAAATATTCTGTTGTGAATGAAAGGAGACTTTGCGTACTTAGGGCAGAATTTAGTAAGGAGTGAGTTCAAGGATTGATACCTGATACAAGTGCCATTCTCTGAGGTTAAGTCCAGAATGCAGAACCTGGCAGTAATACATTTTTTCAAATAAAAGATATATATTTATTGTCAGTTGGGAAAATACTCCAATCCTTACCCCTAGCCTCTCTTGAAAGTGGCTGGTTTTTTGAATCCTAGATACTTTTGTATCCTAGTACAGGATAGGTACTTAAAATGTCTGTTGCATATGTACAGACAGTTGAAATGAGATGTGTAAACCAATCATGGCAGATACCAGCACAACCTTAAAGAATATGACAGTAAAACTAAATTACAAATGTAGTAATGTGAGTATCCATTTCCAAACTGAAAAAAGTTGGCTGTTGTAGGTATAAACCACAAAACTTGAAGTTTAATTATGAAAGCACTTTTTTCTGAAGTCCTAGTGTGACATTAAAGTCCTTCATTTATTTGTAAACACTGTATTACCTGTTATATCAAGCTGCATTGTTAACAGGAAAGAAGAATCTACATTCAGAAACTTCTTCATTGCTTAGGTATCAAGAGCAGCAATTTTCAGACTTTCCCTAATGAAAATCTAAAGGCTGGCATTACACAATTTGCAATACCTAACTGTGATTAGTGTTGCAACCTCATTTCTGTCTGCTGTGAGTCTATTTTGCGTTGCAAATTTCAATGTAGAAGCAAGCTTTATAAGTTCTTACCAAGTGTGACCTTCTGCTTGTGCTGATACAGTAAATTAATGCTCTGCTGATCAGTACCTATTTAGGATTGCATTGGAAGTAATTCAGTTCTTTTGTTTGGCAAGCTAGTATATAGCTTTTTGAATTTTAAACTTATTTACTTGTGATCCTAAGGAGATGTAGATCTTAATGTAAGTCAGCTTTAAGCACAGTGGCTTTAGGAGAACTATTTTGGGCCTGATACTAGTTTCTAACCAATGGCAAAAAATGTTTTCAACTCTAGAGATACATTCTAAACAAGAGAAGTTCAATATTTATTTATTTATATATAAAACAAGTTTGCAGATGACACCATGTTGACAGATAGTGTTGATCTGCTGGAGGGTAGGAAGGCTCTGCAAAGGGATCTGGACAGGCTGGATTGATGGGCTGAGGCCAGTGGTACAAGGTTCAACAAGGTCAAGTTCTGGGTCCTGCACTTGGGTCAGAACAACCCCATGCAACACTCCAGGCTTGGGGAAGAGTGGCTGGAAAGCTGCCTGGCGGAAAAGGACCTGGGGGTGTTGGTTGACAGCCGGCTGAACACGAGCCAGCAGTGTGCCCAGGTGGCCAAGGCCAATGGCATCCTGGCCTGTATCAGAAACGGTGTGACCAGCAGGAGTAGGGAGGTGATCGTGCCCCTGTACAGCTCTGGTGAGGCTGCACCTTGAATACTGTGTTTAGTTTTGGGCCCCTCACTACAAGGACACTGAGGTACTGGAGCGTATCCAAAGGGCGACGGAGCTGGTGGAAGATCTGGAGCACAAGTCTTACGAGGAATGGCTGTTTAGTCTAGAGAAGAGGAGGCTGAGGGGAGACCTCATTGCTCTCTACGGCTACCTGAAGGGAGGGTGTAGTGAGGTGGCATTGGTCTCTTCTCCCAGGTAACAGTGATAGGACAAGAGGAAATGGCCTCAAGTTGCACCGGGGAAGGTTTGGATTGGATGTTAGGAAACATTCTTTCACTGAAAGGGTTATCAGGCTTTGAAACAGGCTGCTCAGGGCGCAGTGGTGGAGTCCCCATCCCTGGAGATATTTAAGAGATGTGTAGATGTGGAACTTAGGGATGTGGTTTGGTGGTGGCCTGGACTGTGCCAGGTTAACGGTTGGATTTGATGATCTTAAGGATCTCTTCCAACATAAATGACAGTGATTCTGTTCTGTGTTACTAATATGGCAAATGCGCTGGAGCTGCCTTAGAGATCAAGACAGATGACTTTAGATGATTCTTATGATGTGAAAAATTATCTCCTTAAATGAATTCTGAAGTCTGGACACTTCATCTTTTAATACTGATTAGAAAGTTGTCTAAAATAACTTACTTGCAGTTGTTTGGCTTTGCCTTCTGAATCATAGTAATTTTTAAAAAGCATATGATTCCAGATACTGGGCACAGAAGAATCTAAGCTAGAAAATGCAAAGGGGTGCGACTTAGAAATGGGGGAAGAATTTCATCCCTCTGACCACTCCTGTCTGAAATCTGCTTCTGATCTTTTCTATGTGTGAATTTTTAGGTTTAGTGGGATTACTAAATTTGGAACCACTTAATCATAGGTCTGCTTACAGTTGTGGAAAAATTTGTCTTTTCTTAATGTAGCAGTCTTGTAGATGAGGTTACTACCTCTCCGGTAAGTTATGTTCTTTTGGCCAATACTTGCAAGAAACTTTTTTCTGTTAATAGAAAAAAAAAACCCCACAACTCTACATGAAATGAATTCCAACCTTTTTTTCTCTCTTTATCTATTCACAATTTTAGACCTCAGTGCTTAATTATGACAGGTGCTCCAAATGCACGACCAGCTTTGCTTCACCTTGTCCATGCTTTCACCAAGAATGTGGGCTTGATGATCTGTGGCCATGTACATATGGTAAGTGTATTCTATATTTACTTTAAAGTTACCTTGTGATTCTTGTTTGTGTGAGTTATTCAATTGGTTGGTGTTTTAAATGAAGGCATCATTAGACATTGAGAAGTGCAAAGAGATTTCCTGGTAAGATGCACACATGTATGGGTCATTACTATTCCAGTTAGGTGTACTACTGGGGAAACTTTGCAAAATGAGTACCTTTGATCATTTGATGCTTAAATGCTGCAGAAGCTTTGGAGGAGTGAAGTGCACATTGGATTACATCCTGGGTCTCTTTCTGTCCTTGTGTCGTACAGTCTCCTGTACTCTCTTATGCCTTGGACAGAGGAGTTGGTCAAAGTGATGCTCAGTATACAGCTGGTTTTCCTCTCAGTGTTCCTGTTGCAGGGAGATTGATTCCTGTGTAGATAAATTACAAGGCCTCATATAAAATTAAACCTTCCTGAGCAGTAAATGCAGTATCAGTTTAGCCAGTAGTTAAAAATTGCTTTTAACCTTTCAAGTGGTTTCTTTATTACTCAGTTATCAGAATCATTTTGTTGGTAGGTGAAATGGTAATGTGAACAGGTATTTCCTTTCCTGTTCCCTTTCTGCCCAGCCCCTAGTGTTTCAGTCTTACTGTTTTTTGTCAGGATATGAGGTAGGGGAATTTGGGGGTTGGGTGTGTGCGAGGGCTGTTGTGCAAGGACATAATTTCAGCAGTTCTTACTAATTAAAAAAAAATGCTCTACAGCAGATGTGTAGAGGTTTTGGGGTGGGGGGAAGGGAGCAAGCTTTAGGTAACTGTTTTCAAAATCACACTTATTGTGAGTTGTCTTAGCTGTGATATAAGGTGCCTGTCATACTATGATCTGTACCAAAACTTAGCTACAGAGAGGTGAATGCACCTCTGACAAACACTGATAAATATGCTTTACAGATGGGAATTGTGTAGTTTAGCATCATATTTTAAGGCCAGGCTCTTTCTGTCACATCACTAAGAACATTTAGGCAAGTGTAACTATAAATATAAAGATTGCTTACTCTTAAACATGTCTAAATTTACCACACTTACTCAATACAACTTGCTTCTGATCTAATGAACAGCTAAGAGCAAATCAGCTTAGTGCAATCCACAGAACATACATTTTGTTAAGCAAATATTGGCCAGTTTTGTGTTTAGTAACTTTAATTCTTTTAATTCCTTTCTATACAAACTTACAGTTTCAATGAGCGTGAAGGACAGAAACTGAGTAATACTAGAGAAGTAAGATACCACAGATGAAATTACTGTCTTTCAAAAGTAGGGCTGTAATGAAAAGAATAAGGAAGTGTCATCCTTTCTGTAGGAAAGCAATTCTGATTAGAGATTTTCTGGGAGCATACCCTGTCTCTATTGAAAATTGCTTTCCTACAAGAAGGATGACAGTACCTTTATTCTTCACTAACTCTGACCTCTGACCATTTGGTGAGAGTCTGTATCCTTCTGTGAACTGTATCCTGTTGCAAAAACTGGGCTACTCTGTTCTGGATTATACCTCATCCTGTGTTCTGCATTTTGATGTCTAGGAGGAACACAATGATTTGTCCTGATGGAAGTAATAAAAAGAAAGAATTTAAAGAGGAGATGATTTTGACTGCAATGTAGAACACTTTCACACTACTGTGACAAAGGCTTTCTAATTAGGATTATGTACAGACAGACACAGTTGTAGTCACTCGCACAGCTTGAAACAAATATTCCCAAAAAGCCTAATATTAAGTCACCCTGTATCTATGTATGTTTCATTACAAAGTCCTTACCTTTTAAAACTGTGTTGTCTTTTGGAGGAGAAGAATGTGCCATCTGTTGGGGAAGAGGGTTGTACTCTGCAGGAGAAAGACTGCTAAAGCTTGAGCAACCCTTTCCTTAAAAATGAGAATCTGGTCCCCTCTTTGCTGCTGATAATGCCTGGTACTTTGTTGTTTTGGGGTTTTTTTGATAGTGTGGAAGCATGTTTGGAGGTTTGAGTTTGAATTAGACCCTAGCAGTAAATTTTATTTTATTTTTTTTTCTTCAAAAAGGGGGGATGGGAGAGAGGGCTCTTCATTACTACTCATAGTTCATGTTTCCTCTCTTCTACTCGTAATTCATGTTCCCTCTCATCTTTTTATTTCCTTATTTTGAAAGGGTCCTCGGAGGCAAGCCATGAAGGAACTGTCAGCTGATTTGGCTAAATATCAGCGATGGCTAATCAAAAACAAGATGAAGGCTTTCTATGCACCAGTGCATGCAGAAGACTTGAGGGATGGAGGACAATACTTAATGCAGGTATACTTCTATCTTACTATTTTTTTTTAAATGAAAGTGGTGAAGATGAATATCAATATTGGACATGTTTTTGTACTTTGAAGTGCTTTCATTTTGCAAAGGTATGAGAAATACTTTGTTTTCTGTTTAAGAAAATAGAACCTTCAGTTGTTTCAGTAACACAGTTTTTAAAAACAATTTTTTTTTGTTCTTAGGCTGCTGGTCTGGGTAGAATGAGACCTAACACCCTTGTTGTTGGATTTAAGAAAAATTGGAGACAAAGTGACATGAGAGATGTTGAAACCTATATCAATTTATTCCAGTAAGTAGAAAATGCAGACATGTAGATCTTATGTTCCATTTTAGTACAATTGGTAATCAGTTAAGAAGATCTTCGTTCTCTCAAGTCTCTTTCAGGTAGACTCAAATTTTCCATATTGCCGATCCAGCAGTCTTCAATACCTTGTGTTTTTTTCTGATACGTAAATTAATAAGCAAGTCTTTGTAGTTTAAACAGATCAGATTTCTATATAACAACTCTTTCTACATCTGCGGAGAGTCCTGGCAGTGATCTGAGATTTGAGTTACTGTCTTCAGAGATGGAAGCAGTGTCTTTATGTACTAGTCTGCTGAATTCTTCAAAGCCTACTTTGTTGAAAGGAGGATATTTTTCTTACACTTCTGTATAGATTAAGTTTAGTAGAGAATGAAACAACTCTTATGCTGAAGTTTTATCTTTGTTAAACCTTGCTCTCATATGCAAGAAATATTTTACTTAAAAGATATACAGCACAGACGCCCGAATATAGTTGCCAAAAAGTATACGGGAAGGGAAATGCCAGTGTAATTTGACAGTTGCGGCTGAAAAATGTAATAGAATACCTTGTTCTGTATATGCTTAAGATAATGAGAACTTGCCTCTTGCACTTATACATAGGTGTTTCTGTTTTCCTTATGTGCTGATTAACCCACTTCATTTATGAAATCATAAATACATTTAAAAGAAAGAGCAGATGGGAGATTACAGACAGAGATTAGATAGTGGAAAACAATCATACTTTCCCACTTTCCCAGTTTAAGAGAAAAAAGGAAATATGTTGGTTAGTTTTTGGTTTTTCTTTTTTTCCTATTTTATTTTGGAACGGCTTGTGCTGGAAGATCTGTCAAGGCCAACAAGTCATATAATTCTCCACATCCCAAAAGAGAAACCTCAGGAGGTAATAACTGTAGATCAGGCGTATTTCTGGAAAATCTCTGGAAAACTGAAAGATTCTGAAGTACACAGTAGAATCACATCTAATCTGTACACGTTTAACAAATTAAATAATGAACTAAAAATGTTCACTAATGGACAAAATCAACCTAATTTTTTCTGTATTATAGAATATGTTGATACTTCGAACATTTCTAATCAAATCTTACGACGTCTAAAGAGAAGTGTTAAATAAGTAAAATCTTGAGAAATTTCTGTCTGTGGGAATGACATGGGAGGGAGTTCTCTGATTTATGGTTGTTTGTAATGAGGTATTTATATTTGAAAGACTGATGATTAATGGTTAATGCAGACTGTATGATATGGTTAAGTTCATGGTTTTCTGTCTTATACCTTGTGGGTGGTTTTGGTCACTCAGTTTACTCCACATTTACTCAGCCATTTATTCAGGCTTATTGCTTGTTGCTACAGTAATGAAGCTTTCCTTCTTACAAATTCCTTCCCCATTAGATATAATGGAAATAGGCACATCGTAGCTAACTTATGGCTAATTTGATTCTAAATTAGAACTTCATTGGTGTTTTTAATACCCAAATGTTTTGGAAAGATGTCAGAAATTTTTAGTTCTCAAATCAAGATCTACTAAAAATAAATCCTTTTATTTATAGGGGGAGATAAAAATTTAGATTTCTCAGTGTATCTTATTGTTATCATTGGTGCAGAACTTGACTGACCTCTTCATGTTGCTTTTATTTAATCACTATTTAGATAGGAAAGAGGAGAGGGAATGATATGGTGTTCAGTTCACTGAGGCACTTGATAGTTCGGAATTGAAACTGAAGCTGTAACACGAATTTAGGATTTGGGAGTTTAAATGACAGTGTTTTGTTACTGGAATTTGTTCAAAGAGGGTGTGTGTCTGTTTAGCCTGTATCCAGGGCTGAACTGTAGCAGTTGCTCTATCACCCAGTCACCCCTCCCCAGCTAAGAAGGTGAATTAGGAAAAAAGGTAGAAGCCCCATGAGCTGAAATAGAAACAGATTTAATGAAATAACAAAACTAATACAATCACCAACGTAAAGTATACAATTATACTCAGCTTAGTCCTTGGGAGCAGCAAAAGGTGCAGGAGACCAAGAGGGTGAAGCCCCAGGAAGAGAAGCTCTCCACCCTCAGCAAACTCCCTCTTTACAATGAGCTGGATGTCAGTGGTGTGGGATACACCTGTGAGTCAGCTTGGGGCAGCTGCCCTCACTGAAACTCCCAGCTGGCTCAGGGCTACTCATGGCCTGCCTGCCGTGGCAGGTCTGTGGGGCTGTCCCTGGGAAACCAGGACAGTGTGTAAAGTAGGTTCTTAGGGAGAGGAGCTTTAAAATGTTTTATTTTGCACTTTTTCTTTAGTGATGCCTTTGATGTTCAGTATGGTGTAGTTGTCATCCGCCTAAAGGAGGGCCTGGACATTTCTCACCTTCAGGGCCAAGGTAAGATGTATTTTGTTTCATCTGTTGAATACTGCTTTCTGAAAATATTAAATTAGTTTTTTAAAAAAAAAAAACAAACACCACAACAAAACCAACCAAAACCAACCCAAAACAAAACACTTCTTAGAGAATAAACATCACTCAAATTAGCAAGTCTGAAGTGTAAAATAAGAATGACCCATGTTCAAGAACAGTACTTGGTGTTCTGTTTATTGCAACTTTCTGTATTTGTAAGCAGTATTTAGTTGCTTCCCAAGGATTTACTATTTTACTGAAACAAATTAAAGAGGCTGCCAAATTGGTATCAAGTGTTTGGGACTCAAGTCTAGGAATCATGAAAATTACAACAAATGCTGCATGATTCAAGAATGCTATGGGTCTGGTGTGGGCTGTCAGCTGCTACACACATTAGTTTAGAGACCTCAGCAGTAGTCTGACTCAAATTAGGAAAGGTTTTCTGTTCTCGATGTAGAAGACTTGGTTGTGCTTTGTAGGTAGTGGTCTTAAGCTGAATGGTATAATTTTAGTTAAATTTCAAGCAGAATAATGAAAGAAGCCTGTTAGCTTTGGCAGCAACTGTCTACTAAATTGGTAATATCCAATTTGTTTGTAGCTTGCTCTGTGCAATGTTTCTACAATGAGGAAGAGTGCTTGTGACACAAGCTCTGTTAGGGTGGCATCCTCCTGCAAGAGGGGAGGGCTGTTATTTCACTGGAAACACGTGAATGTATTGGGATTTGGAGAGGCAACAAGCCAGTCACTGTGTGCAAGAGAGCAGAGAACTATGAGAAATGGCAAGGAGTAAACCTGCAGTGTGAAAACACTGCTGAGAAGAGTGGGAGATATAACACCAAGAGGTCAGAAGAGTCTTAGTATCCAGTGGGGACTGTGAGTTTGCATTAACTGACAGCTGCCAAGTGGTTCCACTGAAGCCAAACCTGGAAAATCCTTGGCTGTGAGACATACTTGGTTTGGGCCTTGTCTAGGTAGGGCTCTTCTTCTTGGAGTTACAGTGAAAATGGAAATTGTTTCATCAAGTAATTTTTTTCCTGCTGGTTTTGTTTCCTCACTATTGGCTACTCTGCTTTATGTTTAGCCTGTGGTAATGCAGTCAGCACCCAAAATCTGGGAAGGAAGTAGCAGGAAATTACAGCTCTGCTCAGAGGAGGAGCCTCCTTATATGAACTGCTTCAGAGTACAAGAGTTTTTTGTTCTTCTCTGCTTTTTATTTTTTTCCCTTCTCTTTGCCATGACAGTTGCTGTAGAGTTTAACCAATTGAACAATCTCAGTGTAGTCACGTACCTCTATTGATACCGTTTGGAACAATTAAGTGGTTTATAATGTGTTTCTTTGCTTTCTCAAAGAAGAGTTACTGTTGTCCCAAGAAAAATCTCCATGTACTAAGGATGTCATAGTAAAAGTGGATTACAGCAAGAAGGCTGAGACAGACACTTCTATAACTTTTGCTTCATCATCTAGTGAAAGAACTGCCACTCTGCATAAAGGTAACTTGCTAGTTAGCAATGAAATTTGAGTTCTCACTCCTTCTCTCATTCCCTCTTCAGTTCCTCTATCCCCTCACCAAGTAATTTTTTGAGGGATTTTTGTGTCTGTGGAACAGAAGTGTCATGCTTTTCTAGCCATTGATTTCTCATCACTTAAGTACTTTGGTTTAGAGCTTATCAGTGTTTAAAATCTTTCACATCTAGTCCCCTAAATAAAACAAGTGGTAGACAATGACCTACAATGGATTTTGTTAATGAGTTTGCCAGGCATTAAAAATTACTTGAGAATCGTGGCACGCAACTATATATTAAGTGTGATTTGAAGGTTGCTAAAATTATGAAGGTTTTTTTTACCTCAGACAAGCAATATTATATGCATGTTAACAGACACAAATCATTCAGGGTACTTTGACATTACAATAACCAACTTACCTCTTCTTTTTAAAGTAAAAGCTTGGAGTGACTTAATAGTTAAGTGACCAATGTGATTCCTTTTTTTTTTTTTTTTTTCCTTTTAAAAGTACAAATAAATCTCAGGATCTGGTAGACTGCATTTGTATGCTTTTCTTTGTATGAAAATCCATTTCATTCTACATCTTTATTTTCTGATTTCTTTTTATATACACTAGTAGTGTTTTCTTTAATATCACAAAGGAAATTAACCTTTTTATATTGTATCTTTAAAAATCTTCCAGAGGAGGACGAGGATGGAAAGACTCCAACACAACCACTGTTGAAAAAAGGCAGGCATTTTCCACCTTTTTATGTTGAATCATTCTTTCGCATTGTTAATTTCAGTTTTCTTTCGTATTCCTTTCTACACATATATATATGAGAAAGAGGAAAATATCAACCGTGCAATGTTAATTTGCTTCTTCATATCTGCTTTGGAGTGTGCTTCGTCTTCAGGGATTAGGCTATGGGAAAATGCAACTTTGTGGAAATTTCCAGAAAAGTTGCTACTGAAAAGGTTATGCATGTGTCTATGATATGAATGTCAGATTTATTTTAATTTTTTTAAACTTTTGTTCTTAAGTAACATTTGAAATGTGCTCAGGATCTTGCTTAGCTCTCTGTCTCAGGTATCTTTCAGGGTTCTTACTCGACTGAGGAGTAAGGGAAATACTGTGTAATGATGTAGTGGAAGTGCTCCATCAGTCTATTCAGTAGATCTTCTAAAGCCATAGCTATTGCTCTGTTATTTGGGATTGTTGAACAGCTTGTAAGTGAAGGGATAATATTACCACTCAGTGAGATTAACATTTGAAATAATGCAAAGCAGTCATTCAGGTATACAGCGTTTTGAGAGATGAATAGAGCAGTTTTTCCTTCCTGGTTTATTTCAGACTTTTTTGAATTCAGCAAATATTTTTGTCTTAACTAAGATTAACTATTTTGACATTTCTTCTTATTTTCAACAGCTAGAAGCTGTTGTGTTTTAATAATAGAAAGTGAGATTACATCTTGAAGCACAACATAGCAGTTTGGAAGAATGTCTTTATCGATGACCTGGATGAGGGGATTCGAATGCACCCTCAGTAAATTTGCAGATGACAGGAAATTAAGTGGGAGTGTCGATCTGCGTGAGCGTAGGGAGGCTCTGCAGTGGGATTTGGACAGGCTGGAGCGATGGGCTGAGGGCAATTGCATGAGGTTTAACAAAGGCAAGTGCCGGGTCATGCACTTCGGCCACAACAACCCCATGCAGCGCTACAGGCTTGGGGAAGAGTGACTGGAAAGCTGCCTGGCGGAAAAGGACCTGGGGGTGTTGGTTGACAGCCGGCTGAACACGAGCCAGCAGTGTGCCCAGGTGGCCAAGAAGGCCAACGGCATCCTGGCCTGTATCAGAAATGGTGTGACCAGCAGGAGTAGGGAGGTGATTGTCCCCCTGTACTCAGCACTCGTGAGACTGCACCTTGAGTACTGTGTCCAGTTCTGGGCACCACAGGATAAGAAGGACATTGAGGTGCTGGAGCGAGTCCAGAGAAGGGCAACGAGGCTGGTGAGGGGTCTGGAAAACAGGCCTTATGAAGACTGGCTGAAGGAACTGGGGTTGTTTAGTCTGGAGAAGAGGAGACTGAGAGGAGACCTCATTGCCCTCTACAACTACCTAAAAGGAGGTTGTGTGAGGCTGGTTGTTGGTCTCTTCTCCCAAATTACTAATGATAGGACGAAAGGAAATGGCCTCAAACTGTGTCAGGGGAAGTTTAGGTTGGATGTTAGGAAGAAGTTCTTTACTGAGAGGGTGGTTAGGCACTGGAACAGGCTGCCCAGGGAGGTGGTGGAGTTGCTGTTCCTGGGGGTGTTCAAAAAACGGGTTGGTGAGGCACTTGAGGCCATGGTCTGATGGTCTAATGGTTAGGAATATGATGGGATAAAGACTGGACTTGATGACCCTGGAGGTCCCTTCCAACCATAATTATTCAATGATTCTATGAAAACATTTTTTTTTAATACTTAGAGATATCACAAAGTATTAAGTTGCATTTGAGTGATTAAACAAAACATGTCAAATGAAATTTCATCATATTTTTTTCCAGATTCAAAGACTTCTCCTTTAAACTTGGCTGACCAAAGACTTCTTGATGCTAGTGCTCAGTTTCAGAAAAAGCAAGGCAAAAGCAATATTGATGTCTGGTGGCTCTTTGATGATGGAGGTAATGTGCTTTATACTTTAAAAACAAGTGTTGAAATAAAACCCTAACTTTGAAGTGATGTTGAATTAATTGTTAGTAGAGATCTTTCAGTGAGTTCATATATAGAATATAAATTTGTAATATTAAATTCTAACATGATGCTATGTTTTCTGAATCATTCCCAAATTCGGGTCAAAATGCAGGTTTGACACTGTTGATTCCTTATCTTCTTACCACGAAGAAGAAGTGGAAAGACTGTAAGATCAGAGTGTTTATTGGTGGAAAAATAAACAGGATTGATCATGACAGAAGAGCGTAAGTTTACCTTTAAAAATGTCACTTAAAATGCTAGAGTAGTACACAGTAGATGACTTTCTCTTCCTATTAGCCTTCTTTCAATTGGTCTTTGACTGAGCTGTAATCATATTCTATTCTCTTTCTCCAAAAAAAAGTTCTATTTCCCCCAGATTGTTCTTGAATCTCAAGTTAAACTAATTTTTCTGCAGCATTGTCTGACACTAATATTTTATTTTTCAAATGTTTTCTGAGGTTGTCTTATAAGGGAGAGGAGTTCTTAGTTTTATGGTTGTTTTTTTTTTCCCAAAGCACATTATTGTTTTACAGCCATATGCCAGGTCAATTTGATTATTTTTTTTCCCTATCACATTTAAGATGCACTTTTTTCTTAAACTTGTGTTTTTACTACTAAGCACGTGTCTTTTTACCCTGTGAAATAATTAAAAATCTGATAATACATAAAGGCTTGTTTTTTCTGATACAGGATGGCTACTTTGCTCAGCAAATTTCGGATAGACTTCTCTGACATTATGGTTCTTGGGGATATTAATACTAAGCCAAAGAAAGAAAAGTAAGTTTCCAAAACACCCAGACTGGTTTGTTAGTTGAATTCTTGATGTCTTTTGTGAATGTAGAGTACTTCATTCGTATCTACGTAAGTTTTGATAAAGTAGCTCCTACGACATTCAGTGTTTCATGAAAATGCAGAAAATTAAGTAACACCTCCTACATACACGAACATAAGATTTTTGTGGGTTTTTTAATCATTGGCCTGTAGACTGTAATATTAAATTTAGAAAAACACAGTTTAAAGAATCCAATTTGTCTGGAGCTGTCTTTTTCAAAAAGAGAAATGCTCACAAAAACTTAAATTGTCTTTATGTAACAAAGCTTGGTCTTCAAATAGCCTGATCTATTATTTTTATTTTTTTTATTTTGTATTTTAAAAATTGCTTGGACTTTTAATTCACACAGGAATGATCATTCATGTGATATTTCTGATTTTCAAGTTTAAAAAATACTAATTGTAGATGGCTTTTGGTACAAATTTATAACAGAATGTGTAAGATAGAAAAGTATTATCCTACTTTCACTTCAAGCCGTCTTTAATGTGTTGCAGGTTGTAAAAATATCTTTTACATGGATATGCAAGTTTCTGAATAATTTTATATGTCATGCAAATTAGGATATATTGTTTTACAACTTACATAAATGGTAAATTCTAATATGCATTCTCTTATACCCCGCTTTTTTAATCACCTTTTCTTAAATGTAAAGAATACATCAAACAACTGAAATTGTAGAGTACTTCCGGCACTCAGATGCTTTTGGATGATTTTGCTCCTGGGAGCCTGCTGCTGTAAATATGTGTAAACTTAGAGGTAGTATGCATTTATACATAAGAAGTTGAGATTGTACCTCTCCTTTTTGTTCAACCAAACAATAGCAGATCTCACTTGTTTTTTCCCTTTTGATGAAGGTGAAGTCATTGTATCAACTAACTTCAGTAAAGACCACCAAGGGTAGAAAAAAAGATGGTTTTTTAGTAGTGTGGGTGCTTACTGGAGGAATGGGAACACCTCAGTTAGAAAATGGGCATAAGGTTCACTTCTGTAAAGTTAAACACTCCCATGTTACACACACTGATACTACAGTATATCCTAAGAGGTGTTTCTTAATGTTTGTTAAACTTTCCACACTGTAGTTTGCAACCACAGAGGATTGGTAATACCTTGTCATCCTTATAAAAGAAGATTCAAATAGCATCAAAATGTAGTTATTTATTTAACTGGATGTAAGGCATGTATTTCAGTATGTCCTGCTAAACATCTTGTTTTTCCCACATCTCACATGCTGGGACTATTCAAGTATCCTAATGTGGGTAGGGAAAGCAGGGTGATGTAAGTTCTTTCTAGAAATGAATGCTTCTTTGGTCTTCAGAATGTTTTCTTTCAAAGTGCTTGCTAAAGTTCAAGAAGTTCAAAGTAACACCTCGTATTCTAACAAGTACAACATGAAGACTAAGCAAGATGGCTGTGGTTATTTGCATTTGAATGTGGCTCTCTGACTGTATTGGAAAGATGAAAAAGAAGCAAAACAAAAAATATCGAAGCCAAAATCCTAACGGCACTAGCATGAGACTTGGTACCTGTTTTTGTGTGACATGCCAATGCTTCTTTCAAATTTACTTCTGAAGAAGCTACTGTTAGTTACTATATATTTTCTAAGGTAATACACTTCCAAAAAATACAGTAAAACTCTAGCAAAAGTTTAGTCTTTTTTTTTTCCTTAAACTGGCTAAAACTTTTGTATCTAGTTGCATGATGAATAATGAAAACTACAGATACCCCTAATTGTTTGTTCAGTTATAAAGTCTGTGTGTTCAAACAGCTGATTTGATGTTCTGGCTGCAGTTAGAGGTGAAAAAATTTCTGTTCACTTTATTTTTACATGGTAATAAAGCTTACTTTCCAATACGTGTCAGCAATGAAAGTCATTTCCCACATATAGCCTCATACCTGTTTTAATATGGCTGTTCACTCAATCATTCCAGTATTGCAGCTTTTGAAGAAATGATAGAGCCCTTCCGACTTCATGAAGATGATAAAGAGCAAGAAGTTGCAGATAAAATGAAGGAGGATGAACCATGGAGGATAACAGATAATGAACTTGAGCTTTACAAAACAAAGGTTCTGTATTCTTTAGTGTTACATTGTTAAACTTCTTTCTCCTACTGCATTTGTGGGTCTGATATTGATGAGGTCATTCTTGTTATTCTCTTTCGTAGCTGTTTTTGTGAATAGCTGATGGAAAGCAGCATCTAAAACCATTTAGATGGTTCACAAGGGAAAAAAAAAGATAAAATTCCTGCATTCTGGGTAGGGGGACCTAAACTGCTTTCCTACAGTATTTCAGTAATTAATTTAGAATAATATCTATATTCAGCTGTTTGGCTTTTTTTGGCCAAACTAACTTTTTTTTTTCTTTGTTATTAGAAAACAAAAAAAACCCACACAGCAAAACCCACATCTAATTGTGGTGGTAAGGAGCAATTAACGATTTGACATTTTTCCCAAGTAGTTGTGTGCTATAGAGACATGAGAGGTATTCCTTCTCAAGTGCTTCTATGAAGAAGACTCAGGCTGCATCCTTTAACAGGATGCAGATATAGACAAGTATCAAAAGAAAGACTGGTTAAAGTTTCAGTGATCTGAAGTTCTTCAATATGGTCCTGAATATGTTTCACTGTTACCTTCTTTTGCCTGTCTGGGCTTTTACAACTTCTATGAGGATTTGCAGTAGAGAAGAAATAGGACTGATAGGTTATTCTGCATTGTAAGGGGGTGGGGGGAGAGCAGAAATCTATTTAACAGGTAGGAAGAGATTGACTGGCAGCTGCTGCTGAGGTATTTTTGACTCCATATTACTAAGGGGCTGGGATGGGAAGATATTATGAAGTACAGTTACTTTGTAGTTGATGAACTGATGCCTTGCTGTTCCTCATGTCTACAAACACCCCTTCAGTGGGATAACTGAAGTGATATATTCTTTTGTCTGCTGATAGGTTAATTGTTTCTGCAGACACTAGCCCCAAATCTAATAGACTTAAGCTCATCTGAGAACAACGGAACTATAAGAAATGGTAAACTCAAAATTTTTGCTGGAAAGTTAGTTGACGTGAAAGAGGACTGAAAATTACTGAGGAAGTTACTTCACATGTTAAGACAGGATAGAGTAGTAAAAAAAGGGAGGCCCATTATGGAGATAGGCTTACCAAATGAAGACAGGATTTCACATCTGTAAGTCTTGCTCACTATGAAGAACCTTGATGAGAGCATAAGGGGCTCTTTCTTCCAGGAGGCATGGAGGATGGTGTCATTGTTAGAGGAAGTATCTTAAATTGAGCACTTGGCTATTTGCACATTCTAAGCTTTCTGCTTCCTTATCTCCCAGCCTTACAACCATAGGTATTTTGGAAAATTAAACAAGTTGCCAAACTGAGGTCAAAGTACATGCTTTGTATAAGTGACTCATACCAATTGATCACAACTGTTTTTCATTTTTCTTGAATAAATTAACTTTATGTAGTTTTATATAAAAGAGCTTCCTAACAAGTTTGGTTTTATTTACAGACGTATCGCCAGATTAGGTTAAATGAGTTGCTGAAAGAACATTCAAGTACAGCTAACATAATTGTCATGTAAGTAAATGATTTGTACTGTTATAGTAATTGATACAGAACTGTAATTTGAAAGACAAAGATATGTAAATACATTGGCATTGAAGTATAGAAATACTCAAGGAGGTTTCAGTGCTGAAAGTATTAGAAGTATGGAGCTACTATACTGATGAACAAAAAACGGCCTGTGTAGTTTCATGGATCTGGTATACTGCTTCAGGTGATTACCTCCACATTTGTAGCGTGGGTCAAGATTTTCACATCCTTTCCACTCCCATATGCCAACTGTTGTGCTCTCTTTCAGACCCTTCCTTACAGTTCTTTTTCTAGGAAATCTCTCTAGATAAAGTTAGATCATCATCCTGCTGATGGGTTTCCATGGAATTACTTTTGGTGTGAAGAAGCAGAATGCAGATCATAGGTTTCTACATTGTGTTTTCCTTTGGGAGCCTGCTTCAGAGTGTCATGAAGTACTACAAGTGAACTTTGAGTAGGGCAAATGGGCTTAGAGTAGTTTTTTCAAAAGAAAAGATCATGTCATGTTTTGGAAGGATTGTGAGAAGGAGTATTAGACTGTGCCAACCTGGCATCGTAAAAAAAAAAAAAAGCTGTGCTTTAAAATCTTTAATAAAAGTCTTCCAGGAAACTCTTCAATTGAGAATTCTCCATGAAGCTACCTGAATACAAAATGGTGGTAAGAGGCTAAAAGTAAGGGGTAAATAGGTGTAAAGGCCTGTGGTGCTTAAGATATGAACTCTTAACTCATTGACTGAATTCTGAGGAAAAAAAAAAAGAAAAACTGAGCAGGTTAGGAAACTTGACTTAATGTCTACCTCTTTGCAGAATCATACTTTTGTATTTATATTATATGACTTGTACTCCATAAGATTTTTCTAATCATTGAATGTTTTTTCCCTTGTGAATTGTAGGAGTTTGCCAGTTGCACGAAAAGGTGCGGTTTCTAGTGCATTATACATGGCCTGGCTAGAAGCTCTTTCTAAAGATCTGCCACCTATTCTCCTTGTCCGTGGGAATCATCAGAGTGTTCTTACCTTCTATTCCTAAGAGTACTGCACATGGGCCAGCTATGGTGAAATGGTACTTCAGTGCCCAGGGGAGAGTGACTGACATGGTCTATAGTTTATTAACATCACAAAGGCAAAAAGTGACTCTTTTTTCACTATTTCACTGACTTGAAAGCACACAAGGAAAGTCACTGTATTTCTAAAGTTGTGACATCTTCAGTTTTGTTCTGTATTTTCTGTAATCTTAATCTTGCTTAATGGGGGAGGATTCCTTGTTAGACTGAAGAACAAGACAAGCTTTTTGTTTGCTATTTGAATAGCAGCAATAAAATGTTTTATTTTTGATCAATGAAAGGATTATAGATTTATAAAAGCCTTTTAGCCTTGAGGTGCCTTCTGAAATTAACCAAATCTCATCCATACATCCTATTTTGTAAATTTATATAGAATGTCAAAATTTGCCTTCAGATAAAAGTTTAGGTCAGACTTCCTGTAGTTTCTAGGCTCTTCCATATTACAATAAAAATGAATGCTGCTTTTCAGTTTTCCATTGAGCTATTAGTTCTTAGTACTGTATGTTTTTTCTATTGTCAGATAGATAGCTTTTTGTTTTTTATTATTATATCTGTTAGATTTAAAGGTGAGAATTGGGGCAGGTTAGTGGAACTAAAACCCCTGATGTTACTGTCAAGATTTTATGCTAAGAAATTTTGTAACCGTTAAAAATAAAAGTAATTCTACTGTCAAAGAGGAACCTTTTCTGAAATTTGACAATGTGTACTACTTTAGCTGTGTGTCTTGGACTAGTACAAATATCAGCTACCCTGGCGAAGGATGCTGGTCAATCTTTGCTCTGTAGTTCTAATATGAAACTGAATTAATCTTACTGGCTGAGGCTTTTTATCTTACTACAAATTACAGTAAAAGAAAAAGACCTGTCCTAGTTCTTGGCCTGTTATGTTTTGGTGTCACTTTCAACTCATTTTGAAACAAAATTCAACTTAAGGCTTGAATGGGGATAATAAAAGCAATGTGATGCTATCTAACAGAAAACAGTAAACACTATGTGGAATCTCACTATCCAACATGAAATGTAAAAGCTACAGTTCTCTCGCATTTTTCAACAAATGGTTAAAAGGACCACTCGTTACTAGGGGAGATGTTTTTAGGTCAGTTCGTTCAGTTGTCAGAAAATACATTTAGTCTTATTAAATAATACTCAGGTTTGATTGTCTAGCAATTTAGATCTGTTCCATACATCCTACTTTATACATTTTCTATGTTCAATAAAGAAACTGCCAGTCTTGTGTGCCCTTTCATTGTGTATTTCAAAAACTTCATAATTTAGTCTACTATGAACACCTACACAAGAATTTCACTTGAGCCTTTGTATAAAGGTTAGTAATGTGAACTGATTTTTAAATTCCTAATATATTTTGCATAGAAAGGATTGCCTAAAAACATTTCACAAGCTTTTGATATTAGCATTGGACATGCTACTGGATCAGTTTACCAGTGGTTGAGTGACTTGTGTTTAAGGATGCACAGCAAAAGTGTATTTTTATGCTAAATAAAAGATCAAATTGAAATGTGAGTGTTCCTTTTGAAGGACAAAGCATAATCATTCTGTAAGCAAGTTAGAGTTTCAGTTGTGATTAAAGATAAAATATTCTACACAGTGCAGTATACACTGTTGTTGAGTTGTTAAACTGCAAAAAATCTTTTTTTTTGCTGTTTCTGTCAGTTGGATTTGAGTCTATTGAATCATTTCACTTTGAAAACAAAATAGGAAAAACAAACATGCATGTTTTGCTGCTAAGTGTGAGATAACTGATGCCAGCATGAACCCAGCTTGTTAAGATAAACATTATAAGACAAGATAGTTTGCAGTAAAAGTGCCATTTCCTTCCAGGTGAGGGAGTGAGGATCAAACTTACCAACACGTCTATTACAAGTTTTAGAGTGTTTTTTAGGGGATAAGGATGTCACATTGTGAATATAGAATCATTGCCATGTTTCTTCTTGTTTTGTGGGTTACATTCTTCTGAACAGATGGGACAGTAAGGCATGGACTTAGTGCTGCTATCTAAAAAAAAAAAAAATAAATTGTGCACAGGTACACTTATTTAAAAGGTTTTTTGCCCATTCAGGAAACCATTGCTTGTGATCTGTAACACAGAAACCAAATGAAGTGTGTGTATACATGCATATATGTTTATAAAATTATATAAAATATATCTAAAATGCATATGGGGATAGTTAAGGTAATGTCTGTGAAAAAATGTAGGATGCTTTTCATATGCACTCAGAAGTCCACTAAAACTAGGCACGAGGGTCAAATTTCAAGATCATCTGCTACACTAAAATTTCAACAGTTAATAGTAATTGTTTGCAACAGATGTCAGTTAGTGGCAGTCACCCCAACTTTGGCTTTGATTTTGACGCCAAATTTAGTTATGTTCCAATTATTATTAATTATTTGAAAAATAAAATCAGTTACACATGGCAATTCATACCTTTTGTAGATTAGTTTCCTTTGTATGGGTTTAGAGAGACATTAATAGCTGGAGAAAATCAATTATTTATTTGCTCACTTATATTTGTGTCTAGGTTTCCTTTTACATACGTTCTTTTTATATGCTTTTTCTGACATTACATATTTTAAAATAACTGCAAATAATTTAAAGATTGGAGCGTTGGTTTAACGATGTAAGATTTGATACTGTACTGTAAGTGTCACACACAAATGCTTTTCTAATGTTTTAATGTAATTATTGCAGTTAATACTTTGTACTGGGGGATGTCACTGCAATAAAAGGAAGTGAATTCAATACAATTGTCTTGTCTAACAAAGCCTTTTTTAATTGGTGGGGGTAGGGGCTACTTACCTTTGTTGTGGGATTTGCATAGGACCATAAGTAAAGCCATTCAGGTGTCTGTTACAAGGAGATAAATGGGTTTTTTTGGTGGGGGGAATATTTGCTGCTACTGGCTTAGGAACAGCAGTGGCTGCATGAGAATAATAAACCTTGTTTCACTCTCTGAAATTTGTTATGACTTGCCAGATAACGTAGACCGATCCACAGTATGTGGTGTGTTAAGCTGATATATTAGTACCCTAATGTTTGTTCCTATTATGTATGCAATTTGTTCTGTCTCTGAATAGGCTCGTTCTCCCTCAAAACAGTCCACTGGGATATGAGGAAATAAATTGGGAAAATAACTTGTAAGACTCAGTTGCAAAGCCACTTGTAAGCAAGGCACTTTTGGCCTTAACTCCACTAATACACATTCAACTAAAAATTAATTTAAAAATGTAAGTTTAAGAGCATAATGATTAATGGCAAGTTGTTTTCTCATATAAAATGATACTTGGGACCAGTGAAGAACTCCTTAACCTCATCAGTTTTGGTGTTTCCCAGTGTAGCTGGGTGACTGAGAATTTCTGTTTGAAAATCTCTTAATACATTCAGACCTCTACCTTAATTTACAAAATGCTTGTTCATTACGTTTTTCTATGCATTTAAATCTAGGCCTTGATCGTGAGGTTTGGAGGCCAGTAGAAAGGGAGTGCATGTCAAAACTATACTGCCAACTTCTATGGCATTGTCTCTAACCAAAGTGGTAGAGGAGAAGGTGTGTAGCAGTTTTTCTAGATCCTCCTGTTTGCTGGAGAGGTGGTTGATCTAAATAGTGACCCAGTACCATTAGCTGAACTCTCAGAGAAGTGACCACATGTGCTTTTAAAGAAATGAAAGCTGAATCGGGGTTGATCTCGAGCTATCACCTTGTGCCATCGCTTGGTACAATCAGTGAAGGTTCACACTGCATAGTAACCTGGTATGTTTTGTTTTGAAACAGGGAAGCAGGACTCCCTTCACCTTGGGGAGTGTTCTTCATTAATCTAATTACACTTCTTGTATAAACAGGGGGCTAGGCTTCAGGTCTGTGAGACTACAGAGGCACTGAATGTTGTTCGGCTTCAGTACCACCACGGCCTTGTTTCTCTTTAGTGCAGGATGAAAAAAACTTCTGGGTACTTACCACTGCATCGTCAAATCTTTTTGGGTACTTTGCCTCTTGACAGCATGGTATGGGACAGGTTTTCTGAGTTAACACTGTGAATTTAGTTGATGGAGGCTGATGCCTGCATTTAGGGGAGGGGAAAGAAGCTTGTGCAAATCATGACTTCATTACCTTTTGAACTGGCAGAGTAAATGTTGAAGCTGTAGCATACACCTTCTTTAAACAAAAGCAAGGACGACCTTTCTCTTGAAACAAGGTGCGTCATATGCCAGATGTCCATCTCAGGACGACAAAGAAACTCTATCCTTTGGGTTGTGGATTGGACTAGATGATCTTTTGAGGTCCCTTCCAATCCCTGACATTCTGTGATTCTGTGATTGTGTACGTCAAACTTCTTGAGCAGGTGCACAAGCAGAATTCATCCGTGTGAGCAGGCGTAAATCAAGCCCGTGCTGACTACCTACATCCCTGTTCTTGTGGTGTCAGTAGGCACAGGAGGGAGAGCAGAAAAAGGAAGCAGAGAACAGTTTCTTTGCTGGTCTCACTCGCGATCTGCTCGCTCTCGCTTCCAGAAAATATTGGGTTTGTAGCTCCAGGAATCTGCTTTCCCCTCTGCCAGCCTGCCCCCCTTCCCTGCTGGCACTGTCTGCACAGCCCCAGGGGTGCTGAGCTGCCATCACACAGCCTGCACAGCTGTGTTTTATGACTTTTAGTGAAAGAAATAGGAAATACTCTCTCCGTACAGTTTTCCAGGCATTCAGACTGCAGCAGTAGCGCCAGGTGGCACTCTCGTCCTCTAACACGTTGGGCAGTGCCTGGAACTGCGCTGTCAAATACACCCATCCCACCCTGTTCCTTCGGTTTCCTGGGCCAAACAGTTTAGTGCTTTGGATAAACTTAATGCTTATCAGCATAATAGTGTTCTTTTTCAGTATATTTTTCATAGTTTTGGCTGTGAATTGGAGAAAAGTTGGTTTGTTGGGGTTTTTTTTAACCCTTCCTTTGTGGGAAAAATACTCTGGTTTTGTTCTAAAGGCTGCAGGAGTCTCCATGTGCTGAACTCCTGTTGAGATTTTACCACCAAGTAACCACCATCTCATAAAGCACTGGGCGATGCTTATTTTTCTCAGTGGCTCTTTCCAGCTGTGTTAACTTTAGAGAGCAGAATAAATGCTGCAGGCAGAGAGAGAAAAGGATTTAAAAACCAAAATAGACTGACATATCCCATCCAGTTTCAGAGTGATACATGACATCTCAACAAGGTATTTTTGCTTCATAAATAACAAACAACACAAATGTCCACTGCCTTGTACAAGTAGAGAGGTAGGAGCAAGATGATAAAAACTTTGTCATCCCAAAATATTCAGGTACTGGCTGTTTAAAGTAGGTATTTCCAGGTTTATTAAGCTTGAGAGTAACTTTTATCACTCTACTGAAGTGTTTTACAACTAATAACTAAATCTTGGAATATCTCTCTGCAATTAAGTTTCTCTCTGCAAAACATATGTTAAAATAGAGTCAGAAGCAAAGGATTTCCACAGGCTCTGGCTGAAATTAGAGAGCTGGGATTAGCCTTGAAACATCCTCACTCCCAGCCCTATGTGGTCATTTGTTCTTTCAGATTAAGTTGCCTGGCTCAATGATTTAACCACAGTGTTGCAAATTATAGGGACACTTGCACAATTCCTTGGTACTGCTGGTACTGATTACATGGAATAACATTTAGAACAGGTTTTTTTTAGGAGTTATACATGAAGCAGAGGATGGGGTATATATACAAAAGAATATGCCAGATAATCCAATGTTAGCATATGTGGTTTATAAATACTTTTGTCAATTTAATGCAACTCATCTCTGATGAGAAGTGGAGGTAAAGGAAAACAAAATCAAACCTGGTGTAAAGTGCAAAAATATAAGCACAAAAGTTAAGCATTGTTGCTTATAGTAAAACATAGTTTAAGTACCAGTAACCTAGAAATCATAGCAGGTCGCAGCACTGTGCCTGCCAAGAGGAGCTTGTACCTCAAAGGAAATGACATCTTATGGAGTCAACCAACAACAGCCATTCACAGTATTAACATATGAAATCAAGGCTAACCACAGAATAGTGTGGACTTTCATATGGGATTTTGGCTAACCTCATATAGAATTTCATTTTACTTTTGATTGCACAATTGAGTGTTCTTAATTTTAAGAGTCTTTATTCTCATTAAAATCTTTCTGTATCCGTCAACTAGAAATAGTATTTCAGACATGATAGGATTTATTGGGCAAACTCAGGTTTTGGCAAATACATGCCAAATAGACACGATATTTTTATTTTAATTTCATTGCAAGGTTCAAGGATTGCTGCTTTCTTGTTCTTGCCATGTTGGTAAGCATCTAGAAAAATGAACCTTGATTCTCAACTAGGACCTGGGAGTCGCCGTGATGCAACTAATTCCAACGGATTAAAAAAAAAAGAGGTTATGATTACTTGTCAATGCTGAGAGCTGATCATCTTCTCTAGCCAGAAAACAGATCTGACTTTTTCCATCCTGTACTGTTGGCTAACCCTGAAACTCTTAAGTCGTTCTAGAAAATTCATTCTGTCCCAGACACAAAACATTACAGTATTAGTTTATCATTTGGAGTCTGTCTTTGCAAATATGTCTGGGTATCATCACTGCAAATGCATCATAATCAATACATTTTAACTGTCCCAGGATTAGGCAAGGTTAGTAATAAAAAGCATTTTCTACTACTGTAGCTTTGACTATAGGTAGTCAGCTTCTAAATAAAGGGCAATAGGTTCTGAGTTTGTAGTCCTGTCCTTGTTCTGACATAATAAAACGATATTCTATGGCACCTTTTCTGCCAGGAGGTGACTTAAAGGCAGATTTGGAATTCAGATCAAATCCTGGTTTCTAGGTTTTGCTGTGAATACTAGGAATGTTCTCTCTTCCTTTTGAGGGGAAACAGTTTAAATTTAATTCTTCATAGTTACTTCTAACTTTAAAACATTCCTATGCTGTGGGATAGTTGTTACTGATAAAGAAAAATCAAATACGTAACATGAGCTTGTTCCTTCAGACCATAAACTTAAGGTAAGGTCCAAGTTATCTACTTCCCAAATCTAACCAAAAGCAGGAAAAGATGCCAGGTAGTTTCACTGGCTTCACTGCAGGATATGTATGGATCTTTGAAATTAGTCTGTGCTATGCAGAGCTTGAAGGAATGCTAAAGTTCTTCCTAAGACTTAAGATTTTAATGATGGCAGTAGTAATGGTTGGGCTGGTCAGGCCACGTTATTTGACAGATTTCTGAAGTTTGTGTTGTTTGTCTGTCAGGTGAGCCACCAAAGAGCAGTTATTTATGGACAGGATATAATTTATTTTTCATAACTTTAAAAAGCATTAGAGAACTTATTTTACTCTCCCATCTGCCCTGCTGGCCCTGCTTTACTAAGAGAGCTGTGATCTTAAGAAATGGTATGTGCATTGTTTGTTCATGATTTTTTTTTTAAGAACTGTTTATGAAACAAAGCTCCAAGTTCTTTTCCAGAAGTAAGAAACACACAGAAGGTTTTATGAGAGCTGGCTCTATTTTTGGAGAGTTTTCATTCTTGTAAAATAAAATATTTTGGGAGAGACACGTGGAGGTCATCTAGCCCAACCCCCTTCTCAAAGCAGCTCCAGGTGTATTAGATCACTCAGGGCCTTGTCAGGTTGAGTTTTTAATATCTCCAGGCCTCTCTTGGCATCTGTTCTAGTGTTCAAATTGCAAGTTTTCATCATGAGGATGGTCAAATCAGACTTCCCCATGTTGCAACTTGTCTGTTGCCTCTAACCCTATTGTGCACCAGGAAAAATGCATTCCCTTTAGGTTATTGAAGCCATAAGAAAGATCTCCCTACTGCCTTCTCTTCTTTAGCTGAAAAAACTCAGTTTTCTGAATCTCCACTTACATGTTGCATGCTCCAGCCCAGTCACCAGTCACCTGGGTGACCATGCTGGACTTGCTAATTTACTTAGTATTTTGCTGCAGGTAAACTATAGCCCATTTTATTGTTGTTTACATCTCTCACTAGTTTCAATTCCAACTGAGCTTTGGATTTCCAAACTTCATCTCTGTACACTTAGATGTACTGGTGTTCTTCATGCGCTGCCAGTCTCTGCATCCACCTTCTGTGTACTTGTGTCTGATTGCATGCGGAGGTTGTTTCATCTGTGCTGGCCTTCTGCCATGCTTGCTCAACTTTCTGCACATCTGATCAGAAGGTTCTTGTGCTTTTAAGAGGCTGTTGTTGACGATCAGCTGGCTTTTCTGGGTCTCTTTGCCCTACAGTGTAGTCTCCTGTGGGAACCTGCTATACAGATCTTAAAAGAAGCCAAAGTCTATTCTCCTGAGTCCAGGGCAGTAATTCCACCTTTTGTCTTGCTTAATTCTCTCAGGATATTAAACTCCACTCTTTATTAATAGTCGCTGCAGCCAAGACTGATCTTGACCTTCACATCCCCAGCCAATTCTTATAAGAAGTGTTCTGCTTTGGAGAGGACACTGTAAGTGTTGTAAGGGAATTCTAAGAGGATGAGAATTTAAATAGAAACCATTAACTGGCACATTTAATTCACCTAAGGATGGAAGAAAGACAGAACATGGATTAGAGAGATCAGTGGAGTGCATGTTTTGGGTGTGAGAAGAAATTGGGAAATCAGAGTGTAAGGGTACAAGGGATAGACTGAGAAGATGCGTGAACCATGGAATAAAATTGGAAGGAAACAGATGAGTGCCGAGAAGAGGGGGAAGGTCACATCTTTGACACCTGTTTTTCTCTCACTCTTCAGGAGGGAAATTAAGGTCTTGTGTGGAAAGGTAAGTTGACATAAAAGGGCATTGGAGAAGTGTTATAGGAAGTGGAGATGTGGGGTCTTACTCAGAAGAGATGGCATCTAAAGGAAAAAAATTGTAGTGGAGGTAATCATCTTAATGTTTTGAATTATTTTTCTTGTTGTTTCCATTTTCTATCAGAGCTGGTGTGTAGAGTGTACGAATGCCCTCTGTGCATGCTACATTTTTCTGAAAAAGCACAGTGTACTATGGAAGTGCTTAAAGCATTTTGATACTTTTTTCCTCACCATCTTTAATCTTTTTTTTTTTTCATAATTAACCGTTTAGTTACGGAATACTTGATATTCCTCGTGTCACTGAAAGTTCTGTGGTTTGACCACTTAAGTGGACTGTATTCTGGAGTCTGCTTCCTCTTGCTTTTTAAGGAATCTTGCTTTTATCTTAGCCACTTTAGAAATGCTTTCATGACCAGCTTTCATCCTTGTATGCTTGTTTGATGTAGACTGCTTTCTATGTCTGAATGCATAGTTCTTTGAGATGCTACTACAGTAGCATGTGGCAGAGTGTCTGTGTATTTGTGAGTACTGCTGAAGGGTGTATTGCTTTTGGAGATGAGACCTCTGCATATTATGGAGAAAAATATGGGAGAAGTTATGACACTAGGGAATTGAGAGACAATTTTTTGAAAAAGTTGATGGTTGAAAGTGAAAAGTTAAGAAAATCAAAGTGGTTAGTTAGGTAGCAACATGAAACAAAGCTGCTTTCCTAACCTGCTGATGGTTATTTCACAAAAAATTTATGTAGTATTAACTGATCCTGTTGTTAGTCTGAAGAGAGATAGAGGACTGAGAGTGGTTCCTTCTCATGTGTAGAAGACATTTTTATTATATTCATTTTGGAAAGTCTCGTCTGAGCAACAGAGAAGGTAAATCTGGCATTGTGACTGTAACATTTTTGCATGTTCTGTGGATAAATAGGTATGACCCAATTTTCCCTGGATGTTGGTTGAAAGTTCAGAAACATTAAAAAAATAATACTGCTTTCCACGAAAGATGGGTGTGGGGGGTTTTTTGATTTTTTTTTTTTTTATTAACCATATTAAGTTATATACATATTTGAGGCCCCCCTTCATATTCTCTTTTACCAGCTTTTTGTCTTGCAAGCAGCAATGTTTTGGTGGGTTTTTAATATAACTTTCTGGGAACAAGAGCTTTTCAATTATTTGCTTTGCTGGTGCTCAAATCAAGTGCTGGTTACTGCGGTTTGTTTTTCTTGGCTATTTCCTCTGGACTGCACTTTCCTTAAGAACACGTGTCCTGATGAAGGTAGCTTAGTTTTCCTTCCACTGAAAGAAGCTGGGAAACATATAGGAGTAGACAGAACATTAAATACAAACACAAATACACAAGAGCCAGTTCAGTCCATTTAAAAAGGAAAGGATAGAGTGGGAAGACACTAAAGTGCCTCACAGCATCTTGGATTGACATCAATAATGTGACTGAGTAATGCTATCATATTCTGTTCAGCGTTATGTGACACAAGTGTTGCTCCTCGGGAGAGGAGGCTGGACTGAGGAAGTGGTGGATATAACTCACTCTATTCAGAAGGAAACAAGACTCATCTGTGGTGAGCTCCATATTCCACAGACTCTTGTATTTTGAAGTGGGCACATTTATAAAATTTACATCTGTGTTCTCAGCAGCTGAAAAATTACTTATAACTATCAAATTTCCTTTCAAACAGTCATCTTCTACTTTCATCTTGGCTTTAAAACTGGAGTCCAGGACAGCTACTGTTTAGCAAAAAAATAGCTGTTTTGAGACAAATGGATCTTATTATTCTGTGGGATACTTAGAACTCATGTTTCTTTGCATCATATGGTAAGCAGCAAAGGAATTTCAATCCATTTAGCTAACAGCATGTCTGGTGTACTTGGTATTTTCCATAGAGTAATATTAATAGATGGGCTATATTAGGAACTAA
This sequence comes from Podargus strigoides, assembly GCA_028020825.1. Lineage (NCBI taxonomy): Eukaryota > Metazoa > Chordata > Aves > Caprimulgiformes > Podargidae > Podargus > Podargus strigoides. Next base: position 90,740,710 of record CM051663.1, on the reverse strand, counting down.
CCCAATGAAGCTCAGCTCTGATTCAAGAGCAGCTATTTAAGACCACTTCTGTGTGGTTGATCAGTATAACAATAGTACACATTGTAAGGATTTCACTGAGTTTTAGGCATACTGAGATCAAAGGCTTAAAATATGCTGCTTTACGTGTCCAAGAATCCAACAGATGATTCAGAAAATTGCTTTTCTACTAAGTTCAGAAACCTATTGAGAAACACATCACACTTCCCAAAGATGGGGCTACTGTGGGCAAAAATGTCTGGTGATGTTACTCTAACTGATCCAGAGTGAAAGACATAGAACTGAGGTATCTCAGTAGTGAGTTTGGCCTTAAAAGTACTGTAGCTGGCTTTTTACTTTTAATTTTTCTTTTCTAAGCTCTGTGCACCAATTGACAAATTCAGTGACAGACATTTCAAGCTGAATCTTAGTTCTTTAGTTTCCAGTGTCTCAGCTAACAAATGTCAGATTTTCTCAGGCTTTTATATTTCATTTTTGGTTTATGGGTCAAAACTCTTGGAAGAGAAAAAAAAAACCTTGTTTTATATCTAATTGAATTCAATTCCTTTAGGTTAATTTCTTAGCAGTATCATACATTATTAATTTTCTACATGGCTGGAAGATAATTTGAAAAAATGTTCATTCATCTAGAAATAGAGAACTCGTGGACACTTAAAAAATACTATTTCTAGAACCTATTTTAAAAAGAAGTTGGATCAACTGTTATCCAATTTGATTTCTTTCGAATTGTTCTGCATCTAAGTGCATTATTCATAAATAAACTAGTTTACTTTTATTTATGAACAATAGATATTTGATGAAATAATGTACCTTTGGGAGTAAAGAAGGGAAGAAGCATGTATGCTTCTACATCACCCTTACACACTCACTTTGGGGCATTATTACAGTTGTGCAACAATGGCGCCATTGCAACCAGTTCTCATCAACACTTATATAAAGACATGAAGGCAATAAAAGTTGATGCCAGGAGTGATGCTTATGAGCTGGTAAATTCTAAAGTAATACCTTTCTTAACCCTCACCTCCAAAGTGGGAATGACTGCAGGAGTTTACGTAAGCATAGATGATACAATAATACAATGGTATTGTTTTCATTGTAAAGAAAATGGTAAGAGACAGAGACATAAATGGAAATTATAGAGAGAACCAATTCAAAACAGATGCCAGAAAGAATGATTTATACAGGAAAAAACAAGTGTTTGGCAGTTCAGCACACAAAGCTGATGATATTAATGTACTTATGTTTATGGTAGAAACAATTAGTTGAAATACTAATTTGGGAGATATGACTATCTACTAAAATTCAAGTTCTGAGGGAAGGTGTTTTGCATTATTTTATTTATAAATCCCCCTTTCCATTCTTCCACTCCTTGTTGGTAACTTCATAAAAGATTTTTAGACTAGATAGGAAATGTGGGACATAGAGTAAATTGTTTTCTTCAGTTAATGTTACAAAATGGACAAAAATATGATTACAGTGCACAGTGTTCAAATCATAGTGTTTAAAGTTATTGGCCAGATTTTAGGTCCATCTTTACATAACCTGTTAAGAATTCTTCCTTTGAGCTGAAGATACTAAGCCCAACACCGAAACAAGACATGTGGTGCTCGTCATATTGCAAGTTCTATGGAAGCTGAGACTATGCCTTACCTATGTGTCTGCATGTTTTCCAAAGAAATGGAAAATTTGTGCCTCTTGTAGGCTTGTTGAAAATAAGAAAAGTTTAACTGAAAAGAAACTGAAAATTTAACTGAAGATCATATGAATATACTTTTTTTTTTTTTCATAAAAATGTCAGGATGATGCTATTAGTAGATCTGGAATTTTCCTGCAGATGTATTTGTTGATTTGCTATCACAGTTTGACTGTCCAGGTGGACAAAATTTAATTTACAAAGAAGTCTATTGGAGGCCTTATCTGAAACTTAGAAAGGGGTTTGAGAAGGCATACTGAGGGAAAATAAAGAATAATGGAGCTTATTTGCTCATAAAACAAATTTATGAATGAATATATTGGGTTCTTCAGCTCTGTATTTGAATCAATGCCATGGAAATAAGGCATCCAGCAACACTGTGCCAAATAATAGCAGTAATTTTACAGGATAATGGCCTTCAAAAATGTGACACAGAAATTGTTAAGTTAATGTTTGCATAATTTGCGAGTAATTTAGATGGAAATCCAAAGGAATTCTGTGACTGTCAGACGGTGTGGGAATGCAGACTTTGCTGCAGTACTGAAGCTGCAGATGGTGGTTACCCATAAAACTAGGACCTGGAAACAAGTGCAGCCTGGATGCTGAGGATGCAAGAGCAGACTAGGGTTATGCATTAGGCAATGCTGAGTCAGAAAGGTTGAGAGGTAAACCGGTGCTGGCAATTTAGTCTTAGTTTTGAGAGTTTAAGCATATAGTATGAAAGTTATATGATATTAAAAGCCAGTTTGGAACTGGTAGGAATTGTTGTGTTTTGCTGCAGTTCATCTTAGATTTCCCAAGTCTGATCACTTCATCATGGGTTAATTGTGCATACACCCAGGTAAAAATCTATGCACAAAATGATGATGTAAACTTCCTATCTCATTATAGCATACCAGATGTGTTGTATATGTACTAAACAACTTTTCCTCATTGGTGCTAAACTTAAATGCTTACAGATGTCACTGGCCATAACTCGTGTGTGCCTGTCAATGTTGTGTGGGAGCCGTACTGCTCAAATGTTTGCATTGTTTCCTAGCTCAGATGCTCATAATTGCCTTTGTTCCTGATTTTTAAGAGTTTATGACTATCTGAAATGTTATAGGAATGGGGGACAACAACGCAATTACCTTTTAAGTTAGAGGTGAACCACTTTGCAGGCTTTCTGTTGAATTGGTAACTCTTTAATCAGTTATTTCTCGCCTACTTTCAGCCTCCTGCTAGATGATTTTTCTGGAACAAACAAAACATCTATGAAATTTTTGCCTTCTGGTGATATGGTTGATCTGTGTGTTGATTTTTATCTTAAAACTAATGTTTTTCCAAAAAATGGAATTTGCACTTAAAGGTTATGGCCTGGTGGTTATTTGAAACTCTCCCCTCCCATCTTTTTTTCTTTCTCAGTGATGAATATAGATCTAAAAGCATAGGGTGCAGACAAGAACAATGAACTTCCATAAGCTACCTCCATTTGAATAACAGTAAGACCTGGAGATATGACAATTATTTTACAGAATTCAGGGATCCAGGTTTAGGCCCTTGTATTTGCATCACTTTGATATGTAATGCATTATTTTTGCTAAACAAATATACTAGAGTTGGAGTCTGTCTTCTTGCATATGTATTCTTCAGCTTCTTCAACTGTCAGTTTGATGATCTGGCCTAAAATTCAAAATCTTTCAAAACTCCTGGTGTAGCAGAGGCAAGGAATCACCAGTTCTCTTCATTGCAATGAAGAGGGAGTGTCTCTGTAGCTATGTGCATATGTAAGTTCTTTGCTTTGTTTTAATTTTATTTTTTTTTGTTTGGCAGCTTCTTTGTAGTCGTGCCCCAGGGCAAATCTTAGTGGCAATTGACAGGATTTTGTTGAGTCTGCATTGGCCAAGAAATGCTATGGGATGAAGTATAAAAATATCACATAATTCTATAAGTATATAAGCAATATAGAAATACCAGAAGTGGATAAACCTGCAGTAATGTAATACCACCAGCAGTAAAAAGATGTATGACATACTACTGTTAATGGAAACTTAAAGTATTTCAGATTTACTTTATGTAAGAATATGTTTAGATGTAAGACATTAAAATGTAACTTAGTACTCCAATCTAGCAGTTTTCTTGTCTGGACTTCAACAGTTTTAGATTTCCCTGTGAACTCCAGCTGGTAAAACAATGCCAATGGTTATACTTTTAGATATGTGGTTATTGTTTCCTTAAGTTACGATAGGTCTACATATGCTTCCCAGTTTTAGTGCCTCAGCATATTCAATTGCTATTCGTATGACTGACTGGAGTTCAGACCCTTGAGGAAGAGTCCTGTGTTTCTCATTCATCATGGGTAATGTTTACTCTGTCACTTTTTTCGTCATTTCTTCATGGTGTCATTTGTGGCAGGGGTTTCTATGGTCAGCCAAATTTGAGCTAGTTCTGGGTACTTCACAGAATCACAGAATATTCAGAGTTGGAAGGGACCTCCAGAGAGCATCTAGTCCAACTCCCCTGCTTAAAAGCAGGACCCCCTAGAGCACATCACTCAGGACTGCATCCAGGCCAGTCTTGAAAAACTCCAGAGAAGGAGACTCCACAACCTCTCTGGGCAGCCTGTGCCAGTGCTCTGGCACCACCATTGAAAAGAGGTTTTTCTCATATTTAAATGGAACCTCCTATGTTCCAGCCTGTGCCTGTTACCCCTCGTCCTGTCACTGGAAACCACTGAAAATAGTCCGGCTCCATCCTCCCTCAACCCACCCTTTAGGTATTTGTAAACATGAATTAAATCACCCCTCAGCCTTCTCTTCTCCAGCCTAAAGAGTCCCAGCTCTCTCAGCCTTTCCTCATAGAGGAGATGCTCCAATCCCCCAGTCATCCTCGTTGCCCTCCACTGGACTCTCTCCAGTAGTTCCCTTTCTCTCTTCAACTGGGCAGCCCAGAGCTGGATGCAGTATTCCAGTTGTGGCCTCACCAGGGCAGAGTAGAGGGGGAGAATGACCTCCCTCAACCTACTGGCCACACACTGCCCTGTGCAGCCCAGGGTGGCATTGGCCTTCTTGGCAGCAAGGGCACATTGCCAGCTCATGGATAATTTACTGTCTACCAGGGCTCCCAGATCCTTCTCCTCAGAACTGCTTTCCAGGAGGTCCCCCCGTAACCTATCCTGGTGCCTGGCATTCTTCTTCCCCAGGTGCAGCACCCTACACTTGCCCTTATTGAACCTCATGAGGTTCTTCTCTGCCCAGCTCTCCAGCCTGTCCAGCTCACACTGGATGGCAGCACAGCCCTCTGGAGTGTCACCACCCCTCCCAGCTTGGGATCATCAGTGAACTTGCTGAGGATCCACTCTGTCCCCTCATCCAGGTCATTGATGAGTATGTTGAACAAGACCAGACCGAGTATTGACCCCTGGGGGACACCACTGGTTACAGGCCTCCAACCTGACTCTGCTCTATTGATCACAACCCTCTGTGATCTGTCACACAGCCAGCTCTCGATCCACCTCACCATCCCCCCATCTAACCCACACTGCCTGAGTTTCCTAATGAGGGTGTTATGGGAGACAGTGTCAAAACCCTTGCTGAAGTCAAGGTAGATGACATCTGCTGCTCTCCCCTCATCCACCCAACCAGTTATAACATCACAGAAGGCTAGCAGATTGGTCAAGCATGATTTACCCTTGTTAAATCCATCTTGACCACTCCCAATAACTTTCTGTTCTTCAACACGTTTGGAGATGACCTCCAGAACGAGTTGCTTGATCACCTTCCCAGGGATGGAGGTGAGACTAAACGGCCTATAGTTCCCTGGTTCCTCCTTCTTGCCCCTTTTTGTAGACTGGAGTGATATTGGCCTTCCTCCAGTCTTCAGGCACCTCTTGTGATCTCCACAAAGTTTTAAAGATGATGGGGAGTGGCCCAGCAATAACATCTGCCAGCTCTCTCAGCACTCGCAGGTACATCCCATCAGGGCCCGTGGACTTATGGGTGTCCAGTTTGGCCAAGTGGTCTCTAACGCGGTCCTCCTCTATCGAGGGAAAATCTCTCCAGACCTTCCCTCTTGCCTCCAGGATTTGGGATTCACGAGAGACCGCTTTAGTAGTGAAGACCGAGGCAAAGAAGGTATTCAGTACCTCTGTCTTTCCTGTGTCTTCCACCACCAGGGCGCCCATCTCATTCATCAGCAACATTTTCCCCAGTCTTCCTTTTTCTATTGAGATACTGAAAGAACCTCTTCTTATTACCTTTAACTGCAGTGGCCAAATCGAGTTCCACTTGAGCTTTGGCCCTTATAATTTTTCCTCTGCATAGCTTCACTACATTTTGGTATTCCTCATAGGTTGCCAAACCCCTTTTCCAAAGGCTGTAGACTTCCCTTTTGTTTCTGAGGTCCAGCCAAAGCTCTCTATTTAGCCAGGCTGGCCTTCTTCCCCTCTGGCTCTTTTTGTGACCTGGGGATGGCCTCCTGTGCTTTTAAGAGCTCCTCCTTGAAGTATGACCAACCATCCTGGGCACCTTTGACCTTCAGAACTGCCTCCCAAGGGACACTCCCAAACATGCTCCCAAGCAGGCTAAAGTCTGCCTTTTGGAAATCCAGGAAGGCAGTTCTGTTGGCTCTCTGCCTTGTTTCTCCGAGAACTGAAAACTCTGTCATTTTATGGTCACTCTGCCCAAGACAACCTCCAACCTTAACATCCCACAAAAGACCTTTTACATATGTTTAGGATATTCTGTAGTACAATGTAGACACACTGCTTTGGACTTGGAGTTCACAGTTTTAAAGCTCAAAATCCCTGTTTGGGTAACAAGTACTCTTTGAGGCACACCACCAGCAGCTATCTCTGCTGGTGTTCCTTGTCTCAAGACCTGGTTTTGGCTGTGGGTAGAAACACTTCATTGTTTGCAAGCCCAAACAGTGAGGAGGCCTTGCTTGTACTAAAATCATGTCTAAATACTCAGGTTAAACATGTGGGTGACCACCCATGCTGACATATGGTTGGCATTCTTGGAACAAGCTTCACAGGTCACGTGAGAAACCACTTCTTTCATCAGTTCTGTAAACCTATGGGAGCAAAGAACTCTTTTCCTATCATCTCTGCTATAGCAATTTGGTGTCAAATACATAATTGCTCGCACAAGAGAGAGATATTTTTATTTTAGATATAGAATGTTGTACTTCTGCCCTCATATGTTTTCCTTCTCTCCTGCTTTAAGAAGTGTGAATGTAGAGTTGTGAATCTTCATCCCCTCAGAGGTAAAGTTCACAAATCCAGCCCTTTTCTTGGATTTAAGACGTCTGGTTAGTTTAGGTGCTTAGGATTCATTTATAACATGTGGGAACAATTAAGAAACACGCCTTGGGCAGTGAGATTTTTGCTGTGTGTTGCCACTCCTAAATTATTCTGTGGGTTTAGCACAAAGGCAGGTTCTTCATCTGTCAGTCTGCACACCAAAGTTTAACTGTTGATTCCAAGTCAACCTAATAAAATTCCATAGAAAACCAGTTCTTTCTAGAATGCTGGGTGAAGAGCCTGGTCTATAAAAAAGAAGTGTTGTAGTCCCACTCTGTCAGAGAAGGAACATGAAATAACTGTGTTTGAATTGCTGTAGCATTACTGCTGGTCAGATTAAGAAGTGTGGCTAGGAAGAGAGGACATGATGTGCTCAGAAATAATTACTGGATGCTTAGACTTAGCAATACTCCCAGCAATGCTCCCTTGTGTGTTGACTTGGAGCCATACTTGAGGAAGAAGAAGGAGCCCTAAAAATTTTGTACATAGTTCTTAGGCACTTTGACACATACATAGAGGTCAAAAACTCTCGAGCATTTGAGGATAGAAAAGGAGGCATGTGTTCTTTGATGGCCTTGGTAATGTTGTGTGTTTATAGCAGATGATTACTTCAGTGCCAGGAAAGCAAATTTTTACGTCTGGAACTGAGGAGCTGAGTCCTTGCAGTATTTGACTAAAAACAAAATTCTAGGTTAATTATTTATACATGTGTGTTTTAAAAATATTATTATGAGGAATTATCATAGACTTTCTAGAACTGCTCGAGTGTACTAGTGAAGTCCCCACTGCCTGGGCTTACCTTAGATGTCACTTTTACTCACTACAATCTTGCTTCAAGTTGCCAAGAGATTTATACTACAGCCTCTCTTAAACCAGCAAGACAATTTTCATTTTACTCTTAGCAACAGATTTGGGGGTTTTTTAGCTTTCTGGAACACTTGTCTTCCTGTGCATGTGTAGTTCCCTTTCTCTAAGTGCTTAGAAATTAAAAGCCTAAAGGCTGCTGAAGGGTAAAGTTTGGAGAAGTGGGTATACAAATATATATTACAATAGGCTGGGTGGAAAGCAAGTGGATCTGTTTTGGATTTCTTGCTTGGGTTTTATTTTTTTTCTTTTTTTTAATCCAAGATATTTTTTCATCTGGATTTGAAGCTGGAGGTGACTTCTTTCTGGGTACTGTGTGCAACTGTCTTTGACATTTTAAGATGGTAGAGGGTAATGCTGCTTCTCTAGTAAAGGGATAAGGTGGGTACAAATACTTTGCACTTATTGTATGGTTAGCTAACACAGGTATTATCTGATGATAGTTTCTCGTTTAGAAAAAAAGACTTTAAATCTACTAAGTGTGCATAGCACATGCAAATAATCTCTGTCTACCAGTAAAATCCTCCAGAACCTGTAGCCTTGGAGGAATCATTAGTAAAAGTGTTGCTATTATTGTCTTTCCCTTTTTTTTTGAGAGTTGGCAATAAAGGATAATGCTCTACTGGGTTGAGTCTGTTGGCTTTTCTTGCAGTAAGTGTTTCCTGGAAAGCTCCCATTTTGGACAAAGAGTAGCCTTCTTGTAAACTAGCTGTTACAGTTAAGTCTTAAGTCAGTGCCATACTGGATATGTCTATCAGAACTCTAGAGGGCTTTCTATTTCTGTAGAAACCAGTCATTTCACCTAGAAGCAGCATTCTGGCAACTTCAGGCAACTTCATATTGCCTTTTTTAAATTGATGCACTTTAAATGTCAGATAAATCTTGATACATATGTAGGCTTCATGGAATACCCAAGGCAAATAACTCCCATCAAATAAATCAGTAATTATGAAAGCAATTAAATGTCATAATTCTGGATTATTTCTTGAGTGAAATTAAATGTCCTTTAAAAACTTGTTTTTCTTTTATTACTTTATGAATATTTTAAGGAAGAGAAGAGGGGCAGCACTACTTTATGCTGAAAAAGAGTTCTCAAACACATGGGAAATTCATTGTTACTGAATCCAGTAATTAGAACCTTAGACCTGCAGCTTGGCTTTTAATGCAGTTAGCTTGTGAAGTGCCACTCCTCCAGAAGAACAGCGATAGTATACATAGGGCTAATTCTGCTGGTGCAGGCTAAGTCTTGTATTATATTCGGAAACTAAAGAGTACATCTAAGACAAGCATTTTGCATCTAATTCAGTGCTTAACACAATGTGTTCAATTTCCCTTTCTCTGTCTATTATTGCTGTGACAAAAACATACAGTCAGTATTGATGATTACTTAAAAACAATCACCAGTTTAACTCTGAATGCAGTAAAAAGACAGTATAGCTTGTGTAATGAGATCTTTGACTGTGTACCTAATGAGGGGCATTCAAGGAAAGGACTGATAGCAAGCAGAAGTACCTTCATTGATGGTCTTACCAGATTTTTGCTATTCAGATAGGATGGAGGTTTTACACTTCTACTCTTAAATGCATGGGATTTTTTTGTAGAGCTGAATTATCAAACTTAAATTTTGTGATGGTCCTTCAACTCTCATTACATGGAAAAGCAAAACCTTCTGCAAGGCCAGCCCACTTGAACATAACATATAACAGATTTTGATAGAGTGGAGGCAGAGTTTTAACTTTGTAAAGACAGTTTAACTCCTGTGTTTCAGCTCTGTCATGATACAGAAACTATGTCAGTAAACGCTGCACAACCTTAAATGTGAGTGAAGAAGAGTTTGCACCATACCAGCTCCTTTTTCTCCTCTGAAATCCTTCAGATTTACAACTGGATGCTTATTCTGTATAAAGAACAAAGACATTAAAAAGAAAAAAAGTACTCCAAAATAAGCTTTATTGCAAGAAAAGTGTTGTCTTACTGATACAGATCTTCAAACAAAACTTTTTTTTTCTTACAAACATTTGATTAAAAATGTACAAAATTTCTTTTACTTTTCAAAATCCCCAAAATCAATAAAAGAAAAGAAAAGAAAAATCACTGAGTATAACTTGATATAATCTTTGGTCAGCACCGATACATGACTGAAACAATCCTGGAGTCAGCATGTTCTTTGGCTATTTTCACATATGAGATTCTGTTACATGACTAGTTACAGGCACCAGGTGTCAAAAAAAGCACCATAGAGACGTACACTTAACACGCAATGGTACAACATTTAAAAAAAAATGACTAAAGTAAACTAAATGTCAACTCATTGTACAAACATCCTTCTTACAAAATAAGCTATGATAAAATGAGGCATACGGTGTATAACTACAGTATTAATGAAACTTCTAACAAATGGATTTCAAATACACATTTTCCTTGTCTGCGCTGCATAATTAGTTTGCACATATGGCAGTCCTGATACAGCTCTCAGTTTTTAGTAAATGCACGATTAATTCAAGCCAGCACCAAACAGTATGAAACATCACGTATTCCCTTCAGAGAGACATTTTCTTCAGCTGCCTACAGTAATGCAAGTTTGCAGAGCACCCTTTCTGAGAACGAGGTGTGGTTGCATGTGTGGTTCCTTGAGGTTACTGGAAGGAAGTACAGAACAGTTTGGTTCTGCAATTCTAATGGTATTAAAAGCAGTCAAGGTATTTTGCTACAGTGGTTGTGCCTCTTATTCCATTATTTGACGTGGCTGATTCAGAATACAATTCTATTAAGCTGCTGTGAAATATGACCTCTGCAGAGACTGATATTGAAATTCTTGTCCTTTAAGACACTTTTTTTTTTTTTTTTTTTTTAAATATTCAAAGTTTTGCAAGAGCACTTTAGAATATCCAGAAGATACAGTGCTCTTTCAGCTCTGATACATTTTAAAATTACTTATATACTATTTGGATGACTGGCCCAAATAAAAAAGGAAACATCTTTCAAATCTATTTTTTTTAAAGAAAGTACCTCTAAAATGTTATAGCTCAAATTTATAAATCTAAAGAAAACCAAGCAAGTTTCCCTTTTTGTTTACATAATTTGATATTTTTTTCTCCATATATTACTGCATTAAAATAAATAAACTTCTATTTATTTTTTTTAATTAGGAACTATAGCAAAATACCCAAAGTGTTACAGACTGCTAACAGGAAAAAAAAAAAGCTCACATTTTTGTGCCATTTAGTGCCATACGATGATTTCTTGAACTTTAGCTTTTTAATATATTTTAAATAGAGGTTATATAAAAGATACAGTAACCATGATCGCCACTGTAATCAAAGTTTTGGCAGTGGCAGAGTTTTAAATTACCCTCCTGCAAGGGTGGTTCTGCAGTCTCGGCAGGATGGAAAGAGGGAGGTCCTCCCCTCTCCCTTCCTCCCCCAAAAGTCAATGACTGTTTCAAAGCCTTTGAAAAGCAGATATGATCAGGTGGGTAGATAGGTGAACAGAAGAGACTGAATAACTGGACTAAGTCTAGAAGATGGCTAGTAGAGGTCTATCCACAGCCTCATTCTGAGAGCTTCCCCAAGCTCTCCTAGGAGGTAGTTGTCCTCATTGATGTCTTCCAGTTTCTTTAGCTCCTTTTTCTTATATAGAGGAATGCTAGTGATTTCCAGTGTGTGAATTCCAGGCACTGACTTCTTCTTAACTGTGTGCAAATAACTCAGTCCATCTCTCTGATGAATTCGAAAGATGCCATCATCATTGCCATGTGAGATGATGTAGCGCACGTGGTTGGTAAGGGGCTCAATGGCTGGCAAGAGTTCTAGGATGTGCTCTTTGTTGTTAAGCCTGGAAATGTTGACTCTCATCTTCAAAGGACTATCCATGTCTAGACTTCCCAAGATAATCTGCTCAATCTGAAGTAAAGGAGGAAAGATTGTTTAGAGCAGGAGAGAAACAGATATTCACTTGCATTGAGAGAAGAATAGTATGTGATTATTAACAGTTTTTGCACTTGACAAAATCTACCTGTGAATAAGCAATTGTAGATCCTTTCCACCTGGGAGAACTGCCTGAGTCCATATAACACACCCTGTAAATCTTAAAGGTTTCTCACACAGGCTTAACAGAATAATTAAAGTTACAGCATCAGGTGTACTGAGGGGGCTGAGATTTCAGATTCAGCAATTATAAAGGAAATTGAAGTAAGGAGAGAACTGCTGTATTTTTAGCCTTCTACAGAAAGAGCTAGTACAGAATCATAGAATCTTTTATGTTGGAAAAGACCTTTAAGATCACCAAGTCCAACCATTAACCTAGCACTGTCAAGTCCACCACCAAACCACATTCCTAAGCTCCACATCTACATGTCTCTTAAATACCTCCAGGGATGGGGACTCCACCACTGCCCTGGGCAGCCTATTCCAATGCCTGATAATCCTTTTTGGTGAAGAAATTCGTCCTAATACCCAAACTAAACCTCCCCTAGCACAACTTGAGGCCGTTACCTCTTGTCCTATTGCTTGTTACTTGGTTAAAGAGAATCATCCCTACCTATCTACAACCTCCTTTAGGTAGTTGTAGAGGGCAATGAGGTCTGCCCTCAGTCTCCTCTTCTCCAGACTGAACACCCCCAGTTCCCTCAGCTGCTTCTCATCACACTTGTGCTTCCAACCCTTCACCAGCTTTGCTGCCCTTCTCTGGACACACTCAAATATTTCAATGTCCTTCTTGTAGTGAGGGGCCCAAAAGTGAACACAGTACTTGAGGTGTGGCCTCACTAGTGCTGAGTACAGGGGCACGATCACCTCCCTACTCCTGCTGGTCACACGTTTCTGACACAGGCCAGGATGCCATTGGCCTTCTTGGCCACCTGGGCACACTGCTGGCTCATGTTCACTCAGCTGTCAACCAACACCTCCTGGTCCTTTTCTGCCAGGCAGCTTTCCAGCCACTCTTCCCCAAGCCTGTAGCGCTGCATGGGGTTGTTGTGATCCAAGTGCAGGATCTGGCACTTGGCCTTACTGAATCTCATACAATTGGCCTCAGCCCATTGATCCAGCCTGTCCAGATCCCTCTGCAGAGCCTCCCTACCCTCAGGCAGATCAATACTCCTACTGAACTTGGCGTCATCTGCAAACTATTATAAATAAATAGGCACTTAAACTAAAATGATCTGCAAGAAGATCTATTTAGCTCTCCCAGACCATAAAATGCTGTCCAGTCTCCTCCTGACAGCAGAACAGATTGCAGACACGAACAGTTTCCTAGCCCTCTGTAATGATACGTAAATTATTTCCCTAAATGTATTTTGAGGAAATAGACCACATCTCGCACTACAAAGGATTCTTTACAAGCTTTAAAAACTTCACCGGCTCATAGTTTTTGATGTCTTTATGTCACATTATTCCTGTAAATAGGACCCAAGTGCCAAAACCACTGAGGCAGGGCGAAAAAGATTTTCACCATTTAATGTGCCCTGTGCCCTGAAAAAATTCCCTCCATTTACTGAGAGTGTTGAGTACGGTATCTCTGAAAATACCTTGAAGTACACTATAGAACTTATTTGTCCTGGTACGTACAGTGTCATTAGCACTTCTCTTTTTCCTGTTGTCTTTTTTGGAATAGCCATTGATTTTGCACTCATAACATGCTTCAGGGGACAAAGCATTCTCTTCATCAGCATCTCCATCCATTGGCAGGTACTGGTCTCTGTTAAATCCCATCCCTGAGACACAGTGTCTGTTGAATAAAAACATCTGTTTTAGTTACTTCTTGCAGTTTTATGAACTGTCCTGCTAAATGGAAAGTGGGTGTATGTAATCTCTACCAGTGTCTCTATTCCCTTCCTTTCCCTTCTCTCAGCAGGAGGTCTGTGTATTAATTTTCTTCACACTAGTGTGGCACACTGAATGAAATACAACCATTGGCTGAAGGCCTGTAGATTTTTATAATTTTCATTTACAAGTTTTACAAAGAAATAGAACAAAATCAGCCTGCCCTGAACTTTGGAACTAAAGAATTCAGTCATTGTCATGCATCAGAACAATGTTAATTTGTGTTTAATGTTCTGGATAGATCAGTGTGGTACAGATGGTACCTATCCTTATGGAGTAACAGTCCTCATTGAGTGGGTTTGTGAAGGAGCTCTTGTGCTGATACTGGGGGAGAAAGCAGAACTAATTTTTTTATATTGCTTATATACTAGATTTAAAATTAGTGTCATGCTGCGTGTAGAGACGTGTCTTTTTTTCTAGCGTATTGATATTGCGTGCAAAAGGAGTAGAAAGGATGACCTAGTAGCCTGTCCTTCATTTGACCTTTGCTCTTCAGTCTGACTAAGGTCCAGCTTTTTTATAGCCTTCTAAATGTGTTTTTGATGAATGTCTGTGTGGAGATACTCACCCTTGTCCAACTCTGTAATAGCCAGGTGGACAGCCACAAAGATAACCACCTTCAGTGTTGGAACAACCATAATTGCAGGGGTTCTTGGTAGAAGAACACTCATTCACATCATGACATGCATTGGAGAATTGGTCATAAGAAAAACCAGATGGGCAAGCACACTTGTAACTTCCAAGTGTGTTGTAGCAAGAAGCAGAGCCACAGGCATTAGGATTGGAGCATTCATTTTCATCTAGTAAGCAAACAAAAGTATATTGGTATCTTCTAATTTGATAGGCATCAGGCAAGCATTATGTAGCTAACAAATCAGAATATCTGCAATTGCTAGGGCTCTGCTACATCCTTGACCTCATTACCCCTTACAGACTTGGTCTCTGAACTAAAAGCACCTTGGCAAAGGTACCAAACACATATAGCTGGGCTCTAAAGGTATTTTAGGATACTGTTACTGTTAACCTTACACTGACTCAATGCTCCTCCTTCCTTCAAGATAGGTCTCTTGTTTTGCTAAGGGGTCCTCTTCCCCCTGGCAGGGTACACTCCTACCATATAAGGTCCATAGAGGTGAAATGAGCTGGAACTCCAGCTCCACAGTCATACTCCAGCCACTGTAGTGTTCCTGGGCACCCAGTGATAGAGGGAAGTTAGCACATACTTGTAGTGGAAACCTGCAGGCTCTGTGAGGCAAAAGACAATCTAAATAGCCAAACTAAATGAAAACAAAAATAAATTGTCTTCACCTTGTGGGTGCTGAATTAAGATACAGAGAAGGTGACTCCTCCGGTCAGTGTGAGTGATTTGGTTCCAGGCTACATTGTGAAAAATGAGTGAGGAAAGTAGCTTCTTGTATGGAAGATCATCCTTTTGATAGCTGACATGTGTGGCTTATTTTATTTATCTTACCAAGGTACTGTTTCCCTGTAGGTGTTTTGCTCATTAGCACGTGCTTTACCATTCTTGTCTGCAGCTACTAGGAGACACATTCTTTTGAGTACTTTCTGTAAAATTCACAGACTGCAGCTGGTTTGGAGTTTTGTAGGTGTTGTTCACTGTGTGTTCCTGTAACTCCCACCCCAGCCCTTTGTTTTCTTTGCTGTAGAGCACTATTAAGTAAGAAGTGATGATGGTGGTTGGTGGTTGGAAAAACTGTCTGGTGTGGTACTTAATGTAAAATGGGTATAATAAACTAATTTATTTGTCTAGGATCAGCCTATATGAAATGTATGGCAGTGCTCACAGTCGTCCTCTGATTATGACACCATTGACAGAGAACATGAAAGCAAACTTGAACAGGTAAATATGTTGTAAATATGGTGCCTTGTGAATGGTACAGGATGGGGTTGTTTGGGTGTCTGTTGTTTTTTTCTTAAAAAAAATTTCCCCCATTTCATTTGGTATGGGAGTTAGCTTAGTTCATGAAACACAGAAAAGAAATGATGGACTGAATGAGCTAAACCTACAATAAAACTGCTGAACTAATTAATTCGTCCCTGTTCCCTGCCTAAAGAACTAACATTGGCCTTAAGACTGTATTTTGGAAGTAGGAAACCCTTAATGGTTATGTTGATATATTTTTCTCCCCATTCACTATAGATGTTATTCTGTACTATTCTCAAATTGCTAATGATGGTGAGTGACTCTTATGGATGAAAGGTGTTTTGTTAGTTTGTTTGGTTTTGGTTGGTTTTTCTTTCCGAGCAGAGGTATTTACATTGATGCTTTCAGGAATTCAATTAACATCTTTTCACCTCTCTAAGACAGGGATTTTCTGAGGAGAAGGAAGTCAGAATTTAGGCCTTAGTAGGAAAACTTTGTCACACAGAGTTTCAACAGGATGAGTGTGTTCTCTTGTTACCTTATGTCACTGATTTATGCTGGGAGTAATAAGTGTGTGAAAGGAAGCGGAGAGAGGAAAAAAATATCCATGTCCGCATAGCCTCTGTCCTGCCCATTCTTGTCCTCACTGGGCAGTTGTCACTACAAACACTATGACACTTTTGCTATTAAAATGTATTCTGTGCTGTTTGTTTCCTTACCAATACATTGATTCCATTGGTAATGCTGAATATACCCTTGTGGGCATCCACATCTGTATCCACCCAGGATATTTTGACAGCCATGCTGGCACCTATGGTTTCCATCACATTCATCCACATCTTTGCAGTTGGGAGAGAAACAGAACATGAAAGAACACACGATTATACACATTGCCAAATATGTTACTCACTTTGATCATAACCATTGAAACAGCAGTATTTATGACAGAGGAGTAAAGCTGTAAGATAGAAGCATCATTCAGGTTGGTATTTTGGAAGCCTGAAAGTTAATTAATGTAGTGTTCTTTCTATTGATAATTCCATTGGAGCTTTTGAGCCTTTACGTTACATAGCTTTGAAGAAAAAACACTGTTCCTGGTAATCCCACATGATGTTGCTTTGATGTAATGTTTAGAATCTGAATGTTTTTTTTTTATTTCAGTTCTCAAACCAACTATGTAGGACTAAGCTTTCACTTTTCTAGAACATACTGAATTGTTTGAATGTGAGGAATAAATACCAAATTTGGATGTAAGTGCTTACCTTTGCAATTAAAAAGAAAATGCCATATAAAAACTCTCTGAGGTATGTGTAAATAAAGGAGAAAGCCACAAAGAAAAAGAAAATGTAAAAACTCAGTCACCTGAAATACTGTCTGCTACAAGAAATAAGTAGATTGTAAGCAGCCTAATGTGTCAGGTAAAGTATGCAGTTATAGTAGAAAATAAAAAATCATGCATGATATCACAGATTCTAAGTTACACTATAGTTGTCCACAGTTTGAAACAAATTTAATGGAATTGTGATGTCCCAAAGCCAGAGGTGCAGAAGACCATCATGTCAGGAACTGAAAGTTGTCATTTCATCAATAATGGCATATAGAGCAGTTCCGATGTGCTAGCTGCGTACATATCTTGTGAATGCTTTGATATGCATAATTTAGCATTTTGTTTTGTAGGTGCTGGGTAAAGTCCATAATAAGGTTGTATCTACTTTATGAAAACAAAGTAATCTGACAGAAAATAATGCTTTCTAAAACTTCTGGCTGTGTATATTGTGCACTCTTACTCCAGAAACAGGCTCTAAATATCAATTCCTGTTTTAAATGCTGTGGTGAGGTAGCTGAGATTTTGAGAAGTCATAAATTTGTGCACTTATACCTCTGCATTTCTAATTCTCAGCAGCCAGATGGCCTAGTATTGCCTTCTTTCCTCTGTGTCTGAGGCCCACTGAAAAGTCTGGAGCTCTCAAATAGAGATTTCCTGACTGGGGCTCCCTTTTGGGCCACAAGAGAGAGAGGAAGCTCAACAATATAATTTGTATTTTATTTGTAGTGAATTGCCCTTCTGAATGGTAGAAGACCTAAAATATGAAATCTAGAATCTAATCTTAGATACCCTCAGGATGGTGATTACAATTAGCTGAAATAAAAATTGTAGAGTGATTTTGTTTAGACTGTTTGAAAGTGAAAAAGAAGGAACAGCTAGACTTTTAGATGTATTAACCTACATGGAGTTGAAATGGCAGCCTGGAAACACTTGTTCAAGAGTTCAGCTAAAAAGTCACTTATTATTCTAATTTGTGTAAAAATCACTCAGGCAATATGTTCTTACATACAATTATGCTTAAAATTAATCAAATACATTTCTATTTACTTTTACTATGTCTGGTGCTCTGTTTTATCTGCCTTTGACATCACAGGATCCACTAGACAAAGAAGAAAGGATTTGCACCATAAAAGCCCATGATGTTCACTAGTTACCTTCACAATTTAATCCAGTAGAATCCAGAGAAAATCCCCTTTGACATTCACAGGTAAAACTTCCAGGGGTGTTTTGGCAAATTCCTTTTGATCCACAAAGTGATGGCTGAGAACCACATTCATTGTTATCTTAAAGAAGCAGAGATGAGAGAAGAAGGTTGATATACCTTTTTGCATGATTTTAGATGTGTTCATATAATACTCCTTAAGAGGCTGAAATCCACAGAAGTGCAACAGTTTATTTTGAAAATGTAGCTTTTTGTATTTAAATGACAGATAAGCTGATGACTTATGCAGAGTTATAAGTAATTAATAAATTGGAAGTGCAAGTTGTAATTCAGTTATGAGTGTGAAAGACCCAGGTATGTAATTGCTGACAGTGGAAAAATGCTGCAGTTCAGTATTAGCTGAACTAAAACAGTTTCAGTTGGCAAGATGCATACATATGGTTAAGATCTAAAGACATCTGTATCTATTAAAAAAGAAAATGCTGTCTGCTTTTGTTTAACTACATTTTAAATCAGATTTTAGTGCTTTACCCCTCTGTCTCCACGTGGTTAAATGTGGAATATAAAAACATGTATTAAATATGTACAACCATTTAATAAACAAGAAAATACAAATGGTGAATAAGACTGATTTTTCTTTTGCTATAATTGTTGCTTCTTGAGATCAGTTTTGTGGACTGCTGACATGATTGCTCTGTATTATTATTGTTTATGCAGAGCAAAAGAAATTAATTAGAATTAAGAATGTTGTTCTTATAGAAAAACTTATGCAAGAAAAGGTATGTTTTTCTTACCAATACAAGCTGTGTGATGTTGTGTAAAACCAGGTGGACATTTGCATGTGAAGCCTCCAAGGGTGTTGACACAGAGAAACTGACAATTGTGTTGTTTGGTTTGACATTCATCAAGATCTGAAAGTAAGAGATGTTGTTATCTTAAGAAATATCAACAAAGAAAGAAGTTCATTTAGTCTAATGATAAAAATATCACACTTCAGAACTATTTCCTTTCAAGTCAAGGTGCAACAAAATTAAAAGTCACTGTGTATAACTTTACCTTTACAGGTTTTTCCATCTTCTTGAAGGATGTAGCCCCGAGGACATGAGCACTGATAGCTCCCTTCTGAGTTCTTGCAGATAAAATTGCATGGTTTAGGAGACTGGGAGCACTCATCAAGATCTAAAGAGAGAAACTGCTAAGTATCTACTGATTTCTTTGTCTTTGAAGGGTGTTTTCTAAACAGCACCATATTTAAGAGAAAAATGTTACTAGAAAAAGTCCCCAATTTACATTTGTTCAGAGTTCCTATTTCTTTCTCCATGGATGTGTTGCTGTAGAGCTTCTACGGAGTTGCTACTACAGTAACAAACTGAGTGTCTTGAAATAGTAATGTACTAGATACAATACTCATAAATACCAGAGTGACAGTGGCATTAACATTTTCAACTAAGGACTAAGTATTTTGGGGCATATTATAGAATACTTATATGTGTTCACCAGCAGGGAAGTGAGAAAATGTAGACCACAAAGTAATGAGCTGGTTCGTCACTCAAATTGTTTATAGAGCTGACATGTATTTCAATGCTCTTTCTACTGCAGGAATATTGCCAGTACAGCTTGTTTCTTTGTTTCCCTAAATGAAATACAAAAATAGAAGTGCATATGGGGAAAAGAAAGATAGAAAAGAGAAAAAGAGAAAAAACTACTTTCATACAAAGGTTTACAGAGGTTGATACGCCATCATGTACCAATTAAAATAACTGAGGATTAAGGTGCTGAATCTTACCAATGCAAGATGTGCCGCTTATGTCAGTGGTATAGCCAAGTTTGCAAAGGCATCGGAAGGAGCCCATAGTGTTAATACACTGTCCATTTCTACATAGGTTTGGCATGACCTTACATTCATCAATATCTGTACAGAAAATACGAAATATATCCAACTTGCCATTTTAAATGTGACTTTTTCCTTCTCTTCCATTTTTGCACAGTTACTTATCATCATGCTTCTGATAGGAACTTTACCCCTACTTTCTCTTTAAAAATGGATCTGAATTGAAAGTCAAACATCCTTCAAACTTTCATTATTGTTTTTTGTATTAAAACCTTTCTGCTATTTCGTTGTGTAATTAGGTTCCAGTTTTGCTAACTCAAAATATGAAACCCACAGAAGTGAGTTTGCTTATGACCAGTTAAATGATGTCCAAAATTTTTCACAATTTAAAAATGTACATTAGTTTTTGCTTCCTGTGTGGAAACCGTAACTCCAAAGCATTCAGACTGTTGTTAGAACAACTTTTGTTGCCTTTAACATGCATGCAACTTTTCAGTATTCAAAAGCTTTGGGATCATGTCTAGGTTTTAGTTACTGGTTGGAAAATCCTGTTTTAGATCCCAACCCTGAAAATTCTGCACAGCTGTGAGTATTCCGGTCGCAGCTACTGTTTAAAGATGTTTTTAATTTCTAGTCTCTCAGCAGTATTTGAAAAATCAAACCCTGTTGTTTTACAGGAAATTTTTTGAAGGAACTTCAAAGAGAATTATACATTTTCTTAAATATGTGAGCATATTCTTTTCCCCTTTTCCTCCCTGCAAATACCTCTTCCATCTGTAGTATAGCCTGGTCCGTGTGGGCAGAGTTTCTTATATTGGGTGGTTCCGGGAAGTGGACAGAGCTCACACTGGTTACCCCAGCCCCGGCCTCCATCGCAGCAGCACTCAGATTTAGTGACAAGATTCCGGCTGCTTGAAGCCATCTGACACATTGTCTGTAAAACTTCAGCAAAGCAAAACCCTTGGCGATTATCTGTAAGGAAGAAGTAGAGAGATCAAGAAAGAGTAGGAGAAAAACATCTGATCCATTAAACATCTGATGTATCATTCTGGCTTTCTGTCAACACATGCAAGAGCTAGAAGATGATAAGCAATCAGCCTGTGAAGTCTATTTTGACTTAGCCTTTCAGATTTGTTGTGTTTTCTGATAATCTTCTGCCATTCCAAGGGTATTCCAGACATCCCTAAAGTTCAGTACCTGCATGAATTGGAATTTTACTTCTAGGAAAGTTGTGCCCTGTGGCACATCTGGTGATCTTGCCTGATAGTAAAACAGGCTATGGGCCAAACTGAGCTTCCACTCAAACTGCCTGTTTGGTTTTTATTTGAATGATTTATTTGGAGTGGGGCTACTAATTTGGTTTGTTTGTTTGTTTTACTGGCCAAAATAGCATGTCTGATCATCTATAATTATCTTGATGTGGCTTATACAGCAAAATCCTCAGCAGTTAAAAGTGTCTATACAACTCTGTATTTTTTTCAGTGGCATTCCTAGCTTTGTTGTGGGGGAAAAAAAAGAAAGAAGTTTATATGGCCTTAGTGTTGATCTGTCCCTTTCTAATTCTATTTTCCTTATTTTTTAAACCTTTTGATTATTACCTGTCAATCATGAAAGGGGAGCAAAACTTCAGAGTCATTAAACTCCTACAAGTTGCCTTCAAACAGACAGCTGAGGAGACCAGAGATCTCAGCTTCCAGTGCTGAAACTTGTGGAAACTCTGAATTTTGCAGAGATTTTATCTTCTAAATAGGCTATGTCATCTGTCTTATTTGTTAATTAAAATTGAGACATTGTCAGCTATGGTCTCATAGATGCTTATGTTTTTAAATGAAAGATTTTAGCTTTTTCTCTTAAAGCTAAATGTTAAAATCCTTCTGATCCCTCAGAATGTGTGCATGTATCAGCTGACCTTCTCTTTTACAAATACAAGGAGTACAATCTATACATTTCTTACATGAATTAGTAAAATGTAAACTTTGGCTTTAGGCAAAACTTACTTTGGGTGCCCGTTAACCTAACTACACCAAACAAAGCGGTCCTCACTGAAAGTGACAGTTGTGTGAGACACGTTTGCTGTAGCAATTTGCAAGACTCAGCAGATTTCTGTTCTCCTAGATAGGAAAATTGTGCAGTTCTTTATGCACATTATGACTTGAAGAACATATAATGCTTTGTACTTGATTTGAGATGTGGAATAAATTTTAATGTAAACAGAATATGAAGGTTTGCACAATATATTTAAAATAATGCAATCTAAAACTTAATGTTTGTGCTTTGATTCTGAAGGAACACTTTTTTTTCTGCCAGATTCATTTTTCATTGTAATTTCTGACCCTGGAAACCCTAGAGGGAAAGCACCAATAAGCAAAGTAATGCAAAACATAGTTTTCAGAAAATAATAAGAAAATCATATATTAAATATAAGAAAGAAATAATGACCTCCAAGCAGGGTATTTCCTTGGCATTAATGACTGGCTGGGGTTAACAGACTGCAGCATCCTCTTCCCATCTGGTCTTAATCCTTAGGAAATACGCTGTACTTCCAATGTTATTACTTTGCCATGAAGTCAGCACACTTCCCATGACAGTTTACAGGGAGTTGGTTTTATAGGACTTACATAAGATAATATGCAAGTATTTTTGATGCAAGAATACTAATAAGTAGTCATACAGTTTCAGTACTGTAAAAAAACTTCGCGGTATCTACACTAGAACACTGATCATGAAAAAGTAAGACTTTGAAGTTCTTTTTTATTTCTAAAAAGGGAACAATTAATTTTATAGTGCAAATGACAAGTCTGAACATATTGAAAAGGAAGCACAGGTTGATGACTGTAAAGCCCTTCATCACCATCTAATATGCAGGTCTGCCTCAAAACTTTTAAATTTAATCCTTAATTTTGATCTCACAATTTTTTGGGAAATCCTAGTACTTTATATTCATAATCACTGTGTGAATCAACAGTACAGAAAATTCAGATGCCCAGTTTCAGTACTGTGATGTTTAAGTTTGCATTCTCAATATGCAAACACTTGATTTTGCTCTGCATCCTAGTTTTTGATATATCTAAAGTAACTAAATTCTGCTTCTTCTTTAAAAGTACCTGTATTTTGTCTGCATAATTTTGCTCAGCACCATATTTATGTCCTTTAGAATTTAGACAATTCTATGTGAGGCCCCTGATGGCTAGACTCGGCCAACGTTCTCAAGATGCTCCTCATTCCTATCATTATTTAATAACATATAATTGATTAATTAATAGGGATCATTATTTAATTTATGTAGATATGAAAGCTGTTAGGTACTCAGAAGCCTCACTTACACTCCTCATGTTTTATACTTTAATGTGAGATGAAATATATACAAAAGAGGCATTACCAAGACACTCAATGCCGGATGGACTTGACAGGAATCCTTCATTACATTCACATCGGTAGCTCCCAATAATGTTCATGCAACGACCATTTTCACAGATACCCGGCTTGGTGCGGCACTCATTTTCATCTTTACAAAATGTAATTAAAAAAAAAATTGTTACTGGAAAATACATCAGACTCATACAATGCATTAATTATTCTGTGTAATATTTGCAAAATATTTGCAAGAAGTGGAAAATCAACAACTAATTAAGCCTGGAAAGCACTTTCCTAGTAACACTATCCTATTCCATTTCTTATGTACCACATCCTAGGATAAAAGCTTTAATCCATTTACATTCTTCGCAATTTAGAGCAAGAAGCAGAAAACACTTGCAGCAGAGCAAGTTCTAGTCATAACTTTTACCTGGCAGGTAACATTTAAATAAAATTGGAACACATGTGACCTCTTCTGCAGCCATATTTCAGTCCATGCATCATTTCCCTGAAACAGTTTACAATTTTAGTGTATTTCCTGCCATAGCTAGTGGCACAGATACTGTCAGCAATTATACACCTTTATAGATGCTTCAAATAAAACCCCAGAGAAACTCAGGTGATTTAAAAGCAGTATAACATGACAAAAAAAAAGCAAAATTCTTATTAATACAGATTATTTTCCCTGAAAAAAAATCATAAAGATCTGTAAAGGAGAGTAGTCATTGCTGAAGGAACAGTTTTAAAATATTTTCATTTAAAGCATTCACTCAGATGGAATTTTCCCCCCTCCCCGCTCTGAGCCAATGAAAGCCTCAGCTTCTTTTGTGCACAGAGAACTTTGGATTGGTCTTGATTTTTTTACATTTCAGAAGAAAGCATAATTTGCCAAAATGTAACTTTTATTTCCCTCTCAACTAACTGAGAAAATGATGGAGGAAAGCTGTTTGCTTACTTACAGGATGAAGAATTATTTTGGACTACGGCAGTTTCCACATATTTTGCTTTTCATGTTTTTTATATGTTGTTTCAGAATCTTACAGTTTTAATTATTTAAGGAACTGCCACATTCTGATTTTATTGTACAATAAAAAAAACAAAACCAGAGCTTTTCTTCCGACATACTTACTAGTCATTTAGAACTACTTTCAGATAAGGCTCAAACCTTGAAGTTTAAGATGTTGGGCATCATTAGCTATCTTAAGTGTCCTATATTAATTGCAATTTTCTAGTTTACTATATGCATACACAGAGAATTTTTCTTTTGTTTGATTGTTTGTAGTTCAGTAGATGTTTTCATCCCTTTCCAAGCTTTACCTGTGCAGCCTTCTCCATCAGGTCTCTGGGCCATTCCAGGAGGACAAATGCACATGAAGGTACCAATTAAATTTTTGCACATCATGCCTCTTGATTCACAGTCATGGAGACCTTCAGTACACTCATCTAGATCTGGAAAAAAAAAAAAATGTATTCTGTGTTTGAACTTCCTAACAGTGGCTTCAGTTACTGAAGATAACTTGCACTTTCTCAGGAAAAAGGACATACAGACTTCCCTAACTAACAAGCACTGAAGAAAAATCTGAGAGCTATGCTTAATCACAGTTGTCTTAATCTTTGTGAGCTGTATCATCTTGTCATGTTAAAGATGAACTTCACCATTGCGACCTTCTTGGCTTTACAATCTCCTGCAAGGAGAGATAACAAAAACACTGGATACTGGTCTTCTGAAAGATTAAATTATCATCTGCTGGGTTTACTGCTACATTCCACTGAGAGGACAAATGCAAGCTGCACAGAAACATTTGAGTTATGCTTTTGCTAGTACAGGGTGATAGACACTGGGGAGAAGTTTGTACATCAGTCATTACCTTTGCACATCTTTCGGTCTTCTCTTAGTTCATAGCCAACTGGACATGTGCATTCATAGAAACCATAAGTGTTGATACAACGAAAAGCACACAGCAAGGGATTCTGGGCACACTCGTTTATATCTGACAGAAAGGAACAAAACAATCATTCTCCACAACCACCAAAAAGGTTTTCTTATACCTGTGCTCCTCTTGTCAGCTAAAAAGTATCAGAAAACTTATAATTCAAACCAGAAACTTGTGGATGTTTGGGTTTGAGTAGCCAGGGAAAACTGAACAGAGCTCTGCTTAAAAATAATGGCATAACAAATATGAAAGTATTTGAGCTTAGAATGACAAGTTGGAAGAGGCCTATTTCAAATTTTAATTATATGACCATTTTTAAATATATTTTTGCGTAATGAGAGCTTTTTTCCCAACTCTAAAGAAAAATAAATTCTTCCTTCAGAAAGTAAACTAATTATGATTCATAAAACACAAATTTTAAAAAGCATCCTGATCAGCATTTGATGAGAGTAGAATGGTTGTACACAAATCCCAAACTGAAAAATACAGGGTACCTAATGAAAGTAATAGGGGATTAGTTTAAAACAGATGAAAGAAAACATATGTTCCAACATAAGAAGGACATTGAGCTGTTTGAGTGAGTCCAGAGGAGGGCCACGATGATGATCAGAGGGCTGGAGCACCTCTGCTATGAAGACAGGCTGAGGGAGTTGGGGTTGTTCAGCCTGGAGAAGAGAAGGCTCTGGGAAGACCTCCTAGCACCTTCCAGGACCTGAAGGGGTCGACAAGAAAGCTGGAGAGGGACTTTTTACAAGGGCATGAAGTGACAGGATGAGGGGTAATGGCTTTAAACTGGAGGAAGGTAGATTTAGACTAGATATTAGGAAGAAATTCTTTACTGTGAGGGTGATAAGGCACAAGGAACAGTTTGCCCAGGGAAGTTGTGGCTGCTCCCTCCCTGGCAGTGTTTAAGACCAGGTTGGATGGGGCTTTGAGCAACCTGGTCTGGTGGGAGGTGTCCCTGCCCACGGCAGCGGGGTTGGAACTAGATGATTTTTGAAGTTCCTTCCAAACTAAACCATTCTATGATTCTGTGATTCTATGAAAATAATTCTTTTAGTAGAGGAGCGACATTCTATATCTTGCTGCCACAAGAGGCTGTGGAGGCAGATGGTATGAACAGATTCAAGACTGTACTGGACAGATTCTTGGACAAGAGATCCATAAGTGGATACTAAACCCACTCTGCAGGGATGCATCCCTCACTTTACACCGTATTTTCCCTGTATCCTGAGATCTTGTATTAGAGGAATGAACTGCAGAAAGTTGCAAGCCATGCTTGTATGCTGAATGAACATTTCAGCTGTGAGGGACGAAATAATGGTCTAGATGAACCAGTGGTATAACTCGTTACTATAACTGTTGTGAGTGAGCCAGTTCATAATTGCTCTGCCTCAGTTATGAAAAATGCTCTGCAAATTCAGCCATTTTTGCCATGGTTAGCTACACTGTTTCTGAGGATATTATGGAGGTTCAACAGTTACTTTTCCTCATGCCCTCCCAGGCCCCCTTCCTTCCAAGAAACAGATGAATAATGTAACGTACCACAACATGCAGTTTGGGGCATCCTGTGATAAACTAAAAATACTGCTTAAATCAACTCAGGACTTCAGTTTTTCAATGACATATTTCAAGCAGAGAAACTTTTTTTCCTCCTAGTTATTACAGCACCAAAGGCCTGGTCAATAAAGTAATTTGAATACTGAGGACTGGATAAAAACTGAAGGAAAAAAAAAATAAAGAGGACATGTTACCTTCACAATTCATCATTGGGCCTGGCTCAAAACCTTCATGACAGCTGCACTCAAAACTGCCGATCACATTAGTGCATGTACCGTTTCCACATGCGTTGCCAATTGAACATTCATCAGTATCTGTATACAATGAATAGATGCAAACTGAAGAGAACTGGGACACATTTCAAATTGTGTTTTAAATTCAAGTGTTACAGTTCTTATAATTTAGGAAACGTGGACACACCGATGCAATGTACTCCAGTGTAATCTAAGTTGTATCCCATGGGGCACTCACAGCGGAATGATCCATCAGTATTGATGCAGTGACCATTTGAGCAAATCCCTGGACTTTCAAGGCATTCATTGACATCTAAAAAGCAGGAAGATATTAGCAACCACTTAGCTAACATATTTTTGTATCAAGTCTTAAAAACGCATTTAAAAAAAACTAAGTGCCCTAATCTGTTTGTCTCGGGCCATGCAAATACAAAGGTAATCTTCTAACTACCGTTTCACAATGGTCCACATTTATTAAAGGTCAGCTTCTTGTCACCTGGGGCGGTGGGGAATAACCCATCACATACTATAACATCCAAGTCTATTTTTAAGTATAAATAATATAATGGTTTTCATTATCAGGTAAAAAAATGCCTACCTTCACGTGTATCATCAATTCCAGGAATAGTTCCATGACCATATGGACACAGGTCCTGAAAAGCAACTGTAGAGGTATGTTTTTTTAAAAAATAGAATGATTGAGAGAGAGAACTATGACAGATGGTTAAAGCCTTCCAAAAATATTCTATATGACATTTTTCAAAACTGTCAACTGTTTGAATCATGGTCATTACACTGTCTTGCCAGATGCAAAAGTAACACCGTCCTTAGGCCAGTGTAGCAGCCCCAGAAGTCGTTGACTTTTTGTGTGTGCATGCTTGTTGCCTTCCCCTTTCTGTACTTAGAGAAAACCAAGAACTGAAAACTGTCGATTACTTCAGGGATTCTTGGCACTGCCCCGTTTTGCTCTTCTCTTTTGCCTAAAGCAGGCTAATCTACAGATGGAAGCTACTTGTTCACTTCTCTACAGAGCAATACCAACTCAGTATTTCTCTTTTTTTTCTGGTTTCTTCTATATATTTTTGTTCCTTTTGTTGACCTGAAAATGGCTCTAGAAAAGGCCGTTAAGAGAGAACACCAAAAAGATCTCTCCTTCTAATGATCACAAAGGTACAACACAAATGTGCTCTTCCTTTTCTCCCATCTAAAAAGGCTTTATTTTAAATCTTGATGTGTACCTTCTTCTTCCTTTGGACAGAGCTCACAAGGACTACCCCATCCTTCTCCCGGCATTTTACTGCAGCAACACTTTGCCTTTGTGGTGTTGAAAGCCTTTGGCACTGAGCATTTCCCATTCTCAAAGTTAGTGAAACAGAAGCTCTGGCGAGTATCTAAAAAAGAAAATACAGTTACATGAAACTAGTACCTCCAGCTGGTTAGATGATGGTCTAGCCCTGAAAGGAATAATGTTAGGCCTGTATTTTTCATACTACTTTGAAAATACTTTCTAACCCTCATAGTGGCATTGTTTGGAAGGGACCTATAGAAGTTCCTTCTTACTCATTCTACATTATCTGTTAGATTTAATTATTACATTCCTTAATCATTAACTTACCAAAACATCTCCGTCCATTATCAGACAGCACAAAACCTGTAGGACAGATGCACTGGAAACCTCCTGGAGTGTTTGTACAAGAGCCAAAGAGACAGATGTTGGGATCCTCATTACACTCATTAATATCTGCAAATTCAAGGAGAAAAGGTTCATTGTAACCCCATGGGCTGTGAATTCCTTGGTTAAGAAAGATTATTTATTTATTGGCTTCAGCAGGAGGTGCTCCTCCAATAAAGCACCCAAGCCTGAAGGTTCCACTAACTCTTTCAAATTAGAGTGTTTCACTGGCATGCACTTTCCTCTCCAAATGCCATTCTCTGTTCTTTGTTACATTTATAATATCAACATTAAATAAATGCTTTGAGAAAATACATTTCTGGTAAGAAAAATACTTTTCTGTAAACATAAAGATGAATTTTAAAAAATCTCTGTAAGTTGGGAGTTTTCTGTAACTAAAGGTGGACTTTTTTCATGCTGATTGATTGATTGATTCTTGAACTGAAACTATACCTAGTTATTAGTAGGGGGAAGTCTATGATTATTTGATATATTCAGATTTATACTTACCAGTCTTCCACAGTCACTCTTGATATGTTATTTGAAATTTTTTCCTGTTCAATTGCATAATTTAGAGTACATTGCAATGACTATTTAAACATGAGATTCAAATTTTTAAGAAATAGAAATATTTTACAATTATTAAGAACTTAAACCAAAATAAGAGTACTTAGTATAAATACTAAGTGCCTGTAAAATTGTGCAGCTCAAACAGTATCAGGCCATGTATTCTGCATCTATATAGACAACAGAGTAAGAAAAGCAATACATTAATAGTGTTTAATTTTTCATATCTATTATTTTAAACTATAATTTAATTTATTCTATAAATACTAACAGAATATATAAGCCTTTTTGCTAATTTGTAAAGGTAATTATAATTCAATAAATTCTGAAGTGTATTTTAATAATCTTCAAAGCTATACCTGCAGTATGACCCTTCCCGAGTCTTTCAGTAAGGGATATTAAAAGAACCATCACAGACAGATACCTATAGCTGTATAAGCATTCTACAATAATATCCATATTGATCTTAAAGAAGTGTAGGCAGGAACAGGTATTCTCCATGAGGGTAAGCTTCATGGATGTCGAGTCACAAATTTGTAGTGCCACGTTTCCTGACATTTGTCAGACACTCACTATACTGAATTTTAGAAAACTGATCTGTATTTAGCAGATAAAGAAACAATGGAAATACAGACTTTATCACTGGGAAAATAAAAGTGAAGTGATGGAAGAAGTCAGGTAGGAATAGATTCTGTGACACTACTTCTGAAAAATATTACCTTAAGTCCCATTTTCAGAAGTTACTATGAGGTATAGCACATGAACAAACCACTGTAGCATAATCCAGCATATGACCAAGCTCTGCAGTAGCTTCCCACAGACAGGCTCCTTCTATGTGAAGCATTTCAAGTCAGTTTATTTCAGTGAAAAAAATGTAATTGATTTCCCAGTTAGTATGGGAACTGCTAATATACAAAGCCCAGCAATTTAGCTGCATTAATGGGATGGAAAAACTGGTCTTTTAAAGTAGTGATTGTTACTGCAATGAATGACTTGGGACTAGTAGAAGGAACTCTTTTTGTGGCCATGATGAACACGTGACTAGTCAGACTGTGGAAGTAAATAAGAACTCTCCCCTTCATTCCCATAAAATGAAAGGAAATACATTAAATGGGTAGGTGAAAACTAAGAATTTTTCTGTGGCTCCCATCGGTTTTGGTTTCTCCTGCATATGATCACCCTAAACTCAAAAAGTAATCTAGCCATTGCAAACCTTCACATTACAGACAGAAGTAATGAATTAGCTTGGAGAAGAGGAGACTGAGGGATGATCTAATTAATGTTTATAAATATGTAAAGGGTGAGTGTCATTAGGATGGAGCCAGGCTCTTCTCAGTGACATCCAATGATAGGACAAGGGGCAATGGGTGCAAGCTGGAACATAGGAGGTTCCACATAAATGTGAGGAAGAACTTCTTCACAGTGAGGGTAACAGAACACTGGAACAGGCTGCCCAGAGAGGTTGTGGAGTCTCCTTCTGTGGAGACATTCAAAACCCACCTGGACATGTTCCTGTATGACCTGACCTAGGTGTTCCTGCTCTGGCAGGGGGATTGGACTAGATGATCTTTTGAGGTCCCTTCCAATCCCTAACATTCTGTGATTCTGTGAATGCTTATAAAGCTGTTTGCATATAGATCAATGGAAAGTAGTGGGGAATTTATGTTGCAAGAGCTGTCATAACATTAATCAAAGTATTAGTACAATCACAGGCCATTATTTAGGCATCTTCTAGGAAATATAGCTGCAAATTTTACAGACACGAGGCAGAATGAAGAAAAAGAATCCAATTAAGACCCTTTTACTCAATTTGGGCAAAAATCTGTTTTGCAGTCATGGATGTTGTCAAAAATATAAAGACATTCTGTCAGAATACTAAAGTGGCCATAAACAGTGATATTCCTCGAAAGCCAAAAGCTTTCATTTTAAATTCAGGATTTTACAACTCTAGGTGATTTGAATTCATCTCAAACATAATTGCTAATATGGAAACAGCAGCTGCCAAAAAACTCCATGAAGTTGGCAGGCAAACTGAATACGGTGGCATGATACAAAAGGATGAGAGAACTCTGGGGCTTAGAACATACATCCTATTGTTCAACACAAGGATTCAAAAGGGTTCATGTGATCCAGTTCCCTCACCCATACAGACTAGGTGGCTGCACACCAAATCTTTATGTCCTTGCCAATATTTTCTTCAGTCCATACAAGGACAAGCTGTTCATTAATTACGGGGAGTTACTTGAATGTGTGTGTCTGTCCTGTCACACTAGCTAACCTCAGCGATTTAAGCTGAAAATCAGGTTTCTTAATATGGTCACAGCAGAGAGACAGGTGCTTACTCTGTCCTCTGACCATACAGAAACCTAAGGCTACTAGGTTAGCTACCTAAAACTAATTGTGTGCACCTTTCTTGCCAGGTGCCCCACATAGTTAATTTATGCCAAATAAATTAGAGTAGTCCTGAGCTTTGTTCTGCTAGAAAAGGTAGTTGGATTCATTTCTCATTCTCCACCACATCAAATCTTAATTCATTGTGTGACATTCAGCTCCTGAATGATATTCAAGGCTTCGAAGGAGCCTTATATGAACAAATAAGAACATACAAACTGATGAAAGGTCAGCCATACCCTCTTCCTCCTCCTGTAAATCTCAGCACTTGAGAGAGATTATACAAAACATGGAATCAGAAAACACTTGTTAGAAGAAACCAATTTAAGCAACTGTTCCCATAAGCTCTATAATTTTATCAAGATTTTAAAAGTTCACAGCATTCTGAAACCAGAAGCTTAGTTCATGCATTGACTGCCAATAATTACTTTTCTCTATACATTATTTAAATCCAGTACACAGGTTAGTTTGTTTGATGAATGATTTTTTTTTTTTAAAAAGTGAGTGAAAGAAAAAATACTATTTTTCTGAAAAGTAATTTTGTTTGCATTAATGAAGAAGTAAATGTACAAAATACAGTACAATAGAACACAAAATATCTTGCTTTCCATTTTAAAAACCTCTTCCTGAAGACTTTTCCTACTTACGTATGCCCTGTCACTGCTTTTAAGCCAGGCAACATTCGCAAACATTAGGGTGTACAACTATTCTCCACCAAATTAGAACCAGATACTTTTTCTAATTTTTAAATTGTTCAGAAGCAACAATTACAACTTGCCTTACCAATACAACTTTCACTTTTTACTTCATATCCTGCCGGACAGATGCATCTGAATGATCCTTCCAAATTTTGACAGGTACCAGGAGAACATGAACCAGGTAGTGCCACACACTCGTTGGTATCTTTGGAGAGTAGATGGAATCAGGAAAGGTTTAGAATCATGTAATTCTTATGGTAACAAAACAGGCTTATTAATGAAAAAAGACTGTAGGATACTCTTCTAGTTTCCTGTTGCTAAGGCATTTAAATGCTTGAAGAACAACAACTGTTCCAAAACTTAGTTACTTCTACAGTCTTTTCATTAAAGTCACATTTTTTTTTTTTTTTAAAGTCGTCTTTTTTTTTTTTTTAAATCTTAGATACTTAGACTGTGGTGCTTCCCTCTAGATAGGAGCTAATAGTTTAATTATTTCAGCTCATCAGTACTACAACATTTCCATGTGGTATCATACATACCAATGCAATTCTTGCCATCTAGAGTAAGTTCGTATCCTTCATTACATAAACATTTGAAGGAACCAACTTCATTGAAACACCGTCCATTTCTGCACACCTGACCAAAGAAGGAACTGCATTCATCGATATCTGTAAAAAAAAAAACACCAAAATAAAAGCCCAGAAGCAGGAGTTGAGTCCCAGAGTAGTATATACAGTATGTTATAGACACACTCAAGTTGCAGTATGTATTTCTATGGAAAAGGCAAATCTTGTAGCAATAAGGGAACAGCTGACAGCTAGTGGAAAGCAATTCTTACTCAAGTGCATTAAGACGTATGTTCTATTTTAAAAACACTTTTTTAATAGAGTATTATAATTTTCAAACTTGCAGCATTACCTCAGCTACTGCATCTGGAGACATTCAATTACTGCCAGGTGAGTGCATGATACTAACTCCAGACACAGAAAAGAAAATGTTACATGGAGTGTTCTGGATTTTATCTGGATTTACATGCACTCAAGTTTCCTCCTAAAACCTGCCTTGTCATTTTCAAGTTTTGAATGTGTCATTTGCTTTCCACAGGATGATTTTCTCCTTCATAAGAGTTCTGAAAATGAGGTTAGAAAATGTTTATTAGTTTGTAGAGTTACTTTAATAATGCAGGAGCACTGCAATAGGAAAAATACAGAGAAGAAAGTACGAGAGTAAATGAAAAGGATTTCAGATAAGCATTGTGGTGTAAGAATAAATTACACTTTGCTGTTTTACAATACTTGAATTTGGATGATGAAGACTATCATCAGTTTTACTGAAGAGGTTTTAGTCTTCAGAAGCATTAAGTACCAGGTCCTGAAAAAGATGTACCTTCTGCTTCAGCCAGCACAGTCGTGCCTGTTATTAGTTTATTCCATAGGGCACTTTTTCTGTGTTACAGTTCTACAAGCAGAAATGCCTCCAAAGTATTATACTGGGATGGGCTAAATTCCCTTTGAATGACTGGGATAGTTTGGAAGAAAGCCCTGAGGTTCTCCAAGCTGTCAAGAGGAGTGCTAACAAAAGGCCAAGTCTCCAAGTCAGCTGGGGCTCCTTGGCCTCCTCTAAGGCACAGCCTGGAGCTGAGGCAGTGGATGCTCCTGGCAGTAGATTGGCAGCTATACTGCCAAGGGAAAGAACCTTCTTGGCAAACAGTGCCATTCTTTGGCAGCCGACTCTTCTTACTTGAACAAGATTTAATGTTTTCTTTCCTGGACAAGGAGAGGATTTAAAATACTTATTTAACATGTTTTAGCTCTCTCTTAACCAGAAAGGAACCAGTGAACTTTGTTCTGTCTTCCTTCTATAGCAGGAAGGAATCTGAAGCCTTCCTTTCTTTTGGCTTAGGCTCTGTACAAAGGAGAGGACCTCCAGAGACTTATGATCCTGTTCTTCAGCCCAGGAAGATTTTAGTTGTTTTATCACAAGCATCCAAGAATTGTCCAAACCCACAAGATATTCTGGTGTCCTGTGTTTTAGGGAATAGGATATGGCTACACCTGCATAAACTCTATAAGCAGAGTTCGCCTTAGGAGAGCAGATTTGGTAGATTAGTTGTGCTGGCTTTCTTATTGCCGGTCTGCTTCCTCTTTCACATTGTGTGCAAATGTCAAGTAATGAGATGATACAAAGAAATTAGTTTAAATTCATGAGGCAACACTGGTGATGTGGATGAACTGTGCCTGTAATCAAGGACATGTGCTGTAATTACCCAGGAAATCTAATGGTGGTGAGGGCTACATTAAAATGTCAGTGAACTGTACAGTTGCCCCAGTGGTCCAGAGATTTAGGGTTTACATCATCTTAAGATGGTCAGTGGAAAATATTCTTAATTAGTTTAAAAAATGATAGCAATGATTAACCTCTAGGGTTGGTAACAGTATCAGTTACTGCACTCAACTAACTTTCTTAGGACCCTGACCTGTCTTCTGCTTTTAAATATATGCCATCCTCCTTGGCATACCAAGACAGCAGAAAGGAAAATATAGTTTGGATTTACATCACCTACCCATACAATCATTATTATGAGTTAATACAAATCCTGGATAACACAGGCAGTTATATGATCCAACTGTGTTTTTACAAGTTCCATTTCCACATGGATGGCGTTCACATTCATCAACATCTGCAAAGAGAAAGAAAACTGTATGTTGGAACTGATTTACATGTTATTTGTGCACAGTGACAATATTCTAAACCTCGGTCTCTCCTTTCATCTGTCACATTTTCTATTTATACTACTAATTTTCAGAGCTTCTGGGTACACATAGGAAAATGTTACATGACACACTTTTTATATGTCTTTTAAAATAAAGGATAATATTACATGCAAAGATAAAAGTAAGTGCATGTGTAGTATCTCAAAGCATTCTGTCTTTTTATTTCTATACTTATATTTCTTAATTTCTTAATGTACGCTAGTGATCAGAACTTAGTACAAAGGATTGAGTGTCACAATCCTGGAACTATCTCAAATTTTATGTACATATTTTACTCTTAAGCCCAGGAAAAACCTGCTGAAAATATTCTATAAAGGGGTTTTGTGTCATTGTTCACAAGTCAATTTACATATGTACATATGTCATTGCTACATCCAGAATTATAAAGACTGCTTACAAACTCTTGGTAACATCTTTTTTAAATTTTAAAAGGCACTAAAATTCTATGTTTCGTGCTGTGTGTTTCAGTAATTTCTGGAGTTTCCTGGGGATCTGGAAGATGTTTAAATCTTGTTCTAGTTCTTGTGGACTTTCTGAAACATCTTATTTATTTACAGAAGGTAAACATTTTGCCATATGAATCATCTCCATAACCTTTTATTGTCTAGATTCATATTTCATACTACAGAACTTTTAGAATTAGTTATAGAATTATTTAAGTTACTATTTTGAGCAACCAGGCTCTTGAAATTTTGCGTTAACACAAGTCATCTTCCCAAATATCCTTGTCAGATGGTTTGACAAATGTGATTTAGTCCAAATATGAGAAGACACTAAAAGAACAAGAAAAATACTTATTTTGCAATCTTCCTATTTCTTATGTCATCTCTATCATGTCATTATTTTAATGCAAAATGAGTAGTGATTTAAGTTACATTAAATGTGGGATTCTGATTCTCAAGTGAAACATGAACTCAATACATTTCTAAATAATTGAAAAATCAGTCTTTTTTTAATCTCCAAACTCTGTCACTCTATGATATCTCCTATACACTTCTCTCAAATAAGCCACTACGATGTATTTTTGTGAAAATGGGGTTACTATGTTCTTCAGTAACATGGAGCTATCTCTGAGGATACTGTGATTTTTCCTCAAAATAATATATCCACTCCAAGGACAATGTCATATATTTTATTCACAAAAATCAAAAGAGTGATGAATCAGTCTTTTAGTGTCACTATAATCTCCTCAAAAATTTAGACTCATAGAATCATAGAATAGCCTTGGTTGGAAAAGACCTCTAAGATCATCAGGTCCAACTACTAACCTAACACTGTGAATTGACCGCTAAACCATATCCCTCAGGACCTGATCTATACGTCTCTCAAATACCTCTAGGGCTGGGGACTCCACCACTGCCCTGGGCAGCCTGTTCTATTGCTTGATTAGGCTTTCAGTGAAGAAATGTTTCCTAATATCCAATCTAAGCACCTCCTCCCACTTTAAAAAAAACCCAACAAAACAAGCAAACCACACAAAAAAGCATTTTCTTTCCATACCCATGCACATAGTCTGGTCTTGGGATGCCTTAAACCCATTGTGGCATATGCACTGGTAACTTCCTTGCATGTCCACACATAAACCATGACTGCAAACATTAGGAATTTCCAGACATTCATTGCGATCTATAACAAAAACATAAAACAGATGGTACACATTATTGACTTTTATTATTCATTCATTTTACACAAACATGTTTTTACAATCTGTTATTATTATTAAAACCAGACTCAAACTTATCCATAACTAAACCTGAATCATAAAACCCCCTTCATTTTATAGAAACTTTTTGCCTATACACCTCAGGGTCAGAACTATTGTTAGGATTTGGTTGACACATCAAGAACGTTCTTTAAAAGTTTTACTCCATCTTTTCTTCCCTTCTACAGAGAAACAGGGCTATAAAGTAAAAACCATTACATAAAACAGCAGAATACACAAGGTAACAGAAAATAAATGATACTTTTACCCTTCAAGAGAATCACTCACATACCATTCATTACGTACAAACAGATTTAAATGGACAAGTCAACTGATTTCTTACCAACACAGGCACCATTGGGTGAAAGTTTAAAACCAGCAGCACATTCACAGCGGTAACTGCCAGGACTGTTGATACAGTCTGCATTTCTCTGACAGATATTGTCTCCATTGCTGCACTCGTCAATATCTGAAATATAGAGTCATGGTTCAGACACCAGAAACGAGATAGCTACTTCTGCCTAGAATTTAGACTGTATTGTCTGTCTTGTGCAAGATGAACCTTTTGTCCTCAACAAAGCACAAATGAAAAGCAAAATCAATACATTTTCATCCATAATACACTTTTTGGATGAAGGAGGATCCTATGAATCCATCTTACTACACATTGATGCAGTTTTGCAATTTTAAACATCTGCCTGAAGAAATCAGTATTTGTAATAAAAAATCTTCCTCTTTGCCTTTGAACTGAAATAGTAAGTGGCACAGTTTGTTAGCTTGTTAAGATGCACTTGTCAGCCCAAGACCCTTGAAGGCCAGTGACAAAACTATTGACTTCAGGATACACAAAATTTCACTATTAGTTTCTGTGAATATCTATACCTATAAAACTGTAGAAGAACAAACACATGACAGAAAAAAAACCAAGGAAATTTTTCTTTGAGAAGTTTTAAAAACAAGGATTAATTTTCTTTCCTAAAATAAAATAAAACTAAATAAAAGCATTTAATTTACTTCCTATTAAGGAGTCAATAAATTGCTTGACACAAAACTATTACAAATTTTATTAAGTGCATGAGCACATGTGTTAAAGAAATATATCACAAACTGATTTATAGACTTGAGGTACAAAAAAGCTCACAGTCTGTCTCTTGGATTTTGAAAAACATGTGAATTGTATGTCCCCGTTCTCTTTAAGATAAGCATGCTTATGGGGGCTAAGTAGAAAATAATGTCATTTCAAATCACCTTCACAGATCAAGAGCAGGTCAGTGTAGCTGAATCCAGTGGGGCATTCACAGCGGAAGCTGCCAATCTGATTGATGCAAACACCATTTGCACAGATTCCTGGGATTTCTTTACATTCATCAATGTCTGAAAGTGAGATGAGGCAGTCAAAGTACAGTACTTCATGGCTTTATGTACTGCTTGGATTCCCAATTTCACTCTGCTTAAAACTGAGTCGAGAAATTCCTTTAAATCTCAGAAATTTTATACAGGATATAAATCTACACATACACCCATTATGAGAGAAGATAAACTATGTGAAGCTTGGGAAGTGATCGAAACAAAATACTACTAAATACAAGATGCAGAACTGTTACAAATGTACAGATAAGTCCCAGAACATTTTTGAAGCCAAAACCTTTTATCTGGCCAATTAAAAATCAAAACCATAACTGGGATGGAGGGTGAGCAAAAGATCATAAGAAAATGTAGAAATAAAAAAAACATAAGCCAGAAATATTTTACATAAAAATTAATCTCACAATTTAGGTCACCATTGTAACTCCACTGTGAAATTAAAATTTTATTATATGAAGTGATCATTCTGGTACCATTATATGCAGCTACAACAACCTTATGCAGAAAAATTTTTGGTTAAATAAGTTTAGTGAAACTTACCAACAGCTTTTCCAGTATGAATGTCAAAAGTGAAGCCAGGAATATTGCCGCATATGTTCTTAAATTCAGCTAGAGCAAAACAAAAAACAATGCATTTTTAGTGAATATTTATAAATCTCCCAAGAATTACTTGTAGTCTTCTCCGCTTTTTAAGAGCTGATACAAGCCAAATATACTCAGAAGAGCCATTGACTCCTGTAGAAATTGTACTGAAAATTAAGATTGCCAATAAATGAATGCAAATTGAAAAACTCATTCGTACTTCTCTTTTCTCAAATCTTTGCAGACTTTTGCACATGAGTAAATGTCTGGTTTGAGAAAGCAGTTCTTTGGTTTTTGTTTTAAATAGAACTCATACCTTTTAAGGCTTATTCCTGCTTTCTAGATATCTGTAGAGAGAATCTGCAGCAACAGTTTCAGATTAGAGAAATAAATGTAACTTACCAGTACCTAGCCTTCTTTGATGACACTGTCTTTGTTCTTTTCTGCAGAGATTAGTGCAGTTTAGTTCCACTAAACTGTAGAGCAGAATGGACACTCTACTTTAAAAAGATGCTCCAAAAAAGAGCTTTGTTTTAGTATGCTCATTTTATATTCTCTTTTGCAGAGCATCTTGAGGATGGGAAATGCAGAGTACATAGTCTAAAATCAATTAACCCATGGTTTTCCAGGCAAGGTATGTGAAGTTGAGTGGATTTGCAACATATAGCATTCTAGCATAGAATCTATTAATTATCGCAGGATGTAAGAAATAATTACTTCTGTTTAAAAAAGTATTTCTTACAAAGCATCTATGCTGGCATGAGATTTTACTGTTAAAACAGTACTTTCCATAAAAGTATTACACATTTACAGTACATTGATAAATTTTTGATCTAGACAGAAAGAGGAAAAATGACAGGCCTACAACAATAACTACGTCAAATTTGTGAAATACTGACTACCAGTAGAACTGTGTACTGAAAGCCCACTTGTTTGAGGAACACAAAATAATTCCAATGTGAAGACACAATCAGTCTGAATGAAAAGTTTGCTCTGTGTGTTTGCAAACAATAACCATGCAGCTGCTATTTAGCTTCTTTTTAGATCATATCAGCATTGAAATTCTTCAGAAAAATAACTATCTTTCAATATTATGTTTCCAAACTATTTTTAAGGGAAAATTCCAAAGCATGTGGTAGATATTTGTAATTTCAGGGCATTAGGCCGAGGTGAAACATCTTTTTAAAGAGTGTGGATAAAATTTGCAAAAATGTCCCACTGACATAAACTTCAAAGGGGTTCTGGAAGTGTAGTATCTGGAGACTTTCATGAGTGTTTGGTCCACTGTTTGTGCTGCTGAGGACCTACAAGAAGTATATTATCTATGCAATGAGAGCAAGCTTTAGCTCACTTCTAAATGTGAAGTGCAGCCAAATTATTTTGCATCTCTTCTAGCACCAGAAAAAATGAGAAAGGACACCCTACCCTTTGATTTTCCTGAATAATGATGTTTAGAGTGGTGATAGCTTATTACTCTACTGGCTGTAGTTCGAGTTTCTTGATTGTCTACGTTTTAATGGCAGCTCTTCAGTAGCTTATAATTTTGTAAAGTTTAACTACTGGGGTTGTAACTTGAATAATTCTTGTCTCCCTTACAGAAAACATTAGAAACTCAGCAAATGTAATTGAACATTGCTCAGAATGAGATTTGGCAAAATATCACATTCAAACATTTTTGTTATTTTCTACATAAGCCAAGTAACATCCAGCATACCTGAATTTCAGCATTTTTTTCTTTCTTCTGTCCTGCTGTTTAATGACTGCTTAATGCCTACTGAGGCTACTGCAGTATAGGATACTGGGCCATAGAGGTCCCTGTCACAGTGTTTCACCATCCAGCAATTTCTGCTCTTTTGTATTAATGCGTGTAAGATTTGAGGGTTAGAAAATAGTTCTTTTCTGCAAGGAGTTTTATGTCATTTACCACTGTCAGTAAACCCATGAAACACACATACTAGACAAAAAGAGAGCCTTGTGTTCACTAGACTGTCTCCATGAGTGATAACCTGCTCCTGTGGTAATGCCTAACACATCAGGTCTGGGAGGATGAAGAAGAAGCTCTGAGGGTTGCAGGCCTTCTTTCATTCTCTGTTATGCTACCTACATGTTCCATGCACTCCATTTAACAGAGTTTTTCCATATTTTTTAAGTTTGTACTGTGTAGAAAAAGACCATCTAAGTAGGTAAGGACTGTATGATAATGCATTCATATACAGTGCCAAATTATCCATACAAAAACACGCCAGAGAATCACTTTCTGAAAGCTTGACTTTGCATCAGTGACTTGAAAAATACTGCAAAACCCCACATACTTATCACTATATTAATTTTTAGGACAAAAAGATCTATCATATAACAGGAAAAAAATTCTCTGAGGTCAAGCACTCCTGAAATGATCAAACCATGAAAGGGATCTGTAAACATCTGGTTACCTCTTAGCAGTGAAGCAGCTTTAGGTAAAATAATAAACAAACAAGAATTTTTATTTCTGATTAAAGTCTGTATGGTAATGGTTATGATCTGTATAATGTGTAAAATCAAGCAATAAAGACTTTACTACCAATCATCAAACAGAGACTGATTGTTAAGCATAAATATATGAAAAGGAAGAAAGAGCCCTGTTCACAAAGCAAAAAAAATGCAAATGCATTGGCATGTGAAGTTCATTTAGAGGAACAATATAATTCTCATCAGAGCAGAATAATGCTCTTAATGAGCTAGTGGGCTCAGTCTAGCAAAATAGTTAAGGTCAGTGTATCATAACCCCTGTCTGTGATGTGTAGCCCTCACCCAGATCTCAGAACAACTGATTATACCACATAAGTGCAGCTATTCAACCATTTACACTTGGAATTTGTGTTTGATCCCTCACGCAATCTCCTTTCATGGTGAAAAAGGTTCAGTCATGTCTCCCAATACAGTAAAGGCATTTAGGAGAGTGAACAAGGCAATATTGAACTATTTCAGGAAGTATTTTAACCCCATAACTGCCTGTAGACTAAGTGGAGTTGTCTTAAAAAATCTTTAAAAGCTGCAAAATTTTTGGAGAGCTTCAGTCTTACCAATTTAAAAGGAGAATCCATTCTTCCATCCAAGAATATTAATTGCATGAAACCATGCTAGTACTTTGCTGTATTTTTCTCATTATGTTGTCATCATGATGACAATTTTATAGCACTGAGATAAATGACTATGGGAATTTTATGAGCTCTCTGCAATAGCAAACATGTATTTCCTTTCTCAAGCTTATTTCCATCTCCCATTCATTCCTGACTGCTAGTAACATTCCTTCATTCTCCCTCCTCCTAATTATCAAAGAAAAGGAAGAGGCTGCTTTTTCTTTCAGTCCCATTTTCCTCCTCCCTACTCCTTGTGGGGGAAAGTCTTTCCCAAATTATCTGCCGTTTCCCTTATGTCATGAGGATAAACCACTTGGAATGAAAGTAATACATTCTAACATCACGAGTAATGCAGCACCAGAGGTATGGTTTAGTGGCAGTAAACCTGGGGCAAAGGCAATTAAACAATAATATGTGTTTCTACTAAACAGGCACCTAAGGGTTTTTTTGTTTTATCTAGGCACCTTTGCTCTTTTTACGAATGTAATGACCTTCTAATGAAGGCCAAGTGCTACTGTCAGGTTCCCAAGCTGATGATTCTCCCACCAATGATTTTCCTGAGTTGAGCTCTCAGGGTTTTGCTCCAAGCAATGAACTCCATAAAGACTAACTGAAAAAGAACTGTACCTTATTATTTTCGTCTCCTTTTATAGAAGGGAATTTTTACTTCCCTTCACAACGCCCTACTTATTGAGCTTTTCAAGTTCATCACCTTCAACAGACAAAATGTAAAAGCAACTGAGAAGAACTCAGTCTTTTTCCTCTGACAGATTAGGATGACCAGGGTAAATGTATCCCCAACTATGCAGTAACTGAATAATACTACCTTGAATTAATTATCCTGGAAGACAGACCAGGCAGTAGGCATCTCTGTCAGTCAATATCATAGAATCATAGGATGCATTGGATTGGAAGGGACCCTCAAGGGTCATCTAGTCCAACCCTCCTGCAGTGAGCAGGGACATCTGCTCAGAGCCCCATCAAGCCTGACCTTGAATGTCTCCAGGGATGGGGCCTCCACTACCTCCCTGGGCAACCTGTTCCAGCGATCTACCACCCTCATATTGAAAAACTTTTTCCTTACATCTAACCTAAATCTACCTTTTTCTAATTTAAAGCCATTACCCCTCGTCCTATTGTTGCATGCCCTCATGAACAGTCCCTCCCCTGCTTTCTTACAGGCACCTTTCAGGTATTGGAAGGTGCTATAAGGTCTCACTGGAGCCTCCTCTTCTCCAGGCTGAACAGCCCCAACTCTCTCAGCCTGTCTTCCTAGGAGAGGTGCTCCAGTCCTTTGATCATTTTTGTGGCCCTCCTCTGGACGTGCTCCAACAGGTCCACATCCTTCTTATGTTGAGGCTCCAAAGCTGGACGCAGTACTCCAGGTGGGGTCTCACCAGAGCAGAGTAGAGGGGCAGAATCACCTCTCTCGATCTGCTGGCCACACTTCTTTTGATGCAGCCCAGGATGCGATTGGCCTTCTGGGCTGCAGCCGTGCATTGGTGGCTCATGTCCAGCTTTTCATCCACTACTACCCCCAAGTCCTTTTCCTCAGGGCTGCTTTCCAGCACATCATCTCCTAGCCTGTACTGATAATGAGGATTGTCCCTAACTCAGGTGCAGGACGCTGCACTTGGTCTTATTGAACCTCAAGAAGTTCTCCTGGGCCCACTTCTCCAGCTTGTCCAGGTCCCTCTGGATGGTATCCTGTCCCTCTGGCATGTTGACTGCACCACCCAGCTTGGTATCTTCAGTGAACTTGCTGAGGGTGCACTCAATCCCACTGTCAATATCATATCAATATCTTCAACCCCAGTATTATTGCCTGATGACTACTTTTCCAAAAACCTCAAAGTGACAGCTTTAGAGATGGGAGTTCTGTAATAATTCATTCAGAAAACTTGCTTTTGACTACTGTGCCACTTTGGCAGGTCTTACCTACATGAACATAGATTTTTGATATAAATCTAAATAACTGAAAGCAATCCTATGTCCATACAAGACCTCTGAAAGCCCTGGTATTTGTTAGAAAGTAAGAATAAAACAACCAAAGCATACTCATTTTATAGAGCCTTATCAGCAAAAAAAAAAAGTTCTAAATAATTAGATCTACCTAGAGATACCTGTCTTACAAACATCCTTTCAGCTACAGGGCTGACAAACTCCTGCTGCTGATGGGAAGGTCAGTCTGCAGTTTCCAGGCCTTTTTATTCATCTCAGTGACACCTGACAGTAGTTTGTTCTCCTGCCCTTGCCTTGAGGGGCAGCTGAGAGGGAAAATATGAAAGTTCTTCCTAATTTTTTTTTCATCCAGAGGTAATGGTTGGGGCCCTCAAACTATTTAAGTTGTATATTTTGATTCAATATGGAGCGATACTTCTTCCACTTAGAAATATGGAAGAAATATCTATTCTTCTTTGGCACAGCAAGACTTAATCTAGCCAGTGACAGAATGGCAGGGTATTGTCACTCTGCTTTGGCAGTACAGAAAAGGTTTTCTGGGGCTGAAACATTAATTTTAGCTAAAAGGTTGAAGAAGCAGATGAGCAAAGAAAGGAACAAAACGGGATGATTACAGTAGGCTTTACCTGTTCCTGGAGCTGGACATGGTTCACACGGCTTGTTCCAGGCTTTCCCAACGTTGTATGTGCAGCAACACATCCTTTTGGTCACATTGAAGGGCAATTCATTCTCACAGGAGGTTCCATTATAGCTTCTGTAGCAAAAGCTTTTCCTCATGTCTACATATAAGAAAAGAATCACTTACAAAGTAACCAGCAAACTAACTTAAGTAAGTATCA
The DNA here is from genome assembly GCA_028020825.1 of Podargus strigoides. Lineage (NCBI taxonomy): Eukaryota > Metazoa > Chordata > Aves > Caprimulgiformes > Podargidae > Podargus > Podargus strigoides. Next base: position 90,696,075 of record CM051663.1, on the reverse strand, counting down.
ACCCCCTACCAACCTAGACAGTGGTTCATTAACTCTGGCTTCTGAATACAACCCAAGCATATGCATGGATGCATTTTAAAATAATTTAAGGAATAAAGTAATCTACAATCTTTCTTTTAGACTTACCTAAAATCTGACATATTTTCAATTTTCATTCAAAGAAGCAAAGGGGAAAAGGAAAATTCCCAAGAAATCAGAAACACACTGTAGATACTCATCAGATCCATTTATATAGTAAACCTTACCACTCGGAAATGACCAGTGAAAATAAAGAATATTTCTGAGTTCTGTTAGGGAATAAGAGCACTTGAACACTGCACACTAGCTATTGCTAATTGCTCTTTCCTGGATACATGACACAACTGTCTGGGGGTTAAAGGTAGGAAAAAGCAATACAAGGCTTTAGGACTGGTCTCATCTAAAAGGAAATTTTAAGCAGAGAGCTTGACCCTGAAACAGTATGATATTCAGACAGTTCTAGTAAAGATGACATTTTGCATACCCATGCAGTTGTGTCCTCCGTTCACCTGCATATATTCAGGTGGGCAAATGCAGGTGTAGTTCCCCAAGGTATTGTAGCAGGTGCCAGGACCACAGACACCAGGATGTGCAACACACTCATCAATATCTAGAGACCAAGCAAAACCACTACAATTAACAAAGGAAAAAAGGATGAGTCCTAGCAAATGTTTCTGAGAAATACGACAGCAATAAACCACGCTAAGGTAACTAAAATGCTTCATTTAAAGACCAGCTTGGAAATTACAGCTCAGATTTGGATTAAGTAGCTACTGTAACAGCTGCTGAAAAGCAATATTGTTAACCTTTATTAAGTCCAGCCAGTGAAGTGCAAGAGAACACTCTAAATAAATTCAAAGTTGTTGAATTTACCACTGAAACTGGAGCACATTGTATCTCATCGGGTCCACAAAAGACATTCACACCCTCTTCTCACAGGAATGTTACTGCCACTTTCAGTTCTGTTAATGTTCACTGCTCCTCTGAGAAATGACCTTTTAAGTACTCTATTTAGAAACAGGCAAGCTGAATAATCACATAGTCTTGGCTCTGTAGCCTTGGATCTTCTTATTTAAGGTATTTGGGGTGTAAGCCTTTTTTGTCCATACAATTTTAATTTCAAACCCAGTTTGGTCGTTTTTGTTGCTTTTTTTTTTTTTACCTGAGTTTAGCAAAGCCTCAGGATTCACAGGCTCCATTTTAAAAGGAGACAATTTTTGTTTTTTCCTCACAAAGTAAATGAAGAAGGGGAAGCTTACTTACAACACTCCAAACTAGGAGAAATCATGAAAGATTCTTTACAGTTTTGGGTCTATTTACCATTTTTCATTCTAACACGACAAATCCCAAACACAAAAGGAAGACCAGTATTAATTTTACTTCACTTTGTGTAAATTAAACTGCTACTCTGAAATACTGTGAAGAGGACACCTTTGCTCACTTAAAATATAGGGGGCCTAGTGAAACTAGCAAGAGATACAAAGACTTGAGGTGAGAAGCCCGAAAACATGAATAACCACCTTAGTTTACTGAATACACAAAGCTGAGATCTATCATGTAGAAATAAACATTACTATAATTCAAGTGCTGCATTTAAAGTTTTATATTAGTCATATCACTGGTGCCAAAGATAAGGATTTTACAGAAGATTTTAGGTAAGGGTGTGGGTACCACATCCACTTATGGACCTAAGACTAAAAATGACAGTGTTTTTTTTTTTGTAATAACTGCACTGTGATAGAGAAGGAGGTTTCAAGGACTCAACCTTCACAGATTCTTGTCTCTTCACTGAGGTAGTAGCCTTTTGGACATTCACACTGGAAGCTGCCAAAAGTATTGATGCAATTTCCACCTTGGCAGAGACCTGGCAGTTCCTGACATTCATCAATGTCTGAAAACAGAAAAAAATCCACCATATTTTCATTCCAGAATGAAAAGACACAAGAGACTTTAAGTACTCCCCTGAAATTTTACCAATGAGTAGTTTTTAACTGTCATATGGCTTTTTTAAATTTTTTTTTTTTTTGCTTCTAAATTGCACTTTAAGAAAGCATGGATGAATTGATCATTCTCTTCCACTTAAACAGCTCTTCCGGAGCATGTTTCAGCCTGATGAGCCCATGGGGTTCAACTGTCATTACTGTTTACAGGAATTTGGCTTCTAATTCCTCATTTCTATCCACTCATTGGAACCAGAGTTCCTTTGTCCAACGAGTATTTCCTGAAACTTATACCTTCCACTGATATGCTATAATTTTCATAAATGACTTATCCTTCAGACTTAAATTTCAATGGCCAATTCAAGTAAGGAGGTACAAAAAAGGTATGCATCAGCCTATTTTCCTAGTGAAATATTAATATGCTTTTAAAGTATGCCTTTTCATCATGTTGTTGTTTTCCAATTCTTATTAGCAGAGGGTTTTTCTTTGCACTAAATGTAATCATTTCTGCAAAATATAGTTCCTGTATATATGTCTCTGAAGACGATTACTTTTTTCACTACCAGACATCACAGTCATTTACAATAAACTCACCTTCTAAAATAATAGTGATGGGATTTGGTCTGAATCCTTCTCCCCCTGGACAGAGAGTATTATATTCCGCTAAAGTAACGTACAACAAGAGAGAGCATGTCACTCACATAAAGAATAAAATGCTAACAACAGAAACATGAAATTTCATTTGTGGTTTTAAAGACTCTTGTTCCCTACACTCATTGGTTTTTTACTCTTCTTGACCTATTCACAGTAAATAAAGCAAGTGCATTAGATTAGTAGAACACCAAGGTAAGATGAAGAGTTCTGCTTAAAACATTACTATAACCTCAGATATTCTTAAGTCAGGCACTGTTTTCACTGTACCGTGCCTTTATAAAGGCATATATATTGCATTTTGACTAGTTCTTTAATATGAAATGTCAGTATACCATTGATAAAGATATGTGTTAAAATTGAAATTCCTACTATTATGAGACTGTTACGAACAACATACTTGACATTTCTGTTGCATTATTCATTCAAAGAACTTTAGCTCTACAAAATCGAGAAGTATTATCACGTAACAGTTTTGAAAGTACTCGAGTGACTTAGAAATAGTTACCCAACAGTTACCAACAGTCTCCTTTGAGAACTATTGCAGCTCTCCCAATTAAAAGCACAATTCGAGTTCTAAGCATTATTAATTTCTTTATTTCCCTACCAACATGGAGTTGCTGAGTAAAAATTGCTAACAGACACATGCAATCCATTCCATTCTTAAGACACATGAGCATATCTGCAACTACCTTATTTTTATTTTTTTTTTTTAAATGGGAGAAAAGTAAAGGCAAAATAAAATAAAGTACCCCAAACTCCCTGAAGTACAGGAGCCTGGTCCAGTGGGAAGTGTCTTCTAAAATTACCACTGATTTATTATTGTGAGAATAGGCATCAAGTCAGTCTCAGAAAACTAAAAGTCAGGTCTTCTGATACTCAGGTCCACAACTGCATCACCCCTCTGACAGTAGCAGGGAGACTTTCTTTTATAATTGTGCCAGCACACGGCTTCATGAAGAAAATCAGTTTATTAAATGATAAATATATGGTAATACAATAGAATATTCCAAATACTTTTTTCCATTGCTTGTTAGCATCTTCTATAATAAGAGGGCGGGGGAGAATAAGAGAACATTTCCTTACTGCTGTTTACAGGGGGACATGTCTCACAAGGGTTTCCCCAAGCCTTTCCCAGAGAGCAGCAGCAGGAGGAACGACTGACTCCAACCCCAATTTCAGTGTTGCAGGATAGGCTCCCATCGCCTCGTGGTCCATACTTCAGGTAGCAATTGCCAACACGGTTATCTATATATAAAGCACATATGACTACAGCTGCACACAATAATCTGGACAAAGGAACATCAGGTATTCATTTTAATATTTCATATCTAGAAGTAGGAATTCAGATAATGCTGTACTTTTGAAGTCATTGGCAAGCTCTTATCACTTGTGTATGCTGACAGTTACTGATGCTGAGAGAAACAGCAGGGAAAATGGGTAGCTTCAGCTTCCTAAGTACTCAGAGATGAGTTTAAAATGCTTGCATGTCTTTCAAAGTCATACCATACTCTCATGTAGCACATGTACTATTCCCAGTCTCTCAGTCCAGAAAATATAGAAACCTTGCTGCAGTTTGCTATTAATATTCCTCTCCATATTCTGATTGCGACTAGGCTATGACTCTTGTGGAGTTAGAAGAATTTATGTATTTTTCTATGGAATCACAGTACAAAGTCATGTCACTGGAAGATGTCTTCAACTGGCAAAAAAAAATCTCCAAAAATCATTAAAGTTGTAACAAATAATCTAAATGTGTAGTAGGCTTGAGGAAAATTGGTTAATTAGTTCATGCAAACTGTAACTTAATGATTTAGAAGCTGGCATCAGTAGAATGAGCAAGGAATCTAACAGAAGGAAAGCTATGAGTTTTCTTACTGTTGCACATACTGTCTCCTTGATCTTTATAAATGGAACATAACTAGCAGTGAATCTTAAATATAAGGAATGAGAAGATAATAAATTACTATAATATTTCATATTACAGCAAAATAAAATGAACATGAATTTCTTCAAGTAGTGTTATAATTCTAAAGTTCATTTCTATGAATTAACTTGCTGTGAAAGGTTGCCTGTAAAGAAGCACAGAAACCCCTTCCGAGATTTTTTGATAAACTCATTGCATAAAGGCTGCAGTATGCTTTTGTGTTTTTATTATTTCTGTTAATGGCATGACTCAGAAACTTATAAATGAATTTCCCAAACGCATATTTTATCAAGAAATATCAAATTTTAATTTCTTGCTTGTAGCAAGTGCCAGATGCTACAGCCTTAGCAATTTACACGGAGTAAAATGAACACAGTAGGATAATTGTGGCTAGTTCATACTTTTGGTATTTCCAAAGCTTAACAAATGTTTTGATATGAGACAGGTTTTTAAATTATCCTGTGGTTTGGGACCTATTTATGAAAAAAAACTTGAAGGCAACTTTCAGAATTGTTAGGAACTACTTGTTGTCTAGATCCTCAAGTTAGTTTAATATGTGTAATATAAAAACACAACTTTGCATTAATTTTCAGACTGAATATTTTTTAAAGGGTCTTACAATTAATCAAGAGAAAATACTCAAGTTTTCCAAAGGATTTAAATTTATTCAAATCTAAGCATTAATTGACAAGTTTGGATGAATCGTTCTGCAGAGTTTTAAGAGCATACTGTAGCAGAGTTTGTGAAAAAGGAGGATGTTCCTGGGCCTCACATATTCTACAACAAGTTTCAGTATCTCACCATAAATGCACACTGTTGTGAAGCCAAAACACTCAGTTAAGAATTGAGTGGCAGAGACACATGTATTCCGTACCTCTGATGGAAAGGGTATATTTCCATCAGAGGAATCAAGCAGGATATCTTTATCTTCCTAAAGGCAAGATATACCTGAGATCACTGATCAGCACGTTAAAAGCACATCCTGTTCTCATTGTGGACTTGAGCTGAATCAACCCAAATGAGGTTATTCTGAGAATACCTATCTTCTGCTCTCAAAGAAAGTGCACGTTTCCCTCCATTCGTGATAGCACGAGACATCTGCCTTTTTAAGAGAAACCAAGAAGAGATTTGGTTTCATTCTTCGTGGGAAAAGTGAAAAATAACGACCATTTTGGAAGATGGCTTCAGCCCAAGACCTCAGGCCCATTAAGAACAATAGGAGACAATAGACCTTGGAATGAAGGCAGAGTCTGGATTTCTCTAGCAGAATATCAATACCAAGTCCACCAAAAGTTTTAGGTTTCAGTTTACTCCTCACATGAACTGTCTTGACACGGCAGCATGTTCCTCTTTGCCAAGGATAATATTTCTGTTTCTTCTGAAAGGAACTGGAATTTCAATTCCTCTGCCTTTTTTGCTCAAGTATGCAAGAGATAGTGCTATTGAAGAGAACCAGAAGCTGCTGCCCTTTCACAAGACATTTCTGGAACATTTTTCAGCACAACTTGTGCATTCCAGAAGCAAGAAATTTTCATTTTTCTTGGTGAGGTCTACTAGACCCAGTGTTTGTTATTTTTTTCCAAATGACTGCAAGCTTAGGGTGAAAATGGGTAATGTTTTACCATGTGCCAGTGACACAAACTTGCAAGTGGAGCTGCAATTTAGAATTGCAGTCCTGAGACTATAAAGGATGACAAGCAAACTGAACTTCAGGTACTCCGTCTTCGGACAGTGTAAGTCTGTAAAGTAGACACATGCAAAATCTAGAACCAGAACTAATATAGCTGCATTGGAATGGCAACTCTCTCTGTTTCCACTTCCCATGCAAAATCATTTAACCCTCTGGAAACATTACAAATGAGAACTGCTGGTGAAAGAAAAAAATCTTAAAACCCAAAAATGCCTTCCTTCCATTGTATAAAATAGTGAAACTAATATGTTTTTAGTTGCATGTGGTGCCCCATCTCTTTGAGAGCTTCTAAAAAAACCCCAGGTACTAACGGATCATTTCATTCATGGATTAGGGCTTTATTTCTATTATCTTACTCTGATGATATTGTGTGGGAAGCAGAGGTTTTCCTTGCCCCCGTGAAAAGCTGAATGTTCATTGAGTGTTTTTTGCACTTTGTCACAGAATCAGGCTGTAGAAAGATGGGAAGTGTACACATGAGGCTTGCAGCTCCTCCTGCAGACAGGTAAGCAGATTCCTGTTCTGCCACTGTCTGAAACTGAACTTGAAAAAACCCCCAAAACTCAACCAAAAATCCACATTTGCTCAGGGGATTAAGTCTTAGGAGTCTCTTTTCTGTGCAGTCAGTTGGTGAGAATCTAAAAATGCTTCTTACACAAGGGAAAGGAAAAGAATCTTTGTACCAGGGACAGATATAAAGAAGGGTCAAATAGTTTTTTTACTGCTTTCTTATTTAACATCTTTTCATCAGAGAGGGAAGGCTTGCTCTCTCATTTGGGACTCTAGAGTTGATAGATTTACCCTTGAAGGTTCCCTTCCACTGTGGAGGCTTCCTTGAGGAAACATGGGACCACTAACAAAAATGTCACTGGGACAACTGGTCCCAGTGTAGAATGCCAGCTCAAACTACCAGTTTTTAGTGGAACACCAGTCAGCTAGCAGTAGGCTAATTTATTCTCATAAACTTCTTCAGGTATTACTTAAATCCTTTGGTCATAATTTAGGGCTTGCAGGGCTGACCATACACAGCATCTGGCTGCAGGAAAGAATGAGGATCTTAGGAGTTCCATGCTGCATAAAGGAAGCCAAAAAGACAGGATTTCCTTGCTTTCACTGAATCTTCAGATGAGGCAAAGCTAAACGCTTAAGTCAGACTGCAACTGCAGAAGAAAAGTATTAAGGCAGAAATTGTCAGAAGAATCTGTGGGAGACAGAAACACAGGTTTCCAATTCAACGGGAAAAGTTTACATAAATTCGCTTCATCTTTACAAGTGTCAGCTTAAAGTTTTAGACTTGGACTTTTTGTTCAAGACTGTGGACACCTATAGGTCTTAAAAAGGACTTCTTTTTAGCATCCAGAGAAGCAAAGGAGAATATTCCTAGGCAGAAAATGGAGAAACAAGGAAAATATGAGCAATAAAATTTGTTTTAAAGGAAATCTGCATTTCTTTAGAAATTATTGCTTAGAATATATTTATTTGACACCACAATGTAGCATTAGTGTTCACATTTAGAAAATAGAGTTCTATCAGTTCAGGAGGATTTGAGTCTTCTCAAGGTAATAAAATAAAAAAGCTGTGCTCCAAATAAAAAGTTAGGTGGCTTTCCCAGGATCACACACATGATGAGCCTTATGGCTGAACCTTAGCGCCTCTCTCAACTCTCCTCTTCCCCAAAACTTCCCTAGACTGCTATCATATACTCTAATCACATGACAATCCAATATTATGCAGCAAGGGGAAAAATAATGAAAATTCACTTTAAGTCTATGCAAGCCAGAGAGAATTATGTAAATTACAGTGAAACATGTCTTTTACTTTGTTTCTAGGCAAATGGGTATCACAATCAGTTTTAATTCCAGTTTAGACTAAAACTAAACACACAAATCAGTCCCAAGACACATCTAAGATTAAAAAAAAATCATTTTTTAAAATAAGAATTGTTGACTGTCAGGAGAATGGAAATGCAGGTAATATATGTTTTGACAAATTTTTAAAAGGTGTATTTTAAAGAAACTATAAACATGATGAATCAGTTAAAATAAGTAACTCCGTCTCTAGAAAAACATGTAACTCAATATGCAGATGTGGAAGTACAATTTGCTACCCTCATTTGCATCAAAACAGTCTCCTTGGCCATGATTTCTAAAGCAATACTTCAGATAGATTTTACTTACCCACACAACCCACACCAGTAGGATTCAGGTGGAAGTCTGGAGGGCAATTACACTCATACCTTCCGGGAGTATTTACACAATGACCATTAACACAATTAATGGGATCGGAACATTCATCGATATCTAAAATAAGAAGGTTACACTTATAGATCTGCTCGCTGGCCAGAAAAGAATAATAATTTTATTCTTTAAGACAAAATAGGCAGAAAAGTTTCAAATGCAAGTGAATTTTAGCTGAAATCGAACAAAACATCTACTAGTAATTCAGCAATCATTTAGGAATAATAAATGCACTCTTGTAAGGGAGTACAATGCATGTTTTGTGAACTCATCTTTACATTAAATTGGTGCAATTAAAAAAAAAAAAAAAAGTCTTGAAATATTTCTGAACAAAAGAGATGTACCTGTACAGTTCCCCCCGGTTCGATCTAGTTCATAGCCATCATCACAGATACAATGAAACATTCCTAGTAGATTATTACAGGTACCAAATACGCATATATTCTGAAAGGAGCATTCATCAATATCTGAAGGAATATATTAAGAAGAGAAAATTACAAGTCATTACCATATTAATATTACAATGTGTTGTACTACTAAAAACAAATGAAAAGTGGAAAGCACTAATACTGTTTTACAACACATAGCTAAACCATCTGAAATTCTGTTGTGCAGGATTTGGCTGGGACAGAGTGGGGCTGCGTTTTGGATTTGTGATGAAAACTGTGTTGATGGCACAGGGATGTTTTAGTTACTGCAGAGCTTACACAGAGACAAGGCCTTTTCTGCTCCTCACACCATCCCACCAATGAGCAGGCTGGGGATGCACAAGGAGCTGGGAGGGGACACAGCTGGGACAGCTGATCCCAACTGACCAAAGGGATATTCCACACCATACAACATCATGCTCAGCATATAAAGCTGGGGGACACAGAAGGAAAAGCGGGATGTTTGGAGTGATGATGTTTGTCTTCCCAAGTAACCTTACACATGATGGAGCCCTGCTGTCCTGAAGATGGCTGAATACCTGCCTGCCCATGGGAAGGAGTGAATGAATACCTTGTTTTGCTTTGCTTGTGCAGGCACCTTTTGCTTTACCTATTAAACTCTTTATCTCAAGAGTTTTCCCACTTATACCCTTTCAATTCTTTCCCCCATCCCACTGGGAGGGAGTGAGTGAGTGGGTGCATGGGGCTGAGTTGCCCACTGGGGTCAAACCACAACACTATGTACAGTGCTCTGTTCAAGAGTGGTGAACTAAAATTGGACAAGATGTAAAAAAGTGATATTACACTGATCAGAGTAATGAAATATCTATTTTGAACCTAGCTGGCTTGCCTTAGCCAAAGCTTGAGAAGTGATAGGATACCTCTTTATGTGACATGTGACAAGGGGTAACTTTTGAGGGGGAGAGAGAGAGAGAGAAATTTGTAAGGGAAAAGGAAATTTAAGATAAATGCCTAATAGCCAACTGAATCCTGAGTAAATTTAAACTGGAAATTAAAGGAAGGTTTCTAAGCACCTTGGAGGACAGCCATGGAATGACCTCCAAGTCAGATCATGAATGTAACTTATGTTCAGATGAAGCTTTATAAAATTGTGGAAAAGACTGTATCATTGAGAAGCTAATGTACTGACATGTCAAGGGATTTCTGAAGAACCTGGATGAATTATTTATATTACAACTATTGTACCAAATCCAGGCTTTTGATTTTGTCCTTTGACTGGAGAAATCAGCCAAGGAGTCACTTTACCATAGGAAAAATTAACAACTTTTTTTATTTTTTTTTTCTGAAATGTAACTTCCTTTAAGTATTCAGCACCCAGATCTTCTACTTCTCTAACAACATAATTTAATCTATGGAATGGTTTCAGATCTCTGTTAGAATCACAGTAATATACCACTATACCAAGTATTTTTCTGAAATTCTTCTATTTATTTTTTCAGAGCATTGTTGTAGACCAGCTGAAAAGCCAAAAGTTGTTGAGCCACTATCCCAAGATTTAGAATCACATTGTTTTTCAAAACATTTGTTGGCTGATATCTATTTGGAGTTTTTTATTAGAACACCAGCATGACTATAATATGACTAACTGAGCTACACTGAGAAACTCAGTAAAGATGACTGACAATTCTGGGTAACTCTTAACAGATCTGACCAAAAGAGTTGCATAGCTGATTTTTCAGAAGCATCTGCAATTTTTCTGCAGCTAGAAGTCTGATTCATACATGTACACCTGAATGTTTGAACATGCCAATATATGGGCTGAATTTTACAGACTATATTTAGGAATCTGTTTTTAATGTCTCATCAAGAATTTTAAATTCCTACAATATCATGAGGTTTCCACCATTAAATATGAAATAAGTTAAAAAGCTTCGGAGCACCAGCTAAAAAGACTTTATCCAATATACAGTTCTCTTATATTAAACAAAAAAAAAGACATAAGAGCATAAAAGGGAATAGAAGCTGAATTGGACTAGAAAGATAATAACTCCTTTTGCACTTCAGATGATCTGAGAATGAAAGGGTAATGATAAAAAATCTCGAGTATACATTTTAAGGAGTGTCACAAACTTGTCAAATAGAACAGTGATTTGCCTACTTCAATCTTCCTGAAAAAGTTTACTTTAAAATGAGGTCACTGAATGCAGTTTGTGCCTCCTATGTAAACACACTAAATAAAACAGTGATGAACATAGGATTTTCCACACACTATTCACTAGTGACAAAAAGAAGAGAAATAATTAAAAAAACCAAAATTCCTGAGCCAAACCTCAGCTCTGGGATTTCTGGGCCAAAGCCAGGAAAACTTCATAAAAAGATGAAAGCTACCTTCAACATAACTCACACTACAAAATAATCCTTGCTTGAAGAAATTACTTTTAAGTGCAGCATGTGCTGAATATTCTGCTTCCAGGCTGAGGTCCTTCCAGCACTTCTTTTTGTTTGTTTTATAGCAGCTAATCCAAAGTCAGAAAAAGAACTTGAAGTACGAGTGGCTTACCTTCGCATGACTTGCTGTCCGAGGCAGGAGCGAATCCCATCTCACACTCACAACGGTACGCACCAGGGATGTTCAAACACTGTCCATTTTCACACAGATTAACATTTTCTGCACACTCATCAACATCTGTAGGAGGCAGAAAATTTTTTTGAAACTACATGCTTCACTAGCAAAATACAAATAATATTATCCTGACAATGTTCATTCTTAATAGTGATCGTTTACCAACAAATTTAAATGTGGAGATCATAGACAGTATTTTTCAACTGATTTTTCATTTCTTTTTAAAAAGTCATGTGCTAATGATTAAATCCTGTTCAGTTAACATAGTGAGGGGAAAACAGATGTTGCCTTCCTTGCCAGAGACAGACCTGGCCTACAAGACAGAAAACATAACAGAGAGCTGGCGTTTCATGTTCTTGACTAGAAAGCCTGCTGCTGCAAGCAGGACATGCACATTCAAAAAAATTGGCATGAAGAGGAGGAGGAGGAGCAGGGAGGAGGAAGAAGCCGACAAGAACTTCACCCAACAAATGGGCCCAGTGGGTCCATATGACACACAAATCCAAAGAACATTCAGTTGACCTTGTTAGCATTTCTTCAGCAGATGGGAAGAATCCCGATCTTAAAACACACTTTTACATTTATTATCTTGCACTTTAGGCTTAGATCTAATTTGCAGTTTCCATACAACATAAAGAATAAGTAACAAGTCAGCTTTCACAGATAACTTCTTACCAGAACAAGTAAATCCATCCCCAGTGAATCCTTCTGCACAGGCACAACGATATGACCCTGGGTTGTTCACACACTGAGCGTTCACGCTGCACTGATGGGTCCCGTTGGAGCATTCATCAAGGTCTGCATATCAGGGGCAAAGGAGTGCAAGCAGTTACAGAGCAGTTAGTATACTTGGCTTACAATTAACTGCCAGGCTAACAAGCACAACTGCAGAGATGATTTATGTCTCCATAAACATATAATGTTCTCATTAGAAGATACAGGATTAATCTATAGTGTCCTGATTTTAGTATTTCTTCCTTTAAATTAAAATGCATGGAAAGGGGTAAAATGTTTCCAAGCAACTTCTGGAATTGAGCTGACTTGTTGCTTGAATGTTAATATCCTGTTAAAGAATTTGAAATCAAAATGAGTTAAAAAACTCAATAAACCAAAGACACATACTAAGGTGAAAATCTGCTATGCATTTGGAGTCTTCTCAAGTAACAGAAGAATGTGACAACAATGTAACCCCATGATAGATACTGCAAACTTTCTTATTTACTTGGATGTCAACCTGGATGGAAACAAAAAAAAAGGAAAGAAAAAGGAAAAAGGAAAGAGACTTCCCTTCCCCTGAAGAACATGTTTGATGGGAATGACGATATGGACTCATGACATATGAGTCACGCTAGCTGGTGCTATGGGGTAGCCAACAGTCCCTTCTCTTCCATCTGCAGAGTGGTCTCCTGGAAGAACATTCTATACCCAGAAGCTATTCTAACTACGAGGAGGCTGCTGGAAAATAAGTTTTCTCCTTCAAATGGGACTTTTTATTTACTATGTAGAAGCTCACATATTTTTAATCAAATGATAACATTAAAGACCAGAGGCCTTCCCTTTTTTTCTCAGGTATGGCTTAAAAACCTTAAAAAATCTGGCCTGCAGTAAAATCTCATAATATGGTACTTTTTCTATCACATATTACACCTAATTCTTAAATTCCTCTTCTATAGATCCCAGAATGTTCTGAAAAAAAGATAAATATTAAAATCTCTTACACAACAAACTAAAAAACAAAAGCAAGGGGACATGATGCTACTCTAGCAGTCCAGCAAAAGGAGAATCAAGTTTCCCATACCTCAAAGTCCAATCTGCATTATATTGGGCCAATAACTAGATATACTACAGGATAATTACAAAAAAAAATGGTATTAAGTAGCAGAAATAATATCTTACTGGCAGGAAATCACAAAACAAATTCCACTTTATTTTTGATTGATTTTTTTTTTTTTTTTTTAAATTTTACACATTCTATCAGTTGTATGTAAACTTTAAAAAATACATAGTTAATTCAGTAAGATGTTGCACAGGTAGGCTTCTGAGATAAAACCAGCTTTGAAACATAAGAATCTTGCATACTTATCTATCCACAGAGTGCAGCAGATAGAAAAAGAATACTTTATTTCTAATGGAATAATTACACAGTCACATTACATGCTTTCAATTAAAAAAAAAAAAAAAAAAAGCTTTACTTACCAATACATTTAATGCCATTTCCAACCCATCCTTCTCTGCAACTACATTTAAAACTTCCTGGTACATTGACACATGAGGCATGCATATCACAATTGTGAGCACCAATTTCACATTCATCCACATCTACAGGCACAAAACAAACTATTAGTATTTACATTCGGAGCACTGGAATACTACAAATTATGTTCCTTTTACATGTTGCTTATTGCTGTGTAGGTATGCAGTTCTTTAAAAAACAAATGTTCAAGACTACAGAATAATTCAAGCAAGTTACTTCATATTATACATTAATAAAAAGTAGTGACAATTGTATTTTCATTTTGTTCTTTTTTTGTAAGCACAACAAAATTAATTTGCTTTCCTATAACTCCTTTGCATTTTGAAATTATAGCCATTTTTCAGACATACTAGATATGCTGATCTTTATATGTCTAAAAATGGGATGAGACCTTTGGGTGTACAGGCACATTTCAGTAATAGAAATTATTAGTCCAAAATTCTAGAAATTATACAACAAATTCTTAAAGACCAAATTATAAGAGAAATTCTGTCAGCTTTCCCAGAAGAATAATTTTGGTTGAACTTAGCTTCTTCAATGTAGTGGACCTAGCTTGCAGAAGACAAGGTACTACTTAACTGTCACAGGAACTCTTACAGTTTGAAACTGACTGACTATGACTCTTTAAAATTTGTTAGCATGGGTTGAGTGATGGTATATATACATTCCCTTTTACATCATCACTTGTTTTCATTCTTTTACTTTTTTTCCCTTTTGTCTTTTTCTAAGACTACAGGGTCATTTCCTGCAGCTTTAGCTGACAGATCAGTTCATACTTTAAGTATGTATAACAAATGAATAATGACAAAACACTTGTAATACAAACAGAGCTATGCCACCTGAGCTAAGGTCCACGCCACAGATACATCCCATATCTATACTGACAAAAGCTTTGGCTTTAAAATTGCAGTTATGTAAGAGGCCTCTCATATCATATTCATACTCGTCAAGGAAAAGAACTTTTCAAACTCTGGACACATGCTGATAAATGTAAAATACTTACTCTTATATTTAGTATCATGTACAGATAGCAATATCTCACTTGTGTGCGAACACTTGTGCACTTATTTTACCTGAAATCTAACCCAGATATGTGCACACCATGACATATATGCTGGAAATATGCTTTACCTGTGCATCCAGTGGCTCCCTTCTTGACTGAATATCCTAGCTGACAGTGACAAATGAAGGAACCTTTACTGTTTTCACACTCCCCAAACATACAGATGTTGGAATTCAAATGACATTCATTCACATCTGTAAGTGCACATAAATTCATTATTAGTTGAACATTACTGTCATTTAACGGTATACTTGATCTTCTTGGAATACTTTCATTCAGGTAAAAATATCAGAAGCATGGTCCACCCATATGACACATGGCATTTATTGATCTTTATGATAATATATTCCAGCTGTTCCATTCTGTATTATTTTATTTCCCTAAAAACAAGTAAGGGTGAATGCTCTGAATAGCAATCATCAAAATAACAAAAATAATAAACTCAATCATTTTTTAAAAATAAGAATTCAATTTGGGAAAGACAATGAATCATCTGAAAGAATGAACTGCTGCTACAAGAACAAACTAGAATTGGGCACCTGTCAAACAAGTAACCGAGGAGTTTCATATAAGTGTTCTGAGTCATACTGCAGTGGGACAATATGGATGAGAACTTTTCAAATACCTCATACACTATTTTCATTTGTCCCTTGAAATGATATTAACTAACAGTATTATAAGGCCAAGTGTAAGGTCCTGCACCTGTGTCATGGCAATCTGAATCACAGAATCACACAATATTCAGAGTTGGAAGGGACCTCCAGAGATCACCTAGTCCAACTCCCCTGCTTAAAAGCAGGACCCCCCACAGCACATCACTCAGGACTGCATCCAGGCAAGTCTTGAAAATCTCCAGAGAAGGAGACTCCACAACCTCTCTGGGCAGCCTGTGCCAGTGCTCTGGCACCCTCACTGGAAAAAAGTTCTTCCTCATATTTAAATGGAACCTCCTATGTTCCAGCTTGTGCCCGTTACCCCTCGTCCTGTCACCGGGAACCATTGAAAAGAGTCTGGCTCCATCCTCCCTCAGCCCACCCTTTAGGTATTTGTAAACATTAACTAGATCATTCTTCAGCCTTCTCTTCTCCAGGCTAAAGAGTCCCAGCTCTCTCAGCCTTTCCTCATAGGGGAGATGCTCCAATCCCCCAGTCATCCTCACTGCCCTCCACTGGACTTTCTCCAGTAGGTCCCTGTCTCTCTTCAACTGGGGAGCCCAGAACTGGACACAGTATTCCAGCTGTGGCCTCACCAGGGCAGAGTAGAGGGGGAGTATGACCTCCCTCGACCTACTGGCCACATGCTGCCCTGTGCAGCCCAGGGTGGCATTGGCCTTCTTGGTGGCAAGGGCACATTGCTGGCTCATGGATGATTTACTGTCTACCAGGACTCCCAGATCCTTCTCGGAACTGGATTCCAGGAGGTCCCCCCCAACCTATCCTGGTGCCTGGCATTCTTCTTCCCCAGGTGCAGCACCCTACACTTGCCCTTACTGAACCTCATTAGTTCTTCTCTGCCCAGCTCTCCAGCCTGTCCAGGTCACACTGGATGGCAGCACAGGCCTCTGGAGTGTCAGCCACCCCTCCCAGCTTGGTATCACCAGTGAACTTGCTGAGGATACACTCTGTCCCCTCGTCCAGGTCATTGATGAGTATATTGAACAAGACCGGACCGAGTATTGACCCCTGGGGGACACCACTGGTTACAGGCCTCCAACTCAACTCTGCTCCATTGATCACAACCCTCTGTGATCTGACACACAGCCAGCTCTCGATCTACCTCACCGTCCCCTCATCTAACCCACACTGCCTGAGTTTCCTAATGAGGATGTTATGGGAGACAGTGTCAAAAGCCTTGCTGAAGTCAAGGTAGATGACATCTGCTGCTCTCCCCTCATCCAGCCAACCAGTTATAACATCATAGAAGGCTAGCAGATTGGTCAAACATGATTTACCCTTGGTAAAAACCCATGACCTTTGTGACTAGACAACACCAAGGGCTGGAATCCAGTCAATGCAAAGTACCCATAACAGCTCTGTGGTATTGTATAATTGCATATAGTTTTTAACAGTCACATTCTAAATTAACAGTTTTGTATGCGCAGCAATAATGAATATTGTGTACAAACTTCCCATTGGCAAATGTGTTATTAAATGAATTTAGTAAAATTTACTTCTGCATTTTAAAACAGGGCTGATTTTGTCAGTCTCCCAAATACTTGTATTACAGCAATTTTTATTTCTTTCATATATTCAGTTGTCACACTATGAGGCAAAGGAAAGCTGCCATGCTCTAAATCTCCTCAGTTGCAGGAACTGCAAACTTTCCTCTTGTAGTCTTGCTTGCTAAGACACTTCTGGAACATAAGAATTGACATGCTTCTTCCAAAATCTTACATGGAAAGCCTGAATTATGAAGCATAGCAAATAGGGAACTCCATACCACAAGGAAACTTCAAACTCCTTTTCTTAGTAGCTCGTAACTATGAGTAGCTCTGGCAGAGCCTTCCATTTAGGTTTCAGAGAATGCCTATGGGTCATGGGCAGCTTTTAATAATGATGTGTATCTATCACTCTGCTGTGTCATGAGAAAATGAGAAACTAGGAAATAATTTTTATTAATGATTCCAAGTGTTTGTGTGTGTGGTGGGGTGAAATCCTTGCTGAGAAGAAACAAAGTCCCTCTGACTGTGAAAGAAGTTGAAAGAAACTTCAAGACATTTCAAGAGAGGAAGAAAAATCAAAATGTCTATCAAAGCACAGGTTAAGTTGGAATGAATGAGAAGGTCAATAACTTTGTAACTTTAACATTATTCCAGAATTTTCCTAATGTGAAAGTTTAGTAATTTATAATTACAAGTTTTTAAACCAGATCTGTAGTTAAAACAGTCTTATTATGAGTTACACTTACATAAACTTTTGGACTTTATTCAAAGAGTTGCAATTTTACACAGTTAAATGGCAAGGACATCTAATTTCACATACGGTCAAATAAATTCAAGATGCTGCAAGTATTTCTGCTCAAAAAAAAAAAATCAAGTACTTTGTTGAAAGTAGTGTTATGTCCAGTAAGAAACTGTAGTTACCCCAAAGGCTTTTTCACAAACTGGATGATGCTGTTAGCAAGGAAAGCAATTACATACATGGCAGAAATTCACACTTTCTCACTGTAGGTTTCTAACCTCAATATCAGGTTATGTTTTCCTAGAGAAGAACGTTTAAGAGCAGTTATGTGTAAAATGAAAAAAAAAAAAAGTATTCTGATTTTACAGATAGCAACATGGCTAATAGGAAAAAAATATTGAAAAGATTGGTTCTAAACTTTCAAGTTTGTTGTGTAAACACGGAATATGTGCGCAAAATGAAAACAAGAATCTGTAATAACATAAAAGTGAAGGTGAAAAGAAAATCTGAAATTCAACTCCAACTGTGGAAGAAAGGAGATAAAATCAGCTCAGGATAGCTTTGCTCAGCATTACTAGTTTCTCCTCAATGTGTGTGTCTGCGTGATCGTGCACACATGAAAACTGAAGGCTTGTTTGACAGAAGCTCACAAAATATAAAAAGATGTTACTAGTATAGCCAAAATCACCTTAAAATATGAAACATATGAAATTATTTAAAATGCAAAAGGTAAGAACTTCATGTAAACACCAAGATAAACTAAACGGTCTAGGTTAATTTGAGGAGATACTTTTATTTTAATTGCCTTTAAAATTACTTATGGTAACTTTCTGTAGTTGAGAGAATAAACTAAAACATTTCCAAGAGAAAGAAATAATTGCTGAGGCACTCAATCTCTTCTCAATAGCAGAGTTTTAGAGGAATCATATCATTACAATTATATCACTCCTATTTTTTAAACTACGTGATTTGATTAATCTTTCTGGACTTATCAGATTTTTTCCTATCCTTCCTGACATCAATAGTGATAGGCAAGAAAGGTCTACAGATTATTTCTTCTTATAATATACATAGTTTCAGTACCCACTTTCAAGGATTCAGCAGAACATCCTAAAACATTAGCTGTAGACTCCTTAGACTTGCATTAAATTTAGTGCATGCAGCTACTTACCAACACAAGTTCTCATGTCCATAGAAGCCATGAATCCATCATAACAGAGACAGCGATATTCCCCTGGAATATTTGTGCATTGCCCACCATCACAGATATCTGGATTATTTTCACATTCATCAATATCTAGGAAAAAAAATCCAACAGATAATTGTGTAACTCTGGTACAGGTCGCTAAAAGAATACCATGTGAACATGGGCTGAAAGATAGGATACTGGAAGTTTTAAGATTTTAAAACCTACCTGCACAAGTCCTGACATCTGGCATTAGAGCATAGCCATCACCACAGCTACATTCGTAGCTGCCTTCTGAGTTAGTGCAGTGGGTGTCACAGCCTCCATTCATTATCATACATTCATCAATATCTGGGAAAGCAATGTTAGTAATAGTAAATCTACTTTTATAAGGAAAAGTCATCTTCTCTTGCCGTTTTACTTAGCAGATGAAACAGTTTAAGTGATACGACTCTAAATTTTTACTCTCATTCTGCCATCTCTGATGTATATTTTCCTTAGTTTTCTCTCAACTGCATTTTCATCTGTGGGAGCAAGTGTCTACTTTCAGTTGCTGCTTTTTTTCATATGTATTACTAAGGAAGTAAAAAAAGTGCAAAAGGCAACATGTGGGAAGAAAGAAAAGCCCTGAAAAACTTAGGTTTCATTAAAGCTTGAAACATAGCACAAATTTACATTTTTGTAAAAAAAATAAACAAAAGCAACAAATAAAAAACCTCTCAGTACCACTGTTCTCCTTATCCATGTTGTGACAACTACATAATTCATATTACTATAGTGAAGGATTTAAGAGATGTATACAGTAAGAAGAAAAAGTTAAAAAGAAACTATTGATGCATAGGGCTATTCTTGGCTGATCAAGAAATCAAGCAATATTTTCTGGTTGTTAGCTCAAGCCTCTGAGAGTTTAATGGAGTAGGATCATAAGGATATTTTATCAAAGTATTCTGCACAGTTCAGTAAACCAACAATCTTTTTATACCTTCTTTATATTTCTAAGGTAAAAGAAGGGTCCACAATAGTTCAGGATATGCCTAATAGCAGATGAGAAGATTGCCCTGCATCAGTTTCAAAAGGAATGTATGAAATTAAATAAACACAAAGACAGATGAAATAATATATGCCAAAGTACGAAATACACAGGTGAAGATGTTCAACACTTGCCTATGCAGCTTTGTCTGTCAGGAGTGGCCTGGTACCCAGAGTTACAGGAACACTGGTATGTTCCAACCATGTTCACACACTTGCCATTTCTGCAGAGACTGTCACTTAATGAGCACTCATTTACATCTGGAAAAGAATCATTAATATCAATCACTTGTTATTCCAAACACAGCCTCTAACTGCCCAAATGCTAGAGAAAAAGGGTGAAAGGTAATATTTTAAACTGGTGGCTTTCAGGCTTTTTCAATTTCTTTCTTGTTCTTAGTATGTTCCAATTCAAGGGATGGAGCTCTGAACAGTATGTTTAAACCAGTGTTCAAAGGTTTATCTCCTTTGTTTCTGGTCTTTGAGCATTAACTGCAGAGTCTGCTGGTTTGAACCAGCTCTTTAAGCAACTATGCATCGAACACAGAAATCAAAGAGATAAAATGTGTATTGTTTTTGCATTTTTTTCACCATTTTGGTGAATTATGTGCTAAAAGACCACCTGCATTTCAACCAGGGGCAATACTTTTTTGTGACTCTAGGAATGAAGTTCACAGTCTTTTGAGTTGCTAAATATCCCAAAGAGGCTTGGTAAAATACTCCTCTTTGAAGTCAACAACATTAAGAGAACTAGACATTTTACAGGCTCTGTTATAATGTTTTAATTTGAAGATACTCATATAAAGGAGAAGTATGAATCCATATAAGATATTCCTGAGACATCATCCTTACCAGAGACAAGAAGTTTTCATAGCACAAATGACTACTCTTCTCAGAAAGCTGAAGACTACTGTTCTGAGTTGAAACTCACCTATGCATTCCTCACGTGACAGTGACAGCTCATGTCCCAAAGGACAGTCACACTCAAAACTCCCTTCAGTGTTCACACATGTGCCACCTCTACACAGAAGAGGGTTGCGTTCACATTCATCAATATCTGTGAAGAAACCATGATAAACAAATATAAAATCATTACTAAGGAGCAACAAAGAGAAAAGCAATTCTCAGGGTCTGTAAATGACAAAATCTGAAGGTCACAAAAGGACTGTTTCACTCAAGTAGTGCTGCTCCTTTCCTCATACTGCGTAACAGGGCAAACACAGAACTATACATTATTAACTCGAAAAATGGGTATTTCTCTCCTCAAGAAAACCAGAAATTCATCATTCGAAATTAAGTATTCTAGGAGACACAGGACACAAGAAAAGACAGCAACTGTTTGGATCATTGCCATTTAGAAAAATGTATTAATGTGATTAAATTTTCAAAAAAGTGCTTCTTCGTGCAACCAGACACCCATTTATGTATGCATTGAAATTGTTCCCTATGGATGTTTTTCAGGGGGATGCATGTGTAAACTTTTAACTACATGGCCATTTAGTTTGATAACTCGTGTTTGCCATTGTGTGCCTGAGAAATATGCTTGCTAGAGCTTATAAAAGCAAACTCATTATTTGACTTACAAACCTGATAAAAACAGCTAACACTGTAGATGTGAATGAAGAGAAATATAACTAAAAGGTGTTCAAGGTGCAGTATGCACTCATACTTTTGTACTCCCAGGAAGTGTTTTGGCTGTCTTTGAAGCTAGAGACTTTTATTCAGACAGGCAGACTAGTGTTATCTTTCATTAGTCTGTGAATTTAGTCAAGATATCACTGGGTTTTGCAGGTTATTCACAAGAGGGGAGAAATCTCCTGATAGAATTCAACAGCTCTTTTGCTATACTACTGCCTGAATAATTCTCGCAGCTCCAAAATGTTTTCATTGAACATTATGCCCTCCCTTTCTTAGTTTCTGCAAAAGGCCATTTCTTTTCTTACCTCCTCACTCTCTGCTTGTTGATCTGACCCCTTGCTTCCTGCCACTGCCTTACAGATAACATATCTCCACCATACAGTATTGATTCTCTGCATTTGCAGTCTGTCCCTCATGAAGGTTCTCCAGATTCCACAATTTAACTTCTTTGTTATGTTCACCTTTGATTTGGGCAATGATTTTTTGCTGACTTTTGGAGTCTAAAAGCATCAGTTTCCAGGAAATCAAGTAAAGGTGACAAGAGGCCTACATAGCCTTCTGGCACACAGCAGCTAGGATTACCTACTTGAGTTGAATTATGAGCACAAAAGCTTCTCCCAAAACTCAAACACACAAAGGAAGCAAAAGCAGGGATGAGTGATGCAGGAGAGATACAGAAGTGCTGTTTGAGTGCATAAGGATAGGGTTAGGAAAGCTAAAGCCACCAGCTGACCCTGGCAAGGGATGTGAAGGGTGTCACAGCACCAGCAAAAAGATGAGGGGAAATAGGGGAAGAGAACTGTGACAAAGGGCATGGAAAAGATCCATAAGTGCTGAGAGGGAGCTGGCTAATGTTATTTTGAAGTCACTCTGGACCATCCATGAAAGATCATGGAAATTATGCAAGGATCTTTAGGGTGAAATGAGAGGAAGTGGCAATCCAATCTTCTAGAAGGGCAAAGAAGGAGGACCCCTTCAGTCTCATCAAGATGAAAATTCCTGACTTTTCATTTTCATTATACATTTCATGATGTATTTAATGAAGTACTCCACAATACTAACTCAAGATTTTTTTAATGTGGCTAGTAATTTTTGGTGTCTCCATATCTATTCTTACAAGTTTAGACAGAGTAAAGAAAAGTGATTTCTCAGGAAATACTCTCAGAATTTCTTGAGTTCTAGAAGAATCAAGGAAAAGTGAATTAAGGTACTTCCGAAACTCCAGCCTCCTATTCCTAACTTTACCAAATGTTTGGATAATTCATTAGCCACTTTTAAACTACATGAATGAATAGCTGCTGCCATTCTAAAATATCTATACAGAAATGTATAAAAGTAATCAGCAAAAAAACCAAGCAAAGCTATCTGCATAGTTCAGTTATCTGTCCTATAAACTGTGTATCTGTCTCGTTTGTTCAAGAAGTCACAATAATTACACATACAAAGAGTTCAGTGGAGCAGAGCTAGTATAGTCAGAGTACAGTCAGGCTTTGTACAGTAAATGGACAGACTCCAGGTCATCCTGGCAACACTTACCCATACAGTTCTTCATCATCATAAATCCACTTTCATAACCATCAAAGCACTCACACTCAAAGCTTCCAGGAGTGTTGACACAAGTACCACTTCCACATAGGTCTGGGGAGATCCGGCACTCATCAATGTCTGTTTCGTAGTAATGGAGAAAAATCAAGCAGAGTTCAAGGGTATCCTGCTTATCACAGAAGTGAACACTTGGCCATTACAAACTAACTCTACAGAAATCATATATAGTACATAAATCAAGAGAGAAAACTGAAATTCATTTAATATTTAATGGAATATCTGATTATGTGAAACATTGCATTCATAATGCAATGCCTTCAGAGGTCTCAACTATAGATTAAACTATGTAACAAGGAGGCTTCCATTAAATGTAATTTCAGGTTAGATTTCTAAGGAAATTAATAACTGTAACAAATTCTGAGTTACTATTGTTACTATTACTTAAGTACCAATTGACTCCATCACTACAGTGCCATCGATATTAAATTGCTTATTATGAAGATGTTTATTCACTAATTGCATTATAAGATTTCATGTACTCTTTCCAATAGGAATTAAAGTATCTCCTTTTAAAGCTAGATTTCATTGATTATCATATTAGTTAAGTTTGAATGAAACTTACTATAGCAGGTTTGTAGAAGGTAAAAAGACAAGAGAAGGAAGAGCTCTTTGTAACACACACTGGCAGTGAGGCAGGAAACTAAAGAGGAATTTGTAATATGGATACAATCCAGTAAAGCAGGTCAATTTTGAAGGATTAGCCTGGATAGCTCATTATTTACTCTCTCCTCACATCTTTCCAGACTTCTCTCTTCCTTAGTCTACTGCCCATCCAGTGCTTTTGGGGTGTACTAGGGTTCACTGCCTTTGTTACACGTTCTCCACTATACCTTCTACCTGCAGCTTCATTCACTACTGTGTCATTAATTTTTACATACTAACAAATCATTAAGTCTCTGCAAGGAATAAAAATAAGAATATTTGAAACAATGAAAACATTAGTCCAGGATAGGGCATAGGATTGGGTCTATCATCCATTAAGTCCATGGAGCAAGGAATCAGAGAAGAGTATCATATTTACAGCAAGTAGGTGAGCTGGGCAGCAGACTCATTTGTGTAAGTGGTTCAGGAAAACTAGGCAAGTATAAACTTAACTAAAGAAACTGGTAAAGGTTTAATAGTTCTTTTTTCACCACATGCAAGAGTCTCATTTTCCTCTGTGATACTCCCCATGGCCAGGTTTTTGCTGGGTGAAGACAGGTCAGTCCTCACACACAAATGTGTGGAGGTGTTGGATGGTAACCCATGTGGTGGGCCTGGTTACACAGTATATGGCCTCCTGCAAGCTTTATAAAAGACTTTGTTGCTAAGTTAAACCAAAAAAAGGTCTTTCATTTAATAAAACCTGGTTCTCTACAGCTGCTCAGTGCAGTATTCTCGTCAGAACAAACTTTCAATGGAAAACAGAGCCAAAAAAATCTTTTCTAGGGAGAAGTTTTCTGACCTATTCTTGTTAGTTTAGAAATAAAGTTTGTTAAATGCATTTCTCATCCACGCAATCACTATAAAAACAAGGAAATCACCAGTTAGGGCAACATTAACATCCAGACCAACCTCAGTTAACATGCCTTACCACCCACACTTTGTATTACTCAAACTCACTCAGACGCCTGTGCGATATAACAAAGCCTCCCTCATTTTCAACACAGAGCCACCCACAATGCAGGCATTCATGTTCTCATAATCAGAAAACTATCAAGCTTATTGTCTGTTTCAGTTTTTCCAGGCAGTAAATAACAAAATATTAAACTTCTAAATTAAATGCACATCTCTATAATTTAACATTGCACTGATGTTAGAATTGCAGAGGTGTATGTGTGTGTGCTTGGCTATCAAATCTAAATTAAAATTAATTTGCAGTGGAGTCTCTAAGTTCACTTGGTAATACAATGATGAGAAAGCAAGGAACTTAAGTTAATCTGTATGTTAAAACATTGAACTTGGCTTTGCTAATGACCCTTATTGATTTTTCAGGTTGTAACAAGAAAGCACGACCTGAGAATCTTTAACACCAGTTAAAAAAATTCCTAAGGTACATGTACAAGAACAACATTACATTTATTGAAGAACCACTTTCTGAAATGGCAGCTGAAGACAGCTGGCCATTCTGTCCAAAGATTAAGCTCTTAGAAACTGAAGCAAATTAATGACATTAAGTTTCCAGATCATGAAGCTACACAACAAGTGTAAGCACCTTTAAAATGCTTCAGAGACATGGTGGATTCCCCATCACTGGATGTTTTCAAGATGGACAGGCTACTAGATAATCTCAGGTAGGCTCCCTTTCTTACAAAAGGTTGGAGCAGACAATCTTCTGAGGTCCCTTTCAATCTGGACCATTCTATGACTTTCCTAGGAAAAATTGGGGAAAATGCATGACTTACCTGTACAGTTTCTTTCCTCCATATCTAAAGTAAACCCACTGTTACATCTACACTTGAAACTTCCAATTGTGTTTCTGCATTTACCATTCGTGCACATACCAGGGAACACTTTACATTCATTGATATCTATGAAATAAAAACAAAAGAGCAATCTTAAGCACAAATATATATGTATATAATCATTGGGAATTTCCTGCTCCTTTTTACCAATTGTACATGGCATAAAAGGCAGGGTTTGAGTTGCAGGGGACTGAAAGGATGGCCAGATCATCCCAATGTACCTATAATTCATTTTCAGATCCAAGACTGAGCACTTACCTTTATAAAATGGCCTGCCAGTTAGAATATCTCCCCTGTTGGAAAAGCCAGGACCTCTGGGGCACAGGGCCTCATAATCCCTGGTGCCAGGTTTAGGACACTCCTCGCAGTCAGAGCCCCAGGCAGCCCCCACAGCACAGCAGCAGGCATCCAGACGAAACTTGCCAGGCACAGACTGGATGCACTCATCTTCATCCCACTTCAGGTAGCACTGCTCCATGCGAATATCTGCTCATTTTACAATAACAAATAGGCATTTTACCCTCTGCTAAAGTTTTCTTAAAAAAGTGTTTCTAGAGTACCTATTTCTGAGGCATAAGTACATGCAAGGCTCAGTTTCTGGGAGACAGATTTCTGATAAGGACTCTACATTTCTGCACAATATTCAATCATCTGAAGTTGCTAATATGGCACTATACTCAAGTTTCTGGATCTTTGTTGTACCACATGAAAGTACAGGCATTTCTTCAGTTGTGTCTCAATATCAAGATATACCATTGCTCTGACAGGACTGTGCTTTTTAGGTGTCCATGTGTATTTGATAGGACAGACACATGTATTTCTTTAGTGTATCAAGGTATGCTCATTTAAAAATTGACCTGAATTCATGGGAGAAAAAAATATTCCTTTTTATGTTTATATTATTAAATTAATTTAATAATACAAGAAATACAGAAAAAAAATTACTGGCCATTTTTAGGCTTACTTTAACACCAGCTCATAGGAGAAAAGAATATGGTTTTCAGAAAAAATAATTATTGTCATGCTTAAGGGTCCCATTTGCAGAAAAGCAGAGCAATCAAAAGATAGATCAACTGCGTGTGCAGGCATAATTTGTGCTTGCATATTCAACTGTTAGGGAAAGTATCACACACTGGTCTTGTACCCAGGAAAAATTAGTTTTGCTATATCTCACATAAAGTAAAAAATAACAAAAATAACACATTTCAAAGCATCAGTACATTCCATACTTTTCACCTATTTGTATTTCAGTAAAGAAATATAGTTTGAAATTTTCAGGAATAAAACCAGTAGCTGTTAAAATATAAAATTGGTATAAAAAATGAGTTGCTAATTTCTACAACACAGGAGAATTTCTATGCCGAAATTTTAAAAATCTGGGAAATAATACCAATAATGGAAAATGGACATGATTGATTACAGTGGTCCTAGAGAAGATGTTTGTGATACTATACAGAAATTTATTGGTAGCATAATGCTCTCCAGGAAAAGAGAGCTATTTTCAGTGTGTAAGGAAGATCACAAGGACACACTGTGTCTGGTAAAATAACCTCCGGAAATATTCTAAAGCCTCTTGACATGACTGAACTGTCAAGCTGTATTTTCAGGATAAATATGAGCATTAATGTTTCATATGTTATACTGGACTAGAAGTAAGGCTCCAGCAAACCTAACAGACTTCTTGAACATTTAGGGCAAAAAGCTTTAGAGAAGATGTAAGATCTAAAAATAACAAAGATGAGCTGCTGAACTGTTTTCCATACAAGCCCTTCAAAGTTGTGCAGACTTATAAATTTACTCTATGCACATCTGAAGTTAAACAGTTTAGAAGCAATTGCAAGACATGGAAATTGCTCAAAGAATACTCAGGATTCCCTGTTAACTATTCCACATCAAGATTGTATTTATTTTCATTTCCAGAGATTCAGCAAACACACTGGTAAGAAATATTTGTTTGCACTAAAATCACAATAATGGATCCTGCTGGAAATAAACATATTTTAGAAATATATGACAGTGCACAGTGCTTGTGTGGCATAGGAGAAGGCACGTATCTTGCAATACAAAAGGTAATTTTGTCATCAAAACAACGGAACTTGGCTTTGAGGGTAAAGGAATGTTATGTCTAGATTGAAACAGGCTCCTTCGTTCCAACTTTTCATTACGTGTATCAACCACAATTAAATTCACACCTGTCCTTATCAAATTTCTTATTGAGAAATCATACAGGGTTGACAGCCACAGATGCCAGTGATTGGCAACCAAATTACTAAGTCTGGGGGGGGTGGAGGAGGTGGAAGAGATCAAGTAAAACCTACCATGCAAAACTCCATGTTATGCACAAACATAACAGATATGTGCATCTGGGCAGACTTGGTTTTAAATTTATACTGACTGTATTCATCCGCTTAATTTCAAAATACTGCTTATTTTAAAAAATAACACATTAAAAAAATCCCACAACCTAGTAACTGTTCGTATCAGCTATCAGGCATAGTGCAATTAAAGCAAAAGTGTTTGCTTAAATTTGAATCTGCTTGAGGAAAGAGAACATGGCTGAAATAAAAAACTAAAGGTTAGAACAAGAAAATCCTGGACATGAAGCAAGGGCTTAGGTTTCTTTTTTGTTCTGCTGCACTGTTTTCTTGAAAGAAGTCAATGCTGTCAGTAATCATTTTTACAGTCCTTAGAACTAGTAAGGAAAATGAACATGGATTCCAGAATCTATTCTAAACATCCAGTAACATGACTAACTTTTTTCATCTCTGACCTCTCATTTCTAAAGATGCAGATTAATAACACTAACTATACTTGCTACCGGATACTTCTGTTTTCTTGAACTTACACAGGGGTTCAGTTTCCTTGATATATGTATGTGTTCTCAGACATACACGTTTTGTAAGTAGAAGATACTAACCTGTACAACAAAGATGAAGACTTATTTTTATCTACACTCATTTTGATTACTCTCAGAGAGACCAATTTGCACCAGCATATTCAAGCTATGAGTTGTATCCGAATTTCACAAAACTACTAGATAGTAATAGAGAAGAGCACTGTTCACACTGTATTACAAGCTGCTGACTGACCAGCCATCTGCTTATCATCTAGCTCCCAGCGACTCAGACATCTCTGTTCATGATAAGGAGTCAGGGTGAGGGCAGCACTCCAGCAAAACCTAGTGATTGCATTGTGGGCAAAACAAATCTTAAACATTCATATGCCCCAAAGGGATTAACAGCTCTTCCCTGAACTGGTATGGGCATTTGGTATCCAAGCAGGCATAAAACAGGTGCTTAACAGACTGCTTTTGAAGCAATTCAGAAACAAACATCCTTTCACACTCCTTTTCGAATAATTTTGGACAACTGTTGGACACAGCTAAAAAGCTGACAGAGTTGAGGGTGCTCTTACCTAAACACACTCGCCCTGTTCCATCCAGTGTCAGTCCTTCAGGGCACTCACAGTGAAATGAGCCTCTGCTGTTAACACATCGTCCATTGGGACACACCCCCGGGAAAACATGACACTCATTTACATCTGTTGGGGAAACAAAGAGCTGAGTTATACGCTAACTCAAAGGAGACAGTTACAGTATCTAATAATAAAGACTGAGAATTTCAACTACATGAAAGAAAGTGAGAGGCTTTCATCCATACTATATTAGAGTCTGAACACTGTTCTGAACAAGCATCTGGCTCAGTCTCCAGGGACTCTTGCAAGATCTTCAAGTTATAGGGCACTAAGATGCCACATTCTCTTCTCTAAAATGAGATGATGGATATGGCTGAGAGAAAGGAAAAACTAAAAGCATTAAATGTATTTTGAAAGAGCAGTTCCTTTCTCTTTGCATCATTTTGATATTCTCCAACAAACAATATAAGACAGCACTTCCCAACAGGCAGCAACTGTTTGTGAAGGCATTCATCTAAGGTCAATATGATTATGCCTGACAAAAACAATACAATAAATCCCCTTTTATCTCATTTAAAAGGAAAAAAACAGAGACATCCTGAACAAGAAGCAAAAACTTCACCTTCACAGGTAACACCTTTCACTCTGGCAAATCCTCTTGAGCAAGCTGTGTCTGGAATCAAGCCAGAAAGATATATCATTGCTTTAGAATGACAGAAATACAGGGCTATGCAATTTAAAAATAAATGTATCTTCAGAATTCTGTAATCATTTGACACTATAAGGTGGCGAGTTGTTCTGCCAATCACTAGGCCTAGCACAAAGGATGCAGCCAGCAGCAAAACAATCCAGTAATCAGATTCTATTGTACGTAGAAAAGTCAGTGTATGGGTGATCGCTGGGGGTACAAACAAGTCAAACAGATCACACATAATAGACATCAACCCCAGTGACCCCAGGAATGACACAGCACGACCAATAATAGGTGGAATAAACAGAGAAACAATGTCTCCCATAGAAAAAATGGGAGACAACCAAGTCAATAGGCTGATCATATAGGATAGAAGTAGCCACATATTGTTTCCCCACAGAGCCCACGTTTGCAAATGCCAAACCTGACTGGGGCCCAGTTGCAGGGAGAGTCAGGAGGTCCTTCCCCAACAGGGAAACTCTGCAAAGTGCATCCACCTCCCAGACAGACACTCCACCCTTCCTGCAAGTGGTCCCAGCTTTTATCCCCATAGCAGGACACCTGGCACTCGTTTACCCAATGCGGGGCACCTGGGGCTTGTTTACCCAAGGGCTCTCCTTACAAGGCTGGCCACACCTTGGAGGAAAGCCAAAAGGCAAACTCATCCCCTCCTTTTAAAGGACCATGAGGACCACCCATATGTCAACCTTAATTCAGGGCTCGGGGTTCAGACCCCAGCACTTCATGAGTGCTACAGCCTCAAACAAGAAAAGTACTGACTTATACAAGTTACTTAAAGCAAGTGAATAGTTGAGGAAATCAGATCTTAGGCAACTAGTTTCTCATGTGCTTTCCTTAATGGAGACCAGAATGCTCAGCATCTAAGCATATCAATCTCTGCACACAGATGAACTGAAAGGTGAACTTCCTGTAAAGTTGTCTGAAGACATAAAGCTTTAGTGGTGCCAGTTATCACTAAAGGTTTTTTCCCACTGGTCTTTACTAAAGGTTCTGATCAGTGACATTATTTTAGGATATGCATGTAAAATGCAGCATGATGTAGTGATATGAAAGCTAGCTGAAATTTAGCTGGTTATACAATAAGAAATTAAATGGCCAAATGTTGCCAGTCTGAGCTAATTTGTTCTCTAGATTGATCAGGTTTTGATTTGTTTCACTAGCCTAACCTGGCCATGCTGCTTCCTGGAGTCCAAAGTAATATCTTTGCTTGATGCTGCACTGTGCAGTTAAGAGCTCTGTCGGATGCTGTTTGCACCGTGCCTATTAGATGGGATACAAGTACCCACAGTTATTGTTCCAATTAAAAATGCAAGGCTAAAAAATCTTGACACTGGTTCAGCTGCAAGTGGCATTATTCAAACCTTATGGGGAGAATGCAGCACAGTAGTTTTTCCATAAACTAGAGCACACAGTTAGCATTCCTGCTTCCAACTTCTAGAACTAGCCCTGTAATCTAATAGTAGTACTATTCTGCAATCAATAATTATACAGCCCGCAACATATAAAGTCCTCAAGACTTTTACCAGATATTTCTCTTTATTATTGTAGTCTTTAATTCCTTACCCCAATGCACAGTCCCTGTGGAGATGAAATATGTAATTATTAAAAGATTTATTCACATGTTATTTCCTGGTAACTTCAAAGTTATTAGAACCATCCCTGATGGTGGAAATTACAAGTGATGCTAAATAAGACAACTTCATTTCATAGGGGTTTGTTTTGTGTCTGTTTGTTTGTTTCCTATACAGAAAATGATGAGAATATACCTAGTGGTACTTCCTCTCTTCTCCCAAAAGATGGAGGATATGAGGGCATACCTAATTCACATCGCTCACAAGGGCTGCCCCAAGCTGCTCCTAAGGTAGCACAGCATTCAGATTTCAGTGTAGCACCATTGATGTTGACCTCACAGCGACCATCATGGATGTTAAGCCAGCAAGTCCCCTTCAGGCTATCTGCAGCAGAATAGAAAGCAACATGGAATTGTCACAGCAAGAAGAGCTGGCATGCCACCAGCAGACAGAGTACCAAGGGAACACAGCCTCTCTTTTAAAAGAAAACCTTATATCACAGTAATTTTGTACACACGTTAGTTTTGAAGTGGTGGAAAGGAATAGTACTACCACTAAAAGTGAGCAATACAGCACACTGCTTGAGGTATTTTATAGTCCAGGCTCCATAAATAGTAGAGGTCCTCCAGATACTACAGTGGATTTATTTTATCTAGTGACCGATCAGTCTAAAATACACAAGTTACAACAAAATCAGAGTCACAGCCTGGGAAAACTGCTTCCAGCTGACTGTCTGAATCACAAGGTTATGAAACCCAGGTGCTCCTGCCTCTCAGTGAACCTTCAAGTCTGTTAGGAAGGAAAAAGAAGATAAAAATGTAGGAGGTTGGGGTGTGCTATATTCTTCTAGGGGTCCGTTCCTGCTAGTGCATTAGCTATGCTTTGAGCACACCTGTTAGGTTATACTCCACTCTCTGCTCCTGAGGGTTTAGCCTCAGCACACCCAGCTTCTGCATCACAAACTGGATTGCCAGGCTGGGAACCCAGACCAGCTCAGGGCAAACCCATTCCACTAAGTGCCCAGCCATGTCAGGCAGCATCTCCTGACTGCTGCCCAGGCTAGACAGGCACTGAGCAGAGAGGAGATCTTCAGCCACAAGCATTGTCTCTGCTGCCTCAAATCTGCTGAAATTATCTTTCAGGTATCCAAATCTTCAAATTTTGAAATCTACGCTTTCAGTGTCCAAGCCATTTTTCAAAGTGTCGGTTAGATCCTGAATCAGTTACATACCTTAAAAGTTGTACCTACAGCACCTTTGCTCAGTACTTTTAAAATGTTACACTCAAATGTTATAAAATTTCTGAAGCAGACAAGTTTTGTGATCAGATAGCAAAAGCAGCCTGTAAAGGTCTAACCCAGATTGGGAGGTCAGCCTGGGTAGACTTTAAACGCATGTGCATACTCAGAGTTCAAAGCTAAGCAAGTGCCCAGATTAATTTAATGAGATTATCAATGAAAGAGGAATAGGACTTGCCTTTAAGATTTATGTATATTGTATGTACAAAAAGCCAGACTATCTATCAGAAGCTGTTGATCAGTATTACTAACACTTCACGTTTAGGAGCAATGTGCTTACGAGAGAATCATTCCAGCTTATTTCTTTCAAACAACTTCAACTTATTCTACAAAATTATCATGTTGCAAAATTATGTAGACCACCGAGAACACAATCCTCCTTTCGCCAAAATAAGAGGAAAAAACTTGGCTCAAGAACATGACTAGGATCAGACCTAGAAACTGGGCAACATACTTCATTAACAGCTAAGTGTAAAACAGTTGTATCATTTAGGTTAGAGTTGGTCTCAAACAAGTGGGGCAAAACACCACATATAAACAAGTGCACAAACCAACAGGGGGTATAGAAGAGTGCCACACCTGGATCAGCCTTTAGCTAACAGTCAAGACTTGGGTTAATATAACAAGACCAAAGTCGAAACCTGGACAGTCATGAGGTGGATCAGCTCCTAGCTGGTCACGGGATGTGCATGCCCCTGGTCACCACACTCCCTAAATTCAGGGACCAACATGGAGAGAGGGAACATAGGTTCTTTAGCTGTTCTTCTACACCACATCCAGCATGATACCCACATGTTGATGTCTCCGCTTTATGTTATCAAAACGTAGGTGCTTCCATTGCTTTATTCTCAGAATTTTCTTGAGCTCAATATTATTTATTTTTATAGTCAACTTTACAGGGTGGAAAAATCAAACCAGTATCTCAAAAATGATCTAAACTACAAATTAGCAGGTGACTCTCCTCACACCACCTGCATCTACATTATCACAGAATCACAGAATCACAGAATGTTAGGGATTGGAAGGGACCTCAAAAGATCATCTAGTCCAATCCCCCTGCCAGAGCAGGAACACCTAGGTCAGGTCACACAGGAACATGTCCAGGTGGGTTTTGAATGTCTCCAGAGAAGGAGACTCCACAGCCTCTCTGGGCAGCCTGTTCCAGTGCTCTGTTACCCTCACTGTGAAGAAGTTCTTCCTCACATTTATGTGGAACCTCCTATGTTCCAGCTTGCACCCGTTGCCCCTTGTCCTATCATTGGATGTCACTGAGAAGAGCCTGGCTCCACCCTCATGACACTCACCCTTTACGTATTTATATCCTGCCGATCCTGCCAAAGTCTGCTTGTCTTTTCTTTTTCAGGCTAGGAGTCAATTTCCTTTATTTTAATAATCTCTTTGTCCAGATGAAATCTACAATGGGCAGTTACTGCAACTTTTTCTTTGGTGAAAAATTTATTATCCAGTATCAAAGCATTCTTTCTGTTGCTTGCATGTCTTAGATTCTGACTTGAAGAAGACTATATGCATACTACAGGCAGATGGCAGCCTGCTTATTTTGCACTGTATGAACTCCAAAAATCTTGACTAAAACACGCATGAAAAGCACATATTCAGTGTATGCTTCAAAAAGCACAAATGGCAGTGTCCCTACTGTATGCGCAATTCACAAAATAGCAATACAACACTTGTACCACCAACAGATGTATTTCAAAAACAATTCCACTATTTTCCTCTTAATGTGCTACCTCAATACTGCAAACACGGTCAGTCTGCAAGCAAAATAAATGCAAAATATGTCAACATATTTGCTGAATGCTTTTATCGTAACTGGTGAACTAACAACCCTCATTTACTGGAGGTTTCAGCCTAAATTTGAACACAAACATTGTGATTTGCATTCTGACTGTAATTGGAACAAGTAATTTTTTCTCTACCCAGGAAAGCTCACAGAACGAGATAAACGGCTATCTATGTGCAATTTCTAAAGCTAATACTGATGCAAATGGTTAAAACCATCAGGTTCTTCAGCCTTGCGGCTGAGCTGACTGAGCAAAGGAACCAGAAGAACTGAGACTTAAGTCTTCTGTCCACAAACAAAGTAAAGAACATGCATCAGCCATATAGCTTCTCCATAGAAGACCAGTCTAATGTACATGACCTGAGTCCAGAAGACAGTGAAAACTAGCAATAAGACCAAGTAGCAACAAATACACTGGAGCAATAAATTGTAAAAATAAAATTAACAGTGATGTCACATGAATACTTTCTTATTCTAATAGTGTTGTCATGTGCTTTCACTTTAAAATGTTGTGCCATTTTTAAGTTCAATAACTTCAATCATCATCATGAAAGAAAGAAAGAAAAACTTACTTTTATAATGTTGGACTGATTTTGTTTCTGACAAGAGAGAAAATTTGAACTTAAAGAAAACTAGAGAGGTGTCAAAATCTGACATCACCTCACTTCGATCATTCTTGTGAAGAATGCAATACATTCCCAAACCACAACACTATTTTTGCCATACATCTATGTTTTGGCATATGCTTTCCATACCTGATGCTACAGGAATACTTTACATGACCAATTTGCTAAATAAATTAGGGCAAATACATTCAATATACAGGTCTTTCACTGCAGTGGTACTGGGAAAAAACAACTTGCATACATTTGACAAGAACATTTGCAAGTTTTTCACACAGTAAACTACCTATAACTTCCAACCCCTTACTCACTTTTCAATAATCCAGGCTGCCCTCCTCTCATCACTACCAATTTCAATGAAAATTTTGCCAAGGTAGAAAAACACACAGCTGGGCTCTATCACTATAAATCTGCACGTCTTGTGTTAGCTGTACATCTGACCCTTCTGTCCTAACATGCTCTCACCTATAGTACAGAAAACTCTTCTTGAGACAATTTTGGTCAGCACAAAAAAATTATGATTAGGCAGTATACAGTATACAGGTGGCTCCTATTCTTCACTTTTTATCTGACCAGGTATTTTTTTTATGTTTTATGATCCCCATCACTAACATTCAGGCCAAATGGGACTTCACATTATAATAATTTCAATGAAAACCATTTGCAGAGTAAATCCAGAACATAATTATAATTAGGCTCTTAGTGAACTTATAGTACCTTTGGATGTGAGAACACAAGAAGATTAAAAACAAGCAGTACAGAAAAGCATAGGTTAGTGTGGTCGTATCGAGAAATTAGCTCAATGTAAAAAACCAACAAAACCAATACTAAACTTTTCTGGCCAGTGATGCTACAAGGAAAACTGAGAGAAGACTTAGGCATAAAAGTAACATTCACTTAAAAACATATTAAGGTGTAGACAGACTCCACCATTAAATGACAACTTGAGTCTTTGCACTCAATCTCCTATCTTAAGAAAATCTTGGCAAGGCAAGAAAGTTGAACAGGAACACCAGACAAACATATTTTCAAATAAAAGAACACTTAAAATTAGTATCATCCAGTCATTAATGACACTCCAATTCCATTTATCCCACATATGCTACAATGACTTCAATTATGCTACAAAAGTAAGACGAAACAATGTCAGCTTGTGATCACCTGAGAAGCACAGATGTCTCCAGTCCTTTGAGTTTTCTTGGAAAGGCAAGAAAAAAACTCATCAATGAATGGCTTTCAAAGATAATGTCAATGACATCTTGTAGACAACCACTGCTGCTAGTTCCAATAAAATCTGTGCAGTGTTCTGTTTTTCTTCAGTGCAACAGAATTCTCAAAGGTTGCTGATGCTATTTATTTTTGTATATTTTTTGTGCATATATATATAAAACCAAGATAATACACTTGTCTGCTCCAGGGGCAGGGCTCCTGAAAAAACTCAGATCTGTCTTACTCACTTTTACCAGCTTCCTACAAAAGAGGTAAAGTATGAGATTGTGCTATAATGCAAAAGCCGTTTACATTTCCTTATAGCTAGGAAAGTCAGTCTTCACAGTTTATGAAAAAGGTCCTGAACCCTAGAAGCCATGTGCTTTCCTATCACTGTTTTAAGATATCCCTCCAGTTTTACTTGCTTTCTTGTCTCAGATTTAAAAGTGGCCAGAGAACTGAGTGGGTATTTCTGCTTTACAGTTTCTCAACTACCAGACTAATCACCTCTAGCTTTACTCATATTCTCATTCTCCCACAGGACAAGATAATTCCTGTTAATAATATGATATCCTCACTCTCTCCCACCACTTGAAATCTGCATTACATCACTTCCACCACAGTTTGGACATCCTCATGAATTACATTCCTCTCAGTTTGTTCCTGCTTTCATGGAAGCAATCAAATTAGTATGTGTTTGCTTGGTCTTATGTACAGAACTAGACATTTTGTCTGCTATCATGGAGTTATTACCCAAATACATTATTTTCTTGCTCAATTAATCAATATGATCAATGTTTTTCAAGTTGGTAAGAAAAAGGGAAATAATGGTAGGAAATACCCACCAATACATATCAGTCCTGTAGAGTCCAACTTGCTGCCAGGTGAACATTCACAATTGAAAGATCCAAGATTATTCCTGCAGGCACCATTGACACATGGGCTGTTTTCACATTCATTTATATCTATAATCCAGAAACAAAAGACACTGTTAGAACTATGATGTACTTCTGGAAAATATTATGCAGTACAAATGCTGCTGCGGACAACGATTTGTGAAGATTGTCTGTTATATTTGCTCCCTCCCCCACCCCTCCTTCTCAGCATAACATTCAAAAGATACAGGGACAGGCGAGTAGCATGCATGTGCACATGTATAGAAGTACATATTTTGAAAGTGTTAATTAAATGTCTCTTTCTACAAAGATAGTAATTTCTAACAACTTAAGACTATAAAGTTTTCCAGCACCAACTGTAACTGTCCTGTCAGAAAACAAACCCCATTTTTTTTCATAGAATTCAGTGCATTCCCAGCCACAACATGCAGTGCACAAACAAAGGCCTGATTGTTTCTGTCATTTATGGCTCCATAAGGCTTTGGAATAATTAAGAAAACCCTGTGAGAAGCAAAATATTACAATGCTGGCTGCAATTCTCTAGTTCTGGAAAGCATTCAAGAAACAAGAGCAGAAACTGGAATACTGTAAATGGTACTTCCCTCTCATCCCTACCTCCTTCTATTTATTACCCCTGTGAGTTTTTTAAGTCTGTTCACATGTAGGAATAGGACCCCTGCAGACAGTATAATTTGCTGACAATTTTTTTTTTTTTCCCAAGTGAAATTAATTTCAAGATTAAAATGATACCAGCAAATAGTTTTGAAGAACAATTGCAGATACATATCCACCATTTCTTCCTGAACTCAACCAATTTCATTTTTTGATTTGGGTTACGAATCAAGTCAAACATTCTAATCAAACCAGACAGTTCCTTTGGTGGGCCAGAAATAAAACAGGTTAGTGCTTGTTTACATATGCTACTACTGCTTAAGGAATAATGCCATTTCCGTAAACTGAAATAGCCTGATTTAAATTAATTATAAATTAATGAAGGATCCATTTAAGCACAGGAAACTTTAATAGCACTAAGAGGCCATATTTGAGACAAATTAAAGTATCTTCCTTATTTTTTATGTTAAGATGCATCAAGCCTCCAAATCACTAGACAGAATCTCTCAAGGGACCCATAAGGATCATCAAGTCCAACTCCCTGCTCCTTGCAGGGTTACCTAAAACTAAATCACATGACTAAAAGCATCATCCAGAATATTTTTAAAAACTGCAGATATGCCTCTTTGTAACATGTTTTTTCATGACTAAATCCTTTCTCTATATGATTGTTGGTCTCTCTGTGAGATCAGAGAAGGCCCTCTCAGCCCCTCAGGCCCATAGTGATGGTGGTAGCCCTTCCAAGATCACGGATGTAGGAACAAAGATGTGTTCAGTGAGGGGCCTTCAGGGATGGGGACTCCACCACTGTCCTGGGCAGCCTGTTCCAATGCCTGACAACTCTTTCAGTGAAGAAATTTTTCCTAATGTCCAATCTAAACCTCCCCTGGCACAACTTGAGGCCATTAACCCTCATCCTGTCACTGTTACCTGGGAGAAGAGACTGACCCCCGCCTCACTACACCCTCCTTTCAGGTGGCTGTAGAGAGCAATGAGGTCTCCCCTCAGCCTCCTCTCCTCCAGGCTAAACAACCCCAGTTCCCTCTGCCACTCTTCATCAGACTTGTGCTCCAGACCCTTCACCAGCTTCATTGCTCTTCTCTGGACATGCTCCAGCAGCTCAGTGTCCTTCTTGTAGTGAGGGGCCCAAAACTGAACACAGTATTTGAGGTGCAGCCTCATCAGTGCTGAGTACAGGGGCACGATCACCTCCCTACTCCTGCTGGTCACACCGTTTCTGATACAGGCCAGGATGCCATTGGCCTTCTTGGCCACCTGGGCACACTGCTGGCTCATATTCATATGGTTGTCAACCAGCATCCCCAAGTCTTCTTCTGCCAGGCAGCTTTCCAGCCACTCCTCCCCAAGCCTGTAGCGCTGCATGGGGCTGTTGTGACGCAAGTGCAGGATCTGGCACTTGGCCTTACTGAATCTCACACAATTGGCCTCAGCCCATCTCTCTCCAGCCTGTCCAGATCCCTATGCAGAGGGATGTTAATGTTCATGTTAACATTGTCAATTTTTCATAGGTATTCTTGCATGATCTTCTGGTGTTGTAGGAAGGCATATGTGTTTAAAATACCAAATTCTGTACATATTGAGGAGAGGGAGAGGGAGAGGGAGAGGGAGAGGGAGAGGGAGAGGGAGAGGGAGAGGGAGAGGGAGAGGGAGAGGGAGAGGGAGAGGGAGAGGGAGAGGGAGAGGGAAGGGAAGGCTCGGAAATCAGTAAACTTAAGAAACTGTGATGTCTCTTTTCATGCCAAAAGCAAGCACTTAAAAGCCAATTTTCAGGGTCCCTTGTTTTTAAACGGAATTACCTATAAAAAGCAAATAGGACTTGCCCTTGAACACCAGGAAGTTTTTGAACAGCAACCAAAATTTATGTTTGTGAAGCCTGCTCTTAAACTTACCCATCTTACACAGTAATCATACACAGATAAAGACATACAAAATCTAGGAGGCCTTACAGGGCCAAGGCAGTGTGTTACATGAACAGAATCACACAGCTTCAACGGCTGGCTGTACTGAGCTAACTGCCTCAGCAGAGCCCATGCTAGGGATCCCCACCCTACTATGGGCTGGTAGCCCTGTAGGGCATTAGGCAGAGCTTCCATGTTTCTCTGCTAACAGCTTGCTTAGACGTAGGTGACCGTGTTGTCTCAGGTTGGGTCCTGAACCAGCTTATTATGGAGAGTGTGCCACAGTCTACAAGCAGGCAGGCCAGGCTGGGTCTGGCACTGCTCATGAACTCGATGTGCTGGGGAGTGCAGTACAGAGGTAATCAAATAGACCTAGAAAGTCAGTTAGTTCTGACAGAGCAAGCTCTGAGTCCCTCTGTATCTGAGCTGGCAATCTGGAGGGCTTGCCAACATGCTCTTTATCCCTTCCCCTCCTTGTAAATATATTTCACACTTTATTACCTAAGGTTTTATTATTCAAGGTATGCTCCCTGCCTCCCCTATCTCCTGCTCTCTCCCCCGCCAGCAACACCTGGTTGTGGAGAGCAGTTGCTGCTGCTTTTGAAGAGAAACCAAATATCTGGTTCCCAAATTTAGAAAAAGATCACACTGAGACAAAGAAGTCATCTTAAATATGCACTATATGTCAAATAATTCCCTGTATAGAAACGCTCTTGGAGAAAGATACACTTTTTCTTCCTTTCCATCTGCCATCTTGCCTTCAGAAGTTTGGCTAGCTTTAAAAAATAAAGAAAAACAACTGAAAAGAAAGGACAAATTAATTAAATCTAAGCTATGTATAGTTTCTCTCTGTCAAAGGCAGTGAATGCTTATTGTCTCTTCAATAAGCATTCAAGTTCAAGAACAAAGGGACATCCAGTGAAGCTGGCTGGTAGCAAAACAATTAAAGAAATGGTTCTCTACACAACAGGTAAAGAAATTGGAAATCTTTGCCCTAGGACGCTGAAAGCTTGCATTATTTAATGGCAGCCTGGACAAGTTCATGGAAGGTAAATTCACTGAAGTCTGTATAAGGTAAAGGTCCTACTTCTGGTGTCAGAAGTCCCCAAACCACAACTGTTGGGGATTCAAAGGGATCTTTGACCAGTCTCTGCAGCTATGTCTTTGCTTTGATGCAGATATGATTCTCTGTACAGTTTATTGCAAATGCTCTTCCCTGCTTTTAGCTAAGATTCAACTTCAGAGAAATTCCCATGAGGGATGGGGCATCATCTATGCCACAGAATCTTTTGGGGTTTTGGACACTAAAAATAGACTCCACTGGGCACATGCAAAATGAGACTTACAACTCGGCCACATGTGAGCTCATTTTCTGAGTAAAGCAGCACCATCTCGACACAAAAAATACTCAAGAAATTTCAATCTGCAACAGTATAGAGAAGCAACAGCTTTTTAAAGAAAAGGTCACAAGGACTGCATGTTTCTAAATCCATAAATCAATATTTTCTTGGACATGAACAAAAATTTTTGTCTCAATTTTTTAAAGGAAAAATTAAAATCTAGCCTGACTCAGACACTCTGTGAAGAAAATTACAGGTCAAGTGCTTGAAATCTGCTGAAGATATTTATAGCTGAAACAGGTGATTTTCATGTAAAGTGTCACATGGTTTTATGAGCTGACAGCCCAACCACACACAGGTATGCACATGCACAAGACAAAAGACTGT
Organism: Podargus strigoides; assembly: GCA_028020825.1. Classification (NCBI taxonomy): domain Eukaryota; kingdom Metazoa; phylum Chordata; class Aves; order Caprimulgiformes; family Podargidae; genus Podargus; species Podargus strigoides. The sequence continues at coordinate 90,654,700 of CM051663.1, read as the reverse complement.
AATAATTGTGCAAGACAAAATGCTGTAATAAGCAGAGAGCTGCCACTATCCAAAACACCACTTCAGTCGTATTCAGAACATTTTAAAAAAAATCATGAAACTTAAAATACTTCATACTTACAGATGTAATATCAGGTTATCATGCCTATCTTTAATTCTTCCTGATACGTAGCAAGTTATGTTTACAAACAGTTTTCTTTTAGAAAAACACATCTTGTATTTCAGGTTTTCAGAGTTAACAAGAAACCCAAACCTAACATAAAACAGTTGAGGACCACACCTGGAAGTCAGTGGCCCCAAAACCACAAAAAGATAAGTGATTGAGTGGAGACAGAACAATCAAGGCATCTAAAGTTCAACATCTCATGAGGAATGAAGCAGCTCTCCTTTTCATGGGCTATGTTCTTCATTCTCTGCCCAAAGACAGTGAAAGGAGAGAAAAAGACTCCAACTGAACATATTAGTGAGCAAAAATGGGGAATAACAGTAAGGTGATATACTATTGTCAGAGCTGACCACTTTCTAGACCAGGATAATTACCTGTTCCATTTCAAGCCAAAGTCAGATGATCTAGTGTAAAGCCTTACTTACGTTTGCATCAAATGTGTTCCTTGGCAAAACAGCTGACTCAATCTGCCAGGCTGCTGCCGTCCACAAGGGACACTTCCCTTTCACTCTTCCTCCTCCTATTTCTTCCAGTCATACTTTCCACCTTTCTCACGGGGCAGTACCAGCCCCTCACTGATCACACAGACAAACAGTCACTTTCCATCTTCTGGGATGAGAATGGCAGAAATTGGTTGCCAAGACTGGGAGTGAGGGAAGATGTACCACTTGAACCAGACTCTTCCTCACTTCACTTTGCCTGATGCAAGTGAAAGAATACTCATGTGTCTCTATAGAGCAGAAAGAGGGAAAGTGGCTTTCACTGAGAATTAGGGTACATATAACTGGAGGCATTGGTTTCTGGTTGTTCCTAAAATGACCTGTGACTATGCTCTGGGCTTCTAACACCAAAGAACCAGTTTGTTACTTTCTGCATTTGACATGTTTCAGCATTATGCTAGGAAAAAATAAATTAAAAAAAAAAACCAAACAACAAAACAATGGAAAGAAACAAACACCCAAACCCAATGCTTTTGTGTATTAACAGGTTTGTGATATTGCATTGACTACTCCCCAAAGCCACCGTTCAGGAAAAAAAAATATTAAAGGATGAATGTACTTCAGCACCAGTGCTCTGCTGCATCAAGTAAAAAAGTATCGTGCACAATGTAAATAAACTCCAAAAATTGTTTCCATACCCCTTCTTGTATTAATATTAAAAGGTAATTTTAATAAGAGTGATCAAGAAACAGAATTGATTTAAATACTGTTTTATATTCTAAAATAAAAGCCCCTATGTAGGAAAATATTTATAAGGGTTTTTTTTAAACTTTTTTTTTTTTTTCCTTAAGTGAAGTGAGCTTACATTTTAAATGGCAGAGAAACAAAAATTGAAACAGTCCACTGTACATTCCTGGAATTGAACTTCAAAGCACATCTGGTTTACGTTTAACTAGTTATGTCATTGGAAACACAATCTAAACCACAGAGCTTGTTGTAAAAATCTCAACTTTCACAGACTCTGGAGCCTCAAACAACTCCCCCACTCCTCACAACAAATTGATAAAAAATTTCAATTGAACTATAAATGAAAACATGAAGGGTTTTGTTGTTTCTTCACATTACTGATGAGAATTATATTAATTAAAAATATACCGGTAAGTAATAAGCATAAGAGCATTTTCAGAGCACAACACAAAACGTCTAGCTACGGACATTCCTTACAACTAGTAAACTTGAAACTCCAAACTGAATTACTTAGTGTTTCTTTGAAAACAGAATTTGGACAGAAAGAGACGAATTTATTCCTCTACTGCCAACCCACTTAACATAAGAAAAAACGTAATACATTTAATACGTTTTATACACAGCCAAACCCTTCCTGATCAGCTATTTTACCTGATCAGCTAAATTTAAATGTCAATCTATGACATTCAAGATGCAGATGATAGATCCTTCATGACCTATGTATGTAAGTTAACGCAGATATCAATATCGAAAGAAACTGAAAATCCTTTAGATTCTGCAGTACAGACAATAAAAAATGAGAATTATTTTAGGGTGATGACACTAAACTATGTCCAGAAAGGAAATGCCCTTACAAATCTGAAGTTTTAGTTAATGATCAGTTATTTGTTGTGGTTTTTTCCCCCAAATGAGAAAACTGGAATTTTTTTTCTCTTCCATTAACCAAAAGTGTTATTATTTTAAATACTACTGCAGTATTCATGCCCAATCACAAGCTCATTTCTCAGAGTTCAGCACACATACAGGATTATGAAATACAACCAAGCGAAAGAAGCACAGCCAGTTATTCTACGAAGATGGCAAACTTTCCTCCTTTTCAGCAACAAACTAAATCTGATAACGACCATGAAAGCAAAATGAGAGAGGGACAGATCTGTATTTTTTTACAATCTTTTGCAATATCAAATAATACTCTTTCATTAGTCTCTGCAGGAGCCACACTACAAACACTACAAATATCTACAGATGCATATTCTTTTATGAAGAGCTGAAAAAAAATACTTTAAAAAAAAGAAAACAAGATTTAATACATTAATTCAAACCTCACCATTATTGTTTATATATATTGTTTATATAACAACCTGCTTAAATAAGGTGTGTGTGCATTTTCTACCTCATGCTCAGGTTGGCTCAAGTTGTGGAATACCTCAGTTCCTGTATTCCTAGATGACTGTTAGAGGAACTATAACATGTTAGTTTGAATAAATCATACTGCTCCTCTGTTTATGTTTTTATAATTGATTCATAAACTGATAATTTGGGGAATGCACATAATTCCCTTAAGATAAAACCTAAAAGTGGTCACATTCCTTAGAAAAATGAGCTAAGGTACCATTAAGAAGGGACATACCTGCTTGATTTCTTGATTTCTTCTCTTAATATACGTTCCAGTAAATTCTACTTTATCTTAATTGCAACTTTTTTTTTTTTTTTTTGATACTATGTTATTGCAGTCAGTATCAGCTGGCAATGCTATCTAAAGAAGTCACCCTCTCCTCAATGAACTATTAATTCAAGTGAGCTAGTAAATTCATTTCTAATAAATATATTTTATTTCAATAATTCTGGCTAGGTTCTTTGCATTTGTACATCTCATTCATCTACATTTTGGTCAGTGTTATGCTCTGAAGTTGATGGTCTTTTCATTTTGGTAATGAACATATTCCTTTACCATACTATTCCATTTTTTTTGCCTAGAAGATTCCTTAAGAAATACGCACATTAAAAGGCACACAGTAAGCTATTTTCACAGCTAGGAATCTTTCATTGCAGAGAATCTAAGCATATAGACAGACCCTAAATAATAAATCTCACCTGAACATTGTGGATAGACACTAGGCATTGAAAGAACTTAGCAGAGATAGCATTATAAATCCATGGGGGTACGATAAAAGAAAAACTCTAATCTGAACAAGTGCTACTAATTTGTAACATACAGGGAGAGAAGAAATTTTAACTTTTAAAAGTGACCTCTGAAATGCACATGTACTATAAAGGAACATACTTTCTTTTGAATAGAAGGGGTGAAAAGGTGAATGATTTGATACTGCCAGAATTTAAACCATTTCATGAGATGTTTTGAATGTAAGCACACGTACACTTTCCAAACAGTTGGAGACATTCAAAACACTATTGCCCCTCCATGTTGTTTGCTTCCACTCTGCTGAAAACTGGCAAAGAGCACAAATGCTCCTCACCTGCTTCAGTGCAGTTTACCCATTCAGCGTACACTGCTAAGGTTTAAGTTAACCTGACTGATCTTACACAGCAAGAATGGTTTACAGAGTGCTTCCACTTTCCTTTCTGTATGTTTGTTTAGCTGTATGGCAGTAACTTCTATCTGACCAGTAATAACAAGCAGCTGAGGACAATAATATCTTGCACTGCTTCAGACAAATCTGGACAATGACATTGGTTCACATAATAGGTATTCTATAACAAAGGATTATAGCTTCCCCATCACTCACTCAAATGCAAGACTACTTACCATGAAAGCTTTCTAATGATAACAAATATTGAGATTTACAGATCATGGAACCAAATAAAAAATAATGCAAAAGACCAGTAAAATTCTACTGCTCTGAATACTAATTAAAAATTGAGACAAAAGCTAATGCTTCTATTTTTGACATTTTCTTTTGTGCAGACGTGCTTATTTTTTTTTTTTAATAATTAAAACCTCTCATTATTTTCTGTTATGTAACATTTTCATTGATGCAACATCTGTGTTCAATAGTAATACTAGAAAGCGATCTTGATTATACTGTAAAAATAAAGGACAATTTTAGTATCAGACAGTGATATCTAGATTCTGGAATTTAAACATCATATAAAGCATCACAAATACCAGAATTTGATCTAGAATTAACTATCACCACAGACTGAAGGGAGAAAAGAAAGAAGAGACTGTGATTAAAATAGATGCATTTCCCTAAATGACCGGCTAGGTGTCTCTGCTACGTGATCAAAGGCAAGCATATATTCCCCTTTGTTCCAGCTTAAAGCTGCTTTATCTAAGGAAAGGAAAATATTTTCCTAGAAAGATGAACTGATTACTTTGAAAGAAATTCAATGGCAAGACTCAGCACACTAAAAAATACTGCAGAGGAATTACAAGAGGAATGCAATGATTCATCCAATATCTTAGTTCTGTCTTTTCCTCTGGTATTTGTCACCACTCTGGATCTTTTGTGATTGTTTATTGTTATATAATAAGCAATAAAATTAACACAACTTGCAGATTTTTCACCTTCACATGTGTCTGTCTCAGTGCTGAATACATAACCCTTTGGACAAGTGCAGCTGTAACTTCCAGGCGTGTTTCGACAGAGACCGTTATCACACAGTAGCCCGTTCACTGAACATTCATCAATGTCTGCAAAAAGATGAGTTAGACATACCAATGAGCACAAATGTCAAGCCCCTGTTGCTTTCTACAGCAACAGTTAGGTTGCTGGATATACAGTTTTCTGCAATATGACTGAGCAAGGAAAAATGCCCATTCTTACTTTCAAAAATCTAATTCATTTTCAGGTTCTTACTACCAAAACTTCTGTTCTGCTTTTAAAGTTTTTCATTAGCAGGCTCTAAAAATAGTTCATGGTTAGTCTTAAAATCACTGTTTTCCTGGAATGACCTTGGGATCTTTGACAATTGTATGATTATATCACCATGACAACGTCTCAATGGTCTACCTGCTTTGAAACATTTGAAAACATTTTAAATTTTATTTTTAAACACACTAATAATGGTATGTTAGGTTACTGTTCTAATCCTGTTTTATGTGAAAAAAAATGATTTTGTTATCCATGAAGTGAATATGCGTGTTAAAATCTAAATGCTACAGTTCATGTATGGGAGACTTCTCAACAGTACACATATGAACCTCCTCTCCAGAGGTGTATTGTATTAAAAAATGCCCTATGATTAAGACTACGACAGCAAGCACACTGATAGGAAAAATCCATAAATTAACGTCATTCCCTCACCTCCTCTCATAGTAATCACAAATAATGCTAATTATAAAAAGCAATCAATCTTCCTCATTGCCCTATTGTTTACTTTTAAAAAGAAAAAAATAATAATTTTAAGATACTTTCCTTTAATACTCATCATGTGTCACAACTACTTAAACTTAAAGAATGATAACAGGCCCTTCTAAACTAACCTGTCCTTGATCTAACCTCATCTGATTTTAACTAAGTAAAGGAGGATGGATTTGGAATTTGACGTTTTCAAGAGCAATAGATTAATTTTGAGCTTGTTGTCACACAATCCTTTAACCCAAACTAATAGTGTTATGAATATATTATTTCCTTAGAATGTCACAGAATAACTTCAGATTTGGAGTGTAATCTATTGTGATATGCTCTGTAAAAACACAGAACAATATAGCTCATTCTCTAAACACACTTAAAACTGACAAAAATACTGTCTGCATTCGGTATTATGACCATTTTTATTTCCTGGCAGCTCATAATCTGTGTCATTAATTCTAACATTTCAACCCTTTATTTGAATGTTCATGATTAAATTCTTTTGTGCAAAAATTCTCCTAGCCAAGAATAAATGCAACCTCACAGACAATACACTGTACTTTTATTCAAATAATTAAACAGACATATACCTATACTAGCATTTACATAATCCCAACTGTAACTAGATAAATAGAATCCCTTGCCATAAAATCTATTTGGAAAAGGAATATTATGTGAAGTATTTTAAAAAAAACACAGTTAGTTTTCTGCAGCAGTACCCTTCCTGCCAAAAGGTCATATTTAGGGCCTTTAGAAAGTAACTAGCTATACAATTCCTTAAGTCAAGTGGATGAAAAGAAACACTTTTATTACTTTGTGTTTGCCTTGCATCACTAGGTAGGAATGTTTGTTATTTAAAATTACACCACAGTTGTACAGTCCAGGTTTTCCCTACAAAAAATGGTGGGGGTTTTTTGACCACAAATATCAGTAATAGATGAGTAAACTTTAAAGTGTAGAGAGCAGTAATTCCCCCAAATAAACATATCAGATGGTGGGACGATACTTAAGACTTTCTAATGGTTTCAGATTGATTTCTATTCACTTTTAATACAAACAAACTTAAGTTTTCTGTATAAAATTACAGGACTATAACAGGATTATAAGTGAAATTATCATACAATGTACCTGTAGCATAATACACTTTCTTTGGATGTAAGAATTCCCCAAAGAAAAAAAATACTGAATTTCATGCCTGACCATGAATAATAAAATTAATTAGACAGTGAAACATATAACATAGGTATCTTCTGTTTGGTATTCCTAAACAATTGCAGAAAATGTGTCTAAATACTTCAACAACAGTCTGGTATAAACCCACAAAATTACAAATGACAATTAGAAGTTTCTGAAGTGAATCGTTCCTGTATACTGGTGACTTGAAATTCTGAAGAACAGAAAGAAAAGCTGTTACATCTGAACCCACTGTTCAGGCATGATTTGTGAAATCCTAAGAGTGGGTCATCACTTCCCTCATGAGCTGAAGCTTTTAGAAATTAGAGGACTGAGTGTGCAGCAATCCATTCTGCTGTACTTGTGTGACTCGGGGACATCATGAATTATTGCATTCCACAGATATTGTGCACATAGTTATCATTCATTATGATAATGAGAGCCATCTGTTACATTTCATTATGCAAAATCATGATCTTCAGCTCTTGACAAATTATCATCCAGCCTTGAAAGGGACACATTTTAGGTGGCCTTGACAAATGTTATACATTAAAACATAACACAAACTGATCCATGTTTTTGAGAAAATTAATTCCTAACCTGCAAAGATATCTCCTGCTTACACTTCCCAAACAGTAGTACTCCCCTTGTCAAATAATAGAAAAATACACCAATAAGGATATTAGCTATGCAGTGACTGAGAAAAGCAGTTTAATTAGAGATTTTTTGCATTTTCATTGTAGCTTGTGATGCTCATTTGCATGTCTTGCAACCTAAATTCTGCCAATTTAAACTAGTATCAATATAGTGATGAATTATTCAACAATAATAAACAAACCCCAAGCAACTTACCCACACAATTCCTTCCAGAAGGATCAGGCTCATAGCCACTGTTACAGTTACAACGATAGCTGCCACGTAAATTTTCACAGATTCCATTGGAGCAAATATCAGGATCCAATGCACACTCATTAATATCTGTATTAACACAACACAAAAAACATCCAGATACCGAAAGATATGAAATACCCGATTCTGTGATAGATGTGGACAACATCTGACTAATTGGATGTTGGGGCTGTCATTCAGAGCAAGGGTATAGCAAGGGTGCAGCCAGAGGACTAAAAGAAGTGATTATTCCCCTCCATTTGACACTAATGAGGCCAAACCTGAAATACTGTGTACAGTTTTGGGCCACTTCATGGGGTTCACATGGGCCCACTCTGCAAGCCTCTCAAGGTCCCCCTAGGTGGTATCTCTTGCCTCTAGCGAATCAGCTGCACCACTGAGCTTGGTGTATCTGCAAACTTGCTGAGGGTGCACTCCATCCCACTATCTATATCATTGGTTTAGAAATTAAACAGTATTGGTCCCAGTACGGACCCTTGAGGGATATCATTTGTTACTGGTTTCCTCTTGGACATTGAGTCATTGACTGTAACTCTTTGTGCATGACCATCCAGTCAATTCCTTACCTAACAGTCCATCCATCAAACTCATCTATGTCCAATTTAGTGGGGAGAGAAAAATGTTATGGGGGACCATATCAAAGGCCTTACTGAAGTCAAGGTAGATGATACCAGTAGCTCTACCCTTGTGTCCACTGGAACAGTCACTCCATCCTAGAAGGACACTAGATTAGTCAGGCACAATTTGCCCTTGGTGAAACCATGTTGGCTATCTCTAATCACCTCTGTCTTTCATGTTTTGACATAACTTTCAGGAGGATCTACTCCAAGAGCTTACTAGACATGGAGGTGAGGCTGCCTGGTCAGTAGTTCCCAGGGTCCTTCTTTTTACCCTTTTTTAAAAAATAGGTGTGATATTTTCTTTTCTGTCCTCACTGGGGTCTTGTCTGACTGCCATTTTTCAAATATGATGGAGACTGGCTTAGCAAGTACATCTGCCGGTTCCCTCAGGACCCTGGGATGCATCTCATCAGGTCCCACGGACTTGTGTATGGTCAGGTTCCTTTGGTGGCCTTGAACCTGATCTTCTCCTATGATAGGAGAGACTTTGCTCCCCCAGTTTCTGCCTTGATGTTCAGAGACTTGAGAGATATGGGAAGAGTGATTACGAGTGAAAACTCAGGCAAAAAAATTGCCAAGTACCTCCATTTTCTCTAAGTAAATTGTCACTAGTGTTTTTTTTTTGTCACTAGTCCTTTCATTGTGTTTGTGTGTGTCTGTGTACTTTTTCTTGTAATCTTCCTTTTCTGACCAATGTACCTGCAGAAGCCTGTCGTATTCTACGCGTTCGTTGCCAAACTCAGCTGCAGCTGTGCTCTAGCTTTCCTGATACCATGTGTATACATCTGGGCAGCATTTCTGCACTCTTCCCTGGATACATGTCCCTGGTTCCACTGCCTATGCATTTCCTTGTTACCCTTCAGTTTGACCAGGAGGTTCTTACTCAGTCATGCTGATCTTCTGACTTCCTTGCCTGATTTCTTACATGTGGGAATCAATGTCCTTAAAGGGCTTCCAGCTCTGTTCTGCTCCTTTATCCCTGAGGGCAGTTTCCCAGGGGGTCCCATCCACTAATTCCTTAAACAACTGAAAATTTTCTGGTTTTACTCTTCACCTGGTCCATATCCCTCAAGACTGTGAGTTCCACCAGGGAATGATCACTGCAGCCCAGGCTGCCATCAGTCTTGACCTCACTAATTAGTTCATGTGTGTTGGTAAGCAACAGGTCCAGTAATGCTTCTCCTCTGGTTTAACTTTCTACCACATGATTACAAAATTATCCTCAGTGCACTCCAAGAGCCTCCTGGACTACATACAGCTTGCTGTGTTGCTTTTCCAGCAGATGTCAGGGCCACTGAAGTCCCCATCAGTGGCTGATGTACGAGAAGAGGCTGAAGGAACTGGACTTGTTCAGCCAGCAAGAGAGATGAGAAGGACATCTAATAGTTTTCTGATCTTAACAGATGGTTACAGAGAGACAGACTCTTCTTTGAGGTACACAATGACTGGGCAAGAGACAACAGCTAGAAGTTACAACAGGGGAAAATTTAACTGAACACCAGGAAGACAATTCTTCCTAGTGGTTAAGTATTAAAGCAAGCTGCCCAGAGAAGCTATGGAAACTCCATCCTTGCAGATTTTCCATACTCCACTGGGCAAGGCCTTGAGAAACCTGATTCAACTTTGAAGCTGAGCAGAAGGTTAGGTTGGATGAGCTCCAGATATCTTTTTTAACCTAAATCAATAGGGAATTATACGTTTGTAAGAATACCTTGATGCAAAATATACAACCTGTGTACTCAGTGCCTGTGGTTTAAGGATCTAGGTTAGAAGTTATAAATTATTAGGTGACACAAATACTTTCTTAATACAGGACTAACGCATAGGTAAATACCACAGCATACTCACTCTTATAGAAATTATAGCACTTGTTGGAAATTTAACATTTTTCAAAGATCGACAGAGTAGGATGATGAATGAGAGATGTTCCCTGAATTTAAAGTCCCATATAGAATTTCTGCTGTAGTTGGAAAATTCAAAAATATTCCTATGAACTATTAGAGCAGGAACAGGCTAGTTTTAATATTTTTTGCCTCTGAGGAAAACAGGATTTTTCAATATTATTTCTTCCCATACGGTAAGCCCATTACTTTAAACAGTTCCCTTTCCAAACCCTGGGAAGAACAGTAGGGGTGCTGGCCTAGCTGTGACTTCATAAAAAGCTTGTTTTATACTTGTACTGCTCAACTTTTTATAAAGGACATTTCCTCTTTAATCATATTACAGTTTAGATCATGATTTACATGTACTCAGGTATGCATTTGGAAAAATCGTGCTATCCCTGGATGAAACTCCAAGGTATGAGACATCTGAAAAATTCATAAGAAAATATGAATTAATGCAATAGTTAAGCTTTATGTTTTCTTTTGAGTAAAAATTTTTCTGTAGTTTATTAAAATTGTTTGTATCTTGAGGACAAGCCACACAATTTTATGACTCCATCTCTCCTTATCAAATTAATAATTTCAGAAGGTCCAGCCCTTCCTATGACTTTTTATATTGAACTATTTATATTGCACAATCTAGGTCCTCACCTAAGTCCACATTTCTCTCACACGAAAACATAAAGGTTTTGTGGTTGTTAATCACAAGCTGAATGAGAGGAGTACAGATGTGGTGACAGACTGCAGTCTAATTAATAAGCTACCTAACAACTAAAAGTCAAATGAAATCTCTATGATGAGAGCTGCACTGATAAAATGTATTCCCACTCACTCTTGATAATGAAAATGCGTGAGGAATACAACAGAATTTTTATTAGGGATTGAATATGGGATCAGTAGTCCTCTCCTTTAGCAAATGGAATTGTCAAAAAAAGGCCCTTGGTATGAGCAGTGGTAGGAGAAGCAGCAAGAAAATTGTCTGCAAGGTCACTGAACAAGATGCACAGAAATACTAGGGTTTTCTTTAGAAATGTAAACAAAGAGAGATTTTAGTTGAGACATGAACCCCCAAGAGATTACAGTCTTTATCATGCAGTTGGTAAAGACCACCACTGGTTTCATATTTTTAGTGAGAAATTGTATCTTCTGTGTAGTCAAAGCAACATATAACTTCCCTACCATACTACATGCAAATTCATATGGTAGGAGGCTGTTTGTATGATATTATAGGACACAGCCATTATTTCTCCATGAGATTTAGAGATTGTTCAAATGGACCTTGTATAATTCACTGAAGACTGTGATAATTTGCAAACTCTATGGATTTCAAATTACTTGTAAATTTGGCAATATGTTGAGCAATGAGCTCACAGAGAAGAAAAAACTATGCATATACACTTACAGTACTAAACAGGAACAGAATTTCTTTTATTACAGTACGATTTTTAAAAGCTATGTACACTGTTACTGAGTATAATGATCAGAGGGTCTCATTCCGTTCCTGTTGAACTGAATAGGAGCTTTAATGCTGACATGGAAAAAAGTTACATAAATTAAATTCCTGGAAATATTAAAGGTATAATATCTGCTTTAATTTGACTGCAAGTTTATTAACTCATCAGGGAACTATCTAGCAATAAATCATAATACTGTGTTCCACCATTCCTTCTTCAACCGACTCTACTTATTTGGCAGCTGCAGTATGCATCACCCCTACTTCAGGCCTGGCTCACCTATTATTTTTAAAATCCCTCTCTCTCTAGAGCTAGAAAAAGTAGCTGGAGCTTTACAGTTCCCAGTACTAAATGCAAGTGCTTTCAAGACTCTTTTTAGCAGGATCTTTTTCAGTAGGCTCCCTTCCATCTCTAACTCACCAGAGAAATGATCCCTCCATGGAAACAATTCATGTAGTGAACACTGAATTTGGAGTGAAAAAATGCTCTCTTACTACCCCAGCTGACTGAAAATCAACAGCAAATGCAGGTGGCTCCTGTCATTCCCTGAATGAGGGAGAACTGTCCTATGGCTATTCTAGATAAAATAAATTATAGGCCAAACCTTCAAAATGCATTACTTTTTCTTGTTAAGGTCAGGCAAAAAACAATGTTGTAGAGAATTAATTCTGGCCTTTTCTTTAGAAAACATTTAATTATTTTACTTTGATAATGAAAATAATAAAATCAACATATTAATCTTGAGGCAAAAACTCCACCTTATTATGTTAAACATAATTCTAAATATATATATATATATATATATATATATATATATATATAACCTTGAATTGTACACATTAAAGAAAATGTGCAACATACCTCGTCCATCCACAGTAATACCTATTCCACTGCTACACAGGCCATGGAATTCAGCTACTCAATTGAAGCAAGAGATGTTGAGGAAAAAAGAAAATGTTATTTTCAGTGTTTCACCTTTAATCCTAAACCAAACACACCTGATCTTTTTTCAAAATATTTTTTTTCACAATATAACTAATAAAATGCCAATGTTCACATGACATGATTATTTATAGATAATATAGCTAAATACGACAAGTATCATTTCACCCTGAACTTTTACATATATATAAATGAAATTTGATACCAAGAATTAAACACCCAAGTGACTTCAATACAGTCTTGACAGTACTGTCTCCTTAAGTTACTGCTTTCAGCCATAATACCAGTTTTACTTCAGTTCTTACAAATAATTTTCTGCTATCTCAGAAAATCACACTAAATGGAAATACTGTCTAAGATACATCATCTCAGTTCTATATTCATGAGATTTTTTTTTTTAATCAATCCCCAGGTTTATTTGGAGAACTGACTCTTATAAAATGAAACACAGATTTCTAAAATCAGTATGGGCTGCTCTTTTAAACTGGGTTGATCTGACCAGGAAATTTACAGATTCATCAGAGAACTCTATTCTCTTCAAAGTATCGTTACTTGTAGGCAACACTTAACTCAGGGACACAACTTCATCCATAACATACTCATGTCCTTCTTGAATTTTGTCACAGACTGGCCAGCTCTGAAACTAGGTTCACCTAGTTTTCATTATGATGCATAAGCCCACAAATATACAACATAAAATATCAAAGATATTTTCTTTAAAGGAGAAAACAATTCCATAATTATTATACAAATCCATTAAGCAGCCTATTAGCTTCTCTTTAAGGCACGAATTAATGAGTAATCTGATCTGAACAAGATTTTTTTAAGTCTGTATGTTCACTGTTATATTCAAAGAAACACAAAATTTTACCTGAGGTTTTAGCAGGGCAGGGGTGACATGGCTCTCCAAAACCATAGTCGGGATTGGCACAGCAACACTCAGATTTTGTCACAGCACCAGGGAAAGGACGGACACATGCTCCTTTTTTGATGCCTCCATAGCATGTGCTACGCATATGAGTATCTAAGAAAGAGCAAGCAAAGAAGTAACTGTTTTCCTTAGGCTGAGAGTGAAATTTAAGCATACTATGGCAACAAGAGCTAAAAAAAAAAAATAATAAAATTGTTCAGCAAAATGGTTACACTACCTACATCTGCATTGCTCTGATACAGTACTTCTGATGGCATCAAGGCCAATTCTCACAGCGGTTAGCTCCTGGCGTTCTCTCTAGAGCACTTTATAACCACCTAAACTAGCATATTGTGGGCAAATGCGAAAGCATTCCACAGGACCCAGTAAAAATGACCCACACGCCAGACTATTTTTGTAAATCCATCCACACATATCTCAATAAGAAACACAGAATGGCTTGACTCAGCCTGTGGTGACTAATTTTTCCCTATGAGAAGTATCTCAACCATAACCTTGACATGCAGTTCTATTATTTAGTTCCAAAATGGCTGCTCATGTAGGATAACGCACCAGCAGCCCGGGCTGGTAATATGGGAGGCTACCTAATTCCAAAAGAGGAGCATAGCCTCCTACTATACTTACAAATTATGAATAGAAATGCAATTTTAGCAGATTGTTCAGACCCGCGCTTATGTGACATGGTTATCTTAATAGGTTTATACGTAAACTGGCACCAGTGTCAGATTAGGGTTAGGATATCAAAGAAGTCCCCGTACTTAGCTAGCAACAGCTATTTAGCAATACTTGCATACAACTAGGTAGTGGGGAAAGCAGCACTACTGCCTTGAGTATAAAAAATTTCTGAAGGTTTGTGATTGAAAAGCCACTATGGAAATTACAGTGCCATCCCTGGGGACAGGGACAGGACAAACCACCACTTATTATACAGAGAAACCAGCTAACACCTAGGAGGTCTCCAAACTTGAAAAATCATGCTATAAAAGACAGCAGAAAAATTATGCAGGACAGTCACACAGCTGTAGGACCCACCGTACTGCCAATCTTGCAGCTGATTTTGTCACACAAATCAATTTGACTGACTTGACCAGTAAGATGTAATAAGATGCATCTTCCAAGGCAGGCCTTCAGCCCTACCTTTTCAGGTATAACCACCTGCTATATTTACCCTAGAACTATTAGAATGTCTCTTAGACTGCTTTTTATGTGTTTTGTTTTCGTTGTTGTTGTTGTTTTGGTTTTTTGGTCATTCCAGGGTTCGATGCCTTTTGCATATTTGCTTATAGGATCACATTGGAGATCTTCTAACAAGCATGTAAGAGGGCACTCCTCCTAAATGTGTGGTCCAGAACTACAGGATACAGATGGAGTAAATACCCTTTAGTTTTGACTCCAATACTTCTATAGACACTTGTTGAAGCTACAGAAATACTCTTTGTTTCAGGCATCTTTATGGAGCAGGACAGAATATGGCTTTAATTTATGCTCCTTGTCAATCTCCCAGTAAAACTACCTTACATTGCAGCCTGGACACGAGCCTGGGTGCACTCAGAAACTAAGTAGGACCTGAGGGAATCTAGGCAGTTACCTACTTAAAAGATGACCCCAAAACAACAAGGGAAAGTTGCACGAAAAACCTTACAGTGGATGTGAATATCCTGTGCCAATTCAAATAAGAACTGGCAATTCCATCTGTGTTCTGCCTGCTCTTTGAGTGTTGTAAGCTGGCTCCTATAAAACAGGATTGCCTGTACATAAATCTTTTCTCTTGCTTTTGGTATCCTATGGAACAGATAGTTCTGGAGCACAGTTAAATGTGGCTCAGACTTCAGGGCTTATTCCTCGCCAAGAGTCTAGGTGAAGCCAGTACAATTTGCTTGCACTTGACAGGAGGAAAAGATTATTATACTTGACAATAATCAAGAATTTTTGCACAAGAAATGTCTGTTCATGTACTCTGTAAAATAACTAGTTGCATCACACCCTCTCATCCACCTCTAACAAATCCAGATGCCACTCTGCCGTGCTCTTCCATGAATAAAGGGGCTTCAGTCATTGCCCTGCCACAGAAGGGAAGGCCTCGCCCTAGTTATGTGTCTGATAGAGAATGAAGAAGCAATTCAAGGGAAGGAAATGTCACCAAGGGACATTGCAGGGGGAGAAAAGATTGGAAAGTGTGAAAGAAAAGCTCTGCAGGAAGGTCTTCAAAGATGTGAAGTGTGGAAAGCAGCTACAGGAAGCTACAGATGTACTGAGCAATTGCTCTGCATAAAAAGAGAGCAAGTGCTTTTCCACATTAACCAATGTTTTCATAGAAGAAGCACAGGGAATTTGGGGAGGATTGCCTAACTGGTTATAGGAAAAGAGTCTTATCTACACAGTCAGTGATTCACAAACACAGAGATCGTATGACAGAAATAAAGCCCTCCCTGGGCTGTGCTTCCCATCCTGATAGCAAGGATGAGAAAGACAGGCACTGCTTTGTCCATGGCTTAGTTGCTGTAAGCACCTCACCAAGCTCAGGGTCCCCATGTCAGAACAGTTCTGAGCATGCACCTTACTGATGAACCTGTGTTGCTCCCCATGTATAGTTTGATCAGCCTTTGGCTACTAATTTTACAACACTGGAGAACTTATGCTATGCCCTGGATCAGAGTTTAGCATTGATGCTGCTGTAACCATGTACCTGTTGATGGGAAACTCCACCGTTTCTCAGAGAACAGCATTTCTAGACTCTTAAAATTTGTGGTGTAGCACTTAAACACCTGCAAATCGCCAGTTATTGCCACCGTACTTGTGGCCAAAGCTGGGTGGACCAGTGGTTGACTTATGCTCAATGAAAGTCACTGCATTCTTTCAGTTGCCTTAGGTCAAATCATGCAATGCTTATGACAGGCATTTGGAGATATGGTTCTGCAAAATAACCATGGTAAAATAAAACTTAGCTATTTTTTCCTGGATAGCTATAGCTTTGGGCAGAGATGCTAACTGCAGACTGAATTATAATTAAAAGTGTCTCAGCAGAGAACAACATTGTGCAAAGCTACAGCCATAGCTCAGTACAAGTTCTGAAGTGATACACAAACACACACAAACACACACACACGGAGCCAGCTGAGGTATCCAAGCGTGGAGCTGCAGCTAGAAGTATAGCCAAACCTGACATGTCTGCAATTAAGAGTTTGGCTCTGAGGATTTATCTAACTGTTCCTTTTCCAAGCATTTGTTCCATCTTGCTGTACTTTTTTTTCCAAACTTGTATAACATTTTATGATTGACTCTGACATACTTATTAATACTAAATAAAAACCCAATTTATTCTATGCATAGTCCCACCACAATCAATGGCCCTATTAAAAAGTAAAATACAGCTCAAAGCTGTAGGCTCTTTGATTTTATATCGTTGTTAAGTGCCTAGTACATTTGTGGGAATACTGTTAAAAAGAAGCCCCATGTAACTTACTAACTTTCAGACTACAAATACTCTTCTAGTGGCCAGAATGTCCAAGAAGTATTATTTAGCTCATGTAATATATGGGACACAATAGCCAGACAGAGAATTCCTGTAGTTAACACAGCATGTGTATGTAATATATAGACATATATATACTCACACAGACATTTAAATTTCTGAACAGCAGATTGGCTTGGAAATTCTGTTCTAAAGGTCATGTACGAGAATATCTTAATTATGCAATATTTAAAATTTCCTATGTTACTCTACGCCTGGAATAATTACATCTTCTTTTTAAAATGAATTTTCCAAATAAATCATGATTCTGCCTTATGATTTTTGTCATATTAAGGATATTTCCTGTTGAAAATCTAAGAATTAATGGTAAACCTTAAAGTTATATGACATGTGGAGATGAACATTTTCGAATAAAACACAGTGTTCACAGCTAATGTCCAACTTGTGAAGCCTTTATCTGATAGAACTGTAGTAGCTTTTAGTAAATGAAAGCACAGAAAATCGAGCACTGCATTGATTCTTTGCAGCTGTATCACTGACAGAGGTAAAGATGAGGCCAACTTGGACCACAAAACAAGTACTGAACAGCTTGTACTCAAATCTGGTTTTGCTGCTGTGCCACTAAGCAGTGAAATTCCTATATTAAAAACAGTATACCAAGCCTTTTCTCATTGTTCTGTCTTTTCATTGCTTTCCTCCAAATGTTTAATAAATCAGAAGAAAACAACTTGGCTACTACATAGAAGAGAACAAACCTTGCTTTTGTTGGTTCAATCTTTAGTACAGTTTTGCTTACTAAAAGAATCTCATTTATTTAAAACAACAAATATTTGGGTTCCAACTGAGAGACTGAGAAGGTGTTTTGGATTTTTATTAGCCTATTTTTTAAGCCATTCTGACTTTTTCTTGTGCATTTTTAAAACTGAAGTGGTAACAGAAAGGGACAGCTTGTGCAGGCACTTGATAGAAAGGCTTGCACTAGATTTTATTTTAAAGAGTTGCAAACTTCTGCACAATTTAAAATTTTATTTTTAATAAATTGATAATAGCAACACAAGGATGTAGTACCTCACATCCCTTTGGTGCAAGATAACCTCCAAACACTGTGACGAAGTCAGTCATTCCTTTGTTTGGAGACATGCAGATAAGACATAAGCAGATAAGATATATACACATCCATCAGCAAGAACAGTCATAGCACTGATTAATACATATGACTATGGCAGAGCTAAGACAATGGTTTGCTCTCTGCCTTTGCTGCACCGTGAACCTGTCTAATATCATGACACAACCAGTTACCTTGATCTAATACCAGCTCCAATGGCAGCCTAGTAACCAGCAGCACCTGGCACACAAGGCCACATACAGAAGCAAAGCCAATGTATTGTGATGCTGCCAGCGGTGTGCTTTTCACTCCAGGAAGTCCCATTCCAGGCACATTTGCCTGCTGAAGCTTAATGCCATGCAAGTCCACTAACTGAGCCTTGGGTCACCAGTATGCCTGATGATAGATACATTCATGGGCTAGGAGAGAAGAAACTTAGAGGACACAGAACTGATGTTCCGATATGTTGAAGACGGTATCTCCTGTGGATTAAATTGGCTTAAGGAATTTTGCAGTATCACAGTCCCTAGTGCATGTAGTTCCATCACTCTCAGAAATTTTTATGAAATGTATATTCCTCTCCACCAGCAACAGTCAACTGGAAACAATTGAGAGGCTGCAGTTCAGATTATATGACATAAGATGATTCATCAATAGACTAGAAAAAGTATGCCTGAAACCCAGAGATGCCAGGAAGAGTAAATACGGCAAGTTTAATTTACAGGAATAACAGGTAAACAAGAGGTGGTGCCACTCCAACTCCACAAAGGAATTTAAGCTTCTTGTCTCTTAAAACTAGGTTATGGAATAGCACAATGCAAGATTTCCTAATAATTCTCAATAATGATAATTGAGTTCACAGAAACAAGTCTACCTAGTTTTCACTATTTCTTCTGCTGGAGTTTTTTCTTTTTAACACCATGGTACAGGGAGAATAGAATGTTTTCAGATTAGAGAAAGAATTGAAAAGGGAAGTCCAAAAATAGTGTTGCAACCAAGATATGGACCTGTTTTAGTGATTTGGAGTGGACAATGCACAACTGAATATAAGTATACACATATACATATATATATACATGCACATACATGAACACAAACACATAGCAGAACAAAAGGCAATTACTCCAGATTTATTCTACAACAGATCCTCTGTGGTTTGATATAAATATTATCTAGAAGGACGTGATTTGATACATTTCTTTAATTTGACAACCTTATAATTCTATTTGCTTTTCAATGAAAAAAAATCCTCACTTACCTACACACACACGACCATCAACTCCAACAGCCAACCCAGGTGGACACTCGCACCGAAAGGATCCCTCAGTATTTATGCAGTGACCATTCATGCAAATTCCTGATGTCTGACATTCATCAATATCTATCAAGAGGTAACAGAATTCAACAATATATTCACTGTTTTTAAGCAAGATTACAATTTATATTTTTAGGACATTATCAAATGACTTTATGATAGCAGATGAATCATCGACACATTCTTGTTTTGTTTCTATTAAAAATCAAATCTCAGAATTACACTAAATAATCAAAATTCCAGCTGTACATTTAAAAAAAGCAATCCCCAAACCCCCAGAAAAAAATGTAGGATTAGAGGCACTTCAGATTCTACATTAAGCAAAATTAATGATAAATCTTCCCCTCTCTCCATCCTATGATACTATGACTTAGCCTTAAAGTGTAGTTCAGGAAGCACTAATCACAGAATATCCATATGGGTAAATCTTCATTATCAGTGGTCATTAATTTCTATCTAAATCAACAGCCCAGCTGCATGTACATTAAGAAAAACCACCATTAACAGAAATAGTACAACTTCAAACCAGAAAACTAACAATTTAGATTAGTTTGCACCTACTAGAAATGACTCAAGCCCAAATCTACTTCTACTGGCAGCAACAGTTATCTTCCATTAGTTTACTTAAAGTGAAGATAAATCAGACTCTATTCTTGAACTGTTTAATATAAGTTTTCGATTACCTCACTTAAAAAGTTCGTAATGCTATTTGGCAAATAAGATTATGCTCTCTAAACTGCCAGAATAATGATATGGAAAACATACTTGTGTGTGTTCATCAATTTAAAATCTTTTAAACTTCCCATATTGCTGCTCACTTTACCATTTCATGAAGGACATGTGCATTTTGCTGCATTTACAATGCTCCCAGACTTCTGAAAAACTAATTTAACACCTGCTGTTGCTTTCTCAATACTATTAAATAATTCAGTTATTTCTATTCTAGGCAGCTTAAGAAATCTACTGTAATGAGTTAGTAAGGTATTAGTATATTAAATCCATGTGATGAGATTGCCACTCTTGCATGAACAAATGGACTGGAAAAGAAGTTTTTAATCAAGATAGTCTTAATGCATTACCTCTCAGTTCTACATACCAGTACAGTAACGCCCATTTGGAGCCAGAACAAATCCTGGTTTGCAGATGCATTTAAAACTTCCATCTTCGTTTATGCACATCCCATTTAAACACATGTTTGTAGTGGTACACTCATCATGGTCTGCAAAATATTACAAAGAAAACTGCTTTTGGTGCCTTGCCTTCCAGAAGACAGCACAGTGAAAACAAATGATCAGGACAGGTGTGACATAATCCTTCACTTGAAGACTAAATTCTACTCATAACTCTGATGGACGTATCTGAAAAGTTATCACTCTACAGACAAAGTAGCAAACTTTTTTTTTCCCTGTTGTGATCAGTTACTTTGTGTGTTTCAGCAGACTGTATGGAAGAACAGGGTGCGTCTTTCTTTCTTACATGAAAGGATGAAAAAGCTTCAATCACCTGACAGAATTAAGAGCTTGTTGTTTATCTAGGAAGAGGTTTTTTTGACACAGTATAACCAAAATTTAAAAACCACTTATTTCTTTAGCAGTACTGATACATGGAGCACTTGCTATGAAGCTTCAGGGAAAATGTTGTTCCTGGCATTGACTTACCTGGGACTCTTGAGGACAGATGTAGCTTCAAAACCAAAATTACCTCAGGTGTTCTTTGAAATCACAGCTCCATACAATGACTATCTGAATGCAGGGGCTATAAGCTCACCTCAGTTCATACATTGTTTCAAAGAAGGTAATCCTTAATGGTCCTTAATTGTAGTATGAAGTACAGTTTCTAGAGACACCAAGCTAATGCCTGCTCCGTTATTTAGAAGCGTTCTTACCCACACAGTTTTTTCCATCTGCAGTCATTTCAAACCCAGCATTGCAAATACACTGGAAACTTCCATCTGTGTTTATACACCGGCCATTTTTACAAAGAACACCATTCTGGATGCACTCATCTATATCTAAGGAAAAAAAAAAAAAAAAAATCACACAGCCAAAGAATTACTGTAAGATAAAAAACATATATAGTGACAATTACTACTTTGAAAAATACTGGCATGTTATTTAAATATTACCTGGAAAAAATTTCCAAAGGTCGTTAAGAACTTATTTTCACTGAATCAGAGAGAGGAAAAAACATTTTACAGACTTGTACAATAAATGCTACAACACTGTATTTTGTGATGCTCAGCAATTACTTTATGAATATTTTTAAAAACCTACTCACATGTTCATCTGCATAGAAACATAAATGTACACCTGTCGTACTAACAGCCTATTTCCTGATTTTTTTGTAGAACTCCCAGCTGGGGAATTCCCTGATCAAGAGACCAATATTCCAGAATAATTGATAAACATTAAAAGACAACGACAGAACAAATGGAACTAGAACTCCAATTAATATAAGAACTGTTGGGATTTACTGAATGGCATTGCTAACTACTTTTTTATCTCCAGTGGGATCTGACATAAGAGGTCAGATCATCTGCAGCATCAGTAAACATGAAGCAAATTTTCGTACCAATGCAAGCTTGCTTGGTAGGAGTTCTCTGGAAACCTGCATGGCACTTGCAGTAATAGGAACCAGGTGTGTTGACACAGTCTCCATTAGAGCATGGGTTTGATGTGCATTCATCAACATCTGTTGGCAGCACAGAGAGGCATTAGTGATTTCACGATGTATACAACATTTTTTTCAAGTCTAGAAGTTTCAAAGTGAAAGAGACAGTAACTAGCAGTCAAATGCTAAATAGTAAAACTCATACTTGGTGCAAAATCATTACTTTCCTAAGAACACAGAGCTGTTCTTAGTCCAACTAGGTAGGCATTTTTAAGAAGTGAAATGCTACTATATCATTTGTATGCATCTTGAAAGATAAAAGTAAAAATAAGTGTGAGGATTTTGAGACATGAGATCTGACCGTTGCCTATTGAAAGCAAACAATACTTTATTCAACATAATTTCATCTAACTGAATGACCATTCATTCTTTTTTGGAATAAAACCACTGCAAATCAAAACTGGCATTTTGAAATCAGAGCAAATCATGGCATCCAAAAATTCCCCATTATATTGCAGATTTATTGTAGAAATGTGAGGAGGGGGCACACACCAGCAGGAGGGATTCTTAATGAGTCCCTGCACAGTCTCTGCACCACATCTCAATTATTTATGCCCCATTGCGTCCTCAACATCAGTCTTCGCGTTTGAGTAATGCCAGACTTAATCTAGCCCTTCTCCATAAAGTACCTTACTTTCCTTTCCAAAGCTTTCTGGTATTTGGGTGCAACCAAACACACTTTAACCATCTTAAATCTTAAGTAACTGGTCAGAAATAATTCCCATTTGATATAGGGCTCTGAAAACTTTAATACCTTTCACGAGCCCTTCCCAACTTTGATCACCAGTGGTTACCAATGACTCAGCTGAGTCTTTGGCACGCAACAGCTATTCCCAGCTATAAAACAATACTGACTGTTCCTCCCTGTTATGGTCCTCTAAACCCTCCCAGGGTCCTTGCCCTCTGAGGTCTGGGGAGCAGAGCAAGTGCATCCCTCTGGTCAGGCAGACTTGACTGCTGGCTCACTCTCTCCTGCAGCTACTAAAGGATGACCTGAGCAGCTTGTCTCTGTTCCAGCTAAATGCACAGGTTACAAACTGAATGGATTCCTTGATGAAATCCCCCTTTCTTCATCAATCAACTTTGTTAATTTGACTTAGCTGGTGGCTCATGGCTTAGACACAGCAAAAGTGTACTCTTTGCTGGGTTAAAAACTGGCTAGATGGCCGAGCCCAGAGAGTTGTGGTGAATGGAGTTCAATCCAGTTGGAGACTGGTCACAAGTGGTGTCCCTCAGGGCTCAGTTTTGGGGCCAGTCTTGTTTAACATCTTTATCAATGACCTGGATGAGGAGATCGAATGCACCCTCAGTACATTTGCAGATGACAAGAAATTAAGTGTGAGTGTCGATCTGCTTGAGGGTAGGGAGGCTCTGCAGAGGGATTTGGACAGGCTGGAGCCATGGGCTGAGGCCAATTGCATGAGGTTTAACAAGGGTAAGTGCTGGGTCATGCACTTTGGTCACAACAACCCCATGCAGCGCTACAGGCTTGGGGAAGAGTGGCTGGAAAGCTGCCTGGCGGAAAAGGACCTGGGGGTGTTGGTTGGCAGCCGACTGAACACGAGCCAGCAGTGTGCCCAGGTGGCCAAGAAGGCCAATGGCATCCTGGCCTGTATCAGAAACGGTGTGACCAGCAGGAGTAGGGAGGTGATTGTGCCCCTGTACTCGGCACTCGTGAGACCACACCTTAAGTACTGCATCCAGTCCTGGGCACCACAGTATAAGAAGGACACTGAGGTGCTGGAGCGAGTCCAGAGAAGGGCAACGAGGCTGGTGAGAGGTGTGGAAAACAGGCGTTATGGAGACTGGCTGAGGGAACTGGGGTTGTTCAGTCTGGAGAAGAGGAGACCAAAAGGAGACCTTATTGCTCTCTACAGCTACCTAAAAGGAGGTTGTAGTGAGGCTGGTGTTGGTCTCTTCTCCCAAATTACTAATGATAGGATGAGAGGAAATGGCCTCAAGTTGTATCAGGGGAGATTTATATTGGATATTAGGAAGAAGTTCTTTACTGAGAGGGTGGTTAGACATTGGATCAGGCTGTCCAGGGAAGTGGTGGAGTTGCTGTCCCTGGAGGTGTTTAAAAAATGAGTAGATGTAGCACTTGAGGCTATGATCTAGTGGTTAGGGAGATGATGGGATAAAGGTTGGACTTGATGATCCTGGAGGTCCTTTCCAACCATAGTGATTCTATGATTCTATGATTCTACGTCCTCCATTTCACTTATAGGTCTGAAAAACTCATCTCTTCATTTAGGTAGGTTTTAGCACCACAAGGCCAATGCTGATTTGCAGGAGCTTTTGTTTATCTGACTCTAAGATGACACAGGAAGCTGGGGCTAAGTAAAGCTACTGCTGATCTGTTCTTAGTAACGGTGATTTTCCCAGGCATTTTGCAGTGTAGGATATCAGACCTATCAGGAAAAACTCAGGGTAATTTTGCTAAGTATTTGTACTCACCCTTTATCAGGTCTAGTTCTAAAACTTAGTTCATTATATCTCGGAAATAATAGGATAGAACGAGAAATTAAACTTATAAGAACATTCGTATGTTAAATAAATGTGTACTTCTAGAAAGCATTGTGCCATAAAAGACTTGATTCTAAAAAATGGCAAAAGGTTAGTTTTGTTCTAATTTAACCATAAACAAGACCATACATTTCATAGGATTTATTGTGTTATTGCATACACCGTTAAAACCAACAGCATCAATATGCATATCAAAGAGATCTGAGTTTACCCAAATCACTGATTTAATGAGCTGGTTTACAGCACTTTTGGTGCCTAGATACAATTAGACTATTTTGAGTAAATAGTTAAATTAATAAAGGTAAAGCAAATGGAAGAATACCTCCTCTCAAGCGTATTTAGCTCATTCACATTTGCACAGCAGTTGATAGCACTGCTCCAGTAAAACCACAAGAATGAAGCAAGACAAAGAAAAGAGAAATTCAGTGTTAAATACAAGAAAGAAAACAGTAACTGTATCTTTATACTGCAGTAGACTTCTATGTAAATATAGTAGTTTCCTGTTCTCAAGCTTCTCTATGGTGCCTGGCTGTTGGGATGATCTTTCTCATGAGTGGTAGATTGGGTATTTTTTCAAGGTCAAGGAAGATTGCACATAATTCCTTCAGAACAAAGTCCTCATCTACCAACAAAATGTCAAATTGTAAATCATCTTTTCATATGAATTTTTTGTCAAATGTCTTAATTCAAATGACTTTACTGTATATTTATCTTGCTTTAGTACAAGGGAGGACAGGGTGAACTTATTAATGCTAGATATGGCACTCATCTATTTTGTTTAGTTTTCCGACAGAGAATGACAATTATGACTTCCTTTATTATAGGCTTCGACTTGCTTCATCTGTTAAAGAAAACACATTCATACTAGCAATGGATCTCACTGTAAATTAATTTATAAATTATACTGCAGGAATGCAGTGTTCTTCTATGAAATAGCTGACTTAAGCTTAGAAAATCCTTCCAAAGCCATGTGCATAAGATGATTTCCATATAAAATATGCATCTTAAGATGCTCTTATTTTTATAAGCTCTTGATAAAAGAGGGAAAAGGCAAATATATGTTAATATAGAGGAGTTGTTGGCTTTGAGTTTGCATTGCAAGCATGCATATTCCAGCAGTATAAACAGGAAATATCTGAGACAGAGATATTTAACCCATTTATTCTATCTCCCAGCACACCACTCCAGTGTCAAATATTTCTCTTTCACCACTTGCATCACACTTATCTCCATTTTTCAGTATTTCATCTGCAACACTTGTCAGAATTTCACTAGACACAGTACGGAACTTCCAAAACCCCCTGAAGACTTACTGCAATGAGTCTGAGGATATATTAGAAAACTTAAAATATGGAGATTTGTATTCCCAAAACAACTAAAATTCAACACAGCACAGCTACAGGCTTGCTGCCACTTTCAAAGTCTCTACAGTTTTATCCAGAGTTTTTATAAACAGAATGAAATAAGGTAAGGTGATAATATTACACCTGTGTATCAGTTTAGGGAAAGGGACTGTTCATTCAGTGCCAGATCACTTAGGACACTTACGGTCCTTGACCCATCAGGCATGTCCCATCACGAGAGCAGCATAACACAGATTAATGTCAGAGAACAGCATGTAATGCCATTATCCTTTGATTCGGCAGGATAATTTTGAAATAAGATTTTTCTTTAACCCTATACAAAAATATCTAATGATTCCTGGCTTCTTAATTAATTGCCTGAGGAGTAGGCAGCCAGAGAGATAGAGCAGTATTGAAGCAGGGTCCATTTATATACCATTAACCTTACTCCATGTAGTGAAATACAACCGTTGCCAATGCCCCAAGACTGTTCTTTCAGTAATGAGAAAAGTATCCAAGTTAGATTCAAGCAAACCTTCAATTTCATTTAAGATGTATCAGCACACACAAAAATTCCATACAGTTACGTTCCTGCCTATATTTCCAAGACAACTTTCTGTGTGATTTATAGCAACTACCATTCACAAATCATCGATTCAGTGTGGCACTTAAGATACTTTGGCTACTTCATTATAGTGCAAATGGAAAATAACAGTGAAACAAAGCTGAGTTAACCAAGACAAATATTCATAAAGTATAATCTCTTATAAAAAGTCTTCTGAACACAAGCAGCTACTCAAAAGGCAAACCACTGAACAATCAAAAATAATGAGTAATGACTGATTTGTTTCACACAGAAAAAAATAGGCAAAAATCACACTTAAACTTGCTAGAAGCCTGTTGAAATTTTTGTTTGGATCCCAGTGCATTGAAGTTGCTCCAGTTTTCAGACTATTGTTTCAGACTACTGAGATGTGCATTATGAAGTCAAGACTAAGTTCTCTAAGGGAGTACACCTTTTTCCTGGGCATAACTGTGTGTTAGGGAATTAAACAGGTCAACAAGTTGTTTTTTTTTTTTTTCCTCCATGCACTTATCAGTCTAGTCTCACAGTTTTCACTTTAACCTCAAACTGAAAATCAGATAAAACATCACTATTACCACAAGCCTGGAGGGGAAGGTGAAGGGCAAGGCTGGTGGTCTACAGGGTGACCCTAAAGAAGAGAGAGGTACAGAATGCCAGACAGCTGCTAAGAACACATCATCTTTCTGTCAATCAGATTCAGCACCTAAGCATGTAAATCTGGTGGGCCTTTTAATCCACAGACGGTTGTCCTACTTCATTTTTTCATGCACAATTTCTTCAATGAGAATTGAAAGATAAAAAAGTTTAAATTAAATCCATATAGCTTTGCTTGATGCAACCTGAGTATAAAGAGGCACGAAGACAGAGAAAATGAAGCATTTCACAATAGGGTCAACCACAGAGTTTAAATCTGGTTTTAGACTAGTCCCAAAAGCCACTCTCGGATGAAATGAATACCTGGTCATTTAGGCTGGGAAGCCAAAAAGGAGACAAAGGCATCTTGTGACAATGTTTATTGAAAATGGTGTTCACTAAAAGCAGAAGTCTAAAAGGTTGTCCCAGCTAGTGTGAGGCCCTTGGTTTATCTACTTACATAAAATTTCCTCATATCATTAATTCCTAGTATTTTACCTGGACTTATCTTTTATTTAGGAGCTAACCTTAACACCTGCATCAAGATTTGCTTTGTTTTGACTTTATTTTCCACAATTCATTTTTTTTCTAGACTCTTAACTTATGCTACATTATCAATATACACATTTGATTAATAATCAAATGCTTGTAAAAGAATCAAACCATGCTAATTTTTACCTCGGTGTTGCCATTTATTTTCCATGCTTTGCAAGTTAAGAAAGGGCTTTGTCAGTTTAAAAGCATTCAAATCTCATATTCCACAGTGACCTTCTACTTAATCACATGCCACCTTTATTCTGTCTGCTGATACGAAGCACAAAGTAGCTCAGTCAAATCTATCTTACCTTTACAGGAAATTATTTTAGAGAAGTGACACTGTGCCTTTCCATGGTATGCAGGCTCATTTTTTTTTACAGCTGTGTGTTCTTCCAGTGTATTTCTTCATGCAAAATATTTCTTTACAAGCATTAGCAAGCTTTTATCATAGTCACACTCTACTGTGATGTTATTTATCACTGCTTTTTAACTATTTGAACACAGGATGGTTGCCTCAAAAAGTACATTTCAGAAAGCCCTTTCACATTTTTCAGTTGCTAGCTTTTTAACAGCCACATAATAAGGTTTTTATCACTACTCAACTTTATTTCTTCATTTGAACTTACAAAGTAAAAATCATAAAAATGTAATAAATACACTCTGTGTTATCAAATAGATAACATCTGTGTGCTTCAGATGATTTTTTCAAATTGCTCCTCAAGTAACAACAAATACCAATACAAGCTGTGAACTAGATTTCATCAAGAAACATTAGTTCAATATGCAAGCTTTTAGAAGATTCTCAACACAGTTTCAAGACAGTTCCTCAAGAGTCAAGGTCCACCATAGTTAAAAATATTATTGATTTCAGCAATGCAAAATTTAGCCCTGGGAACAAAAGTGCCAGAGCTCTCCATATACTCTAAAGAAAGAATAGCCATGCAAGATAGATTTATAGGAAAACTCCCACTTCCCACTTACAGTGCATTTACAAGTGCTCATGCGGCCCAAGGATGCAGCAAGAGTCTAAGTCTCTTGAATTTCCCAGCCAGAGATCAGAGGCATAGAAAACTCTCACCAAAACAAAAAAAAACCCTGAAAAAGTTGGGCTCACTATGTCACAGAGGACAATCTGGAAGAAAAACTGTAACAGTCTTCAAGTATACAAAGTGCAAAGAGAAAGGTACTGAACTGCTTTCAATACGTACTGTGGATAAGAGAAGACACAATGAGCTGAAATTTTCTACAAAATAGTGTTTCAATTAGATTAGATAATCTGAAAATTTTCTGGAAGTTTGACTATTGGAGCATTGCAACTGCCTGGGGAAGTGGTAGAATCTCCATCAACTGACATTTCTTAAGAAGACGGTGTACAAACAGTTGTCAGGAACAATGTAGCTACAACTGACCTTTCTGGTGCAAGACAATGGCCTAGCTAAGGGGACTCACAAACTTTTGGGTGCAGTGTATCAAATCAATTTCAGCAAGAAAAACAGAGAGATTAAACATGGCAAGAAACAGGGACATCAAAGGAGAAGTACCATTCAATAGTTGCCACAGTTCATTTTTCCAGAAGTCAGGGTGCCAAATCACAGGCAGGTCCTAATACTCAGTTTGCAATTCATTGGGAGGTGGAAGAATTTGCAACTCAGAGATGCAGTGTTCCCAGCTCAGCTTCTGGTTGATACCCACTCTGCTGCATGTATGTCAAAATCTGCCTGTGCTATTCTCATTTGCATACTGTAAACTGTGTAGTCTTGCACTAGACGATTCTTTTAAGGATTCATATAGCTGTAATATTCTGTGTTCCTTTGTTTCAATATTTTCCCCTAATCCACAAGCACACTAGAAACTGATTCTAAAAGTGAGAAAAGCGTATTGCTAACAAGGTCTTGCATAATATTTTTCATCCACAGATCTCAAATCTCTTTATTAAGAATTCGTAAGTAAATGTTCAATCAGAAATATAACCAGACCTTTCTATCTATATTCTCTCTCTATATATATATTCTATACATATACTAAGTTCTACTCTGCATGCAGGATTCTTACCCACAAAATTACCCCACAAGAACCCCCACATATTGTATTTTTCCTGAAACACCTGAGGAGCCTTTGTCAGTGCAAGAGTGAAGTCCACAGTAACTGAATAAAAGCACGGAACCCCAAATTCAGCTCTTGTCATAAAAAGTTAGCATTTGATATTTTCATATGAAATGCAAATATAAACAAAAGTTAATTAATGCATTTTTTAAATTATTTGATGTTTTAAACTGTCATTCATCCTTACGAGTAGGTAAAACATAAATTCTACCCTTCATTATCTTGAAGATAACACTAACTCCTGTAACAATAATGGAGCTATGTAAGCATAACAAAAGAGAATGTGGAACAGAACTTACTTTACTGAATGTGAAGACAAAAATGTACAATACCATCAAGTACAAGAACATTCAGTACCAATATTTGTGATTAAATGTTTCTTCTTTTTTTTTTTTTTTTTTTTTTTTTTTAGGAAACAGATAACTCACAAAAATTTTACATGATTCTAGTGTTCTAGTGTAAGCAATATCATGGTCTTTGCACTCTCTTTCTCAACAGCAATATAATTAAAAATTAATATGTATGAGGGGGAAAAAGAATACACTTTTTTCTTTAAATCCAGATTTAAAGCAGAAAAGTGTTAGCATTTTTAAAGTTAATAATGGATTTTAGATGTGCACTTACCGATACAATCCCCATCTGCATCTTGCTTATATCCCATGTTGCACTCACAACGGTAACTAGAAAGGGTTGGTACACAGCGTCCATTTAAACAAAGGTTGGAATGGTGCTTACAGATGTCTATTGTCTGATTGAGTATTGCTAATTAAAAAAAAACAAAACAGAACATGAGACAAATATTCATATTTTCAAATAGAAGTAGATATGAGGAATATATTTGGCTTCAGAAAGCATGTTATCAGGTGCACAGATATATCCATCAAGTATTTTTTCCAAGCACTATCTGTTGACAGGACAGTGAACCAATGAAACCAAGTAGCTCTCAGGAACAAAAACACACTAGACAAACGAAGTCTTACTTATGATTTGCCATTTATGTGTTTAGTCTGATGAGATTGTCAGTGGCCTCACGAATAAACCACAATTTGGGTGAAAGTTTAAGCAGTCTGTTTCTATATTTTTAGTATTTATGGTGTACCTGTCTTAATAATACTTGCATTTTATTAACTTTATGGTTCTGATCCTAGAGACGTTCTTACACGTTATAAGCAACTTTACATATATGAGATTTCCCTCTAAATAGTATTAGTCTTGGGTTTTCAGTCGAGGCAGTGTTCCTACAGAATAAGTAAGTTTTAAATTTGGAAGAACAAGGAAAGAGTTTATTTTAAACCCTGGTGGTTTTTTGATGGCACTTAGAAACCTGCAGTTTTATTAGTGCTGACCAAGACAGACCAGCAGGTACAGAACAGGCTCAAGTGAGCTATAACTGAAGAAAAGAAATCTCTACATCTGAACTCCTGTTAAGAAAAGGGCTCCTGAACTTCCTAATGTATCAACTGAAGTCTCTTAAATGTGCTTGAATACAAAGGCATTGTTATGTGCTAAGAGCACCATATCATTTCCAGACTAAAAACTAAGCAGAAAAAAGGGAAAAAATAGAAGGAATTTAAAAAAAAAAAAAAAGGAGAAACAAGTCACAACAATGCGAGTACTTACTGAGTCCTGTAATTACTGGGCCATTACCAGTGGGACTTTGACCACCTGTCCCTACCCCTGCTCTGCCTACACCTGGGGAGAAACCATTGCTTCCAGGGATGGGAATGAATCCTGCTCCTCCTGGGCCATAGCCGTAGCCATTGCCATTGCCACTGGGAAGGAACCCGTTTCCTCCTGTCCCACCACCTCTGGAACCACCTCCAGCAGGAGCGCCATCCACACAAAGTCTGCGGTGTTCATCTAATAAACAGAAATGCAGAGAAGCATAAAGTAAATCAACTCTTTGGAGGAAGATACAGACCTTTGTAAGCTACAAGAACCAGAACATCAACTCCTCATTTCTTTGATGTTATGTGTTCTCTCTCCCACTCCTAATCTCAGGCAGATCCCATGATTGTGGCAGGTGCTATTTAAGGAAGGACACTAAAAATAATAAAAAGAAGTACTGTAATTTACAACTACTTGTTGAAAACTTTTTGTTGATGTGTTGTCAGCAGCACTGTAACTCCCTGGTCACTGAGAGATCCTGATACAGACACACTGAAAATACATCTCACTAGGGATGTGGACTATTGTTCTGTGAGCAGAGCTGAAAGAATAAATGAAATACTGATGCATTTCGAGTTCAAAGTAACTGAAAACTTAATGGAACAAGAAAGCAGCTGTTCCTTTAAATCAAAATGAACTATGGACTCTCAGAGTCATTTCCTCTTTGAGCTTGACCACAATATCTTTCCCATTTCCCAAGAACTATTTCCAAAGTCAACAAAAGAACGTTAAAGAAACTAGTCCCAAACAATTATGGACCAGAAAAAAATGGTTCACAGATGGTAACATCAGTATTAAAAACACAAGAACGAATAATAATGTAATTCCTGACTTTCTTTTTCCATTTAGCCTATACTTTAAAGCAGTTTAAAATATTCCAGTGACCTCCATCCCAACTAGAATGGACAGCAAGAGGAAAAAACAAACCAGCCATCCAAGTCACTCACCAGATCCTCTGACAGGACACATCTCTGGAACAGAACTGATAGCCCAGCACTGGCCAGACTCACAGCAGCACTGCCTTTTGGTGAACC
This sequence comes from Podargus strigoides, assembly GCA_028020825.1. Classification (NCBI taxonomy): domain Eukaryota; kingdom Metazoa; phylum Chordata; class Aves; order Caprimulgiformes; family Podargidae; genus Podargus; species Podargus strigoides. The sequence continues at coordinate 90,622,127 of CM051663.1, read as the reverse complement.
TACCAGGAAGCTCCTGTGCACAGCGGCCATTCAATATGTTGGAGAAACATGCACTTGTCCTCTGATCTGGAAGTTAATTTAAAAAGAAAACCAAAAATAGTAATATGAACTCTCAAAGTTACTTAGTTACTTTCCCTTATTCAATTCATGTAAGGACTAAAATGTTTAAAAAGCTGTACCAAAAAAAACCCAACAAAAAACCCCACAAAAAACCCAAAACTACCCAAAAAAAACAAACCCCCAAATACCCTAAAACAATAATTATCTGAGGTGATCAGCACAAATGCATTCCATAGTTGGTTTACTGCGGGACTATATTATTTGCAGTGGCACTAGTCTTGCATTAATCCAACATGCAATCTTAAAATCTGCTCAAGCTAACAGGAAATATGGATGATACAAAAGATACAAAGCAACACAAATAGAAAGTAGATACAAATATATAAAAAGCCTACTATAGCAAAAATCGAGACATTCCATGCAACAACTGCAACATCACTAAACTAATTTGATGAACTTTTCCTTTGTGTAGATGTATCTGACTGAAGAAAAGCTATCCAGTCTGCTCTGCTCAGTAGACTGAATGTACAAGATTATTTTTAGTAGTGCCATGTGAAAACTACTCTATATAAATATGTTAGTGTTTATTATATTCTAGTTCCTTCAAGGACACATGTTAGATCTTTTATTGTCATACTTCTGAATGCTGACTAGGAGAAAAGCTCAGTGAATTTGGAAAGACATAGTACTAATTACAATAACTGAGCACATCTTGATATTTTGGTTAAAAGCAAATATCTACCTTAAACTAGGAAGACCAAAATCTTAATATTAATAAGGACTACATTCTTCACTTTTCTCCTAAGTAAAGGAGAAATTATATTCCTAGAGTATATAAATTACATTCCAACACTATAAACATTTGAGAGCACAAGAACTTCCAGGCACATGTTCAAGTGAAAGAGACTCTGCGACATAAGGGCCTGCCTTAGTAGACTGGGCACGTGATTTGTGTGCAATTGGTTTTGGGAGCTGACTTCAGTATCCAGATTGTAAAACATGCCCAAATCCATAGGAATTTTGATCATATTGGAAATCATAGGTTCCCAGTGTTCCTGAGGCTAGCCACAATATATTTGAAGCTTGGCACTCCTCAGATGAACCTGGATAACAAAAGCTGGCTACACTGTGCAAAAAACTGTCTATATGAAATCACTTGTAGGTCTTGTGTTGCTACTGGCTTACATAATTTATCTGTAATTCAGAAATTCTTTCAGAATTCCCATCTATTCCCCAACATGAGAATAAAGTGCTTTGAGATGTCTGAAATAAGAAGAACCACATAAGATCTAGGAAAGAAATTAGCAATTGTTAGGATTTTTTACACATGGTATGCAGTATTTTTAGTTAATTAATCAGAATCATTATACCATATATTTGACACATGCAGATGTATAAAAGAAATTACCACCTGTGAAAATAAGCATATAACTTTTTTTTTTTCTTTTTTTCAATATAGAAACAGATTTAAGTAAATTGTCCCGTAAAAGCTGCAATCTACTGAAATCCAGCACTTGGTTTGTTTTATTAACCATTCCAGCCAAATTAATGGCACCTCAGCATACACTAAATGACTTCTGAGTTTATATATGTCTTATATCGGTCTCTAAAGGTCAAATTAACCTATGTGAGATGGAACTTGAAATATCAAGTAAGAATAAATGTTTGTTGCTTTAGAACCAAAGTAAGCCTAGCTTTTGGTTTCATCAGATGCAGGTTAGAGAAACAAATACAATTAATATTTACTATATTTGCATAGACCATAGAAAGATATTGTTTTTTTCCTAAGAAGATCTAGATCTCAGGCAGGAGTGCTCAGGTTACACTACAGTTGACACAGAGGGATCCACTATCTACATAAAGACGTTTGCAGTGGCAATTATCATCAGAGAAGGATGTTATGAATTTTAAGTAGCTGGATCAGAGATAAGTAAGTTAACATATAGTGAGTTCCTGAGGTAGGAAGGCAGTGCTAGATGGTTGGGACAGAAGTTCTGCTGCTGCTATGTAATATATTGCCTTAATAACCTTGAGAGCTCTAAAAGTCTACAGGATGGAATATCTACCAATACAGCGGGAGCCATCAGCGGATGTGACATAACTCCGTGGGCAGATGCAGAAATAGCTTCCCACGGTGTTAGAGCATTCACCAGCTTCACAGATTCCTGGGATGGTGCTGCATTCATCAATGTCTATCCAAAAAGGAAAGGACATAGGATAATTAGTACAGCACTTGAACAAATTGTATTTAAAAGAGGGAAAGAGAGCTTTTCTGAAATGGAGTTGTTCAACTCAGATTGAATTTGAATTTGAATATTCCTGGTGTTTGCATACTGCAAATTTGTTTGCAATTTTGTTCGCCATGTAATGAAGGCTTTCCTTATACGTTCAAGAGGTGCCCCACTTCAAGTCACAGAGTACGTGACAAGAGTCTGGGATTTCCTCTAAATGCCACATAGTGAGTGCCATCTCTAGGAAGCACACAACAGCTACAATGCAATACTAAAATACACATCCTGGTTTTCAGCTGAAGGAAGCAGAATGGTACAGCAGCCAAGCATGACAGCTCTGGGCTTCTGCAACCACGGAAATATTATCAGATCTGAATGCTTTCTGGCCTTCCAATACTCCAACTGTACGCAAGAATTTTGGCCAAACTCTTGAAATGCTGCCAAATGTTGCATTTTCACTCTTTCCCCCCCCCAGATATTTTAAGTCCATTCAAACATGTCTGCTAACTAAAAGCAGTGGTCTCATCTGAACACTGAAACAATTTTGCATGTAAATATATATAAAGTGAGATGTCACCAAGTTAATGAATGAGCTGCCATATGTAATAAGGGCCTGCATGGCTTGATACCAAAGGTAGTCACAGGTACAAGACTTTGGCTTAACTTGTTTGTAGAATCTGGATGCAGTATTAATTTAAATAAGCTTTCATACTGCAAAACAAAAATAAAAAATAATATCAGTCTGTTGAAACCAGACTGTTCATGTTAAATAATGCAGGAGTAGCATCAGAAAGAGTGTATGACAGAAACTATCTTGTGATGACACTGTGTAGGTCTTCATACTCATTTTAAGAACGCCTTGGGACGCCACAGACCATTCCTTGCACTTTTACACAGACCTACCATTTCCTTGGACCTATCACTCTAGAAATTCTCTTGAGATGTATGACTACTTGAGAAATAAACTTTAGCAGGTGTTACTTCTTAGGAGGTTTTTATGTGATGAATACTTTACTTCCTCTTATGCCACATTCTCCACACAGAAAACTAAAAGAGAACGAAGAGTGCCAAACAGATCTGGCATGCACAGGGACTATATTCCCCACTGTGGGAAGGTCCACACATGAATAACTCCCTCTACATATGAATCTACAGAGGACATCCAAGCACTGAAAGGAAAATTAAGTTTTGCCACAAGGCCCCTAAGAATGTGAAAACTGTTCTTTGTAAAATGAAGGTTTGAATAAAACAATTCCTCTCTCACTGGCATGTCATTTGGAGCGTCATTGTAGAACAATTAATCTTATAGATAGCATGTCTTTAAACTTCCTAACTAGTCCATAGATATAACCACCCTGTGGCCTTTGTTGTTTGTTTTACACTATAAAGCAGAAACAGAGGATGTGAAAATTTTGTCTGTTTAATAAGGTTATTTAAGCATTTTAGAGGACACAAGAACTTTAAATTTTACATTAGAATAGTTACGAAATGATGACAACTATTCTTCACCTTTTAGACATCTGCTCAAGAATACTCAAAAGAAAGTGTCATTTCTGCTAAATCAAAATACTCCTAAGAAACAACGCTTTCACTTAATACTTCATAGTTACTCACTGCCAAGATTCCAGAATTCCAAATGACAGTATAAATCAAAACCAAATAATTCCCCAGGGAATATCTGAAATCTTGCATTAATTTACTATATTAAAGACAATATATATAATGTGGTGAACTGCTTACCATCTGATTTAATCCAATGAAATGAAACCACATGTGCAAATCAAAACAGAACCAGAACCGGCTGCATGCCTTGTTGAGATCTTTCATGCAATACAGGTCTTTCACAACCCATAAGTCTTTTAAACATTGTCCTGGTTCCCCAGGCACAGTCCCATGGGCCAGCCATGCAGGCAGGCCATGAGTAGCCCTGAGTCAGCTGAGAGATCCAATCAAGGCAGCTGACTCACAGGTGTATTCCATACCACTTCATCATGCCCATTATAAAAGGAGGGAGCTAAATGAGGGTGGAGTTCCTCCTCTCACTGGGGCTCCTCTCTTGTGGTCTTCTGCTCCTGCTGTCAACATCAAGGACCAGCCTGAGTAGAACCTTCCATACTTTGTTGGTTGTTGTATCAGTTTTATTATCTCAATAGATCTGTTTCTACTTCGACTCACAGGGCTTCTTTTTTTTTTAACCCAATTCCCCTTCTCAGCTGGAGAGGGAGCATCGGGTGGTAGAACAACTGCTATGGTTTAGCCCTGGGTACTGACTAAATGTAGACAAACATGAATACTGTCTTCTGTATACACACACAATCTGAAACATCATGTTTAAAAGAGGCAAGAAAATTGGGTGAAATGAGGACTCTGCAGGAAAAGCTTGCTTTTTCTGGTAAGTGACACTTTCCCAATGGCAGAGTCTCTAGATGCTCGTAAAAGAAAACTCCCTTATTTTACCACCCTTGAAGAACACCTTTGATCTCAAGGAAATACTACACTGCCTTTTTCATCACTACTGTAGCGGTTCTAGAAATAAATTCCAAGACTAATTCTGAAGTTGAGAGGCACTCAACTTTGACAAAAGTATTACCAGCCTAGTGATCACAATTTACCAGAATGGAAATACTGTCTGAAGATGCAAATACTGTGCACTGAACGGGACAGTACAAAACTAGTAGCAACTGCCACCAGTGACACATAAGTAAGTTAAATTTAAGAATCCCTGTGCTAGGAACTGGATACGTAGGATTTAAAAAATACTTGTTTAATTCAGTAACTTTCTTAGAGTGGCTTTTAAATCTTGTAGGTTTCATAGCATTTATTTCTTTTTTTATATACAACAGTGGCTACTTATGTATAGTAGCTACTATACATAAGAAAAAAACCACACAAGAATAAAGAATTTATAAAAATCTGACTACTAAAAACAGCAGGCACTTGAAAACTGAAAGTTTCCCCCTTATTTTCACTCTGTTTGGCACAGGTGCCTGCTACTTTAACAGCAGTAATCTTAATTACAAGAACACAACATCTGATCTTCTACTGGAGGAAAACAAATTCCAAACTAGTCGGTCATACAGTACAAAGCCCATTGAAGTAATGAGTAGGGGCAGTTTGTAGCACTGGCAAGTGAAATACATAGGAAGGAAGTTCTTAGCCACTTCTGCAAAGCTGCAGAACATAGACCATCCTTCTCGCCTGGCTACATACACAGGAGTTGAACACTGTCTAGGGCTCTTGTCCAAGCATGACAAGGAGCTGTGAAGGGAGGAAGTAACTTCCCAAAACCTGGGCAGTGACCAGAGCAGAAGGAAGACTCCACGGTTTTCTCCATGCAGAGAGAAAAACACATTTTTAATCAATTAGCATAAAGAACAACTGTGGAAGAATAATTTTGTAACTTACTGGAGCAGTACCAAGTCAGTGGATTTTTTTGTTTCACTGGTTTTTGAGCTAAATCTCCATCTCTCCTTCCCCCTCCCTGGTTCCTGCATGTGCAATTCTTTCAACAAGACCTCTGTTACCTCTGACTGGAAATTTTGAGACTTTACCTCAGGAAGAGCTATTTTTAGGATGGCTGATTGAAAAAGTTACTCAATTTCCTCCCTTCCTCCCTCCAAAATACATAAATTAATGTTCTTGGGGAAAAGAGGATATGCTGTCTTAAGGGTGAAAAAGACTGGTGGCATGAATGGCTGTGGTACCAACATTGCACATGAGATGAGAAATCCAGTCTCAATGTGAAAACCTATTTAAATGTGTGGCATAAACTTTGCAGGTGTGAGTATTAATATGTGAGCTTCTGCCAAAAAACCCAGTCTGGCTATCTGTCACTCATAATTTATTACTTTTACTGCTACAGTAAACAGGATTTTATGTATAACTGAATTAAAAGTACCAGAAAAGGGGCTCTCAGCTACAGAGTTCTAAAAAAAGGGTTCCCCAAAAAATAGTTTTAGTCTATAGCAATACCTGGTAGTATCAAATCTGAATAACACAGAGTGTAATGAAATTACACATTACAGCAGGAAAACCAGAGATAGAACTGTTTCTTTTAAAAGGTTCTTTGTATTTTGGTACCATGACAAAAAAAAAATTAGACTGTGTCATACAGTTCTAGCCCTTTGATGTCAGTAGTACACCAACATAGCTTTTTGGAAGAGAATCAGAGGCATCCTACCTACTAGAGTACCTTTGACTGTAAAGGTTGTCATAACTAGCTACGGTTAGTCAAGGAGTATGATGTATTTTCAATTGGAGAAGAATAAGTGGAATATATTTATTAGATCACTGAGGTACTACTAATAAGTAGTAGTCCACCTCTTACATAAACCAACAAGCACAGCTGAAAGTTTCTTTCTCCTCTCAGTTTATCTATGCACAATCCATCTCTGAACAACCCCTGTAATGGCCTTTTCTAAATTTTTCAGCTCTGTGCCTATTCCTTCCAGGACTTGCCCAGTAGTGGAAGGATTTCTTCTGATTACAGTGGAAAGTCTGTAAATCAGGAATATAGAAAAGCTTATAAATTAAATCAGTAAGGTTGAACACTGAGCTGGATTAATTTTGAAGCTTATATTTTCCCAAATAACTTAAACTACCTAGTTACATTTCTACAGATGAGGGCATACACACAATTACACATACGAATTTTTCTCATGTGCTTTGGAAATCCTTTAAATTCTCTTTACTAATAAACAATAACCATTCATTTCTGAAAGATCAGTGTCAGTAAACTGGAACCTGAGGCTCAAAATAAATCTCATAAGCCTAATATATGCATTTTTACTGTTTTTTTAAAAAAAACAAACATATGAATATAATGCAAGCAAATAGCCTAGCAAAGCAATATTTATTGCTTAGCATCATAGTTCTAGAAAAACCCATTATGGTACAAAAAGCATAACATAAACATTGCTACTTATTCTAACAATAGCTATTGTTTCCAGGAGGAATAACAGGAGAAAAAACTCTAACCCACAAAATACAAAATACATCTGGATGTTTAAGGGCAAAGGATAGAGCAGGGATCTCTAATCCCTCCTTCATAAGTAGAAAACTTGCTGTTAAATAAAGGTCTGAACAGTTAGTGCAAGATTCCAGCCTCTGCCTCTGAACATCGGAGCCTTGCCTGGTTACTGACTCCAATTTGGATTTTGTCCTCTGTAGCCAGCAAGTAATGTTTGATCTGGTTTTCCCTTCTTAAAGAAGGGAAAGGAGTGAGCAGAATACTCTGTACTACATCACTTTTATCTAATGTTTTAAATAAAAAACATCATTAAAACAATGCAGCTTCTATTAAATAATTTATCTGTACACAGGTTCTCACTCACAGGAGACCAATTCCTTATATCCTTCCCAATGGCCCAATCCATACATATGATGTAACTACTCAAATGACTAGTCACACTAACTGAAAGTGTAATTGTTTGAAGAACTGGCTATAGTTTCATTGTATAAATCTCACACTGAGAGATTATGAATTCTCAAAACCTTTATTAAAAAATAAAAGCCTGAAAAAAACTATGACTTGGCTTTCATTCTCTGCTCTGTTCTTGGAATAATGTAAGCATGGTATTACACTGGTATAATTTTGGCATTACCACCTCGGCTGCAAAGCATGGGGAAATGGACAAGTAACAGTTTAATCATGTGTGGCTATTTCCAGAAAAAATGGTACAAACTGGGCACTGTGGGTTTTTATTTGCATAATTTTCCCTATGGCAAATTATGTAACTAGGGAAGTGAGTGGGGAAGCTGTGACTGGGGATTAATTCGTACCTAACTTCTGCCACAGACACAAGTGGCAGGAGCTTAGAAGAAACAAAGCCAGAAGGTATGACCTGTTCTGCAGTAGACTGCCAACAAAGAAGGAAATAAAAACCCACTGATTACTGAACTATGAAATAACAGCAAATATTTCAGACTGCAGATGATGTTTCACTTCTATTATGCATGGCCCCATAAGCATCACAGATTTTTAATCAGGTATCTGTTAAAGATACATTCACCTTTTCCTGTGTATACTGTTGAATAACATTTTTAACAATTAAAGCAGAGCTTTAGATAGGTTAAATAAGTAGAATGCAAAGAATGCTTTAATTACTGTTTTCAGAAGGAAGGAAATATATAACTGAAGAAGTTCTCCTTTTGGCATCAAAGTTGGAGTGCAGATGACAGGGAGAATCACGACATATACAAAATGACTTGTGCTTTTTGGATCTCTATGAAAACATCTATTTGATGTATTTTAATTGCAGCCTTGCCTGAGAGGAGGTATCCAGTCTCTTTCACATGGAGCTCTTCTAGTGCTAAAAGCAATAAAGCATGAGCACTGCCATGGGCAGATTACAGACATCATCAGAACAGAGACTTCATTTATTGAACTGAAACAGTAGTCCATCATAAAACATATCCAAATGCTGTCTTTGACGATATATTTATCACATGAGAAATGCCCTTTTTTAAGGAACTTCGACCTCAACAGCTGGCTTGGGCAAAAGCACTATGCCCTACTCCTGCTGTACAAGTCCCATGGAACAGTAATAAATACACCATGATTGGGAGAATTGAAAATAGTAAGTGCACTTCTAGTGAAGAAGAATAAGTAACTATTCATCAAAAATCATTAAAAGTTACTCTCTAACATTAATCATTGCATTTGATACTACAAAAAGTTCTAAACAGTCTCAAGCTGAAAGAGTCCTGCCAAAATAAACATGTAATTCAAAGAATACCTATTTGAGTAAAAGCCTTCCAAGGAAACATCTTGCGACTGACAACACAAATTCAAGATGAGTAATAACAAAGTATACACTTCTAATCCACACACTGTCAAATACACTATGTGTTTGGTTAGCTATTACAGCTTGTTTTGCTTCAGCTTTGAAATTATGAGTTGATTATAGTTCTAACATTTTCAAATCCACTCTTTCAAGTGAGGCATCACAGTCATATTTTGGAAAACATTCAACATTTGCAATTTTTTTTCTGATAGTTGTTTATATTTCATGGTACAATTACAAGAAAATGTTTCTGAATTTTGTGTACTTTATGTTGTGATGCTCAGTAAACTTAGGCTTGAATTCTACTGAAAGATAAAATGTATTCCCAGAATTTTTCAAAATCATAATTGTACTCATTGTTTGATAACCCACATAACACAAAATGATAGTAAAAATAGCCAGTTATGCAAAGACAATTGCAAAAAGTAGATCCTTATTCACTTCCTAAATGTTGTGTAACCATTGTAGAAGTACTTTGCTTAGAAGCTAACGATAGCATTAAGATACTAACAAAATTAATCATGTCAGGCATATGTCAGAGTTAAGGCAGGTATAGGTAGCTGTTAAGTTCACTATGCCTGTGCTCTGAGCTGGTAGGAAACAAGTCAGCTCTGGTGCACAAGTTATACATCCACATCAGTACAGCACCATGTCGGACCAGATAGTAGTGCCAGAAATTGTATAAACTAAATTGCATGTAATAGTCAATGATATCTGCCAATTTACCTTTCCCAGTGATTAGAGTCCATTATCAGCAAAACGGAAGTAGTGTTGGATTATTACTATACATCTTCATACTATGTGTTCTGATTCACCTGTTATTAATGTCCCCACAACCCTGGCCACTACTACTCAATAGGGAAATAAAAACGCAGTTATAATTTTAAGAGCCAGTGAGTAAGCAGCAGGCATTTGCAACAGCAGCTGGGGGTTTTGCAGTTAGCAATGAATGGAAAGGAATGCTTCATCCTTTGGGCTTCTTTCCACTTTGGTGGAGAGGAGAAAGAAGCCAAGTAAAGGGTCACAAGCTGATAAGCATGACGTTTTTTTCTAAAAACAGCAGGAACGGTGGATATGTGGTCCTGGTTACCTCTTTTCCACTTTTTCCAATGTGGGCAAGCTCAAAGGAGAGCTCTTGTGAAGGGAAAGCATTGCACTGCTTCTTCCTTGCCCTCTTCCTTTTCTTCTAATTACAGTTCTCCTTCCTATATGCAGATGCCTCATTGAGGGTCTAAGAATTTCTTGTATCTTATCCAGCCACTCCTTCTAGTTCATCTCCCTGGCAAGAAAAAGCCCACTACCTCAACCCACATAACAGCCTGTCAGACATTGGAATGGCCTGCATTGGTAGATGCCCCATTCCTGGAGGTGTTCAAGAATTTCTCATCATAGTGCTCAGGAATATGGTACAGTTGAGGACTATCAGTGTTAGGTTAATGGTTGGACTCAATGATCTTGAAGGTCTTTTCCAACCTAGGGGATTCTGTGATTCTATGGTTACATTCCCATTCTGTCTCCCACAAAAAATGGAAGATTTTACTGGGATGTGCTGCCCACTTTACGCTTAGCCCTGTTCCCTGCAGGTTGCTGTGCAGCACAGAGCAGACGAAATGCCTTGGAAAATTCCTTAGCAGGAACAGCATATCTAGCAGAACCACAACCCTGGACTTCAGTAGGGCCAATTTTGGCCTTTTCAAGCAATTTCTAGGAGAAATCCCACAGGACAGGGTAGTACAAGGTAAAGGGGGCCAAGATAGTTGGTTAGCATTCAAGGACCACTTCTTCCAAGCTCACAATCAGTGCGTCCCAACAGGTAGGAAGTCAAGAAAGGGTGCCGGGAGACCTGCACGGTTAAACAGGGAACTGCTGGGCAAACTCAAGGGGAAGAAGAGAGCATACAGATCATGGAAGGAGGGGCTGAACACTTGGGAGGAATATTAGTCTTGTCAGAGGATGCAGGGAGGCAACTAGGAAAGCCAAGGCCTCCCTGGAATTAAACCTTGCAAGAAAAGTCAAGGACAACAGAAAGGGCTTCTTCAAATACACTGCAGATAAAACTAACACTAGAGGCAATGTAGGCCCACTGGTGAATGAGGTGGGTGCCCTGGTGACAGAGGATAAAAAGAAGGCAGAGTTACTGCATGCCTACTTCACCTCTGTCTATACTGCTGGAGGCTGTCCTGAGGAGCCCAGGACCCCTGAGGCCCCAGAAGAAGTCAGGATAGAGGAGGAGTTTGTCCTGGTAGATGAGGACTGGGTTAGGGACCAGTTAAGCAATCTGGACATCCATAAATCCATGGGTCCTGATGGGATGCACCCGTGGGTGCTGAGGGAGGTGGCGGATGTCATTGCTAGGCCACTCTCCATCGTCTTTGCTAAGTCGTGGGAGAGGTGCCTGAGGACTGGAGGAAAGCAAATGTCACTCAGGTCTTCAAAAAGGGCACAAGGAGGACCTGAGTAACTATAGACAAGTCAGCCTCACTTCCATCCCTGGAAAGGGGATGGAGCAACTTATCCTGGGTGCTGTTTCTAGGCATATCAAGGATAAGAGGGTCATTAGGGGCAGTCAACATGGCTTCACCAAGGGGAAGTCATGCTTAACCAACCTGATAGCCTTTTATGAGGACATAACCTGATGGATAGATGATGGTCTCCCACAGCATCCTCGCAGCTAAACTGAGGAAGTGTGGTCTGGATGATCAGGTAGTGAGGTGGACTGTAAACTGGCTGAAGGAAAGAAGCCAGAGACTTGTGGTCAAAGGGACAGAGTCTAGTTGGAGGCCTGTATCTAGTGGAGTCCCTCAGGGGTCAGTACTGTGACCAGTACTGTTCAATATATTCATTAATGACTTGGATGAGGGAACAGAGTGCTCTGTCAGCAAGTTCACTGATGACACAAAACTGGGAGGAGTGGCTGACACACCAGAAGGCTGTGCTGCCATTCAGAGAGACCTAGACAGGCTGGAGAGTTGGGCAGGGAGAAACAATGAAATTCAACAAGGGCAAGTGTAGAGTCTTGCATCTGGGGAAGAACAACCCCATGTGCCAGTGTCAGTTGGGGACTGACCTGTTGGAGAGCAGCACAGGTGAAAGGGACCTGGGGGTCCTGGTGGACAGAAGGATGACCACAAGCCAGCAATGTGCCCTTGTGGCTAAGAAGGCCAATGGCATCCTGGGGTGCATTAGAAGGGGTGTGGTTAGTAGGTCAAAAGAGGTTCTTCTCCCCCTCTGCCCTGGTGAGACCACATCTGGAATATTGTGTCCAGTTCTGGGCCCCCCAGTTCAAGAAGGACAGGGAACTGCTTGAGAGAGTCCAGTGCAGAGCCACAAAGATGATGGAGTGGAACATCTCCCTTATGAGGAAAGGCTGAGGGAGCTGGGTCTCTTTAGCTGGGAGAAGAGGAGACTGAGGGGTGACCTCATTAATGTTTATAAATATGTAAAGTGTGAGTGTCATGAGGATGGAGCCAGGCTCTTCTCAGTGACATCCAATGATAGGACAAGGGGCAATGGGTGCAAGCTGGAACATAGGAGGTTCCACATAAATGTGAGGAAGAACTTCTTCACAGTGAGGGAAACGGAGGGAACAGACTGCCCAGAGAGGTTGTGGAGTCTCCTTCTCTGGAGACATTAAAAACCTGCCTGGATGTGTTCCTGTGTGACCTGATCTAGGTGTTCCTGCTCCAGTAGGAGGACTGGACTAGATGATCTGTTGAGGTCCTTTCCAATCCCTAATATTCTGTGATTCTGTGACTTAATCCTCCCAAGGAAAGTGGCTCTGATTACAAAGTTCCCTTTTAGTAACCTTTTTTTCAAGCATTCCTCATTCCACTTGGTGCCTTCTGGTTTCTCCCTCAATCCTGCAGAAGGCTGTGGAGATGGTGCCATACTGGTCTATTGCTCTACAACTCTTCTACTGCTCTACTGTCTTCAAAGTATGGAGAGATTCTTTTTCCCAGTGTCTTAGCAAGGATCCTGATGCTCCCTTACTTCTAAAATCATTCAAATGGACCTGCTTTCCCTGTGAGTGTGATTGCTCTTTGCAGAGCTCTAAACCTCAGTGTGTATGCTGGACACCTGCCCGCACACTCTTGTATACAGTTATGTAGGTACACATGTGCACACACAAATGTACACAATCTACTTCTATTTCTCCTCAACCATGATAAGAAAAGCTTTACTTCTATGGTTGCAGCTCTATTTCTTGCAAACTGTTTCTTGGAAGGTTTTAACAAGATAAATTCAGGTTCCCCCTAGAAAAACTCATGACAGGAATATCATTGTGTACTGAGCACAAATTGAAACTAGTTAACATTAAAAAACAGATGAAGGTGGAGGACAGAACCAGAAAAAATACCTTTGGATTATTTTTTAACTTACTGTGCTACTTGCAACAACACTAGATGCAAGATTTTCACCTATAAAATGTGATTTTCAAACTGATTGTATTCCTTAATTTGTCTGTGAATTGTAGGAAAAACTATAACTCTGAGACAACTTCCAAAGTTGGCTAAAAAACACGTTATTTGTTTGTAACTGAATACTGAGCAAAATGGAATTTGGTAACATACTTAAGTTGCTGCCTAATCACAAGCCAAAGCCTTGAACAAACGGCCCTCTTATCTGTAAGCTGAATGCAAAGGTACCGATTGGTTGGGATGAAGTTTGAGAGTTCTGATTTCTTTCAAAGGCATGGCAAATTCACTCAAATAGGTGAATCTTCAAGAAACCCACAAATTTTCTACCACATTACTTTAAACAATACAGAATTGCTGCTCTTAATTTTATCAACACGTTTACTGAATAAACATGGTCTACATCTATTAAATTATACCTATTAAACATGTTCTCTCTGATTTTCCATCTAAAAAAGAACATTTCCTATGTATTTTTTACTTACACAGGCTCTTCAACACAAATTGTACATAGCAGTAATTTCTTACATCCATTACCGAAACTGCCACATTTGCTTTTCATGCTGTATTCAGTAGGCTGAAAATACCTACTTGTACTAGAATATTTTGGATGTTTTTGCAAAAACAAATAAAATCCTAATAACTCAGTCGCATTTCTAGGCTGCTCACAGATGCATTCTTTATCAGTAGTTCTAAATTTTGAAACTGGACAAAACCATGGTCTTTACCCACTGAGTCAGACAGAAAGAAACATCTAATGCAAAATATGAACAGCAAAGTAGAAAGAGATGATGCTGTGAAGCAGAAAGAAAAAGCACAGTACAATGATGTTACGTCTGTTCAGATCAGACACTGCAACTATTCAGAACCTGTTCTTTCATGTTCTCTGACAACATCACTTACCATCACATTTTTGAGTTGCTTCATTCTGTTTGTGACCAGCAGGACACTTGCACTCATATGAACCTACTGTATTAATGCAGTTTCCTCCTTGGCAAACTCCAGGGATAGCCTGGCATTCATCAACATCTACAAAGAAAAATACGGATTACTTGATATGAAGATAAAATTTCATCATGACTTTTGCTGATAGATGGATACTTCTGAAATTATTCTTAAAATTAACCACAGCAAACACCAGCACATTTCTCTACTTCAGGACCAGTATAAGATATGGTAGTAACAGCAGTAATGTGACTCAGAGCTTCATGTATGTTGGATTTGATTCCATATAATCTCAAAACGTATTACATGTATTGAATTATGACTTACATAGCTTTAAATATTTAAGAAATGTACTTAAATCAAATCTGTACCATTTACTGTTGGTATCCCATGTTCTCATATTGTCCCTTATATATGACCATTACAAAATGCAGACTCAAGTGATATGGTTTAGTGGTGACTTGGCAGTGCTAGGTTAGTGGTTGGACATGATAATCTTAGAGGTCTTTTCTAACCAAGCTTATCCTATGATTCTATGATTCTTATTTTGAAAGGATTTCTACCTGTGTTTACAGACTACCCTCCTGTTTACCTTAACTAGATATAACAACTCTTGCAGGATATTCTTTCTGGACAGAAAGTCAAGCTACTAAAGTCAATAGAAATTAGGTGCTATTCAGACAGGATAAGTTGTATGGCAAATGATCTGCATAACTCTATATACTGAAGTAATAAGTGGGACTAGAATTTCATATATTTCTTTAGGCTGGAGTGTCAACATTAAATAAATGCTCTAAGAAAATAGATTGACATTTTTGCTTTACCGTTTACTTTCCGTAAATTCCTGTTGTATTTCATTATGTGCTATTTCCAGTTTAAATTGTGTTGTTTTTTTTTGTTCCCCACTCTCATTTGTTAATGCAAAAAACATCCTGTATTTCTGTAGGGTTTTATACAAAACTATCATATGACTCAATGTGTAACTGCAAATGGGCAGTTAAATACCAATTGTCATAGAGACCTCTAGGAAATAACCAGTGCTAAAGCAGACTGAAATTCTTCGTACACAAGGAGAGAACAGGCTCTAGACTAGTGCATGACCCACATATTATATGTGAGTACTTAGCTTCTCAGTAGCTCTTTTAAAGAAGTTCAGTTAATCTATAACTACCAGAGAGTTCAGAATTAAGCAACCATACTAATTCCTTTACAACGAAATTTTACATGCATCCAAATGTTCATTGAGGAGAGAAGACTTGGAAGTTTTGTTCCAAAACCTCCAGAAACTCCAGAGAGATTTCAGGTAATAGCTCTTGTCAAAATTTGCCCTTTCATAGAAGAGGCAAAAATCAACTGATTTTGTAAGTTCTCCACACTGTGAAACAGAAATGAAGAAAAGTGTCCTTTGCAGGTTGTAGAAAAGGGAGCCACATGGCTTCCGAAGAGTTTCTTTTGTGCAGAGGTCATTATCATACTATTTTCTCTTGTTGGATTACAAGTAAGTATAGAATTCAATTATAGAGTTAAATTAAAAGAGAGTTAAAGAACCACAATTTTATTGTACTCCTTTCTCCATTATAATTAAAATACCTATTTAAGATTACTATATTTTTAAAGCATTTAGGAAAAATATTTTTCATCTTTTTTCTCCAGATTTTTCATTAGTGCCAAATAAACGAAGAATTTTAAACATTACACTATTTTCCATATTCAGTCAGTTTTTCTGTTAGCTTGAATGCATTAGTAATGAAGCACCTGGTAAACTTTATGTAAGGTACAGAAGAAAACATCTCTTTCTTCTTCATATTTGTGTTCATTTTCTTTCCCTCTACCTTTTCCCTTCCACAACCAGTCCTGTGCCACTACAAATGTAGAGAACCGCGAGATGTAGATGGGGTAGGACAAACATATTAATAGTAGAATACAGTACTCCTTTTCAGGAGGATGTTCATTCTCTCAAAGCCTTTATGAGACACTGAAATTCCACTTGAGTTTGTGGATTATAGTACCCCCTCAGTTTTTGTTACTGCTAGTGTTTGCATGATAGATAAAACCTATAAAATATGCTTCATCCATTAATACATTTTTTAATTTAAGCTCATAGTCAAGGAAGAAGGCAATTTTTTTTTTTTTTTTTTTTTTTTTTTTTTTAACCACTGGACTTGGTTTTAAGTACATTTGCTGGAGAAGTTTGCATTTAGCTCCTGAAGTTGTGCTGATTTAGTCAGCACAGTTCTGTTTCACTTACCATCATTTACCAGCAGTCCTGGCTGACCGTGAACGTCTCAACAGACTGGAAGTCAGCCAGTGTGACACCCACATATAAGAAGGGTCGGAAGGATGACCCCAGTAACTACAGGCCTGTCAGTTTGACTGCAGTGCTGGGGAAGCTGATGGAGCAGATCATCCTGAGCACCATCACATGGTACATGCTAGGGGATCAGGCCTAGTCAGCATGGGTTTATGAAAGGCAGGTCCTACTTGACCAACCTGATCTCCTTCTATGACAAGGTGACCCACTTAGTGGACAAGGCAAAGGCTGTGGATGTTGTCTACTTCGTCTTTA
The DNA here is from genome assembly GCA_028020825.1 of Podargus strigoides. Taxonomy (NCBI): domain Eukaryota; kingdom Metazoa; phylum Chordata; class Aves; order Caprimulgiformes; family Podargidae; genus Podargus; species Podargus strigoides. Next base: position 90,605,125 of record CM051663.1, on the reverse strand, counting down.
GTAATAAGGCTTTTGACACTGTTCCCCACAGCAGTCTCCTGAAGAAACTTGCTGCTCACGGCTCGGATGGGCATATGCTTTCCTGGGTAAAAAACTGGTTGGATGGCCAAGCCCAAAGAGTTGTGGTGAATGGAGTTAAATCCAGTTGGTGGCCAGTCACAAGTGGTGTTCCCCAGGGCTCAGTATTGGGGCCACTCCTCTTTAACATCTTTATCAATGATCTGGATGAGGGGATCGAGTGCACCCTCAGTAAGTTTGCAGACGACACCAGGTTGGGTGGAAGTGTTGATCTGCTCAAGGGTGGGGAGGCTCTGCAGAGGGACCTAGACAGGCTGGATCGGTGGGCTGAGCCCAACTGTATGAGTTTCAATAAGGCCAAATGCTGGGTTCTGCACTTGGGTCACAACAACCCTCAGCAGCGCTACAGGCTTGGGGAGGAGTGGAAAGGCTTGGAAAGCTATCAAGCAGAGAGGGACCTAGGGGTGTTGACTGACAGCCAGCTGAACATGAGCCAGCAGTGTGCCCAGGTAGCCAAGGAGGCCAATGGAATCCTGGCCTGTATAGTATTGCCAGCAGGACCAGGGAAGTGACCTTACCCCTGTACTTGGCACTGATGTGGCCGCACCTTGAGTACTGTGTTCAGTTTTGGGCTCCTCACTACAAGAAGGACACTGAGCTGCTGGAGCGTGTCCAAAGAAGGGCAACGAAGCTGCTGAAGTCTCTGGAGCACAAGTCTGATGAGGAGTGGCTGAGAGAACTGGGGTTGTTTAGTCTGGAGACGAGGAGGCTGAGGGAAGACCTACCTCATTGCTCCCTAGAAATACCTGAAACAAGTACCAAGTAGTAAGCGATAGGACAAGAAGTAACAGACCCTAGTTGTGCCAGGGGAGGTTTAGACTGGATATTAGGAAGAATGTCTTCAAAGAATGGGTTATCAGATGTTGGAATGGGCTGCCCAGGGCAGTGGTGGAGTCCCCAGCCCTGGAAGTGTCTAAGAGTCGAGTTGACATAATGCTCAGGGATATGGTATAGTTGAGGACTGTCAGTGTTAGGTTAATGGTTGGACTCGAAGATCTTCAAGGTCTTTTCTAAACTAGGCGATTCGGTGATTCTGTGTCCAAATGCAACAGTTAGATTGTAAATGGATTAAGGACTTTATCAGAGGCATAAACTTTCTGAAAGCATTTATCTGCTAAATGACTAGTACTTGGTGCAATCCAGTTTACCTGGAAAGTAAATTTTTCATCCCTGAAGTATTTTAAGATAACTGGGCACGATTTAGCAACATCTAGATAGAAGATGAGTTCCATCGTTTATTCACACCCATCCCACACAGTAACTCCTTTCTAAGTAAAATCAATATGGTGTTCATGTTTTGAGCATTCATCACATGCAGTATGTCTGTGCATTGTGTCATTTATTAATGCTTATTTAAAATAAGCCAACTGTGTCGGCAGATCAGTGGTTAAAAATAACCACTGCATATCTTTCACAGTTTGTAAGTCAGAGATGTCAAATAATAACAAATCAATGGCATTAGCACAGGAAATGAATACTTTCCATAAACAGGAAAGGTATCACTGAAGCCCTGAAGTAAAAAACAAAATTAAGATCTATTGATTCCATTAATTTCTTCCAATTCCAATCCTATGTTTTTAAAAGGACAAATGAATGTCAAGCTCTGCTGAAGTCTGAAAAGCCATTCCCAAATATGCAACACAGTGCAGTGCTTGTACAGTGCTGAAAACAAAAATGGTACAACTATGAAGGGTGAGATCCTGAAAATCTTTGAATAACATGCACTATCTTGCTTTTCTGTGCTAGTATCAGTCTTAGTTTGTTAGGGTTTATGTGTTAACTATTCTAAGCCATATTTAAATGTAAAGAAAATAAGTATAATCTACCTCAATGTTAGTTCAAAAACATACATACACTCTACAAACCTGATGCATTTTCTTGTCAGTATCACCTTTTGATGAAAACCCAAGTTTGTTTTAATATATCACTAGTGTTTTGGAACTGACAGAAGTAAGGAAGGACAGAAATATTTTCTTAAAAGAACATATTCTATGAATTGCTTCCTAAATACCATTTTATTATATAAGAATATCTTTTCTGAAAATACAAAAAATGTGAAATGAAGCACATTTTTATTTACTTTTTTATATCTTTGACAGTCAGGCTAAGCCACACAGGAGTTTTAGCATTATTAATTATCTATTTACTCACACTTTTAAACCTCAATCACATTAACACAATAAACTTGTTGCCATGAACAGAAAATTAGATGAATAACTCTTTAGACACAGTTCTGTATACAGGTTCAATACGTTGCAGATCAGGCAGAATGTGTCCATGTGTTCATAGGCTTGATAATATCTGGCAAGTGAAAAAAGGTTCTTTGCTTTTGCAGAGTCTTCTCTGCAAAATGCCTGCGGGATTTGCACAGCTAACTTTAAACATGTACCTTTGAAAATACAGCCAAATTCAGCTTCCCTTTCTGATGAGTCGACTGTTTCTCACAAAACTCTGAAGAACCAGAAAGCTCAGGAAAAATAAACCATCTCAGATTTTATATACAAATTTTGGTGAGTGTACTTTTTATTTACAATGGTAGTAATAACAATTAGCCCAAAAAATGTTCCCCTGAATTCTACCTAGAATATATATAGGGAGTTTCTCTGCAATGGATTGGCATGTGGGAACTAAAAAGTAAGCTGGTTGTCAATGCAATGGAAAACTGCTGGTTCTTCCTCAGCATCCTAGATAACCAAAATACTACAAATACAAACACACAACAGAAATAATACTAAGATTTCTTTTTCTCTGTCTCAATATTCATTTTCATGACAGCAGGATGGGATCCTAGATGACACTGTTAGTACTGTCAGTAAACCAGACACATTAATTCCAAACACTAGATTACCTAAAAATTATCATCTATCACTCTTCAGTGTGAATTTGAACCTTCATCTATCTTCTCTCTTTTATCCAGTCCATGACAGTGCCTTTAATACTCACTACAATATATTCCTATTATAGAACAGATTTTTTGGATATTATCTCCTGTAATGGCTATAAATATTTAACAATGTCAGCAATAATAGCAGGAAGAAAAACCTTCAGAATTTCAAAAGCTATTCAGCTAGGGCTATTTTCCTATCCATAGTGCAAAAAATTAACGACCTGAAGGGAAAGGGTGTAGCTGAGAAATGGACTGTTGAGGAACTCAGGAAGAAACTGAGAAAACGTCCAACCAAGGATTTCTGCCATTATGCAGAAGGTCATGTAGCAATGGCAATAAAGTACTTTCAAATGGAACATTTAAGTTCCTCTTGCCTGATTCTTGGGAAGAGGGATGTCTGAACAGCTACAACTCCTGTTTAAGCAATGACTGAGTAGAAACTGATGGGAGAAAAAAAAACCAACAAACAAAACAAACCACAAAGCCAAACAATTTGTATTTTGATTGGGTTTCTTTCTTTAATTTTTTAAAAGCTCTTCATGATAATAATGAAATAACAGTACTACCATAATGTTTTATGCAAGCACACTACTCTGAGAACTTACTTAATCCTGAAAAGGTGCTTTAAGAGCCATTTAAGAGACACTAATATTGCAACATACTCATTCTGTGAAGGGCAGGAGCAACTTTGCACTAGTAATTAAATCTTGTCACACTCTGACATGTAACACATATTGAAATTATGACCTATTTTCCAGTAGTAAGGCCCACAAGTTCTACTGATTTCAACTTGTTCATATCAACTCTCGAACTAGGCTATTTGCTGATTTAAGCATTCACTTAAAAAATGCCAAACATTCTAAGTATGGACTGAGTGGGTCTGGTCCAGTCAATATGTGACAAAGATACAATTTACTGAATACCAAGGGGTTTTGTGTTCCTTTAATAAGCGTCTCTGTTAATCTGATGTCATCAGCAAAAAGAAAAGCATTGAAAAGCATTAGCCAGATCCCTGTATTTTTTTCTAAAACCCTCAGAGAAAATTAATGCCAGTCTCATCTGACCTTTCTATTTCATCAAATGAAGCCTCCTCAGATGGGAGTTATCACACTGGGAGAACAACTTTTTCCTGAACTGCTAATACTCCTCTCTTGTTACAGTTTTTGTAGCACCCCGCCCCAGAGTTCCATCTTCACCCTTTTATTTTCTTTACAGCTTACCTCTGTGCAGTTATACCTGCTACTGTTATTGCAGCTTCTGTCTGTGCACAACTCACAGATCTACCACTTTTTACTCACAGAATCACAGAATGTTAGGGATTGGAAGGGACCTCAAAAGATCATCTAGTCCAATCCCCCTGCCAGAGCAGGAATACCTAGGTCAGGTCACACAGGAACATGTCCAGGTGGGTTTGGAATGTCTCCAGAGAAGGAGACTCCACAACCTCTCTGGGCAGCCTGTTCCAGTGCTCTGTTACCCTCACTGTGAAGAAGTTCTTCCTCACATTTATGCGGAACCTCCTACGTTCCAGCTTGCACCCATTGCCCCTTGTCCTATCATTGGATGTCACTGAGAAGAGCCTGGCTCCATCCTCATGACACTCACCCTTTACATATTTATAAACATTAATGAGGTCACCCCTCAGTCTCCTCTTCTCCAAGCTAAAGAGACCCAGCTCCCTCAGCCTTTCCTCATAAGGGAGATGTTCCACTCCCTTCATCATCTTTGTGGCTCTGCACTGGACTCTCTCAAGTAGTTCCCTGTCCTTCTTGAACTGGGGGGCCCAGAACTGGACACAATACTCCAGATGTGGCCTCACCAGGGCAGAATAGAGGGGAAGGAGAACCTCTCTTGACCTACTAACCACCCCCTTTCTAATAGACCCCAGGAAGCCATTGGCCTTCTTGGCCACAAGGGCACATTGCTGGCTCATGGTCAGCCTGTTGTCTACCAGGACTCCCAGGTCCTTTTCCCCAGAGCTGCTCTCCAGCAGCTCAGCCCCCAACCTGTACTGGTACATGGGGTTGTTCCCCAGATGCAAAACTCTACACTTGCCCTTGTTGAATTTCATTAAGTTTCTCCCCGCCCAACTCTCCAGCCTATCGAGGTCTCACTGAATGGCAGCACAACCTTCTATTTGGATTAAACTCTCCATTCACCTTCCTCTGCCAGGTTGAGTTCAGCAAAGAGATTATATTTTCTTGCAGTATTGAAGTGTAGTAGCAAGTACCTCAGTCCCAGTTTGTCTGTTCAGCATACCCTTTGGCTTCCTCCTACAGTTTCTCCTTTAACCACTGGAGGTTTTTTTTGCCCATTGCAAGCAACAGTGCTGTATCGCTTTTCTTGAAAATTTTCAGACTTAGCTGAAGCAAAATCCTGCATCTTATTTCTACAGACTATGTACCCTAACATGGAGTTTAGAAAGGCAAATGGTGCCCCCACAGTGTAAAGTCCCTTCCTCCAGTGGAGTGGTGTGGTAATTCAGAACAGAGTGGACAACATGCTATCAACCTGCAAACACCACAGACCTTAGGTCAAGAGGAATTAGCAAGCACCTAGAGCTTAACAGGACTGTCTCGACTGTTGGAAGTAAAGGCAACAATTTTTTGGAACAAAGAAGTTCTTCATCTCTCCTTCTCCATTCAAAAAATACAACTTTTCATCTGTTTATGCCTTACCATCATCTTGTAACATCACATGCTAACTCCTGCTGCCATAAATAAAATCAGATCTTCCTGTATAGTAATAACATGTCAATAATGTAGCAAAAAACAATGTCTGTTTAAACTTCATTTGTTCATCCATCACACAAAGCAGACAATCACATTGTTTCTGTGCTTCCCAGTGGAATGAAGCAATGATGTTAACCACGTAACTTAAAAATACTCACCACACAGAATGAGCTGGCAGAAAAAGAAAACACAATATTGTGGGCATGGGTGCTAAAGAGATCTACTGATCTCTCATATAATTTAAAAGAAGCCTCAGAAGCTATGCCATGATCAGTTTGGCAGAGAAGTTTTAAGAATTCATTATATCTGGCCAACATTTTTGTCATACAAAGGAGTATGACTTGGCGATTGTAACTAATGTGCATACCTTCACTACACTGTTTCTGTTTATGACATTGTTATGAAAAGAATGTCTAAAACATACTAATCACTTCAAGATGAACAGTAAAACATATGTTGTTAAATGCAGAGGCTTATTTCTGACGTATAAGGAAAAGCGCAATCAAGTATTTCTCCTTAGTATGATTTGGATGCTTTAAGCAGTGCAAGCACAGAAAAATAGGAAAGCAAATATTTGAAATGAAGAAAAATGAAGGGATTTATTGCTGCTTAAAACTAGTCTAAGTATTTTAAACAAAATAGATGCCTTTGCAAAGATAACGCTGTGAGGAGTTCCATAGAAGTGAATTTGAGTTAACAGCTTCAGTTGTGGTTTCAAGTCAATCACATCACTGTGTGAATGAAAATTGAAGGAAAAATACAAAAAGATGTCTCATCAAGATTTAATTTCCACTGAAGGTGACCAGGTGTGCTGCGTACCTCTAGGTTCAGGTCCCATGCACTCGAGCCTGACAGACAGTGAAAGCTGCCCTGGAAGGGGCAGATGGCCAGACCACCAATAGCACTCCCCATACTTTGGTCTGGGGTTGGACTACCCCAAGCAGTGGATTTAATTTAACCCACTTTAAAGCATCAAAGCCTAACATCTCCGATTCCTGTAAAATGCAAAATTGTGATATGAGAGACCCAGGCAAAACATGCAATGGTACTCTGTGGGACACTGATTGTTTCAGTTTAGAAGTGGTAAAACAGCAACTCCCACACTCATTTCAAATTCCTTGGTTTCAAATACAAGATGTTTCCCAGTATACCCACTTAGGAGGAAAACGAAATCCAAGTGGGTCCACACAGTGAATTACTCTAAGGTCCAAGAGTTTAAACTCATTGACCCACCTCAAGAGAAGTGGGCCATCTGATTTCATAATATACATAAAGATTTATTCATGGTGGTATGGACGCCCTTGGGTATGGTATGGTTGTGTAGTGATGAATATGCCCATACAAGCTTTAACTGGTGGAAAAATGAAACCTGGGAAAATGCCTATCAGCCTGCCGCCTGCTCCCTAGCTACCACTATATGCCATAGGAAATGAACGTCCCATATGTTGCACCCCTTCACTAGGCATAGCTATCAGAAAGAGTGAAAAACACTTACTTGGGAAGAAATAAGTGTGGGTCAACAGCTGAAATATATGACAAAATGGATGGCTGACTATTATTCCAAACGGCAACATTAAGACTAACATTATCACCAGAGATACCCTCAATGAACTGGGACGTCTGGCCAACAGCACCAACATCCTCTATGCTGGTCAACATACAATTGCAAGCCACTGACAAGATGATACTACAAAATGAACTGGCGCAAGATGTCCTCCTGCTCAAACAAGGTGGAGTGTGCGCACTCATCACTGCAACAACACACTGTTGTGCCTTGGACCTGAACCTTATTCTTTCAAGGGGTAGACAGTGGCATAGAGTCTGACCACAGCATCTACTTGGTTTCCAATGCTTCTTGGGAAGGTTTTAAGACAACACAGCCTGAAAACTGAGCATGTGAGCCAGCATGTAACAGAAAAGTAGTATATTCTCCTTTGAGAGTTCTAGTATCCTCTGCTATAGCACTCTTTATGCAGTTTGTTCTAAAATTTAGCCAAGCGGCTACAGCAAAACAGACACCTATCTTTTGGGATAGGTGGATTGCAGTATCAACAAAAAGAAGGAGCAGCAAGTCTCTTAACATCATGGAAAGAGATATGGGATAAGGCAAGAAGGCTTTCCCATTTCTCAAACATTTTATGAATATAAAAACAGCAGACTGCAGTCCTTCTTTACTCATCCATTTTTCTAGCCCTCTACAAATAATCCAAACATCACATCCAGGAGGTTCACTATGTGCTTCATCTAGATTATAGGATTAAAAAAAAAGGCTATACAACACTCAACCACTTCAGAAACAAAACAACTCAGTAGCAAGAAGTAGTGATTTTTTTCAGTAGAACAAATGAAATATGTATTAGTTAAGGGCTACAGCAACATAAGATGTTGATGCTCTGCTGCAGTATCTGATGGCTGTGCTAAAGACATTCTGACTTTTCCATGCTCTGTATTTATGGCTCCTTGACTGGCATTCATTTTTTCCAGGCACTTGAGTTTTGTTCTATATGTACACTAGCTAAAACGTAGTAGCAGCAAAGCATATCTGAATTTTATCAGAAGTACAACACAGAATACACACAAGGAAAATAGTGATTCAGTTTTAAGTGAACACATATCAGCACCACAACAGTCATGTGTAATTTAAACCAGAAGGCTTACCTTGACATGCTCCAGTACGAATATTGGGGATGAAGCCACGACGGCATGGTTGAGGCTGAGCAGGGCACATTTCACAGGGGTGACCCCATGCACGCCCAATGGTTGCACAACAGAGGGTTTTTGTGCAAACAATTCCAGTTAGCTGGCCCTGACACATCTGGTTGTTAACTTGTGTGAAACATGGGCCTGTTCTGTAATCTGGAAAAGAGGAAAGATCACTGGATTATACAAAACAGTGTGCTAGTACCTATAGAAGGTATTAATTTTTAATTCTGTAGATACCTATATTAAGAAAATTCCAAGAGGACCTGGAATTTTAAGTTATGTTACAGCTTACAGAAGCAGCATGACACCTTCCACTGAAACTAATGATTTTCACAAGGTTATCTTATCCTTTAGTTTATTTCTTTCTGATAGATGCAAGTAAGGAAAGGCAACTGGACCCAAAACTGATCTGTGAAATGACAATGTATCCAGTAAAATCCATAAGTGAAAGAGTTTTACAACCCAAGAAACAAACACAAGAGCAAATAAAATAAAGCAAACAAGGACTGGGAACTGGTTTTCTTATTTCTAAGTTATTTCATGGCAATTCATGGGAAGGCACTACAGACCACAGCAGACACACATTTGTTCATTCCACATTGATCAAGGTCCATGCCAGCAACCATCACAGAATCAACATTCCTGCTGGAATATTTAGTGCAAAATAGTGCACTAAATATTACCCCTCATCCTATCACTACAAGCTCTTGTAAAAAGTCCCTCTCCAGCTTTCTTGTAGATCCCCTTCAGGTACTAGAAGGCTTCCCTGGAGCCTTCTCTTCTCCAGGCTGAACAACCTCAGTTCTCTCAGCCTGTCCTCATAGGAGAGGTCTCCATCCTTCTGATCATCTTCATGGCCCTCCTCTGGACTCGCTCCATGTCCTCCTTATGTTGGGAACCCCAGAGCTGAACACAGTACTGCAGGTGGGGTCTCACTAGAGCAGAGCAGAGAGGGAGAATCAGCTCCCTCAGCCTGCTGACCATGCTTCTTTTGATGTAGCCCAGGATACAGTAGGCTTTCTGGGCTGCAAGCACACATTGCCGTTGCATGTTGAGCTTTTTGTTAACCAACAGCCCCAAGTCCTTCTCCTCAGAGATGCTCTCTATCCATTCTCTGCCCACCCTGTACTTGTGCTTGGGATTGCCCCAACCCAACTTGTACTTGGCCTTGTTGAACTTCATGCAGTTTGAATGGGCCCACTTCTCAAGACCATCAAGGTCCCTCTGGATGGCATCCCTCCCCTCCAGCATGTTGACCACACCACACAGCTTGGTGTCATCAGCAAACTTGCTGAGGGTGCACTTGAACTTATTTACTAAAAGTAAAGTACAGCTGTTTACGTAAATGTCTCTAGTCAAGTAGCGTATATTTACTTATGGGAAGCAAACATACTAAAACTAGAAGCCATTCCAAAGTTACTTCATAGTTTCAAATGAAGCTGTGGATTTGACACAGAAATTACCATGTGAAATTCTACAATCTATTCTATACTGTCAGCCAGACTATATTATTACAATGGTTCATCTGACCTTAAAAAACCTGAGTTTATGAATTAATCATCTTTTCCATATTGGTTTTCATGTTTTACTGTTAGGTGTTTCTTCATTTGCTCCTTTCCCAGCATTGCTGCCGGAATAGTTTTCACAGAAAGAACATATGTTAGAACATATGTTATAAATCATTTGTTACTTAGAAAGGGTGAAAGAAAGTGATTTTCAGCTCATACATGTTATGCATTTTTTTTAACCTCAGAGAATTATATTCAATATGCACCACGTCTTGAAGAATGACAACCTTTATCAACAATCCAAATTATTATATAATTACATTTAATAAGAAGTACTTTTTTCTTGGCATTAGCATAAAAAAAATCCCTGGAAATAGAAAACTGAACTTTTAAATTTAACCATAGTACAGCATTTTTATTCTTTTATACAAGTGTACATTCTGTATTCACAAATGGGACTATCCAGCTATCTTGGTCCTTTGGACCTTTTTCATTAATTCCTATTTAAAAATTCTAAGTCTACCCTAATTCTACCCATAATTTATAAAAGTCTATTTGACAGGGAGCCTCCCACAAGGATTAAAAATGTAAAAATTGTAGTGCTGGGTATGGTCCAACATCCATCTATCTGGTTTTCTTCCTGTACCTCTGGGCAAAACCAGATGTTTCAGATGAAGGTGTAAAAAAGCCTGCTGTAAGTAGACACAGGATAATCTGTCTGCCACACTAAGCTTCTTCCTGGTGAGTAACACCCACTAGCTCCAAATCTGTTTAACATCGCAACTACCATTTGTTGTCATTTGGGACAAAACATTCAAATATGTTGGCACATATAAAAGGATCCAATTCCTATCTGAATTTTGTCACAGTTTCAGCCTCTAAAGTTTCATACGTTGTTAACTAACTACTCCTGCTCATGACAACCTCACCTCTTCTCAGATAACTAAAAAGAGAAGAAGTGAGACATAAAGAAAAAGAAAAGTAAAAAGGCAGCAAGACATGTTGGAATGTCCACTGCAAGTTATCTGGAAGAATATGAAAACTTGACATGTCTTTTCATGGGAAAGTACAGACTGAAATTTTAACTGAAGGTTCCTAATACCAAAATACTGTTTCTGTGTAAAGCCCAACAGGACTATACCTGGTGCAGTGGTAGTCTTCAGTACCTACATAAAACCTATGTAAAAGCTCTAGAAGGGTAAAAGGACAAACTTCAGCGCTGGAGCAGCATATTACCACAGATCCTGTATTTCTTTCATGTGAGTGCTAGAAAGATTAGCAGAAAGGGACTGTGAAGTCTTTTCCATCCTTTTTATTTAAACAAAACTCCATAGAATCATAACTAAATAATGAAGTACTGCACCTGGAAGTAAATATTTTTAACTATAAGCTATTTGGAATATTGACACTTCTATTACTAAAAATAAAATACTGAAAATATTAAGCATGTTGACCACAAGGAGTGAGTAAAGGAGGTCTGAGATATGCCCTGCCATTTCCATCAAATAAAGAACAAAAACTAACACTTGATAAACTTTTTTCACTTCCTTACAAAGCAAATTTGCCTTTCCTAAGGACTTTTTACAGAACCTCTCTCCCATAAGTGACATTTAGCAAATATTAATGTAAGAATGAGAAAACAAGTAATTTCAACTTCTACCACCTCACTCACAGGCTCAAGTAGAGTAAACAGCTTATAGTTATTAATGACACCTCAAAAATCCATTTCATACAAAAGCACTATTAGATAAACAATGTAATATATGGGACCTGAATGCTGGAAAGTAGTACCCACTGTTAGGGTTACCAGGAACTTTATACCTTTCCAAAATAAAAAATTAGCACAGTGGGTGAAAGTCCAAGAGATTGGACTCCATGTCAGGGAACCTTCAGAGTGGAGGGATTGGGATACACTGCCAAAGAGCTGAAGTTAAGTTCACCTTGCTAGAAGATGCTCCAACAGGAAACATGCTGGAGAAGTAATTTTCTTTATTACACCTCTGATAGGATGCTGTGGCTAATTTCTCCACAATTTCTACTAACATTCAGACGTCTCCAGAAACCTGAAACTTATTTTTGCTGCTTGTTGCAGCACCTGCTCCTTGATTACTGATGAGATTTTTCAAAGAAACTGTATCTGAATTTTCCCTTTTGCAATGTGCAATCTAAATGTTTCTATAATTAAAAATATAATTGAGGTCCATCTTCCTACAATGGGAAATCCCACAATGCATCACTCCTACCATAATATCAGCAGGACTGGAAGAGCAAGGCATATCCCATTCTCCTGCTGATTCTGTAAAAGTGACAGCATTGCCCAGACCTTGTGTTTCCAAAAAAATGGGAGATCAGAGCTTTCCGTGATTAACTTTTCATCTGACTATGAAAGGGTTGGTAATAATCATAGTTATACTTTAGTTCAGACCACAAATCTGAAATGGATGCATATGCAAATATTATTCTTCTTGTTCAACTCCAACAGCTGCAGATCATAAGTCAGAGTATGCAAAAAAATATTTAAACATTACAAAGGTACATATGTTTGTTTTATGAAAGATTAGCTAAAACTGTTTTTCCTTCAATATTTTAATCATCCTAATGCGGAAAATTGTTCTTTTTGCAGTAATGTTTAGCTGCCAACACTGAGGGTTCACTATAAAGGAGGTTTCAAAGGTAACAAGAAGTTAGATGAATTGTACTGATTCAGGCTTGATATAAATAAAAAGCATTTTTTTCAAAGGTGACATCCAACAAGTTATGGAAAAGAGACTGTTGGCTGAAAACAAGACCTAATGTCTTGGAAAATGAAAGAGACTTGGCAAAGCTATTAATTTCTCCTGGAAAAAATTGTCTATGGGCAGTACAGCTATTTATACTAAGAAGTTTGCATAAACCAAAGTCTGAATAGTGATGTCTGAGTCCCCTTTCCCTGATTTTTTTTTTTTTTAAAAGAAAACTTGTGTATTAAGTCCTTAATTTTTTAATACAATTAAGTTTATCATTAACATAAAAAATGAACACCAAAGTATTTTAAACATTTTAAATTGTGGATAACTTAGAGTTGAGACACATTCCCAGGAGGTTCTCTAGTCATTGCCTGAAGCAATGATTTTTATAAAATTTATTTTGATACATAATAGAGAAGAAGAATAGTTTAGTTGAAAAAGATTTTGAATATTTATGTTAAATATATCATGAACATTTTCATACAGCTGACAGCTTTCATTTTCAGGTTGAGTTTTTACTACTGTTCTACTGGTCCCACATGACCATTTCTGACTGGCTCCTGCAATGCAATACTTTCCATCACACAAACTCCTGTGATTGATGAGGCAACTTAATATACGCATGGCAATTAAAAGGGAGTGGAGAGCAGCTCTAAATGAAAGAAGGAAAAAAAGCATGTTTAATGCAGCAGTCTATGTGGGCCTTGTAGCTTTTAGCAAAATTCCAGGTTCTACCAGTACTGCTGTCATGTCCATTCCAAGCACATTCTCATTTTCCTCATGTCGTAACAGTGAAAGCACCTGTTTTCCAAAAACAACATTCCAGGGTTTGCACAGCCGTTTTAATATAATTGATATTATGTAAGTTTTAAACAGATAAAGTTTTAGTATAGTATTACCTGCAGATCTTTTTTTTTTTTTTTAAATTAAAAATAGTTCATTCTTACACATCTAAGCAAATGGGAAAGAACGGCAAAGTACAAGATAATCAACTATATTTCTGAAATAGAATGCAATTTTCTGTAATTGATCTGAACATTGAAGAAAATGCTTCTAATATTTTAAGACACAAAATGTTTTGAAAAATATACATACACAAAAAGCAGAGAAAGATAGAAACATGGCAATACTTTGCTTTTGCCATTTACGGAATTTAGTTGCAAAGTGTTTCCATACACTTACAGACTTCTGGGAAGAAACTGTGGCCATGTGCAACTGTAGGACCATACACTAACTGCTACAAAACTTCAAGTGGGGAATAAAAGCTGGGAAATAAATACACATGAATCTTGGTTCCAGCAAGGTCTCCAATTTTGGTCAGTCTGGAGCTTCTTGGAAATGCAACATACCTCCTTATACTTCCACAAGCTCTGTTACTATGCAACGTTTGCATCCAGGTTTGGATATTGGACTCCAATTAAATACCTCTATGAGTAAATACTAAATACACAAGCTGACACACAATGAAATATTAGTCATGAGTTATTACAAGAAGCTACAGGCTGAATTACTGCTGTGCAAAGTGCACACGGAGATAAGAAACCACAAGAATAATTTTTTTGCAGGGTTCAGCAGTTTATACCTACTATCCTAATATTAGCTTCTTACATCTTTGCTGAAATGCCTACAAAATTCAAAGCAGTGAAATGACTCCATTTATCATGCTGCCTCCTGCTCTCTCCTCTTATGTTTCTCCTTTGAGTTAAAGGAGTTCCCAGCATATTGGCATTCTGGTCCACAACTAGGGTCCTTCAGAACTACAGCACAACAAATAGTACCCATCCCTAAAACCCCAAGCCCCAAACCTAAAAACTTTAATGGAAGGGAAGCCAGAGATTTACCTCTCCATCATATAGTCAAGGGTAAGACCTAAGTCCACCAAATACCAGAAGAGCAATATGAAGCCAAGGCCATTTCAATCCTCACCAGGAAAGCGTGGTATACTCCCAACAAAGCTTTGTAGATAGAGCAGGAGAGTGCAGAAAGATTTTTTGCTACAACCTGACAGCTGGATGTTCGATTTTCCATGACAGAAAGGATTATCCTTACCTTTACTGAAACTCTGTACCCCGCACAAAACCTTGTATTCAGATTTCATTGACAAGATTTGCCCATATGACAAAAAGAAAAAGACTATTCATTAAAACCTGGACTCTGGAAAGCCTGACAAACGTACATTATATTCTTTAATTCCTTCATATCCCAACAACTAAATAGTCAATACCTTGCTATATGCCTGCAAAGAAAATATGCTTCTTTTCTGGACCATAATATGAAAACTTTGATTACAACTTCCACAAGTTTTCAGTTCCCCATTCCAGGATATCAGTGTTATTCAGTTCAACCTCAAAGGAACAGAATCCCTTGGGAGGAAATTTAAAGATTCAGATCTGCAGATGTGATAAACTTTTAAGAGTATTGAAGAACAGTATAAAGAGAACAGTATAGACTCTCACACCCCACCCTCACTCTCCTCGCTTTGGACTTCAGTCTCATTACTCATACCAGAAACTAATCCCACTAATGGAAGTGAGCCATTTTATACTGTTTAAGACATGGAGAAAGGTCTGCAGAACAGGTCTACAGTGAATACTAAACTATTCTCAGAAACTCTGATCTCATCATTTACGTTGGGAAATAGTCCACTGTGAAAGAGCACTCAGGACAATTTAAAGGTGCAAATGCACAGTTTTCTATAGCTGCAAAATTTAAAAGCACTTAAACCTAATTTAAGCTTGCATAGTAGGTAGAGAAGTGGGCTAATGTTTTTTTTGAACCCTCTGGCAGTCTTTGTACTATTTTGTGAGGTCAAAAATATGAAGGAAGACATAAAAGGAGAGGATGTTTGCATGTTAGCCCTCTGCTGGCCACAACCCAGAGTCAGAACAAAGTTAAGAACCATAATGCACAATGGAGTCTCTGCTGAAGTCAGGTAAAAGTGAATGACTGCAGCTGTGGAGTCTCTCCCATTAACTGTGTTCTTCTTAGAAGCCATGTTAGGAAGGCCTTCAGAATGCATCCATACTCACAAAAAGAAGACGGAAAATATTTCATAACCGATTCCTGAGTAAATTAAGAAAAATATGCAAAAAGCCTCAGCAGATCAGAAACCCTACTAAAACCATGAATATACAGCTGAATGCAATGTTGTTAATTGTTAATGTAAATATGAAAAACAACCATTTCACTTATTGCTCTTTTAAAAAAATAATTTTAAAAAATCACATTTAGCTTGCAAGAAACATTTCCCCAGATGACTGTCTAGACTATCCTGATACTTTGTTTGAGTTGATAATAACCTAAAAACCCAGCCAGTTACTATTTAGTAGGGTTCACTATGTGGAGAGGCAGAAGTACAGTTTCCTCTTCTTCAGATCTGTTTTTTTGTTCAGCAAAACAAAAGAGCTTTAGAGATTTACCTCTTTGGCTTATACAATATTTTCAGTGGGACACTATAATGCTGAGTATCTTTTAAGAATCAAAATATAGGAGAGAAGTTAATTCAGATGGTTCACCTCTTCTCTTAATAAAGAATCAACTTACTGCTGTTTCTCATATATCAAGCTATTACTCTGAGGTGGAATAAACTAGCTTACTTTTGGCACCCCAGTATTTTGCAAGCCTGGATGCAATGTGCTGGCTTTAGCAAACTTTATCCCTGAAAATACCTGGATTAGTCTTTTTCATATAATTTTATTAGCGTTAACTATAGGTTTTAAGACATTGCATAACTAATGTTTATGAAGACAGATATGGTTGAAAATGTAAAGGAGATCAAATTTAAATAATTTTAAACATTCATATTTAATAATTTTAAATTGAACAATAGTTTAAAACTAAACATTTTCTTTGATACATAATTGCCGTGCCATGCTTCATTGTCAAAATCATTAAAATTTTGATACTAGAGTCCAATACGCTTTTCAGCAGTTACATGAAGTTTACTTTTTGACTGTTTCAAGCTGAGTAACAGAAACATCTTCCAGCCTCTGTCTCTCCATTTCCCTTTTAGTTCTTATAGGCTGGTTCAGTGCTACAGCGTTTAGGAAGCAGAACCCGAAGATCTATATTTAAATGCAAATAGTGGTCCTAAACCTGAATTCTGTTCTTAATCAAAACTCTCAGTAGCTTCTCTGGGATTTCTGCCAGGCTTAGTAGTGCAGGACTGAACCCAAAAAGACTATTTTCATTGGCTTCAGCTTCTCCCTGGGAATCTGCAGAGACAGAATACTCTCAGATATCTCTCTGTCAAGTAGAAGAGGGAGTGATGACTGCAGCATGCGTCAGCCTTGCGAAGGGCACTCCATGAGGGGGAAGCTGTACACAAGGAAAGATCATGAGGTTCCTGGCAAAGAAGGAAGGACATACACACTACACCTTTCACCCTCAACAAAAATAAGTGGAAAAGATACTCAAAAGTCAGTACTTCCAAAGACTAGATCTGCCAGCTGCCCAGTGCCCCTGCATTTTGTAAAATCTGATCTCAAACACAAAATTTTTCAGGGAGAAAAGCAGAAAAGACATGGTGAAAAATATCAGAGCATGCAAAAAACACAGGAGAAGAAAATAGAAAATTATTTCCAAATATCTGGCATCTGTCTAACCTCCAACCATAGGGCCACACAGAGTTTTGTGTCCTCCACACTCATCCTCCTGGCTCAACATTTAGCCAGTTTTATTACACTCCTTTTTTTGTTAGTCAAAACAAATATAAGGTTTACAGTGAATGACTACACCCTCTAAGGGAAAAGTAAATAAACAATCTTCCCATTTCTTACTTCTCAAACTCAACTTTCCACAAGAACTGTTCAGGAGTTATTGAACAATATATCCATACTTCTTCTCTTTATTTCTTGCTCAATCATTGAGCCCCAGTATAATATTGCAAAACAAGAAACAAAGAAATGTTCTAAGCCCTCTTTTCACTCTGTCTCAGCTCTAATTTGCTACCTGTGTACATAGAACATGCATACACATACCCAACGTAAAACAAAAATTCAACAGTTCTGCTGTATGATGACCCTCTTCATGGGCTTTACAGGAGGAAGTTAGATCATTCTAAGTGACAGCAGTGACATGAAACGTAATTATTTTTATAAAAGTATGCAGAAATAGAAACAAATATAAATACACATTTATACTACTTTTATTAAAAAGATGTAAAATACCCTTTTCATATATATGCATGTATAAACATATATAGCTACACATACACAACGTTGTCAACAGAACAACAGGTTAGCCTCTTTACTATGCTTGCTTGCACACTCCTGTGTAAGAATTTGGGAATAATAATACATAATCATATATATATATATATTTTAAAAGTTATAATAATTGTATAGCTATCAAAACTACAACCACTAAAAACACACAGAGCAATGATGTAACTCATGCTACCAATACACCCCATAAGCTTGAACAGTTTGACAATAGAATTCTCTTTAAGACTCCCAACAATGGGTAAAAGTGCTTTTTAATTTACATTTCCTATTTCTCTTCCGAAGGATAACTTTTTAAATCCTAGACCAACAAAAATAGTGCAGATTATTGAAAACTTGCTACCAATACCAGGGCAAGGGTAGAAAAGAGAGAGAGAGAGAGAAAGAGAGAGAGAGAGAAAGAGAGAGAGAGAGAAAGAGAGAGAGAGAGAGAAGAGAGAGAGAGAGAAAGAGAGAGAGAGAGAAAGAGGAGAGAGAGAGAAAGAGAGAGAGAGAGAAAGAGAGAGAGAGAGAAAGAGAGAGAGAGAGAAAGAGAGAGAGAGAGAAAGAGAGAGAGAGAGAGAAGAGAGAGAGAGAGAAAGAGAGAGAGGAGAGAAAGAGAGAGAGAGAGAAAGAGAGAGAGAGAAAGAGAGAGAAAGAGAGAGAAAAAGGAACTTCCAAAGCGTACACACAGTATCAAGTAATTTGAAATTTTTATTGCCTGTGTACTAATAAAAAAAGTCTATGTTTGCTTTTTTCTTTCCATTAATTTTTTCATGCATTTGTAAAATGCAAAGTTAATCTGCAATATCTACAGTAAATGGAAAGTTTAAGCAAGGCCACCCAGCTAAACCAAAACTTCTGCTATGAAGCAATTTCAGCTTAACAGTTCATTAATGTAGCATTGTTCACAATTTCCTGCCATTCTTTTAAATACTAACGCTAAATTGATACTTTTTAGTAGTCATAGTAAGTCCTTACTTCGAGCTAAAAAACAATCAAGGGACAAACACACTAATACTTCACACAACTTTAAATATTATGAGATTTCTATCTCTTCTTGTTTCCAGCTTTTAAGAGTGAATTCAAGGAATCACAGAATGGTAGGGGTTGGAAGGGACCTCCGAAGATCATCTCGTCCAATCCCCCTGCTAGAGCAGGATCATGGAGTAGATCACACAGGAACACGTCCAGACAGGTTTTAAATGTCTCCAGAGATGGAGACTCCACAACCTCTCTGGGCAGCCTGTTCCACTGCTCTGTCACCCTCACAGTAAAGAACTGTTTTCTTATGTTAACATTGAACCTCCTGTGTTCCAGTTTGTGCCCACTGCCCCTTGTCCTGCCACTGGACACCACCGAGAAGAGTCTGGCCCCATCTTCCTGACACCCACCTTCGAGATATTTATAAGCATTAATGAGATCCCCCCTCAGCCTCCTCCTCTCCATCTCCAAGCTAAAGAGACCCAGCTCCCTCAGCCTCTCTCCTCATATGGGAGATGCTCCAATCCCTTCATCATCTCAGTGGCCCTGTGCTGGACTCTTTCCAGTAGCTCCATGTCCCTCTTGAACTGGGGAGCCCAGAACTGGACACAGCACTCCAGATGAGGCCTCACCAGCGCAGAGTAGAGGGGGAGGAGAACTTCCCTTGACCTGCTGGCCACACTCCTCTTAGTGCACCCCAGGGTACCATTGGCCTTCTTGGCTGTGAGGGCACATTGCTGGCTCATGGTCAGCCTGTTGGCTACCAGGACTCCCAGGTCCTTTTCCCCAGAGCTGCTCTCCAGCAGCTCAGCCCCCAGCCTGTACTGGTACGTGGGGTTGTTGTTCTCCAGACGCAGGACTCTACACTTGTTCTTGTTGAATTTCATTAAGTTTCTCCCTGGCCAGTTCTCCACCCTGTTCAGGTCATGCTGGATGACAGCACAGCCCTCTGGCATGTCAGCCACTGCTCCCAGCTTTGTATCATCAGCAAACTTGCTGAGGATGCACTCTGTCCCTTCGTCCAGGTCGTTAATGAATATACTGAATAGGACTGGACCCAGTACCAACAGTCAGCACTGCTGATGAGGATGGGTTGGCTCCTTGTCTGTTTTGACCAGAAAAGTATCTTCTAAGAATTTGTATTACTACAGCTTTTTTAGTTTAGATACCTAGTTTTACCTAAAATGCACACGGAAAAGGTAAGTTCTTTTATTAGATAAAGCTGAAACAGTTGAAGAAAAATGGAAGAGTACTTAGGAACTGTGTCCCCTTATCACATCTGAAAAGACTGAGGGTTTGACTGATTTGTTTAATGATACAAACCAGTCAAGTGAGAGATATCTTTCCCTCCAGCCCTTCTTTCAGAAAGCATCTCAGTAAGGGTGCTTAATTGGTGTCACTATTTTCAGATGTTACTAGAAAGCAATGCAGAAGCAAAAGCATTTCCCATGCATTCAAGGGCTTTTCCTGTCCTCCTTGGGAGGCCTCAGTTAACCCAACTGAAATGAATAGAAATCTTTCTACTAGATTCCAATAAGCAGAAATGAAGTGAAATTACTCTCTAGGCAGAAAAGAACAAAGAACTCCAGTTATTCCTAGTGCTAAACTGTGTTTCGGATACCTTGCCAAGAAGAGATAAGAAAGATAGCTTTACTCTGCTCATGATGCTGGCCCATCTGTAAGCAACCTGATGCCTTACAAAGTTAAAACAGCATTAATCATCTTCCCTTCACTGGCTTGTGAGTCAGACTGATTGCTCCAGCAACTGTCAGAAATCACAGACATCACTTACTAAATTCCTCTGCCTCAAACAAAACATCTTTTCCATGGGCAAGACATAGGGTTATAAAGGATCAACATCAGTCACTTTACAGTAGTAAAACAGTAACTGCAGCTTGTCATGAAAATTCTTCCTTTAGCAGGATCTTGATGGCCTTGGGGAGCCTTAGAGCTGTGCAGTGGTACGAAGTGGCACAGCTCAGTTTGTATTTACAATAAGCAAATAAAGGGGTCCAAAAAGGGGACTGAAAACAGAAACATTAATTCCTGTTCTACAAAATTGCAAGAAGAGTGAAAATTTTATGTCATTATGTTGCAATTAAATTTTTGTCAGTAAAGAACTTGCCATTATATACTGTAACTCTAACATGGAGAGGGAATATCTTTGCACATACATGCCTAAACTGTCACATTTGCATACACCAGTCAAATAACAAAAATAAACCGTTACATATTGAATGCAAGATTAGATTCTAAATTGTACCACCTAAGACTTAATTTTGTGACACTGATCTCCAACTTTCAGTCATCCAGGGTTTAAAAAAAGTAAATTGTTTCTCAGGAAAGAAAACATCTTACAGTTTCAAATGATAGAATTTCTATACTGGAAAATGTCTCTTCCATTGTTACGTTTTATTAGTTTCAGATGGTTTTGGTTTAGCTGGGAGGCCTTGCTTAAACTTTCCATTTACTGTAGATATTGCAGATTAAGCTTGCATTCTACAAATATTCAGAAGCAATGAAAGCTTTCGGGCATCATACTGTGCTAAGTGCGAGGTAGGTACATGATGTCTCTGCTAGTATGATGTCTAAAAAGTCACATTACAGTAGGATCCGTCAGTTAAAATAGTTGAAATGAGGTCAAAAGTTAATTCTCCCTTTGTATTTTTCTTGTCATTTATGCTACAAGACACAAAGGCTGAAAAGATCTGAAAATACTCTCTATATCTAGCATATAAACCAGGTTTTAAGTTTCAGACACAAAGAGGAGACATGGCTCAAGGTCTTGAAGCAGATGAAGAGCAACATGTTAGCTCATATGTGAAGGTCACTTAGTGTTAGTCCTAACAAGAAACCTGCAGATTCAGTGTAACACAGAGTCAGGGACTGAGGAATGACACACTCACTCTGGAAATACACATCTGCATGGGAAGCACCTGAAAGCATGGGGAAGATAACAGAAACAACCTAATGTGTCTCACCCCAACATGAGAGGATAATTAGGGAGGAAGAGCAGAGCAGAAAGGAAAAAGCAGGGTAGAGGGTTGGATATCAAAATACTAGAGAGATATGTCTTATGTTGCACTTATTGAAAGAACAATGAGTTGGAGGTACTTTGCAAGCCTGTTAGTTATAATAGAGCCTGATTTCCAAGAAGCACCTGGAGATCCTAATAAAGTCAGTAAGAGAAATGTTTATCACCTTGGAAAAATCAGGACACTTAATCTTACTTGATTCTTGCAGGATAAGAAGCAGTATAATGTGATATAGATGTAAAATAGCTTTTCTTCATAGACAATGCTAGCTACTGTAATGCTGTACTCACATTAAAATGGTATTACACACCTGCCTCCCAAGAAATAAAAAAAAAAAATCAAGCAGATCAGACTGCAAAACTATCTATTCCTCCTCAGTCCTGATTAAGAATAGATGACCATTGTTTATTAAGCCATTGACCGGAATGAAGAAATCTTAGGTCATCATCCATTTTTTAGGACACACAACATATGCCATATACTACTCGAAAATCAACTCAAAGCTAACATAAAATACAAAGCTGTGCACACATGGGGAAAGCTGGCATTGTGTGTTAAGCTGCACAGGCCAAATACAATCCTCAGAAAAATTTTTCGTAAATCTAAAGATGACAAAGTATCCACAATACCCACCCAATACCCACCATATAAGCAGTGAAAAGTTTCTTTTTCAAAAAATAAATTTCATACCACAATCACAAAACACAGAAAATTGCTAAAAAAAAATAGCAAGATTGTCACAGTACTACAAAGCCACATTCTCAGGTGAGTGTCCTTAATGGGGCACATTGAGCAGCTGAACTTTCAAAGAAGAGCAGGCACTACTCCACTAGTAGTATTTCCTTTATAAGGATTATTATTGCCTCTTCTTTTTTTTTTTTTTTCCCCACTTTATATTTGAGATCAGTAAGAACTGACCTTAGCAATATCCCTCATGCCTTTTCTGAAATTTATCCAAAATCCTTGTTTCACATCTTTTAACACCTGCGTGAGTTTCGCAGCATGTCAAGATTTCCTGCCAATACCTTACTACAGCTTTTTCAAACGTGCTGATAGTGTTACAGCATGTAGAGCACCACTGCTGTGAACTGACAATGTGTTGAAACTTGGCTGTGAACCAATCGTAAGCACTAATGTCTTCATTTTCCAAGTGGCTCATCAGAAGACTTCTTGTCAGTCCCTGTCTGATGCAGATTTTACCGTACACCTATATGGCTTTTATTCTATTCCATTCATTCCTGAGTGTTTTCCTTCCAGTGTTTTCAGCAGCTCACTGCTTCATAAGGAATATTTCAACTCCCGCATTATTTGTTATTTCCATTGACTATTCCTTTCCTTCTGGGCTCTTCATGCTTGGAACACTTTGTATATCACTGGCTATTAGTTGGCTAATTTAATGTAGAGATTAAATAATGAAGTCTTCTCTGTAAAGAGTCATCAAAAAAAAGGTCACAACAGGCTTTTACAAACCAGTTTTCCTAAGCAGGTATTTGCCTGAAAGTGTCATCCTTTTCTTCTGCCTTTACTAGACCATGAAAAGATGTAGCTATATCAGAAACATATTTAACACAGATCCAATATCACTTAAGTATCAATTACAATTAAATCGCATTTTATTGTTATCAACTTTGTTAATACTAATAAATTAAGCTATTTCAGATGTCTGCTAGTACTTTGCTTTCCGCTGTATGGCAAGATATAAGTCTCTCCATCATTTACAAAGTTTCAAGTCTTTAACGAAGATACTTAAGTAAATAACACCTTCCCTTCCTTGCATTTAGATCAACCAGAAAATCCAGACCACTAGAACCTTCATTGGCTCTTTGGGAAGAATTACAGAGCAAACCAGCCAGACGATGCAACTTCTAAAGGAAGAAAAACAGTGTCCTCCCAAAGGACTCACAGCAAATCTCTCTCTTCTCAAACATTCCTTTTCATGATTTTGATAAAACATTTGTCAGTTAAACATTTTGTGCAACATTTTTTGTTTTGGCCATGTTCTTGCTTCTTCCCAAATAACAAACATGATGCAGTTAATTTTTCTTTGACTGTTTTTTAAATTATGATGATTTCTATGAGTATATGAATTATTAACTAAATCCTTTCTAATAATTTTAATCTTAGAACACATATACACACTGATTTGTTTTTTTTATGCTATGCAAGTGGTTATACAGTAGTATTTCTGTTTTACAGGTTGGATGACTCAAACATTTTTGAACAGGAAAAAGAAAGAGGAAATGCAACTTTCCAGATTAAAAAAAATATCTTCTTTAGATAGAAGTCCTTTGCAAACACACACAAACCATATCACAGCAGCCTCAATGAATTTACAAGTACAACATGAACCAAAATCTGGTTTCACTCTAAAGAAAATAGATGTTGATTTCTATTGAAACAACTCTATCAGATTTTTCATACATTTCTTATATTGATATAAGGCCACACTGGCATTACGACCACACATAAAAATGGTGACAAACATTCATTCAGGGTAAAGAGCATCACACCATTGTGGTATGCCAAAACAAGAAGGCTGCTTATGATGCTATGGGCAGCTCTTCATCAATATCTAAACCCACAGATAAAATGTGTTGACACCATACTAGACAGGTCATGAAACAGTCAACTATTTACTTATGTTAGTTGAGCAATGTACAACAAATGTTCACCAGCTCATTTAGACATTTTACTACGAAAACATGCTGGGTATGGTAAAACCCAGGAGTTCTGGGGACTCTGGAAGTTTGAGGAAAGAGGAAAGGACCAACATCACCTCACACAGCCTTGAAAACTTGTTAAAATGTGTAAAATGCCATTATTTCACTACTGTCAGAAAATTTTCTTGCTCTTTTCTCACCTGTTTTTATAGAAAAACCTCAGATGAATTACCATGTGGTAACAACTGGAATAATAAAGCTCACACACACACACCCCTTTAATGATTCATTTTGCATATCAGTGTATGACAAATCATGCACATAACACTACTGGATTTGTAGTAACTACACAAGCTGAAACTGTGAATACAGGACAAACAATCCAGGACATCAACACTTAACACCGTGGAATCATACAAAACTGTCATGCAGAACTTCAATAAGATCCGTCCTATAGTGATGGCATTATGGCTTATTTTCAATCTGCTGCACTAATAATTAAATTTTAAATTTGATTAATTTGAATTTCAAAAATTAATGTGAATTTCAATTAAAGTCGAATTCTGGAAAATCCCTATCTATTTCTTTATTTTCATATATAAAAACTCTGCTATAACTGTATATCATCTGAGAAACTTTTTGGGAGTTGTTCTGGGTCTGGCTGGGATGGAGTTAATTTTCTTCACAGCAGCTGGTAGAAGTGCTGTGTTTTGGATTTGTGACTAAAACAGTGTTGGGAACACACCAGTGCTATGGCCACGGCTGGGAAGTGCTCACACTGTGTCAAGGTTTTCTTTCTTTAACCTCTTTCCCCTCTTCTCTCCCTAACGAGCAGGCAGAGGGGAGGTCAAGAGGCTGGAATGGACCAGACCTGACCAGAGGGATATTCCATACCATATGGCTTCATGCTCAGCAAAAAATGCTGGGGGAAAGGAGGATGTTTGTGGTTATGGCATTTGTCTTTCCAAGGAACTGTTATGCATGCTGAGACTCTGCTTTCCAAAACATGGCTCAGCAGCTGTCTGCCAAGGGAAGTAGTCGATAAATTCCTTACTTTGCTTAGCTCGTATGCACCACTGTGCTTCACCTATCAAACTCTCTTTAACTTGACCAACAAGTTTTCAGATTTTGCCCTTCAGCTCTCCCCCATCCCATCATGGGAGAGTGAGCGAACAGCTGGATGGGGGCTTAACTGCCAGCCAAGGTCAACCCACCACACGAGCTCTTTGGCTTGCTCTAATCACCTGTATATGCCAAAGCTTCAGTCTGAAGCACTGATCTTTGGACTCATGGCCTCTACCCAGTTTCCATATTTGGACCAATTGCTTTTTGTGCCTGCTGCCAGTAGACAGGTCAGTGAATACTTTTTGATTCACCCAATCAAGACTTGAAAATCTTCCTAAAAATTAGATTGGAAAACAGTTAAAATCTTGCATTTTCATGCTGTACTCTAAGGACAGTTTAAAGCTTTCCATTTAAAGACTTATTTTCAAAAGATGATATTAATAACAAAAGATATGTCATATAGAAGAACTGGAGGGGAACATTCCCAAGAAGATTATTCCTTTCTATATGAAGAATCCATGACTGCAGTTTAAAAGACAGAAGATTAACATAAGCCAATGAAGCAGACTAAGTCAGAGGGCAAAAGGGAAGACCCCCACAGAGCCAGAGCATGACTTTATTACTAAGTTTACAGAAATTCACATATGTTCACATAAAAAAATGGCAAGAAACTGTAGAATTCCTGTAGTTTCCATTTCTAAACCCATCCCCACACCAATCTGAATTTAAAAAACATTCAGAGTCAAGGAGTATGCCATTAGCCTCCTTTTTTTCAACAGCTAGGTTTTAACTGATGTAGGAACACTGATAGGCAGAGCATTGTGGAAGAACCAATGTGGCTTTTGTGAAAGAAAATCAAACCCTACATACCCAGTGTAGTCCCTTAACGAATCAAGACACCTCTTAGGTGGAAGCAGATACAATCTAGCAGGAGGGATGCCCAAAGGACCTCAATCATAGGCTCTTCAAGAAAAGAAGGCACAAAATAAGAGGGAAACTCCTTACATGGGTAAGAAACAAGAAATAGGAAATGGGGACTACATGACTAATTTTCACACTGGAAGGAAAGTTGGGATGCATGCTGATTCACATATTCCTAAGTGATCTCAGAAGTAAGGAAAGGGACAAACACAGATGGTCACAAGCACCATGGAAAAAATAATGACAAGGTGTTAAAACCAGCTACCATGCCACTTGCTCAGAAAAATCCCAAGACACAAAATTATCTGAGCCTGGAAGAAAACTTGGGAAAATGCCACTTTCCCTGTTAAACTGGTTACAGGCAACAACAGGATCCTCAGCTGGTCTGACCCTTTGGTGTGTACGACCACTCTCCTGTATGCTGTGACTTCCTCTCCAGGAATTTTTAAGAGCTTCTTTTCATTCATCTAATGTTCTCAGATAACACAAACCCCTGTACAACATGAAAAGTGTTTTAAATTATACCTCAGCTGGATCTCCTTATGGGTAGGGATTTCAAGTTCCTTCAAATTTTACACAAGTACTTAAAAGCAATACAGAGATCAGCAAAATTTCAAGCATTTGTAACCACTATAGAAATAAAAAGTCTGCAAGGATTTGAATTCCCCAGAGGATCTCTAAAGCCTCCTCTAATACAGTATTTGTAAATTTATCAATAAATCTATTTCTCTAATTTATCCTAATACATTCTACAGTCACAAAAGCAAAAGATTTTATTTTTTCTTCATTTTTACAGTACTTCAGAACTGAATTCTTTAACTTATTTCTGCTTTTTTCCAATTTTAAAATTTGCCTACAATGCCTACATAACTAATACAAAATATGAGCACTTGCTGAATTTGACAAAAGCTCTCCTATTCACTTCAGTATTTTGGGGGACTTTGCACTTTCTTTGTTAAAGACAATCTCCTGTTGAAAAATGTCCCAAATGTCTTTGGACACGCCCTAGTATCTCAGTGTTCTTGTAGTGAGGGGCCCAAAACTGAATATGTATCTATTTGCTGTAAGTATAGATTTTAACAATTCTGCTAGTTCTTTCTTTCTTTCATTTCACAGTGTGGAGCAGTGTAGCTACAGCCCTTCCCTTTTAAACCCCAGCTTGAAGACAAGAAGTCTTCCCTGTGCCTGAGCTGCAGGAAAGATCCATTTTACTCTGGTGAAAATTCTCAAGTCCTTGGAAGATGTTATTCAAATCTATATTTTCATCTTCCTTTTGAAGACCTAGTTTAAAGACTCACTAAGTCTGCTACCATGATCATTTCTGTCCAAAACTGAATAACCAGCTTTGGTCTTCTGCATTCAGAGACATGTACTACACTCACTGTGAGAATATTCAAGTAACTTAAAGTACATGCTACATATTACTAGCATTATAGTAAATGTTTGCTGTACCCATTGCTAGATACTTATCTAACAGACTGACTATGACAATGCAACCAGATAAAGTGTGGACTGGAGGGAATACTAATCACCACATCCTGAAAGGCACAGAGGGAAGCAAGTCAAAGATACTGACCAGGATTACACTGCTTGCTCTATCACTGCCAACATCATATTCAGCATTATCAAGGTCTTTTTCGAAATTCCCAAATGTTAAATCTTTTGTACAGCTAGAAGAGAGAAAATCCCAGACACCTGCTAAGCACAAATAAACATGTACTCTGCAGACATCTTGTGAGATTTTGAATGCTTTTTAATGGTTATTTGTCAGCTTGTGAAGGGCAAGAGAAGGAAAGTCTGAAAACCTTGTTACCGGAGATAAGGATGGATGGCAAAGCCAGGGAATGTAGTGCTAGAGTCCTGTAATCCTGGTAGCTATTTATATCTAAGAACATGAAAGCAGCTTTCTGAATTTGCCCTTCAGAACTACTGTAATCAAACAAAGATTGATGTATGCAAACATCTACAAGTCTGAACCTGTAGAGGGAAAAAGAGTTCTCTGAACAGGGACTGCAATTAACTGTATGTATTACATACACCTGATGACACCTCTAGTCTCAAAAAAACTATTAAAATAATTAGCAGGTTCTTCTTACACAGATAATCTGTTTTCCTGAATTGGGTACTTAACTATCAGATAAAATTTTACCTCTTATTGCTTCAGGTGTTTGCAATTGTTATCTCTTACTATCTCCAAAAGAAATCAGAGGTGTGTTTTTATTTTTTAAAAAGCTTGATTTTAAAATAAAATACTACCAATGTGGCATTTTGCTTATAATCAACTTTGCACTAAGTATGGAAAAAGCGGACAGAAACATTTTTTAACAGAAAATTTGGAAAATAAGGTAAGTAGGAAAGCATAGTGAAAATTGAAAAATTTAGGAAGATTCACATTTTGTAGAGCTTTAAACTACCGTTCACGTATTTTTAGTTAGATTGATTAAACTTGATTGATTTTAGTCAAATTAGATTTCAAGTTCATGATATAACTCCTGTGTTTACCCCAGCAGTGATCATAGAATCACAGAACAGCCTTGGTTGGAAGAAACCTCTAAGATCATCAAGTCCAACCATTAACCTAGCACTGCCAAGTCACCACTAAATGTTTCCTCTGCAAGAAAGTGTCCTGGGAACGACAGTGACCTGTCTCTTAGGAGCACTGGTGAACTGCATCTCTCCTGCCCCCCACCTCTGGATCCTGCCCCCCAGGCTGAGCTTTATCTGGGTACAGAGCAGCTTTGCCTCTGAGGTCTAGAAGATATATTCAAAAGCTTGAAAAGAAGGAGGAGGTGGATAAGGATGGATTTACAGAAGATAAAGAATGGTGGTCAAACACGTCAGTCTCAGCCCCAAAAACTGTGGCTGCTGTCCTCAATGGGTGTATCCAAGCTCAGATGTGATGAACATCTCTCATGAACTGGACCACGTAGAGTACACTATAGTGAACTAATATTTTTTTTTCTTCACTCAACAGGTCCTGAATGATGCCTTTATGAACTTGCAGAAAATATCTCAAGACCATATGCTCCACTTCGCAATGGCTAAAAGCATAATGAAAATGAATTAAACTGGTGTTTAGCAGGTAAGTATTCCAGCTATTGTGCACTGAAAAAAAAAGACACCAGGACACACAGCCCTGTGGCAAGAAAAGAACAACTTTGAGAACAGCATTTAGGAATTACTTTTTATTTAATCTTACTGCCTTTCTTCATTCCTGCCTTCTCCTAAAATGCCCCACATTTTAATTTATACTCATTCCTAGAGCATGCAAATTCAACAATCTTGCATCACCTTAATAAAACAGGCAGGATGACCCCTCTAGTTAAAACCTCAGACTGAAATTCAGGATATTTGGTTGATTGCTAAGTCTGCAGAAGCTTTCCTGCTCAGCCTTCAACAAGTAACCTCACATGCCTCAGCCTGTCTTGGGGGCAGGGAAGAGTAATAATTCTTCCTTTGTCTTGTTAGGTCTTCAGAGCAGGGACCCGCTTACACACACACACCAGCTACTTCACATAGACAACCTCTATTTCAGTGCAGGCTAATAGTAGTCACTACAATGCAAACCCAAGCAAAATTAAAAGGTTACATTCCCACAGTTCCTACAAAACCAGAAGAGCTCATTGATCAAAAGAGCATTTTTGCGGTTAAGCATGTGAACAAAGTTTACAATCATTGGGGGACAGCTAAAATAAACCAAGCAACTTGAGAAACAATACAGGTCCTTTTATAACCACTCATACAGCAGTACACTATGGCTGGCACATGGGAAACCTGTTGAACAGAACCTGCCATGGCCTGTATGGCAAGATGTTCTGCAGTTCATTAGATTACAGGGGTAAAACCAAATATACAAGATTGGAATACATCCCAAAATAGTTTTCACTTCTTCTCATGGTACTGCTACCATCAACAGATGTGGAAAAGTTGCATAAAGTTAAAAGATCTTTTGAATACCTGACAGACGAAAGAGTAGTTTCTTAAAGAATTTCATTTCCTCTTTGCTTCATTTACACCTAGTCGCTGTTACTTGAGCACACACAAAAGCATCTTCAGCAGCCCCACAGACTAAATATGAATTGTATGTTTTCTGTATAATAAAAATATATTTCAGAAGTATTAACTCCTTTTTTTAAATTTTTTCCCCTTTCTTCTTCTATTGTCCTTAGACATAGGATCATCACGGATTGTCATCCTATCAGGGAGGGTCAGTTGAAGGTAACTGATCCCGAATATAGTGTTAGATGTATGCTCTCCTGCCCCACAAAATGAACCTCTATTTCAGTTACATCATCTGCCTCAATGCTTTTTCACTCTCTTCTGCAACATCTCATTCTCCCGCCCCAGGGACACTTCACCTACTCTATTGCTGTTCTTCCTAGGACTCCTCAATTGCATGGTCCAAGTTCTTGTAGGCATTGCAGAACTGGCATAAAAATTGCTACCTTGCACAGAGGAGGGTTTCTACTGATCACCTGGCTGCATCTATGTAGCATCTTCTCTATTAACCCAGTAAGAACCTGTAGGGAGGCAGCTGCCCCAATCACAGATTTACTGCATCTGTCGTGAGGTACGTTGATACACACAGATTCTAAAATTCAGACAGTCAGAGAAAATGTCCAGATACTCCTACTTGGAATAAAGAGTCCAGCAAACACATTGGGCTAAGATATATTACCAGTGATTTTCAAGAACAACCTAAAAGCTCTCCCCTTTCAGAAGTTCTCATGCTATATTCAACTATTATATTTCTTCATTTTTCCTCTTTTCTCACCTGCCCAAGCTTGATAGCTTTATCTGAAATCCTCTCCCTTCTTGAAAAGGATACTCTTCCCAAGCAATGCATTTCTACTCAGTCCAAACCCTTTTCCTTCCCATTATAAGCCACTTATGTACAGAGTAAGCGAACACTGGTCTTTCTCCTCCTACATGGGATGAAGGCAAACTTAGACCAGTGACAGGATTCTCCTTTCCCATTGTTTTTTCCTCCTTTTAACCCGTGATAAAGAAGGAAGAAAAATCACCGCTTTTCCACAGCTTTGTATCTCTACAGATCAATTGAAAAAAATGCACAAGCCATGTGCAGAAATACAAAAAACATTTGCTTAGACAGTCTTGAGAAATCAAAGGAACTGGCTAAGCTAGAAGAACCTGCTCTTGTGTGTACAACTGAGGATGAGGCTTCTTAATCAATCTGTTTCTTTTTTTTTTTTTCAATTATTTTTCACTGGGAAAAAAACAATGGCAAAATTTCAACATCTACTTTTTTCTTTAAAGAAAACACTAAACACAACAAAACTGACAAAATTAACTGCTTGAATTTTGTGTTTATAAATCAAAGACAAGAAGCTGACCAAACGAACAGACTTTGATAGAAAATATAAAACATCATTATATATATCAGAAAGAGTAAAGCACAAGCTCCCAAACAGGTTCTGCTTTCTTGTTAACCCAGCAGCAAATCTCAAGTTAAATACTGTAATCATGCCAGTCATTAGTTACTGCTCAGCCTCCTGTCTCCATCCCGGAAATTAGTCTGCTCGGAGCCCAGATAGCTGAACAAGCAGCCACGTTTTATCATGTAACTGAGGCTGGGAGGCCACTCTGAAGGAAAGCTACATATGTTCTATATTAGGAAGAAAATACCTAATTTAAAAGAACTCAATTTACAGAACAATAAAAAAGTATGCATTTAAAACACAGTGATGTAAAAAAATAACAAAACAAAATCTCTTATAACTGTGATGTGATTTGCAAGGGAAGTTCATATAACCTTAAACTATAAAATTATAATTAAAGAGTTATGAACTGCTGCTAAACTCAGTTTAAAATTAAACTACAGAGTCGTTTCTCACTGTAAAGCATTAGACAGCTATTGCAACCAACAAATTAAGAAATCATTGCCTTTTGCATTTTGTTGGAAATAATAAACTTATTAGGTTAAAAGTGTAAATTACAAATTACCATTGAACAGAATAGGCATCTAAGGTGTCTTTTATAGCTTTTCAAGTACTTTAGGCTCATGTAAAGCATAAAAAAATAAAATTTACAGTTACTACATTAATGACTTTTTACAGTCACTACCAGGAAACACTACAGGAGTCATCTTTCTTTAACTGAATAGTAGTACAATAAATTATGAACTCTTTTTTCATTTGAATATGAGAAAGTCTACACAACATCAAGATAAGAGACTAGGTGAAATTTTACTTAGCCCTGTCCACTGTTGTACAGTATATTATGTTATATTGTATAGATATGCATATTATAATGTATAGATAAGCATATTATATATGAGATTGTATATATTACACATACGCTATATTTCTGTGACAGTGACAGAACCAAATTTGGCTTACTACCTCCAATTTCAAGTAAGGAAATGTGAACTAACAGAGTAAGTAACTCAGTTTCCAAATAGCCATGTAATGTAGCTTAAATCTCATATAACAATAGCATTTTACACGTAGAATTGAAAGACTAAGACTTTCAAGGACAGCTAAGAAATATGGATGCCAAAATACTGGGTTTTAATGCCTTTACATGGCTTGAATTCTGCAGCTTAAAGTTTCACAAATAACTGTAAGAAAACAAACTTGAATGCTTTCATCACCACAAAACTTAAGTTACAATACTCCTATGTACTAGAATCTTTTAAACAAGTCAACCTATTTCAAGTATAAGCATCATTACTAAAAACTCTGAGCCAGCTGGAGTCTGTCATATGCATTAACATGACTCCACAGTCCTGAAACTAGTCAGAGAATAGAAACAAAGCTTAAGCAGGAAAAATTGCTTTCACCTGGGACAAAAAGCAAGCTTACCAAGTTGTCTAGCAATAAATAGAAAAACATCTGAATGCAATCATTTTTTAAAAAAAAAACATTTGCAATATTACTATTCTATCATGTCATAGTTCGACTGTAACTATCATTCATCTTGGATACATAGCTTAGACTGCTGAATTTGGACAAACGTAAGCTCCATCTGAACGAAGGTGCTTTAAACTAAAAAGCAACTGAATATTGTCCAATCCCTTGAAAATCCATCCTGAACTGACAGACCTGGTAGTCTCTTACTTTAGCTAGAAGGCAGGTATACATCCTAAAAAAGACAAATTTCTGAAAATAACTGTAAATATTAACAGATTTTTTTAATAGACCAATGTTTCCTATTTCCACACTAAAAATATAAAACATTTGAGTCCTTCCAGTTGGTTCGTAAGAAGTAACTACAGAGAATGGGCTGGCTGTAACATTTCACAGCAAAAACGTAAACCAAAAGCAATGAATAGAAGTCCATAAATCTGGTTTTAGGGATGAAAGAGATAAACAATTAAGAGACAAAGAAACAAATTAATGCTTTACATTCCTCTGTTGCTTGTGACATCTAGTGGGTATTCAAAAAGGCCTGGAATAGAAAACAGAAACTCCATCTTTTTCAGTGTTTGGTTTAGCTATTTCCTTCACCAACATGGAAATGATTTCTGTTTCACAGTCAAAAAATGTAAAAAAAAAATAATAATAAAATTAAAAAGTGCAAGATATTTTCACAATTTATATACAGCTTTGAGGACTTCCGAGCTGAATTTGAAACTGAGAATTCCACAGGATTCCCTTCAGAAGCCATTTCTAAACACAGGTGCTTGGGAGCAGCCAGTGTGGGTTTTACCAAGTGCAAATGTCATCACTGCTTTCAGCCCCGAGGTCACTGGTGCTAAGGACAAGGAAAGGGCAGTGGACTTGAGCAAGGCTTCTGAGACAGGCTCTCATAGAGAGGTGGGGATTGGTGAGATACAGGCCAAATAAGAGACAAGGTGAGTGGAAAACTGGCTGAGCTGCTGGCTCAAAGAGTCCAGCTAGAGGCCAGGAAACCAGTGCAGTCCCTCAGGGATGAGTACTGGGACAAGTAACAGTTAAACTTCTTCATTAACAACCTGGGTGATGGTACAAGAATGCACTCTCAGCCAGATTCCAGATGACACCAAATGAAGGGCACCAGTCAACATGCTGGAGGGCAGGGCTGCTTCTCAGAGTGATTTAGGCAGCTGAGAAAAAATGGGCAAACAGTTATCTCATGAAGTCCAGCAAAAGTAAAGGAAGTCTCACATCTGGGATGGAAAACCTGACATAACAACCTAGGCTGGAGGCTAACTGCCTACAAAGCAGCTCCAAGAAAAGCATTATGGGGGACCTACTAGACAACCACCTTAACATGAAGCAGCAGTGTACCCTTGCAGCATATCAGAATGAGTGTAGCATTCAATCCAGGGAAGTGGTCCTTCACCTCCATCTGACACTTGTAAGACTGTATCAGAGTATTGTGTCCAGTTTTGGACTCCCAACACAAGAAAGAAACGGACACACTGAAGAAATTCCAGGGTAGGACCACATGTTTGGTCACGGAGCTGGAGAACCTGCCCTGTGTGGAGAGCATGAGGGACTCAAGTTCATCTAGCCTTAAGGAGAGAAGGTTTCAAGGTGACATTATTGCTGCCTTTTCAGAGGATACAGAGAAACTGAAGCCAGACTCCTTGGAGGAGAACAGACAAGAGGCAACAAATACAATTTGGAACATGCAAAAGGCCTGTGGAGGTCCTTTCTCATTTAAATTATTTTATCAATCTAAGAAGTCTACTTCTGCCCCGAGAAGGTGTCTCGTTCACTGCTAACGTGAATTAAGAATGTGACTTTCTATATTCTATTAATGCAAATCATCCCATCCCTTTTTAGTATTAACAGCTTTTTGAATATTTTGTAGCAGTAAGATTACAATGCATACCAGTATTCAGAATTTCACACTATTGTTGCTCAGTTCCTTTTTGATGAGAATGTGTATTTGCAAACACACCAACTTGGAGAAAGACAAAAAATGGTATTTCTGAAAATCTCTTCAGCATCATCTTTGATTATTCTTGAAAACTCCACGTTAAAGGATGTACAACATTCTTGTTTTGATAAGCAATCCTCACTATATCCACTCATTAAAAATCCATTCTAAATAGACAGTAATTTGGGTTACACTTGTCAGTTTGATGCACACGGAATACATTCTGCAGTTGTATCTGATTTTGAGCATTTCCACAGTCTTGGTTTTCAAAATACAAACAATGCTCTGACTTATTAACAAGCAAGAAGCACAGATTTCTGAGACTGGAAGCAGGTTCATTCTAAATAACTATATATGGACTTAGTGCCTTAATTATTTATGTGATAATCACATAATGTAACACTAAATATAGTTCGTTTATCACTTTGTCAACATCTCTGAGCCCACAAAAGAAGGCTGAGGGGTTTCTCTGTAAAATTTTAAAATAAAATCATAGTTTAGTCCCCAGTTCATGAAAGCACTGTAAGTTAAGCCATGTCTAAGATGTTTTCTTGACTAAGAATGGTTTCAGGAACTGATCTCAGCATTACAGTAACTGGTTATTTTCTCACTCCATCTCTGACTTTCTCCTGTAGGATAGAACTAACCACAGCAAATAACTTCTCAAGTTCCTCTTATGAAAGAGGTGTTACACAGAAAGACAATCCTTCAATTAGTTGCACTTAGTTCTAACACCAGCAATTTAGTTGTACTCTTACTTCACACAGCTGAGAGCAAAACGTAGCCCATCTTTTAACTATTATATAAATCAAAATAAATAGCCTAAATGAGCTCAAATTCCTAACAGTTGTGACAGCTTTGTACTTGCCAATCTGAAATGCAGCTACCAGACTAAAAAGGAAGATGCTTTCTAAAATTACAAATAATAAATGGTTTACTGGAAGCTTATGGCACAGCCAGAAAATACAGAGCATAAAATATGTACATACTGTATTGTTGGTTATAACTGCTCATAATTTCCCTCTGTATTTATTTATTTTACCTCTTTCACACTGAGGGCCAGTAAATCCGTAGACACACGCACAGCGATTAGGTCCAATACACCGTCCTCCATTCTGGCAGCCAATTTCACAGACAGCTTTAATTAACAAAAAAAAAAAAAGTTTTAAGTGTTATACTAAGGACATTTCAAAGATTACCATATGCAGTATTCAAAAATCATTTTTTTCCCCTCAACTGCTCTAAGTCTTACCAGACCTGAAGAACAAACTGATCTCCTTCCTACCCATCGTCACCAACAATGATTGTTCAAGTCAAATTCCATTAGCCCAAATTCCATTAGCACCTGTTAAATGCTAACTGCAAGCAGCTGTTTAATTAATCATATTCAGCACAGATTCTTCACAGATGTTTAACTTTTTAAACAGTTGTGAAGCTCTGGACACTTATCATAAGAACTTATATCCATCACCATGGTTAGCAGATAAAAACACAACTATTTTGAGGTTTTTTGAATATATTAAGTTGTGCTATTCTGTCACAACAACAGCAAACCTTTCAAGAAGGGAGGCTTGGGGAGCCCAAGGGAGATAATTCAGCTCTCAGAGTTGATACTGCTAGAAGAAGTGTTTTGAGCAAGGGAAAAGAATTACAACTTTAATTAATCTTTAAGTACCTTCAAAAACTGTGTTTCCTAACAGATTCCAACAAGAAATGAAATTATTTTTGAGGGGTATAAATCCACAGTACATACAGAAAGAGAAGGTACTGCACAAATGTGGGATTTTGGAGCACCGTTCACGCTATTTATCAGTGGTGTGAATCAAGAACAAAGCCTCCTGCCACAGCTCTGAAAACTTCTCAGTTTGAAAGGAAGACAGTTCTTCAGTGAGGTTGAAAAATGCTATTAAAAGAGTGCCTTAACTAACTAATTCTGTCTGTTTTCAGGCCTACTTCTTCCAGAACATATAGCCTTGGTCAGAATTAGCACATGTTCCAAATCAAAGTATTTCACTTTAAAGGACAGTCCCAACATTTTTAAGTGGCACTGAACAGTAGCAAAGAACTTTTGGTCTAGAGTCCCTAGGATGCCTTCCTATGCAGGTCCCCCCAGTTTGAAGGTGGCATTTTTGGGCAACATTTTTGAGTAACTTGTTACTTATGGTAACATATTTAAGTATCCAGTGCAAAAAGAACCTCAGCAGACTAGAGAAAGTAAGTATTTCAAACTGGAAAAAATGTACACATGCCTCCTATGTAACCACAATGGGAAACAAAAACTATACTGTTATGTGGAAATGTGTTCTTATTATCAAGAACTATAAAACTGAATTACTTTTTACTGGGAATGCATATCTTACACATAAAATTAAGATACTTCTCTGCATGTGTTACATTACGTAATTAATGGACAACAACACTTTAGTCAGACAGTTAAGTAGGTTTAAGATACAATTAATTTTTGGTAAAAATAAACAAAGACATATTTACATTTTTCAGACATTCATTCCATACTTTGTCTAGAAGACAAATACTCAGTCTTAGTTGAAATTTTAACTATCCTATACACTGAGACCAATCTCCACAGTTTGTTCAGATTTTCTGGACTGCTTTAGAGTCACTGGTTGAAAATTCAGTCCTCTTTTCATTTATTCACTGGAAATACACCTTGTCTGAGAGCAGTCAGGTGTTCATTCAGTACTTTAAAATTAGGAGAAAGAGACCAACAACTTTTAAAAGTAAACCTGGCTGTAACTAGGGTCACATTTTAGGATTACAATAATTAAGTAAAATTGTAAAGAATTTCATCCAGGTAGAAATAAAGCAAGAACAAGACTGTTCTCCAGCATTTGCAAAAATTACTAAGACAAAAGGATGTTCTTCCACACTATTCAGTCTAACTGCTCTTTGCATAGCCGCCTTTTGTTTGTCTCTAGTTCCTCCACCAATTAATTTCTCAGCTAATTAGTAGCCAGCTGGCCTCAGAAGACACTTTGAGTCTTTCTTCATCCCTGCAGCCTTTGGTGATTTGTATTGTTTGCTAAATTTGTATAGCCTGTGAACACTGTACTGGGATAGGTAAAGCTGTGTAAATAATTGACTTTCTAGCTTATCTGCCAAACCAAAAAGGTATCCAAAAGCTTGAACTATATTTAATCTTTTTCCTTAGTCAAGCAGAAAATAGAAAAACATGCTTTAACCTAGCAGCTAGGATGTTCTTCTAAGATGGAGAAACTTTGTCAAAGAGAATGAAAAATTAGTGATCATCTGGTAAGAAAGGGATACTGAGATGCAAACTGCCATTGTTCTCAAAGCATTTTCCAAAACTATTTGGTGAATTTGATCCCTAATTTGAATTTTAGAGAACACAAACGCACTTCATGCATGAATCAACTTTCAGCTAAACACTATACCCCAAAACAGCATTAAATTTCTCACAGACGTTTCACTCTATTTCAGCATAATGGCTTTTTTCTCTCCCTACTCTACCTAAATTAAGGAGGCTAATTTGCAGGACTGACGCGGATTTAGTTTTAGATGCAACAGAGCAGTTACTTACGCTGTCCACAGTAAGTTCCGACATAGCCCTTCTGGCACTGGCACTGGTCACCTGTGCATGTGCCGCCATTCATGCACCTGATGCTGCACTGTTGTGCTGCAGCAGAGCCCAGGCAGAGGGATACCAGTGTTAGGAAAAAACATCACATTGGGAAGCAAATGTGGATAAAAACAGAGACATCTGAAAGCAGATGTGGGCTTTGTACAATATATGCTGTGAATTTAAGTGTACACTCGGGTATTCTTCTAACCAAAGCCGTCCAAGCTGTAGCTATTAGTCAGCCACTATTTTAAAAGCAACGAGGAAGAGTGTTTTTAGAGTTTTCCATTGCTATATTTAGCAACTTCAAACTTCCAATTATCTTGGAGGCTGTACAGTCTTAATTTCTTAGGAAAATCATCGAATCATAGAATAATTATGGTTGGAAGGGACCTCCAGGGTCATCAAGTCCAACCTTTATCCCATCATATTCCTAACCATTAAACCACTAGACCATGGTCTCAAGTGCCTCATCAACCCTTTTTTTTTGAACACCCCCAGGGACGGTGACTCCACCACCTCCCTGGGCAGCCTGTTCCAATGTCTAACCACCCTCTCAGTGAAGAACTTCTTCCTAATATCCAATCTAAACTTCCCCTGATGCAACTTGTGGCCAATTGACTCAATGAAAATGTTAATACTACACAAATTTATATTTAAACTTTCGTATTTCTTTAACACATTTTTTAATTCATCACACAGAATAGTATATCAAACTTTATCAAAAACTAGAGATATACCAGTGTGTAAATTACATGCGTGTACACAGAAATGACAAGTTACTTTTAAAGGATTTACACAGTAGGTATTTTTGAATTGATATGTAAGGAGGATTACTTAAAATGAAATCTCTAATAAAAATAAATATAGTAAGTCCTTACCAGACTTGGATCCACAAGTAGGTGATATTTGTCCACTTGCACAAGTGCACATGTTAGGACGGGAACAAAATCCATCACCACAGCTATTTCTACAAATCGCTGAGAAAGAACACAATTAAAAAAACAATGATTAATAGTAACCTTCATCTTAAACTACAGGAAAAAAAAGCTAAAACTATGTTAACAGCCTCTTTAAAAACAAACAAACAAAACAACCAAACAAAAAAACCAACACAACAACAACAAACCAAACCACAAACGAAAAACAACACTCCAATGTTCAGTTCATGAGGACAGTTAATATACATGCAGAAGTAATTGTAAGTTAAATAAAGGAAACTGAATTTTGGTATAATCGCTATCTCTGACAAATTTAAAGACAAACAGAATCGAATATGGCATATTCAAACAGCGGTCTGACCACTGAAACCAGATACTCCAACTCTTTACCTAATTAGAAATACCAGCCAACTACACAAATAATGTAAAATTATTAAAATTATATATTTTAGACTACAAGACTTGCAGAAAACTTTACCAAGAATACAAGGTTTTAATGAATTCAAACAACATAGATTGTAAATGTCATATGTCATGGCTTCTCTCTGATAATGCTGGGCTTTGCAGATTTTGTATATTTTCCCTAAGTATAGTTTTCTCTATTAAAATATTTCCACATTGTCTTTTAGAGACTAACTTGGTAAAATCTCAGGGAAGCCTGTCCACATCATATTATGTGGGCATAATGCACATGCTGGTGTGCTAGCCCCTGAGGCACCGAAGTCGTGCCTTTCCTTCTTTCTCACCAGCCAAGGGAGTTCCATTGCACAAAGGAAAGACAGAACCAGAAAAGACTTAAAGGTTAAATCCAGATTCTAAAGGAGATCCAAATGAACACATCTAAATAATCTGCTGGATTAGCAAGTGCACCAAAAGAGAGCCTGAAACATTAAGAGTCAGTACGGCACAGAGGAACATCAAAAAACACATACTGTGCAAGTGATGGCTTGTAAAGCAACAAAAACCCAAACCAACAACCAAGAATCACAGGGTTTTTTTTATAAGTAACTCTGGGGTTTTGAGAGAATCAAATAATCTGGAATCATGTCTCCTCTGAAGGAGTACAAAAGGAACAAATACCTGCAGTAGATAATTTGCCAAGAGTATACCAACTACCTAAGAAACCTGTCTATATACATTAAAAGGAAAGAAAAAAACCTACCACCCACACCTGGCCATATATATTAAAAAAAAAAAAAAAGAAGAGAGAAAATAGAGATAAGAGCTTTCGCAGAACACTTGTGCTCCACTTCCCATTTATAAAAACATGCATAAATGAGAGGCCACTCCCATAAGGAAGCAAATTGTTTTCTTGCCCCATTATAGAATTCAAATACACCCCCTGCAAAAACTCCATGCCCCTCTTCACGTTTTCTCCATCAGATCAGAAGTTCTGTACTGATGCTAAATGTGACCAAAACCAGACCTGATTTTGTAAACCCATGTCCTCCTTGACATTCTCCAATAAAGGCCACAATTTCTTTGCTAGAGAAGAGTAGACAAAGCCACATCAGTGGTCCACTTACACCAGTCTTTGGGCATCAAAAGGATCTAGTGTGGGTTATCTATGTTTGTCACTACATTCCTATAGAACTATGCCCTAAACATGAAGGCATGAGAGGTTGAAGTTTGTGGGATTTCGCTATTCAGTTGAAATTAGAGACATACCACTAACTGATAAGAAATACTTCCTACATTAGCAGACGTAAAAGTGAGAAACAGGAGTCGGATTTAGAGCATTTGACAAACACAGGGAACAGAGCTGGTTTCCTTATATTGTTCAGTCTACCTTTACACAACATAGCTCAATCTCCTGATTAAGTAAGTTTACATTTATTTTTTATTACTATTTTCTTAGTTTATTATCCATTAGGGAATAATTTTTTATCAACTGAAAGCCCTCTAGCTGAAAGCATATTTAGAATATGCTTTCATCAGTAGAGTTTATTTTATTTAAAGAAAAAGTAAAACTAATTGTTTTTTTTAGATAAAAGATCACTTTTATTCATAAATATGTCACAGACTGCCAACAACCATCATCACACTATCAACCAAAAAACACTGTAAGGTCAGAATGGTTTCCTGTTGACCTACCACCAGCTCATAGACCTCTCTTCATGAAACAATGCTTTAAAATCACCTGTTACGATCTGCACTAATTATAATCAATGCATCACCAATAACGGGTTTGCTAGCTTGTCCATCATTCTGTGCAGGAGGCTTTGTCTAGAGAGACAGCTCAACCTAGAGGGATCACCATCTCCGCAAGTGTTTAACATGAGCATAGAAATCCGTGCTCTTAAACCAAAACACAAACAGAAAAGTGTTACTGCCAATCTTACAGATGGTCTGGCAAAATCATTCACCCTTCAAACATGTTGGAGAGCTGCAATTAAGCTCCAGTAAGTAAACAGAAGCCAAAAGATGTCCTTTGTGCTCATATATTAAGTCAAAGATCATTCTGGATGTGAAGACCTGAGACCAAAGTCATTAAGAAGCAGTAAGAGTCACAATTTAAGGCTAATTTATAAGGATTTGTGAAAGCACCTTAAATCATAATCTCTCCCTAATTTCATCTGGTCTACATACCCAGCTGAATTTGAAAAAACCTATCGACAGCATATTAGGCAGCCTAAATTAATTTTTAAAACTCTGGTTTACATTAAAGTAAGCCAGTATTCTAAGGGTTTATAAATGTGAACTGAACATTTTGAGGAGTTCCTCTTATTCCACAGTGGTATTACCATCAGCATCTTCCTCTGAATGACACAGTTAACCTTTGCTAGGACATGCTAGGTCAACCTTAGATGAAAACCAGTGATACACGGCACAGTTACAAGAAATATTAGCAAGGCAAATTTACTCATGTGAAACAAATAGATGTGAACAGGCTGATAGTCCTGACACATAAGGCAACAACCTAAAAGTCACCTTCAGGCTGGCAGATCTTGGCTTGCCATCCATTCCTTCCCTAGTTTAATCCTGGATGTCTATCAGATGGAGTTCTACAGAGACCTCCATTGCTTACGTAAAGGGAAATACGTTCTTGATCCTGAATTCTGAAGTTGAGTATACTTATTAGCAAAAGAAAGGGTGACAGGCTAGGATGAATGGGAACAGACTGACATTAAAATTCCAGGACTGTAAGAAGTGTGTGTCTAATACCAACTTTTATCTAACAGATAGAAAATTCAACTTAATTCTCTTTTTCTCTCCTAGGAAAGGAAAGCCAAGCCATGTCAACAGCCACATCTGTCAGCACAGCACCTATTATGACCAGGCAGTAATCCGAGTCTATGTGCTTTATAGCTATTGAAACACAACTAAAAATGACAGACAATGGAACAAGCACCCCAGATGTAAAAAAGTTTTCCACTTGATTGTAATTCCAAGCCTAGCACAGAAGCTCAACAAAACTTCATATCTGATTTGCTTTATATCAAGATCTTTTGGGTTTTTTTCCCTGTTACTATAGTGGATTATTTGATTTATGGAAATTGTTGGGTTTTTTTCCTATTTCCTTCATTGTCATGTTCTTCTTTTTAAAAAACTAAGTGGAGACATGCCGCTTATGAACACACCAAAGAAAATACAGCAAGCTGCCAATCTTTCAATTACAAGAAACATTGACCTGTAAATACATCATTTTTTGCTTTTTCTTCTTTTTAAAAATAGGGCAAAAGACAGAACTGAATTATCTTTTCTCATTCTGAATGGAGCAGTAACTAACAAAAGAATATTTATTTCTATTATTACACCTACGGCAGTAGAAGCTTGAAGTCAGACACTTACGAACAATGCACTGATTTCCCCCAGGGAGCGTTTTCCATCCAGGGCAACAGTATGAATGGAATCTAGAGCCACACACATTCGGCCTGTCACACAGACAAATAAGTAAATGTACACACAAAAACATAAGTCAGTGCAAATAGAATCCAAAGTTTTGTACACGCACAAGGGAAGAAACCAGCCACATGAAATAAAAATGTGTAGAGCAAAAAATCCTCCCCAAAAGAAGAAAGTCTTCCTCCACTACAGGAAGTTCCAAGCCATTTTACTGTGTCTTAGTTCAGCTGGTTAGTGTGGAGAGCAGAGGCAGACAGCCACATCCATCCCTGGTGGAACTCTGCGGGATATGCGCGGGATGAGTTTGCCTCTGCATTCACATACAGCCCTAGAAGTCTTGCTATAAAAAATCGGCTTCATGTGGCCATCTTACATAAAACAGAAGGGATGACCGGTCATAAAGATTAATGAATTAATTCAAATTATCAAGAACTACTGAAAACATTAGAGAAGACAGATTTTGCATAGTTTCTCAGTAGAAGACAAAGCAAGGCAAATGTCAAAGTATCTTAATCTG
This sequence comes from Podargus strigoides, assembly GCA_028020825.1. Taxonomy (NCBI): domain Eukaryota; kingdom Metazoa; phylum Chordata; class Aves; order Caprimulgiformes; family Podargidae; genus Podargus; species Podargus strigoides. Next base: position 90,560,894 of record CM051663.1, on the reverse strand, counting down.
TCAACACGCCTGAACAGAAAGCCCGGTGCGGTCCTTCTGTTAGCTGTAACCTAGCCCCACGCAATGTCTGCTTTGAATATAGTCGCCCCAATTAAAAGACCGTATTTCCTAGACGAGGACAAAGCCCCACGTCCCATTAAGCGCAGCTCCTCAGCCGCGGCAGGTAGGGATGCGATGCGGCGGGGAGGGGGGTTCAGGCAGCGGGAGGCGGAGGCCCGAGCGCGGCGCGGCGCGTCCCTACCCGCGGAGGACGTCCTGCTGTCCTCGCCGGCGGACCCGGCTGGCGGCGGCGCTGCTGCCGGCCCCGGCCTCCCGGTAGGCGGCGGCGGCGGCAGGGAAGATGCCGCCCGCTCCTGCCGGTGGGCGGACGGGGGGCGACGGCTTGCGTTGGGCGGCTGCGCCCTGCGCGCAGAGCGCCAGGCAGCCCAGCCACAGGCAGCAGGGCTGCAGCCACAGCCACCGCCGTCTCCCCATCCCGCGGCTCCCCCGGTGGGGCACGGCGGCGGCAAGCAGGGCGCCGGGGAGAAGTGTGCCGGTCCCGCAGCGCCCTCAGCGGGCGCGGCTCCGCTCCTCGCCGGGGGAAGGCTTCAGCCGCGGAACCCCTTCCTTCTCTTCTCCCCAGCCTGCCCTGCTGCCACAGTCAGCGGGACACGGCGGGACCAGCGGCGGGGTCCACGTTGCATCCCCCCTCCTCTCTCTCCAAAGAGAGGAGACAGGGCAGAAAAAGACTTTCTTCCCACCCCCCGTCCGAAAAACGGAAATCCAACAGAACCGCGCTGAACTTCCCCACAAAAAACGCGAACGAAACGACCATGAACAACAAGCGCGCCCAAACAGACGTGCCGAGCGGGACCGGCCGGAGAGCGGCCCCCGCCCGCCGCAGGGGCGGTTTTACAGCCGGCTGGCGTGCGCGGAGGCCGAGAGGCGGGGTCGGGCCGGTGCCGCACGGGCGGTGCCGCAGCGGCCCCGGGGGGAGGGGGCTCCACGGGCTGCGGGAGGCGCCCCGGGCTGGGCCGAGGGAAGCAGGCGCCGCTGCCGCTTCACAGGTGAGGGAGCGGCGGGCAGCGGGCGGGCGGGTGCCTCAGAGCCGTGGGCGCGGAGCCTGGCCGGGTCTCCCGCGGCGGTGCCAGCCGGAGGCGGCCGAAGCTGGAGCGCGTTCCCGTCCTGTGTCGCCTCAGCCTCCCGCTTTGGTGTTCCTGTCAGCAAGGTGACGAATTCCATCACAGCGCTTGAGAAACGCCAAGAGCTAAGAAGGCTTCGGACTGTTGCTTTGCATTTCCTTCGAAAGCAGTTTTTGCAAGTTCATACCTTAAACTTACTTGTTTCCCTCTTGCTGTCTCTCTCTACGTAAGCGTCTTAAAATGAATGCAAAAAAACCCTGAAACCAACCCCATCTTGGCTAATTTTCTGCTTCTTTTTAAGGCCAAACCCATGCATTTACGTGGTGAACAGTTGCCCATCAGTCAAAAGCAAACAAAAGCACCTAAGACACGTCCCCTGTGCTCTGGTAACAACAGGACACAGTCTGGTTTTGTCATCTGAATCGCAGCTACGAAGCTGAGCACCTCACCATACATACCGTGGCGTTCTGTGGCAACCAGGAAACTTACACACACACACACACCCCGGTTAAAACAAAACAAAAACGGTGTAGCAACTCCTTTTAGCTCCATGTGTGTTTTATCTGGCACTTCAAATTCTGGAATGAGAAGCAGGATCCATGTTTTGGTACCTCAGAAATAAAACCCACTAAGAAGTCATGAAGGCATTCCCTTATTGAAGTCACTGCCCTATTTTGATGGCCTGGTGACTCTAATAGAGCTTCCATTTACAGATCTATATTCTGGCTGATCAGAAGCTAATGTTTAAATTTGGAAGGCTGGCAAAAGTAATTTTGCATGGGAGGATCTGAATCTTTAAATGTGAAACCTTGAGGGATTAAGGAAAGTGTTTAATGAAGGAACTATTTAATGAAGACAGCTGAGTAGAAGAGTTCAGGAGCATCACGAGTATTGGTGAGGTTTGGAGTTTCCTCAGAAGAGAAGCTGTTAAACCTGCCGTGAATGACATGCACCTAACAAAGCTGGAGAGAGAGAAGGATTCTGTGTCTGTTTGGGTGAATAACTATCTCAAGAAAAATGCAGAGAATAAGCAGGCAGGCTACAAAGAATAAAAAGGAAAGAACTGATCTGAGATAAGCTTAAGGCCTTGGGTATCATGAAGCACAGAGATAAAGAAGAAGTTCCCTGAAGTTAAACAGAGCTACTTCTTGAAAAGGACAACACTTAATCTTAAGGAAAATAAAAGATCCGTCAAACAAACAGCAACAAAGTGAACCACCTACACAGCAGGGGCGGGCTAGAAATTTGGGGGAGGGAGGCAAGTTACAGTTCAAAGCCAAGATATAGATACTTTTTCTTGTTTGTTGTTTTGTTTTTTACTTTGAAACTAGATACTGAGCGCAGGAACAAAAGCAAATGGTTAGCAGCTACCAGTGATTTGTAAAGTGATTTCTAAGACTCAGAGACCCTGCTGCACTGAAACCAGAAAAGGACTAGGTAATGCCTTTATTGAATTTTGAAAAGAACTAGCACACAAAACTATAAAACATTCAGTAGCAAGGAGTCTTAATTCTGATAAGACTGTGGTATAAATTGCCCATGTAAATATGCATACACATTAAGTGCTTACCAACAAAACTGTGTTCATTAGAAAGGGAAGCTTTAATACTTTCTATGGGTATGAGACACATCGGACGTAATCTAAATTAATGATTATGTTCTGATCATTCATGTTAGAAAAAGATGTGTTAAAATTGGAATAGCTGCAATAAAAGCCACTGGTATGGTCAAGGGAAGAAAACCACTGCTAGAAGGTTTGGGGTTTTTAGGTAATAGCAGTTCTCTTCAGAAAATAGTAAAGGATAATAGAAGAAAAGAAAGTGTAAAGTGATGATAATTCAAATTAGTGATACGATCAGAAGAGTTTCTTAGGTAAGACAGGAATACAGCTCTGCATTAGAAAAAGTATTACCTGAAACTGTAAGTACTTTTGGATGAAACTGGATAGCTTTAGAAAAGATGTTGTAGGCTGTGTCTCCCAACTCTTAAAAAGCATTTGAGTTCTCTGATCCCAGAGGTTCCCTCCCATCCTATTCCCTAGCTGTTAAAAAGATAGAATAGCTTCTTTCACAGAGGATGCCATGATATAGTGACATCGTGTGACTGATGCAGAGGGATGAATGTCTACAATGCTCTAGCTGAACTTCCACTTCAAGTTTGACTTATTCTGATAAAAATAGTTCACAATATTTTACATAGTGGATGTTCAGAAAACATATAGATGTACATTTACATACAGAAAATATTCCCAGAGAAAAACTTGTAATGTGGATTATTTTTGAATCCATAGTTTTCCCTTGTGGTTGACTTCTTCCCAATAAAGGGTGGGAGTTATTTTTAAGTAAAGACACTCTTACTATTTTCGCATTTGGAAACAAAATAAAAAGTGGGTTATCACTTTGCTAAAGCAGGATCCAATTAAACTAGACTTCTTGGATGTAAATCATTTGTTTTAGTCTTAAAAATGATGCCTCTCAATGGGCACATTTGATTGTCAATTAGAAACATGCTCAGCTATCCATTCCCCTGAATCATTAAAAGCACCCAATGGTGGATGCCTGATCAGTACAGACATTAAAAATGCAAATGACAAGAGAATGTCAGGATTTTTAAAAAGCAGGTTTTTTCCTTCTTAATGCTGGTATACAAACTGCTGTCATGTTATTTTCCTTCCACAGCACTAAAAGGAGTTGAATCTATTGTAGACTGGTCCTGTCCTACGGAAAGTTTGCTTTAATGAAAGAGACTGCCGTATTGGGCCCATCTGTTTGCCCAGTGCCATAGATTGAAAGCATAAGTCACATAAATTACAACACATAACTAGTATAAAAGAATATACTTGTCTTAAATGGGGTTTTTTTAGTAGCATAAAGCTTTTTTGTTTGATTTGGATTTTTTGTTTGGGGTTTTCTGTTGATTTGTTTCATGGCTAAGACACTACAGCAAAAATTATATCATTACAAATGTGTGAACTTGTGTTTCTGTACATTTCAGAAGCATGCCCCTGTCTTTTCAGAGTTAAGTGCCAGACACCAGTTTTAGGACTTTAGCACATGATGTGGTACAGAGTCACCAGCTCACCGATCTAAACCCTTGGATATATGCATCTTGTACCCAAGATGGGGTTTGCTGGTCCGTCCACGTGGTTGTACTGGTAGCAAGGGATGTATTGAAATGTCTGGCCATACCACGTATAATAGAAAGTGTTCAGGTTTTGGGCATCATGAGCAATACCTCCTGCTTCCTCCATGGAAAAAGTGCTTGAATAACTCTTTCAAGTTGACCTGGTTTTATTCTACATTAAGCAAAAATGGTTCAAATGACAAAAATTGTTTGGAAGGGACCAGTATAAACTCAAAAAATCTAGTAATTCAAGAACGTGTAAACATTTTACTTTTTCTCCTTTTCTGATTGCATCTCACGTTCCACCTACACAACTGACTTGTTCTGTAAAAACAAGATCCTTGCTTGTTAAACATATGCATCTTTTCAATATTATTTCAGTATATCTTATTTTGACAAGAGGGGAAATAGTCTCACCTGACTTCTTACTTCCACTATTTTGGACCATTGCAAACATAAACATTTTTTTAAATACTATTTTTTTAAAAAAAAGCCAGAGTGGAACTCAGGTTCTATAACAACTGAGGCATCTGAGTGAACTCCTACCTGTATGCTGATGACTCGTAAACACCGCTTATTTCTGATAAACTGTTTTCCGTTAGCCAGTCTAACATGTCACCCTGTCTGCCTGATATCTTCCTGTTTAGCTGCTGCATTAAAATAAACATTGTAAAAATTGTCCTCTTAAGCCAGTCCTCATTTTCCTCTATTAAAAGAACCCACAAAAAAAAACAAAGAAAACAAAGAAAACAAACAAAAAAACACACAAAAAAGGAACCAAACAAAAAACCCAAATCAAACCAAAACACAAATCTTGTAAGCTTCTGTTGCTCAGGTCTGTAACTTCTATGTCATCCTTCCCAATGTCATCTCTCTCCCCACAAGTACACTTTCAAGATGTAATGTCTACTCAGATAAAAATCTGATTCCATGGGTCTAATTTTGTACCTTACTTATTGCTGCCTCCTCCTTTCTGGCCTTACTTTATGTAAACCTGTTCGAGATTACTGCTGATGGAAGTATCTCTAACTACCTACAGAAGCTCTCTCTCTGACTCCCTCCAGCTGTTCCCTCTTCCCCATGGGATCTAATGCATGCTCTCTATCTTCACCTTTTCAGCCAGGGCCAAATCATCATTTGGTATCTTTCCATAGTATCTTCACTGCAGAAATATTTAAAAAGTATTTCTGGAAAAGGCCTCGGAAAGTCATCTGATTGATCTTCTCTGCTACAAAGCAAAAAAAAAACCCCAAACCCAACTACAACCTGTATCCACCAAACTGGCCATTCAACTTCTGTCTCAAGTACAGGAATTCTGCAGAACTGCGGGTGATATGCTACAGGTGCCATCAATTTGCCACTAAAAAGTTTTCCAAACATCCAATAGGAATCCTACTTTCTGCATTTTACACACCTCTCCCCAATTCACTTGTTATTTCCAGCATCCTCTTACATGCATATAAAGGACATTACAACCATTTAAGAAGCAATTTTGATTCATATTTTTGACCAATTCATTCATAGTTGATCTAAAATTAGAACCTCGGATATTGTCTCTCAACATAAAGTGCCTTACATATACAACATATAGATCAATCATCCCACAGAGGTGCAAGTTTATAATTTATAAAAGCCATAATTATTTAACAGTGGTTTCAAAGTAATTCTTTCACTGTAGATAAAAAAAAAACCAAACAGTATACATTAACTGAGGCATGTTGAAAGGAAGAAATGAAACCATTAAGTGGGGCTTATAAAATAAAAACAGTAAGATATGTAAGACATAAACCAACAATTTGAAAAAAGCAAACCCACCATCACAGTACTGAAGGACGTAATCAGAGAACTTTTCCATGCAATTAAACAAAAAATCTTTCAATGCTACAAAGCCTCAGCCACAAAAAGATAACTGAGTTCTGAATATCTGTTTCTTGAGAAAATTAGATGGCAACTACTTTACCTTTATGATAGTTACGAAAATGTAAACAAGGCAGAGTATCTTAGCACCTTTCCAGGACTGATTTTACTGTTTTGCCTGTAAAACCTCATATTACTTGGGAATTCTTTTTTCTTAGTATGGGAGAGGTAGTGTGGACTACTCTGTATTGGTTTTTCTTTTTTTTTTTTCAAATGAGAAGAAACAAAAGAAAAAAGTTCCTAATTTAGACATCTCAGCTACCAAAAATGAAATCCTGCTTTAAGCTCCAAAATCTATCATCAGAGGAAAAGAGTCAAGGGAGGAAAAAAACAAAACTTAAGCACTCTCTCTTTTTTTCTAGATGCAGAAAATGTTAACCTTATTTTATGTGCAAGAATTAGCAATGGAAATAAAATCTGTATATATGTCTTAAAAGAAACAGGAGATTGAAGCCATCTCTTTGTAGAGCTCAAACACATCAGTGTCCATTTTAAAATTAGCCAAGTTACGTTAAATATAAAACACAACAGACATTCTTGGATATTTGTTTTGTCTATGAAAAAAGGCATATCGCTGCTGCAGTACTTCACGGATTCCTGGAAGAGGTCTATAGTTGTAATTATTTCAATTTGTCTTCTTTCTAGAAACTCTACCCTGGGGAGTTTGTAGGTGGAGTCCATAAAAGGGGCTCAGTTATTCAAGAAAAGTTTCATCTGGCATTAAACACTGGGCTACATGGTTTTAATTATTTAAATACTATTTATTAATATTATTAATGTTATAGCTGTATGATTTTAAATATTTGTTCTTTTCTAGGTTCCTTCAAGCATTATTTTCTGACTCAGCTTCTCTTTAACAACATCTTTAACAAGAGAAGATTCAAGTATGCTAAATCTCACAGACATGGCATGTTGAAATGTACATTCCTCTGGCTATTAATCTATCTAAAAGTATACATAATATTTATTACACAGTATGTTAGCAGCATCTCCACGGTTACTTTGTGCACTGAGGCAGTTTTCTTTGTCTAAAGCAGTGGTGAAGTTCTAGGATTTGCTGCTACAAGCATGAGAATGTTGCACCGCAAATTAGGAACCTGAAAAACTAGGGATCATGTTTAGTGTATCTATTCTACATTTCAGTGCTTCTGCATGCCCAAATGAAGATAAAGTTTTAACTAAAGACAACAAGGATGAACTGGAAGAGTATTTAAGAGTTGCAGCCAAGTTACAGTTCACCTGAATTCCACCATTCGTGTAAATGGTTCAGTTTTGTACTGACTGCTACTCCGGCTGTATCACTGCTCAAAGTCAATGTTCTCTCTTTTTATTAAATATTACTTCACCTGTGGAATCACAAAAGTAGAACAATCTTGACAGCATTCCCAATTTTGTCTCTGATGACCCCCAAACTAAGAAGTAGCATTATTTAAAGAAAAATAATTCTTAACAAGAAATTAACAAACAGAAATTTTCTGTTGTGTTTGTACTTTTCCTCTCTGATGGATATGAGATCGTTGTTTTTGCACAGTAGAACCAAACTTTATTTTTACAGAATTAAAATAAGTTTATGGAATATAAATACAGGTAGACTTTGATTCTTTGCATGCCATAAGACACGTGAAAATATTAAGTTGCTACATTACTATGGTGGCAGTTCCTTTATATAGGCACGTACCTATGAAAGGCAGAGCTGGTAATTTTCACTCAACTGTAAATTGAAAGAGATGGGTGCCAAATCTATGCAAGGTTCAAATCAGCATAATCTTGATATATGAAACTCTGATCATTATTCATATTTAAAAAAGGTCTGTGCGCAAAATAGAAATACCTATTATGTTTTCTATTATAAAAGTCCAATATATAATATTATATAGAGTATTTCTAATATATATATAATATACATTATCATTACAGAATGCTTCAAAAATCTGCAATAGCACTGCATAAACTAAGAACAATGCAATCTTTGCATTTATTTTTCTGAGAATACTGATGGTCTCAAATCCAGCTGTAGTACCTGCAAATCTAGGTTTGGTATATAGCCTGCTGTACACAGCCTCTTAAACAGAATAAAGGGCTTAAAAATACTATGAAACTGTCTGCTTTTATTTTTATTTTCTTAAAAATATAATTTTAGTCTTCAAAATATGAGACCCTAAGGTACAATCAGTCCTGATGTTTTTATTAGGTAAAACAAATCTGGATGCAAGATTACAGACTTTAGGTTTGCAGTCACATGAATCTCAACTTCTTAGGGAGAGAAGCCATGCTAATTCCATACAGATGTGCTGTTGCATTCCTGTAAATTTTCAGACTGAAAAGGAAATGCTAGTTACACCCCTTTCCCCTTCAGCCTACGGTAGAACATTTCACAGATTGCATATGTGTTTTTCATACAGAGAGAAATGGTCATAGATCTCTTTGACCAGATACTCTTTTTTAACTTACCATTGACGTTTTAAAATCAAAAACCTGTGTTCGCTAATTCAAGCATCATATCTATGATATATATATATTTAACAATGTAGAAAACCTAGCCTTTGGGCCTCATATTTGTTTTTCGATGTGCATACACAAAAATATGAACAGCTTTATTCTCTTAGGTGTTCTTCTTTGCTTAGGAAGAAAGCATATTTATATTTTTATATATGTACAACTATACAAATATGGGTTTATATACATAAAATGTAAAGATATTTTAGAAGCACTGGGTATGAACTTCCCAGCTAAGAAAACCAAACAAAGTATGATAATACTTACCTTAGCCTAGGAAGCACTTTGTTCAGAATAAGGGCAACAACTTGTAAGACTACCATGATAGAGCTTTTCAGATGAGCAGCTAAAACCAACCCATGTTCTCCACTGATTTCCATTGGCATGGACCTTCAAGAGTTTTTCAGTAGTGGAAAATATATGTGAATGTGACAGTAGAAAACATCCAATATCCATCTTCCCAGCCTGAGAAAATTTGTAGACCCAGTCAAAAATAGGAATGACTAGAATAATGGAAGGAAGGCAAAATATGCTGGTTTAGGTGAACCTGTTGTAAAGTCTTCAAACTGAAAAGTCACCTTTGCACATCATAGTCCGGTTTTGAAAGAAGGCATGTTTCAACAGGTTCTTTGTTCAAAACATTCATCGTTCCATGTTGTGTACTGGATCTCAACAATGATGGCTACACTTCAACAACTAGTAATATGATTCCTGTTTGTAAACATGGAGTAGTAAAACTTCTCTTCAGACACTGCTCAAGGGACTCACAAAGGTCTGTTGCCAATTAGAAGTGGTCTTTAACTAACGGTCAAGTCAAATTTGTACTCGAACCCATGAGGATACTTCAGGCCACTTAGAATGTGGTTGTGTCAGGATGGACACCAACTCACACAGAAGTTCCTCTTTGTCCTTACAGTCTAACGCACTGTGTTATAAAATACCTTTTTGTTATATTGTAATTCAGTTACCTGTATTGAAACAATGCTGTTGGGGAAGTGTTTTCTAGAATCTTTTTTTGAGCTGTATAATGCCAAAGGCAGAAGGAACACAACTTCTATGTAATATTGTTGAAGTTCAATAACTTACAAAACATCTTTTTTTTCCCTCCCTCATCTGTTTATTGATATCTGTTTATCAAGTTACTTGAGTTGAGTGTCATTCCAGATCTTAATTGTAAAGCAGTTCTGCTACTATTTACAATTGTTACTGTTTTTCATATTATTACAGTGACACCTAGGGGCTTTATTAACAGATCAGGATTGTGTTCTGCAAGCATGGGATAAACACATGAATTCAAGTTTCTTGATAGCAAAATATTACAATCAATATAAAAGAGGCAGGAATTATCTAGAAGAGACTGCACAGAAGAAATACTGGTAAGCTTGACAGGTGGATTCATTATGCATGTGGCATATCTATTTACTGAAAAATATATAGAGGTATGAATGGGGGGGGGGGGAAAGGATGGTTTACAGATACGTTCAGGATTTAGTTTTCCAAAGTGGAATAAAAGCAAGAAAGATACAGAAATATATCAAGTTTTAAAGCATGCTTGTCTATGAAGGTTTGTTCTACAGGCAAGGCAATAGTCAGTCTCTTGATTCCACAGAGAAGTGGCTGCAAGAGCCTTAGAAAGTAAGATCACATAAACTGTATTTGATATAATAGAGGATGGGGAATCAGTGAAACAATGAAAAAAATTTATCTTTGTATTAGCAGTCTGGATATATATTACATTTCAAAGCACAAGAGAAAACAAGGCCATCACTGGCATGTGAGATGACAGCCAGACAAGACTTTTAATTTTACAGGTGGAACATCATATGAAGTGTAAATGATGCAAATTAAAAACAATGGTGACGGTACAAGCCTGAATGACAGGCAGGATGGCAATCTTACTAAAAATAGTAAGAGAAAGGATGTGGGAAAAACATGCAGCTAAGTTTTATTTTATCCTTGCAGAACTTGCACTAATACCCTGAATTCCAAGACAACAAATCAGAGAAACAGACCTGGATTTATTTTAGTAGACAAAGACTTGAATTAAATGAGGAGACTAGGACTAAAAAGGAGACTAGAGCTTCAGTTCTTTGGAAAAGTGATAATCTATAGATGAAGGACAGAACATGGAAAAGTAAGAAACCCAGAAATGAAGCTCTGAGGTTTTTAAATAAAGTTGGAGGGCTAAAGAGTGCATATTATCTTATCTCATGTTATCTCAGATACCTTAATCTCAGAAATTTTAAGATTTGTGTTCACCAATCATTCCGTAAATCAGATTCAGGTTTTTTGGGTTTTTTTTTTAACAATCTTAAGGATTTAAGATGATGGCTGACTATTTCCTATAGCCAGCTCTCTTGACAGGCAGCAAATTATTCTCAAGTCTAGAGCATTTGGCGCTTGCTGTATTTGCCATGTCAACATATTCTCACCTGCATCAATATAACATCAAAATATTTTGTCCCATTTTGACAACAGAATTAGGAAACTAATGTTAGGAAAGAGAGTTTAGATAATTAAGTCTATAAATGAACTTCAGTAGTGGAAGATACTTTAAGAATAGTATGCAACACAAATTTCTATCATAAATTTAGCTATGTGTCTTCCAAGTTAGATGCTCAGTTTAAAATAGTCCTTTATGATCTCCAAAGTACCAATGGACCATTTCATGGCTGTAATCTTTACTTCTCACGGGGAAGTATACCCCCTGCATTCCCACACCCTACACTCTTTGTGTCTTGTTACTGGCTAACTTGGACCACACACTTGAGCAAGAGCGGATTAATCCTCTCCATGATTCAAAAACATTGTCAGTCATCTAGAAAAGTATCTCAGTTCATAAATTGGAAGATAACAAGAAATAAAGAAACAATGCAACTTCTTCCCCACTAATTTGCTTTCAAGTTAACAGTCATGTAGTCACACTTTTAAAAGAGGTTTGTATTCACAGGATTGTGTCCGTAGTTGTCTTGGCATGAACAGTTGTCTTCCTATGTATGAAGGTACCAGGAAAATTGTAAAATGTCACTTCATACACTTTCATTCTTCTGGGAAGAATCTCAAACTAATTTAAGCTTTATTCTTCAAGCATTTCACTAAATCATAGAATCATAGAGGGGATAAATTTATTTCCTTTCTTTTTGTAACTGCATGTTCCTTTGGAAAATGTCATTCATTTAATTTTCAGATTTTCCTGATGTTTTAAAAATATAGTACCAGAACCTCCTGAATTCTCTTACATGTGATATACCTAAAATTTGTAATTCGAAACTTCAAGGAGTTTATGCTTTATTTCACCAAGAGGCAGCTAAATTGCTAGTGTTTAAAAAACCCAAACCAAAGAGATCACAGTATCAAACACAGTCAGGTTGAATCAAATTTAGATTGGTCTCCAGAAAAAGATGTTGCAATGATCTACCATCAGTAGTAGTATGGCACTGGTGATACTGACTGCATGAGACTTTTTGGTATGAGAATATTTTCCTGCAGGATGCTGTCTCTTACTTTCAACTATTTGTTTTAAATAAAGAAGACAACAGTCAGAATTTGTACTTTCCAGGATTGAAAGTGGATGTATTTCCCATTAAATGTTAAATCCATTAAATCATAATTCACACAAAGAATATTACATTTCTTTCTATGTACTCTTATCAAAATGAAAATGACTAAAAATTTTAACTAGCAGAGAGCCTCACTCAGTTAAATTATCACAAATCCAGGAAACCCAGCTTGCTTTCATTGCCTTCCTTTATACTTGCCAGCAAACCAGGTACAGAGAAAGGAGAGGAAAAAGAAACTACAAAACATGCTGAGAGAAGTCAGCAGACATTTAATTCATATTCACTGGAAAAAGACAGTGTGGATGAGCTATGGATATACTGCTTTGCCTAGAAAACAAAGCCATTCTTCAATATAAGTTACTCCAGATTTAACCTTGAAAAAACTGAGAACAGAAATTGGCCAGTGTGTTTACATGGATGTACCTCTTAATAATGTTAATTAAATTATTACAGTAAGTTAAGGAAAAGTAGTTTAATGCCATTTTCATTTGCTGATGTAATGTGACTCAAATCCAAACTTCCTCACCCCCTTACTCTAATATCATTTTTTATGGTGTTTGCAAAATAGCGATATGAACAAGGTAAAAAATTAAAATGTTTTTCTAACCACTGCAAATTTAATTATCAGCTATTACAAAATAGTTCAGTCTTGCTTATCTAACAATGTAAGTTGTTAGCAGTGGAGCAGTGGAGCACAGTGTCCAGAGAGGTTGTGCAGGCTCCACCCCTTGAAGCTTCGAGCCTGGATAAGGGATGCCTTGATCAAGCTGGTCTGACCTCAGAGCTGACCCTGCTGTGAGTAGCACATTGGACTAGAGACCTCCTGAGTTCCTGCCTGACCTGAACCATTCTATGATTTTACAGGCATTACTTAAATAAATGATAGCTAGTTTTTATTCAAGTTTTATTATTGTTGCTTTAGTAAATAAACTGCTAGGTTTTGGGGTTTTTTTCTGTGTCTGGAAGTTAATAATTTTAATAGCACTTTTTTGATAGCATATCCTTATACCCAAATGTCTATATTTCATACAATTCAGAGATGTCAGATTTCATCCCTATTCGAGCATATTCAGAGCAATGTTTTAATCCTCTTTGTAGAAGTTCATAGAGCTAACCTAGCTCTGAATTTGTTGTACACAGATGTAAAATTAATTTGATGATTTTTACATTTGATTGCTTCTGCAGTGGAGAAGAAACTCTTTTATTTTTCTAGTAAGATAGGCCAATCATGTTTTGGTTTCCCTAACAATATCCTAACAATCACCTAACAATAACCTGGAATATTTTATGGGAAGGTAACTTCATCTGTGGGGGAAAGCAAGGTTTCTATTCACAGCAAGATTCTCCTAAGGACTACAAGGATGCTGCTGGTCAACTGCTAGATTGATCCAGAGCCATATCCAGCTGCAACAAAGAAATAACTTTATCAGACTTCTTCTGAGGAAATACAAATCTCTTCAAGTTGAGACCCTGTTTTTCATATGATGCATCTTTCACTCTCTATCTGTTCTCCTCACACTTTGTCTATACTAAACTATTTTGGTAATTGTATTCTTCTATCATATTGAGATTTAATACACTTTCAAAAAATGCATTTAATTTCAGGCATTAGAACTGTTTCTGAATATCAACATTTTTTTTTGTCGTTGTACAATAGTATCTTTTTCTTCTTTTCTTCTAAGCATATGAAAAAAATGCAGCTAAATCAGATTAAAATTACTAAGGAAAAATAAAGACATTAACTACAAAATATCCAGAGAATAAAGTAAATTGTCCAGAGGACATAAACATCAGCTCATGGACAGTTTAAATAAGCATATTGCAACTTGCATTATCACTTCAAAAAAGGGAAGTTGTACTCTATATCCTGGAATATTTTCCACCCCACGTTTGTAATGTTCTTTGAGTTAGTTACAGGTATAATCCAGACTTTTCATACAACACCTCATGCTCTTTTAAAAATGAAATTATGTAGTACTATACTAAGAGGACTCCTTTCTTTCTCAGTTTTCCATTTGCTAGGCTACTTCAATTGTAAGAGCTGCCTTCAAGAGCCTCAGCTGAGCCATTTTAAGAGTGCTATAATCTCCCTGTTCTCACCACAATTTTGTATGTAGGCTCTCACAGAAATTTTAGGTAGTAATCATTACCTCCTACAGTCTTTCTGATCTGTGTTCTCCCAAGTACAATTCTCATCCTGCCTTACGATGCTTAGCATCTAGATGTTATGGAGCATCTGACAACATGAAATCCAGTCTGTTACCTGATCAGCCATGAAGGTATCAGTACCAGTCCTTAGTAGGTACTGATATTTGCAGGGCTTCATTAGAAAGAATACACTTCAGAGTAATATTCAGTAAAAAGGACCCATTAAAACTGAATTTTGAGATCGATCCTTCAGTTGCCCAACTTTAACACATATACTAAGCTTTATGGATACTGCATTTTGTTAAATCTTTTGATTGGTATTGCACAGTATGACATTAGATGCCTTATAAATATTGAAATATTACACATGCATTTAATTTTATCTGTCAGTTCTGAAAAACATAGTGCTTGACAAAGGAAAATGTCAATATAAATATATAAATTATAATTAATTATATATAGTATATATGATCTATAACTATATTAAGTACATCACTGAGAGAGTCTTCATTATTTGAAATCTGTGTAATCTGTTAAATTGCTTACTTTCAAATAACTCTCAAATTAAGCCTGTAATCCACTGGATTATATGCTTTGATGACCTTTTAGCAGTGTTGATTTAAGGTTTTTTTTCCATATATCTGGACTTTCCCCACTCTTTCAGTGTAACAGAACTACCAAGGCTAACCATGTTGAAACTTTCTGGTACATCTTGTCTGATTTGAAAAACTACTTCAGCATATGATATTTAATATTTATCTCTTTAGTTTTTGTTTGAGTGAACAATACCTCATTGCTGCATATCATCTCTATTTTTTTTCCTCCTTGAAGGATAGTCCCCCTATTTCTCATCTCTATAAAATTTCCAGGATTATTCTAATTACTGATGAAGTCTGGATTTCCATGTATTATCTCTAGTTTTTGCCATAAATATTTTCTCTCAGGTATCAAATTCACATTCTGTACCGCCCACTTTCTCTGTATTTCTCTCTATCAGTATAATCTGTGTCTTATCATGTTAACACAGTACAACGACAACTAGATGCTGAAAGCAACACCCTGAGGAGCAAGATAGGAATACTGAAGGGTACCAGACCCAGGAGATTTGTCCTATCTTAGCAACTGAATTTTACATAAACCTAGAGAGCAGCTAAACCAGGGCAAAACCCAAACCAAATGAAATCAAAACAAACCACCAGCACCCCAAAAAACCAAGCCCTCACATTTGTTTCTACTAGCCTGCCAGTCTTCTCATGTAGTCCTGAAGATCCTCAGCATCCCTCAGCCCAAAGACAGGAGATTCCCAAGATTTCCAGGACCTACTTCATCCCTGCCTTGTGCTTTAAGGTTTCCCACTAGTTTCCTTCGTGTGATTTCAGGTTTTGCCATTCCTTACCATAGGTGGGCTAACAATCAGGGAATCATTCTGTAATATGCTATGTTCTTTCTTACTATCTATGATTATGTAAAATAATTACCAAAACCCTTCAGAATCATTAAAAAAGCCACAGAATCTTACCGCTGATAGACTTAAGAAAACCTGTAGAAGAAAATCTGGTAGGTGATGCTAAAAAACTACATGGCTTTGCCTATGATTTTCCCATGCGTTATATATATAGAACACATACAATCTCCCAAAACTGTTAAAATGTTCTTTCCTAGAAACCCAGTGTCATTTGAGGGAGAAATTCAAACAGCAGTGCGAAGGTCCTCCTCTTTCTTTTTATGAATGCATTTTCTTGGATGTATCCTGGAAGTGCTAAGACAGCTTGCTTTCAGCCTCAGTAACTGGGTTTAACTGACCACTTTTGAGGTAGTTGTTGATGATCTTGGCTGAAAAAGGTGGGAAGAAGGGGGGTAAGTGTGAGCAAGGAATCTTCTTTTCAGAGTGGGAAGCCTGCCATTGAGTGGCCTTAGCTAAGCCTACTCTCCTGGAGGGGTTTATTTATTTTCCAACTGTTTTTAGCAGGTGTTTTCATACCAGATGCAAATTGCTTGCATTTATTCTGCATAAATTTTAAGTAACTCTGTCTGTATTATTTTGCTTACTACATTTTTGTATGTCAGTCTTATTTCTTCTGTAGCTAAAAAAAACCCCTCTTCACAATCGTCTCATTTTCCAGGATTACTGCCACCAGTCTACATTCTTCTTTCTTAGTATCTTTAACAACCTTGGATAAAACCCATCTGGACCTCAGGATTTATTGGTTTTAAATCATTGCAACTCATTTATCACTTCTGTGTTTCTGACCTTGAAATCATCCAAGACAGTGAGTGCGCAGCCAGTTCAGATGAGATTTCATTACTGCATTCTATCTCTAGTAACTGAATTCAGAATCTATGAATAACTGTCCTGAATATATAAACTTCAGCAGAGAAATATGCATACACACTGGAGAATCCCACATCTTCAGTTTTACTCAAGACAGTTAAGTGTGTGGGTGGGGGGAGGAGGGGTCTTTCTGGGCAGTAATTTCCAGTAGCAAGAAGTTACTTGTTACATTAAATTAAACATGTGTAAATCTTTAACGTCTTATGTCTACTTAGGTGTAAAAATTGCTGATAGCTTGACCACCTGCTTTAGAGAGACAGACCTTTATTACCTTGGTATTTCTGTCCTGCAGAATCCTAGAATGCTTTTTTCTTGAGGCTCAGTCAGATAAAGTTTTGAAAAAATAAAGAGTCAAAATATGAGACACTGACCTTTTACGTGGTTGAGAGTGCTAACTGGGAATGCTGCATTATGGTGTCACTCCGCTCCTGAGCTGTGACCACGGACAGATGCAATCTCATGTTATAGCTGGGCTATAAATTTACATGTTTAACAGTTTCAAAATGAAAACTATTTTTCTAGAAGGGAACTTCAAATTCAATGCAGACTACAAAAATATTTGTACTGCATATTACAACATAGTTCCATGCTATAATTTACGGTATCACATAATTTTTAACTGTAATTGTAAAGGGTCAAGATGGCAGACTTGGAGATTATAGTCCTTTATTAAGCCCTTGCAATGGTAAAACTCACCTCAAGTTTCTGTATGCTAGCCTGCTCATATGATGCTGTTGTTATAGAGGGTCCATTTCTGGTAGAGAGAAAGTAACTCTGTTCCCTTCAAAAAGCAGAGAAGTAGCAATGGTAACAAGTAGTAACAAAAGAGGGGCTGGAAGAAGAGATTAGTTCATGTACTCAATTATTCTGCTGATGTAGAATTGCACCTTACTAAGTATTTTCTATTACTTTGTGAAGTTTGGTTTTCACGTCTGGATTTTTGTTATTTTCACTGAGACTGCAGACGAGTGTGCATTAATGCCAGATCCGATGGTAGTTTTCTGCGTGCTGTGAACAATGGACTGGAACAGATGACAGGGAAAAAGTGTGGTCAAATGGCCCCAGCAGGGAGTGGTGTGTTAGGAACCACATGGCACAAATGCAATAGCCGTATGGCGTAGGATAATGTGCCCGTCCCCGCCCCAGGTTTGAGACAGATAATATTACTGGCTTGGGTTTTCTGTGAGTTCTGCTAATAATAATCAAAACTCATGCTGTATTCACTCCATAATCAACTTTAAATCCTGCTAACAAAGTATCTTGTGTACTGACTTCAACCTACGAAGATGTGCAGCATTCAGTATTGCCTGGGAAAAGAAGAGCTGGCACACAGTTACGGCAAGATTGCAAATAGGTAAATTCAGTCTTTGTTTAAGAGAGCATTACTAGGGTGTTCTTAAGTGTTATTGAAAGCTTGTTCTTCCTGTAAGAAGCATCAGTATCTGGAAAGGGTAAGCCCCAAAACCCCACTTTGTTTACACCATTCACTGAAAAGTCACTTCTCTCTAGCACAGTTCATTGTCTCTACTTGCAAGACTGCCAGCAATGGAACATGATACAGTTTCCCTCTTTTAGTGTGACAGAAAAAGCATACGCGAGTAGTACTGTAGTGATTTCTTTCCATCCTTCCTAATTATGTAAGGTGATAGATCATGGCATTAATGTTTTAAGGGTTACAGTCTAATGCAAACATATATCAAGCAAGGTGCCCTTCTGCTGCAAAGAGCTAGAGAAATGTGTCTTTTCTGAGCAGAAAAAAAATCCAAACAGCCCAGAAATATAAATAAGTTCAGTCTTTCCAAAGGGAAAAAAAATTTGGGGGTGAAAGCAATTTAAAGTCCATTTATGGAAAAAGGTTTATCAGGCAGCACCTATTCAACAGAGTCATAAATTCTATCAGATTTATTTAAATAATTCTTTTTTTCTGTCATATTCTGATTATCTATTCTCAGGCATGCAGTTTTTTGTGTCTTAATCCTGTGACTGGGCAATCTTATTTGATTACCTTACTATAATGATCTACTTATAGTAATTCACTTGTCTTTGGACCCTTTGAAGAGCAGGATTTCAGTAATTTCATAGGATCATAGAATGGTTTGGGTTGGAAGGGACCTCAAAGATCATCTCATTCCAACCCCCCTGCCATGCGCAGCGACACCTCCCACTATACCAGGCTGCTCAAGGCCTCATCCCACCTGGCCTTGAACACTTCACTATTTTACATTCAATATTTACAAAATACAGGCTTAAAAATGTAGAACTGTAGCTAAATATACTTTCTCTTAGAGAACTTCCATAAGAATACTATATCATGCTTGGCATAGCCTGTTTCCTTTTGCTCCAGCTTGGTCATTGTCTCATCACCAAATGGATGCAAAGGCAAAAAAAAAAGAAAGACCACAAACACCAATCTAAATTATCTAGAACCCAGAGAAAGGAGAATGAAAAGAAATTAATGAATGAAAACTAAAGAAAAATAACAAATCTAAGAAATTATTAAGGAAGCAGATTAACAGAGGGGAAAAATATGGAAAAAAGAAAGATAATAAAAAAAGTAAAATATTTAAAAACTGTCAGTGAAAAATTAATACAATACATATATTTAAGACAGAAGGAATAAAAAATATTTGTCAAGAAATTTGTAGTGTCATGCTCAAGCCATAGCTGTTGAAAAAAATAACAGGTTTTGCTGTTTTAACATTTTTAAGCTTATGCGTATTTGTAAGATATTTCTTAATTTCCTGTCATATTTCTCCACTCCTGGCTTATTTTATATTAGTTATATATTTTTTCCTTTATCAGAAGTTTGCTACTTTTATGTCCTTTCTTTGAGAGTCAGAGGAAACCTGGTTAACTGGACATGGGAAAAGATGGGAGAGACATCTAGATAAGTTTTGTGGTCTAGTTAAAATATGAAGTTCAAATAATGACCCTGAATGGCAGGTTCAAGGGACTGTAGTGAATGGGGCTACATCTGGCTGGTGACCACTCACCAGCACTGTTCCTTGGGGCTCAATTCTAGGGCCAGTTCTGTTCAGTATTATTATTAATGATCTGGAGGCAGCAGTTGAGTGCACAGTTGGTAAGTTTGCTGATGATACCAGACTGGACTTGCTGTTGACTTTCTTGTAGAACTGAATAAGTCAAAGTTATCCGTAGATGACAGAAATGAAAATAAAGAATTTCTCACTGTTCTCTGTGAAATGAGTATCAAAAAATATAAAGAACGCTTTATCTGGCTGCATGTCACTGGTGAGTCTGGATGAATCCATATTCCATACATAGGCAAGCTGTTAGCTCCCTAGTTAGCATTTTGGTCGACTCCCTGATTCCTCTATTTCTTTTCCAGAAATCCATTTATTCAAACTCTCTTTACAGTCTTTTTTTTTCCTCATGAATTTGACATTTTAATCCCAACTGTAATAAGAAATTTCTTCTGTCTGCTTGTAAGAAGATATTTTTGACTAAGATTTGCCCTGGATTAGGCCTGACAGATTTTTTTTTACTGAACAGGTGCCCATGTAGTAAACGTATATTATGGTTACTCAGTTTGGACCCAAAATACTCCAGCCGCTTAACT
Organism: Podargus strigoides; assembly: GCA_028020825.1. Classification (NCBI taxonomy): domain Eukaryota; kingdom Metazoa; phylum Chordata; class Aves; order Caprimulgiformes; family Podargidae; genus Podargus; species Podargus strigoides. The sequence goes on along the minus strand of CM051663.1, from coordinate 90,540,617 downwards.
GATTGTATGATGAAATTTGTTCTCTCTTTTCAAATAAGAAGCAGTATATTTTTCACTGATACATCACATGAATTCAAAAATACCCAGTTTTCACCATCTAGGCTTTATCTGTAAATTACTTTTTAAATATTATCTATGTGATCTTATTATATCCCTTTTTTTTTTTTTTTTTTTTTTTAACCAATGCACTTTCATTCTGAAAATTTTAATGAATGATCTTCACGTAGTGACAAGTGAGATCAATTTGAAAGCATTATTTCAAGGTTTCCTGCATTAGCCTGGAAGAATCTTCAGGTATTTTTGAAATCTGAACAATGTTTATCCTTTTTCTTGAAGTGAGAGAAGCAGTTTTAGCAGACAACTTGAACTTCCTCATAGCTTTATGGAAGACGACCTATGAGAAAGAGGTTCAAGAACATCACTGAGACATCAAATGGGAAAGCTATGAAGTGGGCTAGAAGATAGGTATAGGCAATCAGGAGCAGATTCACAGGCCACTTGATTAATATGATGTAAAAGCATAATCCACATGACATTGAAACAACCAAGATTAGGAATTTGGCACTCGCCTCTTTAGAAGAACAGCGTAAACTACTAAAATGCATGCAGTTGGCAATGCAGATTACATTCCCAATGGTTAGATTAAGACAGATCACACATATAAAGTTTGCAAATTTATTTAAATGGCAGCTACTGACTTCAACATATGTCCAGGAATTTTCCATGAAGCTTCTCTTTCACTTGAAGAAGAAGAACTTAAAAGACTACGACAGATTCTGGGGAGGACTAATTTGTTCATTTGTTGCTGTTTCTGACAGGAAGCAAAGAACTCCACTAGTAAAAATGTTTTGTAAGCTACTCAGTAACAAAATACCATTTCTTCCTCCCATCCCCAAATAAATAATATTTATTTCAAGTTTTCTATACTTTTATTGTAAATATACTTTTGTTGTAAATCAATACGACAATGTCTTCTGATTTTTTCCTTTAGTTTCAACAAACAAGAAAACCGAGTGAACAATAGAGGGGCATACAAACCCACATTTTTCCCCCATGGGTAAAAATTCTGAAAATTTGACATGACTAAAAGAAATAAATGGATGTATTGTGCAATGCTACTGTTGGTCTTGCTGACTGCATTGAAATCAGCATTTCAAATATTCTAGAGTCAGTGACATTCAGTATCTTTCAACATGCTGACATATGCTAAACACATGGCAATTCACTGGTGGACATTGAGAAATACACTGAACAAGGACAACTGGAACTTCTGGAGTGGCTGAAATGCGCACTGTAGAGCAGATACTCAAGTCACCTGTGCAGCTGATTACAGATCCCTCATGTATTGCCTAGTTTGGTTCCTTCTCTGTCACATTAGACCGGTATAAGCACTAGAACAAAAGCAAAAGTCAACCAGAATCCACCAGTAATTTAACTCGGTCACCTTCCCTAGTTTTCTTGTGCCTTTCTTCAAGCCTGGCATGTACAAGTGTCAGCTAAGTCTCTGTTCCACAATATGAGTATTTCTGTTATGTACCAAACACTTGCCTCTAGGAAATGGAAAGGAATATGGCTAAGAGTGTACTGTGAACTTAGGGTGGCACATCTGACCACTTCCACTTTTGGTAATTACATTTGCATTAAAAAGAGAAAACTAAAGATCTCCCCTGCGTTTCATCTTGCTCCTACTTTGCCTTGCCTTTGCAGTCATGAATAAACTGTGCTGCCTACAGCTACTTGGTGGAATACCTGGCTGGGCAATAACAGAGCAACCAACAAGAGATACTGCCCTGACAAGGCAGATACAGTACAACACTGAAAAAGTTTTTGACAAGAACTATTAGCAGTTTGTCCTGAGTGTTATATGGGAATTCTGGAGCAGGAAAGCATGTATCCCAGAGAACAAGTTATAGCAAGTCCTGAACCTGCAGCTAAGAGAATTATGAAAGTCAGGCATGGAAAAACTGCCTTCTGCTATACAAATCAGGGTCTGGCTCACCAGGAACATAGACTGAAAGATGCATCTGGAAATCATACTACATTTAATGCCACTAAGCAAAGCTCCTTAAGAATGCATTCCCCATCCCACCTCATGTTTGGTCCCTGCCACTTCTTTGCCCCTGGTTACATGCTGTTTGGTCTGAATCTTCCAGTGAAAAGAGCTTCCATGCATGAGAAAAGCACAAATTATGTTGCTACAGGTTGCCAAAAAGATATTTTTCCACTGTCTTCTGTCTCATTTACTTGTTGAAGTGAATTTTCTCAGCTGATTCAATATTATTTGAAAGAGAAATACATCACTTTCATGGAGACTTTGGGTTACTTTTTTCTTTAATCAAAAAGGAAATAATTCAGACAGTCTTATAGCATAGTATTGTTTTATTGCAGGTACAGCTTGTTTGTTTTCATTTTCTTACTTTTGAGCATATTCTGTCCATTCCTTCCATAGCTACAGATTGTGTGGATGGAGAACACAAGCTCTTTCCCTAACCTTCTACAGGGCAAGTGAAATTGTACACTTTAACTTAAGCACACATTTATATATGATAGTGTTGAATAGAAATGGGCTGTTGGAGAAACTTCTCCAAAGGAGCAATGTAGCTGTTGCTCAGGATCTAAGATATGCTTGCACATTGCTTCAGCCATAAAGACTGCATATATGGCATAACCTAAATTGTAGGTGGAAGAAGATTTTAAATTTTATGAGTAAAGAGACTTGCACTGATTAATGGTGCAGTTTTAAAAGTGAACTGCAGGTCTCATATGGGAAGGATTAAAGCCTAATATGAAAACACTCTCTGGATTGGTCTAGAACTGTGATTCCTGTACTTGACCTGTAAAGTCATGGTAACTGGTTTGTGGCTGCCCTACAGAAATATTTTAAGCACTAAAATGCCTAGATTTTGATTACATTTCATTGACTTTAGTGGCAGTGTACAGTTAGACAGTGATACGTGAAAAACTATTGAAGTTAAAGAATGCTGTTTTTGCAAAGTATTTGAGAGTCATTGGTCCAAAAATAATTATCCAGGTTAAGTGAAGTTCAAGTACCTTTGGCTGCTAAATCTGGAAAGTGACTGTGTAGCTAATACTGCAGCATTTTGATTCCATAATGTCTTGGTCTAACCCCAGCAGGTGGCTCAGCCCTACACAGCCCTTTCACTCACTTGCCTCTCAGTGGGGTGGGAGAGAGAATAAGTGTAAAAGTGAGAAAACTTGTGGGTCGAGGCAGTGACAGTTTCATAGGCAAAGCAAAAGCTGAGCAAGCAAGCAAACCAAAACAAGGAATTCCTTCACTGCTTCCCATGGGCAGGCAGGTGTTCAGCCATCTCCAGGAAAGCAGGCTTCTGTCACACAGAACAGTGACTTGGGAAGACAAACGCCATCACTCCGAATGTCCCTTCCTTCCTCTTTCTTCCCCCAGGTTTATATACCAGCCATGACATCATATAGCATAGAATATCCCTTTGGTCAGTTGGGGTCAGCTGTCCCAGCTGTGTCCCCTCCCAGCTCCTGTGCACCCCCAGCCTGCTTGCTCATGGGGAGGTGTGAGGAGCAGAAAAGTCCTTGATGCTGTGGAAGCACTGCTCAGCAGTAACTAAAATACGAGTGCTTACCAACATTATTGTGGTCACAGATCCAAAATGTAATACTACATGACCTACAATGAAGAAAATTAACTCTAGCCCAGCCAAAACCAGTGCTCATACCTTTGCCATATAAGAAGCATATTATTTGGAATTTAGGGACTAGTTGTTGATGAACATTATCCTAGCTGACAGACACAAAATAATTTGATTCATTTAAGTCTTCAAGTTCGTTACTCTCTAAAACTTTCCTTTCGCGCATAGGAAAAAAAAACAAACAGAAAATCACTGACCTGTTTTCAAAAGACAAATCTGCATACACACAAGTGTTCGACAGGTTAGTCTGTACCAGTGAGGAGGCACTTCCTTTTGACATTTGCTAGCTCTATGCACAATAAAAGACTATAGAAGACTTGCACAGCCTTGGGTTTGTATCATGCTATCTGTGGATGCTTTTGCCAAAAGTTTTAAATAAAAACTCTTTCTAGAACAAATATAGTAATGCATGTGGATATCATAGACCAAAGTAGTTTCACATCTATAACCATCCTGGATATATCATTTTTAGAGGTAGCTATCAAATGGTGATCACATACAAACTCTTTTGTCAATAAAATTCTCTTCTGTATGCTCAGTATTAGTGTGCTGTATTTTACCAACAGTACTGTATTGAAACATGAGATGTGCTTTGAAACAGGAATAAGACTTCAAAAAATTCCAGTTCTCAGCTAACAGTAGCAGAGCTGGTAAAAAGAATATTCTTATTTTCTTGTCCTACAGAAAATATTATTGATATTTACAGATTATACCCATGTTTTGTCTTAGTGTACATTCAAATAGTTCAGCAAAGGCTGAGATACCAAAATATATTGAGCTGGATATAATGCAGTGATATTTCTGGAATGTTTTTATCTCTCTGTACTCAGGAACAGGAAAGCTGACACTATCAATGGCCCTGTCTATAACATATCATATGTGGGAAATACAATGTCACATCTACACACAGAACTCCTAATAAAAAGGAAAACAGAGACATTAAATTAGGGAGCTACAGCCTTCCTTTAGGAGAGAACATCCCAGTATTTCTAAATCAAGGTATGTACATTCCGATTACTATTTTTTTAATAGAAAGTCTCAATGTTTTCAATAACAATACAATATCTTCAAAGAATTTTAAATTTTCATACCTATTTTTTGAAGGGAAAAGTCTTGAATGAAAACAGTCTACTGTTCCTGGGATGCATCTGTAGTTTGGAAGGATCAATCACTCAAAACATGTCAATATTTCAAAATCCACTATTCCTCACAATATATCATTTAGCTCAAAAAATAAATTATTTCAAATATTTTAAATTCTACTTAAATTTGAAAATATATGAAATAGACATTGCAATCATCATTTCAGAGATTAAATTAAAACAAGAGAGCTCCTGGAGGCCTTTTTTTAAGATCCTGAAGTCCAGTAAATTAAGTGACTATCCATTTTTCATAGAATAAACACAGGTAAATCTTTTGCTTCTGACATATCTTTGTGATTTCTTCCAAATTGATACTAATTTTTGTTTGTACTTATGAAGTGGAGGTTCAAGATTTTTAAGAGAGAACAATTTATAATGTATTTCCTCCTTACATCACTATAACTTTAGTAAAGTATGGGGAACTGAGATAAGAAAGAATAGAGTTAGTTTCTTCTGATCTTTGTTTAGGGTCTGTCCCATCCGTTGCAGGTGAAAAGGACTCTGCCCTCATCAGGCAATAATCAACATTACCCTTACTTACAATACTGGCAGTTTTTGTTCTAAGTGCAAGACTTAGAACTTTTTCTTGCTCATAACTGGAATGAAAAATGCTCCATTTACATTTTTCGCTTTCCTTTGGGCCATGTGCTGGCATACTGTCACAAGTTGACCTATAGACATATGAACAGTCATAATGATTTCAAGAGTATTACTCCTGGAGAACACTAATGGTTAGCATGAAGAAAAGTGAATCTTTCTGGGTAGCAACAGCTACCATTCTGTGATCTCAGTGGTGTGTCCCCCTTCTGCCCATTCCTCACCCAAATGCCCATTTGAATCTTAAACATAGACAAGTGTATGCAGCTTCTGGTTCCTCCTGTGGGAATTGCTTATCCAGAATTAGAGGAGCTTGGATAGGGTTTCCCTGCTCTTCTACTAAGGCAATGATGTAACCAAGCTGAAGAAGGGTTTTCATAGCTTGTTGTGGGATTTTCACAATTAACCCTTTATGGGCCAAAGGACCGGTGTCTTAAAGCACTGTCAGCGGTACACTGCTTTCAGATTTCCTTCTTCAGACTTCTGCCAAGGTATCAAAGTGTGCAAACAGCTACTAAATACAGCTGCTTAGTGACCTCAGAGCCGAAGTCTAGACATAAAATTAAGAAACACCTTTAAGGAAGTTCTTTTAACATCATCCAAAGCAACAGAGTTTAGTTGGTTACAAAACACTTTAAGCCAAAATCTTACATTATGCAACTTTGCACAAAACAGGTACTTCAGTAATAGAGATATTCAAAGATTCTATTTTCTTTCCTTAAATTGAATTAAACCAGTTTTCCATCTCTAAGTGATACTTAGATTCCTAAAAGTATATTGGCCACAAAGAAAAGCAAAGCAATTATATGAATGAATGTTTCTGTACAGCCTTTAATTCTGGCACATGAAGTCACTGAATTTCTTGAGTGATTCCAACTTGCTATAAAAATTGGGATCTACTTACACATGAGGTGACTGGTGAATGTGGTGAGCATCTCCTTAAGCGTACGGTGATTTGTGAATGTGGTATCCCCTTCACGCGTAGCTCCCACCACCTCCACCTTCCTTTTTTTCACCCCAGTTTAAGACTGGCACAAGCAATACTTTTGAATGAGGCAGACATTCCTTAGGATGTACTGCCAAAAATAATGGAAAGCTTGATACAATGGAATGGTATAAAATGGTACCTGAAATGCTTAGAAAACCATAAAACTTAAGGTTGCACAGCTCTCACAGTCTGTGCCAACTTCTGCAGCTGCTAAGACATACTTGAGGATTTTTTTTTTTTTTTTTCTTTTCTGTGGGGTCCCGCAGACATCTGTCTTTAGGAAACTTTGTTTATCACATCAACAGTTACAGCCTCTGAAATGATCCAGGAATAGGCTTCAGTGCATTCACAAAGGAATGAAAAAGATGACAAAGTGGTCCTAACAAATTCCCTCACAAGAATTAATTCTGGAGTGAAACATAGCATCTTAAATGTCCTTCAGTAACTCTTCCGAATATAATGTGTAACCCTGACTTGTTGCTAGCCACAATACTGCACAGCAGAAAACAGAAGAGAGCTACAACCCATACTGTGTAACAGGGGTCTGAAACACTTCACTGTGGGTGCAGACTCAAAGAGTTTCCTAACCACCACTAGGCAGACCCCGCTAAAGCTGCACAACATGCTGCCTGTACAGAACAGAGACACACTCAATAAGTCTACAGCATTCCTTCCTCCTGGCCTCACCATCAGACACAGACAAGAAGCCACAGATCAGCTGGACCATGACCTTCAGAGAGCAAGTATCTCCTGTTCCCATAATCAGAGTAAATTGCATACTGACTTGGATACAGTCCTGTAGCTGATATAATGCAGTCAGACAGTGTGATGGAAAGACAGGTTTCTCCCATGCTGCTGTTTCCCTGGAGGATAAAAGCTACAGGGTTTCTCTCTGATTTTCTGCTTAGTAATGGGTTTACCTTTCCTTAAATTTCACTGAAATTTTATTTTAGTAGTCCAAAGACATAGGAATTAGATCTTTACAATCTTACAAATAAAATTTGAAGATAATAAATGAAATATTTATAATTCCTCTGAAGCAGATACTATTATTAATGCAGGTTGTCTGTGCCTATGATACTGTGGATCAACTCAGCGCTATTGTCAGAGATTCTGTGTAGTAGAAATAGGATTGCAGAAAACCTTTATCATAATTTTGACCCTCTTATCTGAAACTGCAGATTCTGATTCAAACTTGCAATGAGTTTCAAGAACGTGTATCTGGGACTGAAAATGTGAAGTGTGTACCACTCTTCCTCAAACAAAGGATAGATAATCAGGTCCAGATACAAAAACAAGAAAAGATATATTTGGGAAAACCAAAAGAGAGAGAAAGCAAGTAATCAAATATCTGAATGTACAGGGGGCAGACACCCTCTCTCTATCACAAAATAATCTCATGTGGAGGTCTCTCGATCTCAAAGTAATTATGGGAATACAATAAATTAATGAAGGATTCCTATGATGTCTTTTCTCCCACTGTAATAGTATTTGTATGCAGCTTATAATATTTAGCCTAAATAGAGAAGTCATCGGCAGTGAATTTCTGTATACTCAGGGCAAGGAAAGATTCAAAGCAGGTTTATAAGAAACTGAGAAATTCACACTATCCGTCCCCTGACAATAAGCCAGGTTTTCAAACTGAAGGATATACATAGTATATTAAATTGTTCTTTCAAGAGATGATGAACAATTTGACAAAGTAAATTTACTGGTACATAACTCTAAAACAAAAACTTGCTAGCTTTGTAATAATGCCTTCAGTTATAATAAGGGAAAATAAGTCCATGAACTCAAAGTAAACTTGTGGAATGCTTGAATACTTTAGTCCGGAAATGTAGTAACTCCTCAAGTTTGGTCATACCGAACACCACTTCTGAGAAATTATCTTCATTCCCAGTAGTATTTGAAGCCCTAAGAGCCTGCTTCCTTTTGCAAATATAATGTTAAGAAATAATTTATATTGTATATGAATTATGTTTTCTAAGAAAAGTCTTGCTAACTTTAGAAACTTTCTGGAAAGCTAAAATTATTTCCAACAACGTAATTGGGAATGAAGCGTTTATTATTACTTTCTAAGAAGTTATAGCTGTTTATCTTTAAAAGCAATTTGCAAAACTCACATGTTTCTGGAATACCTTATGTGTGCTCTGACTGCTGAACTCTTTGTAGAAGTATACTATCAAACTTGCTTGATAGGGATGATGAGCTAAATTAAATTCTTTTTCTTTTTTTAATTACTGAACAAAGAGAAGGCGATATATAAATATATATTTATGTGTGTGTGTGTGAAATAATTATCCAGCTTTTCCAGAGAAGTTCTTTTGCAAAGCTACCCAAGTAATTTGACTCATAATGACACAGCTGGTGCCATGGTGATGTAGCCAGCTTTTAACAGACACGTTTCCATCTCTTGTAGATGTGAGAAGATCGCATCTGTAACTTTGAAGGAGTGTTTACATGTACACTTTGAACATTCACTCACACAGTAATATGGTGCTACATGTTATTTACAGGCAAAGTTCAAGCCTGAGGTAGGGTGAGATAAGCTAACAGCTGGGCATACAGCATACTCTTGCTATCTCAGAAAATAATTGAATTCCAAGGCATAAAGTGACAACTACTTGTTGGCAGCTTTCCACTGTTCAAAACAAGTCAAAAGAAACAGATGAACAATATCAACACAGTGTATTGACATTATGCCACCAGCATTTGGTACTTATAGGACTGCCATAACTTACTCCTTTTTGTAATAAAGACAGTCCATATTTCAGCTACGTAGCCTAGGCCCCAACATACATTTGAACTGCACTCTCAGGGAACTCTACTCTTAAAGCTGTGGTTTAGCACAAGTTTAGAACCTAGTATGGTCAGATTTTGAAAGTGTGATGCCTTTTTTCCATGTCCTGAAATAAATTAAATTAAAAGATATGCTGGTTGGATACACTTGCAGGCACACTATGAGGTATACATAAATTACTACACAGCTGTCGCCTGCAGTCTTATATGAAACCGTTTGGTAAGTTTTCTGTGTAGCTGTTTTTCCTATTTTGTGCCCTCTAAACCATCTTCAGGGTGCTAAATGACAAGCTTGTAAAGTCATAAATAGCTGAAATAGTTGTCATTTAAGAAAACCAACATGATAGAAATGGTTCACATCTCACAGCTTTGCAGAGCCATAACAGGAAACTTCCTCATTGGAAAGAGAAGATTGCCAGGTCCCTTTCAGATGCGTATGTAGTTACTTCTAAGCATAGATGACTGTTGATAGACATTAAGTAACTCATTTATAAAAGGAGAAAATTATTTGGCATTTCTTTAAAAGAGGTCTTATGCTTTTCTGTAAGTTTGCACTCACGGCAACTAAGACACCTTCCTTTAATAGGTGGAAGAAAGGAAGGAAAAGTACCAATATATTTACTGAACTACATGGATTCCTGAATTTATAGTTTATGTGTTTGTATGAAATAGTTTATTTCATACAAAATTCATCCATTCAGACCTTCATAACAGCGTATGACTTCTTTAATTATAAATTAGGCAACCAAGTGGTTTAACCACAATCCAGTAAACATGTCATGTGTTTCTCCATTTCCCTCAGACATGCAAATGATGGGAACATAGAAGTTTTTCACTACACCAGCTATGATGGTTGCCTAATCTTATGTGGTCACATTAAATGAGCTCCCCTAAAATTTTTTGGCTACATTAATCTCCGAGGGTGACATTCCATGGAAAACAATTCTGCAGAGTTGCAAAATGAGCATGGTTATTTTTCATATTGCTCTTGTAGAAAGCTAAATTCCTTAATACCTTAAAGGTCATCTTAACGTATTGCTACAGCCACTACATAGAGTCTTATTTATTATATTACACCTCAACTGTTAGGTTCTGACACCGGTCTCAACTACAGGGTACTCCTGAGATGCCGTGCCTTTCACCCATATTATTCAAATTGATTTAATGCAGAATACCAGACATAAGAAATTCAAATGGGAATCGACTTGCTGGGGCCAGTCAATACAGCAGAGATATGGAGGGTGTAATGGTTGAGTATACCCACTTTGCCTCATTTTCACACTGATACATCAGTTTGCTTGTCCAAAAGGCAGCCCCAAGGAAACAGGCAGTACTGGCAAGGAGAACAACTGGCTTTGAATCTGGCGGTTTTTTAATGTAAAAATTGCCTGCAAAAAGTCCTTCATACAACAATTTAATCATAATAATAGTGATTTAATTTTTAATTTTTCCTCTTTGAGAAGACATGTGCTATTGTTTCTAGTAGGACAGCTATAGCAAGCTGTAGAAACTTTGCTTTTACTACATATACAACAGTTGTAGAGTGTATAGAAAGTTTCTTTTTCAAAATTATTTTTTACTATTTCAGCTGAAGGAAATGCATTTTTTCCCCTCAATAATGGAGGAATTAATATTTTATGGTTATATCCTTTTGGGTCAACTAGATATTACTGTTTTGTTAATATGCTTCTAGGCTGCAATTTTTTAGCTTTTCATAGAGAAAGCACCTATTAATGCAGCTTCTCCAAAAACCAAACAAACAAATGATCAAAAAACTCCTCCAAAATCAAAAAAACAAACCTTAAACATCTAGCAACCAGATTTCTTTATATTCATAACAACAGCAACAACAAAATAAAATTCAACTACTCTTGGCTTTAATTTCACAGATAGGAAGTGCAAAATGACCAGGCATCAAGCAGCCTCTTTGACAACAGGGAATCACAGTAATTTTCACATACACAGGTGTGAATACACAAGCCTTATATCTTGATTTATATACTGTGGTCTCCATGAAGAAACAAATGATACTGCTTTCTCGATGAGAGCCTTGAATGGTTTAAATTACAGACAGTGCAGAGAATGTTCTTCTGCCAGCCAGAATGTGTGCCAGCCAGATGCACTAAGCCCAGAAGAGGTACTCGTTAGAAGCAGTTGCCAACAAGCCCTTCCACCATGGAAAGTGTTTTTCCTGCAGAGCAAGACAGTAGATTGTTAAACTTCTGGTGCTATAATAAAGCTGTCAAAGACTTCAGGCTAATGTTGATGATAAGACTTTAGAGTAGCTTTATGTTTATTGAAAGAAACTGTTATTATATTTATAACCCCCAAGAAAATTATATAAATAAGTTTTCTACACAATTTATTTATGACTTAAAGAAATTATTTTAAATAGTATCTACTAGCACAGCAGAGCATAAAGTCAATGAAACTGATCTGCTTGCTCAATTTTCTTGTCAAAAACCCCTCATGCTGTGGCAAAGTCTGAGGTGAAGACTCCACACACACCACTTGGAGCCATTCTGCAAGGGAAACGTGGGAAACAAGCTTCAAAGCTTCAGACAGCGCCTGAAGCGGGCTGCATAGCCAGAGGCTGACATGTTTCACAGGACAGGCAAATTCCTGTCTAACATCAGTGTGGAGTCCTCTCCTCTTCCACCCACACTGAACGGCCTTGCAGCTCATCCTTTAGCCTTCTCATTATAGCATGGAAGGGAACTATGACTGAAGTTCAGTACATATCTCCAAGGTTCAGCCTGTGGTTTTTGAGTATGTTCAGCTGCAAGTAATGCCACAGCACCCATGTTTTCCTACTGAGCAGCCTCCTAAATTGACAGTTATCATAAAACCAAACATTTTAAACTTGTCTATTAAATTACAACGCATTGGTACATCCTAGAGATGATGGTGATTGTTTTCCACTAATGCATCCCAATCCTTCGGAAATCCTTTCTAACAGTAATCTTTACCACTGTAAACGCTGGAAGTAGTTGATATTAATGTACAAAGCAGGATGCACTTAGAAGAAAACCTGCTGTTTGTTTACAATTTGAAAGTACTAATTGAACATTAAGTCATTACACAATAACTGATGACCTGTTAAAATCTGCTAAACGGAAAAGATCAAAGAGAATTAACTTTCTATAAAGCAAGTATTTCCACACCAGTTTGGCTGTCAAAACAATAAATTTCCTCACTCATAATTATGAAGGATTATTTATTTAGTCTGTCCTTTTTAGTATTTCCCTTTCCAACAGGTTGAATTTCTAGTTTACAATTTCATTAGAGTCTCTGGAAACTACAGGACCCATTTTGCTTTGAGTCTACATCATAGCAACAAAACACTGAACCTGACTCTTTCTCAAGAAGTCTTTATAGCCTATGCTAAAATTTCATTAAGCTTTTGTGTTCCCCAGGGTGTCCAGCTACACATTCTGCTGCAATAAAATAGTGATAATATTATATCACTAAATATTTTTTATTACAGCAAAATATGTAACAGGATCTCTCACAAGAAACTAGCAATAAAACTTAATTTAGCCTCATAAAACTTAAAATTACAAGTGTTCTTTCATTCTCAAGAGGCGTAGTAAAATTCTGCACTAGATATTCAGAAACTCTGAACTTCTCACCGCTGCAATTTATAACCCAGCAATTTGCTTCTCACTCCAAGGTACATTTACATTGTGTGTAGCACAGTGCCTGGGTGACTTTGTGCACACACTGCAGTATTGAATCATGCAAATGCAAACTCACATCATGAAAGTGTGAAGTGATGCAATTAAACTACACCTCATTCTTGAACAGACTTATTTAGCTCCAGTTCCAGACTGGAAGCACTAAAAAACTGTTATGGACAAAAACATAATGTCAGGTCACAAAATCAGCTTAGCCCTACCCCTCCAAGTTTTTAAAGTATTCTTTACAGATGTAAAAAACATGGATTTCTAACTTTGGTGATACTCGCTTCCTATTTCGAAGTAATTTTCCTTTTCTTTTCCCTCACCTAGTCTGACACACGCTGTTTCTGACTCTATTAATCATTTTAAGAACCATGATAAAAATCATGAGAACATTGTTGCTAACTTTTTATCTATTATGCTGCTCTATTTGTATCTTTTAAAAAACATACATATTCTTAAAGCTATCTCTCTGCTATGAAGCCATCAGACTACGAGTGTCTGGTCATTTTTGTTCAGCTGCCTAGCATAATTATTTTTTTATATTAACTACTAAAACAGAAGTATTTTTTCCCAACTCTGTGCTGCAGTTTCCATTCCAAAGCCTGCCTTGGAGAGCAGAACGTCATTATTCTGTAGATGAACAGGATGTCCTAATGCTGCAGAGAGGCTGGACACAGTGAATTTAAACAGACACGCTCTTTACTGCATTGCTCTGGGAATTCCGTTACTCCAGCATCATGGGAACACAGGCTGAGTCTGGATTAAGCTAGTTTAGGGTGGAGATTAGCAGGTGGTCACAAAATTGATGTTGACCTGTTATTATAGAATAGGAAGGAAAAAGATAACGAGAGAGGTCATCTGTGTGTTGGAAAAAGCATTGTAATTGCCAGAAAAGGATCTTGTAATCTTTCAAGATTGACAGGTTACCATCTTAACTGTCTTCCAGTAGAATCCACAGCCTTCCAGTGCAAGGGTATTTGGAATGAGGAATACCAGCAGCAATAACTGAACAGCTGGTCAAGGTCAGTGAAGATTCTGTCTGTATTGAACCTATGTGAAGGGTCAGAGAGAGCATAGGCCCAGCCAAAGAATTCAAGTGTTGGCCTTATCCAAAACCCACAACTATTTGGTACAACCAGCAGAAACAGAATCTTCAACTTCAGTATTAAAAGGTTAGCAGAATGTCTTGGTTTTGCTGAAAACAAACAGTAACTTGGCAGAAGTAAATAAATATTTCATGGAACTTAGCCTATCATTGTTAGCAAGTTGATTCTGGTGTTCAAGTTACTTAGCTCAGTGATAAGGATTGGTAGAAATATCAATTGCATTCGAAAAGATTTTACCAGAGGACCACTATTTATTCTTTTAAGACATCTCTTCCTTACCTCCACAAGTGCTTATTCAAAATCTCGATTATGTTATTTTGAGGAACAAAAAGGATCCCCAACATTTTACTGGTTTTGTTAAGGGTATTGCTTGATTGAACTCAGTCTAGCTACAGCAATTATCTGGAAATTTTCATCGGATATGTATACCTACTGAGTATATTCAAAATTTAGGAAGGAGATGTGTGTGTATATATCCATATATATTTATAATACACATGGTCAAAAAGACCAAAATGCTACTTTATGTATATACAAAGGTCAGTTCAACTCCACCTTAGGTCAACAGCCATGACTGATTCTTGCACAAAGTCCTGTGTGTGTTGATTTACTTCCCCATATTCTCCTGAAGTTAATAGAAAACTGGAAAAGTACAAAACAATACTGTTTAATTTAAAAATTGAATGCATTGTGATAAAAAACAGCCCAAAGAAATCTAATATAAAATTAAATTGCCTAGTTGAGACACACTATGGCCAACATATCAAACTGCACCACACAGCACTATCTGTTCCTTCTAGTATTTCACAAGCAACAGATGACGCCACTAATAGTTCCGGAAATTAATATTCCTTTAAAAAAAATATTCCAGGATTGAATAAATAAACCTGGTATTAACAAACTAAGTAAACCTACAATTGAAATTTGTTATATATACATAAATTAATAACACCAAGAATATTCAGTATCATTTGTAAAAAATATTAAAAAAATAATCATTCATTGTAGTTTGCTTTCTTCCTACCAAGAAAGTTTTGGAATCATTTTTCAAAACATGAAAGCAACAAAAATGTGCAAGCCTGGGCTCTAATTCTACAATAAACTTCAGGCTGAGTCTGACTTGCTTCATGGAATCGTACTACAAAAAGATGAAGAAACATCGTCTTTTTAATGACCATCATAGAGAAAAACAACATGTGAATGAACATGATGGAACAGATGGGCTGTAGTAACACTAGCAGTAACTCTGTTTGGGTACATATCATATGTTTATTACTTTTACACATAATTCGTGGTGGAATATGTAAGGTATGTGCATTAAGGACTGTCATACTATAATAGATTAAAGTAGGGAAAAAGGAATGACACTGAAATAAACTTCAGGAAATTTTGTAATGCTGGATTAATACCTTTTATATTATTTTACTTTGTAAATTCTTGGAATGTGTCGTATTTATTATTTTCTGAAAAGCAATAAAGGGTGGGGAGGGGGTGAAGAAGGAGGGGGAATAAGGGCAAGGAGAGGGAGGAGGCTCTGGACCTGTGTTTACTGTCCATAGCCTACTTACTTACAACACTAACTGAAACCAATAACTCACCTTATGCATATCAAAATATATCATGTGCCCCTAGAGGATCTAAAACATCCACCTAATAATGCAGAAACTACAAGCTTATCCTCTAAGGAGCTTCAGATAAGAGGATTTTCATGTACATTGTTAGCCATTATAATGTTAGAAAGGCAGGTAATATGGGCATTGCCTGCACTGTAACTGGTATGTTTACAAACTTTATCTACATTATGTGCTGACATTTCAAACTAGCTGCCAAATCCAGTTGTAAGCATAATCAACTTCTGTGAAATCTCTCAGAACATGATTTTGTACCCCACAGTCGTCACTCACTCTCAGTTTACACTATTTTGTATTCTGGCTTTGCTGACATTTTCTGTTTACAACATGCAGGTGTTTTGCTTTTATAGACACATGTAAAATTCATTTATAGCTTCCAGTGTGTAAAGAGGCTTATCCACAATGTCCTTGTTCAAGTTCGTCTCATCTTTTGCTTGACCTAGAACATACCTATTGAGAAATCCATCTACTTTTATGAACAGAAAGATGCCTGCTAGGATAAACTGTGCAAAACAACTGTAGTGACTAAGCATCTCCAAAGCTTGTTGCTTTGTGAGAAAGTTTGCTGCATGGAGCTTTGAAGGTACTGTGACAATCCTGATAAATCCTCTCAAACTCTGTCTATGTTTACTTTTGGAAAGGCCAGCAATAGGTGCCAGATGTCTGCCAGAATAACGAGTTCACAGTTCAATTGACAGTATTATTTCCAGAAGATCCTGAAAGCTTTATTTCACACTTGTCTGATTACAGCAATCAAAATATTAAAATATTTCAATAAAAATAAAGAACAAAATTTTGGGGGTGATGACTCATGGCAATAAGAGTGTTCTTTTGCTACAGCTTGCCTGGAAGGCACGTCTTATAATTCAACAGAAATATAAATCTTACAGGTTGTCAGTATTAGTGGTGCACAATCTCACCTACACAGAGCACACAGGTAGTAAATAAATTGCTCACAAGAAAAGTGGATAAATCTACTTGCATTTACTCTTGAGTAACACCAGCAGATAAAGGAACAATGTGAATGTTGTAATCTCATGGTTCATTATCCTATGCAACTTAAACTGTTCTGCAAAATTAAAACTGTACTTCTTAAAGATTTGGTTTTAGTAAGGGTACTTTGGTTTAGATTTAAATGACAGATGTCATCCTAATTTGTTTCTGGAAGTCCTAATTGAAGTTTATCAGTATTTGCTTGAATTAAAAATGCTAACATGAAACATACTTGTCTCTAACAGAAAATGTGAACTATCATTAATATAACAGCTGCTAAGAACCTCTACTTATCACTCTCAAGTAATAAATTCTGAAAATGTTACTTTTCATTATTTCGCACACTAAAGCAAAGGTTTCAAAATCTCAGACTACTTCTACAGAATGAAAAAATACATTTATTTTTTTTCTAAGCATAAGCCCCACTATATATCCCAGGACAAATTCAGTGTTAAAAGAGTAAAAATTCAGCTTAAGAAAGGACATTTTTAAAAATAACTATTCCTACATTTACAGTATGAAATTCAGAACCACTTAAAGTGCTTGTGTCAGAAAAAGGAAAGACTATGGACCTCTGGAAATCGAAGAGCAGATTGCAAACTTTTTCTTAGAAGTGTGTGAAGATCTATCTTCTGGCTTTTTTTCCATTTCTAAAAGTTTCTTTTCAAGACTAGAACACCATTTATTGTGACATAACGGGTTCAATGTAACATGTAAAATTTGTAGTGAACTATATCATGCTTTTGTGGTAAGATTTTCGTATAAATATTTTCAGTGTTTGAGGTTCATAGGTAAGCGGTCCTCAGTAATGTACATAGAATATGATTCCATAGTCCATACGTTCGATAAAATTACCTTTTTTTATAACTAAATAGCATATAAACAATCTTGGGAACTTGGTATGTAACCCACAGTGGAATAACTGATGAAGAAATGGTATTTGGTAGACCATACCAGCATAGCAGTGGCATACTGTAGTCAGCTAACACTATGAAAACGAGGAGTCAAGTCTACAATTAGCAGTTAGGTTTGCAAGCATTACATTGCTCTACTGGTTCTCTAGAGACCATCATAAAATCAAAATAATGTGGGAAACTTTGAGTTCTATTGTAGTGCTAAGTATTCTATACAAGTCATCATTTTCTGGCTTGAGTGTTTTTAAATAGCTTGGAATTTTAACAATAGTTTTCAGAACACCCAAACTGTGAATACTGTACCCTTAGGGTGTGAATTCTGACTCTAAAATTGCTCAAGCCTGTATGTTCTCACTAACATAATTCTCTCTTGCTTGTTTATAGCATTTACCACTTGCTTTTGCAGGAAAAGGGTATAGAACAGGTAAGTCAAACTAAATCAGAGCTACTGTTGAATTCAGTGGGAAACATGACTTCACTGAAAGTAGCACTTACATCAAATGGTATTTTCCATTATTTCCTTCTGTGCTGACATAACCAATGCATATCATACGGTAGATGTGAGAGTATCTATCCATATAAGAAAATCAGAACTGGCCGAGCTTATCAAATTCTGTATTAGCATCCCCATCAAATTATAGATGTTGTAATAAAACAAAGCTACAAAGTTCACAAAGGAGATGAATGCCACGGTGATTTACAAACACTTCGCTCTATCAGTCTGCTGACAGCTGTTGTGTTTCACATGGCCCCTGTTGCCAAACTACTGCCTCTAGAAGTGCTCTGCTCTGAAATACTGAATGCCACAGGAGACCTAGTTCAGTTCTTTGCTATGCTTGAGAAAAATGAACTCATGTAGTACAGAGTGAGGAGGAATAGATTTTTTTAGACCCAATGCCATCATTTACAAGTATCTAAGGAATGTTACTGCTACACAGTTAGTTACTTTGATAAGGATAAGAAACAACTAATGGAATGTAAAACCTAAAAACATTACTTTCCTGCCTCAAATTCTGCTTAATATTCTTTTTTTAAATAATTGTTAATAACGAAGAAGTGTTTTGAAGAATCCTGCGTTCTGTATTTCTTATCGAAATATTGCTGTAGTAAGTACTGTTCATTTACAGACTACTGAACATAAAAGGAGTGGCAAGGTGAGGTGTTTTACAGGTAAAAATTAAATTATAATTTAATAAGTAAGGGATAACAACAGGAACAGCTTTGCAGGTTTTTTGTTTGTTTGTTTTTTAAATAATAGCTATTTTGGAAATACATTCCCAGAAAACTCTTCTCTCCTTTGTCCACAGAGATTCAAACAATGCATTACAGTGGCTCTTTATTTTTTTTATCAATACAAAATTATTCCTTGTGCCTAACCTAGACCTGTCCAATTTAAGCCCATTTCTTCTCTCTTTTAGCTTGGCCAGGAGAATATTTTTTTCTCTTTTTTATTGCAGCCTTTTACACACTCAGAGAAGTATCTGACCCCTGTTTCCTGATGCAAGAAGAACATTTTAATGCAATTAATTACATAGCATGTAATTACATATCAGTTACATTTATTACTGAATTTAAAGAAATCATTATCTTGCTAACCTTTCATTCCACCTTGTTGTTCTCATTCCAGGGGCTGCATTATACTCAGAGGGTAGCCAGTGAACACAGCACTTTTTCCATATCCTAGGTTAGAAAACAAGATTATAATTCATATATAAGGGCCAACCTCTGGAAACAATATAGGAACTGACTATATGAGGAGGAGCATTTTCTTTCCAAATCAAACTCTGAAATTTACACATTGTTCAAGTACAACAGTGTCGCAGCTGCATCATTGTGCATACATAGCTTTGTTCTTAGTTGACTGTAGTGACAATTCAGATGCAGATAAGGGAAAAAACACCTTAAATTTTTGTAGGGTTTTTATTACATACTGGTCCCTCTCTACTACATTATAGCCACCTTATAAAAACAAAAATGCCCAGCAGTCATTTTTTTCCCTACCCATAAAATGGTGGCATCAATTTTAGTAAATATGATCTTTCATTCTTTTCATTGGCATTTTATGCAGTGGTGTAGAAATTAGGGTTAATTTACAAAACACCATTCCCTAGTTCTTGCTGCTAGTTGAAGAGCTTGCCGATGCCAACAGATGCATATCTTTTTTTTAAAAAAAAAAAAAAGAGGACAGTGTTGTTGCTCCATAGATAATCTCTACAATTAGATAACATTTTTATACTGCTTATTCTGCTCTAGGGTGCATGACATTCCAGTGGGAATAGGTCAATGGTGCATACCAGTCAGCTTTCCTGTTGCCTTTTCAGTGCTGCTTCTAAGGTAAAGCCAAACACTATTTCAAATATAAACTGGATTAAATTTAAAAGCTTCACTGGAGATACAGCTGTGATGAGCTACAATTTAATACCTGACATTTTTAGTAGTTTGAAGTGTCACTGAATTAGTTCAAAATGGTGATGAACTTATGCAAATGCTGCTCTGCAGTTGAGAAGAATACACTAGATATTGCTTGCTCAGACACATAGCTAATAAAGAGATTATGGTACAAAAAGCCATACTGTATTCAGCATTTGTATGTTTTCTAGGTGAGATACTCTGATTTTAATTTTAGATTCTGTAACTGAACCAGAAATAAACCCACTCCGGCAGACAAACGCCCTCTAAAGAAACAACATCTTTCTTGCTCACTTTATGGATAACTTGCCTTACCTACACTGTAAGTGTGTGATGTTGGTAAAATGGTCTGAATAAATAAAGATGCAACAGATGTGGCATTGCTAAAGCGGGTCTGCCACTGTCCTTTAGAAGAACCTGTGTTTAATTTCAGTAGTCTTATACAAACGTCTTGTTACATATGATCAAGCTTTACATGATTTATTGTTCAGTTAAAGAAATACTTTAATAAAATGGCTTTGCAGAACAAACTATCGCAGAAGAAAATAAATGCTGATTTTTATATGTAGAGGTACCTCAATTTGAAGGAAAAAAGAGATGTGAGATCAAGTCTTTGAGAACTAAGACACCTTATTTTTCAAGTTTAGCTACTTTCTAATAAGAAAAGGAGAGTGAACAGTTAATATTTCAACAAGAGCTGAGATTTAATAGTATAGTGCTCTACCTACACATGCTTTAAAACAGAAAGTCATCCTTTATTTACCATTTTGAGGAAGTGCTTAATCTAACTGCATGTTCGAGACATTCAAAACCCGCCTGGACATGTTCCTGTGTGACCTGACCTAGGTGTTCCTGCTCTGGCAGGGGGATTGGACTAGATGATCTTTTGAGGTCCCTTCCAATCCCTAACATTCTATGATTCTGTGATTCGGTGATTCAGTACAGAAGCCTATAAATATCTTCCTATTTGGATAGCCAGGGAGACTGGGCTAAGGGAAGAGCTAAGGAAGTGAAGAATTTAAAGCATTTCCTAGAACTTAAAGCATTCAACTGAACTTGCCATGCTACTGGTATACCACACTCAGCAAGTCACTTTTGCTTGGTAGTCAACCTGTTCAGAGAAATGGAAACGAGAATTTGGCTGCTTGCTACAGTTCCAGCCTCTCACACAGCTGTAGCTATGGACAGAAAGGTAGAGCTAAAGCAGTTAATTGCCTATAGAGGAAGCAACAGCAGTCAAAATCACACAGACTCCAACCAATCTCATAGTACAAGACTGTAGACTAAAGTCTCATAAAAGCAAACGGGTTACTCATGGCTAGTTTGATTTTCATTCACATGCATTTTCTCTTCCCTTGCTACTCTCCTTGCACTCCACTTAAAAATGTACATATATCCAAAGTTGTTGAATCTTACCATTACCATATAATACACAAAACCCTCAAATGAAATAGCAGTGTAATTTAAGTTTAAAAAGCCCACACAGCAAACTATATCTACCCACGCTGACTACCTTTTTTTTTTTTTTTTTGGCACTTCTGATCTCTGAGGAGGTTAGTGTTTCATTGCTCTTTTTGAGGCTGATGGCATTCACCTGCCTGGCCTGTTGCCCAGCTGCTGCCTGTCACCCTGGCCAACCTAGAGGCAGGAGGGCAGCTGTGCCTCCTTCCCTGATCTCCAAGCTGGTTCCCACACATGTTCAAGAGCAATTAAAAAACACACATAAAAATAAAACATGGAAAATAGAGACAGCCCATGTCTTTTGTTCTTTCTCAAATAGTTTCATATAGCTCAAGTGTTAACTCCTACAGTAAGAACGTATAAATAGAGACTGATGCATTGTGCCTTTTTGTCCTCATTTAGGCAGGCACTGTTGAGGGTGTGTAAGAGCTCTCCTGAATGCTCTTGCATGCCATGTCAATAATTGTATGGTGCAGAAGAAAGGCCAGTGAATATCACCTAGACATGGAATCCAGGCAGGGCAGTTGAACAGATTATAGAATCAGCAGAGAGCACCAGCTACATTTTTAATTTTAAAGAATTTGTTAAATTAATAAACATTGCCATTTCTCGTTTTGATTAATTTGCAGTAGTGTTTCTCACTGCACAGTGGGACACCTCTCTGTCAAAAGAGGAAGCACAGAGTTTGAAACCTTCTTCAGATGATGCAGTAAAGAAGTTTCAGAAGAGTTCTTTCAAAGGAAAAGAACTCTGATAAAAAACTACAGCTACGAAATGAGATTATTCCCTTGCTTCTCTTTCTCTATAAAGCTAATTATCAGAGCTGTTTGAGATATCAAACCCACAAGACAGACAATCCTAAATTGTACTAGAAAAGGTTATTTTGAAAATTTTCCATGTCCTGGAGTCTCGTTCTATTGGCCTATTTAAGCTGTGCAATCCAGTACGTTACTCTTCTCTAAACGATTTGTTTTCTGTCCATATGCTAATATATGTGTGACCCACCCAAAACATTCCATCCATTCATCTTCTCCTGCCCTGTGCCATCTTCCTCTTTCTGTTGATGTTCCCATCTGAAATCATGGATACGATTACTGTCCTTGCTGCCACCAGCAATAGGGTGGGGTACACACATGGGCCTGCAGCATAGTGGACATAGGAACACATTGCCATGTGCCTGCTGTTTTGCATGAATTGTCTCTCTGCAAGCTCTGTGAGGTAGTTTCACATTGCCTTCCTTTCTGTGAAAGAGACAGACATTAGTTGGTTTTGTCACCCATTCCTGGATGGAGTCTGCAGCTAGGCAGGAAACATGGAGCACCCATCAAAATACAGCATGATGTGGGGAGAAAGTGACCAGGCCTGCTGAGAAATACACATACTCTTTCAAAAAGGTCAGAAGACAACTGTCAATATGCTGAGCTGTATTTACTACCAAGTTTTCCCCTACCTGCATTATTCAAATGCTGCAAAAGGAAAACAAACCACTTGCAGTTCTTCGGCCAATCTTCTGGTACACTAAGACTTCTGCTTGAGCTTCTCAGAGCACCTGAATAGCAGCAGATAATAAAACTGCCTGAGATTCCCTCCCCAGTTTTGAAGGAAATGTGCTCAGCAAGGCAAGGAGAGGACACACATCATTAAAAGGCAACAGCGAAACGACAACCATCACTAATGACCACTCACTTCAGCTATTGCTGGGTGAGCTCCACGAAGCAAACAGGGAGCCCTGGCCTTCACTGTTTTGGTGTAGCAAACAGGCTCTTTCAGATACTTCAGTGTACAAACTGGATGGTTTGTGCTTCATTGCTTTCCTTTCCTATCTGAATTCTTGTCTTTATTGGTCAGAAGTAGAAGATACTCACATCACACTGTAAGCGCGCACCGTGCAACGTACCACCAGAGACAGAACTCAATGCTATTGGCCCCACAAACACAGAGCCTGCTAGCATTGAGAGTTACAGCTCAGCCATATTCTCATTCTTCTCTGAAAATCTGGCACAAGCCTTTGGGATATCGCTGCATCGGATCTTACCTAAATACAGTAGTTCTTCATCTGAAAGCTATTTTGAGCAGATGCAATTTCTATACTTCCAGTATTATTTCAAGTTTCTGACTTATACTGTGGAATATATTGTTTAATGAAACATTTCACCTGTTGATGATGGTTCTCTTAAGTGCTGGGTTTGGGTTTTTTTGGTTGTTGGGTTTTTTTTTTTTTCCTTTTTTCCTGAAATAGTCCCTAAATGGACCCCCCACTTCCTTTAAATATATTTAAAGAGATGCATAAGGACTACCCAAAGAGGCAAATGAATCTGACCTTGTAGCAAACAATGTTTGACTTAACCTTTGTGTTTAAAAAATAACTCAGTTACAATTTCTTACTGTTGAATGTGGCTCCTGTGGCATAATACCATTGCTGAACTATGCATTGAGTCAGAACTGTGACTAGGTTTGACCATTTTGCAAGAACTGGGAATATGTTGCCATACTCAGAGAAACTGAGTTGTAGCTGATTAATTCCCCATTTCCCCTTACCTTTGGGGAACAAAGAAGAAAAATAAAAAATAGTTCTGAGAATATGATCTCTATCATTTAATCCATGTGGAATATCCTTTAAATCCACAGAATAAAAAAATGATGACTGTTTTATCTGACTAGTGTTGTCATTTGAATTACAGTTCTGAACAGGACTGAAGATCTAAGCAAGTTTTTTTTTCCTTATTTGCTGCCTTGACTCTTTTTTCAATGCCCAGAGCCATACAGATGAGGCGCTGTTGGTATCTTTCCAACAGCAACATCTGGCTCTTTGGCAAACTGTTCCACTAACTGTTCTGACTTACTGACAGCTCTAGCACTGTTGATGAATGCTGTGTAGGCTGACTGGAGTACACATGGGTCATCTCTTTTAATTCTTCCTCTTGGGAATTATTTTTATGCCAGTAGCATTGGATTTTGAGGAATTTAAGGTAATGACTTTCATCTATCTGAAAAGCAAAAGGCAAATTATGATTAATTCAGTATTTTTGCACAGTAAAGGAAAAAAAAAAATTACTACCAGTATCTTTGGTACCACTTAAAGGCTAATGTTCCTACATTCCTGGTTAGGATCAACCTTTATACCTCTGTTTCCCTAAGTAAGACTAAATTTCTCATGCTGTAGCTCAATAAGAAGTCAGAAAGTTTGCAGAATTAAAAGTTTTATAAGTTTAAACTTTTCTTAAAGAAGTTGGTAAAAATACTTCCTCTTCTTATTTAATATAAGCAAGGACAGTTAAAAGATACTTTTCTTATTGAAATCAAAAGACGGTATACAGTTCTCTGACATCATGACAGCATTTGCTGGCACAGATAATGTTTACATCTCTCTGAAACCACTAAAGTGTTCTTTTTGCTCCAGCTTGGTTTGTATTTCTCAGGTTCCTGAAGTTTAACTGTGTGAGGTGTCCTCGGCATCTATGACCTCAATAGACAAATCATAAAATCTTTGTTCAAAGCATTAGTGGCTTTTATCTGCCCTTTATGCTTCAATAAAATATATCTATTTAAAACCAAACATGTCTATTCTCTCATTCATATTAATGCTATGGTTGTGCCTTATTGTTACAAGTTCTAGTGAAAATTGATGAAATAATAGACAGTAAAAGTGGTATGGTCTATGGTACCTGTTGTATGAATTACCTCTTGAAAACAGAGAGCCATGCCACTTGTTTAGAAAGGATCAATTGTCAGGATTCAGAGTGGTAAAAATTGCTCACTGGAGAAAAGTCATCTTTCTTATCCTAAAAGACTTTTTGGTTCATTTAGAAATCTAATCCTGCCTACTTCTTATTTGTTTTATAGTTTGACTCTGTTCAATTCTCATTCGTATAGCTCTACAATGAGAAATTGAAAATGAAGTTATTTCAATTCATGGTCAATGAATCTAGTAGGGTGCCTCAGGCTGTATGAATGTATGTTCCAATCCTTGCCATGAATTAAAGAAGGTACTAAAAAGTGTGAGTACCATTATTATTCAACTAAAGCCCTGACATCTCAATATAATCAAGGCAACCATGTACTCTCTGTATTTCCCACAAGTCACACTTATCTCTAACCCAACCTGATAAAGTGCAGAAGGGGGAAAAAATCTCTGTGAAGAATATTAATCTGAATTTATTGCAGTTTAATTTCTTATGATGATTTATAAATGTTTCACCACACGTGATGCTTGCATTTAATGAATGACCCAAATCTTTTTCCCATATATCCTGTAGAACTGTCTCTGAATGAATATTATAAATCCCTAATATCGGAACAAAACCAAAGCAAATAAAGCCTGTGTCTTCATGCCAAAATCTCTGAAAAATAGATCTGGGAAAAAAGGAAGTTTTTGTTATTATTTAGTGAGGAGCCAAACACTGTATTACTGCACCTAGTCTATCTATGAGATCAGTAGAGCAGTAATCACATGTTTTTCTGGACTGCCTGTATATAGGGAAATAATTTAATAATTTAGAAACCTGTGCATTTATTGTTCAAAATGTCTTAATAGACTTCATTTGAAATTTGATGTTACCACTGTATTCATCGATAGAGAAAGATGCTATACTTCCTGAAGTTGCCTCAACTCCAAAAGTTCATTCTTTAATTAAAAAAAAAGCAAACAACCAAAAACCCAAAAATGTAATCTAAACCTCGTAATGTCTTACAAAAGCAAGTACTTCAGAAAGGTAAGTGGAGGAATCAAGTTCCTCCCTTTGACATACACAGTATTATTTTATCACAAATAAACATTTTCATTAATATTTTGGGTAATTTGTATTTGATTGAAAAGATTTCACAGAAGTTGAAATCTAGATTTTTAATATACATTTGTTAAAGTTCTTGCTATTAGGGCAAATGAAAGCTAATGTGATACCTCACCAAATTTTATGGTGGACTTTTTTATTCATGAGTTGAGGTTTCAGGCAACAATTATAATTATTGTCCTAAAAGGAATTATTCCAGAAATAAAAAATCTGAGAGCACACCTATATTGAGTCTTGCTACAGAAAATTCTGATAACTACACAGAAGTCAGCATCCTAGCTTTCCAGAAACAGTGTAGGTAAGAGCATTGACTAGACACACAGCCAAGGTTGATATCCCATCAGCAGCTGTCATTGTCAGTAAAGCAGCAGTCAGTTTGCTCAGGGATAGTGAGTTCTGTGGCCTTCTGGGCTCCTCTCTAAACTTAGGCAGGCATCTGAATTATTAAATTTTTGAGTTTTTACCTTCGTTACATTTTTGTGAAGTCTTCTGTGTTAAGACTGGCTTACGTGTAGTTTCCTTAGGCTGGGCTCATTAATATGTAATGTAGCTGCACTAATGCTAAAATTAGCACCTTTCTTTATGGAGTCCCTCTTTAGAAAAAAACATAAATCATTGTTTGTGTTACACAGCTCAAGAGGAGCTGGAAAACCTGATATCTTTGAGCCAGTGTGAAACTTTTGATCAGGTTTGGTGAAGCTTTCTCTGTTTTCACAATGCATTCAAAACAATCTGCTGGTGTAATTGCTGCTCAGAAACCACTGCCCTAATTTTCCTTGCATGGTTTACTAGACCTCTTTTTAAATATACAACTGTGGAATACATATGTTACAATTAAATTTTACAGAGGGGAAGAAAAAGAGAGTGTTTGTACAGGAGTGCAGAAGTTGTAAGAATGGGAGAGATTCCAATATGTTACCTTTTTTAGCTTGCAGTCAATTTTAATGCATGGAAAGTGTGGAAAGGTTCTAAGTGAATTTATTACATACAGATTGGTTCTCAAAACTGTTGCCATCATGGGGAGGTGGCGATTAGGTGTTTGGTAAACTCTTCAAAATTTAGAAACCTAGTTCTGAAATTTCACTTCAGAGTGAATTTAGTGATGAGCAGTGGACTGAAAGAAGGTTTACATTTAGTCATTAATCAGGTGTTAAAATTTTCATATGTTCCACTAAGAACATATTTGAACACGCATCAGAGAGTGATAATAAACAAACTATACCTGTTCGCCATTTCACGTTAGCCCCACTTTAAAATATTATATAAAAATAAGTTATGTTAATACATTTGGTATCTCAGAGTGGGAGTGAATTAAGACTTAGGGATGGATTTTTAACATTGGCCTCATTTCTGTGCCAGTCATCTGCTTCACACTGGCTTTACAAAAAGACCACTGTATTACTCTTATGCTAGTAGTCAAACGTAACTGAATGCAGTGGGATGGATTTTGAGAAGTGCCCAGTAAAAGTCATCCTGACTTCAAGAGCAACAGAGTGAAGCCAGTGCTGAGTGCTTTTGAAAGCCAGCAAGTTTTGCAAATCCAGAACAATATACAGTACTAGTTGTGCCATGTTTACCAGCGGCATTTAAATTTACATTTAATCAATTATTTCATGCTAAGAAAAAAAATAAAAGCAATCCACCCCTGTGGACACAACTAATTTTCTTTTAAATTAGTGCAGGGACAGGATTCTATCATTAAAAAAAAAAATTTTAAAAAAAAAAAAAAGGGATTTTGGCAGTTGTTTTGACCGTGAGGTACAGAAAACATTAGCACATGCCTGTCATGGAGACATGGCTATGCAAGCCACCACAGCTGCCCCTTTGTATTTTGACTTTCAATAGCTTAACTGTTTTAGTTTTCAATAGTCTGCCAATTAAGTCAAACATTCTGGTGGTTCTATGATATAGCTAGCCAAATATACACTGAGGCACATACACCACACACACCATTTTAACTTGTAAGATTAACTGGACTTGACATTTGTTTCATTTTTCATCTTAGAACTTGAATTATTTGAACTATAATTTTCAAATCAGTAAAGCACACTAATAGTATTGCACTACACTAGGTGCAAGGTAAAGCCCAATTATTTCATATCCCCAATACTATAAAAAATACTCCAAATAGATTTTTGAAACTCCAAAACAAGACAAAACTACAGAGTTTTTAAATAATTCTTACTTTGTGCTCTTTTATTCTCTGGCTCTGAAATCCTAATCTACTTTAGTGGTCAATTGTCAGTGCTAGGTTAATGGTTGGACTTGATCTTAGAGGTCTTTTCCAGCCAAGGCTATTCTATGATTCTATGATACTACTAATAATCAATTTTCATAACATTATGCTATAATTACATAGGAAAGTTTAAAATTGTGACTGACCATAACTACAGCTGCACAGGGGTGTTAACATCCTTTTTTGATATCATTTACATTTACTTAGGTTCAGATTTGCGTGGTCTTACGTCAACTCCAGATGTGCTTATATTCTCCTGAAGGCAGAGGACAAGCAATCTACAGAAACTGCAGAACACAGGTAGTTTTTTAAATTGTGTAAGTTGTCATCAAAGAAAATGGGAATAACGTATTTCTTAAGAGAATGGTATAATAAAAAGGCAAAATTCTGTAAGTAATATATTCTCCCATAATAATCTGTCACAGCTCTTTTTAGTGAGACATACCATGCCAGATCCCATTGTTAAAACATGTAAACCTCCAAAAAGCATTAAGATTGCTAGTATGTCTAGACTATGTACACTACCTTATTTTAGTGAGGTACAGTTGCATTAAAAAGCACATATAGATCTGATTAAGAATAAATAGGGTAGAAAATATGTCTTCCATTCATACTGCTACCATGCAATGCTTGGATCCAAACAGCCTGGTAATCTGCCAAAGGTAAAACTAAGAGCATTAAATCTAGAGCCACTTCCTGCTTATAAATGTCTCACTGCTGCTGTGATCAGTTCCTTTATCACAGAATCTCACAGAATCACAGAATGTTAGGGATTGGAAGGGACCTCAAGAGATCATCTAGTCCAATCCCCCTGCCAGAGCAGGAACACCTAGGTCAGGTCACACAGGAACATGTCCAGGTGGGTTTTGAATGTCTCCAGAGAAGGAGACTCCACAACCTCTCTGGGCAGCCTGTTCCAGTGTTCTGTTACCCTCACTGTGAAGAAATTCTTCCTCACATTTATGTGGAACCTCCTGTGTTCCAGCTTGCACGCAGAAAGAATCTATAAAGAGCTGCCTCTTAGTCTTCATCTTAAATAGTAAGTGTGTTAGTCATCACAAATCTAAAATAGCAGGTGGATTCCAAAAATGACTGGTTGCTATGATCAAAATATTTATCTGCTTTTTATAATGTAAACCAGAGATTCGAGCTTTCGAGTAATTGAAAATATATTTTCCCTGGCAAACTAGAATGCAGATATATCAACTCTATCTTTGCAAAAGGCCAATTAAAACATATTTTAGCAGTTTTAAGTACTGGACTACCTGTTTTATTAAAAGTATATCCAGGATAGAGAGGTTTAAATAGTTTCATAATGAAGCCGTAGAGCAAGAACATGTTTTCACTGCTAGTCATTTTGAGGGAGTATGCTTGGAGAATGGACTCTCTGGAAGAACACAAAAAAATACAGCACTTCAGAAGGACTATTACTGTCACTTAAAAGCAGACAATTTTTTATTCCTGGAAAGGTGTCTGAGAAGTCGATAAACAAGCCCATTTAGCACCACCTACCATCTGCCAGCAGACAAGATTCCCCACAATAACTTCAACTGTGTAAGATCACTGAAGATGACTGGTTTTAGCTATTATTTTCTTTCCTCTGCCTTTAAAAAAGGTGAAATTGCTACACTTTTCCTCTTTCTCTTAAAATACTTTTATTTCTTTATTGCTGTGTTATTTAAACCGAAGTTACATTCATCAGATGAATACATAGAGCTGTCTAAGCAACTTGAAAGTTGTTTCAATATGGTCATTTGAAAAATCACTCTCTAATATTCTGTTCCAACTTTGCAAATATATGCTTAATTTTTTTATTTTTTGTATGCAAATCATAACGTATTATAGCCATTATCATACGAAAAAATATCTGATGTCACTGTAGTCTTATATTTTTGTAAGTATTGCACTTCAGAATATTCTAATTTATCTTTCTATCCCTTATACAATAATTTTTAAGGAAAATTAATTGGATTGTTACATAGTTCTGGCACTAAACTACAAGTTCCCAGCTTCTGATTTTCCTTGTAGGTCAGCAATTTGCAGCCATCTTTCGCAACTTGCCTAAAATGCTCTGCTTCCCCGTTGGCTGGAGGAAAGTAAATAGAAGTGTGTCTGTATTTAATATTTCTTCCATTCAGAAATTCTCCAGATTCCATGGATATGAGCTGATGTCTGTTGTCAGGGTCTAATGCTCTCAGGCTTTCTTAATGATAGAAGAGAATTAACAAGAATTTGATTAGTCTTGTAGAAGTGTCTTGAGAAATAAAAATTAATTTGGGCTTTTTGCTGAGGTAAACAATTCTATTGAAATATTCTCAGTGCTATTTGCAAAGGAGTCTCCTCAACTTGTACATAAAGTAATTAGATAAACAACCAGTATGGTGTTTTGATGTATGTTATAGAAGTGACACGGTATGCTCTTCTAAACTTGAAAGCCCATCCCAAGATATGAATGGAGTTTAGAGAGATTACTACCATGTGGGTCATTTATGCGTATGACAAGGCAGGCAGGCTTATGGCTTTATAGGAACCACAAAATATTGGGTGCCATCTCAATCATACATTCTGAAGTCAATGAAGGCCACACACTACAGATAAACAACTTTTGCATTTTCCAAATAGTTTTCCAACAAATCATGTAAGGATGTACTCAACAAGATGATGTACTTCGACACTGTTGTGTTAGGGTGGTACCCATTTCGGTACCATCTCCCACACAGATACTTGAAAAGGTACCTGAAGCATTTTTCCTCACTACGTTTTTCTGTCTCTTATCATGCTCAAAATCTGTAGGTGACAATGTATAAATCAGTACTGAAGAAAATACTGCTTGCCAGTGTCTTTTTGGGTAATGGCAGTGATATTTGTGAAGCATGTATTACAGTGGGTTAAATCCTTAGAACTACTTATTTTTCTTTGATGAACAGAGTGCTTTGTTTCTCATAATAAAAAAAAATATTTATTTTGGTGCTATAGAACTGTTGACACAAAATTACATTTTCAGCTCATCTTGGTGGAGCTGCAAATACTGCATCAAGTTCACTCTGAGATTTATTTGTAGCTCTGACTGCAAGAGCGGGTAGGAGAGCCAGAGACTGCATTCTTAACAAAACACTTTGTAATTTCAGAACAAAAGAGAAGTCTGTATTCACAAAAACTCAAGCTTATTGAAGCAATAAAATAGCTAAAAATAAGATTCATGCAAACACCAGATTTACCCCCAGGAAATGCTCAGATTTCATGGACTGCCTTTCTGAATGTCTGGTATAACTATTTCTCTGAGATTACATGGACCGTATAATTTTTATGATTTTTTTTTAAATTTGAACTGACATTGGAACTTCTACCAATCACTAACTACAGTGATTAGTCCTTGCATATCCCTTATATACGTCAGAAAGTCAGTCTAATCCTTCAAGTAACGCCATGTGATCCTCATATAATGCTGAAGTCTGAGGTTGCCAACATTTTATTTCTGAAAAGCTCTGAACTCATTTTTCCATTTTTCAGTAGAGGATAGATGTCATCACTGTTGCTTGATAATATAACACACTTGATAATATCAACTGGAGTTATGTTTCTTACAGGTGTAACATAAGAGCTGTGACTCATTAAAGAAGATGGAACTTGTATCTCTAAGCCATCATTATGCCTTTGTGTTTCTGGTTGTTTCAGTAGCTGAACTGTTTTTCAACAACTTAGTAGCATGTGATGGATCATCAATATTGCAACAGCCTCCTTAAACTGCCCTATGGATATCATAGCTACTTGGAATTTCTACAGTGCTATATAATTGTGCAGCTTCTGATCCTGGCCAGTCTAAGAAAAAGACTGTAATTTGGATGGGTTCAGGATGGCTTCTCAGTTTATCTGGCAGAGCCATTTCAATAGCGGGGACCTCAGCAGCTACTGTTATATATCATCAGTTATTCTGTCATTTGGTCCTTTGGATACATTCTCAGTTCCTGATAGCTGACTGTAGTTTCTAACTCATAGCTTGTTATGGCTTCTAACCACAGGATCATACGTCTATTCCTAAGTGTTGAGCAAGCCTGGGTAAAGAGAAGGTACGCACGCACGAAGCCAGAATTCTCCGCGGACAACACCAGATGGATGTCGCCATCTTATGGCCAGTGCTGGAGACAGGATACCAGTCTCAGCCCAGACACTGTAGCCTTCCTTAGTCTGTACAAGTACAACAATTCCTCTCTTTTTAAGAGCTCATCACCCGATGGGATAATCTTTAATGCATATATAGTTAAAAAATTTAATGAAAGCAAAATCCCTTTTAGTGGTACCATACAGGCATTTGGAATGCTGTCTGTATGCTGCAGGTTGCAGGGATGCATTTTTATCCCAGCTAATTTCCTTGTGAATGACTTGGGATAACCGAGAAGGTAGATATATAATATCCTGTAATAATGAGACAGAGCAGTTTCAACAGAACTGAAAATAAAATTTCTGTGTGTAAATAAAAAGTAATTTTCCTCCTGCACATTACATTTGAATGCTCAGGAAAATATTCGATTTTCTAGAAGAAAGAGATGGACTATAGCAGGGAGTGTTCCCTACTGCTTGTGCTGTGACTCACACAGCTCTCCTGTTTTCATTCTGCTTCTCTGCTGTGAAAGCCAGCACATGTGTGGCCACTCCTAGGGTGTGCTTGGCAGGCACTGCAGAACAGACACCAAGCTCCGGAATGCATTTTTTCCAGCATCAATATATCGGACTGTAGCTGTCTTCCTGGCGGGATTTTTCTATGCTGCTGGCTGGCTCCACACGTTACTGCCAAAACTACTGAAGGAGTTGTCAACAGGAGTGATGTGAGAATTAGTCTGGTTTAGCTGTCCTAACCTTCAGGATACTGTGATCTTTCAATTTCCCTTTCACAAAGAAAAAAAAATAATAATATATTTTTTATATTTAAGAACAAGATTCTAGAAGCATTCTTTTTAGACATCCTTTTTCAAGTGACTTTTGTGGTGAAGAAGAAACGTCGTATTTACCTGAACTGTAAGATCACACACAGCAAACAAACCCCTGCACATATTCTGCCCATATTTTTTGAGCAGGCCACAGATTTATCAAGAGCGTTCTTTGGCTTGCTCATAGCTAAATGGAAGATCCATATTGCTTTCTGCATTTTTTCAAGACTGGATATCTTGAATATTTTTAAGTTGACAACAGGCAAAACAACATATTCATTTCTTGAAAAAACAGCATGTAAGAACAAGTTACATTGTTCAGTTTATGACTAAAGCAAGAATACTGAGAAGAACACAAAAGAATACTAGGACAGGGATGTCTGCATCTTGAACAAACATACTGATTACAACTTCTTCCTGAATGCATTGTATGCATCAGATAATAGTTGCAGAGAAAGAACGGCTGAGCTGTCAGGTAAATATCACCACCCTAAAGAAGGTTGAAGGTAGTAAAAGATATCAAAGTGACACCTATTTCTTTGCATGTTAGCTTTATGACAGGTGTGTGGATGCTGTACATCCTGAAAGTAAGCCTGTAGACAACACTTCTCCACTACATTTTGAAGGTCTGAAAGGCACTGTAGCTTATTGAGGCAAAAGCTATTATAATATTCCTTTGAGTCTGATGCTGTTCTGCACTGCCTGAGCTCAGGGCTATGCTTACAAGCTGCAAGAGAATCCATCGTATTCACTTCAGCATCTCTAGCTCTCAGCTAAAAATTATCCTTGGTACTAATTTCCCTAAGAAACTGGCAACATTGCTGAGCATAGGCATGGACTGCAGAGGTGAATACCCTTGGCTGTCTCTTTGTGCTTTGAAAAGTTCTCATGCATTTGGTGGCTTCAGTCCTTCCTGGAGCACTGCCTGGGGTGGTGTTACTCCATTCCCAATGTGAAACAGACTGTAATTTGCAGGCTGTTCCTCAATTTTTTTCAGAAGAATAAAAATTGGGAAATGTTTCCATCCGTGAAGTGCCTGGAAAAAGAAGGAGGAAAAAATTAAGAAGCCCAAATGCTCAAAAAAATGAACAGGGAAAAAGATGGAGGAAAGTGAGCAGCAGAAACTGGATCAGAGAGGGCTGTATTTAGAGACAACAAGGTTTAAACCCTGTGGTCTTGTATTCAAATCACACCACAGGAGCATTTGAAAACTAAGGCCTGTACTTTGGGCACCATAGACCTTAAGAGAGCTCTGGAATGATGCACTACTTGACAAGTGTTAGAGGGAAATGTAAATAGCTAGTGTTTTTCCAGAGGGAATGGCAAGGAAAGACCAGTGAAAAGTATGAAAACCCCACCCTACAATTAACTTAAGGCTGTATAAATCTTCAGGCATTTCTTACCAAGATAAAAGATTGTTGCTAGGAGGAAGAAAGGATCAAGTGGGATCAACATATTTTTATTCTTCTATTTTCTTTTTCTTGTCTGGAGAGGATAGGAAAAATAACTGAACCTTTTGTTGATTGAAACTGAATTTAAAAGAATGGGAGGGTTATTTGGGATAGGAGAGGGATAAAATAATGGATTAAAAGAATACAAGAAACTTTAAACTCGTGAGGACATAGGTGACGTTTTGTTTTATAGGGCATTCATTGCCAAGTCTCTGGCTGGGGGCACAAAAAGTGGGTGGGTACTTTTGGGTAAACATCAAAAGTCTGGGAAGCTCTACTGGATGGTTCCAAAAGTTGCTTATCCAAACCAGACTGGTTTGGAGGGGATAACTCTTCTTGCAGTTCATTTATGTTTCTTGTTGTGGCCAAAAACAGGAAGCAGAGAGGCAAAAGGAAAAAAAAAAAAAAAGAAAAGATTACCAAATATTTTAACAGCCTAAGAAAATTTGGTTTATTTGCCTTTTGACGTAAAGGTTTAACTCAGTTCTTTCTCCAAGTTGGTCTGTTAAACCAAGACAAACAAATTGAGTATGCTAACTAGTGATGGGGTGTCTGCCTGGCTTATGTGTTGCAGTATCCATTTTTGGTCCAGAATGTTGGTAAATCAGGCAGTGCAAACAAAGGGTCACTGTTAACCATTCTGCTAACCGGCTGTATTTGATATCTTTTCAGTAATTATAGTAAATTTTGAAGAAACTTATCTAGGGCAAATGTCAATAGAATGCTCTCCAGCTGCAGGATATGAATTCTTCACAAAACTGTCAAAACTCTTTCTTAAGAGATCAGATATTGTCTCTCTGTGATCTCATGTAGGCTCCAGATCCAAAGAACACAAAAGAACGCGTACTATATTTGTTTTTAAGGGTGCACCTGAATTTAGCAAGCAATTCTTGAGATCACATAAAATATCTTTACAGATTTATGGATTCTCTAATTTAAAATAAAAATATAACTACAAAACTAGTTCTGTTCTTTACTGGTGAATGACAGATTGTACTGCATTTAGCTTGAAATTAATAAGCAGGTATATAGTCATATGAAGTTTGAAATTTTAAATGCAGCTATCTACAGTTATAAAAGTGAGTGAGGTTTTATTCTACAGCTCTAGAACTTTTGATTTGATTTTACTTTGCTTTATTTATCTGCATCATTGAAATTAAAGGCACTTTTACAGTAAATTCTGTATTTGCAAGAAAATCTCATTTTAGTTTTAGAAAAACGCTCATACTGACATGTGGGGAAACCTGACATTAATTTCTTCTGAAAGACAGGATAGGCAAACCTAGAGGTTAGAAGCAGGTCCTCGAGCTGAAATGTCAAATTTGCCAAGAACTTAATAAAATCCTGCAGATACAAAGTACTTTGTAAGTACTAGCAATGGGATAAGAAAACAGCAATAGTTATGTCAAATACATGAAAAAAAGCTCTAAAATTTTCCTGACGCTCTCACAATTATGACAAGCAGAGGGAATACAAGAAAGGGGAGAAAAGGAGAGAAGAGAATAAGGTGTAAATAAATGGAATCAAACAGATATAGGTCAAACTCACTGACAAGCTATTTATACTTAGGCAGTTACTCTACAAGGTGAGAGGACAGGCAGGCACAGCTTTGAGCATATTTCTCCTTTTTGTCCAAAGAATAAAGGAAATTTAAAATTCCTCCAAATATATGCTAAGAAGCAGGTAAAACAGAATGAACATGTCTAAGTCTTTCAAATTAGAGCCTAACAGGGTATCTTTCTCCTGGTGTGAATTAGCTGGGAAATACACAAAATGTCTGTCACTCAAACTCACCAGCTGATTAACTAACACAGGGCTTCATCATTCACAATTTAAGGTTTGTCTATACTGGCAAAAAGTCTGTCAGAGTTTAATGTTGGAGTTTTTTGCTCCAACTGTATTGAACAGGCGAATGTATTTTGATTTGCTTGTGCAATCTTAACGAATCCTGTAAGCATTTTGGAATTAATCATTTGGCCTGCATGTTGCGACATGCCCAGTTGTTGCTGGGCTTCATGCATTCTGAGCTCTCTTTATGGAACTCTCGGCCTTGTGGTTAAATTTAGTAGCTCTCATGACTTCTTTTCTGATAATATGTAATTCAATTTTTTTAAATGACCCTGCGACATTTTGAAATCCTCTGTTAGCAGCAGTGCTGAGTCCTCACTGTTATTAAAATTAATTAATGTATTTCAGATTTGTTGGCAACCATACAGACAAACATCTTCAGACGAGTGAGAGGAATGGCCAACAGCCACTTGGTTTATTGCTGTGGTGCTACGAAGTTTCTGTTTGAAAAGCAGGAGCTGAGAACTAGCCAATTAGCCCATTTACATTAAATTTCCTCAGGCTGCTTAATTTATTTAAATACGATACTGGTGGGATACATTATGCAGATGATCAACAGTGATGTCAGAACTTCACAGTAAGGAAGGCTTCTGTGGCAAAAAAAAAAAAAAGGGAATGAACTGTATGCTGTTCAGTTTTATGAAAAAGTTATGCAATTGATCTGTTTCAGACCTTACCTTAAATCAACAGGGGGGCTTGTGGGATGAAGCCATCAGCAAACTAACAACGACTAATAACCATGACAAAACATTGAGAGCTGGGCTAAGAATACTGAGAGTCACTGAGAAAGCAGTGGGTATACTAGCAAATGGCAATTATTAGCCTAACTGCAAAAGGACTGGCAAAGTCTATCCTCCCCATTCCTGATCTTAGGAAAGTAGGAAATCCAAAGACAAAAGGGGACAGGAGGAGTCTGAGGGCTCTCAGTACCCTCCCAAAGAGAGAGATGTGAGAGTGGTATGCCTAAAAAAGAGACCAAAGGTGCAGTAAGCCTAGAAACGAGTGGAGAGTGTGTTTGAACAAAACTGAAGTTGGTGCAACAGGAAAAGCTAGAGTGCATAAAGACAGAGATTTGTCTGTGCATGTTATTTAGCATGTGCTAATGGTTTTGGGCTTAAGCTTTTATGCTACACAGTTTGTTTTGAGCCCAGCAGGAAAGAGCGTTGATGCACCTTGGGCAAAGGAAATTCACTTAGTCCTTCACATAGTCATAGCCATCATACATGGCATTAAGTAGAAATAAGCAGAAATAAAATTGCTGATGTTTCCCAACAATACAGTCCAAGACAGTCCTGTTTGAACCATACGGAGATTTAGGCTAGGGCTATGATATTTGACTCCAAATAGACTGTGTTTCAGTCAAAAATTTGATTAAATGAACTACATGGATTTGCTGTAGAGTGCACTGCACTATGCAGACTAATGGAGCAGAAGAGAGGTGAAACTTACGGTGGTCAAAGAAGCAACATAAACTACAAATTAATGGAACTGGCCCAAGCAGAAATAAACAACGCAGAGGATGAGGGAAGAGCTGGTGCAACCAAAGTTATGTGTGTATGTTGTTACATACATATAAAACCAGACTGTTTCACTATCAAACTCAGGATGGCCAAGCATGCTTAACTTTTAGATAACTAAACTGATAATAAAGCTATCCTTTGTGCTAAGCAAAGACAAATTCCAGCAAACAAACAAAACCCCGAACAAGCCCTTAAGCACATTTTGGGCAGCCTCACTGAAAGGCAAGAGCAACACAAAAGGATGAAAATAACCACGTGTTAATCCTTAGAAAACTGCTTTTAAGGGAAATTATGCATTGTGTTCAACAAGTTATGAAAAAATGTGACTTTAATTTTTGACAATTGTGTTGTTTTCAATATTAACATGTTTTTCTTGAACTATATAATGACTGTACTTTGGTAATTGTATGCTACACCAAACTGTTTTCAGTCTTGGACTACCACTAGTGTGCACGACAAAATGTAAGCATAGGGACATAATTCAAATTGTTGCCAATAGGCCAACTTTTGAAAAAGGATAAGAAATAAAACACAGCCTTCTGATATTCAAACAACCTGTCAAAAATTTTCATGCTGTTTTGAGTTCTGCTGAAATTGTATCACATTTACAACACACCTCTGAACATTTGCTTCTAACTTCAATGAAAATGATTACTGTAAGAGAGATGCCAGAGGCTGCTAGAAGGAAATTAATTTACTGAAGGTAACAGTGGTGACTGTATGTTATTCATGTTTGTGATAGAAGGGATGCTGGTTTGATTGGGTTTGATTTACTTGGGTGCATATCAAATTTTAAAGGATAAACTATTATTTATTTATATATATATGTATATATATACCAATATTTATATATTTACCAATGAGTAAATGTGATAGTATTCCTGCTGATACTATACCTGATTGACAAAGCCTGTAACAGTTTATATTTTCTTTTCATAGTATGAAGCATGGTGGAGTTTCACAATACACACTTCAGTTGAGTTTTATTTTACTTCTACTTTTTACTTAAACTTACGTTATCTGGAAAGCATCTAAACACTGCATAACTACTGTACAATGTAATCTGTGAATTTGTGATTATGTAAGATGCCACTAAACTTTATATCTTTAAGTCTCTGAGTTGTGGATCAGATGAGATACATTCTCCTTAAGCATCCAGTTTTTATTTAAAGGAAAATGCAACCATTTAATTCTTTTCACAAGAGAACAACTATCTGGTTTTAGTACTCAGCATTCACAGGATATGTTCTAGGCCAAGACAGAAATCTTCAATTAAAATGCTATCTTTGATATGAAGTGTTGGGGTTTAGTTTTGATTATTGATTTTGAATATTGGGGGGGGGGGGGGTGTTTTGTGGGGTGGTTTGGAGGTTTTTTGGTAGTTCACACAGAAATTTCTGTATATGAGAGAGTACTTTATATTGTATTTTTTTGCAAACTACAGTCACACAAAGGAAAAACATGCGTTAACTAAATTCTGCAGGAGAAAATGGTCAATTTTTCTGATAACATTTTCTATTTCTAGAATGCTAGAAATAAGCCTGAACTATCAGAGTTGGATCTCTCTTCCTGAAGATTTCCCACTGTCAGAAAAAGAAGGAATCCTGCAGAATAATTCAGAATAATTTATACCTACACAATAATGGATGCTTTGGGGGTCTTTCTACTTTTGTTTGCTAATGGAATAGTGAGTTTTCATAAATATATATACTATTAACTGGTTATTCAAGCAGTTAGATTATCAGGGGAAATATTGACAAAGGTAATAAATCATAATGAAAATCTGGACAACAACACCAAGCCTCATGTCTTCATTTTCACAGGTCATGCAGAAGCAAATTTCTCTTCTTTCTTCCTCTTCAAACCAGGAGGCAAAATCTGCTCCAGAATCAGTGCTAGAATATTTTCATTTCACAACCGTAGAATTAGAGCAAGGCAGAAAAGCCACATGCTCTTCAAAAAAGTAATGATTTGGTTCTCCATTCACTACTACATGTCCATATGGAAAAGATGAATGACTGTTCTGTGTGAGCTTGATGAGAAATTAAGCCAAAATCAAGGTGTTTCTCTAATAGCTATGAAGCGTGCAGTTTGTCCTATTTCCTAATGTGCATCCATGAAATAGACTTACAGTATTTACCATGATATTATCATGCAGATAAAAATAAAGACAGACAGGTAAAATTAATTTTGCCTATGATGTATGAGAATTATAGATTCTATAAGAATTACAAATCATAATATGGAATGGAGGTTGTAAGAAGTAAATCTATAGTCAACAAGGAATGTAAGGTTTACAGATTACAGATAATAAATTTGGACTTCTGCACATATATGGTCCCAAGGTTACCTTGCCTTCTGGGTTTTTTGTTGGTTTGTTGTTTTTTTTTTCCAAAATAGGTGAACCGACAGCTGAACACACATGGCTGGCTGAGAGAAATGAGAATTATCTGGTGTTCCCATTTTCATATCTACAAAAGCCAGCAGCAAAAAAAAAAAAAAAGAAAAAAGAAAAAAAAAAAGAAAAAAGAAAGAAAGATGCCAGACGTGTGTTATAGCACGCTGATGTGAGGGAAACTTTGCAATGAATGTTGACATTCTGGCATTCAGGACATTGTTCTGACTGGGGTCTAAGTGTTGGAATGTCAATATTCTTCATTTCCTCCTAGCAAAATATTTGCTATCAAGTGTAAATAAGAACTATAGAGATTTTTCTTCACATTAGCTTGCCAAAACATCTGGATTTGTGTTTGTATTGGTTGGTATCACAGTCTTATCCTTCAAAGCAACCTGCTTTGATTTTCTATTTTCTAATGAAACTTCTCAAAAATACAATCTTTTTCTAAGTAAGACAATAGCATTTGACTACAAGAGTAATCTTAAATATAAAGTGAAAAATTACTGGAATAAGGCCTAGCTGAATCTGTAGGATGCTGATGTGAAAACAGGTGAAATATGGAAAGATATGTCACATACAAAAAAAGTTTACATTGTTGTCGATGGATAAAGAACCTTTTGGCTGCAACTGTTGGACTCAGTAAATAAGAGTAGGTATCTACTTCCTTTGTCTCTACAGTCAATATTAGTTCTCTAACCTAGACTAGCTGCTGGGGAAAACACACACAAATGTCACACAATTCACTAATGACACTCTGTCTCCAGATCTCACAAGACCTTGGCAGTTGTTTTCAAAGAGCAGCTCCTTTTTTACCCAATTAACAGTGCACCGAAACAGCAATGAGTGTCCCCATGAAACAATCACTACATAACAGATAATCAGGACACCACGAACTACCAAGCTACCACTAGCAGATCAAAGGCTACCTCATTATGAGGTTCAAAAAAAAAACCCAAGCCAGGTAATGTTCAATATGAGATCACTGTATCAAGTATTACTGCATTGCAACCTTGCAGCCTTTGGTTTTGGAGCCACTATATGTACATCAGATCAGAATGGTTTAATCTGACACACACTAGAAAGAACAAGCATAAATCACATTTCCTTATGCACTGATATTAACCTACAGCTTTGTTAAGCTGTATCACATGGAAGAAAATACAAGGCGACCTCAATGAGCTATTGTAAATAATGTAACGCAAGGAAACAGCCATGTTTCCAGACTACTAATTTAGGTTAAATAAGGTATGACCAAGCCATTCAAGGTTTTAAGATACAAAGGCTTTCTTAAACAACTTTTATCTGTATTATCTTTTAATGTGTCTTGCCATATCTAGTAAAATAGTGAAATGGTTAAAAAAACAAGTGCTTATTCTCAAAATATACCAACTTAAGGTCACTCAAAAAGGAAACTCTAAAAAGGGGATATGATCGCAGAGAATGAAAATTAACTTTTAACAGAAGACTTAGTTTATCAAACACTCTGAAAGAGTGTCTTAGAGAGAGAATGTAAAATACAAAGAAAGATAACAACACTTTTACCTGAGAATAAACTTGTGTGTGGTCATATGTAAGCTCTGCCCAACTTAAAGAAGTAATTTATTAATGTATGAACCTCTCTAACATGAAAGACAGGACAGGAGTACCACAGGGATTTGAAATTTGTGTTTATACAAAGTAATGACAGGCCTGGAGTCTATTTCTTTGATTTTTATCTAATGCCTTTTTTACTACACAGTGTGGTACAATTTGGCTGTTAGGAAAACTAGTGACTTTGCTGAACAAAAGCAAGTCTTTCATTGCCTTCATTTGCTAACAAACATATTTTGAATGCACCAATGAATTATTAAAATGATACAATAACAGAAATTCATATCTGGTTTTAAACATCATAGCATGCACTTACATGCATGCACTTAAAGAAGCCACCTAATCATGAACTGAAGTCTGTACCTGAAGGGTGCCTACAAGAAAGCTGGGGAGGGACTTTTTACAAGGTACTGTAATGATCGGATGAAGGGTAATGGGTGGAAGCTGAGATAGGGTAGGTTTAGACTGGATATAAGGAAGAAGTTCTTTACCCTGAGCGTGGTGAGGCACTGGAACAGGTCGCCCAAGGAAGTTGTGGCTGCCCCCTCCCTGGCAGTGTTCAAGGCCAGGTTGGATGGGGCTTTGAGCAACCTGATCTAGTGGGAGGTGTCCCTGCCATGGCAGGGGGGTTGGAACTAGATGACCTTTGAGGTCCCTTCCAACCCAAACCATCCCATTGTATGATTCTATGAACTGTGAATTATATTTGAGTTTATAGTTAATCACAGCAATAGAATTTTTAGTCCCTGGGAAATTATGAAAAAGATTTATTCAGTGGCTGCGTAACTTCAGATGTTAGGACAGATAAATGTGGAAGAGAAGACATACTTGCAGTATCCACACGATCATTTGGAAGCCATTATCTCCTATTTTATATAGATTTGTTTATATCTCCATTTAAGAAAATGCTCATAATTTAGGCATAATTACAGTTTCTTGTGCCGGTTTGTTTTTTATTATGGAGTAAAACAAACCTACCTCACTTGTCCTGGCAAAGCTAAGCTTTGTCTCAAGCAGTTGCTCTTCACTGTTGTGCAGTTTCACCCAGAGGAATCCTTTGGACTGAAACCAAACATAGAGAAAACCCCTTACCTAAAGCAAGCCTTTGTCTGTCAGCAGCTATGGTGCTCTAACTTTGGACCAACAAGGTGTTACTGAATTTATAACTTTTTATCATATGAGGCTTACTTCATCAGGTATTGACTAATTTTAACATCAAAAATTATCAATTTTAAAAGTTCTTTTTTCTTCTATTTCAGAAAGCAAATCCTAGCACTTGTTTCTCTTTTTTTTTAATCTTCTAAGATGTGTATTCAAGAAAGTAAAAATGAAAAAAAAAAAGATTGTTGCAATTAAATTTGTATTATAATTATATCTCAGTAATTGTAACAACTTTTGGTTGAAATCCCATACACCTGATGTGTGTTTATATAGCTGGTAGCATGATTGAAAATTACTACCAGAAAGGGTCTTCCAAATCTTGCAATATTAAAAGTAATAATAAGCATGCAGTCAAAAATAATTTAGAAAAGCCAAAATATTTTCAGCCTCACTCCAAAGGGTATCTGCCTCCAGAATTAGCTTAGTGTAAAGCTATCAGTATAGTTGTGCTTGCTCTTCCTTTGCCTCTTCATGTTCATTGTAGCTTAACTGAACCAAATATTTCTTCTTTATGGCTCAGCTTTATTGGCAAGTAAGGATAAACAGCCCTGTAATGGTGGGAGAAGAAAGCAGGTACCGATTTTTTGTCAAAACTTGAACCCTCATAACAAATCCAATATTCAAACCAAAACAATAAAACCAGTGCTGCAATTCCTCTTTCAAATAAAATTTATTGAAAATAAAAATATGTTCTGTGAAAGACTTCTTTTTTTTTTTTTTAGACAGTAACATTATTGGCTTCTTCATTTACTGACTATAAATAGTAATTTGACAGCAATATTTTTCCTTTTCCATTCCAAAGATGATTCTTATGGCATTTTAATGCACTTAATGTACATGTGTATACATTTTTGTTAAAAAATTAGCAACATGCTGTGGGGGCCTGTTAGTCTGTCTGTTTATTTTACATGTGTATATTTATATGAGAAATATTTTAGCCATTAAACTTCATGTCAATGAAAAATTAACTTCACAGT
Source organism: Podargus strigoides (assembly GCA_028020825.1). NCBI lineage: Eukaryota > Metazoa > Chordata > Aves > Caprimulgiformes > Podargidae > Podargus > Podargus strigoides. The sequence continues at coordinate 90,496,315 of CM051663.1, read as the reverse complement.
ACATTTTTATACAGTAGATCTTATATTATTGTTATAGTCAGAAAAGTAACTGTAAAAATGGTTCTGTTTATGAGCATACCAGTTCCTGTGTGTCTTCAAGTCAGTGGGAAACTATAGTACTGGCTCTGTAGTTAAGGAATATATTTTGCAGACTTTAGGGACACCAGCATGTATTTTCTAGCTTTCTAAGATGCTTTAGCTTGAAAGAATTCCAGCTTCGCATACACCTATATTTTAATTTATTAGTAACACTCTGGGGATCAATAAAAGGCACTGCAGGTTTTGGTCATCTTGATTCAAGTACAGTGATATTCATTACACCTGTTAACTGTGTAGCAATGGAATAGGCCCTAGAACTGTAAAGAGGATATGAGCTTGTTTCTCTGCCTATGGAGTAGTCAGCGTGACATGTGGGGGACAGACCGGCAGTATAGCACACACAGGGAGAATTTTCCCATTTGCAGACCTTGATTTGAGGCAAAAAATTTGATAATTCAAAACCAATCGGACAAATCTCAGTTTTAGACAAAGGGAAAAATGAGAGCTGACTGAATTCACCCCTAATGCCAAATGAAGAAAATTTCATTGCCACTCATAAATGAGTGATAGCTGACTGTTGACCTAGCTCCTACTCAGGTATAAAGTTTCCAAGGAGTGGAGTCCAAAGACAGCTATTTTTTTCTCACATAAATGTCTTTTTCTGCCATAGCAGATAACCAGTCTGGACACCTACCTGAGTTAAATCGTTAGTTACCTATAATGGAGCAACTATTGTAGGTAAGGGTTACATTTTTGCAGTTTATTATTGTGGGGTTTGTATTGTCTTTTGTACTGCTCACTTTGGACTCCTCAGAAACGCCACAGATTATTATTTATTCTTGCCTAAGTCTTGGCTTTTTTTTCTTTGCACATTGGATGTTTTGTTTTAGTAACTACCATGCCATAACTGTTGGACATCATAAGCAAACACTTTAAATACAGCCTTTCTTTGAATGTGTGCTAGCCTTTGTGCATGCAACAGGAGCTGCTGTGTTTTAGAAATGGTCACAAAGAACAAGTGACATGTTTTAACATACAGATAGAGAGAGGTAGCTGTTCAAAGATATATATGCAGCTTTTTTACTAGTAGTGCAGTAAAATACTGTGCCAGAAATTGCAGCTGAAGACCTCTTAACAGTCGCTAAGCATCCCACCTTTTTTTGACTCACCTATGGAAGGACAGTTAGGGTCACTAATCTGGTCAGGTTAACGTCTCTCCTGGAGACCACTGTGTGGGCTCAGTTGAAATAACTGTCTCTACACCTTGCTGTGCTTTTTGCAGCCCTGCCTCAATGGCTGTCTCTCTGTTGTGTCGATGCTTGAGGGAGCAATTTGCTCAGATTTGTCTGAATATCCTTCCTGTCTCTAGAGCAGAGATACAAAATAGGTTGAAATAGATACTGAAAAAATCAACAGAGGCAAAGCTGGAAGCATGTGATGTTAGGGCACCTATGAACTAGAGACACTACAGAACACAGCTCCCACCACCACCACCCTCCCCCCCTCAAAAAAAAAAAAAAAAAAAAAAAAAAATCAGTGGGGAGAACTGCTCTTTTTATGGAAGGAAAATTTAATGGCTTACTGACTTGCTCCAAAGAGACCAAATTATTCTCTAGTAAAAACATGTGAATCCAACCCCAAGAATGTTCAGAAAAATGAGGAAACAGAGACATGGGCATGTCCACAGGATTTATTTTAAATTACATACTTCTTATATTTTGATAGCAGTGAGTAACATTTTTTATAGGTGTATACAAAATCTGCGTGCTTTACACATTCTTCACATGTGCTCCTAAATATCCATAGTATTGACTATAATACTGTCATGCTGAAAAGTGTTGCTTACACTAAGAAAAAACACAGGGGCAGTGATCTTACAGATCAGAGCAAGCTGGTGTCACTTCTGTGATAAGGCAACGGACAGCCTGTACTCCAAACACACAGGAGAAGCAAGTGCTTCAGCATATCTAAAGCAAGTCCACATGATCTGTGCAGATCAACCAAGTCTCTGTCTGTGCTTCAACTCAACTGGATGCCAGCCAGCTCTCAATTGGAAACTGCTATGAGGACAGCGCAATGCCCAAGTTAATAAGTCTTGCAGAGAGGCTGACTGCAAGCTCAGAGCTGGATCAAAACTGGCAGACAGAGCCAGGTTAATTCTGTCTGCAAAAGACTGAGCAGACATAGCTTTAGGGTAAAGGAAATCTGAAATTATATGAAGTCTGTGGACTAGGATTTTGCAACTCATAGCTCCCCAGTGGGAACTCCAAGAAAGGGAACACTACCCAGACTGGTATAAATGCTCTTAAGGCCTGCTAAGAAAAAGGGACATTTGTAAAATTGAATTGGGACATCTGTAATTGGGTGCCTTCTACAGACTGATCAATCACAAGTATCTCTTGGAACCTATTTTCCCAATTACAATACGTCTAAAATAGATACAAGAACATATATTTAAGATGAATCCCAGAGCCTTACATTCAGTCTTTATTACCTATATGTTTGTGTGTGCATATGGTGGCTCTTCTGTTTATAAGGCTCATTTACTAAACTGTGAGAAGTTATTACAGTAGCATATTTTTATACAAAGCACAACAAGATGAAAAAAAATATTGCAAAACCCACCATTTTTTATTTAAATATGATATAAAATTTTAAAATCACTTATTAAAACTAAAACTTATTTGAAAACTGATTGCGATCATGGAAAGATGACTGATCGTGACCATATCCCATATAAAATATCTTATCTGTGCCTGGTAATGAAGAGTCATACCTGCTTTGAATTCTCTTCTCCATGCATTATCTTGTTTAAGACTGTATGTAAAAAAATGATTTTTTCTCTGAATATTTCATGCTGAAATGTGTAGCTGTCTTATAAAATGTCTTTTCATCACCAAGCACTTCACTTTTGAAGAATGTTCAGCATGCTTGATAAATGTAATTTCTGAATTTACCATGCTATCTACTTTCATATAACCAGTTATACTGATTTTGAAATGGCACATGAATATACTGGCTTTTATAGAGGAATCTAGTTGTTTACTAAAGGGTGTATCTTTCTTTGAGGAAATAATGCAAGTGCCATTGAACACCAGAAAGGAGACTGTAAGTCATGGGGTAGAGAAAGTTCACTGAGATCCAGAAAGGCTGAAGAGAAATCGTTTCAACCTTCACTGAAGTACTGGGAATAAAAGCCAAAAACCAACTTTCCATGCAGACTACATTACTGAGGCAAGACATGGGATAAAGAAGAAAGCAAAATTGTGTAGATTATTTTTCCATGTTCTGCTATTTCTGTTTGTCTTTCATGGATATATCTGATTAAATTATACATCATTTACAGATAATGCTTGTGTTCTATTTCTTGAGCCCTTACATTGGATATATTTCACATTTGAATTTATTTCTAGCCTGGAGAGAAAAGGAATGCATACACTTCAGAGCTATTATCTACTGTTTTCCATACTCCAAAATTTTGTATTATCACTTTTTTTTATTAACTATCCTTAAAAAGAGAAATTGGGTGCTTCCCTGTTGTTTATTTTCTTAGTTGCAAGAAACACAGAAATCTTTGGTTTATTGCTCTTTGGAAGAGCATCTTTCTACCTAGGAGCTTTGTGCTGCATGATTCCTTTAGTCCAGAAGAAAAAGACAAATTATATTATTACTGAGCTGATGATGCACAGATACTTATCTATTCTTAATCCAACGATCAGTATCTGAGTGCCACTAACAGCCGCATGGAAACTAGCTAAACCAGCACTTCTTAAAGGTCAAAATATTCCAAATAAATCAAAGCTGAGGTTTTCAGGGCTGTATACAGTGGCTTCATCTTCCAACAGGAATTCAGAGAGATAAATGTCTCTGGATAAACTAGCAGGGACTGATCCCTAGCACCCTGATCTGCACGGACATCCCTCCTGCCTGTGGAGGAAGCCAGAGAAGTGGTAGGACACATTCTCTCCTCAGGGAAGAGCCTCTTTTGCCTATAAAGTCTCTGGGGTGTCCAAACAGCACGACTGCATTTTCAGCTGCTCTGTGCACAGCATCTTCTCCTCCAGCTCCCAAGAGCTGCCCCAGGGTGAGGTGCATGGCACAAATCCCTCTCTTCATAGGAGTTGCTGAGCCTGTACCAGGACATCTGAACTAAATGGTCAGTTTTGGAAAACACTGAGGGCCTTTCTGGTCACACTTGTATCACAAGGCATTCCTCTACCATCCTCAGTGATGGAAGAATAGAGGAATTTAAGAAGCTGAAGATTTGAATAGTTCAGCACACCCAATGCCTATCTTATCAATCTTATCACCACCATCTCTTCTTCATGTCTTTAGTTCACAGTGCCTAAAAAAGAAAAAACCCTCTTTAAACAAATGCATTTACAAATTGCCCTATGAGCTTAAGTAGTTCCCCCAACAATGTCTTCTTGTATATTACGTGGAGAATTTACACTACTGGCATCAGCTATTACTCTCTTCCCTGTGGTCGTGCATCAAGGAATCGGAGCCACCATCAGCTCCCCATGTTTGGCTTCATTCAAACCTGATTGCAATCACAGCGCCTGCCCCAAGGGCATTACTGGCCAAAGCATGAGGCTTTTCCCACTGGTTTCAGTGATCTTTGCAGCAGATCCTCAGGGTTCTTTTCTGATCAAATCGGATATTGTCAGTGCAGGGCAAGGTCCAAAATGACTGGAGAAACTAACAGGAATAAATAAGGGTTCAATCCATCTGAATATTAAATCCCCACCATGCATTACAAATGGCTATTCTGCACACTTTTGATCACTGATTTATATACAGTTACTATTGACTGATGCAGGAGTGGCAAACTGACCCCAACAAAACCGGGGCTGGTACCACAAAATACTAAACACTCTGCATACACAAAGGGCAGCCCCACACTGCAGACTTGCAATCTGCAGAAGAGAAATCGTCACAGTGAGGCAGCCAAAATGCTCGAGTTTTTAATACTGATCCTGGACTGAGACCACGTTAATTAGCAAACTAGCCAGGAGAGGCTGGCTTGTAATGATTCATCCTCTCTGGTCAACCTACAGGGAGCCAATCAAATGACTATAGGTTGTTTTTCGGGAAAAAGGAAAAAAAAAAAAAAAGATTGTTTGCAAGTAGTAGGAGTCAGTTAAAGAAACAGAGTAGCACAGATTTCACCCAGGCTAAGGAATGGGTGTCTAGTCCACTGTCCTGGTTCCCCAGGCACAGACCCATGGGCCAGCCATGCAGGCAGGCCATGAGTAGCCCCAAGTCAGCTGAGAGTTCCAATCAAGGCAGCTGACTCACAGGTGTATCCCATACCACCCAGTCATGCTCATTATAAAAGGAGGGAGCTCAGTTGGGGTGAAGTTCCTTCTCTCCCTGGGGCTCCTTCTTTGCGGTCTTCTGCTCCTGCTGTCAACACCAAGGACTGGGCTGAGCAGAACCTTCCATACTTTATGTTGGTTGTTGTTTCAATTTTGTTATTCCATTAAATCTGTTTCTCCTTCAACTCATGGGGCTTCTTCCTTTTTTCCCTGATTTTCCTTCTTTACTGGGGAGGGAACATTGGGTGGTAGAATAACTAGTACGATTTAGTGCTGGGTACTGGCTAAACACAGACATTTGCTGACTCACTAGGAAAAAAATGAGAAGGTAATCAGGAATCCTCAGTCAAATAAAGGTCGAAAGTCCTCGTAACAGAGAAAAACTAGAGGAGTTAAGTCAAAGATCACATCTGCTGAAGTCGCAAAATAAAGCTGTAGTTTCAGAAACAGACTAGAATGGGAGCTAATCAATGCAAAGAGACACAATTAACAAAACCTGGTTCAAATGTGGCAGTTTTTCAAATGGAATTTCAAGAAAACATTGAAGAAATTGAAGCCCCAAACCCATCACTTCACAGAAAAAATATTTCTATAAAACTGTTTTTCAAGGTAACACAACACATCAGGTGGAATAAGCCAGGTCAGGGAAAGCTTGAAAAAGGTTAAAAAATCCCCATCCCTGGAGGTATTTAACAAAAAATTAAAAGGAAGAATCAAAGGGCAAAAAATTGAGGACATGTTTGCAAACCAATAACCAGAGCCACTTGCCCTGGAATGACCTTCTGGTGCTGCTGTAAGAAAGCCTTAATCTGTGCAACCCATGGGTCAGATTACCAGATACATGGCTAAACTCTGACTATCCTCATCAAAACCAGTACAAAGAGTCAGCTGCGTCATGATGGGAGCTTCTCTTCTGGGCACGTGATTTTAGGCAATAAATCTTTTTGTTCACAGTACACTAGTCCTAGCCTCACATGCAACATGACCCATCAGTAATTTGTGTTCAACTCGCAAGGGACTGGACAAGGCCATTACTAAAGCAGTAGTGTGATCTTCTTTGGGGAGAAAATCATACTGAGGAACAAAAATTGACCAAAAACTTGCACTTGGCAATATCTAAGGGGGAAACAAAATAAGAGAATTTGAAGAATGGAGCATGGGAGATAAGGCAGCAATGTCATTTCAGACCATTAGTCTACAAGGATGGAATTCAGGCACTGAAACGATTTTCTCTTTCCAAAAGTGAAAATGCCTGAAGAGTTGAATAACTGATAAAGAGCTAAGAGAGAGATAAGTCAGGACATTAGAAGTGCAGAAGGTTCCTGCTGAAAGCTGCTGACTCTGGTAGCCTGATGGAGGTAAGACTTCCTTGGTTTCATGCTGCAGGTCTAACCGGTAGCAAGGCTAAACATGCGTTCCCAGCAGACACACACATAGAAACACATCTGTGTAACACATATATATATGTATGTATGGCCAGATGTGCAGTTCAACACAGAGACAAAACAGAAAAACAGGCAGACTGAGGAATGAGGGTGGGCTCCCAGAGTGATTGTGTAGAAGCATCCCTTCATGTGTGGGGAAATCACACGAAGATCAACAAGGGCAAGTGCAAAGTCCTGCACATGGTTCAGGGCAATCCCAAGCACAAACACAGGCTGGGAGGAGAATGGATAGAGAGCAGCCCTGAGGAGAAGGACTTGCAGGTGCTGGTTAATGAGAAGCTTAACATGAGCCATCAACATGCCAGAAAGCCAAGCGTATCCTGCATCAAAAGAAGCGTGGCCAGCAGGACGAAGGAAGTGATTCTCCTCCTCTACTCCACTCTCATGAGACCCCACCTGGAGTACTGAGTCCAGTTCTCAGGCCCTCAACATAAGAAGGACATTGAGCTGTTGGAGCAGGTCCAGAGGAGGGCCACAAAGATGATCAGAGGGCTGGAGCACCTCTCCTATGAAGACAGGCTGAGGGAGCTGGGGTTGTTCTGCCTGGAGAAAAGAAGGCTCTGGGGAGACCTGATAGCATTTTCCAGTAACTGAAGGAGGTCTAAAGGAAAGCTGTGGAGGGACTTTTTACAAAGGTGTGTAGTGATAGGATGAGGGGCAATGGCTTTAAACTGGAAGAGGGTAGATTTAGAATAGACATTAGGAAGAAATTCATTACCATGACAGTGGTGAAGCACTGGAACAGGTTGCCCAGGGAAGTTGTGTTCAAGGCCAGGCTGGATGAGACCTTGAACAACCTGGTCTAGTGGGAAATGTCCTGGCCTATGACAGGGGGATTGGAACTAGATGATCTTTAAGGTGCCTTCCAACTGAAACCACGCTGTGATTCCATGATTATAAAGACAAGAGAGGTGCAAAAATGAGGCGAGAGTTTCTCAAAAAGCTGGGAAATGAGGAAAATTACAAGTGGAATGTGAGGAAGAGTTTGTGGCAGTGCTCTTATCTGAGGTGTTTAAAGAAACATTGCATAGGAAAAGCACATCTGTCAAAGGGGAGCAGCAAAATCCCTGCCTGTGGCTGGAAACAAAAATCAATTTCACAGCCTGTTTAAATTAAAGGCTATCATAACTCCAGCCACATTGTGTGCACTCCTCCATCTTCATACTATTCTTAGTTTCTAGCTTCCCATCCTCCATTCTTTTGCTTTCTGGGATTTGATGTCCTCTAGCATTCTACACAAAAAGCTGCTTCGGCCTTGGGAACCCTCTTCCACCAGCCAGCTGCCTGACAAAACCCTAATTTTCTTTCCAGTCTCACTGTCCTCCAGCATTTATCAAGCAATCCAGTCCTCAAGGCTCCTTTTCTTCCAGCTATTACCTCTGCCCCTTCTAAAGCTGCATATGGTACAAACCTCACTTCTGCCACAAGCCTTGTCTGCTTAGGTACTGTTTGTCTTCTAACTGCAGGCTTCAGGCTCCAGACCTAAATCCTGAGATTTTCAATAAGCTTTTTTCATAGATACTTACAAGATGGACATAGAAAGCATGTAATTCAACAGCCCTTTTTGTAATATTGTCTTTTCAGAATTAAAACAGTTGGAAATTAAACTAACTGGAGCTTGACTTGTCATTCCAATCAGCTATTGAGGAATTGTCTTCTTTCACTGCTGTGCATCTCTGCCACGGATCAGTACAAAGGTACATAAGCTGCCAAACTAAATGTGAAGCTCATGAGTGTCTTAGCTCAATTCACTCTCACAGAGTTTCAACACAAGCTATATACATCAGAGTCTCATTTCCATCTTCAGACCTAAATGTGTGTGGTTTGTGGCTTGCCTTCCTAACAGACATAAGTTTTACTTCTTTGTGTATGTGTAATTAAGCAATTTTTTTTTAAGTAAAGACGCAATATAATGGGTCATCTTCTTCAGTTGATAGTTGTATGTTCACAAGGCCAGAAGTGACTAGACCCTGGCCCTTCTGTCTACTTAAGAAAACTTCTGGTACTTACTTGACTGACAAAAGCACAAGGGAAACAGTTACTTGAAGTGGGAAAAATATAAATTGCCTATCACGTACATACTTTAACAGAGAAGTTCATTAACCACTAGAACAACTAACTAGGTGGTATGAGCATGGAGAATATTCATCCCCCCAATAGTTTACAAGACAAGAGCAGATATTTCTGGGGAGGGACGGGGAGTAACATATATTCCAGTTCCAGCATGTGTTATTGGACTTCAGACAGGAGTCACTTGGTGAATTTCTGAGGTATTTTTTACATGGGAAACCAGACATGCTGATCATAATGCCTTCTTCTGGCCCTAAAACCTCTGACTCTACTAAGTCCATGGTAAGCAACACCAGTTCACATCCTAATGTGAATTTGAACAAGACAATCTTCTAGTGGTTCTGCTCCTCATCAGCCACAACAATTCCTGCAACATATTCACGGTACAGTAAGTAGCTACCACAAACTCAGCTGCTCAGGCCACTGTAGAGGGAGGTTAGACCAATAATAATTCTTAAAAGGGCTGGCTCAGAAAATAGTATATGCTATTCTAAAATGCAGAAACAGAAACATTAAAGAGAGGATGGAGCCTGAGGGAAGAGGCAAGAATTGTTTAAGCAGAAGATACACTTGGGAGAGAAAACAGTATGTTATTGTTCTCTTCAAATTTGGCATAACAAGTGTCAGAAGAGCACATGATGTGAAGATGGGGCCAACTCCTTACAAAGGTCCTCCAGCACCTCACAGTATGGTGTGTGGAGGAGATAGGGCACTGCACTTCAGGGTGTTTTCTCCTCCACTCCATTATGAATGAACATTAACCAATCAAGAGCATCTCAGCCCTGAAAAGAGATGAAGTTCCACATGCTTTCTTTCTCATTTTAAGGGATGAGATTTTAAGGAATTTGGAGCCAAATCCTGTAATGAGAGGAAACAGTTCCAAAGGGAGGCTAAATCCTGATATGCAGAGCTTTTTTGCTTTTGCAGTACCCTATAGTGTCACTGTAAGCTGATGTCCTTGCAACAGACCTCTCCTTACCACAAAACTGAGTTCAGCAAGTGCTTCATTTCTCTCATTTTTTGTAATGTTCCAGTTCTTTGCCATGCATAGATCAAGGCCTGCAGACAACAGGTATCAAAGAGATAACAGAATCACAGAATGTTAGGGATTGGAAGGGACCTCAAAAGATCATCTAGTCCAATCCCCCTGCCACAGCAGGAACACCTAGGTCAGGTCACACAGGAACATGTCCAGGTGGGTTTTGAATGTCTCCAGAGAAGGAGACTCCACAACCTCTCTGGGCAGCCTGTTCCAGTGCTCTGTTACCCTCACTGTGAAGAAATTCTTCCTCACATTTATGTGGAACCTCCTATGTTCCAGCTTACACCCATTGCCCCTTGTCCTATCATTGGATGTCACTGAGAAGAGCCTGGCTCCATCCTCATGACACTCACCCTTTACATATTTATAAACATTAATGAGGTCACCCCTCAGTCTCCTCTTCTCCAAGCTAAAGAGACCCAGCTCCATCAGCCTTTCCTCATAAGGGAGATGTTCCACTCCCTTCATCATCTTTGTGGCTCTACGCTGGACTCTCTCAAGCAGTTCCCTGTCCTTCTTGAACTGGGGGGCCCAGAACTGGACACAATACTCCAGATGTGGCCTCACCAAGGCAGAATAGAGTGGAAGGAGAACCTCTCTTGACCTACTAACCACACCCCTTCTAATACACCCCAGGATGCCATTGGCCTTCTTGGCCACAAGGGCACATTGCTGGCTCATGGGCATCCTGCTGTCCACCAGGACCCCCAGGTCCCTTTCTCCTACACTGCTCTCCAGCAGGTCAGTCCCCAACTGATACTGGCACATGGGGTTGTTCTTCCCCAGATGCAAAACTCTACACTTGCCCTTGTTGAATTTCATTAAGTTTTTCCCCGCCCAACTCTCCAGCCTATCAAGGTCTCGTTGAATGGCAGCACAACCCTCTGGTGTGTCAGCCATTCCTCCTAGTTTGGTGTCATCAGCAAACTATCAGTGTTAGGTTAATGGTTGGACTCAATGATCTTCAAGGTCTTTTCCAACCTAGATGATTCTGTGATTCTATGATTCCTTTGGTATAACTCTTTGTCTTGCTGCTTATGGTCCTTTTAAGCATATAAATTAGCAGAGCACAACTAACCTCTTTCTCTTTTAACAATTAACTCTCAATACAGTCAGTGAACACACAGTGTTCCAAGATGCAGTGTCTTGTCCCCTTTCACTCACAGGCTTGAAGACAGCTGCAAAGCTGAGGAACTACAGAACAGGAGACTTGGGACATCCAGGAGACAGAAAAGAGCCTTCAGCTGCATGTGTAGGCATGCAGTCACCAGCATGGGTGTGGAGCTTCAAGAGAACATCTTCTTGGATATAATAAATATATTCTGATTACCCATGCAACCTTCCTGTGAGTGATACACAGAGGCAGAAACAATCTGACTGAATACAGGACACTAATCAAAATATACAATCAAAAGTTGGTAAGAAAATATTTGTTTATTTATCATTCAGATGCTGGAAAAAGTACTGGTTATAAACTTAGCTGAATTATAATGTTTACATTTCTTTTAGACGTAACATTATTTACAAAACAATGTCCACTGTTTGAATCTGAAGTCAGATGAGACTCGTTCTCTTGCTTGTGTTACACTTTTCTGCAGTTGTCTTCCCTGTGTCTCTACCTCAGTCAGATAAACACCTTAATCTACTCCTATTAAGTAAACAGCACAGTGAGCTTCAAAGCTGAAATTTGATGCCTATTTATTAGGTTGCTTTTAGCAAAGGCAGCATGTTGTGCTACTGAAAAAGCTCGCAGATTACTTGGGAAACAACATTCACTTGAATTCTTAGTGAATGTTTGTGAATGTTTGGAAACCTTTCCTGCTTGTCTTTATTCATGTGGCTGCCAAAATACTGAAAAATAGTTAATTGTCCATTTTGATATCTTCTTGGTCTTTTGTGTTTCACTTCAAGCTCTAAATATCCAGAGGTACTTAGAATTTCAATTTTCATTAAAATGAAATGCTTTCAATCATTGTGATTGCAGAGGAAAAGCTGAAAAGAAGCACAGAGGAATAAAGAAGAGAAAGTAAGTAAACAAAACTCCATGTTTCCCCACTTTCTGACTCTAGCACAAAATAACCTCCACCAAACCAAAACCAGTGAGTTTGGTGACCAGTTTTCTTGAATTCAAGTGCAATTTTGTATTTCCAACTTTCAAAGCAGAGACTATGTAGCAACTATTCTAAAATAATAAGGCTCTTTTAAAAAGCTATTCAAAGGCTATTTCTATCTTGAAAATACTTTTTTTTTGCCACAGCAGAAATTTGGGCAGCTAGATGGATCGCTATTTAGAGTTTGTATGAGAGATACTGAGCCTTGTACGCACTTCTAGGGTTGCTGTAATATTAACTATAAGGGCAATTACATAAAGGTGATGTATCCCAGATATTTCGGAGTCATCTCAGATACCTCAGAGAACTAGGATATGAACTTGACATTGGGACCAATACACAGGGCAGTTTACATTCTCCTGGGACTGGAGAACATTTGTCTTGAACTGACTGAATGCTCCCTGTGTTCTTCCTCTCCACAGCACATCCCCTGCCTCCCAGAGCTACTCTGCATGTGCCTGCAGAGCTATGGATGTGTAGTAGGTGTGTGTCTGAGGTGGCAGCTCTGTTGGTTTGCTCTTTTTCTGAGAGAATAACCTTAGACCACAGCCAGGCAAAGAGAAAAGGAGTTCAGATTGAGAAAAGCTAGCAGGCAGTTTCCCTTGGAGTAATAGTTTTTGGCATAGAATGACTCTCGTGAGATAAACAAATAAAGACTAAGGACTGGAAATATCAGATTGCCTATTAATTAAAACAAGGCTGAAAGAATTACTCAGTTATTTCAAATTGATTGCTCAAATGCCCTTTGCAAGTCTTCAGGGAAAACGTCCCAGAGCATAGTGACTCCTTGGAATAAGCAAGCTTATTTCTGACCATGCAGAGATACAAATCTGGATATGCGTGCAGCAAAATTCCCCTGTGTGAAACTTGGTAGATGACATTGCAAGAATAATACAAAGGTTTTGCTTAGACTTCAAATTAAGCATGCATTTGGTAGGATTTGGAAAAAATGAGTTGTTTGCATTTAGAGCTAAATTGTCACAGTACACAGAAAATTATTTTTTTCCAAAGTGCCTTGAGTTTGTTTAGATCTAAGAAAATATTTCACCATTCCAAGCAGCTACTTTGTTTGAAGTGTGAATTAAATTCCTGTGCGTGTACCTTTGTGAATGATTTGGAGAGTGCTAAAGTCCAGTAATCAAAAGCAAGCTGGGTGGTAATGCCAGGACCCTGCAGCCAAAAGTGCTCAGGCTTGTTGTTACAGGTGTAGGGCAGGTTGTGGCAGTACGGCTTCTGGATCAGACACCCACAAACAGTATTTTTCTTGAATAATTCTTAAGCAAAGGATCATTTGAAAATACAGCAATTCATGATTGTCTAAAATACATTAATGAGGTTAATACCTGTTATGCTAGAAAGATTTTTTTCCCAAATCTCAGTGTGTGTTTGTGCATGATTTTGTTTGAGACTTCAGGGTACTATTGTAAATAATGAAAATAATATAAATAATGCAAAGGTAGTAATCAGCATTCATTGCAAATGCCAAAAAATTCTAAGGTAAAGATTAGCTATTTCAGAAGATACAGAAGCTTCACAATTATATTGCCTGAAATTTGTGTATATTCATCAGGCTGTTCAAACCTGGGGAGGATCAGATGATTGTGTCAAATGCTATTGGACAAGAAAACAACTCAGGCATCAAAACAGAATGTATTTGGTACATCTTACAAATCACAGAATCACGGAATCACCTAGGTTTGAAAAGATCTTCAAGATTATCGAGTCCTACCATTAACCTAACACTGACGGTCCTCAACTATACCATATCCCTGAGCACTATGTCAACACAACTATTAAACACCTCCAGGGATGCGGACTCCACCACTGCCCTGGGCAGCCCATTCCAAAGTCTGACAACACTTTCAGTGAAAAAATTCTTCCTAATATCCAATCTAAACCTTCCCTTATGGGAGGGGAATGCATGATACTTAACATACTTTCATAATATAAATATGTTACTATATGATTTAACTGTTTATTTCCATCTTTTTTTAGAATTTGCCACAGTACAATAAACAATCTAGACAAAATTTTGACTCCAAGTTTTAAAAAAAAAAGTGTCAAATTGTTTTCTGAGTTTATGTCTTCTTTTATTTGTCTTTGGATACTTTTTATATTTCTGAATTTCCATCTTGTATTTAACTGTTAATGTGTTTTTCATTCTGCTGTCACCCTGGCCGCATTCGTTAGTCTGAATGAATTCCTTTGTCCTTAAAAACTGCACAATCTTTTTTACTTTTTACTCCCTTATTTTTTTTACATTGTTCTGGGCCTTTGTATTCTAGTTAATTCCAATATAGCATTTTCAGAAATTCTCAAATTAATTAGTGGAATTGTATACAGCATAATAACTTCCAGTCTTTGTCTTAAAATTCATTATTAATTATATTACTGTACTGTATTTTATATCTCTGAAATAGCTAATCTATAATTTTCTCCCCAAGCATGCTATGCACATGGCTTTCGACAATTGCTGGAGGAATGGTGATGCTGTGTGTCTCTCTGAGGATCTTTTTCCCATATTTCTGGCAAGATCTGATCTACTTCTTGAGGAGGAAGAGGTTAAAAGCAATGGTAAAGAAATGGGAAAGCAGCGGAATTCTCTCCATAACTGACCTTTTCATGCAGAGAGTGAGAAAGATTCCCCACAAGCCGTTCCTCATCTACAAGGGAAAGGTGCACACCTATCAGGATGTGGACAGGAGGAGTGACAGGATAGCGCAGGTCTTCCTACAGTATGGGAATCAGAAAAAAGGTGATACTGTGGCTCTGCTGATGACTAACGGACCAGACTTCATCCATGTCTGGTTTGGGCTGGCCAAGCTGGGCTGTGTGGTGGCTTTTCTCAACTTTAATCTCCACTCTAGATCTCTCCTGCACTGCCTTAATACATGTGCAGCAAAAGCACTGGTGATAGGAGAAGGTAAGTTCTGTGTTTGAGTTACTACTGACTTTCTACTCCTTTATGCTTTTTATCAAAAATAGAAACTCAGAGCTGTTCAAAGCTGCAAGCACTTCATATATGCATACATATCTGCTGGCTAAAAAAGAGGGGAAAGAGATAGTCTTGTTTACATTTCAAATGTAGAAGCATCAAAAATATGTGGAACTAATTAGTATAATAAAAGGCTTAAACTTGAATCTCATCAAGTACTGGGCAATGTACCAGCAGAAACAATCGTGCATCAGCCAGTGAAGAGCCTGCAGAGATGCTTTAGCATCATCTCATTTCCATTTCTATTTATTGGTTTATGGAGATACAACTCCCCTGACTACAGGAAGACTCGGATTACCTTTGTTAGTGGTGAATTCCTTCAGCTCGAAATTTTCACATACAAATTTAGGGTTACTTTAGAACTACTTTAGAGTAGTGGTCCCAAGATAGCATTGCTTGGAGCAAAGAGTACAGCATGTTGAGCTGTAATTTTGGCTCTCTTACTGGCATATTACGTAATACTGGGCAATTTATGTAACCTTGCTACTCCTCTTTTCCCCTCTTTAATACAGGTTGGCAATACTTCCATGAGGGCTCATTAGTTGGTATGTGCACCAAGCTTTAAAACAAATGTTATAACATGCCATCTAAATTAAATACTATATATTAGCATCACCAAGGAAGATCAGGAAGTTCTATCTATTACAATTAAAGCCATGTGAGAAGTATAAGGAAATTAAACATCACGATATTTTTTTACTGCCCAGTAGGTGGGTTAGTCCTGCTGCGGGCTGTGGTAGGTTCACTGTATGCAGTGGCAGGGTCTATAATTCCAATGCAGGTAATCAGGTCTGTAGTTGTGATTGTTTTAATAATAAGCATATAATTTATTTTTATCTTGGCAGATTGTTTGGGATCGATAGAGAAAGAATTTATTTTTCATCTCTTGGAAAACAATATTGCTGTTTGGCTAATGAGCACCGGTTCTCCTTGCCAGCGTGTTCACACTATACCAGACAAACTAGACAAGGTGCCGGATCACCCGGTTCCATCTCACCTTAAAGCTGTCACTGACACAAGAAACACAGCGATGTATATCTACACATCGGGAAGTACAGGTGAGGAAGTGTACTAACAAAGTACAAATGCAGGTCTCTGACAGTTAAGGTGGTATATATTTAGCAGCAAGACAGGCACATAAGAAGACAGAGCTTGAATTTTTAAGGCAAGATAGGAAAGAACTCATTTACTTAAAAGCACAGTAAACTTTAAACCATTTTTGCCTTGGCATAACAAAGGTGCAATTCCAGTTAGTGGACTTTTACATAGATATTCCATGGCTGAACTTTATTTCTTAAATATAAGGCCAATAAATACAGTCTGTAACAGCTGCCCATATTCCACAGTGACAGAATTTCATAGGTCTATACTAAAAAGAAATACAGCCAGCACATATGCTTGGGCTCTGGGAGAAAACTTTTCCTCTGAGGCTTTCCTGAATTATGAAGCTTCACCTTGCTCCACTGGGAAGGAAAGGGGACTCCATTCTCTAGTCAAGCCAAACAATTTGGTAAAAGTTATTCCTCTTGCAAGTAGCAGCTGAGTGGCACAGTGGCTCTTCAGACACTTTCCTGTTCTTGCTTTGTGGTGAGGGAATGCTGTCCACACAGTTGGTCTTCACTTGCCTGTCAAGGGTAGGGACTTTCTCCCCCAGACAAAAACAAGAGGATTCAATAGCCTTACAGAGAGGAAGACTGAAGAAGCTGAGAGACTAAGGAGATACAATCATAAGGTAAAGACTGAAGGACAGGTCAGACTCAGAAGAAAAGACAATTCTCCATGTAAGTTCCAAACATAACTCTGCAGCAAAATTATTAATGCAAGCAATACCTTTATAATTATTTGCTCTTCTCTCTTTGACAGGTTTTCCAAAAGCTGCTGTCATCACTCATCGAAGAGCTTTCTCTGCCTGCTTGGCATTTACTCAGTGTGGTGCAGTTTCTCAGGACATTATGTATCTCACTCTTCCCTTGTACCACATCAGTGCTTCTATTCTTGGAATCTGTGGATGCATTGAATTAGGTAACACTTACCTTCCCGTGAAGTTCCACTACCTTGAGAGTACTGTAACATTTTATTACTTGGTGCATAACTCCATTTGTTGAGTAACTCAAATATTATGTCTACCAATAGACTTGTCACTTTCTTATTTTTATCACCTTCTCCAGTCTCCAAACAATATCTAAGATATATGCATAGTTTTTGAAGCTTAGAACAGACACCAGTTGCTGCATAGATCCAACATGATCCAACATCCTAACATGACCAGAGGTCCGTATATCACTAATACCACTGCATATGTTCTGTAGGTTTTACCTGAAATTCTGTTTGTATCATACACCAAAAGGCTGAAAGTGCTTTCACACAGTTATCTGAGAAGTCAGGCTTGATTTTTCATGTCAGAAGGTACAAATGCATTGTGGAAGCTTTAACTAACCTTCAGAATAAGGTCGACTAAACATGTTGAAAGGAGGTCGCAGCAAGGCAGGGGTCAGTCTCTTCTCCCTGGTAACTAGTGATAGGACAAGAGGTAATGCCCACAGGTTGCACCAGTGGAGGTTTAGATTGGATATTATGAAAAATTTCTTCACTGAAAGGGTTATCAAGCATTGGAACAGGCTGCCCAGGGCAGTGGTGGAGTCCCCATCCCTGGAGATATTTAAGAGATGTGTAGATGTGGTGTTTTAGGACACGGTTTAGTGGTGGACTTGACAGTGCTAGGTTATTGGTTGAACTTGATGATCTTAGAGGTCTTTTCCAACCAAGTCTATTCTATGATTCCATGAAATAAAAAACAATGGAGCCTCCCCTTTTGATTCACACAATGGGAGTTATTTCTGGAGGACTAGCGATCAGATCTGTTTTCAGATATGTCCTCCTTTCCTGTCCTTAGAGTGTTGCCCAGATGCTCGGTGTTAGTATGGCCAGTGTATATCTGGACTATTTTAAAAGCCATTTCAGTGCTTTGTTTTTTCAGGAACAGCACGGGCAGGCATGCTGGGTGACAGGAAGTGATAACAAGGCTGCTACTGCCTAATAAAGAAACAAAGGATGGGAAAAGTACTGTAAGGTTTGAAGCTATGATTTGTCTTGGAACAGAAAGAGTAGAGTAACAGTTTTCTTATGTGGGCCATTCAGATGGTACTTGGGTTGGGGGGTGAGATTTGAATGACAAGGCTTTGAGGTGAATGAAGCTGAAGAGCTCTGAGAAGGCTTCAAGTCTTTGATGAGATGGTATCTGGTTCAGGGAGGAACTGGCAAGCTGGGAGCAAGTGGACCAGAAGGGATTCAGAACTTGGAAGGCACTGGGCAACTTTATGTGGGACAAACAGGACTCACCAAACAGGAATTTTGGAAAGCTTAGGAATAAGGTAATTTGACAATTCTTGGCTGACAACACTTATAAAAAAACTGTGAAAAAGGGATGGGGTGGCAGACATTAGAGGTCTAGGATGAGATGGCTTTTAGAATGGAAAGCTCTAAAGGAACTTCAAGGCCACAGAAACAAAAAATTGAGGAACATGAGTTGACAAGAAACAGGAAAAAGAGAGTGAGACAGAAACAATAGAGACCCTGAGACAGTTCCCCTTTCATAACATCTCACACAAACAGAGAAGCTGTGAATTACCTTCTCCCCCATTCCAAGCTCTCTTTTTTTCAGAGTTACACCAGTCATCATCTTGATAGAAACAAAATGATGAGTCTTTGACTTACTCCTGACAACTGGAGAGAACTAAAAGGTTCGCAACTACTGTTTCTGAAACTGAGTTTTTAGTTACTACTCAGAAAAAGAAGCAATGCTCCATTGTGCTAGTCACATTTAACAGAAAGGCCTTGCTGGAAATAGTTTAAAATTTATTTAAATAACTGAATTTATCTGTAGCTGAATTAAGAGAATGACAGGGTTTTTTAAAACACTAGTGCTAGAAGATAATATAGGTTTTAAAGGTTATTTTGAATTTTCTTGTCTGTTTTCATCACCTAGGAGCAACTTGTGTTTTGAAGAAGAAATTTTCTGCAAGCCAGTTTTGGAATGATTGTAGAAAATACAATGTTACACTGTTTTTGTACATAGGAGAGCTCTGTCGCTACCTCTGTAACCAGCCCAGTGTAAGTTCTTGTTTGCAAATGCAGCTTTAAAATAGAGCAAGTCTATATTTTATAAGTCCTATAGATCTACCCGTTTTTCAATGGTATAGTATTTTCAATGTTTGTTAGGTTTTTTCCAGTGTATACAAAATTTGTGCCTTGTGTTCTTTGTAGTTCTATGATAGCGATCAACTTTGTCAGCAGTCACAGTAGTTACACAGAAACACGTCTGGCAGCATGGGACAGTTTTCCCAGACACTAACAGAAATTCCTCTGTAAAGCCAAGCTTGTCAGCTTTTCATTTGCGTGACATGCAAGTGGCAGGTCATTGCAGGAAAAGGTATAAGCAGTATATTGGACTCAAGGATCAAATGAGAGCATGAACCAGACTAAATGATTAACCACCTCCACTGCACTGTTTCAAAGTAGTTACTTATTAAGAGAAGGCTAGTCTATTCAGTATTTAATGGCTGATAATTAATTTTCCTATGGCTCTGAAACTGCTGAATGAGCTTTTGTTTGTTTACATTTTTTTCTGAAGCGGTTTTCCAAAGGCACATTTTGTTCCACAGCTGTGTACATGATGATAAACTTATCCATATAAAGCCACAGTACTACTAGGGTGGTGCAAAATCATCGTAACCCCTGGGGTAAGAGTTCTGAAGAAGATGGGAGACAAATAATGATCAGATTTAGGACAAAAATCAGCATCAGCAGAAAGCATCTGATAATACTTATTATATTGCAACACTTGTGGACGGCGGAAAAGATTGGTTAATTTTCTCAATTTTATACTTGGGAGTTAGGAAGTTACTGAAGAGAGGTGACAAGAAGTATTGATACCTACCACAGAAAACATCACAAGGCTCAAATGATCTCCAACTGCATTGGTCAGAGATCGGCACAAGAACTAGCAACAAGGGAATATTTGAGAAGTTCCACCAGCTAGTTTGAACAGAGACTTATTATTGTGTAGTTCCGATGTAGGAAAGGGGTCAAAGACAAAAAGGTATTAGAGGGAACAAGCCAAGAAAGCTGTTGGCCAAAACTCAAGTCTGCAAAACCATTATGTCAGTAATCCACAGATCAAAAAAAACAAAGGAATACTTAGCTAGGCCAAATTAGTTGTGTAAAGGTCTCTCCTGCAGGAAGAGGCAGGAAGAACTTTCTTTACTTGGCTCAATAACAAGAATTTAACAGAGAAGATATTAATATTTAACTGGCAACTGGTAAGAAGAGGCAAAAACCATAAAGATGGCATGGCTGAGTTGAGGAAGCTGAGGATGCCAACAGAAGCAGATCAGGGTAACTGCAGAGTCCTCTCAAGATCAGATATCTTACTGAAATATAGCACACACAACCTCTAGTGTACTGCACAGATTCTTCCACCATGAAGGAAACCTGTGCAGGCTAATAAGCCAGCCAGCTACATTTGACCTAGACTCCTTGTGCTGTGTCGCATGCCAGAGCACAGCAGTCCTGGTGTTGCCAGGATTAGGGCTACGTAGATGAGGACCTGGTGAAGTATAGTCCAGGTCAGATCCAGGATGTCTGTCCTTGCCTCCTTTCACAGAACATGCCTAGGTCTCTCACTGAAATTGAGAAACAACATGGATTGGGAACTAGGAGGCACTCCTGGGTTTCCTGACGTAGGTGGAGACTCAAGACACTACTCTCTGACTACGTATGTCCACAGGAAGCTTACCTGGCATCCATGTACCTTTTGGAATTAAATTTTAAACACAATACCCCATAGAAGGTAACAAGCAAAACAATGTATGTTGAGGAATGTTTTTAAAGAGAACCACACAAATTTTAAAATAAAGGCATTTTAAAATTCAAGGTAACGCAGGGAAGTCCAGTAGATTGTTATACAAGGGATGAAACAAGGTAAGCATAACACTTTTCCCCATGGTTATAATCTCTGAAGCTCCTGAGATTTTCTCTAAATCCAACAGTCTCACCAGCTATTTTGAAAAAAAAAAAAAAAACAGAAATCCAAAACACCATTATTTCATCCTGAAGACCAAATGCTGAAGAAAAAGGGGCAACGGATGCAAGCTGGAACATAGGAGGTTCCACATAAATGTGAGGAAGAATTTCTTCACAGTGAGGGTAACAGAGCACTGGAACAGGCTGCCCAGAGAGGTTGTGGAGTCTCCTTCTCTGGAGACATTCAAAACCCACCTGGACATGTTCCTGTGTGACCTGACCTAGGTGTTCCTGCTCTGGCAGGGGGATTGGACTAGATGATCTTTTGAGGTCCCTTCCAATCCCTAACATTCTGTGATTCTGTGATTCTGTGATTAGGCATAAAGTAACTCTCCCGATCAGCCTGCCAAAGGTTTCATAGTTGGGTTTGATCACATACATGTGATTAAACCATGTTATTCCTTCAAGTTTATCATTAAAAGCTCATCAAGCTTTGAGCTCATTGAATAGAAGCAGGGAAGTCTCCACTCCTGTTTTTAACAGCTGAAGTATAGTCTGCATTACAGCTCATCCTACTGTGGCAAATAATTATCTGTGCTAAAATGAAGTTCTGGTTCAGAAAAAAAACGTCTATTAATCCAGAGTTCACAAAACAATATTTTTAAATGTGAAAAATCTGAAAGACTGATTTTGTTAAATTATTTCAGTGTAATTCATAGAATCATAGAATGGTTTGGGTTGGAAGGGACCTTAAACATCATCTAGTTCTCCCTGCCATGGGCAGGGACACCTCCCACTAGACCAAGTTGCTCAGAGCCCCATCTAACCTGGCCTTGAACACTCCCAGAGAGGGAGCAGCCACAACTTCCCTAGGCAACCTGTTCCAGTGCCTCCACACCCTCACAATAAAGAATTTCTTTCTAATACCTAGTCTAAATCTACCCTCTTCTAGTTGAAAGCCATTACTGCTCATCCTATCACTACAAGCCATGGTAACAGGTCTCTCCCCAGCTTTCTTGTAGGCCCCTTCAGGCACTGGAAGGCTGCTATGAGGTCTTCCCGGAGCCTTCTCTTCTCCAGGCTGAACGAGCCTAACTCTTTCAGCCTGTGTTCAGAGCAGACGTGCTCCAATCCTCTGATTATCTTTGTGGCCCTCCTCTGTACTCTCCAACAGGTCCATGTCCTTCTTATGTTGAGGGCCCCAGAGCTGGACACAGTGCTCCTAATTCTTAGGGAATGTTCCATTTTGAAATCACCTGAATATTATTTGGAAGTAAAATATATACTTACGATTTTTAAACTTTAAAAACTGCACCAAATCATATGATATATGGTTTAAAATCATAGCTTTAAATCATTCTGCTACTTTTTAACATTCTTTAGGAAACATAGCAGATGTGTAAATTTACTACCAAATATCATTACATGTAGAACTGGCCATAGCATGTCACAAGTGTTTTCTAAGACATGCTTTTATTTATGCAGAAAAATTCCTTTCTTTGGTTCAGAAAGGAATTTCTACTCTATGGGAAACAACGCTTACTTAAAACCTACTCGTGTACATCTTCAAGATAAAATAATTCTTTTAAACTTTGAAATACATATCTCAGTTATAGAATTTAAAAGTGAAAATACAAAGAACTGCAGAAATAAAGTTTTCACCTTGTGAAAATCATTCAACCTCAGACGAACGAGAATGCTGACATTTTTCTCTTTCATTTTTACAAAACCAATAGCCTCCCATGAAGTATTTTGGTCAAAGTGGCAGTTTCTAAAGAAAAATCATTCTATTATAAAATTTTAGATCAACTCGAGGTATCTAGACCCACTTTTCTCAGCTGCAGAATGTTTCTTTTTGGCTTTTACAGAAAGAAGACGACAGAGTTCATAAAGTGCGCATTGCTCTAGGAAATGGTATCAGACCTGCTGTCTGGAAAGAATTTCTGATGAGGTTTGGCCCAATTAAAATATTTGAATTCTATGGATCCACAGAAGGAAATCTTAGTTTCTTGAACTATACGAATAAAATAGGAGCAGTGGGCCGTGCTGGCATCTTCTCAAAGGTAAATGTAATCAAATCAACCAACCAACCAGTTAACCAGCCAAACAAAAAAAGATACGTAGATGAAAGGCAGAAATTATAAAGAGCAGGAAAGTGTACAAGGAAGAACCTGTTTACTATAGTCCAGATGTATCAAAATTTTGTTCCTGGAAACAGAAACTTTATTCTTAACCCCTTACTTGACTCCATTCTCTGTACATATATTGTGAAGCTAGAATAAATATACAGGACAAGTCCACAGCAGCTGAAACTACTGCTTTGTGTATTTGACTTTTTCCACAGAATATAACAAAACCCAACTAATTGTATAGAAGTGCCTATCCACAAGACTGACTAATGGTGTTTTCTGTTGAAGTTTACTTATCGTCCTGAAAATCCACAGATACTAAGTGATGAGGCAGAAATCAGTTTTGATTTGACTTTTGGTATGCATCAGGAGATACATGTTCCAAAGCAAACTTACACAAATTTACTCTTTGACTGCATCTTCACTCATTAAAACGAGTATCACACTTCCTTCCCTAAAATAAGATAAGCAAACTAAAAAACTTCAAAATTCTCAGCAAATAAAGGAGAAAGGTATAAATCTCAAGACATGTGAACTATAAACATTATATATATGACTACTGTTGAAACTCTCATTGGAGATACACATCTTCCACCCATAAAAAGGTCGTGACAGTCTCAAATGCTTTTCTTATTTGTAAAGACTCTTAGTGAGTCATGAACATTATACTCCAATAAAATACTGTTCAAATGATACTAAAGATTCAGATGAGTTAACATCAAAATCAGATTAATGACTTTGGCTTTCAATTTGAGATACCAAAAATGTCTTCCCATGGCCATAACAACAACTCCGCAATGCTTTTGATCTTTTCAGCAATCTTAACTATATGATCAAGGGATGAAAGCAGCAAAGCCTAAATCAAACTGTTTAGCTGAAAGTTTCCATTTGGATCTGGCTGAAGTAATTTTTGAGATGACTGTGAATTTAACTTGGATTTTTTGTCAGATAATCTTCCAGTAATGATTAAGTCACCGCTTAGAAATGTATGGCAGTTTTAAAGCAGAATTGACGAAAGCACTGTTTCATTTTACTTTATATAAATGATTTGAATCTGACCATATTTCTTCTTATTGATAAAGGAGGAGAAAACTTCATCTATAAATGTATACTTAGTGTTGCTTACTATGATATGAACACTTTCTGACAATCGCTTCTCAGGATACTGTCAGTATATTTCAGGCTATTCCAAATCTTCCAAAGTCAATAGGGTACTATCCACTAATTGAAAGCCTTTTTTTTCAGAACGACTAAGGTTTTTAAGTATGTGTATGCACTTTTTTTTTTTAATTTAGTTCCTACATTCTTTTGTGTTGTTGCAATATGACATCTGGAAACAAGAACTTATGAAGGATGAAAATGGAAGGTGTAAGAAAGCACCCATAGGTAAGGAAAAATACTAGCTATCTATTAACTAACAGATACCTCAGTTTAGAAGGTGAGTCTTTGGGACAGAGGTTCACTCTCTGTATTGTGAGCAACAAGTTCTTGACATACACTTAGAACTTGAAAATGACACAGGACGAGTATATTATCAAGAGATCCAAATAGGGATCTCTTGATAACATACCAAATAACATATCTAAATATTTACAATATACCCAAATATCCAAAAATACAGTAAAATAAGAACATAATCAATATTCTGGCTCACAATGTTTTATTGTCACCTGCAAAAATATTGTTCATATTCCTGAATAAATCAGACTTCTTCCTGATGTTTTTTTTTCCAAATAAAATGGACACAGTAATTCCTAGATATACTGTGTTCTGAGACCAGATGTTTACAGATGCTTTCTAATTTCCAAATGTGATGTTCTGAGGAATAACAGTACTGTTTCAAAATCTGGATAACATTTTTCATATTTTTAGATTTAGTAACCAAACCAGATGTAACTATTTAGTATCTAGAGTTTCACAGAATCTCCAAAATCCTACTTAGAATGGCATACTCCTACTAAAAAGCTGAAGCTCCAAGGCTGAAAATAGGATGACCTCACAGCTGAGAATATCTGTGAAAAAAATCCTGGAAACTGACTCTCACAAAAGACATAGCGCTACATCTCACTAAAGTCACATTAAATATCTGTGTACACATGCATAAATCCATGTGTATCAAAGCTGACAGTGCTGGGACAAATGTCTTTAACATCACTAATTTTAGTATGTAGGTTTAACTATCATTGAGATAAAAGTCCACAAGGCAAAAAAGAGGCTTGTAGAACTGACCTAGATGATAATGTTTGACAAGTTAATGTCAGATCACAATGACAAACATTACTGGTCATCAAAGCAGCAACTATCATTAATTATTTCTGGCAATATATTACATACTGGTAGTAGTACTGGAAACCAAAGCACCAATTATTAATTATTTCTGATAGCATATTATTTGCTGATAATATCTAAATCAAGTGAATGATTTTTTTTTTTCTTGAAAAGAGCTTGCTTTCCCACTACAGTTATATTATAAACTGGACAAAAATTCTCAGCAAAATTGATAAAATGCCCAGTTTTACAATACAACTAGACAAATCTTGCAGGGTTTTATATACATATATATATATTTAGGTAACTCTGAAGTTGTCAGTAATGACAGTAAATTCCCAGTTTGGAATAGAGAATCATGCTGGAAAATTGACTGGGGCTTAGGACAAGTCTTTTTTTAAATTCAACATTTTTGTTTTGGTTTTTCTTCTGTTACAAAGTACGCAACCTATTTGCAGTGATGCCAGCTCCTCTTCTGAATGGTAATAGGAGCTTTCATTCCACTTTCCACATTTAAAGTTCAAAAGAGCGCAGAGAATTTAATAGGCAGATACACAGCTATGAATAAAACTGTTTGTGTAAAATCATGTCCATACATCTGTTGAAGGAAAAACAACAAAGATCTTTAGGAGATGGAAAAGTCTTTTAAGCTCAGGAACAGACTGAGAAATGAGCCAGTACCTATCACAGATACAGAATAATAAAAGAGCATTTGAAAAGGCCATTCAGAGCCAATTGCAGTGAAATAAATGGAAGCTTTGCCTTTGATATAAATGGGACTTACACAGTCAGCAACGTGGAGTGGTGCCCAGTAGAGATATGCTGCAGACTCCAGGGATTCTTTCATGCTTGGAGGCCCAGGCACATTATGGCTTACAAAGTGTGTTTCCACACCAGCATAGTGCTGAGAGCAGTAGCAACCCTGTCCTCTAGAAAAACATAAGGCACACAAGTTAGGTGCTAGGTTTTGCCCCCATGTGTTGTTTGACTACCAGCACTCTTTCAAAATGACAGAATAGTCATCCTTTCCTTGGGCAAATGGTTTTCCAGGGTAAATGTTTGTCCAGTTTCCCCAGGCACAGACACATGGGCCAGCCATGCAGGCAGGCCATGAGTAGCCTGAGAGATCCCATCAAGGCAGCTGACTCAGGTGTATCCCATACCACTTTATCATGCTCATTATAAAAGGAGGAAGCTTACTGAGGTTGGAGTTCTTCATCTCCCTGGGGCTCCTCTCTTGTGGCCTTCTGCTCCTGCTGTCACATCAAGGACTGGGCTGAGTAGAACCTTCCATACTTTGTCGATTGTTGTATCAGTTTTGTTATTCTATTAAATCAGTCTATACTTCAGCTTACAGGCCTTCTCCTTTTTTTCCCCAATTCTCCTTCACAACTGGGGAGGGGGCATCAGGTGGTAGAATAAGTGCTACGGTTCAGCCCCGGGTACTGGCTAAACGTAGACAATGATGTATGCTGTACTCCAAAAACCTCTTATCCGAGGTCTAGATTTTCAGAAGAGAAGGAAGTGAAATTATGTCTCTTCTTCCACTCACCTATTTCTGCTGTTCAGGAAATAGTTATGGAAATGTAGCAATAAGATGAGTAGAATGGATCTGCCTTTACAAAATATTTTTAGTATGATACTTTATGTTCTAAGTAACTCACTGTAAATATGGTTTTTTGCATTCCCTTTTCATGGTCTGCAGGCAAACCTGGTCTTCTAGCTGTCAAAGTTACTCAGGATGCCCCATTTTCTGGATACGCTGGAGATAACGAAGCCTCAGAGAAGAAACTCCTGCATAATGTGTTTGTGAAAGGAGATGTCTATTTTAACACAGGAGACCTTCTAGTGATGGATGAGGATGGCTTCCTCTACTTCACTGACCGAGTGGGAGACACATTCAGGTATAGTACAGAGCTAATGGTAAATCCAGGGAGCTTGAAAGAAATCATACATATTCAGGACTGGATGATACAGGTCAGATTTGATTTTGTTTTAACAGAAACATTAAGGATCACAATCAAAGTCCATCAAGGTTCACATCTACAGAGTAGAGTTTTTCAAATTTGAGTCAAACAGCACTTCTAATTGCTTTTCAGTTTCGGGTCTCAAATGAGATGGTGCTAAATAAGAAAAGGATTTATCTGTCTACTCTCCTCAGTCAAGAATAACAGTAGTCCACATTAAAAGTAGTGCTTCATCACATATTGCCATGTATAGAATAAAAATTTGTTGGCTAATGTCTATGTTATATTAAAAAATATTTTCAACAGGTGGAAAGGAGAAAATGTTGCCACCGTAGAAGTCGCAGAGATCATTGGTATGATGGATTTTGTCCAAGAAGTTAATGTTTATGGTGTAAGCATAAAAAGTAAGACATTGCCTATAGTTGGAAAATATAAAATGAAAACAGTAATCTCCTACTCAATTCTTTTTTTTTTTCTTGCAACAGAATGAATACTTACACATAAGGAAATAAATTGTGTCAACTTGGCTATTTAGGCTTTCCTACAGAGCTTTGAAATTTCAGTTTCAATCAAATTATATATTTAATAAACATGACATGCTGAAATTGTGTAATGAATGGCAGAAACATCAGGGTGAACTAAAACTTGTAACGCAGATGTGGAATGTACAAAGTTAAAAATTACAGAAGACTTCTCTTAGCCTACAGGCTTTCATCTGAAAAATGGTAAAACAGGGGGCACATTAAAAGATGACATGTCTGAAAACACCTGTAGATATATTTTTTCATAATTGGAATGTTCCCAGTTATATATGGTGCTTCATAAAAATATAGGCAACTAAATTACAATTTGAGGTGGAAAACTGCTCAGAAGATGTATCCATTGAATACACAGGTTGAGGAAGGCAAACTTTCTTGTGGTGATGAATAGCTGTTCTATTTTTCCTTTGGATGAAGGCAAACAAAGTCTAGCATTGGAAGAAACCTGTCACGTGAAGCGGGAGCTATCAAGAGACAAGCTACTACTTAGCACTGAGAGGTGGGAGACACAATGGACTCAAAGAAAGTGGATGGATGAAAATAAAATTAACAAAAGGCCATAATCTGAATGATTAATCAGCAGGTGGCTGTCAAAAGTCTGTATGTTCATTTGTTAGAGATGGCATCCTCAAGCACCTGCAAATAAAACTGTAACCTAACTTGGAAAGCATATCTAATTTTCATCTACAGTTGGAGCTGGCGAGAGCTCCTTGAAGAGCTATTGCTATCTCAGGCAGTGAAAAGCACATCCAAAAAAACCCCTGAAGAGCTTAAGAATCACATTCTTTCTTGGTTGTAGTGCTAATAACATCTAGGTAGCATAGTGTTTCGTATTTCTGAGTCAACTTGACACTCAAATATTGCCAAAACAAACTTTATATCATATTAACAATTAGACAACTGCAAGGTAATTTTCATGAGAAGGGAACACCTATGGTTTATCTTTCTAGTGACCTGGCCACACCTTAAAGCTGCTCATTCCTTCTGCACAGATTTAACTGTGGCAGCTCATTTCTTCCAATTTAGATGTTTTCTCCATTTGGAATTTTCACTTGTGTTTGAATAAAGAGAAAGCAGGAACTATGTTACATCTTTTTAAAAAGGGTTTTGTTTCTATTTTCATATCAAACATAATTTGCTGCTTGTAATTTACTAAGAGGCTCTTTCCCTCTTTGACACTAACCTGTCTGCAGAATAACGCAGAAAATACTCAGCACTACTTGTACAAAGTGCAATAGACACCAGCCTTTAGATAGACCAAGTACAGTCTCATACATGTCTATGTTCATCTTTTGCACTAGTCTTTCTGGAAGTGCTTTTTAGCTTTCTATTGAACTAATGGTCACCCTGATTTCATTAGGCCACTCTGTTATCGATGTTAAGATTGAGCAAGGTAGGGAGAAAATCTAGCAGCCAACTGCCAGGCATACAGAATTCCTACTAAAACAGGTGGCTGACATTATTTAAATTGAATAAAAACAGTGAAAGTAACTTATGTCATCCAATAGAAAGTACCATGTATCCTATACTTGACATCTGAGAGGATAGGGCAGATATTTCACAATATCAAAATATTTGTTCTGATTCCAGTTTTGCGATACTGAATCCCTCCAAATGTCATACAAGACTCACATATGCTCTTACTTGTCATAATATTTTTCATTTTTTTTTCAGACTATGAAGGAAGAACAGGGATGGCAGCTATTGTGCTTAAACCTGACCAGCCCTTTAATGGAGAAAGACTTTATAAGCATGTTGTGGACCTCCTTCCAAGTTATGCCCAACCACGCTTTGTGAGAATCATGGTAAGATAATCAGTTTTCTCTTATTGTCTTCTGTCTGACTTGGAAATTGGTCTCTACAATCATGGAATGCAGGAAGTAATTTACAAACAGTTTCAAGAACTGAAACACAAAAGTTAACACTAGTCTGAATTATTGTCAGTATTATTATGAAGTTAAGTAAATATTTGATGAATTAATCTTTATTTTGCTTTAAGGATTCATTCACAGAATCACAGAATGTTAGGGATTGGAAGGGACCTCAAAAGATCATCTAGTCCAATCCTCTTGCTGGAGCAAGAATACCTAGATCAGGTCACACAGGAACACATCCAGGCAGGTTTTGAATGTCTCCAGAGAAGGAGACTCCACAACCTCTCTGGGCAGCCTGTTCCAGTGCTCTGTTACCCTCACTGTGAAGAAATTCTTCCTCACATTTATGTGGAACCTCCTATGTTCCAGCTTACACCCATTGCCCCTTGTCCTATCATTGGATGTCACTGAGAAGAGCCTGGCTCCATCCTCATGACACTCACCCTTTACATATTTATAAACATTAATGAGGTCACCCCTCAGTCTCCTCTTCTCCAAGCTAAAGAGACCCAGCTCCCTCAGCCTTTCCTCATAAGGGAGATGTTCCACTCCCTTCATCATCTTTGTGGCTCTGCACTGGACTCTCTCAAGCAGTTCCCTGTCCTTCTTGAACTGGGGGGCCCAGAACTGGACACAATACTCCAGATGTGGCCTCACCAAGGCAGAATAGAGGGGAAGGAGAACCTCTCTTGACCTACTAACCACCCCCTTTCTAATACACCCCAGGATGCCATTGGCCTTCTTGGCCACAAGGGCACATTGCTGGCTCATGGTCATCCTGCTGTCCACCAGGACCCCCAGGTCCCTTTCCCCTACACTGCTCTCCAGCAGGTCAGCCCCCAACTTATACTGGTACATGGGGTTGTTCTTCCCCAGATGCAAGACTCTACACTTGCCCTTGTTATATTTCATTAAATTTCTCCCCCCCCCCAACTCTCCAGCCTGTCTAGGTCTCTCTGAATGGCAGCACAGCCTTCTGGTGTGTCAGCCACTCCTCCCAGTTTTGTGTCATCACTGAACTTGCTGACAGTGCACTATGCAGACACGCATGGGTAATATTACATATAACAATGTCCTCTTATAAAAAGATGACATGATCCATTTAAAACCTTTTCCAAATATGGTTGCTCTTGAAGTGATCACTATTCACTGTTACTGACATAGCATCAGAGAAATACCTAGTTCTTTGCAGCAGACAGTAAGATAAATACAGTGAAGATTTCATAATCTGAGAACCAAAATATACCCACATGCTCTACCGTCTGAAAGTAGAATGGAGTTATTATTTTTAAATATGCACCTTAAAAGTGCAAGAATTACACCCCTTGTGTACTCCTCACAGGATGACCTTCTGCAACAGGACAGGAGAGCATGGACTGCAAAGAGGAGGAAAGGGCCCCACATTACATCTTCTGAAAGTTTGTAGTAGGCAGTTTCCTGCTGTTAGGGGATGCTGAGAGGCATTTGGCAGTTTTGCCTCTCCCTAATTATTGACAAATTGTCTGAAAAGCACAAATTTGATTGAGAGCAAGATGGAAATGGAACAGAGTGAGAGAGACTGAAGAAGAGGAGAAAAAGGATGTATACATTTAGAGAGAAGTGTAACTTTTAAGAGAGTTTAAAGAATTGAGAAAAAGCTATTTTTTCACCATTAGGTTTCTGTACTAAGTAAATATACCTTCGCATGCCGTTAGCATAGGTTCTACTATCTGTGGTGCCTCAGGACAGCAGTGCCCTCTTCTGGGAAAAACCTTTGCAATAGACTTGCCTTTACGGTTCCATTAGATGGAGAAAAGCTATACAGAGCTCCAGGGTCTATATACATGGAGTTGATTAAACCTGTTTTCATTCATGTGTTCTCTGACTAAAGCCTTTTTTAGCTACTTGAAGGGAGGTTGCTACCAAAGATACTAGCAGCACTAATTGATGAATATTTACACATGTGTAAATTCTTACAAAAGGACATAAAATCAATTTTATATATATTTTTTAAAAAGATAAAACCTATGTTCTTTAAAAAATGTCTTCGGAGAGGATAACAGGGTGAATGCTGAACTCACAGTTTTCTGCATGGAGAGAAAACCAAGTCCCTTTTGAAATAAAAAGATGTGTCTTCAGAAGGAGGTCAGCCTAATCAAGAGTGACAAAAGAAAAGATGAAATTGATGCAAAATTTGATTTAAAATAAAATTAATCTTGAACATTTTTCAGCAGTCCATATGTAGGTTGTTTCTAATATGACTTGCAAACATGGTTGACTGATTTTGTGAAAACCAGACAGACTGAGAGTTGTTCTTCTCCACCTCTCTGGCTTGACTGTAGATAAAGGGCAGAGGCCCAGGGAAAATTATGCAAAGAACCCGGGTACTCCGAGGCTCTGAGATAGGAGGTTTTTCACTTCACTTCACTTCACTTCACTTCACTTCACTTCACTTCACTTCACTTCACTTCACTTCACTTCACTTCACTTCTAACTCTATTCCTTGTTTGCAGAAAGACATTAGAAATAGGTTTCTAAGAGCATCCAGGGAGTGATTTCAGTTTTGCATTATTGGTTCTCTGGTTTGGGTTTTGTTTTTGTTTTGCAGAACTCATAGTTCCATGTAGAAAAATCTGACTTTATTAAAATAACAACAAGGGATCATTTAAACAGAAAATCTCAGCCATCTGTATTCATAATACACATTTAAAATATTTAATACCTGTCTTTATTAAACTTTTATTCTTATCATTGCCACTTTTTAAATAATTACCAAGACAAATTCGTGCTAGCAATTGGAAGCAATATCGCTTGGTAATGATTAAACATTCTTACCATCTGGCAGCTATTCAGTATCTGTGTGAAACGACTTGGTGGTCTAAGTGTGGTTCCTATCATAAGTGCTGCCAAAAGAGAGAATAAACTGGCCAACTTATGAGCAGTTTCAGCTCAGAAGCCAAAGACTAATTGGTCTGGGAGTTGTGGAAATGGAGTAGCATTGCGAATAGGAAACCAGGCATGTTACAGATCAAGGGAGAAAAACAAGGACTGCAAAGTGGCCTGTTTCTGCATGAGACTAAAAGAAAATGTTGGCTACATTGAAAACACTGTACAAGTAATAACAAATCTTGAGAATGATGTGTTTTAAACTTTTCCCTATATGTGAGCCACATTTTAAATGAGATTATTTTATATACCATTTCTGTTCTCATACACTGACTATTGTGTACAGACCTACTTGTTCTTGAATTGGCATTTGAATAACTGCAGCACAGCAACTGCATACACAGGAAAATAACACAGGAAGGCATTTAATGCCTTTGTATTCAATGTCTTAAATGAAGTTTGGCAGTTGGAAATCAGAGGAGAGCCAGTACCATCAAATAAGTCAGCCCTCTGCATAGCATCACCAAGTGTCCCATAAACGACAGATTTTGTGATCAGCTGCACTAATGAAAGTTAAAGAAAACGCTTATTTGAAAGAGAAACTTGGAAGCTTGCATGTGGCTTTGATAGAGAAATGAATAAGAAATAAATATTACATTTCGACTTAGATTTCACTGCACCTGTCAATGAGATAACTCTGTCTAACTGAAGACATTCTATAGTAAAATTATATGATCCATTTTATTCAGTCATTGCATCATATTTTCACTGATATGGGCTGAAATGGAATATCACACTTTACTTGAACTATTTCTTTTTTAGGATGTTATGCAAATTTCTGCAACTTTCAAGCATCAGAAAATGCATCTGGTGAATGAAGGATTTAATCCGGAAATTATATCTGAACCTCTGTATTTCATGCATGAACCCGCACATTCCTATATACCTTTGACAAGAGAGATATACAAGAACGTGGTTGCTGGTGAAATACGTTTATAAAGCATACAAATAAAATTACAATACAGAAATTAAACTTCACATATACTCCTGCAATTATTTCAACAAAAGGCAGTATGCAATATTTGTTCTAAAAACATAAGATAATAAAATTAGTCTTCCTGTGATAGAATTTGTCTCTTTGTGAGACAGAGTCACAGTAGTTATGTGCATTGTATAAGCTGCACTGCATCTGCTCATATCACTTCCAGGGCTCACACATACAAATTTTTATTTTACATTTCTCACTGATTCTTTTCTTTTTTTTTGTGTGTGTCTAAGCCACCAGGATATTAATTTAGTTGAATATTTTATTCCTTTAGATCATACTACTGATTCTGCTTTTAGAATGCTTAAGTGACTAGATGAATAATGTCATAGGCATTAATAAAATATAAAATGGGCAGTCAGAAACATAAGCAAAATGCTGCAAAAGCATTGCATGTAGATTCCAGTTCAACATTTGATAATTATGTTATGTAATATTTAATTGCAATAATTTATGTTATGCTCAATTTCAGATTTGATTGGAAAATAAACATTCAATGCCAAAATTCAGATGTAGTATTTAGTGGTCATTATTTTTCACAACTTACACCAGAACTAACACACCTTAAAATCTGCAAAAATTCATCTCTTCTGGCACATGACAAGTTCCTTGACTCACCAATTGTCATATACCTGAAACAGATGTCTGATGAAAACAGGACAGAAATTACTATAACTTCCAGCTTTCACTGGAATTGAACATCTACATGCTGTTAAAAGGTGTTACAAAGTTTCCCTGGCAAAAGCAGATCAGAGAATATTAGCACATCAATTAGACGCACTTTGCTTGACTCTTCGTATTTGATTACTTTTAAAAATCAAACAAGTCCACCCTTATGTGAGAGAAAACCTCTCTGCTGTATATTTCCCTGAATTCACGTGATCTTTTGTCTGGATGAATAAAATAGCTATTGCATTAAGCTAATTCTTGCCCCATTTGGAGCCCATTTTACATACTTGCATGGTTAGCTTTTCCCAAACATGAGACATACTTTTTATTGGTTTTCAGTATGTGCTACTACTAATAGTAATTAGCTACCACTGCTAGTACTGTTACAGCTGCTGTAATGCATTGAAACATGATAAATGACTAAAACACTACTGGCCTATTGTAGAAGCACAGAACAGAATCTGGCTGCACCCCACAAAAGCTCATTACGTAGCATAAGAAACAATTTGACCAACAAACAAACTTGGTTATGATCATAAAAGCCTGTAATCCATGACAGCCTCTCAAGATCCATCATGGTGTCTCTGCCATTCCAAGGTACAAGAAGCGTGTGTGACAAGACCCAGCACAGCCACTGGAAATGGGCTGCTTGAGACGTAGAAGCTGGTAAATGAAACAGAAATGAAATGAAAAGTGTACAGAACTGGACAGCACACTATATCCAGCACGCTACATACCCCTATTGACACCTCTCATGAGACATGAGGTTTCTGAGCTTGGAGTGAGATAAGCAGAGCTCCATGAAAGAAATAGTCTCCCAAGTTCTTACTCATAAGAACTGGCTGTTTGTGGACTAGGAAGAGTGCTGAGTATAATGTGGGTTTGAGGAGGGCCCAAGGAATTCCAGTGGTCTGAATTTAACTTGTGACTGTATATCACCCAAAAATCTCCTTTGACTGAGGCAATGAACTTCTTATGGCTTGCTAAGAGCTCTCAGTTTCTGGGCATCCTAGTGTGAAGAAAGGAGGGGATCAGTTACTCATGACTCTTGAATATAGTGGCTCCTCCAACTATTTCTGCTGTGGTCTTCTAACATATGAAACAATGGGGCTCACCTTGAACACATTTTATAAGCTGACACATTATTCCCAAAATGTCAGCAATTTTCAGATCATGACATGGCATTGAGACAACTCTGAACCGGCTACTGTAATCAAAATATTTGTGTATTTCCCACCACATAAAGTTTTCTATAAATATACACACAAGCACTCCCTGTATACCATTAAGCTTTATGAGGACTATCCCTACATAACTGCTGATACCAATACAGTCAATTAAGTTTGCAACAATTAGAGAGCTCCCAAAACCTCAGGCAAAAGTCCGGTCACCTATCTGGCTTTATTTTTATTCTCGAGATCACAGAATCACAGAATCACAGAATTTTAGGGATTGGAAGGGACCTCAAAAGATCATCTAGCCCAATCCCCCTGCCAGAGCAGGAACACCTAGGTCAGGTCACACAGGAACATGTCCAGGTGGGTTTTGAATGTCTCCAGAGAAGGAGACTCCACAACCTCTCTGGGCAGCCTGTTCCAGTGTTGTGTTACCCTCACTGTGAAGAAGTTCTTCCTCACATTTATGTGGAACCTCCTATGTTCCAGCTTGCACCCATTGCCCCTTGTCCTATCATTGGATGTCACTGAGAAGAGCCTGGTTCCATCCTCATGACACTCACCCTTCACATATTTATAAACATTAATGAGGTCACCCCTCAGTCTCCTCTTCTCCAGGCTAAGATATACTACAGAACACTGTGTCTCTATTTCCTCCTTTCTCACTTGCTCTTTCATTCTCTACATTCAATTCCTTCCCAATATTCATTCTGCAGAAAAAGTTAAAATAAAGAAGAGCACAAGACAACAATTCTATCCCCAGCTGCACAATTAAAAGACAGTAGCTTATTCACTTGCACATATGCGAACAAGAAAAAAATTACATCATAAAGGTGACTGTAAGCATAAAATATAACTGAAAGTATTCATACAAGCTATCAAAGAAATGCTGCATAAAAAGATGCTTGAAGCCCTGTAACTTACTGTAGCCTGATTTGAAAAGAACAATAATTGGTACATTATTCATGCAAACTTGCTATCATCATTTAGTAATC
Source organism: Podargus strigoides (assembly GCA_028020825.1). Taxonomy (NCBI): domain Eukaryota; kingdom Metazoa; phylum Chordata; class Aves; order Caprimulgiformes; family Podargidae; genus Podargus; species Podargus strigoides. The sequence continues at coordinate 90,459,745 of CM051663.1, read as the reverse complement.
CCAAGAAAAATACCTCAAGGTCTACAGGTGACAGTCAATTTTAGAAAGTAGGCATCATTTTGTGTTTATGAAGCTATAGGAAAAGCTTCTAATATAACGCAGCTTTGTAGCGATAACAACACACTGAAGTGACAAATACTGCACCTAATATAGAATACTGCTCTCAATAAACTATGCTGCACATTAAATCAAGTGAAACAAAATGCCAGCACAATAATTTTATATTAACTGTAAATCATATTTAGCTGCAGTATCAGAAGCTTTTGGCTTAATTTTCTATACATTGTAATCAAGACCCTCAAACTATATACATTTTTTGTTAAATATATTTTTAATGTATCTTCTCTCATGAAATAAAGAAAATCTCTCCATTAATAGAGAACGATAATGTAAACACATAAAGGCATAATATTTAGTGCCAAGGGGAGTGATACTTTGAAAGGTTAGATGTCATATGACACCAAGGCACGCTAGTGCAAGTATAACATCAATGCATCAATGGGGATAAAATCTTTAGCAAGTGTTATAAAAGACCTAAGTTGCTATCAAGTCCCTACATTCATATTATCATATGCCCTTAAAAGGAGCACACCAACTGTAAGCTCTCCACAACAAAGAATCTTTTTGTTCTGCTCTGAGGGTCTCTCTGAGGGCTGCAGAACTCTTCAAAACAGCCTTGTGTTTCATAAACAAAGCTTTTATACGTCACTAAGCCATAGGTCATTTATAATCTTTTATTATAATCTGTTGCAAAGTCATCAAAAGGTATTTAATTTCAAAACAAAACCACCCAAACTAATCTACTGAAAGAAATTACTGCAATAGTGCTAAGGAATCAAAAAAACTAGTTTGAAAGCTTGCTTTAGCAGGCACGTAGACACTACATGTAAGATTACATACTATGTGGGTAAAGAGTTGACTGCTGGAGTGTGCTCAGTACATCTGGTCATTTCAGGCACCACAAGATGGTAGCATTTGAGAACATTACTGGTACTTGCTTTCTTCTCTGGTGTTTCAATACACAGAAATCTACAAAACAGCAGCAGTCTGATTTTTAATCATAGGATGGTTGAAACTGGAAGGGACTTCTGGTAGCCTTCTGGACCAACCCCTCCACTCCAGCAGAGACACCTAGAGCCAGTAGCCCAGATGGCTTTTGAATATCTCCATGGAAGGAAACCCCACACCTCTCTGGGCAACCTGCTCAGTTACCCTCACAGTAAAAAAACTTCTTCCTGATGTTCAGGAGGAACCTCCTGTGTTTCAGTGTGCGCCCACTGCCTCTTGTCCTGCCACTGGGCACCACTGGGAACAGCCTGGCTCCACTGCCTTTACACCCTGCCTTCAGGTATTTGTATCAGTGGTGAGATCCCCATCAAGCCTTTTCTTCTCTAGGCGAGGCAGTTCCAGCTCACTCAACCTTTCCTCATGAGAGATGCTCCAGTCCCATAGTGATCTTTGTATCATTATTTCCATGTCTCCTCGTACTGGGGAGCCCAGAACCGGACTCCCCAGTGTCCAGTGGGTGTGGCCTGAACAGTGCTGAGGAAAGGGGATCACCTCCATTGACCTGCTGGCGACACTCTTCCTGATGCTGTCCAGGACACTTTTAATTTTAAAAACTGCTTCAATGTAATTATTTTCTAACAATAAGCCTAATATTAGAGAGCTCCCAGTGGCTCAGGCAAAACTCTAGTTACTTATTTGGCTTTATTCTTACTACGAAGACATATTACAGAACACTGCCTGCCTGTTACTTCCTCCTTTCTTCCTCACCCTTTTCCTCTCTACATTCAATTCCTTCCCTACATTCATTCTTCAGAAAAAGTTAAAATAATAGAGAGCACAAAACAATTCTCTCCCTAGCTGCACAATTAAAAGTCAGTAGGTTATTCACTTGCACACATTTACAGACTGCAAATTCTGTCCCACCTCACTCCATATAAAATTCTTTATCCCTAATTTTTTCTAAAAGCCCTAGAAAAGAAATTACATCTCTTTTGTTTCCAGATAATTTCAAAAATGTAATTTAATCTCTGGTTTAAGGAACAAAAGATACACTATCAAACAGCACATAGCACCCACTAATTAAGCATGCAAGCTGCCTCTGAAAGCGCCATCTCCTAATGACAAAGCTTTCAAACCTGGGTGCTTGAGTTGAGTGACGATGACGGACGACAATGGATGATGACGACGGACGACGGACGATGACAGACGACGGACAGCAACGACGGACGGCAACGGAAACGGATGACGACGACGACGGATGACGACAATGACGGACGACGATGACGACGGACGACAACGATGGATGACGATGGACGACAGACGATGACGACGGACTACGACGGACACAGACGACAATGACGGACGATGACGACGGACGACGACGGACACGGACGACGACGATGGATGACACCGGATGACGACAACGACGGACGACGACGACGACGGACAACGACGACGGACAACGACCGACACGGACGATGATGATGGATGACGACGGACGATGACGGACGACAACGACGGATGACGGACGATGACGGACGACGGACAGCAACGACGGACAGCGACGGACATGGATGACAACGACGATGACGGACAACGACGACGACGGATGACGACGACGGATGACGACGGACACGGACGACGACGATGGACGACGACGGATGACGATGACGACGGATGATGACGGACAACGATGACGGACGATGACGGACGACGGATGGCGACGACGGACGACGACGATGGACGATGATGACGGACAACAACAATGACGACAGACAACGACGACGACGGACGATGGACGATGATGACGGACACAGACGACGACAACGGACGACGATGACGGATGACAACGGACATGGACGACAACGATGGATGATGACGGATGACGACGGACATGGTGTAGTGGTGACTTGGCAGTGCTGGGTTAATGGTTGGACTTGATGAGCTAAGAGGTCTTTTCTAACCAAGACTATTCTGTGTTTCTTTGCCATAAAAAAATCATTTTAATAATATTTTGGAATGCTTCTTTATAGCATTCCTCTGTAATCCTGTGAAGGCATTAATTTAAAATACTTACATTACATGAATTGTCTTGTCTCAAGTCATTCACTACAGCATGTCAACACTACAGACTTGTGTCGGCCTTTCAAGGATGTGGAGAAATGGAGAAATATCATCTCCAGTAGATGTAATTTTTCTAACAGAAAACTTTACTGTAAATGTAGTAGACAATTTAAAAAAAAAAATATCTAACTAAACAACACTATTGTCTGCTGATTTGCTTTGAATAAGCTCTATGGATAAATCTATAGTTTTATCCTGAATTCAAGAAACTGTGTTCATACTAGGAGCCATTTGCCTATGTATTATGCCAAAGTATTAGTATTCCAGTAAAATTTAGCCATAATCTCCCATACAAACAAATTAAAATATTCAGATTTTCTCAGTCCTTGGACAACTTTGCTGATGGAATAAGCTCACCACAGTGAGGTTTTTTTGGATCCTGCAAAGACAGAGTTGAGGTTCAGTCTCACTGTTATCCAGAAATTATCTGAATTAAGAACTGATAGCAATCCAGAAGTATAAACCCCACCTTTTTTTTTTTTTTTTTTTTTTTTAAATTTAGTTGCCAGTTTATACATGTGAGATGAAATATAATGATGTTATGGAAGAGTTTCACTTTTTACTGTGATAGGCTAAAGCCAATGTTTTGATTTTACTCCTTACACAGTTCTCGCCTTGCTAGTCAAGTATGGGAAATGGCACTGACTTGTCAAACTGACACTTGCTTGGCACTTTGAGGTCAGTTAATCATTTGCAGAGAAAGATCAAAAGCATATCTTAAATAAGAGTCAGATGAAGACTTGAACACGAGCAGTGTGCCCAGGTGGCCAAGAAGGCCAATGGCATCCTGGCCTGTATCAGAAACGGTGTGACCAGCAGGAGTAGGGAGGGGATCGTGCCCCTGTACTCAGCACTCGTGAGACCACACCTTGAGTACTGTGTCCAGTTCTGGGCACCACAGGATAAGAAGGACATTGAGGTGCTGGAGCGAGTCCAGAGAAGGGCAATGAGGCTGGTGAGAGGTCTGGAAAACAGGCCTTATGGAGACTGGCTGAGGGAACTGGGGTTGTTTAGCTTGAAGGAGACTGAAAGGAGACCTCATTGCCCTCTACAAGTACCTAAAAGGAGGTTGTAGTGAGGCTGGTGTTGGTCTCTTCTCCCAAATTACTAATGATAGGACAAAAGGAAATGGCCTCAAGTTACGTCAGAGGAAGTTTAGGTTGGATATTAGGAGGAAGTTCTTTACTGAGAGGGTGGTTAGGCACTGGCACAGGCTGCCCAGGGAGGTGGTGGAGTCGCCGTCCCTGGGGGTGTTCAAAAAACGGGTTGATGAGGCACTTGAGGCCATGGTCTGATGGTTTAATGGTTAGGAATATGATGGGATAAAGGTTGGGCTTGGTGATCCTGGAGGTCCCTTCCAACCATAATTATTCTATGATTCTGTGATTTGGATCTGAATATAAATCCTTTAGAAAGAATATTCTGGTGCAGTCTCAGGTGTAAGGTAGGCAAGAAAACTATGTCTGTAAAGCATGGGGAAAACCCAGGCAGGTTCCGAACTGAATGGAAAAGGAAACAGACTTTTTAGTTTGAAGTGCCATTGTTTTACATTCTTTAAATAGGTATTTTATTGACCACTAGTTTAACTTGACGTAAGTTATGGGTGATTTGAAAGTACCTAACATATAGGCATTCCATGCCTTAAATTTTGGTTACTCTTCTAATGGTTGTTCTAAACTACTAATGCAGAGCATAGTGTCCCAATTCATTTTATGAGATGTCAAATAATAAAAACATACTTCTATGTAATCTTATTTTTTCTTGGAATAGGATAACACAGGAGTGCAGCAGAAAGTCTTTCAGTGAACACCAGGGAAATTTTCTGGCATGTTGGTCTGTGCCAAAACAGTGCAGAGCACATCTGAAGCATGAAGATCCTGGGCAAAATTGCAACAATGAGTAAATACACAAACTGGCTCGAAGAAATAATCTCTAAGATAGATAGCTAGCATTTACATTCTGTTTGCTTCTGCTTAGTGGGTATGTGCTAGGAGACCAAAGTTAGTTTAAAAGAAAATTTAAAAAACCACACTATCTTTCTAACCAGGGTGTTTTAAACAGCTACCAGTTGAAAGTATTCAGTCTTATTATCCTGTTGAATTTCTAGGTGAAAGGGCTGCCAAAATCATCCTTCAAAGGATTAGAATAGGGTGTTTGCCTTCTGTGCCTTCAGGCAGGCCGAAGATAGTTTTCAACTTGCCTGTTTTCTGAGCGTTCCTGTTTCCACCACAGTTAAACAGTATGCTAGAGAATGTCTTTCTCTCATTTGTGTTGTCATTATTTTGCGATTTGATTGCATTAGAAACTTTACCTGATGACTCTAAGGTAGTACTATTAATGTTAGCTGATACAGCAGTTTGTTACTGTGGCCTCTTCTTGCTGGCAGTACTTTCCCGTACTTCCATTTCTGAATCTGTCCCTGTGCTTTAAAAAATTGTGTATTCTATATGAAACACCACTTTCAGAAATACTTTGTCATCTGATATGACTGGGCTATGTGCTAAAACACCGATTTCTTTACATTCAATAGTAAAAGCTTTTGATTATTTCCCTTATTTTCTCCTCATTTTTTCTACTGTATGGAAATCAAGAGGGAAAACAACTCTCTTGAAAGCCCAAGAGCCAACTTGCAATGGCAAGGGAGAGAAGAATTTTAGGTGCTTAAGAGTTACAAGTACTTGTACATTTCTGCACATGTTTGGGCCATTTCTTCTGAATCCTGAAACCACGGTCATTTTGTGGTGCACAAGACTCATTCCTCAAGCATCTTCTACTTAGATCCTGGCAAATGCACGTGTAATGCAAATTGTTCTTCTATTAAGTGTCCTGTATTGAGTTGGTGTGGGTTTTTTACAGCTAATAACAGTTCTGGTGCACATGAGTTGCAGGCTTGCTTTAAGCAATGTTTGAAATACTCCTTGTGCCACCCTTTTTTCTTGGTATTCTGTTTTCTGCCTTCACAAGGCAGCTTGCTCTGAGAGATGGCTGAAAACTCCTGCTTTGTATTGCAGAGGCTCCATTTCACACAGTTAGTGTCACCAAGCAGCAACAGCAGGGCCACTCAACAATCTGGGAGACAAAATAGGTGTCGAGGATGCCCACAACATAGGCAGTAGTACTCTCTGTGACTGCAGGGCGGTCCTACTGCACCTGAACACACCAGGATCTGGGGTACTTCAACATGAGGGCTGTCAGCAGTTCTAGACAATACACAGGATGAATCAGGTGCAGGGTCCATCCAGTGAATTCAGACAGGAGATGAGGCCAGAGGTAGTACTAGAGACAAGGATACAGCAAGGTCCAGCCACAGGACAGGACAGTACAGTTCAGGTCAGAATGGCTGTCCAGGCCTGAGCTGAAATAGAGCTCTTGGGGGCTTTGGGTGGAGGGGAAGAGATCCCAGGTGACTGTTGGTCAGGGTTAAGGTCAATTAGTGACACTTGCCTATTGAGGCACTGCCTGGAACTTGATTCTCACAAGTTCTAAGAAGCTGAAATGCCCTTTGACTCCAGATGGAGTCTCATGTCTTCAGCAGTTTTCAGAAATGTGTTGCTGAAAAAAATAAAATCCTTTATCTTTATTCAGGTAACTTATCCTCTGAAATGTAGATGAGGTTTGTCATATTCAACTGCCTTGACTGATAAACCTCATTAAGTCAATGAAGAACAAATAAGGTGACTCAGTCAGCTATTTTAATATCATTTGCATTTATTTGCTATAGTCTACTACATGCACAGAAAATATTTTTTGTACGTGTCACTTTATTGTGTTTCTAAGCTATAAGCCATGAATGTTTCAGACAAATTGGACATTTTCTTAGTTTCTAACTGTCTGGGGTGTGTCTATGTTATTAAGTGGTTATCTTAAAAATGAGGAAGCAAATACGTAGGTGTCTTCAAATACTAGCCTGGTAATAAAAGGAAAAAGGAAGTGGTAACAACAAGGCAAGTATAGACACTTAGAAAAAAATAAGCATTATGTGAGCAAATAACTATGCTTTTGTTTCTGAAAGGGATTTTCTTGCCAAAAACTTCAGCTGGATGCAGTTTAATAACTTTTTATATCTATATGAGTGATCTTGTTGCAAAACATAACTTTCATGCCAGGGTGTTGAGAAAGTAATTTTCAAGGATATGTCTGTGTGCAGTGGCAGTCCTTTTTTTAAAGGACTTACTATAGTGAACACTAAGCTGTATTGCACACTAGTCCATTAACCACTTAGTGGCCTATTGGCTGATCGCAGCTTCATAGCCCCGTCTCAACAGTGTCAACAACCCCCTTACAGCATGAATGTTAGTGGTCAGTGAAGTACTAACAGATGCTAAGGTAATCCCATTTTGTATTTGCTCAGCTAGCACAGTGTCCACTCAGGTGTCACTGTGTCAACAGCACTGAAAATTGCTTTAACATGGGGTAGTCAGCTCCACTTACAACTGCAAGCCAAAGGAATTCTGTAAGCTTTCAGAAGGTCAGCTGACCGTGCAAAGATGTAAACAGATGACCAGTCAACATAATCTGACTGGAGTAAATTCTGGTTAGTTTCTATGTTTCTATGTTTTCTTATGTTTCCATCTGTCTGTAAACTATGATAGCTGAAAAATAACACCTTGGGGAAATAAGCTTCTGAGTTGCTTTTGCAATTGCTACAGAATGCCAAGACAGGAAATTTTGTGCCTGATTAGCTTGTGGAATAAGCAAAGCAGAGAATTACCTAGCTGGAGGAAGAAAAGACACAGACTGCAGAAGAGTTCCACATTTGTGACAGCAGTAACAGTCTGCCTAGACAGCATACGCTCAGGCACAACAGTAAGTCACTCCTTTTGTGCACTCTCTTCTTTAAGCAGCTTAGTGAAGATCTCTTACCCCCCCCCCCCCCCCCCCCCAAAACAGCAAGGGTTATTTTGCCTTAGACTTCTAACAATGAGTGAAAGAAAGGATGAAGATGGACATGGGGTAAGGGGCAGTAGGAAAGAGGGAGAGGCCAATGATGTTCTGCACTCCTTATCTTGTCCCCTTCCTGTCCCCTGTCCCTCAGCGCTGCGTTGCCTTCCAAAGTTTAGGTATATGGTCTTTGCATTGTCAGAGGAGGAGAAGGAAGTGCAGTAGTGGTTAGGAGAGAAGCACCATGCCATAGTTACGTATCATGAGACCTGATAGTTATTCCAACTTGGAGTAGTCATTATTTGTTTCTCTGAAGTTAAAGTTCAGAAGTCTTTGCTATATCTATATATTTCAGAAATACAATCTTTCTTTGTATCTTTTTTTGCTAAGGATTTTAGAGCCCCGTTACTCATTTGGACCTCTTACCTTGAGAAGTGATAAAGTTTCCATCTGGAAGTTGCTAAAAATCCTTTTCTGAAGGAGTGTTGAGTGTACTCACGATTTGGTTACTCCATATTTATTTGTTTGTTTAATAACAAAATTACCTTATTTGCATGCTTTGCAAATGCCATATTTGGAAATTACTGGTTAGTAAAGTATTTTGGGAAAAGCTGCCATAGCTGATTGTTAGTAAAAATTCAAGAATCATCTCCTTGAAGTTTCAAAGATGGATCAGAAAAATTACATGAGAGAGATCGCTAAATGTGATCTAGGTAAAAGAACAACCATTTATTAGGCTTCTCTATAAAGAGTTCCGCAATCTCTTAATTTTAAACTGTTTTTCAACACAGAACACAGCAGTTTTTTAGAAGTATTGACAGTTGAAATTGCTAAATATTGCTGTATGTGTAGAAAAGCTATTTGGCAGGGCTGGCAGAAAGTAATTAATATAAAGACCTATTGTTACACAATACCTTTTTCCATTCCTCTGCTCAGCCAACAGACTCAAGGTGTTCATTTACTTTCTCTAACATTCAGGAGCAGAATATCCCACATATTATCACCCCTTTCAGCTCACTCACAAGCCCCATTGCAAGGCTGCCTAAGTATCTCTGTCTCTGAAAGTCCTTAATACCTTTGCCATATTGTTCTTGCTCTTCTTTCTGAAAAGAAAGGCCCAGGCCTGAAGGTATACTGTAGAATATTTAGGGTTTTCTACAATGGAAGTGGTACTTGTGTTAAGGTTGTCTAACACTGCTCATTTTTACTGTGTCCTTGTCAATGGCTGAGACTCCTAATTTATTGATACTGACATATTTCCTCATTGTTTTCTTATTATCTTTATTTTCTTAGTAAGCAGATCGATCCTATGGCCCTAGATTTCTTTTTTTTTTATGTTCTGAAGTAAAAGTACAGAGAATTTTGGATAAGGATTCTCTATATTGTAATTCACATAAAATGCATAAGTATTGTTAATATTTATGTGGCAGTGTAGATGTCCACTTAACAGAAAGGAAAAAGTATATTTAAAAAGCATATATAGAGTGAAAACAGGTGAAAATTTTATATCGTCTACTTTGTACAAGCAAATAACAGGGTTTTTTTAAAAGGTAGGGAGTTTTGGAATGCTAATTCTTGTGAATCCATTTATTATTTAAAGTTTGGTGGACTGTAGCGTATTATGTGCCTTACAGCAAGAAGCAGCCTATGCCAGACCTTGTTTTAGAATATAATCTAGATTTCTTTAGTGCTTTTATTTCAAGAGCTACAACTGTCAACATATGCAGGAATGAATGAGCTCTAAGGTGCAGGCAATACAAAACACATCAGTATTTGTTACTAAGTGGGCTCGTACCTTCATACGGCAATTGTTGTTATGATAATGGTCAAGACAAAAATTGAAGTTAATTTAGCTATTTTGGAAGAATTTCTTAACTTGACACCAGTGTGGCTTTCAGAAAGTTAATGTTTTGGGAAAATTTTAGAATTTCTATCTGAAGGATAAATGCACGTGTCAATATATCTGTGCAGTAAAAAGTAATAGGAGCTGTGTTCTTATCAGATTTCAGTTACTGAAAAAGCTATGAATTACTTTGTAAACACTGTGCTTCACTCATTGCTCCAAATTCCAGGATGATCTAGTTTAAAGACTGTATATGTAGCTATTCACAGTACAGCATGCCAACATTGTTTAATTTACATACGTTCCTTCAAGGGCCTCAAAAGAAATCTTTGGTGGGTTATATTGAATTAATAAAATCCAGGCAAATGCTTGCATGTTAAAACAAACACTAAAGCAAGCATTATCCAATAGTAAACACACTGTGATGTTTAAAATATTGTATTTTTTTTTTTAATTTTTGAGAGATACAGATCCCAAGAAACAGGCAACAGTTTAAAACTCAGTCATTTTTGTAAGCACTTTCATTCCTCCTTGACTTGAGGCCTCTCAGAATTTTGGTTTATCTGTAGGACCTCTATTCTTGAATAGAAATCATAGAAAAATAAAGCAGTACCAAACACTTAAAAATTTTTTTTTTCTTTATGTCCATTTGGTATTAACCTACCTTTCCTGCAATTAAGGAAAGATGATCCCTTGTCTTAGAACATTTATTTCTCTTTTTTGTCCAATTTCATTATGTTTAGGTACCAAACTCTGGTCTTCATGTTGCATTATTGCATGAGGGCATATCAACAGCTCAGAATACTTGGACTTAAATTTGCTCACCTCTATTCCCCTCTGCTGTGTGTGAAGAATATCAGCATATTTTCAGCAGCTGTGACTTTCCTTTGCTGTTGACTGCCAAAGTTCAATGATGCATGTGGTAAAATGTGCCTTATTTCATAACAGCCGTTATAAATTTATTTGAACAACATGCACAGGAACCTTTCAGTTTTTCTTCTCAACATAAGTACATATTTCTGCTAATGAGATTTATATTTTCTTTTAAGATTGTAAAATGATCTGTATTTGTGTTGCTGTTGACTTAAAGCAAGGTATTTTGTGTAATATTCCAACAATTACAGAATTCTCTCATTTGATTTCTGTAAGTCTTCTTCTTATTAAACTCCTGTTTGCAGAAAATGTTGGAAGATGTCAAACCTGTTTGTCATGTGTAAAAAATTTTGCAGTTGATCTAGTCCTATCAAAGAAAACAGACAGAAGTGCTCTTAAGCCAGGTTTCTGAACATGTGAGGTTTCCGGGTTCCTGTCCTTCTTAGCTGTCATGACTGCTAAGATTTGTGGCTGGATATTCAGAAACTTTTCTTTCTTAAAAAAGAGGCAATGGGAGGGTTGTTTTGGGTTGTTTGGGTGTTTTTTAATGCCTTTCCTCCCATATGTTGGTCTCCCAGGGAATATTTTGAATATTCAACTTGCTTTTCAACTGAAAAAAAACCAGGATTCATATGTAGGGATGTCTCTGGCACAAGTATAAATCATGTGTGGGAACAGAAAAATGATAAACTTGTGGTGCTGCACATCAGCCCAGACAGAAGCACTCTCTAGAGGATGCAGGGCTGTTTTGTGCATGTGGGTAGGAGCCTTGACAGCAGGAAATTTATTCAGCTGCTGCGTGGACCAGACTACAGAATCTGATCAGCATTCAAGTGTTATAATGGAAAAAATTATCAGTGATAATAACAAGCCCTAAATCTCAAGAGGTCAAATCTCTAAAGTTTCTTGACAAAAATGACAAGAAGCACATCTTTGCCAAATAGTTTGCTTACATGCAAATCATAGATATCTCTTCCTGTCCCTTTTAATGATACATAAGCTTAATATAAGGGAGCATCAGGCCTATACGAACTTAATCACTTGTAGTATGTATGTAGACTTCTGGGTAAATACAATTGTAGCGCATACATTCATATATAAACACATTTTCTTCTGGAGATGATTTCTTTCTAGCAAGGCAAAAGCATGTATAAGTATCACCTACTTTCTTCAGATCTTAAAAAAAAAAGAAAAAAAAGGCATCATTATCAGCAAATAAAAGTCCTGCTATCCTTGCAGCTAAAAGTATTCCAGGTTTTGAATAAAGAAATTAGTGCCCTCTCCATTTTTTGTTGAAATCATTAATGTGTTAAGGATCTTTTCGTCTCTTATGGGATGTCTTTCCTATTGCCAAAAAAGTTTTGGTCTGCGTATGAAATATTCAGTCCCTCAATTTCTTTAAGGTTCTTCTTATTCTATAGGTCACTGCTGTTTCACACTTATCTGTGACACAGGATAATAAATTACATATTTAAAAGTTTTTTCTGTACTAAAATTTCATATAATATTTTGAATTAATTTTTATAACAGTAGTTTGGCTTTGCTTTAAACACGGAGTTTCAGCTGCTGCCATTTGTTTAAGGTTATTGTACCTGGTGGAATTATTTTATGAAAGTAAGTTTTTTAGGTAATATAATTTTCAAAATTGAATGTCTGTCTTCCTCCAAAACAAAAGTAAAGTCATCCATTCAGGAATTTGAAATAATAAATGAGTAGATGTTATTGATACTGTTTTGAACTGGGAGTTTGCTGATATGAGAAAGAAACAATGCAACAAAACAGACAAGATGCTGAAGTCTGATATGACCATGAAAATTACCTGAGGAGAAGCAAAAACATGAAAGAAAGGTTAACACTGGAAGAGATGATGAAAAGCTTTGAACTGTGAAGCAGATGAAAGTGTATGGAAAAATACCTGACTCTGCCCATTCTTACCACAATAACCTTACAGATCTTGACTTTTGGCAGGTCACCTAGAGCTTGTTGATGCATAAAGAGATTACTTTTAGTCCTGAGAGAAAACTCTTCCTGGTTTTGAATAAAAATTTACAAGGCGTAGGTTGGGGAGGGGCCCCAGTAAGTCATCTAGTACATCTTTGCTTTAAAATTATTTAAACTGTAAATAAGATGTTTGTGATATTTATCTCACCAACAGTTACTGCTCACAAGAGCAACCAAACCTGTCCATGAAGATACATGATCTCCTGTGAATGGGCATCATGACTAGACAGCTGATTCTTTAGAGTCACAGTATGATGTTCTCAAGCAAGTCTGTAACAAGCTATTGGAAATCTTCTGGCCAGAAGCTTGGGACACATCCAAGCTTTTTTTTTTTAGAAAAAAATAAACTTCCAACATCTATTTCACAGCCTCCTAAGCATCCTACTAGTTTTTATTAGTGTGTGAAAGTGTTTAATAACACCCAGCTGCCTTTTTCTCTTCTTTCAGCTAGGAAGTAGTTTGGTTCAATGTCAGGCAGAGAGAGCTCTTCACCCAGAGATACCTTCTGTGCTGCTGCTCTGCTACTCATGAAAGTGTGTGCTCATACTATGGTTTTGTAGGGCCAGGGGAGAACAAAGGGAGACCTATATGAAAAAGAAGTACTTTCTAAAGAGGACTTTTACTTCACTGATCTGTGGACATAACTAATTGTCTACATTTAGCCAGTACCCAGGGCTAAACTGTTGCAGTTGCTCTATCACCCAATGGCCCCTCCCCAGCTGAGAAGGGGAATTGGGGGGGGAAAAAGAGAGAAGCCCCGTGGGTTGAAGTAGAAAGATTTAATGAAATAACAAAACTAATACAAACACCAACATAAAATGCACCAGTTTATACTCAGCCTGGTCCTTGGGATCAGCAGAAGGTAGAGGAGCTGAAGAAGGAGGAACCCCAGGAAAAGGAACTCCCCACCCTCCCTAAACTCCCTCCTTTTATAACGAGCTTGATGTCAGTGGTGTGGGATACACCTGTGAGTCAGCTTGGGGCAGCTGCCCTCACTGAAACTCCCAGCTGACTCAGGGCTACTCATGGCTTGACTGCATGGCTGGCCCATAGGTTGCTCCCTGTGAAACCAGGACACTTGTCTGTTTTCGACTTAAGATTTTAGACTTTGCTAAACATAAGTCTTAGAGATAACTGTGGAAATTAATAGACACAGTTATTTACATATAATTATTTTACTTGAATGAAGATCTAACTGAACAGTGAGATATGAAGAGCTGGGAGCTGCATTTTCAAGGTATGTTTATTTTTATAGAGATTTTCTCATTTATATGTTTCTCTTTTTAAAAAATATAGAAAAGGATTCAACAGATACTAAGGAAGAAATCAACAGTGAGGAATAATCTGCAAGATAATCTCTAGACTGTGAAGCTGTTTTTTCTTCTTTTTCCATATTATAGCATTCTCTAAAAATCTGAAAAGCTAGCAGCCTATTTTTAAGTCACAGATACACTTTTCTTCTAGGAATTTCTATTTCATCTTTTTTTTTCTGTAAAATTCAAAACTTCTATTCCAGAAGAAAAGTCACTAGTTTAAAATTATTTTAATAAAAAAATGAAATAAATATCTGACACTCAAAAGTTATGCTGTTGTTTTCCCTGGGAGAAAAACTTTATACTGTCACAATTTGAGGCTGAGCTGGCCATGAAACTGATGATGGATGCTCTCTATTAACCCTTCTCCCTTTCTGGGTAAAGAGAAAAGGGAGAGAGACTTACAGGTTGGAAAAAAAACAACACCCTGAAACATTTTTAATGAAACAATAACAATAAAAGATTACAAATAATAGCAACAACAACAATAATAAAAACAGTAATTAACAATAATGATGATGATAAAATATGTACAAAACCCAGTATCGAGATTGCCCCCACAATCTCAAGCTCCCCCTGACAATGCAGCACCACTAGTGCAGGGCGGCACTAGGAAGATCCAGGGATGGTCTCCTGGACTCAGCAGCAGACAGGAGCTCAATTCAAGAACCCATGTACTGAGATCAAAGTCCTCCTAGGATGCCGGCCATGGAAAAAGAGAGCTTTCCCTTCGTGATCCCTCAGCTTTACACTGAGCTTGACGTGTATGGGATCGAATACTTTGTTGGACAGTTTGGGTTATCTGTCCTGTCTTCTCCTCCCTCCAGGTGACACCCTTTTACACCCTTACACTAACAGGGGCCCCACTGCAGAACGTAAGAAATTCAGCAGTGACCTTGGTTTCCATAGGAATAAGCATAGGCAAGAGCCTTTCTGCACACCATTGTACCATTACCTCAGTACTAATTATAAACATTGAGTGTTATCACTCTTAGGAGCAGACACTGTCTGAAAAACATGTCGTTAACTTCAGAAAGAGAAGTCTTAAGAAGAGACTTAACTGAAAAGTATAATCATTGAACAGAAAATTGGTTCTGTTCTAATTCAAATGAGGACACATACATATAAAATACCTTATTTAAAACAACCTAATTTTTTTTACGCTCACGCTACTGAAATAACACAAGCTAATTCCCTCAGGCATGTTAGCCAGGTTCAGAGTCAATGCAATATACATGCAGCACTATATTGTGTTATCTGGATATTTAATGTGTTAAAATGATAATATCAAAACTACTTGGTTTTTACACTACCAAAGCATTTCACTAATTTGTGTATATTTTCTTGCTACACTGAGAAGTTACAGAGAAATGTATTCATTTTATGTAATCACATACTTCAAAAAGAAATCTTTCTTCCATCTGAGTTCCAACAGAAGAAAATTAAACTCCTTTATATTTCATTATTGGGTCATATCATACTCTCAGGCATCAAAATGTTTTCTGTTGAAGGTAAATTGAGCAGAATAATTACAGCATACTAAATAATTCAGCGTTTAGTGGTTTGTCTGTGGTAAGAGTTCATCAGTTCTACATAACATCAAGAGCAAAACAGATTGCAGCTCATGACATGCAACAAGAAGTCAATTAATGGGTAAATACCTTGCTATACTTTTGAGTTTCATTTACTTAAAAATAAACATCACTACATTTACAATTTAAGAGGTTTTTTTAGGTTTTAGAGTTAAACTTGGGAATAGCCTTTATTAATGTTTCTTCACAACATGAATTTACCACTCGCAAATATGTTATATTAGTAATCTTAAAATCACAGTAACATGCAACTTTCCCTAGACAACATTGCTTTATTCGATGCACACAGCAGCTCATATTTAGTTAGCAACAGTTCAGTTGTCTGTGTTACACTCATTCACCCACGCATGCAGAAAATTTTATCTTCACTGCTGATATTAACTAGTTAACATGAAATAAAATTACTAATTTTTTTGTGAGCTATTTACCCTGGAAAATATTAAGAAATGTGCATAAATCTCCATAGGATAAAAAGACCTGAAACTGTAGGGAGCAAAAATACTGAGGGTGAATTTAGCTCTCCTAACTTTAGGGGCTAGAGCAGCTACCCAAACTGAGGCCTCTTAAGTACCACTTGGGATGCATGAGACCGGCAACGTCTCAAAAGCTCAGCACCTTCTGCGCAGGCACCTAAAGGTTAGGCATTTATTGCCAAGGCATCTAGAACAGCACTAGATGCCTAATCATGGGCCTGTGTATGAGCCGCATTCTCACAGTGCTGTCACAGTTAAGCTGAGAACTTGCCAGGATAGTCAAGCAAGCAATTAAACTCATCCCAAAGTAGACATCAGCATTTGATCAGACAAGCAACTCTAAATTCCCTTTGACATATTCAGTCTTCTTTGGTGCAAGCTTCCATTATAACCAATGCTCATGTGTAGACACCTATCCACCCCACAGATACCAATGAGCTGAATCCAGCTTAGAAAAGTCACGTGTGTCTGGTCATTTTTAAGGGTTCAGTTTTTCACCATCCCACTTAGCATGGCATACAAAGCATGGTTCCCCATGTCTTAATCTATAGTTGTTTGAATAACCACCAAATCAACAGTCGAAGAGGGTCTTAAAGTCTACGGTTAGACATACAGCCTGGCTAAATCACTCAGCTTGAGGAAGGTGTAATTGATTAATCCAGTATCATACAGGATTCTGGCACAGGCGGGGATCAAACTCAATTGCAGTATTGCTTCACCTGAATTCTACATCTCTCTTTGTCTACTGAAATTTCTTGCCTCACCTTATCTGTTTTTATAACAACTGAGAAAATTACTGAAAAAAACAACTCGTACACTACAGGAATTTCCTTCCTCCCTTGGAGAGGAAGACAAGAAGTAAATTAATGCTAATTCACAAAGAAACTTGGATGAGGATCATAGAATCACAGAATCACTATGGTTGGAAAGGACCTCCACGATCATCAAGTCCAACCTTTATCCCATCATCTCCCTAACCACTAGACCATTAGACCATGGCCTCAAGTGCTTCATCCACTCTTTTTTTGAACACCTCCAGGGACGGCGACTCCACCACCTCCCTGGGCAGCCTGTTCCAATGTCTAACCACCCTCTCAGTAAAGAATTTCTTCCTAATATCCAACCTAAGCTTCCCCTGACATAACTTGAGGCCATTTCCTTTCGTCCTATCATTAGTAATTTGGGAGAAGAGACCACCAGCCTCACTACAACCTCCTTTTAGGTAGTTGTAGAGATCAATGAGGTCTCCTCTCGGTCTCCTCTTCTCTAGACTGAACAACCCCAGTTCCCTCAGCCGGTCTCCATAAGGCCTGTTTTCCAGACCTCTCACCAGCCTCGTTGCCCTTCTCTGGACTCGCTCCCGCATCTCAATGTCCTTATCCTGTGGTGCCCAGAACTGGACACAGTACTCAAGGTGTGGTCTCACGAGTGCCGAGTACAGGGGCACGATCACCTCCCTACTCCTGCTGGTCACACCGTTTCTGATACAGGCCAGGATGCCGTTGGCCTTCTTGGCCACCTGGGCACACTGCTGGCTCATGTTCAGTTGGCTGTCAACCAACACCCCCAGGTCCTTTTGCACCAGGCAGCTTTCCAGCCACTCTTCCCCAAGCCTGTAGCGTTGCATGGGGTTGTTGTGACCGAAGTGCATGACCTGGCACTTGCCTTTGTTAAACCTCATACAATTGGCCTCAGCCCATCGCTCCAGCCTGTCCAAATCCCGCTGCAGGGCCTCCCTACCCTCAAGCAGATCGACACTCCCACTTAATTTCACGTCATCTGCAAATTTACTGAGGGTGCATTCGATCTCCTCATCCAGGTCATTGATAAAGACATTAAACAAGACTGGCCCCAAAACTGAGCCTGAGGGACACCACTTGTGACCAGTCTTCAACTGGATTTAACTCCATTCACAACTCTCTGGGAAGAGTTGAGAGGAATGGGGACAATTCACAGATCACAAACCCACAATTTTCCTTTGAAACTACATATTTCAGACTATCAGAGTCTCTATGTTAGGATCTTGCTCATCTGTTTCTGTTCATTTCTCTTGAATTACATCTCAGTTCTTTATCAGTTTCTTGTTTTCCTACCACCTACTGGGTAACAGGAGAGAATTGTTGTAGGTGGTATGCTGCACCTTGCTGTCATCCTCCTCTGGTGAGAGGGCAGGTTTCTTCCTTAATGAGTCATTTGTGCTGTGGGTCTCTTGGGCTTGACAGAAACAATGCATTCCTCAAGCTGATTGCCTGGAAACTGCGTTCTCCATTATTGGTACAGACTATCCTTTCAGCTCTTTTGCAGCTGTTGCTTTCTCACTGATAAACATTTCCATGCATATTTCATTGATACCAATTTCCTTGCTTTTGTCACAAGGCTCCAAAAGAGGCTAAGGAAATCCTTAGAGACAAAGGGGAAGACTTGGGCAGAAGAGGGGAAGAAGCTGAGGTGACCTGGTTAGCTGAAAAATCCACCAGAGTCGGATAAAGCAAGCTTCGCAGAAAAAATGCCATGTTTCAAAATAAGTTACAAGTTTTGTAAGGAAGACTCTGGACAAATCGAAGCCATTTGCTTAATGCGTGAAACATTTCAACCATAAATGTCACATGTATTTACAACATTTAAACATTTTAAATTGCCATATGCAAACTGCCTCTGCCCTACAAAGAGAAGCTGTACAGTATAGGATAGGATGGTTTACTGGCTGAAAGAGTGACTGATACTCAGAGCAGGAGAGAAAAGAAGAAAAAGAAAGGTGGAAAAGAAAAAGAAAAGAAGGTGTAGAGTAGTAGCAAAGAAGAATGACTGGGGGTTTAGCAGAACAGGAGACAGGGCCAATAGACTAAATGCATGCTGGATGAATGGGATATCAAGTAAGTGTGTCAGAGAAGCAAACATCTGTCAGGGCTGTTACACTTTGAGCATGGAAGCACAAGCAGTGGCTGGGAGACCTGCAGAGCAGAAATCATGAGATGTTGTGTGGATGTAGTAAGGGAGGATTCTAGAAAGAACTGAGTAACGAGTTGCTTTTAGTGTTCAGGCTTCAATACTCTGTTCAGGGTTTCCACTAACACTTGTGCTAGTCAGCCTCAAGAAGAACGTAAGTATACCCATTCAGATAGGAGAGTCCTTCCACGCTATTCATAAAATTCAAGATGAGTCTGGAAGAAGTATCTTCTGGTATATAAACTTCTTTTTTGTCCAAGGAAGGAAGACATCCCTCACTGACTCCAAAGTGCACAAACGACACAGCAGGCTGTCTTGCTATCTGAAGACAATGGAAACAAGGGCTACACTGTCAGCTTTCAGATCTCACAATTAAGACATACCATTCTGGGGAGGAAAAAGACTTGTATATCAAGTGCCAATTGAATGGATGAGAAGTACATTCTTGCAGATACTGCAGTAGCGCTCCAGAGTGCTAGTCAAGATAACACACTGAGCAGTAGCCCAGTGCAAGGCAAACAATAGGATGGGGTGTGGAATGTGACAAGAGTCTAGTTTATTCTGGTGTGATATGGAGGAGTTCATACTGTAAACTACCCGTACTTATGGTCTTACAACTTTAGAAAATTCAGAATTATTCAAAAGCACATTCATATCCTATAAAAAATGCATTTACTATAGGCTACAGTTTTAAAATAAGTAAGTACCTTCTGATTTTTTTGGTCACGATGCACTAGAGTCAATAATTCAAACTGTTTGTGGCCAACACAAGGGCGGAAATCGTATCACTCGTAAAACGACCTCAGCTTCTCACGGTCCACGTACCTCCAGACTCGGCTGCACGGAAACACAGACCACCAGGTCATGCATCTCACCAAGGGCAGTGGCTGCCCGTGGGTGGCAGGGTGCCACCAGGAGCTTAGGGTGACAGACCTCAGCAGCTGCGGGATCAGCACCACGCTCAGGTGTCACTGCTGCCTGCCAGCAGCGTCCCTTCAGCACGAAGATGTTCGCAGGGTACACTGACGCGTGGCCTTGGCCCAGCCCCCAGTGTCCAGGTGGACTGAACTGGTCCCGAACGCATTTCCCAGAGCCGGGCCAGTCGCAAGGCTGGTCTCCTTAGTCTGTCTGCTCCTGCGGCTTGGGCGGTGTGTGCGGGCGGGCAGCGGGCTGGCCTGGGACCCTCTGATGACACGGCCTGCAGGGCCAGCGCTGCCCAACGCCGCAGCACGGGGCCGAGCCCCAGGGACCAGCGGCCCAACTGCGGCAAGTCAGGAGGGGACTGCCCGCCCAGGGACCGGGGCTCCCGCCCTCCCGCCGCCGGCCACGGCGAAGGCCATCCCCGGGTCAGGCTTCCCGCGCTCTGCCGCTGCCTTGCCCGGGAGCCGGGCTCCCGCCGCCGGGGGTGGGGTGAGGCAGCTGGCCGCGCCTTATGCAACCGGCGCCGGGAGCGGCCGCCGCCGCCTCGCCAGCAGCTCGGTGCAGCCCGCCCGTCCCGGGGCGCGGGGAGGGGTTCTCGCCTTAGCCGTGCGTGGTGAGGGCTGGCGGCCCCGCCCCGCTGCCCTCGCCTCCTCCCCCGGGCCGTGCCGACTCGCAGGTGGAGGCTGAAGCGGGCGGGCGGCTGCAGTCGGCGGCCGTGCCGGGGCTGGGGCGGGCGGCGGGGCCGAGGTGCGCGGCTGGCGGTCGTCGTCGGCTGCTCAGCTCTGCCTGCCCTGCTGCTGCCTGTCGGTGCAGGCTCCCAGGGCGGCGGCGCACCGCTCTGCAGGAGGAGGAGGGGCGGGAAAAGCCTCAGCCCTCACCGGCTTTTTCCTCAGGCTCCGCGCCCTGCCCGGCTGCTCCCCGCGCCGCCGGGCTGTGGGGAAATGAGTGGCTGGGACGACCTTTACCCATTCCCAATGCCGCCCTCCTGGGTACCGGGCGCTGCCGCCGGCATCCTCTCCTTGCACCTCATCCAGAAACTCCTCTTCCCCTACTTCTGGGCTGACCTGAGATACCTGCTGAAAGTACTGACGTACGGGCTGAGAGGGGAGATGTACCGGCTGGAAGGCAGGATTGTCACCGTCCTGGACAAGTTCGTGAAGCTGGCTGAGAAGCAGCCCCACAAGCCGTTCCTCATCTACGAAGGGAAGGTGCACACCTACCGGGATGTGGACAGGAGGAGTAACAGGGTAGCACAGGTCTTCCTGCACCACGGGGCTCTAAAGAAGGGCGACACGGTGGCCTTGCTGATGGGCAACGAGCCAGACTTCATCCACGTGTGGTTCGGACTGGCCAAGCTGGGCTGCGTGGTGGCTTTCCTCAACTTCAATGTCCGCTCCAGATCTCTCCTGCACTGTGTCGGTAGCTGTGAGCCCAAGATACTTGTTGTGGGAGCAGGTAAAGTATGCGCCTGATTTGCACATCCAAAGCTTTTAGTGTCACATCTACTCACTGTCTGTCTGTCCATCGCCTGCATTGAAAACATGAACTTCAGGTGTTTACAGAGTGAAAGAAACCTAGGGTTAGCAGGGGCTTCAAGAGATCACAAAGCTTAAGCATCTCAGGCAGAATCAAGCATATCCATGCTTTGGGGACATCCATGTAACCTTGTCTTAAAAAATGTGCTTTCCAGGAAAGTTTGCAACATCTAAGTACAGCCAAGCATTTAGTCACTTCAGGAGTTGCTTAACATGTCTCAAGAAATATTAAAATGATCTATTAAGAATAATTTCCCATTCCTTTTTAAATAGTCAATTTTAATCTTATTTAAGTCATGTACTTTCTTCTGTACTACTTCCCCATCTTTCTAGTGATCAAAACCACTGCAAACTAGAAAGTCTAAGCTCAGACTATAAAACCTCTGCTGTTGTTCGCAGTGGTACGATCGTCATCCAGGCACAAGAGTCAAGAGGGTTGGTTTTATAAGATGTGTAGCACATAGGAGGTTGATTTGTAATAACCAGCTTACTGTTGGCATTGGATGGTAGAACAAATTGCTGTGTTTGAGTAGGAGATAGTGTGTGTTGTGTAAGTTTCCAAAGTATTACATCTTTATCAAGTGCCTTGAAAGAACTTAAAATCTTCGTGTAGCCACACTGTGCATTGTATCTTCAAACTGGGCTTCAATTATAGAGATGTATAAACTGGAGACAGATCCAAAACCTGAACTTGCCTTAGCATTTATGATGAAGTGCAAGTGAACCTGCAATTCTAAAAGTTCACACAGAACCCTGGCATTTGGTTGGAGGAGGGTATTTAACAAAAGCCAGTTTAAATACAGTCCCAGAACACATGATAACACGTGATCTGACAGTTTTAGTTTTGCTTTCTTAATTAATTAAAAAAAAATCTTATCTAACACCCTCTCATAAATACATGCTTTTGAGTGTATGGATTGAGGAATGTAATTAATGTTCAGGAAATTTTTGCTCATAGTCTATGCAGAAAGAGAACTTTGGATCAAAACTTGTATCAGAGTTGTCTTTATTGAAATGAGAGGTTAACTAATGAATGAAAAAAGCATTTGCAAAGCAGGAATGGGGTCTGTGTTTCTCCACTCTTGTTACCAGCAGCTGATAGTAAAAGCAACTATGTTGAACTAACTCACAAGAGAAGAGCTATGTGCAGACAGATATTACAAGACAGATATCAACAAATTAGTCTCTGAGCTGGTCTTTCATGTCTTGGTGTTCTTACTTTATTCATGATTTTTTTTATTTTATTTATGGGTTTGAGTCTCTGCATTAAGTTTGTCAGTCCCTTCAGTCTGCAAGGCTTCACAGTATCCTTCTTTGTGATGTAGAGGCTCTTTTTTATGTCTTTCTGTGAAAGAAGTTGAAGTTCTGTTATGTCCTTGTTTGGCCACATCATATGGAAAAGGAGCATCTCCAAAGGAGTCCTTTTGCAACTGAAGGTTCATATATGGTTCAGTGACTGTGAGGACTAAGTCATACCACTCTTGAAATAAAAACATACTATACATAATTATTGTACATAATAATTTTCTCCTAATATTTATAAAAATTGCAGGGCAGCATTTAACACTGAGGTTCACAGTCAGTTAGATAATCCTCAGAAGTCTGTTAAGTATCTTTTTGTCCAGTTTAAGTGTGTGTTTCCAGGGATTCTTCCTTATCAGTAGGCATGACTTGAACTTTCTTGTGTGTTTTGCTCTTACGGCACCATTTTCCACAGGACTGTGGAATTGCATAGCTTGAATGTAGTAAATTTTTTTTGCAAAATATTTACTCTAAAAACAATCAGTGTGGTCCAATATCTATCATGGTCATAGTCAGGCATCATGTTTGGCAACTAAGGTTGTTTTTTTTAATCAGAGATTAGCATGTAATAGTATTATTTCTGGATGGTGGAAATTCTAATTTTCAAAAATACATAGGTTTTTCAACCTCCATGAACAAATATAGGCTTGATTTATCAATGCCATTTCTTGTAACAGTTACAAAACTGTCTTTTCAATAGTTTGGATGACCTTCAATCTTGTTCACATACTGCAGCACAGGAGAAATCATCTCCTTAACAATTTAAGCACTAACTGCCTATACTCAGCAAGACCAAATTTGCTCTTGAAATTCATTTCTGGAATGGCACATTACAGGCACAATCAGGAACCTGTATTCAAATCCACTTAATATTAAGTTTTCCTTTGTGCTGCAGGGAGCCTTCCATCTTCTGACATCTGGGACACTTCCCACAGATAATTGCTTATTGCTCAGAATGGTGGTGTAGCCTTCCTCTGCAAGAGATGATTGCATCTTGCTGCTTCTTTTGGTACATCTTGTCATTTTCCCAAAATGATTTCATTTTTTACAAATGTGATACTTCTATCCAAATGGGCTGAATACTATTAACGGTTGCATTGTTTTCTGTGCTTTGTTCAGTCTCTCATGATGCCTCTTGCAAGGTCACTCTCGTTTATGGAATGTGTACTCTTCAGTTTTGTTTTTTGCCTACATATTTGTCAGGGGTTGTGCTTTGGTAACCTGGTCCAATTAGTGTCATCTTGTCTGTCCTTCAGCACTTGCAGTCAGACTTTCTTCTGGTCTGACAATTCTCTGATATTTTGGTTGCTTTTTCTTACATTAGTTGGGAGTCTTCCAATAGTACTTAAGTTTTGAGAGTTTGGTTATGACTTACATATTCTACGAGCTCTCTGCAGTGGAATGTTTTATTCTTAAGCCTCAGATATGTTATAAAAAATTCAAAATCTCTCCCCTCTTATGAGTTATGAAACTTATATGAAACGAATATCTCTGAAAGGTTGATCATTTTTCTATGACAGCAATGTTCTTTTAATTCATTTAGCACAATCTATTAACTTGTGTTTTTTTCCCCTTCTCATCCAACTGCAGGCTGTAAGGCAAATATAAATTCTCTGATTTGCCAATATTTAGACTTTGTGTTCCTTTCCAGTATTTCCACTTGCCTGTGTGGCAGAGAGTTTTTGTTTTAGCTGCTTTCATTTGTCTGCTGTGTTCCCGGAACATGTGCTTTAATTTGTTATGTAACATTCTCACACTTCCATTCCCAGAGGCACTGTCTACCACCACTCCCATCCTAGGGAACGTTTGTTGAAAGAGATTCAAAGGTTGGAGTTTAAAACTGCATTTTTAATAAAACAGTGGTTAACTAATGTGTAGGTAAATTAGGAATTTGTGAAGGAGAGTAAAATAAGCTGTATGCCCTTTTCTCTGTCAGACTGCCAGTATTAGCTTAGTCTAACAGCAATCTGACCTGGTTAAAAGGTACTCATCCTTACTACATTTCTTACTGGATTATGCAACCCTTATTCATTTAAAAACTACTAGTTAAACAGAGGAGTAAGGTACTGCTTAAAATGAAGGCACCTTTTAAGGCACTGTGGCCTTTGTAGGGAATATTTCTATTCATTGGAGCCTTGATTGAACATGGAATTGCATTTTATCTTTTGGACAGTACCTGTGTTACAGCAATATGGTTAAACAACACTTTGAATCTAGTGACCCACCACAAAGGTACAAATAGAATTTTCCAGTGCATTTGTAGTGTGTTGCTACTTGGAAGAGTTCAGCTCTTAGTAGGACATCCCAGATTGCCATCACGACTTCTGATGCAGAGATTCAGCTGTGAAAGGATTGCATTACTAAACTCCATGAGATTGGTTTACATCAGTCCTGATAGCAAAGGCTGTTCAGGGATTGTGCATGCCACGTGGACACACATGGGCAGCCTGCTGTACATGGACCTGCTTGGGCAGGGGTGCTGGACCAAGATGACCTCCCCTTTCAACTACAGCCATTCTGTGATTCTGCAATTCTGTACATCTCCCAGCCTTGCAAGTATAGCATTTTTCTGGCCAGGATTCTTTACTCTTAAGACACCAGCAGCAGTTCATGCTGCTTCTGAGTGTATTCTGAACTTCTCACCATCTGAGCTCAGAACCAGGGTTTATGCTGGCAGGAGTGAAGTTCAGACAGAAGTGTGTCTACATCCTGGAGAAAGAGAGTAAACAAAGTCTTTCTTGGTATTTGTGAATTAAGGCCATATGGTATTATGTTCAAGTGGTAGCATTATCTCTCATACGTTAGTCACCAAGTGAAAAAAATAATGGATTTTATCAAAACCTTCTTTTCTTGACTATTTGGAATAAAAAGCTGTTTAGACCTAAACATTTAGGACAAGGAAACCATAGAAGATCTGCAGAAGGCATTCTTATCTGCTTTGTTAGACACCTTATCTCTTTGATTACTTGCTTTTACTTATTCTGTCTCTCTGTCTCAGGGGGCCTTTGAGTGGAAAACAGTTGCCACTGTGATTCCCAAGCTGGTTTCAGTTTTACTACCTTTACTGCCTTTGGTGGCATTTCAGGATACCAACACTGATCCTGAGCCACAACTGGCTTGTAATTGCTGTTATTGTTACTTAGTGGAAATAAGTGCTGAGTGTAAGGAGTCACTTGGGGGATCAAGTACAAGTAACAATTATTTTCTGAGGCCAGACAGCGTGGGGAAGAGTTTGGACTTGCCAGAGCTCATTGAGCGTATCAACCAGAGTACACATCAAAGTTATGTAAGAACCATTTCATACAGTTTTCTTTCTGAGTAACTTTCTGTTCAGTACAAGTTGATCTCATAATCTGATGTATTCCTTTCATCAATGTAGGAACGTGACCTTGCCAACAGGCTGCATTGTTTCTTTGCTAGAAAATAACATAAAAACCTTTTTGTGTAACTTGAACCCTGGGACAGTAGTTCAAAACCAAGACGTGTTTTCCTTGCTTACTTGAAAGACATAACTGTGTTATCTATTCATGTGAATTTAATGTTAACAGTTTCACAAACTTTTTGTCGAGTACTGACATGCTTTAAAATCAAGAGGGGAAAAAAAAAGCAAAAAAGATAAGTGGAGTAGCGTATTCATCTTGATGAGTTATGGGTATTTTTTTTTCCCAGGAGAGGCTAAATAGTTAGCAAATGTTGAATATTCATATACAAACTATGTAAACAACGCACATGGAACAGCTGACTACATAGCCAAACTTCAGATAAGCAGTCATTTCTTCCAAAACAAATAAACCAAAACCTGAATATACTTTCATAGTGGAAAAAGCAAACAAATACTTGAGAGAAACCGCAAGCTTAAATAGCTAAATTGCTTTACTATAATTGCTTTCCTAGATGGTAAAGTACACATATCAGGTACCTCTAGAAATAATCAAACTATAGGTCCTCCGAGAGGGCTGTTCTTTCCTGATACATGGACAAGATGATATATAAAGACCAATGAGCCCTATGCAACGTCTAGCACAGAAGTTCTTTGTTCATGGAACAAAACATTAGTTGACTATCATCAGAATTGTTCCTTGGAAATATGTTGGTACAACTAAGAGTTCTTTTCAAACATCCCATGCTCCTGTGTGTTCCAAAAGTAATTTTGAGTTTCTGGCGCTTTGAATACAGCTGTTTTGAATTACCCTTTCTTATTCAGAAAATCACTTACTGTTACTGCTGTTCTCGGGTACCTAACTAGAAATTTCTTTCAAGATAACATATATAATTACAAGCTGTTTTCATATTGTTCCAAGTACTAGATTCCTGAGCACAGAATAAAAATTCTATTGTATAATTGATTCATAGTTCAATAGTAGTTATAAAGCCAAGCAAGCCTTTGCAACAACAAAACCCGTAGGTTTTATGAGTGAGAGTTTAGAGAAACAATGAACAGTGTGTATGTTCAATTTGAAGATAGATCTTAATTATTTAAATATATTCTGCTAAAAGGAGCTATGCCCTCCTGTTATTCTTGCATCTTGAATGATTGCCTGTAGAGTTGAAATTAATAGTTGCCATCTTTCTTCCTTTGAAGGAAGGAAAGAAATGAGGGGAAAAGAAAAAGAAGTGGTAAGTTCTCTTCTTTTTTGACAGATTTGCACTTCATGTTACTCAAATACACAAAGAACTTGGTGTGCATCTTATCAAGAATTTCTGAGTACTAAAAAATCAGAAATATTTGTTAATTTCTTCATGTTGTGCAATGATAAACAAAAATGTCATCTGGAGAGAAGTTAAGAGTTTGTAGGTATTAAAGGTTCATCTTCATCACTTTCAAGAATGTAAAAAGCAGAACAATTTAAGAAAATGCAAGAAGGAATGAATTTATGTATGGAAAATAAGGGAATGCTGCAATGATCCCTTTGGTATCTGCAGTACTTAAAAAGAGTGATACTCAGGGTTGGGGTTTTTTTGCCAGGCCTTTTGTAAGAGGATAGTTTTCAGTTAAACAAGAGGTGAAATTTTGGTTACAATTACACTTTGGTTACACAGGATGATTTTTTACGATGACTTTTATTTGCTAGTTTTTCTCAATATTTGTACATTATGTTTGTTATCTGATAAGGGCATTACACAGGATGGACAGCTGAGTTGGGTTCAAATGATTACCGGAAGCTGGAGGAGCTGAGAAATTCTTAACAATCCTTAACAATCCTGAACATCTTTGCTGGCACAGTAGTTGGAGCCAGTGCACCAATAAAGAATGACAGAGAATGCTATATACTTTTACTATTTTGAGAACAGAAGTGGAGCTCTAGCACCTGTGTTTCTTTTGCTAGCTTCTCAGACTAACTTGTACCTACACAAACCTGCTTTGGCAGGGGGGTTGGACTAGATGATTCCTAGAGGTCCCTTCCAACCCTGACATTCTATGATTCTATGTTTCTATGTAGGAGACATATATATATGTATATGCGTAATAGAAAGACAAAAATCCATATTAGAAGGTAGTAAGTATATAGTGACTTATAAATGGTTTATAAATAGTTGTTTTTCATTAGAAAGAATACTGTTGTATTTTTATATTTATTACTTGAAAAATAGACCCTAAATAAAAGGACAGCAAAACAGCATTAATATGCTAGTGAATCTTGCCTTCCAGTGCATCAGGTTTCCAGCAGCTAACAGTATTGTGTTATCAAATTGTCCTTAAAATTACTTTTTATTCATATTTTTTCATTCTATTTCTATGTATAGTGAAAGGGGGCTGTACTCCAGTGATGCAAACAGGCTACCTGTCTTTTAGATTTTCATAATTACTTGAATGATTCATTCCTGAAATCATTCTTCAGTGCAAGAAACTTATAATAAAAAATTTTTAATGCCACACTCCATCAGATCTCTTTGCTAAACATTCAGAAAATATATAGGACTTGTGTTCTGTAGGCTTTAGGTTTGTAAGGCATGTTTAGTTGACAACAGTAGGCTATATCCCTGTTACAGTAATAGAGATCATTGTGTCATTCATTAAAATATATGCAGCAGTCTGTCATTAGGAAAGATTAAAAATCTTCAGTTATTTTGGTGTGAAATTTATGTAAGGGGGTTATATTGATGGTATCCATATTTAATAGTTGGAATTCACGTCAGGATTTCAAATGCTGGCTCTGGCAATGCTTCATTATGATGTTCTGGCTGAGTCATGTCAACTTTGTTTGTTTATTCATCTATAAAAACTGAGATAATAACATAAATTTATACCCAGAGGGATATTCGCAAGATTAATTACATAGGCTGAGATCCAGCAAAGCACTTAAGTGTAAATGAGTCTTTAAGTATATGAATAGTTCTACTGAAAGCAATATTATTCCTGTTCTTGAGAACTTTTCTGGATTTGTACTTTAATGCAATCTGAGAAAATGTCAGATTGTAAAATTACTTAGAAATATAAACATAAATACCAAATGTATTACTTAAGGATTGGCCTTTAATTATATTTTTTCTTTTTGTATAATCTGGGACTCTCTCTCATGGTTTCTTTCCTGATAAGCCAACAAAATAGATCTTAGTTATGCTGCTCTTTTTATTTTAGAAAAGTGAGTTTGTACTTATATTCAGGTAAAAAGTCAGGTAAAAGTCAATAGAAGGAATGGCTTTCAGTGAATGAACATGCAACTATAAGAAAATGAAATTGTCTGATGTACCTAGAATCAGATTCATTAAGATATCTGAAACACTCAAAGCACTATATAAATAGCTACATGGTTCTTTGGCAGTGTCTGAATAAGCCACAGGCCTGTATCATATTTCTGTTCTGTGAAATTCAGGTACTGACAGACATGATACAGTTTTTCATTTGTGGTTTTGTTTTTAAATTAGTCACTTCTATGCTTTTCAAAAAAATACTGCTCTGTGAGAGGTTGCTGTTGAGGACATCCAGGAAAACCTGCACTGTAATTAAATACCAGCTATGTATATATTTGCCTTGCCTCTTCAATAGATTTCTTCATGATTTATTTGAAGTTGAAGCTTAACTACACTTCATTCTGGTCTTAGCAATGACCAAGGGTTATCCAAAATGAAGTGGGAAGCATGAACTAGTAATCACGGCTCACGATTTTGCCTTGAGCGCTAGTGGACGATTAGACCTTTTGGGGTCAGCAGTATTTTTACCATATTATATCCTGTTTTCAGTGAATTTCCATTCTAGTTCATCATTATGTTATTGAATTTATTTATATCCATGGATGTGACTTTTGTTCCTCATTCTATTACAGAAAGTAAAACTTTCAGAGGAATAATACTTTATTTACTAGTTTTGTGAAGACATAATATAAGTAACATTATTTTATGCTAATTTTTAAGATTTGCTTGGGACACTGGAAGAAATTATTCCTAACCTCCAAAAAGACGTTAGTGTTTGGATAATGACCAAAGACTCCACTTTTCCAAGTGTGCATACCCTTTTAGACAAAATAGAGACTGCACCTGAAGACCCTGTTCCGGTTAATCAACGCTCTCCCAACAACCTCAAGTCATCTGTTTTATATATATTTACTTCAGGAACAACAGGTACAGGTCTGCTAAAAAGTCTGTATTTTCCTTCAGGTTTCACTGATTTTCTGAAACTCTCTTCTTCTTGTTCATCTTCTAGAATATTGTATTTCCTATCTAGAAGCATTATGGTAGAAAATAAGCAGGTTTCTTGTCAATGGCTGTTTATATACAGTGGTTTATGCGCTTCTCTTTTTTTTTCCTGCCACATTGTGAAAATATGTTTAGAAAAAGGTGTTTGTAAAATGTGTTGCTTTTTTGGTGGGTTTACAATGGTAATAAATATTATTTTGTGATCACATACCACTGCCTAGCTAATATAGCCAATGTTGTATCTAGAACTTTAAAAAAACAATCTTCAAACAAGCATATAGACATTTCTTTTTTCTTCATTATGTCATGTTCTATGAAGGTGACTGTAGAGACAGAAAACACAATTAAGTTACTAGCCTTTTAGTTTAGAAACAGATGGCTGTATTTATTAGCCATGCTCCAGCAGCTAATAAGCTAAGACTTTTAAAACTGATCACTGACATGAAAAACGGCATGATGTTGTTAAGATAAGCAAACGCAATACTTTTAGTCACAGGAAGATTTAAAATGAAGATGTGTTTTATGACTTTTTTTCCCTTATATGAATAATTACTTGCTTTGGGTTCTGGGGAAAAATTAGTAAATAAAAAGGGCAGTCTAGAATAAAAAGAATAGGAAGGTATAAATATTGACAAGAAGTCAGATATGTTTATAATACTGCTAATATAAATATGGTTGAGCTTGTTGATTAAAAGTAAGGAGTTTTAGCTAAAAAGCATTGTAGAATTTACCAGATAGGAGGATTTTGGTTTTGTAACTGCATTCAGTATATCTGTATGAAGTCTCAGGTTTTAGTTATGTGGAATTTTCAATATTTTTGAATGCTTGTATTACATTAATTTACATTGGGTTTCTTTTATGTACCATGCAACTAAAGGAATAAGGTTTGTTTAGCCTGAAGAGTATGGAATAACTAATTCTTATCTAAAGTAACTGAGCATTTTCACACTTTTTCATAAAGCAAGATCATAGTGCTGCTCCTAAAATCAATGACTGGTAAACTTAGTTAAAAGAAAGAAGTGTCTTGCACGGTCTGTAGACAGCTATCTATAAAGGCAGAAGAAAAAAACCTCAAGGCACTGTAGAGCACTGCTGTAAGTGGTTCACGTGCAACATAGGCTTATTCCCTTTTCTCTTTAGAGTGGTGGGTTTTGGCATAGCTTTGAAGTGTAGCTAGAATCTCCATAGATTATCCTTCCAGTTAACAGCTCTAGTTAAATCTTCAAATGAATGGTAGCTTTGCTAGATTAGGTGAGAAAACTTTCTGATCCATTAAATTTTTTGAAATTTTTAACAGTTCTCACTGTTCGTCATTAGCACTCAGCCTGAAGTTTGTGTGTGTATGTGAGAACACATATAAAGCAAGAACACATCCCCTACCAAAGTAGTGGGGACCAGAGCAGTGGCCCAAAAAGCTCTTGCATGTGAGTCTTCATCTTGCTGAACAGAAATTCTGTGCTGAACCTGAAGAAACTCATTAATAAGAGTCTAAATGGAGCAGACTTTTTGCTGGATTTTTTTTTTTTTTTAGTTCTCCTTAATCTTCATAGTGTTTTGAAACAGATAGGTAGATGGAGGTGTACTTATCTTACACATGCACCCACTGTATTATTTACTTCGTGTAGATCCCATACCTATTTTTTATTATGTTACAGTCACTGTGACTCTTGCCTGAAAGAGATCTAATGTGATAGCTTTTTAAATGCTTCTGGCCCTTTGTTGGTGCTATATCATTTGATAGCATGCTAATCAGGGTGTTCTTTATGTTTTCACCTATTTTAATTGATTTGACATCAGATTAAGTAACTAATGGACAAGGTTAAAAACTGGCTTATACATCTTTGTGTATGGAACAAACATGCAATACTGTATTAAACAGCCAGTTGTCTGTTAATGGCCATCTAAACAGATGACTGAAAATTTGGTTATGGAATAAAGAATTGATTCTTTTGTGATTTTAGGGACCTTACACAGGAAAAAAAATAAATTGAGTTACCTTTAAGAGAAGCTTTACGCATGGTTTTGTGTTTTCATTACAGGTCTTCCAAAGGCTGCAGTCATCA
Organism: Podargus strigoides; assembly: GCA_028020825.1. Lineage (NCBI taxonomy): Eukaryota > Metazoa > Chordata > Aves > Caprimulgiformes > Podargidae > Podargus > Podargus strigoides. Next base: position 90,427,235 of record CM051663.1, on the reverse strand, counting down.
GTCACATGCAGGTTCTTAAAGGAGCTGCTGGACTGTGGGCTTTTGGTGCTACTGCAGAAGATATCATTTACATTACTCTGCCTCTTTATCACAGTGCAGCATCTCTTCTTGGCATTGGTGGATGCATTGAATTGGGTAGGGCTCGTTTAATTTAATTGTGTGGTTAACAGAGAATTAATTCTTATAAAAATGTGTAAAACACACTTAGGTTCACCACCATTAGGGAAACTAATGCTTTGCTGAAATCAAATGAACAGTCTTTTTGGAATAGCTTTACACTTCTGCACTTTGGGGATGGAGGGATGTTGTAATAACTAAGGATCTCTTACAAGCTATCTTTGTGGTACTGGAGAAGAATTATAGTCATTTCTGTCACAATTTTTTTTAGTTTCTTTTATATTTAGGTAAAAAAGAATTTAAGGACATATTACATACTTTGGCAGTGTCTATAGTGTATTAGTATATGTACAGACTAACCATTGTACAGTGGAATAGAACTAAAATGTATTTTGGTGAATTTAGAAAGACTGATGAGTACTTTTATAGTAAACATTCAGCTTTGTCCTATATCAGTAGATGATATATAACTTTTTTCTTCTTTCCATTTAATTTGTGTACTGTTTTGGCACGGACAATAAAATACATCTTTTACTGAGACAATGTAGATGTCTCAGTGACTGTCTTGTAAAAGATTTATTTGGAACTTGATGGCAAATACTTCTGTTTCCTGAAGCATCAAGGACAAGTCAGAGCATGAGAAAGATCATTGGATTATGGATTAATTCGGTCTGAATCTGCATTGATGAGTACTTTCTTTGTTGAAAAATGAGGGTTCAGTGATACCTAAATGATTTTCTAATTCAGGCTGAATTTTCTGGATGTTTTCAGTTAAACTAATTTGAGTAATGTTACAGCCCCAACAAGGAGAAGCTGTCTTCTTCCTTTTAGCCTCTTACCTATCGGTTTACCGTCTCACCAAGGAGGAGTCTGGGTTCATCTCCCTTCTTTGTCTGAGAGGTTTGAACACACATCTTTTAATAAAACAGCGTAAATACCATGTAGTTATCTGAATGAAGCTGCTTTTAGTTCCTCTTCTGTTCTACTTTGTAGAAAGAGTGAAAATAGCTAGCTAAGCTGCCACATAGAGAAAATGCTTCATTTCTTTTTCTACTGTTTCCATAAAGGTGCAACCTGTGTGTTAAAAAAGAAGTTCTCAGCTAGTCAGTTTTGGAGTGACTGCAAAAAGTACAATGTGACTGTCATCCAGTACATTGGAGAACTTTGCCGTTACCTTTGCAGCCAGCCAGTGGTAAGTGGATCCAAAATTATGGCTATTAGTTTGTAAGTGATATGAACATTTATTATTCCTAATGTGGTTATGTTAAAAGGGAAGTAAAACTGTACTGAACCTGTCCCTCTTCCTTTTTTTTTTTTTTTTTTTTTTTTTGGTGTAAGGTTCTTCAAATATTTGGTGATCTGTAGACTGTAAAAAAACCTAAATGGCTTGAATCAGGAATATAGTAAAATATTAAAAGATTTTGGGACTTAAAAGCTGATTCAGTATCATTTGGTGAAAAAAAAGAAACAAAAAAACAGTTTCACAATGTAAGTTCAGAAAACCAGGATTACTGTTCAATGTATTTTCAGAATTTTCAAAACTTGGTTTCTTGGCATATAAATGTATCAGAGGTCTCAAGTTTTGTAGGTCATCTTTTAGCACTGTTTTGGCTTGTGGAATGTGCTTGTTTTGAGACCATCTAAACGTATTTTAAAATTTTGAAGGGTTTAGTCTAGGTTAGCAGCTCAAAGGAAGTATGCCTTCTGTTTCAATTAGAAAGCTATTCCAGACTACACAGCTTGTGTTGATAAAGTGGCATTCCTCTCTTAAACTGTGTTAGCCCTAACGTGAAAATACTTCTTTTCCCTTGGCAGTCAGTGGTGGGGTGGTCTTACATACATGGTATCAAATACGAAGTATGCTGAACCTGTTGTAATTACCAAGTATAGCTGACTCAGTTTAACTGAATTAACTCTTGATCTGGCTATTTTCTGGTATGTTTCTGTATCTACCCGCTGATGACAGAGAGAGCCCAAGAAGTTTAGGCTGAGCTAAATGCCTAAAATTTGTTGGAATTAATTCAAGATGTATAAAATAATATAGACAGAATTGATACAGCCTATTGCATAGCAAATCCAACTGAGTTTCTATCCTCAAATGCTTGTGCTGAATGTCTCAAAATGAGTATAAAAGAAACATTCATAGTCCAGTATAAACTAAAATTCATCTTGCTAATGCTGCCAACTTCCATCTATTTATGAGCTGCAGGTTGTCCTATTGTGTTTCAATAATAAATCCTAAATGTTATATCATACATTATCTTACCTGGTTAAGCATTTTAATAAATGACTTTACACAGTTACTTATCATCATAAACAGCTTTAACTTTGAATACTAAATAAAAATAAATAACAGCTTCCAAGTACCTTTATAACATTAAGCAAAAAGAACTGTATTCCCTTTTAATTTAACAAAATATTTGGGAGAACAGAGAGATGTGTGAAAATGTACAGAAGTTGGATGCAATGCAGCTCTTATCTCTTTGAACATTCTCCCTTTGCCTCTATCATAATTTCACTTTGTGATTTTAAAAAAACAATCAGTGGTTTAATTTCCTTTCAGTGAGTTTTATTGAAATGACTCATCTGTTAGGAAATGGTGCCAATTTAATTAATCTGAAAATTATTTTCTAATCCAAGTCCTCATTTTATAATTTTCCAGAATAATCTCCTTCTTAAACAGGGTTCTCGGTTTGAAGAGAATGCAAATCAGTCTTGTCTTCCAGCAGAATAGCAATTTTCATTAATATCTCAAGTTGCTGACCAAAGAACGGAAAAGGTCAGTGTTCATAAAACATAGGATTTTTTTTTTTCCTCTTGGTAGTATATTTAAGTAATGTAGTAGTGAGTCATAAATCCTACATCACATGTGCATGCCTCAGCCAAGTGAATGTTCTTGAGTTAAAGAGGGCATGGCTGGTGTCTCAGTGACCACCACTGGCTGTGATGTGAAACCAGAACAGTGATACCTTCCTCTCTTTGTTTCTTTTTTTTTGTTGTAGATTATTATTATTATTTTATTTTTGGTTGGTTGGTTGGTTTTTAACTTTATAGTAAAATAAACAAAATTCTACAGTATAATGAAAAAATCAATTTAAAGACCATAAGGAAAATAAAACAATATGAAGGGCCTACCTTTTATAAATTGTGATTTTTCTTTTTTTGTAGGCTAACATGATTTTCCCAAAGTCATCTCCCTTCTCTCCAACACTTCCCATCTTTTGTGGTGTTTACAGCCTCAGATATTAATTGTTCCCCTTTTCTGCCCTTTAACTGTGCAGTTAGAGCATGGCATTTTGTTTTACCCATTTTATCTTGTTCACTGTCTTAAAGCAAGAATGATATATTAATATAACTCATTTTCTAAAACAAACTCTTATATTTTTAAATCCTTATAAAGCCATCATACAGTTAAAGGAGTTTTAAATTTTGCAAATAACTTACTTGATACCATCATTAACTATTCATATGCTATATAATATGTTTATACCACTATCAACTATTCATTAACTATATAACTGTTCTATTTATTAATTTATGTGCATACTTTCTAGGAGCTGGCATTTCTAAACTCTTTGCTCTGTGGCACTATGGGGTTTTTATAGCTGGCTATAGAGAAACCTAATGTACCTTACCAAGAAAAATTAAAATTACAAAATGAATCACTTTGACAGGTAGGTACTTGAAGAAAAATGCTAAGTATTTTTCATGTTAAAACTGGAAGAGAAACGTGTTCACACAAATAAGTGGAAGGATTTTAAATATGTTATGCAATCCATTATTATTTTTCAAGCAGGTGAAATAAATTGCCAAGTTTTTCTCTCTCTTTAAGTTTCATTGCCTTAGAAGTACTATATATACTGGCAGCATAAGAAAGTTTTAAAGCTTTGTGAATATATTATGTGGGCAGTGTTCTCAAGGTGAGAGTACTATAGAGCCCTTCTAATAAACGTAGAATAAACCCAAGCAATTTTAAGTGCTTCATTTGTTTCTTTAACACTGAACTTGAAGTAAATGGTGTATTTCTAATAGTTGGAGGCCACAGTGTGACCTCTTATTTCATAGATGTTGAACTGAACTTTTGGCAATTCTCTGTGGTAGCACATAAACTCTTGGTTTAGCTTTCCTTATTAATTTTGTCTTGTTTTATCTTTCTGCCTCCCACTCACATCTGCAACATCTCTTCACTCTTTTGAAGTAGATTTTTTTCTGAAACCCCTTCTGGTTTAGTAACCTGTTGTCTGGAAAGAACATTTGTTGGAAAAGGAAGTTGTCTTTTTTCCTTAAGTAGGAGTACAAAGTCATTATGTGACATTCATAGATTTTGCTGGGCTTCTAAATAAGTGAGTAATGCTCATAACCTACCCTCTTCCAAGCTGTTTTTCTTCTGTCTTTTGATCATAGTGAAAGTACAAGAGCCAGCATTGATGTCTAATAGACATCAGTAGCTCCAAAATGAGTCCTGCTCTAAGATATTAGCATGACTACTCCAGTGAAAGAGAATACTCAGCAAATTAATAACTTGGTCTTGCTGGCTGACATTGCTCAAAGTCTCTATTAACAGTGATCTACAAAATTTCAGGAGTATGGCATAGCATAGCTCCCCATTTCCTCTCTAAGCAAAGGCCTTAGAAATACTTCTCTACTAATCTGTGGATATATTTTCCTTAGAGGGTTGCAATGCATTTAAAATTTAACATTTAAAGTGTGTGCAAAATCTTCTTAATGCAAGTTTATTTCAAATTTGAAGTAATGAGCTATTTATACAATACACTGTATTCTGAAGCTTTTGGAAAGATACATATGGTAATACATCTCTGAAGTGCTGGGGTCTGAACCCCGAGCCCTGAATTAAGATTGACATATAGGTGGTTCCCACTGTCCTTCAAAAGGAGGGGATGAGTTTGCCTTTTGGCTTTCCTCCAAGGTGCAGATGACCTTGCAGGGAAAGCCCTTGGGTAAATGAATGCCAGGTGTCCCACACCGGGTAAACGAGTGCCAGGTGTCCTGCTTTGGGGATAAAAGCTGGGACCACTTGCAGGAAGGGTGCAGTGTCTGTCTGTGAGGTGGATGCAGTCTGTGGAGTTTCCCTGTTGGGGAAGGACCTCCTGACTCTCCCTGCAACTGGGCCCTAATCAGGCTTGGTGCTTGCAAACGCGGGCTCTGTGGGAACAGCATGAATTTGCCTTTATCCTATGCTATCAGTCTCTTGGCCTGGTTGTCTCCTATCTCTTCTATGGGAGACTTTGTTGCTTTGTTTGTTCCACTGGTTGTTGGTTGTGCTGCGTCGTTCCTGGGGTTGTTTGGGTTGTTGTCTGTTATGTGTAACCTCAATGACTTGTTTGTACCCCCAGCGATCACCCATGTACTGACCCTTTTGTGTACAATAGAATCTGGTTACTGGTTTGTTCTACTGCTGGCTGTGTCCTTTGTACTAGGCCTAGTAATGGCAAAACAATCTCTTTCCTCATTTTCTGTGAAGCAGATCTGAATCCTTGAAGTGGTTTACAAAAAGAGGTTAGAAATCAGTTTTCTTGTCCTTTATATTACTCTCATAAGCTGTCATATGTTATAACATAAACTTTATGGTACCTTGCATAAACTTGGTAAGTTTTTTATTAAAACTAGAGTTTGCTTCTACTTGTATTCAAAGTCTATTTCACTATTAATTATATCATTGCTTAGAAATTTTCTTTCAATATCTGTCCTGTTTTATGTCCCTTGTTATCCTTTGGCATCAGTAACACTTCCCATTTCCTTGGGTTACCTTAAGAGTGTAAAATCTTGTATTTCAGGTTTCAGACTTCATTTTGTTAAGCTGAAGCAAGTCAATGTCTCTATTAGAACCAATCTGGCCAAGGTTTCTTTGGATGGGATTAAGCTGTCTGAAGTGACTTCAGAAAAAATGCTTAAGGATTTATTTTATTAAAATTCTTCTGTGTTAGAACAATAGTAATTTAGAGCAAGAAAACAAGGAAGTCAGTAGTGCTGGGATAAGCAAACAAAATGAACCCTTATTTCACTGCTGTTTGCTCAAGTGTTGTGAGAAGGGGTATAAAATGGGGTATATAAATGTTGGATAGCGCTGTTGCCCACCTAGAAACAGGTTTCTTTGAAAGAAGGGAATTTAATAGTCAGGTAAGGAAGGAAAAATGAGTCAGCAGGCACTTCTCTACCATGCAGCTTTTACTTGACATTTTATTCTGTGTTAGCTCAATTTATGTTCACTACTGGAAACTGTTCTCTTGTCATTAAAACGTGGAGTGGAAATATGTCAAACCCTTTGCAGATTTTCAGCATAAACATTTTATTAAATACCCCAAATCAGTAATGTGTCACAGTTACAGACAACCACTTCTGTGCCTTCCATTTGAAGTCTGTGAATAATCTCTATATCCCATTACGATTTTATTTACTTGGGGGAATTTTGAAATTTATTTATTCTAGTAACCTGTATTTTTTACTGCAAATCTGCAACCACTTGTGTATATCATAAGCAGACATAATTCTTAATCCAAGTTGTTACTGATTCACTACATGCAGTATTACCAGTGTCTACAAGGAGAATTGAACTCTGTTTGTAAAGGCAGATAAATAGAGTTTTTAGACTAAGAACATACTCAACATGTCTGAAATTAGAAATGGATCTGGGATTTGAAAGCTTGTATTTTTTCCCTCCAGACTGTATCAGTTGATCTAATAAATATACTGTATTTTGCCACAAACTTCATGCTTTAAACTGCCTTGACTACAACAACAGTATTATTTTTAAAAAGTAGGTTTAGGTATTTAAATCTACTGGCATACATCTCTTGGACTCCATCCACACGATGATTCTGTGTCTGTTTTCTCATTCTTCCCACTAGTAATGGTAAAGGTTTTCAAGTTTTCTTCTTGACGAAGTCTTCTGTAATGTTCATAGAGTTCCTGTGACCTTAGGAAGTATTGGTTTTCCATACCCAAAACAGCACTGAAGGCTGGTTACAATGTCAGCTACTTGTTCTAGCATGGTGGCTCAAGACTTCTCTGAGTCTTTAAGAAGTCAGATAACTCGACCAATTTCCTTCCTTCCAGCATCTTTTCTTAGATGCTCGTCTTTTGGGTTAAGCTAGTGGAGTCATGCAGAAAATGTCATGATAGTGAAGACTAGAAAACACAATCATGCTTTTACAAAGGGAAGCTTCATGTAGCTCACAATACAGTGTGCAAGAAATAATCTGTGTGTGCTTTAATTCTCTGAAATGACTTTTGGAAAGTTTTGTGTAATTTGTTTTGACTTGTGGGCTCCTGGTGCAATCACCAAAAAACACAATGATCTACTTCATATTACTGGGTGGAACACAGAGAAAAGTTACTTTTTTTGTTGGTGTTTTCTGAGGAAATATAAGTACAGCTAAAGAAAACATTTCCTATTGGAAGAGCTAAGGGAAGAAAACTCCTGTTAGAATCTAATGCTATTAGATTATCAGGAGATTGATTAATGAAAGTGTGGTGAGAGTGAGCTATACTAAACAACCATTTCCTGAACTTGAAGGGTGTCTCCTGTTCCTAGAATTCCTGTTCCTTTCTTATAGTGCATCTTCCTGTTTTCTTTTACTTGTATTTTTAAATTAGGGTATGCATTTTGCTAAAAAAATCTAGTTGCAATTTATAATTAGGCATTACTGAGAAATGAATGCAAGCATGCATCTAGAAGAATTTAATACATCTGTCATCATCATGGCAGTAGGATATGTCTCATCTTACAGTCTGTCTACTAACTATCTGGTGGCCCTTTTTTCAGGACTAATCTCTCAGTAGAGAACTGGTGAATGTGTTGTTACATGCATTCCATGTAAACACATGAATGTAAATCCTGTGTGGGCTGTCCCTCAATTTTTATATTTAACAGATGTTTGCATTTCTCAGTCCCTGAAACGACTTTTAGTTATGTCGAGGCCATAATACAGGAAATGTTTTATGTCATTTTTGCTTGAAGTTGCCTTTGCTTCTCTCCATTTGGCTTTTCCTGCTGCAGAAATGGTAAAAGTAGGACAATGAACCTGTTTTCAGCCACAGTACCCACGGATACCAACATACCTGCCCCAGAGTTGGACTCTGGCAGTGATCTAGACAATAATACAGATGATGAATGTATAGGTCACGTCATGAAAAAGATGTTAAAATGGCTACCTCAGTCCACTGCAGTCCACTTTCAAGGGAAAGGTAGTTACACAATGAGCCAATGTGAATTAATGTTATATGTTAGTTATACAAAAGTTTAGGTAAAAATATGTTAAAAATAGCTATATGAATTTACTCACATGTAAAACTAATGTGAATTATGACTGTTTAAAATTCCCCTCATTATAATAATTCTCTCCATATTTATTAAACCTGCTGGGAGGTTAAATTACATATAGTTTCCATTCTTACAATTGAAAGACTGCTAAATGCATGGCAGTTTTAATGCCTTTTCGCTAGGAAGTCTTGCAGTACTCTTCAGGGAGTCTTGTGTCAACAGGTGAGTGCAGATGTGATGGAGCTGACTTAATCACAAATATGGCAGTTGCAGCAATGCAGTCTAACAGAAAATTTACCTTAGTTGTGAAGAAGTGGATTACTGCCCTCTCTTTTAAGAAAACTTTGATTGTTTTCTGCAATCCATTCTTGATGACATCATACATCTTCGTATTTTTGCAAAAGGGTTGAACGCCTTAAGAGAATATTTCCTAAATTGAGGTAGTCATACATTGTATATTGTTGATAGGTGTTAACATTGCCAGCACAGTAGAATGCTGACAGTAAAATGTCAGGTTTACCCTGCATCTCTTCCACTAGAGAAACAACTTTGTGCTGTAGTAATATAAACCAGCCAAGATGACATGAGGTACTGAAGGTATTGAAGTACCTGTAGTTATAAATGATGCTGTATTTGTCCTTTTGGGGGAAAAAACATAATCCATGTGGGCTCTTTTTTTGTAGCTCATCCTAGTTTGTGTTTTTTCAGCAGCCATCAATGCTTTTATTTTTCTTAAAGTACAAATAATAGAAGCAAACTCACCTGCTTATTAACTTGGTCTCTAGAGATTTTTAATGTTCCTAGCCTGATGAATGACCCACTCAGTATGCACATATTTGTCTCTTCTGTTCATTGTGGAACACGGGATTTCTGTGAAAGAATCTCTTGTGCTATTTTTCATATCTTAGCAGAGGCAGTACATTTGAGTACTTCAGTGGTGTCAGCAAGGGGTAACTTCAGTTCAGTTACTGACTTACTAATTTCAGTTTAGCAATGAAACTGTAAGGAAAATAGCCCACTTTAAAAAGTTCTAAGTTGAGTATACTGAAATATTCTAAAGACAGTGGACAGTTTTCTGGTGGAAAAAAAAAAAAAAGATAGCTTTCCTGGCAAAGTTCAAAGTAGCACTGAAACACTGTCTCTTAAAAAAAAAGGAATACTTTGTTGTTCACTGACAGTATAATGATTTTGAATGTGTAATATAACTGACCTTGTTATTTCAGATATATTAAAATCTACATTGTTGCATTGTGATACTGCATCTGAAGCTGAAAAAAACAAACCACTCCAAAAACTGGGCAATTTTTAGACACTTTGTTCCAGGCTATGTCCATGGTCAGTTTCATTGTACTATGTAACGCAGCACTTCCTAATAACGTTTTAGCATGAACTCAGTGCTTGTGTGCTTAGAAATTACTTCCACATCTAGAGTAAGATAGGAGGAGAAAAGGGAAGAATTGGGTTGTTGTAAAAACAGAATGGTGATTGACCAGGGGAGGTTGGTGAGCAATGTAGTTTTGAGGATGATGCCTCAGGTTGTAATCTGCCAAGAGCTATCTGCATCTAGTGAAACAGGTGAATTTCTTGCTCAGTCATTCCAGCAAGGAGACTTAATTTCAAGAAGAAAGACTCTGAAGCTCAATAAAGAAGAATTATTTGTCTTTCTATAAGTTACTGTTTTGAAGAGGGAAGAGAAAAACTTAGTCTTTGTGATTTAGAGTAACTTAAAATTTCACTGTGCTTGCAACTTTTGTTACAGAAGTGCAACTTCACAATCCTCATGAAAAATTGAATTTGCATAAGACATAAGCCTCTGAGGAACACTGCTGTCTATGTGCCCAGCAGAAGCTTCCCTGTTTTTAAAATCCAAAATATTTACAGATTCCTGTTTCAGTCAGCTGAACAGATCTCTTCACAGAAATAATTTGCTGTGTTTTTATGCCAGATTAAAGGTGCTAAAATGAATTTTCACTATAAAGGCATACCTAATTCATACTGAATTAAAGTTGGGAAGGGGAAAAGGAAACTGGAATAGAAGAACAGAAAATAGGAACTATCTGCTTTCATTAGTATATGTATGTTGATGTGTGTATATATAGAGAGAGACATATATTTTAAAAGAGTGTGAATATGTGCATGTATGTGCATATAGAAGGCTTTTGTACATTTCTGTAAGTGTATATATATATGGAGAGGTACATACAGGCAGTGTTGCTGTACTGGAGTGCTATGCAGTTCTTCACAGTGAGGGTAACAGAACACTGGAACAGGCTGCCCAGAGAGGTTGTGGAGTCTCCTTCTGTGAAGACATTCAAAACCCACCTGGACATGTTCCTGTGTGACCTGACCTAGGTGTTCCTGCTCTGGCAGGGGGATTGGACTAGATGATCTTTTAAGGTCCCTTCCAATCCCTAACATTCTGTGATTCTGTATGTGGTAACAAACTGTACGTATATTTATTTTGTGCTGCTTTACTTCTAAGGCATTCTGTATTGCCACTGGCAATGATTTAAAAGGGAGTCTTATTTTAAAATAAGTGAAATTAAAAAACAAAACAAAACCCCAACAATTTAGTTATTTTGCCTTCTGATTCTTCAACTTTTAAAGGTGCTCCATGCAATCTCAAGGTTTGGGAATGTATTAATAAAATTAGAGTCTCACCGAACTGGATGAACACATACTATTGTGTTTCTTGTCATAAAACATGGGACTTGCCTGCAGTAAAGACTCAAGATCACCAAGAAATAATGTATTCCAAGTAGCATTGAACAAAACCTTAAAAGTCTTAATATTGAAAGAAATAAAGAAGATGATTCATACACAATGTGCGGGAAGAAACAGATGTGAAAAGTGTGTGAAGTGTCATTGTTTTTTTATAATCAGTCTGAAGGCACAAGAATTAATATCCGCTGGCTTTAATCCATTGACAAAAAAAATTCCTGCCTTTCTCTGTTCTTCCCAGTTTTCTAATTCTCTGAGTAGAAACAGACTGAGACTATACAACTTCTAAAATATGGAAGCATTTATATGAAATTAATGCTGCCATTATTCAGGAAATAATTTGCTTGTTCTACAAGATAATAGGTTTTTGATTGCAGATTGCAACATTGTAGCTGTAGGCAAGGTATGTCAGCTTTCTTTAACTTCTTGTTTTTCTTTTTTGCTGTTGTTTATACTTGATGTATTTAAAGAAGGTACATTTTCCTCACAATATACGCCCATTTTCCCCACAATATATGCCACAATCAAATGCAGTTATCAGTATGTTATATTTTAAATTATTTTTTCTTTAACAGAAGGAAGGAGAAAAAAATCACAAAGTCCGACTAGCAGTTGGAAATGGACTACGAAATGATGTATGGAGAGAATTTTTAGACAGATTTGGTGCCATTAAGATCTGTGAGTTTTATGGTGCTACTGAAGGAAACATTTGTTTCATGAACCACACGGGAAAAATAGGATCTGTTGGACGCACCAATTTCTTTTATAAGGTGACTATTTATTTACATTGTACTTTGTAAAAGGGAGTGCTGAAGGTAAATGTGTTTTTCAGTTTGACCACAGGACATGGGACTGCAGTCATAAGTAAAATTTTCAAGGTAAATTTTCTAACTTATTACAAATTTAATTGACCCTCTGTAAAATCTTGGCTGCTGAAGTATTGCAGATAGTGCTCAGCAGCCAACCCATTTACACTTTCAGCACTAATGCTTAGATTTTTCTAAACATTCACAAGAGTCTCCTTACAGTTTTGAGTAGTTTCCAAGTATCATTTCAAACCTCTACTGTACTAAAGGACAAAAGAGGAAGTTGGATTTGTTTTAATACATAAGATCTCAAAATCTATCAAATAAACATACAAGTTCCTGTTCTGACTTAGTGGTCTATAGATTATATTTAGAGCTGTTTTCAGAGAGTATATTTATATTGCATATTACTATGTAAATATATGGCATAAATGGGAATTAATAGTAATTAAAGTAATATATAGGCAGATACAACTTTAAGAGATATTTTATACCTAGGTGCAAATAAATGTATAACTCAGTTAAGCTACTCTACATCTAGTCTGTATTTCAAAGATAACACAATATAAGTATAATCACAAGGTGTTATGTTGGACAGTACTTGCCGAGGGTATTAATTTAAAAATTCTATACCCCTTTATTTACCAAATCTGCTACATTTATTTGGTTTGTTCTAGGTTACTAAAAGTGGAAAAACCATGCATTTATTTCACTGCTAATTTGAGAGTCTCTGTTTTGTATTTCATCAGCTTCAGCAATGGAAGTTATATGTCCTGAGGAAGAGGAATACATATTATTTATATCACACATGTTGGCTTTTCCTTCATCCTTCTGAGTAAACAAAGAATTTATTTCAGCTTGAAATTCACTGATAGATTTTTTTCCCTTTGAATCCTATTAATACCATCTCCCAAATGGTTTGAGAAGTCAGTAGTAACAAGCTTTACCTAATAATGTGAAAGATTATTTAGCAAGACTTTCTAGCAAGGAGATTAGATATTTAACATTATGTTGTTATTTAGGCCAATTTTTATTCTTCTTGAAACATATAGGACTACATACATCGTGTAGAATTTGCAAATTAACAGAGATATGCGTCTATACTGAGGTACATATCTATATGTACAAATCCTGCTGACTTTAATGGCATTTGTTCTTCTGAGGTGAATTGATAGTAAAATATCCTGACAAACCTTTTTTTCAGAGAATGTTGTAAAAATATTGTTTGGAAATACATCAGAGTAATCCCCTCATGATGTGCAAATAGGTTTTCAGGCAGAATTATTTTTCAGGCTTGTTCTGGTTCCCCAGGCACAGACCCATGGGGCAGCCATGCAGGCAGGCCATGAGTAGTCCCAAGTCAGCTGAGAGTTCCAATCAAGGCAGCTGACTCACAGGGGTATCCCATACCACTTCATCATGCTCACTATGAAAGGAGGGAGTTCACTGAGGGTGGGGTTCCTCTTCCTGGGGCTTCTCTCTCCTGGCCTTCTGCTCCTGCTGTTGACATCAAGGACCAGGCTGAGTGTTGGTGATTGTATCGGTTTTGTTATTCCATTAAATCTATTTCTACTTCAACCCATGGGACTTCTCCCTTTTTTCCCTGATTCCCCTTCTCAGCTGGGGAGGGGTCCTCAGGCGGTAGAACAACTGCTACAGTTTAGCCCTGGGTACAGGCTAAACATAGACAAGGGTCCACAACCTCAATACAGCAACACCATATCATGATCACCAATGACTACTTTACAACGCAGGGCTAGAGGAGTTCTTCACTTGTGGGACAGGAGCTCAGACTGCAGGGAGAAACCTGTAAGCACTCAGAAAAGCACCCCAAGAGGTAGTGTGTTTTTCAGAAACTGTTGAGAGCTCAGCCATTTAAGCAGACTGACTCTGCTGATTCTCTGTTCTACAATACTGATGCTCTGCTGTATGCACAGTGAACATCTGGTGCTGATGGATGTCTCTAGAAGGGTCCACTACAGGAAATCAGGAATCTGGAATTTAGGGAGTAGTAAGCAAACCAGGAACCTTAGAGCTGATCCTAGTTTTTGTTTCAGATATTTCTAAGCCACATGCTTTAATTATTCTATACTTTTTTTTTTTTTTTTATCTTACAAAATTTTACATTCAATCCAAACCTGTGTAAAGTTGTTTTCAGTATTTCAGAACTTTTGACAGACTTTTATCATAAGTCCTTTACCTTTTGGAAATACCATCTAAAGGCTACAGCAGATAAAGGATTAGACATGAAATTACCTATTTATTGATTTAATTATCTGTATTTTTAATCAAGTAGTGTGAAGGTTTGCATGTATTAATAGTGGCACTTCATATGTGAATAACATGTGCTGTTTGTGTTTCCAAAAGAAAGATTAGCATTTTAGGGGTTTTTGCACATGAAACATGCTACTTTTTCCTCTTTAATGATTGGACTTATGATTTGAGATAGACACTGCAGATTAGGAGAAAAAATAACTTGTGCAAACTGCAACAAAAAAATAAATGCAATTGCAGCTGAATACTTGATCTCACTAGACCTCTTTCCTATAATTTATATACTATTCCAAGTTGGAACTGTTGCAGTCTATGGAAACATCAGTATAGTCTGCTAAGATAGTTATGGATTGTCTCCTTGCTTACTCAGAATGAATATGGAAAGACTGTAAGATATTTTATGAAACAGAAAAAGCCATTCATTCCATTTGGCTTGGCCTGAAATCAGTTTTACTCTATCTTTTTCAATACTCTATTTTCCCTAGAAATGAATCTACAGTAAGTCTTCAGTTATTTCCGTAGTTTCTCTCATAAGAAAAGTAGCTAAAGCATATTATTTGTGACCAGCCTCAGTAATTAACTACTATCATTCTTCCAACAGGCCCGTATTGGCTCCAAACCCTTCCCCCAATGTACATAAACTTGGTATTCTATGACTGTAGACCATGAGGGAAGAATGGAGGTTGTCACTGAAACCCAGCTTCAGTGTAGAGACAAACTACCTTGCCTTAGTTAATGGGCATGGTATGTCTCGCCAGGTCAGTGGGTGGAGTATATGACCCATTTTATGTGGAAGTGGAACTGCCCCAAATCTCTTCTAAATCAAGGAGGTTTCAGAGACAACTCCAAAACTCCATCAGGAGCTTTTTCATAAGTAATATGTTTTGTTCCAGAACATTTATGGTTGTGCGACATACATGGTTTCTCTCTCTGAAAGAATTGTGACAGTGGAACAACATGGTATATTAATAATATTACAATAGTTATATGTCTCAAATTAACAGATCTGCTATCTGTTAACTACTGGAGCTCTGCTTGTCATCAGTGCAGTTCCTCTGGATGGCAGTTCCTTCAGTCTACTTCATGACACTTGTTTGAAGGAGCAGCTAACTCCCTCATATGCTGAAGCAGTGTAGTGTTGGCATGAACAAGGGCTTAGATAAAGTGCAGTTTCAGAAAATTGTAGAATAGGTTTAGAGAAAGAAGGAATGTTGAAACTGAGATGTACTTTCTAGTGACTTAAAAATCCCAAACCAATACATATTTAAGCAAATACTTAATTTTAGGGACCTTTTATATGTGTTTTTGATTACTCTGCAATCTGTGAGTATTGTGACACAAACTGTGTATTTTAATGCCATAAATAAGTTCATTTTGACTTATTTCAGGCTTTTTTTGTGGGTTTTTTGACATACATTTTACAGATTAGAGATTATTAAACCATGCATTCTGAAGTGTAGCTGTTGTGTTTGGTTTACTTCAGTCTGAATGAGATCTGATAGACATCTAGCAATATGTAAAGGAGTGCAGCTTTATTTCTGATTTGCTTACACATGAATGTTCTGAAGTTGGAAAGGGAGACTGTCTCTTGCTGGAAAGCAGAGAATGGCACACGAGGCCCAGCCATCCAGTTCCTTTTTTTTTTTTGTTTCTTCAAAGAAATCCTACAATGACTTTTGAAACATTATTCTCTTGACGCGTGGGACAATTAGACATATTCTCTACGGATTTTCTAAACACCTATTTCTTAAACTGGGAACAGAAAGAAAGAGACTAGAGAAAGGGGAAAAGAGGCTTGTGTCTTCATATTATATGATATAGTAAAGAAGAACAAAGAAACTTACTCTCTACTGGTTTAATTGCACAGTTAGAATGAAGTAAATGCAGTATAAACCCCCATATATAGAGATATTTAGAGTATAGTGGGAATAATAGCAGGTAGGTTCAAAGTATAATATTTTTGGCAGGGAAAAAGGAAAATAAATAGGAAGGCATTTCTGTTGCAGGTAATAGCAATGGCATGGTTTCTAAAGGTGAAATGCAGACAAAATTCACAGCTGTAAGAGACAAACTGAACTCTCAGAATGTGCGAAGTAACTTTTCTGTCAGTAACAATGGCAGAACAAATACTTGTAAAAAATGTTAAGGTTCTACATAACATGTTTATTTTCATAAATAAGTTGGAATGGTTAATAGGAAGAATCAGATGAACCTTGTAGCAGTTGCCAGACATCTAAGAAGCCACAGTGTGTGAGATGTTAACTTGAAGGAGTGCTCTTGTTTGCACTTGTTTATTTTTACACTATACTCCATGAAAGAGGGATTGGTTTGCGTGCTTGAAAGCATCACTGTGTATAAGAATAAATCCTTCGATAAGGACATTCAAACAGAATCAACGAACAGAAAAGTAGAAGCCTTTGAATAGCTTTTTAGCTGGTAAAACTTAAAATGTTTTATGAAGAAGTTAGTGTATACATTAACATAGTAATATAATAAATTACTATTTAATATTTACATCTGGTATACATATGTATGTCGTTAATGATTAATTTATTATATATGACATACATTATGTGTTCATTTATACAAACATGATTTGGGAAAAGTCTGTAAGACTCTCAGGTGTGTCCATCAAATATATATGCAGATCTTTCTTACACTGAAACGAATTCTGAGTGATGGCAAAGAACATGCAACGGGCGAGTGGGACTAGTGAGATCCAAGGTAGCCTGTAAGATGGGTAAAAAATAACCCGTGGCAAGTACACCTGAAAAAACAACAAATTAAAAAAAAATACAAAGTGTATTTATTTTTCCAATATTTTAAACACAATTACTCCAACTATTACAGGAATCTAAATCTCTCTTACTTAAAACTGTATGGATCAAAATCAGCTTTAAGCTGAAAAACACATCTTAAACCAAGTAAAATATTTTGTCTTTCACAGAGCAATGCAGAATTAGCATTGTGCCCTTTTTTCATCCAGTCATAGAACTTAGAAGAGACACTTTTTAGTTTAAAACAAAGTTTGGTTTAAGCAAATCTAAAGACACGTGTCAACTTATTCACAGGAAGAACACTGGCGTGCATTAATCTAAGCAAGAGAAGCTCTTAAGTTCATTGGCCAATGAAAATTAGTGTTGTTTCTGCTCTATTGACCAGTTTTGAGGTAAAATAATCTAAGGTACTTCAAATGTATTCCAAGGTATTTTGTTATAATATGTGGTGATTTAGTTAATATCAAGCATTGCTTTAGAAGGTTTTCTTCTTGGTTTTGTTTTCTTTGGCTAACAAAACTATGCAGAGGACCTGTATATCTACTCTTTACAGCATAAATAAGGCATTTCAAGTATATTTTTAAAACATTTATAACATAATGATACTGTGCTCCAGAATATTTTCCCGCTTACATTTCACTCTTTTAAGATGACTGGAGCTGAATCTAGTAAATGTAATGCTTTATTTTATAAGCAGATACTCTCTTCAACAATTCAACAGTAACTCATATCTAAAACAAATAACTAAATAAAAAGCAATAGCTTGCGATCCTTTTTCTCTGATGAGGGTTCTGTGAGCCTTCACTATAAGCTGAAACTTTAGAAATTTCTGAACTATTTTCAAAACAATATTTTAAATTGCATATTTCCAGTCAATTTAACATGAAAAAAGGGAGGGGAAGGGTAGGCTGCTGTTACCAGATAGCATTCAGACAGCATAGTATAATAGACATAGACAATAATGTTGCAGTTTAACTCATTTTAAGTAAATGATGCTTTTTGTTTGGTACATTTATGTGGTACTTTAGGGAGTAAAGTGTGGATTAAAATGATTAATGTGGCATGCAGTACTCTGTGAAAATAATATGGTAATGCTTCAACAGCTCAAACCCTCTTTTCCAATAAATTTTAAGCAATGAGATAAGACAAATGTAGGCCTGTACCCAGACTAAATGCTTTGCTCTGGACCTTTCATTTTCTTTTATTTAATATGAAAAGAAAGCTGTTTGCATGGAGACGGCTGTTTCAACAGGATGTACATTGGCATAGTTTAATTTTGCATGTCTAATGTGATATGTGGTGTTTTCTTCTTTTAATTATGTATTTGCATGACTATTATTTCAAAAAGCTAACTGGAATAGACATAGTACTCTAAACTTGCAGGCACTAAAAGATGTATGCAGCAACATAAATAATAAAACTCTCAACAGTTTTTAGATTATCTTAGATACTAGATTAAAGTTTCTGAGTATTTATAACAACTTAAAATACTGCATCATACAGACTAGTACGTTGACAAGATAAAGCTATTGAGCTCTGAAGGAATGAACAAAAAAATGGAACTTAACAGGGCACACTGCTGGTCTAATCAAACAGAAAAATATCAGAATAACTTTTCATTTTATACCATTTCATTTATGTTATTTATATTATTCATTGCATTTGGTCTGTCATATGAAACCTATTAAAGTAGCATATATTAATGTAAAAAAAGAAAGTTCAGAAGAACAGCAATTAAATATAGACAGCCAAAATGAAAGACTCTAAGAAAAAATGACTTGACTTTATTGTGATTACTTTCCATTTTGTTCATCAAGAATAATACAATTATTAAGGTGAACTTTTTTGCTCCTAAATTCTTGACTTTGCTAAATGCTATAGTCAGTAATTATCAAAAAAAACCCAACAAACTCTTCACTTTATGAAAAAAAAAGTGTCTGATTCTCAGATTGTGACTTGATTTTGCACGCTATATCCTTGTTCCTTTGATCAACTGTTAAAAATATCTTTCTGTTTCAGACTTAGGGATGAAGGAAAATGCAGTGATGAACATTGAAAAGACTTAGTGAAACAATTTTGTCCATATGAGGCTGAAATTGTGTACTTGATGTTTTATTCAAGTTGCTATTTATTCAGACTTCCTTCAAAACAAAATGATGTGGCACAGCTACAGCAACATTTCAAATCAGGATAAAATAATTAGGCAACTCTTCATCCAAATTAGCTGCAGAAAAGCAGAGGGGTTTATGTCTTAGCATCCTACCCTTTACTTCAGTCCCTCTCATAACGCCATCCTTAAATAATATCGCATTTCTTTATTGTGAAGAGTGCAGGTGTATATCCATTTGGTTTTAAAACTGTTTTCTCTGCTTGCCAAGATTTCTTCAGGAGAAAATAATTGTATATCCTTGTTTTGACTAGTTGTTAAATAGTTTGCTGTTGTACTTCTTTATGAAAAGGGAAATCAGAATCCCAAGCTGGGCAAACTGAAGCCATAGGATAATAACTGCAAATACAGTGGTCCATCTAGTATCAGGCATATGGTATCTCTCAGTGTCTCTCAAAGGTCTAATTTGGATTTATATCACAGTAGAAAAATGAAGCAAAAAAAGAGTCAAACCTTGTATATGGGAGGAAAAAGAAGTATTGCAATTTCTAGCATTGGTAAGAGTATCTTGCCCTCTCCTTCAGCTTATTCAGACCCACATTTTCTGTGATCCTTACAGAAGAGTTAGTTAGTTAGTTGTAAAACGTAACAAAGAGGTCAGTTAGGTCAGCAGTGTCAGGGCTCAAGGGTTCAAAGTATTTCAGAAAAATGCAGAACAGTGACGTAAGTATGGAACATGCATAGCTACATAACCATGTCAAATGACATGGGAATATGTACCCTTCTTCTGGTGCTCGTGATAAGCCTTTCCACCATACAGCAGCCTGAGAAAGCCTGAGGGAAGAACTGAGGCTAGTTAGACAAGAGTAAAGTCCAGCAGGCAGCAGGTTTCCCTTTGTAAGGAGATTTAGGCCTTGATTTGCCAGAAGACCCCAAGAACACTTCTCATATCAGCCACCACCATTAAATGTCAGTTAAGTTCTGGAGATGTTTCTGTTATCCTGACTTATGTAGGCTTTTCCACTGATACATGGTTCCTATAACTTGTGAAAAAATTAACAAAATCACAGTTCTTTGTCTTCACTAAGTATTTTTGAAAGTTATAAGATTATAAAAATGTTTTGACGTTGCTTACCTCCAGGAAATAATGTAAATTTACATACAGAGTATTGTCAGTTTTAAATGAAACTACATTCTATTTTTAGATAAGCAAGACTGGAGTAAAGATTTCCTTGCTTATATTTCCTGCCACCAGATGTCACTGTGTAGATGAGTAACTGATGACCCTTTTTCCCTTTTTTAGCTTTTTTTCCCATTTGATTTAATCAAGTATGATTTCCAAAAAGATGAGCCAATTAGAAATAAGCATGGTTGGTGTGAAAAAGTTAAGAAAGGTAAGTATGTAATTTAATAGGATATAATGGCCTTTTGGTTGTAATACAAATACTCCAGATTTTTTTAAGGAGCCTTAATATTGTGTTGCTGTACTATGCCAGCATCAACTATTACTCCTTGCTCTGGCAGAAGTAATATGATTTTTGATCTAAGACAGAATATTATTAAACATACTAGTGCTGACACCAAAAGAACTTAGGAGATCCTTGGATATATTCATAGAAGAGCAATGCTCAAAAGTGATGATGCAATATTATCTCTATATATGTAGATAATTACATCTGGGGTTTTTTTTAAAAGAGGTTAACATAGTGAGATGGTTGCCATGTGGATTAGAGCAAATGCTTTTTCATGAGAGATTAAGTATTACTGACTAATGAGTTGATAAAGCTTATGGCTTGGGTTTTTTTTTAAAAAAAATAAATGTTGCTTGATTATAGCTGCCTTCAAAATACTTATCAAATATCTGATATCTTTTGAGGATACCTATTTTCAAGGTGTTTATCAGATACTGAAGCATCTCTGTTATACCGTAGGAAGGTAACAGCTCTAATTAATGCCTAGAAGCTGAAACAAGAAAAACTCAAAGGTCAGGCAGACAGTTTTAACAGGGAGCTGAAGCAGGTTTTTCAAAAGAGTTAAGAGATTCTTTAACAGGCCTTAATCAACGATGGACACTTTCAGGAAACTAGGATCCCCAAAACACGAAATTTAATAGGAAATTATGTGTAGGGATGTCAGATTGACCTGTAAAGAGATTTAATGCCTGGGTTGAACACCTGCTTTTTATTAACACTAGTTTTTCAGTAGGAAGCTGATGAATTTGAGACTCATCACTGGAAATTCAGCCAGATGCGGGGAGTAGGACATAATAGTCATTTAAAGTGTGCACTTTGAGAGGATAGTAAACCTACCAGTGAACTCACAATTGATAGATGACAGTTCTGGAAGAAAACATTTTGATGAGTCATCAGGAAGAAATACAAAAGACTGGGAATTTGAGTGGACAATATAGTACTGTGTCCTGGTGATCACTTTGCATGTAGAGGTGACCACAGGAATTGTAAAGCAGTAGTAACTGGTAAGTTTTTATTATCGGGTCTTATGTACTGAACCTTAACAAACTTGGTTCCTGGTCTTGTAAAATTGTATGTACCAAATTAATATTAATGTAAAGTACAGGAAATGTGCAGTGATAACTTAGGTTTACATTCTTTCAACTTCTCTGTGTAGGTGAGGCTGGTCTTCTCATTTCCAAAGTCAATGCAAAGAACCCCTTCTTTGGTTATGCTGGCAATAAGAGACACACAGAAAAGAAATTACTCTGTGAAGTATTTAAGAAGGGAGATCGTTATTTTAATACCGGAGATCTAATGGTTCAAGACCATGAGAATTTTCTTTATTTTTGGGACAGGATTGGAGATACCTTCAGGTATAATCATTGTTTCTTTTCACATTTTTTCACTAAAAAATATGGACATGCAGAATAGAATAATACTGTTATATTTGTTTTCAACCAGAAGTGCTCAGTTTATTATTATTGTGATGTAGTTTATAATGGTCTTGAAGTGGACAATAGGGACTTAATTTTGTAAAAAGTGTTCCTGTGGAGCTGGATAGCTCATTTCCAGAATGTTTTGTAGGAATTACAGCTCTTTGATCAGTGCTTCCAATAAGCATAATAACTGGTAATGGTTTTGCTGTAAGCAAGGAAGTTGGATACCAAAAGGGAGAAAAATATTATATAGTAAAGACTAATCACATTTGATATATTTAGATACATGTCAAAATTTTGAGAACCATTATATCAGATCATGATAAACTTTCATTGTGCATCATAGTGATAGCTAATACCCATACCATTTGAACTGCAAGTGGGATTAGATCAATATACCAATGTGATAAGTGGGAAGAAATTTGAGGTGGTGTTAGTCTGAAATGAACAGGGTTCCTAGTAAAGTTAATGTTTTTTGAAGAGGAGGTGTCCATATGTTTCCATGGGATTAAATTATTTTTTCATGTGTTTTAGATGGAAAGGGGAGAATGTTGCAACTACAGAAGTTTCTGATGTCATTGTGATGTTGGACTTCATACAGGAAGCAAATGTGTATGGTGTGTCTGTGCCAGGTAAAAGAAGCTTTAGCTGTATATTTTTCTTCCCCTAGGTTAATTGTTAACCCTTATATCTTTTATTCCTTGTTTTAAACTTATGAATCACTTTTGATTGAATCATCTGTTTTAATATGCACCTAAAATGTAGATGTAGATAATGCAAATACAACCAGATTGTGAATGAGCCAGTGAATCATGCATTTTTATGTGTATGAAGTTATGTGTATTTTTGAAAAGTTGTCTTTCATGAGAACTACATAATTAAATTAAAGTTTAAAGATATATTAAATTCAAATCCGTGGAAAATCCACACATCCATGTGTCAAAATAAAATGTCAACAATGAAAGAATTAATGTAACTCTAAAGGAAAGCGTATGAAGACATTCTTCTGTCTTATTTCATGTTTCACTTAGCCTCATAAATGATCTGTAAGCAGATACACTACAAAACCAAGGCCAAGCTGAAAAAGAAAATGAGGAGAAAAGTAAATAAATTATTCAGAAAGAAAATACAATAATTTTTTTATAATAATTTGATACTGTTGTTAATCCACAACTTCCCTAGGTAACCTCTTCTAGTGTCTCACCACCCTCACAGTAAAGCATTTCTTCCTAATATCTAATCTAAATCTACCCTCTTTCAGTTTAAAACCATTACCCCTCATCCTATCAGTACATGCTCTTCTAAAATGTCCCTCTCCAGCTTTCTTTTAGGCCCCTTCAGGTACTGGAAGGTGCTCTAAGGTCTCCCTGGGGCCTTCTCTTCTCCAGGCTGAACAAGCCTAATTCTCTCAGCCTTTCTTCATTGGAGAGGTGCTCCAGCCCTCTGATCATCTTTGTCGCCTCCTCTGGACCCGCTCCAAGAGCGTGATGTCCCTTCTTGCGTTGGGGGCTCCAGAGCTGAACATAGCACTGCAGGTGAGGTCTCACGAAAGCAGAGTAGAGGGGAAGAATCACCTCCCTCAACCTGCTGGCCACACTTCTTTTGATGCAGCCCAGGATACAGTTGGCTTTCTGGGCTACAAGCACACATTGCCGGATCACGTTGAGCTTCTCATCAACCAACACCCCCAACTCCTCCTCAGAGCTGCTCTCAATCTGTTCTCTACCCAGCCTGTATTGGTGCTTGGGATTGCCCTGACCCACATGCAGGACCTTGCACTTGGCCTTGTTGAACTTCATGCAGTTTGCGTGCGCCCATCTCTCCAGCCTGTCTAGGTCCCTCTAGATGGCATCCCTTCCCTCCAGCATGTTGACTGCACCACACAGCTTGGTGTTGTCGGCAGAATTGCTGAGGTTGCACTTGATCCCACTGTCCATGTTGCCAACAAAGATGTTAAATAACTCCGGCCCCAGTACTGACCCTTCAGGAACGCTGCTTGTCACTCGTCTCCTCTTGGATATCCAGCCATTGACCACTACTCTTTAAGTGTGATCGTTGAGCCAGTTCCTTATCCACTGAGTGGTCCATCTGTCAAGTCCATTTCTCTTCAATTTAGAGGATGTCATGCAGGACAGTGTCAAATGCTTTGCACAAGTCCAGGTAGATGACATCAGTTGTTCTTCCCCAACCCACCAATGCTGTAACCCCATCGTAGAAGGCCACCGAATTTGTCAGGCAATTTGGCCTTAGTGAAGTTGGCTGTCACCAGTCACCTCCGTATTTTACATGTTCCTTAGCATAGTTTCCAGGAGGATATGCTCCATGATCTTGCCAGACACAGAAGTGAGACTGACTGACCTGTGGTTCCCTGGGTCTTCCTCTTTTCCCTTTTCAAAAATGCGGCTTATGTTTCCTCTTTTCCAACCAGTGGGAACTGTGCCAGACTGCCACAACTTCTCAAATATGATGGATAGTGGCTTAGCAACTTCATCTGCCAGTTCCCTCAGGTCCTGTGGATGCATCTCATCAGGTACTATGGACTTGTGCACCATCAGGTTCCTTAGATGGTCTTGAACATGACCTTCTGCTACAGTGGGTGGTTCTTCATATTCTCTGTCCCTGCCTTTGCCTTCTGTGACTTGGGTGGTGTGGCTTGAGCACTTGCTGGTTAAGACTGAGGCAAAAAGTTTGTTGAGTACCTCAGCCTTCTCCATGTGCTGAGTAACCAGGTCTTCTCTTTCCTCCTGGAAAGGGTCCACATTTTCTCTGGTCTTCCTTTTATCATCAACATACTTATAGAAGGTTTTCTTGTTGCTCTTGATGTCTTTGGCCAGATTTAATTCTCTCAGGGCTTTAGCTTTCCTAACCTGATCCCTGACTGCTCAGACAATTTCCTTGTATACCTCCCAGGCCACTTGTCCTTGCTTCAACCCTCTATAGGCTTCCTTTTTATGTTCACATTTGCCCAGGAGCTCCCTGTTCATCCATGCAGGCCTGACTTCCCCTGTGTTGGGATGCATTGCTCCTGGGTTTGGAGGAGGTGATCCCTGAGTATCAACCAGCTTTTTTGGGCCCTTCTTCCCTCCAGGACTTTATCCCATAGTACTCTACCAAGCAGGTCCCTGAAGGTGGCAAAATCTGCTCTCCTGAAGTCCAGGGTAGTGAGCTTGCTGTGCACCCTCCTTGCTGCCCTAAGGATCTTGAACTTCACCATTTCATGGTCACTGCAGCCAAGGCTGCCCTTGAGCATCAGAGAAGAGGGTGAGACATTTGTGGTTATGGGATTTGTCTTCCCAAGCAACCACCACATGTACTGAGTGAGGCTCAGCCCTGCAGGAACTAGGTGGACAGCTCCCTGCCAGTGCGAAATAGTGATCCTGAGTTTGCTTTGCTTGTGCATGCAGCATTTGCATTCCCTATTAAACTGCTATTATCTTGATACATGAGTCTTCTTGCTTTCCTTCTATTTCCTTCCCATCCCATGGGAGAAGGGAGTGAGTGACAAGCTGGCTGGATGTTTGGTTGTTGACCAGTGTGAACCTACCACAAAATGTTAAAAAAAATGTGGAAAACCTGTCATTTACTTGTAGTTTAAAGCCACAAAACAAGCAAGATCATAATAAAGAAGACTGAAAATCAGAGTAAAAAATGAGAGCCTCTGTACAACATTTACCTGCAGATTCCTACTCAGTTTATGCAACTCTCTTGGTAATTGCACTTAAACTAAGTTCCTCACAGATTTTATGGCATCAGCAAAAAAAAAAATACGCGAAAGGAGACAAAAGATAAGGTTGGCAGAATGTCTCTTATTACTAGCTGATGGTTATAGTGTGCCATTATTTTTGATTGCTGAAGCTCATTGCTTTTATGTTTTACCCATTCTGGTCCTTCCCCTAGACCCACAGTGCTCACTTTTTCCAGACAAATCAGTAAGAACTTTTAATTTTTCTCTCCGTTCACAACATTCAGATCCACAGTTTTGAAAGAAGATACTTGTAAGAGAGAAAGGCTAAAACTGAAGAGAAAACGTAACTGGCTAATCCAGAAGAGCAGCTCAGCACTCTTGTTTTTGAGAGACTGGTGTTGGTGTTTATCCACATTTATTGATTAATATTGAACATGTGACTCCATTTACTGTTATGCAACAAACTCATTTACAGCATTATTGCTTAATAGATCACTTGGGTGATTTCCAAATGTAGGTAGTACTGTATAAAATATGAATGTAATCTTCCAGCTTTACTGAAACTCAGAAGATGATATATGACTGTCAGTTTATTAATGCTCTACAGTTCTTTTCTGTAAGGTTCATCACTAAAATGTCAACTTCAGTCATGTTTCAAAATTCTCATTTCACTTCCCTCAGATCATGATGGAAAAGCAGGAATGGCCTCTCTTATTTTAAAGCAGAATACACCATTAGACTTGGAGCAATTGTATAAGCAAGTAGTGACCTATCTTCCAAGATATGCTTATCCTCTTTTTTTAAGAGTCCAGGTAAGCTGCATTATTTCACAGTGCATACAAACATCTGTATCGTTTGAACGCAGAGGTGGCTAAAAGAATAACAAAGTGCTTGTTCATTTATCACTTGATTAGTGATATACAAACAGGTCCCATTTGCTGTCTTCATTAATGGAGTCCTGGGAAAGGAATTACACAAAAAGTCAATAAAATTTGCAGATTATGTTAAAACAGGAGGAATTGTACAAATGAGTAAGGATAGAGATCATACAAAAGGATTTAGGGAGATTAGAAGCATGAACATGGGAAAACAAAAAGATTCAGATTAATAAAATGTGAACAATTGCATCTGGCTAAAATAATCTAAAATCCGTTTTATTCAATGGATATGAGAAAAGAAAGAAGTACAGCTAAAGCAGGAGACATTAATTGTGCACAATAAATGAAATGTTATTTTCTGTATAATATAATGACAATTTAAAGCATTTGAAAAGGTACTAGGAAAAGGTGAATTTAAAATGTACATTATTGTTGTCACCACCATAATCGTCAAAGTCATCTGGATATGTGTACTAGTACTTAGCTGTAGTTACTGTCCAGTTTGGGCCAGAAAAATAGTACCTCTCCCAAAGAGTTAAAAATGTAATATGTAATACAGTGGATTACATATGGCTAGAAAAAAATGGGAGAGTTCAGAGAACACACAATACTGATCTTCACGATAAGTGAAGTCTGCTAAGCATCTTCATTTCATAGAATCATGGAATGGTTTGGGTTGGAAGGGATGTTAAAGATCATCTAGTTCCAACCCCCCTGCCATGGGCAGGGACACCTCCCACTAGACCAGAGCAGAGTAGAGATGGAGAATCACCTCCTTTGACCTATTCTCCACACTTCTTTTGATGTACCCCGGGATACAGCTGGCCTTCTGGGCTGCAACCACACATTTTCGGCTCATGTTGAGCTTCTTGTCAACCAGCATCCCCAAGTCCTTCTCCTCAGGGCTGGTCTCAGTCCACTCCACCCAGCCTGTGTTTGTGTTTGGGCTTGCCCCGACCCATGTGCAGGACCTTGCACTTGGCCTTGTTCGACTTCATGATTTCTGATAAGAGTTTTGAAAACATCATGACAAATGCAAACAGGAAAATGTTTTTTATAGAATCACAGAACAGTTTGGATTGGGAGGGATGTTAAGGATCGTTTAGTTCCAGCAATGTTTATGAAGGAAGTCTCCAAAGTCTGAGGAGAAGATGGAAAAAAAAATATTAAAATTAATTGTCTGAAAAGAGAAGATTAGTTATGGAAGTTGGTTCCCTGGGCCAGTCAGAGGTTGAATACTGATTCAGAATAAAGAGAGGGGGTAGAAAAAGGCTATGAAGGATCTTGAAATATATATATATATCTATCTCATAAGTCCAGGGAGATAACTTTTGCAGCAGCATTATGATACACAAAGCAAAATTACACTCAAGAATGTTGCAGTAGTCAGTTTATGAAACGATGAGAACCTAGTCTAGACTCATTGCTATACAGATGTACAAAAAAAGCCTTTATGCTGAGCAGAAGGAATATGAATCTTGGATGTAGCCTGGATATCAAGTACCTGGAACTTCAATTAGAATTTAAATGCCTACATTACAGATTCATTGCTGTTGGTACTGCTGTCATTAACCAAAAAAGAAGGTAGTGGGTGGAACTTCAAGGGAAAAAATTAAAAATCTATTGAGCTTGACCTGACATGTAGTCATACTTTAGAAGATGTGAGAATGTTTCTTCGATCAACTAAAGCAGGTAGATGCAATCTGGATGTAGATCTGGAGTAGATACAATAGCTCTCTTGAGTTGTTGGAGATAATATTCATTTTTCATTTTGAGAGATTGTTTGCATATATATAAAAAAGTAAAGACAGAGGTGAAAGTAATGGAGAGCGGTCATAAAGTGAGGCTGAGAAGAGGTAGAGAGGACAGAGAAAAGCCTCACTATAGATGCCTCCCGCAGCTTTTTCCAAGGGACACAGTGACACTGAAATGATGCTTGAAAACATTATAAAATGTATGGTAAAGATCTGACTTTATTTTGACCTGGCTGAATATAAGTATGGCTGATTTAGTATGTGATTCTTTCAACCCTTTATTTAAGGCAACAATAATCATAGAGAATTTCCTGAGTAAGTTCTTGATAACGACAGTTTTTACTCTCAGGTTCTTTATAATGTGTAGTTTTGTAATGTGCACAAATGAAGAACGTAGATTGTCTCAGGCAGGCTGAGGCTACACCAAATGGAACACTGTGATGAGACACTGCACAGCGGTGCAGAAAGCAATGGGCTGTAACTTTTCTCCATGATATCTCCTTGTGTCTATAGCCGCACAAAAGTTCTAGTTTTCCAGCGTAATGAGAATAAAGAGTATTAACCTTATGTCAAGTATGATTTTCAAAACCAAACATGAATGTAAGCAGAAGAAAAGAAGCTTTCATATTGAATAATAAATTTTTCTCTCTTCTATAGGAAAAAATGGAAATGACTGGAACATTCAAACAACAAAAATTTCGATTGGTGGATGAAGGTTTTAATCCCTCTGCAATTACTGATCCTCTTTATTTTTTAGATAATTCTAAGAAAGCATATGTCTTGTTAACCAAAGAAGTACATGAGATGATCTTATCTGGGAAAATGAAACTTTAATTAACCTAGTAATAGGGTATTAAGGGAAAGTCTATATGACCTACTGTATGAGAAAACAGTAACATTAATTACCGGTATTTATACATAGTTATCCAGAATAATATTTTGTATACTTGATATTTGCATTCAGATATGTCTTGTATCTTTTCTCACTTTATCATTATTTTTCAGTAATCACTTTTTACCTCTTGAGACCAATTTCTAAGTAAATAACCTATAAAACGTGACTGAAATCTATTTTATCTTAATTTTGAAATATAAGGGCTGAGTCTGATAGTTTTTCTTAGTACTAAATGAATAGGAATTGCATGTGGTATGAAACATAGTAAAACAAGATTCAACATATAAAGACATTGTGACACAAGTTGTTGTTTCAAGAGAGAGAAAATATGCCAGCGACATCTTTTTTTAAATGTAGTTTACATTTCACATATAGTTCTGAGTATACATTTTAAGAACTAAAGACTTGACAGTGGTTGGATGAAAAAACAACTCTTCTGCAGACAATTTTTCTGATGGATCATAAGATGAAAGAGAGTGAAGCAGAAGCAAGCCCTCCAAACAAACCCAAAACCAAGAGGTATATACTAACATCACTGTCGAGATATTTTGTTATAATCCATGCTCTTTCATTTGTTAAACTGGCTGTTTGGAGTGTCAAATTCTGAAGACAGGACAAAGTTTTGTGAAGTGTGTAGCAACAGATGAACAATAGGCACACAAAATGTGTACACTTAATGGAGGAAATTGCTCATATAGCATAAAAATAATGATTCCAGCACTTTGTCATGCATATTGACTAACAAATAGCTTTCTTACTCTTACTAATGACTGCCAGAGATTATTATCTTATGAGTATAAAATATAGCAGAAATTATAAAATTCTACATCATATAACACATTGCTTTTTCAAGGTTTTGAAATAAAGCATAAGATTATTTAAACCAAATTCCATATTGTCTCAGTTTGATTTAAGTCTGATTGTGTAAAGTCTGTTTTGTAGCCTGTTTTGATAGGCAACTTGCACAGCATTCTTCTCTAATGGGTTGTGATGCCAGCTTTGATCAGCCAGGAGCAGTGTCATAGAATACTGAAAGGGTGACTCTCTTCCACACTGGGCATCGTAAGTCTCTCTTCTGTTGTAACTGTGGTGTGAAACCAGGCTTCCATAAAAGAGTAGGATGTAACATATTTTATAAATTTGCTATCTTTTCTTGTTTCTTTCTACTTCGCTCATATAACAAGATGTTAGAACTTGTGTCAACTTCTGATTCTCTGATTATCACTTTAATTGATTTTCCTTAAAAACCCAAACCAAGGATGCAGTAAAAAATACACAAAGAATCATAGCATACTTATGTTTCTGAATACCAGATTCTTTAGAAGGCTACCAGTATAAATAAGCAACTTTGTGATTTTGCAATTTGCAAAGCAGCAAGACCAAACAGTACTTACACCAACATCACGCTTCATGGTAGATGTTAACATAATCGTTAAATACATAATGGGGAAAGGTAAGGATGCAAGGGGTCACTGTGGTCTAGTGCTTTGTGAGCAGTCCCCCTTTTTATATCTGTTTGTTTATGTAGTTCCCAAAATGACCGTCTATGACAGAAAGCTGGGGGGTTTTTTTCCCCACTTATTCAGACAGATGGAAATACCATTCCTCTGTTGTACAGATAGCTGCACTTTCCCAGTTAAGAACTGCAAATTTAAGAATCAAGTATTTACCATAAAGTTAAACTCAACTTTGCAAGTTAGGTTATAGTTTTGAGCAAAGGATTGGTTGCTGAAATCAAAACTATGCTATCTCTTGTGCCTGTCTTACCATAAGTGTGTGCTGAATATACTTCGAGAACCATTTTCTTTTATTAGAACAGTAAAAATTATGCAGTTCCTTTGGCAAATAATACATTTTAAAAATATTTTTTAAAAAATTGAGATCCACAGTAGCATGTTTAATCCTATAATAGGATATAAATGAATATAATTGGAGAGAGTCCAGCGCAGGGCCGCTAAGATGATTAGGGGTCTGGAGCATCATATGAGGAAAGGCTGAGAGAGCTGGGTTTGTTTAGCTTGGAGAAGAGGAGGCTGAGGGGGACCTCTTCAACGCTTATAGATATCTAAAGGGCAGGTGTCAGGAAGATGGGGCTAGTCTTTTTTCAGTGATGCCCAGCGACAGGATAAGGGGCAACGGGCAAAAACTGGAACACACAAAGTTCCACCTAAATGTAAGGAAAAACTTTACTGTGAGGGTGACAGAGCACTGAAACAGGCTGCCCAGAGAGGCTGTGGAGTCTCTGTCTCTTTGAAACCCGTCTTGACATATTCCTGTGTGATCTATTCTGGGATCCTGCTCTAGCAGGGGAGTTGGACTAGATGATCTTTGGAGGTCCCTTCCAACCCCTACCACTCTGTGATTCTGTGAGTCTGTGATTCTGTGATAATGAAATGCCTAGCTTTGGTATCAGATTTACAACTTTTTTGATTTATTTTGTTTTGCAATATTTGATACTATTTATGACTAATGAAGAGGTTCTACCACTTATATGCAACAGAATTGAGAGGAGAAAGAAAAAAAAAACAAAACAACAACATAAAGATAAGGAAACAAGTAAATACCTTTCCATTAAAAAAGAAAGGAACCAAAAACCTGTTCATGAGTGTCAACGTTTTGTAAAATATCTAAGATGAGGAAGATTGTTCCTGTGTGGAGTGGTTAGGGCAGAAAGAGCATTAGAGGAAGAAAAATGCAGGTGTGCTAACTTTCATGTGCTGTCCGCTGCTACGGCAGCCAGCTGGTGTTTCTGAGCTCTGCAGTGTGCAGCAGCAGCAGCAGCAGCAGCAGGACCCTTTGCACTTAGCTGGCTTGAGCAGCCTACAGTTGTTTGTTTCCTAGAGAAATATAGAATTCCAGCTACTCCCCTGTATTCTGTAGTGTAACCAAGACAGCCTGGGCAATCTGCCTGTTTTCAAGGGCTAGTAAAATAGTCCTGTCCCATGCACTATCTCAAGAGAGAGGATGCTTATGATATCAATAAAATAATAAAGGGAAAATCTACAGAACCATAGGGTCTGTATTTCCTAAGTGGAAAACTCCTTTTAGCCAGTAGGTTAGGTGCCAGCAGATGCACTGAAGCACACTGCAGCAAAATGCCACGTTTCCCATGGATATGTAAATTGTTGAACGGTGTTGAAGTTAGGCTGAATGATAATGATATTAATGTTGAACATCAGGAAGGGCCCTCCTTTCAGAACGAGAAAATGTTTGGACCAACTTGTTAGTTCCCTACCCTCATACCAAGATCAACACGTGGAATGGCTGAGGGGCTGAGTGTCCCTGCAAAATTATGCCCCAGTATTTGCCTGGGGGTTTAATTTCATGTAGTAGACATAAAGAAGCAGCTGAGGGTGCTGAGGTGTGAATGGAGAGCTGCACTGCTAACCTCACGTATTAAAAAAAAAAGAGAAAGAGAGATTAAAACAAATAAAGGTGATTATTTTTGAGATTTAGTGTATGTATCTTGAAGTTTTCCTCTGCAACTGGGGATGGTCAATAATGAAAAAAAATGTTTATTTCTAGAAAATGAGATTGGAATTATCATTTAGGAAAGGTAAAATTCTGCAAGGGTAAACACATACCCACTCTCTTGTCCTAGTGAATCTGGTACCTTTAATACAGTTATAGTCTGGATTGGTTTTTACAGATCTTCCTCAGTATCCCCAGGAAATGGTAAAAAAAAATACAAAGTCCCTAAGCAGATCTTGGCCTGAATTTTACCCTCCTCACCAAAGATGAAGCTGTCCCTCACACTCCCACCAACATTCCTTGTAACAGCCATTGTGAAGAATGTATTTCAGTTGACCAAATTCCCTCCTGCAGAAGACATACAGAAAACTTGTTCTACTGTTGGGTTTGCTTCCTTTTTTTTTTTTTTTTTTAAATGTGGGGGCAAGAAGAGGTAAAGAGAGGAGCAGTCTTGTTTGCATTTTTAAAATTTAAAAATACTGGATGGCTATGGGAAGAAAGACATAAAAGACCCCGTACTTAAAAAAAAGAAAAAAAGAAGTGATGATTCATTTTCAGTAGCCTGTGCCCAGCTAACAATGCAACTAGTAATCTGATGTGCATTCTCACACGCAGCAAAAATTGAGACATGTACCAGTATGTATGAAACTCACTAAGTCAAAACTAATTTCAAGAAAATAATGTCCTGCTGTTTAAAATCTGCTATCGAAAAATGCTACTTTCAGCAAAATTAGATGCAAAGATTCAGCATACAGCCAAAGAAAGTTGCACATGAATAGTAGTAATTTTAAGAATAAATTTAGTATGATGTATATTAGTACTGTCATTAACTGACAGCGTAGTCTGATAATTGATTTCACCATAAAGGTTACATCAGAAGATCATTGGATTGTGTCCTGGTATTCAGGACATAATACTTTATACATTATGTCCTTAATTAGACAAATAGATTATATGATGTAGATGGCAATGCTAGTTATAAATAAACTAGGTCATTATCAGAGTGAAATGAAATTCCTGTATCACTAACAAATCTACAAGTTCTCCACCGTCTGAGAATCTTTTAGCAAAATTGTCTTCGTTCCCTTTCTCTAAAGACTGTACCAGACAGAGTTCAAATCAAACAGTCGGGAATTGGTTTTGCAATATAACAATGCCGTGTTCATTGCTGCCTTCCAGCAGGAGACAGACTGACCTCTTTCCATCTGGAGCTGTTCCTAGCACTGTCAGGTTTGTATAGTTCCTGCTGTTACAGTCCTGCACTAGGAGTGGGGCGTTTTGCACTATTGTCAGCTGTACCATATGCAAGAATCACTGCTTATAAATAATATTTAAATATAAATTATAAATACTTACTTATAAAAAGGGCTCTTGGACTGGCAAAATAACACGTTGTTGTCTCCTTTCTTCAAGTTACTGATACTGCTATGCTGACAAAACTAATAGTTCTTGCAAGGATGTACAGACAGTGTTATCAGACTGGCCAACACTGGAAAGTTACTCTCTGTGGTGGTTCTGGGTTTAGAACTCAATCAAACAGCTCAGTTAACGTAAAAAAAAAAAAAAAAAAAAAAAAGGAAAAAAAGAAAAAGGAAAAGAAAAAAAGAAAAAAGTTATAACAAATTGGGTACTAAGTAATTATTTGATACGAAAAGAGTCTTGCTCATGCAGTGCAACCTGCTGAGTACAGATAAAGAGAGTTGTCAGTCTTTTAGAGTGCTTACTGTATGGAAGGACATATGTTTGGTTTTAAAATACTGCCTAAAAAAGCAAATTTGATCCAAAACCAGACAAGTTTTTTTGTTATACAGTTATTTTGCTATACAGTTATTTTTCTGGTAAAACTCTTTACTCATCTGTTTTTGCCAGGTATTTATGCATCTTTGTTAATTATATGTGTCCAAAATATACTCTCTGATTTCCGAATCAGACAAGCTCATTTAATCTAGTTTACATGGAAGGTATCTTTATTTGGAAAACTCTGATATTGATGATATTTATGTTAATAATAATTAATCAGATGGTTATATACAGGTGCAGATCTTTACAGTTTTAAAAAGGGAAGTGTTCATGGGCATTAAGATTTTCTGATAAAATTTACTCAACCTAAACAAATACAAATGTAAAAAGAAAAAAGGTGCCTGTATGAGGAGCTGGATGGCAGAGAAACTAACTGATGACTTCGTGAATCATGCCAACTGGAGTGTTACTTGTCATTCAAGAAAAACATGTTGTAGTGATTAGTACAATTTCCATTCAATTTTCTTTTTATTCTTCCTTCATCATTCATTCTTTTCTCCTTGCTAGTAACAAAATATACTTACATTCTTATTTTTTTTAAAAAATTGGTAATAGTAAGTTAGGAACAGAACATACTAATGCTGAAACTACTGATGTTACATGGGAATTCTGTTGGACCCAATAATGACTACTGATTTTGGTAATCTCCACACATTTTAATATTAGATATCTGAAAATGTACTCAGTGGTTTTTAAAAAACCTCTGAACTAGTTAGATTCATGGCCTCACTGAAAGCACAGAAATTCAACATGCAGACTTTACCACGTAGCTGCCTTTGAAAATCTACTGAATGACTTAATTTTTATTCCAAGCACAAGACATAATCACACTAATTTTTAAAAATGGTATCATTAACACTTACCTAGCCACTCAGGTATTTCCAAAATGTTTGTTTTGTTTTGTTTTTTTTATGAAGTCATTGCTACTAGGCAATTTGCAGTACTTGTCTAACAATGTATTAAACCCCTGTCTTCTATTATATGCTAATAGTTTACTGAGTGCACTGCACTTTAATAGTAAAAGACTACTACTGCCTTTTTTTTTTTCTTTTTTTTTTTCCCCACTGGACATGCTTGCTATGCAACTTTTCCAGCAGAGGCAGAAACACCTATGCTATATCAGTCCTAGCTCATAAGCAAACTGTGAAGAGGGATTAATCTGTGCCAAACTGTACTCTCCATGTATGAGGATTCATTTTTACTGGTAGTGTAAAAGCATGAACTTGAACGCAGATTTCTGAAGAGCCTGAGCATTAGCTCATTCTATGAGCTTCGTGTCCTAAAAGTGTGTAGGAACAGGATGCTACACATACACATTTACTTAAGTAAATAAGAGCCTTCTCAGATCTATATTTCAGTTACATTTGAATGATAAGAATATTCACAGATAACAAAACTGACATGAAGGACAAAATTGTCCTCTGAAATTTAACTTTTTATCAAGGAAAACTAGCAGCTATCATCTTTAGTGGATGCCTAAAAAGCTAGTGATGTCATTCATTCAAAAGTATATTTATGTCTATCAGCTTCTAAAAAACTGTATGCAGGAACTGTAGATTGCTTTCTGCTTCACTAGCCTTACAATGAAATTCAATACGTCTAGGGTATAAGTCTATTGTTGTAATTAAATTAACACCATGTGTGTAGCTGAAAAAGACATCTCTTAAAAACCTCCATTAGCTGCATTTCATGGTGCAAACTTTTGATACTTTTCCTACACTTTTTAAAACAAAGTTGTTAAAGAAACTGAAAATTGGAAGTAAACACAGTCTATCCCAAATTAGCCACTGCAGTTCAGGGAAATGGAGGTGACTAAGCCAATCAGGTAGAGTGAGATACTGGCAGGAAAGGGAAGGTTTCAAACCCCTTACAGTTTTCTGATAGAGACTAGCACTTCCTCCTAGCTATATAAGGTTTCATATGAAAGTGGGATGAAGTCCTTAGCCTATGAAAATTCTTTAAAAAAACAAGAATCAAAACTTTAGCTATGAATTTGGACTCTACTCCAGATTGGTAAGTAGATCTTTACTTCTGTAAAAATCAAAATCAAAATCTTGGACAAAAAGAGACTAAGAGACTATAATTTTGGAAAAGTCTGGATTAAATTCCAAGGGTGTGGCACATTTTGAGTCCTGCTACTTGAAGCCCTTCTGCTCATAACCTTCCACCTTTACCATCCTTTTTATTGTTTTAAGCAGATCTGTATCTTTACATATATATATATCTTTATATATATATTTATTTATTAGAGAAATCTAATTTCCTGCTTCATTTGAAGCCATCACACTTACGAGCAATTGTTTCTCATCTTTGAAGCTCAATAGCTGAAGGAAACAGAGCTGATACAGGCATTGTTTCAGTGCTTAGCTCAAGAGCTCAAATGCTTAGTTGAATTCACAGACATCATGTTGGATGACATCACCTTAAATAATATAAGGGAAGAGTTACATGCCTGAGAATAAGATCCACAAAAGTCAGCTCAAAAAGCAAGAAATGCCTAAACCGACTATTGGGGAACAGTGAGAAGAGGATTATGTCTCAAATCCATCTCCTGCCAGCATGTAGGAATCTAATTCTCATTTGCTGGGAGCACAGAGATATTTGAGCTCTATCCTGGAATTACACAAAATAATTTTTTTTGCAAATGCTTGTAATACTAAATATTGTCAACAAAAAGATAGCCATGTGCATTCAGCTCGGTTTATATCCAAGCATTTCATTAGAATTATAAATTAAAGATAGGAAAGGAAATGATTTATTGATGGCATGTGAAAGCACTGTAATCAGTCATATATCACTGCAGTAACAAAGCCATATTCTGTCATAAGATGAGGAAACCCTCTTTTGGAGTACAAGCAATATGACTCCATTTCCATTTTGCTGGCCACAAAAATCCAATTTTTGCAGAGAGAAGCATACATCTACCAAATAACTGTAATCTGCCATTAACAACTGGTTTTGTTGATAAATTCATAGTTCAAAACAACATTAAGTATGACTCACCATTGTCTTTGTTTATGTACCGGCATATCTCTGTTACAATGAGGAGCCCCTATGCCATTTTCAGGTATGTTCTGAACATAGTATGTTTTCTCCAGATGTACAGATTATTTTTAAAGACCTTTTGGCTTCCTCTTGTGCTATATTAAAACTAAATTTCTTTAGAAAAACGTGGCATACAAGAAACCAAAATATTGTCAAATATTTTTGAGATCACTCACTTTGTTTAGCTCGCTCATAACATTAACCAAAAAGAAGCCTTCTCTAACTAAAATGTTGATCCTATGGTCTGTTTTTCTTTAAATTCTCTGTATGATGTTCAGTACAAGTATTGTTCTTCTTAGACAACATATGACCTAGTTAAGATAACTTCTGCCTTGCTTTGGTAGACAAAGACCAGTGTCAGAAAAGGAGTTTCTAAAAACAGTTCCTAGGCAAAAAACAGTTTCCAGGACTGAATGAGGACTGTCAGTGAATTACCAACAGCTTTTTCAGGTGAGTCTTTATTTACACAGCCAGGCAGTGGATGACAATTACCCTACACTCTTGGCAATTCTCACAATTATGTTCAGAATCTGTATAGTCAGTGATGTGCAAAACTTAAACAGAAATCGTTCTTTTCACATCCCATAAATCACAGAATCTTGCCTTGGTTCATCATTGTCTCTGTTTAATAAATAAAGCTGTTACATATTCTCAGTACAGGAGCTGAGCTGGCAGGACCTTGAAACTGTACAGTGAAATCAACTGAAGCAATACACTAGATAGATAGCATATTGGTGCATTTAATAGTGTATTAAAACACAAATGTATGACTCATTTTGATGTCATGCTGTTGAAAAAATAGTTCTACATAGGTGTTTCTTGAGCTGCAAGGGCATTACATATTTGCTGTGACATTAGGACTGGAGTAACCCTGCAGTTATTTGAAAAATCTACGTACAGTTTCCAAAACTGCAGGGTTTTTTTAATCTTACTACAAGTTTTTCTGAACAATTAGAAACTGTACTGCAACTGCTAATTCACACATCTGGCATCTGCTGGTCATCATGGAGCTTCTCTCACTGTAAATTCTTACATTGCATGTAGGAACACAGATGGCTCAAAGCCATAATCCTGCAGTTGGCACTGGAGTTCTGCTTTCCCTTTCCATTTCTAAACCCCAAATAATGCATATGGTCATTCCACTTTGAAGTAACCCGCAAGAATTATTAGGAAAAAAGGGAAGGGATTTCAGCTATTGAAACTTTTAGTAACACTGCCAATGCTATTCTTTTGAACCCACTGAAAACACACAGGGAATAATTTTGGCCCAGCATATTCCGTTGCATCATTC
The DNA here is from genome assembly GCA_028020825.1 of Podargus strigoides. Lineage (NCBI taxonomy): Eukaryota > Metazoa > Chordata > Aves > Caprimulgiformes > Podargidae > Podargus > Podargus strigoides. The sequence continues at coordinate 90,388,443 of CM051663.1, read as the reverse complement.
TTTATTAATAAAACCTTGTTCAAATTACTGATTTTTTAGCCCTCGCTTTCAAGAACTACTCATTTTACAGTCTACCATTGAACAAATAGTCACATAAACTCTACCCCTAGTAGTAGAAATCCCTGAAAGTCAAAGAACTTCAAGGAAAAAAAAAAGCACTTTTTTTTTTGTTTGTTTCCTCTTTTTTTTTTTCTCATCTTTTGCTTTTCTTTTGATGCTACTGCACTGAAGTGTGACTCAAGAAACAGTTTTGTAACTACTAAATGTCTCAGACACAGTTATGTATTTTTTTTGCAAAATGGGAGAATAGCCACTGAGCTTCACTGTTATAAATATAAGACATTAATTGTGCAGGTGTTGCCAGACCTGGAGTGATGATGAGGCTGTTCATTCTGGATAATACAATAGATTCTAGCTAAAAATATCTGTGCTCTAGACCTCTTCTTTCTTCTATGTTCTGCAATTCCATTTAAAAAAAAAAAAAAAAAGTTAATTTTAAGGAAACAGGAGGCAAGGGATAATTCTTTAGTTAATGCAAAATCGCTCAATGGATTAAGGATTCCTGGAATTAAACCTATGAATCTCCTGAGGAAAGAAAACCACATTTCATGCAGTAGCTGCTAATGCAGAAGTTTGTCAGGCAGATGTTCCAAATGACAGTAATCAAGTTAGAAAGCTTTTGAAAGAGCTCTTGAGTTAGTAAATTACATCCTCCAAATAAAATATTTAGAACTGGGAAACTGAGGACTGGAGTGATTGATGTAAAAATAGATACAATGGAGACAGATGCTGACAGTGAAAGAGCAGACGGAATATAGTTCTTTACTCCTTAAAAATCTCTGATAGTTTCCTCTGTGTTACAGATTGCTGATCTACCTCATAAGAGTAGAACTACTCTTCCCAATATAGGTCGGAAAGCATGCCAAAGAAGAAAGCATGTCAAAAGAAAATGCAAAGGCAAAATGTGATAGAAGCACCTTGTTGATTTGGGTAGCTATTCACATGGAGAAAGGAGCAGAGAGGGCAAGAACTCAGTTGTATTTACATTAATGCTACAGAGTTCAGCTCTAAATAATCTATTCGTATTTTTAAAGGTTAAAGGCTAACTTCTTCACCCCATGATGTTTTCTGACAAAGCCAGGTTTCATACTTCAAGCTACGTGTGAGAAAAAGCACTTAGGTTATTAATTTTGCTTTCTCAAATGACCAAAAATTGCTTGTAGACATAACTACTGAAGTTGATAAGCTTGAAAGGAACGAAACATGCAATTTTATATTCTTCTTTGTATTTTATACTAAAACATGTACTTTGTTATCTCCTGCTGTAGCTAGTCTGTGAATATCTTCTACTGTAGCTAGTTTGTAGATACATTAGTTTGTGAATACATGTGTAAATCTCCTTTGTAGTTCATTAAGCTTTGATTGCAGAGGCGTGAAAACCGGACTCTGGTCTTACCTTTATGGCTGCTTTGGGTGATGGATGTAAAGCTGCCTCAATGGGGAGGTTCCCACCGAAATCCCAGATGTGGCTGGCACCTCCTGAAGGACTCAGAAGACCAAGATAAGAAACTTGCGAGCTTAACAAAGACAGCAAAGACGACCACCCCCCCCCATTTTTTTTTTTCCCTGAACTGTACTATACCATCTCCCCCTTTTTCCCCCCCGAATTGTTAGCAAATGTATAAATGCCAAGTTAACTTTGTAAAAGGTGCACCTCTGACTTTTTGTCATGCGCCCAGCGCTGTGCTTTTGCTCCACTGACTTTGTCCCCAAATAAATTTTATAAAAACTTTGTGAGCGTGTTTCTCACACTACGCAATAACAGACCTCTCATCAAAACCCTGCATGCACCAACAGGCTCTGTGAGCTGCACCCTCCAAGGAGTCTGTCTGCCTCATCAGGGTGCCTCATCAGGGCCCTTCCCACCTTTGCCAGCGTGCTGCTTCTAACCTCAGGCCTTTAAGCTGTGTTATGGGCATTACTGAGCCCAGACAGGTACCTTCCTGGTCCTAACCCTGGCCTGCTGTCCCAGCTTTCCTGGCTTGACCTTGGACCTGCCTCATCACTAGAGGCTTGGCTGTGCCTGACCTGCTCTGCTTTTCTGGTCTGACGGCTGCTGGACTGTGTCCTTGATGGTGAAAATATTGCCTCTGGCTGGCTTGCCACCACCCCCAGCTCCTGGGCAATATTCCGTGGTCAAATAGTCCACTTGAACAGAGCAAACCCTTCACATGTGCCCAGCTCGTTCTAGGATCATGAAACAGACAGCTTGGAGGGTTCTGCAGCCCATAAAGACAAGTGAATTAAGAAAAATCATGCTAGTTACTATTCCTTGAGTCTTCTTTTAATTTAAATATTGCCATTGGCTGAATTTATTGTCTTTGAGGAGCTGACTAAGATGAATTATGTAAAAACAGAGAGAAAATGGATAGTTATTGCAAGCTTGGTTCCATTCTCAGAATGTGACAACAGGGATGATTTCAACTCATCTTAAACAGCTGAAGAAGTGTTTCGTTGTCCTGACTATTAAAATGCATCAAATACTTTCATTTTTTGGCAGTAAATGTAAACTACTGCTTTAGTTATTACAAAAGGGACATACAATTAAAAGCCAAGTAGGTCTTAACATATTAAAATAGTAATCATTTGAGAAAATGAATAGAGTTTCTGATTCCATGCACATCAGTTACAAAGAACAAACCAGACAGAGCAGTTAAAAACTTGAACTACTCCCACTTATGGATGAAGTGTCACATCCTACCAGAAGTCCTTGAGCACAATATATATCTTCCAGTGTGGAAGAAGCTACCACAGTGTACTGGTGGGGAGAGATCAGTCCTTCTGCAAGGAGCCAGGCATCTCACCATTACTTTTCTCTTCCACCTCTAAATGTGACCTGCTCTCTGCAATCCTTCCTTCTGCCAGGGGAAGCACTTCCTCCAGGGTCATCTGCAAGTCATGAGTGAACTTCCATACACTCGAGGCTCACACACTCCACACAAATAACTACTCAGAAAATCTTGCCCATCCTACTATCAGCTACTATCAGCTGCTATATATATAATATTACATCAAGTGTGTACTATTAGATATTAGTAATATGAACACATTTGTATACATTTATTACAGCTATTGTGCACAAAGATAAAGCCAGGATAGCTGGGGACAGAGACAGGATGTCAAAGCATGAAGTCAACAAAGCAGAGTGTAACAGCAGAGATGGCAACAAAACTGGGAAGCAAGCTGAACCGGCAGCCTCTCATTCATAGAATCATAGAATCGTTTTGGTTGGAAAAGACCTTTAAGATCATCAAGTCCAACCATTAACTTAGCACTGCCATGTCCACCACTAAACCATGTCCCTCAGCTCCACATCTACGTCTTCTAAGTACTTCCATGGATGGGGACTCCACCACTGCCCTGGGCAGCTTGTGCCAGTGCCTGACAACCCTTTCAGTGAAGAAATTTTTCCTAATATTCAACCTAAACCTCCCCTGGCACAACTTGAGGCCATTACCCCTCATCCTATCACTGTTACCTGGGAGAAGACACCAACCCCTGCCTTGCTACAGACTCCTTTCAGGTGGTTGTAGAGAGCAATGAGGTCTCCCCTCAGATTCCTCTTCTCCAGACTGAACATCCCCAGTTCCCTCAGCTGCTCCTCATCAGACTTGTGCTCCAGACCCATCACCAGCTTTGTTTCCCTTCTCTGGACACACTCCAGCAGCTCAGTGTCCTTCTCGTAGTGAGGGGCCCAAAACTGAACACAGTACTTGCGGCACGGCCTCACCAGAGCTGAGTACAGGGGCACAATCACTTCCCTTCTCTTGCTGGCCACACTATTTCTGATGCAAGCCAGGATGCTGTTGGCCTTCTTGGCCACCTGGGCACACTGCTGGCTCATATTCAGCCAGTTGTTGACCAACACCTTCACATCCTTTTCCACCAGGCAGCTTTTGTGATTAAACAGCTCATACGCAGGAGAAAAAAATGTTCAAACTTTGAAAAACTTGGTTACTTGTCTGATTATTCCCTAGATCTTTGTCCAGCCAATTAGACAAACTGGAAAGGTCAGTAACTGCTAACAGCACGAAAGAAGATAAGAAGGTGCCACTTCAGACATGTGACTATATGAAAAGATACTGCCTGCTGGGTAGTATACAAACTGTTCCAAGTATGAGCGCAAAAGGTCTGCTGCGATTGTGGAAACTCTACAGATTCACCAAATGCAACTGTTTATAAAACATTTGTGCCTTATAAACAAAATTTAAAAACAAATGAAGTGACTTCTGAATATATGACAGGATTATAAGAACTAGAAGAGTTCTGCTGAACCGGAGAGAAACTACACAATCCAAAGAAGGACTTGCATAGAGAATTCTTTCAAGAGTAGCTTGTGACTAATGCTTATTTGATCCAAAAATGTGCAAGTCATCAAAGATGTAAAAATAAACTGTGGGTAAAGCGAAAGGCACAGAACAGACAACACTCAAAACTATCTTCACTATGGCAACTGGTGTCCCATGTGACAAAACATTATTGATTCAAAGGAAAAATTAAGTAGAAATTTTAAATAACCACAAAACCTAATGCAGATAAAGATTATGGAAGAGTGATTGCAAGAGATGCAGATCAATTACATCATAAAAGAAATGCTCTAATTTTTCAGGTTCATCAACCTTCAGCCAACAAAATTAATTCCACCAGGTATGACTTAATATCTCTACCACTGTCATCAGCCAGCTTAAAGCCAGAGGATGAAAAAAGCCCTCTCCTATCTGGTGAAATTCTGTCTGACTGGAAAAGCATATGTCTGTACATTTACATTAACATTTTAAAATTTATTTTTTTTGTAATAAACCTACCTCAAAAGGAAACTTAACTGAAATTTTGGAGCAACAGCTGGTGTAATTCCAAGTAATTCTGTGCCCTGAAAAAGATATGATGGCAATACTTGAATAAATAATTGCTACATGTTGACAACTTTGTCTGTTCCACTTTGTGATTTAGGCAAAGGTAAAAGATAATCAGATCATTAAGTATTTTAACAGAATTACCATACCACATTTAATGCCAGTAGAATCTAGTAGGAAGAAGGATCTAATTATCCATAGATTATTATCTATTATGGATCTAATTATCCATAGATGGATCCATAGATCCATATCCATGGTAGAAATGTGAGAGCTACCACATCTGAAAAAACATCGAAGACACTTTATTTTCACATATCACAGTGAAAGCAATCATATGATTATTCAGTAAGTTCTTTTTTTTTAATCTGTTATATTTATATATTTTATTAATACAGCTATTATTGTCACATTTTACTATCCTGTTCCAACTACTGTTACATATGAAAGGAATTTAGGATATCAAAATACAGCCTAAGTGACATGATACTGAGTTGATTATTAACAGTGGAGCTTTAAAACAGCTATCAAGCTGCAAAATCAGATGGTGGACAGAGATTTGCCCCAGTAATGCACTTTCTACTTTGAAGTATCACTATGTAGTGAGCAATCTTAAAAATAAAGAACATAGTCTGGTAATTCTTGATAAAAGGGGTGATACGGGCAGATGACTTCAGAAGTAAAGCTAAAAACATTATCAGTATTAACTCATTTCCAAACCTTGCAAGCAAGCAAAATCAGCCAGGTGAAGAGTGCTTTATCCTTTCAGGAAATTCCAGGAGCTCTTTGCCAGTCACACCTATTTCCATCCATACTGCTGCAAAAACCTGTTTGTCATTCAAACATAAAACATCAACACTGTTGTCAGCTAATTATCTCACATACAGGCAGTGCTTAGGCTGTCTGATCTCTGGGTCAGTTTGACATCCAGAACGCCCAAAGACCCACCGCTCCATACACAGATTACCATTATAGGTAACTGCAGCAAAAATATAGACGTCTCTTAGAAAGGATTTTGTCTGATGTTAATACAATGTTCCTGCAGATGAGATAAATGGAAGTGGCTGTGCCAAGTACGGATTGCTGAGGCAAGTTCACATCGCTGTTGGCAGACCTCTGAAGCGCAAAGTACACGCCTGCAAAGTCCTCCCCCAGGCAGCATCAGCAGAATTACAACAGAGCCGGCGCAAGGGACACTATCTCAGGTATGTAGCATAGATGATAGCAAGTAAATCTGGCTGTAAGCCCAGTGTCAAGGGTAGTTTTAAAATACAATGCAGATCTAGCCAGATATATTGAAGTCAACAAAGAGCTCGGCCGGGACTGCACAGCCAGAACTGCACGACTAAACTACCTGTGCTGAGCTGCGTGATAATCTGGTTACATTGCTACAACAAGGTAGTTTAATACAGGTTTGTGGGACAAGATGCAAGATTTGCGTGGAAATGCTGTGTGATCTGTGACACGCCCTCACAAGGAACAAAAGCAGTAATTTGGACATGAGATGAAAATAATTCTGAAATATCACAGGGAAACTGAGTTAACACTGAAATAACAGAAAATCCGTGAAACTGGATAGAAAGGCAGTGTATTTATGCATGCCAGTTTATGAAGTATAGTAGTATGGCTGTTCCCTTTTCCTTGACTTCCTTCCTGTTGCAGATTTTGTGTAAATTTCAGGCAGCTGCTATGCCAAAGAGGTTTTTGAACGATAAGAAATCTGTCGGCCCTCTCCAATTTTAAAGCTACCTGCTTACTTTGGGCTTTCAAAGCACAAAACTCTTAACTGCAGGACATGACTTACCATTCACATTTTTCTCACTGATCACCAGAGCAGTAAATATTTTTCTCTAGGGCTTACTCTATACACAATTTTACTGTAATTTTTAACTGACTACTTTGAGGACTGTATAATTTTAGTAGATTCAGTTCAAAATTGTGTTTTGTTATACAGAAGATGACCATATAATAGGCTTTCAGACAGACTGAAATAAGCAAGTAAAATGAATCAGGCGGAAAATATACTTCTGAAACTTTGAATTGAGAAACTGATAAACTGTCGTCCAAAAATTAGAATACTGAACTTTTTATGTCTTACAAAAACGTAAATTCTTTTCTCTTTACTGATGAGAAAGAGACTACTATAATAGTTTAAAGTTACAAAACTAACCAGCAAGGACAAAAGCTTAGAGTTGCAAAACAAGAATGCTTAGCAAGATAAAGGGAATAAACAGGCCTGAGTGATCAGTGTTGCCTAAGAAGCCCCAAGGACAATACTTCCTCAGGAAATAGGGACTGATAAGAATCACAGTGATAATCAAGGAGTCCCAAGGACCAGAACAGGCCGGCCTGGATATGCAAAGCAAGCAAAGATGACAAGGACATCGCGAGGAAGCCTTCCTCCTGAAGACCCCCGAGGACAACCACCAGGATGCACCGCGCAGGCGCAACCGGGCGGAGCAAGGGGCGTGGAATATTATAATGATTTACCTCCCTGAGACCCTCCCAATGATGGAATCCTCATTCCCACCTGATGTAAACTTATGAATATGTAACACTTTGTGCTATAAAAGGAGTGCGCTTCTGGCCCCGGGTGTGCGAGTTAGGAGGAGCGGTCCCCCTTGCACGCGGCGCCGTAATAAACATACCTGCTTTATAACTTCTCTGGAGTTATAGAGTTTGATTCTGCACCTCATTACATACCAAGAAGTTTACATCTGAATGTCCTGAATTCCAGCCTTCAATCTGAAATCTGACACATGCCTCCAATTTTAAAGTGCACATAGCATGATCTTCCATCTCTCTCACCTTATCCATCATCGCTGTTGATGGACTTGCTCCTTAGCTGCTGAAAACAACCAAACAAAAAAAAATGCTTTCCAGAGGCTGCAGATTAGATGACCTTGTTCAGTTCTGCTGCAGGAAAGGAAGGTCCCATGTGGCAGGCAGAGCCTTGTGTCTGAGCAGAATGCCAACAGACTTGTTAGTAGGAAGACTTGATACAGAGAAAAATGTTTCAGAATTGACGTAAGGAAATTCGGCCTTCACTTAAAATCTTTGATACTTCAGTAGTTTTCAGTAAATTTCTTCATAGTGTGGTGTTGTATGTACCACCCAAGAGGCATATTTGCTGTGATTGTGTCCCCTTATAACTCAGCATGTGCTGAGCTTTTCAGTGTGAAATTGGCAGTGCCTTAAAAAAACACGGCTGAAGATCAGTAACGCTGACTTTCTAGTAGAAGGTATTTTTTTCTTTATTGTGTACGAGAACCAATCACACATTACTTGCAATGTGAGCGCCAAAGAGATGTGTTACAAATGCTCTTACTCCTGTTGTTCAAACTGGGTGAGAAGTACGTCTTTGTTTTAGGCCAGAGTAATGTGGATCATTGGACATTTTCACTGTGTAGCGCATCATACCCTCTTTCCTTCCTGTGAAGCAAAAAATGCTGTTTTTTCATGAAGTTTTTCTTCATGGGCTAGAGCCTTGTATTTGTGATGGTGCCATACCTCTGCAACTTAATTGAAAGTAGCCTCATCTGCCACTGTCACAGGAGCTGTATGATTAAAAGACACATGAAAGGTCAACAAATCTAACTTACATCCAGTTGGTGATGCTTGGAAAGTATCCCTTCCCGAGTTTGTTTCTCAGGGTGATACTTAGAAAACTGAGGATATGCAGAGTTGAGGGAGGAAAAATTCATAGTCTGAGGAGATCTGCTTCCATCAGAAGTACCTTCCTCTGTGGGACAGTACCACCCAAGCACAGGCAGCTACGCAAAAAGACTTAAATGCTTTCAGAAGAAAAAAATAAACTACATGTGAAAAGACTGACTGTAGAGTCATTGGGGGAAAAGAGAGAGTTCAGAAAGCAAAAAGATCTAAGTGTGATACAGGCAGAGTTAAGATGCAGATAAAGACCGAGGTTAGGTGTCACTTGTAAAGTACAGATGGGTTGTACAGTAAAGAAAGCAGCTATTAGCCTTTACCTTCATACATGTGCAGGGATCTGGCAGTTGTTCTCCTCTGCCTGCAAGACCTGGGACAGGGAGGGAGGGAGGTGGCCCCTGCTCTGCATGTCTAGGCCCAGCTCCCTGCTTGTTCCTTGGCCTGAGCTAGAGCGGGGCAATTGTCAGCTGCAGTTGAGGAGTGCCTCCCCATCCTCGTTTTAGGATGAATCTGAGTACTGCTTCCTTGCCATTGCACAAATCTAGCCCTGCCCACAGAAAGTTTTCTGTTATTTAAATAAGCTTGAATCTGGCCAACTTGCCAAAATATCAGCTATGTATTCTGCATAATAACTGAGTAACTTGTATTCAAATGTATTCATTGTAGACAGCAATTATAGAAAGGTAAGAACTTGCTATGGTGCATTTTGTTAATGCAGATAGCCCTATCTTGCTATAATGGAAAAAGGAAGCCCATTTAAGACACCATTAATCAACAAAACCACTGCCCATGCTGTTTTAAAAACATATTGAATTATAGAACTGCACTCAATTAAAGTACAAATTAAGAACTGGAAACCAATTTAAATCACAGAAAAGAAATAGAATTCACTGAGTTATCAATTCGTTACCTTTTCTTTTGGAAAAGTGGAACTAATTCAAGTCAGCTAATGACTGGGCCATAAAATTGTTCACCCTGTATGCCTCTACTGTAACAGCATTAATGACCAGCTGTATTCATGAATTAAATCAGCACAACAGTAAGCACGGATAATTAAAATAAGCCCTGAACCCTGTTTGCTGGATATTTTTATAGCTGGCAGGTGGAATAGAGACGTATATACCTCACTGAATGCTCTTACGTATTTCTAGAGGTGAAAATTGCTAAATATTGTCACACATGGGACAGGATGAAATGTTTGAACAAAGCCCAGATGGACACGATCTCTTGTGCTTTCATTCTTTAAAAAGTATTTTTTTAATCACAGATCTGTGTTCAGTTAGACTGGATGCAATCAGATCAATACTACCTCCTTCGGAAAGAAGGTGCAAACTCTGTATGAATCCCCTGAATTCACTGGCAGTAAAAGAAGGCAGAAGCAATGTATAATGTATATTTTGGACTTGCAGTTGAATCCTTTTAAAACCTTACTTTGTGTAATTTTTGCCTACACACAATAAATATGCGTGTTTTTCCTGTAATGAGTAGAAGCCATTGCACATTTGCTTCTTGGGTCGTGTATAAAATAATGACCTCAGGCTGCTCCAGTGCCTAGTGAGTATATGAGTGTGTAAATATATAGTTGTGAAAGGCCCCTTACGCTTGCAGTTTTTGAATCAATTCATATAAGCAATGTATTTTCTGGGGAAAAAAAAAAATAAATCTAGTGAAAATATAATATTGTCCTCTAGCACAACTGCTCCAGATTTCCGACATCAGTAAAGCACAAGAACAACTTCGAGCTGCAGCTTGTTGGTACGTAGCCAGGTAGACATCCATTAACCTTAACAGTGGAGGCACTGCATTGGACAGTGCATCAAAACATCCACTTGGTTTTAATGGAGAGTATTTTCTTTCTAGGAGTGCAACACGCTGCTTAGGTCCTTCTCCCCAAGCACGCTGATGTGCAACAGAAAATGTCGTAATGATGGCAAAAATATAAAAAATTTAAGGGAGTGGAACATCTCCCGTATGAGGAAAGGCTGAGGGAGCTGGGTCTCTTTAGCTTGGAGAAGAGGAGACTGAGGGGTGACCTCATTAATGTTTATAAATATGTAAAGGGTGAGTGTCATGAGGATGGAGCCAGGCTCTTCTCAGTGACATCCAATGATAGGACAAGGGGCAATGGGTGTAAGCTGGAACATAGGAGGTTCCACATAAATGTGAGGAAGAATTTCTTCACAGTGAGGGTAACAGAGCACTGGAACAGGCTGCCCAGAGAGGTTGAAACTGGAGGTTTTGTGGGGAACGCGAAGCTGAACCGTGGGGTGCACCGCACGCCGCGCACTGTCCCCACCCGTGGGTGCCCTTGCGGGGTCAGCGCCCGGCGCACAGCAGCGCAGGTACCTCCCGCTGCCCGGAGACCGGCAGTGCTGAGGGAAGCCCCGTGTGCAACTCAGCAACCGGTCTCGGTACCGGGAGCGCAAACAAGTGTTCCCCACCTAGGTGTAAGATCGGGCTGGATCAAGCTTGAAAGAAACAGGGCATGTCTCAGCCTCCGCCAACAGGTTCCTCCCCAGCCTCCTCGCCGCGGACCGGCAGCCGCCCCTCCCCGCCCGCCCTTCCCCGCCGCCGCCTCCGCTGCTCCCGCCCGACGGGGCTGCCCGCCCCGCCTCGACACCGTGGCGGCGGTGGGGTGCGCGCCGGCCAGCGACGAGCTGCCTCGCCGAGACCACGACGGGGCCGCCCCCTCGGGAGGTGCTGGCGCCTGCGGCCGCCTCCCCGTCTCCGGGGGCCGCGGGCTGCCCCCGCCCGCCTGGGCAGAGGCAGACGTTTGGGTGCGGGGCCGCTCCCCCGCCTGAGGGGGCCACCCTCCCCGGCGGCGCGCCCACCCCCGAGGGCTGGCGGGGCAGGGCCGGCCCCACGGCGAGCGGGAGGAGGAGGAGCAGCAGCAGCAGCCGCCGCCGGGATTGGGGGCCGCCGGCGCCGCCCGCCCGGCCGGAGGGAGGAGGCGGCAGGAGGAGGAGCGGCGGCGCGGCCCGCAGCGAGCTGGCTGGGCTCGGCGCGGCTGCCCCTGAAGATGGCGGCGGCGGAGGCTGCCGCTGCTCCGGGCGGCGGGGGCTCCTCGCCGGCGGGCGGTGGCTCGGTGCCCGTCCTCTTCTGCTTCTCCGTCTTCGCGCGGCCCGCCAGCGTGCCCCACGGCGCCGGCTACGAGCTTCTGATCCAGAAGTTCCTCAGCCTGTACGGGGACCAGATAGACATGCACCGCAAGTTCGTGGTGCAGCTGTTCGCCGAGGAGTGGAGCCAGTACATAGACCTGCCCAAGGGCTTCCTGGTCAGCGAGCGCTGCAAGGTGCGGCTGGTGCCGCTGCAGATACAGGTGAGACCCGACGGCCGCCACAGGTGTGCGCCTGGGGCAGACAGCCCCCTTCGCCGCCCGCTGCGGCTCACGGCACGGCCACGGACCCTGCCGGCGAGAGCGGGGCGGTGGCCAGGAGGGCCCGGAGCGGGCTGGAGCCGCGGGCAGAGCCCCGCGAGCCCCACGGACTTGTTTCTCCGTGGAAACTTTAGTTGTGCGGTGGGGAGGCCCGTGCGCGCCGCCCCGCGCGCGTTCGGTAACCGGGCTGCTCCAGCGAGGCGGAGCTCAGTGGCGCACCCCGGGGAGAGCGGCGGATGCCCCGAGTGATCCACACCTCCCCCGTGAGACAGACGGCACCCACTGGAGGTCCTGGTGGGAACTCGGAGGGTGCTTGTACAGAGAGCTCGGTCTCATGGCTCATAGGTCCCCTGTATCCCTTGCTGCCCCCCAGAAGCTCTTTCCGATGTACAGGTTTGTAAGTCACTGGTTCCGTGGCCATAAACCAGGAAACCAGACTGCTAGGCGGATACAGTACGTGTGTTTCATACTAAGATATCTTTATGCACACCGGAGATCCGTGCCAGTCCTGCTGTAGTACTTGCACTCGAAGTAAAATCGCTTTTTCCTTTCTCCAGTGTCAAAGACAAGGTTGTTTTTTTTTTTCAAAAACCAAACACATCATTATTGTTTTAATTCAGAATGTTCTTCGTCATTTACAATTAAGAAGTTTTAGTTTGTCAAATAGGTTGAAAAAGTGGTATCATAAAAAGTGAAACATTGCTTGTCTTCTCCAGAAACAGTCTAATTCACACTGTTTGTGAATTAGATCAAGCACTCTGCTTGATCGTATTGTCTTAAACCTGTAAACTGTCGAGGTGACCTCTTTGCTTAGACTGCACATCAAGGATGCCGTTGGAGTCTTTTGCCCTTTCCTTAACCCTATGTATGGACAGAGCGGTTAAGAAGTCCAAATTAGTAACTTACTTTGTCATTTATTATTCATTTCATCATTCGTCACTTATCATATTCAATTGAAAACCTTTCTCCTTTTTGTGTTGGGAACAGAATAGACGGGGGCCCAGCCAGAGAAACTGGAAAGGACAGTCTCTCCAACTTGCAAAAAGAGTTGGTATGGCTGTTAATTCCAGCAAGGATTTTAAAACCAGAATTTGTGTCATCTAGGTGTGTAGCAGTGGTGCAGGTCGGAATTTTGTTTCTTAGGTGTGCGTGCAGATCACTGTCTCTGCAAAGACTCTCTTGCAGATGGCTTCTGCGCTGAAACTGTAAATGCAGCCCCACCATTCACAGCAGGACGTACATCTTGGTGTAAAAGGTCAGTGTTGAGACATGGAAGGATACATCATTCCCAGGGTGCAGAGGCACTACGCAGCTTTAACTGACTGCAGGGATTCAGGATGGCCCAATATTTAATGCGTTAATTGCCAAATTGATTAGCTGCTTTCACTGATACTGTTGCAATTCTGTGACAATAGCAACTGTTGACATGAAGAGAATGGCACTTCTGTATTATTTTAGTTGCCTGCTTGATGTGCTTCAGCAGCTGAGAATGATCTGGAGACATCACAATGATGTCAGTCAGCTTCGCCTTAAGCCACTGGCAGGTGCTCGGAGATCACTTGTTTGAGGAACATTTGGTCTGATGCAGTCATAGCTGCACATTTAAAGACCTTTAGGATTTACTGATGGGAAGATTATGCCTTATTTCTGTCTGTTGATTCATGCACTGCCACTATTGTGTGTCCTTTCCCATCTCCCTTGATGTTTTACATGCAGTTATACATGACATAGGTTTGTCAGCTCTGCATGTGGCATAGTCGGTTGAAATACCATTTTGAACGTGTCTTTCAAAAGGGATGACCTTTGCTCACTGGTGTGATCAGACTTGCATATTTGGAAAGATATATTTGGTTGAAAATTAAGATTCACGAATACTAGCATCTGTATCCCTAGCCAATAATTTCAGTATTTTTATGTGTGTTTTTTTAAAGTATATCTATATGTTTAGTTAGGGATGGCATTTTAACCCCAAGGTGGTAGGGCCCGTGAGCTCTGGAATGGTATTCTCCCACTTCAATTTCTGTGCAGACCTGTCGTGGAAGGATGCCTTTTATTGCAGTAGCTCAAGAAATGTCAGCACCGAATGGTGTTTGGGCTCTGTCAGTTTCCTTTCCCTGCAGTTGAGGGGGGCAGTAATGTCATGGAGAAATCACCATGTGCTGCCCTCGGAAAGCCACTCCATGCAGCTCAATACAAAGCTCGGTCTGTACATGGACATTTGCTCTTCAGTCGTATTTGTGCTGTTGTACTGTGCTCATATATGTACATTTGTTTGGTTTAGCTGTCCTGGTGCAGAGCAGCCACTTGAACTTTTAATGTCCAGCCAGTGTTAGGCAGGCTGGTGGGATGTCAGAAACCCTGATGTTCAGCCTGGTGACTGCTCTTGAAACTCCTCAGCCACAGACTTGCAGTCAGGAGGGACTTTTCCTTCGGCCTCTCCCAGCTGCTGAGGAGGGCATTTGCATGCAACTGGAGGGACTGAATACTAGCAGAAAGAAGCCATCTGCTTTTCATGGATTTTACATGTTTTAAAAATTTTAATGCAATAATGTTTATAGTCGGGGCGGGGGAATGCAGGACCACTTTAATCTCTTCTGACTCGAAATGCAGTTAAATAGTGCTACTAAAATGGTTGTGTTCGGCTGTAACTGTTGTAGGTGCCTTTGGAGGAGAGAAACAGGACAGCTATGCTCATTACAACCATGTAATAGATGTGTTCAGGCAGCGTTCAAATAGATGCCCGAGAGAAGCTATTTCACAGTCGCTGTCATAACTTCAAGGTGACTTCTTTTCAACAGTACTTGTGCTCTGCATTTACAAACTTGTAACCTTAAGATGCTAGAGCTAAAAGGGTAAAATTATTATTGAAGTCATTGTATAAAGCACCTCTTCTTCAGGGTGGGTTTTTAAAAGACGATGTTTCAGGCATACCTTTCTCACAGAGAGCTGCTTGCAGAATGATACTTAATTGTTGCTGAATGATAAGGTAAATAAAACAGGATTATTTACACACAGCTTTTTACTCTTTTTTTCACATATCTCTTATTGCTACTTTGAGATGCTTTGGGATTAGGAGTAGCATTAACTCAGGAGCCTGTGTTCATTTTCTGAAGACCAGGAAAAGCTAAAGAATAAACTGTAGGATATGAGTCAGGTGAGGGGAGCTATTTGCTTTTTTTTAAAAGGTGCAATTGTAAATTCTGATACATTAGTACTACACTTAAATACAGTGTTTCTAAATATTTTTGGTTTGTTTTTTTTTTTTTCAAAAAGAAGCACTTGGAACTTAAAAGAAGGTGGGAAAAAGGACTGAAAATATTGAAAGAGGCTTCTTCAAATCCAGACTTCTTGTTTGTGTATTACTCCACAGCAAGCATTTTGATCCTTTTAGGTTTTGATGAACAATTTTGTACTCTTGTAATCATATGAATGTCATGTGCTTATCTAACTAAATCTGTCCTTTTTAAATGCTGAATAAAAGGCTGCACTTTGGCTTAGGATAGAATAAATATTTATACTGAAACACTTGTAACCTATTTTTCCCTTGAAATACATTAAACTGAACTTATTCTTCTTTCCCCCCCCCCACCCCCCCCGAAAGTTAAGCAGCAAGGTAAAGCTGAATTACACAGATTTGTTTTTAGAAATAGAGAAGAAAATGTGATAGCCAGCTTTTTTTTCATTGTTGTCTTTTTATGCCATCCTTGAAATGCCAAGGCTGCGAGGTTCTCCACTCGGCCCTTTTAGGGTAACCTTGGTAAGAAATTTATGAGGTGACTAGTGATGTTACATGGGCTTATTTCTCAGCTTCCATTTTCTTGTTCATTACAAATACTGGAGGAAAATTGCATTTTGTGTGTGTAATGGTTTCCTGAAGTTTGAACAGGGAAAATACTGATAGTGAATGAATGTGAATATTTTTGTAAAGCTGATTCTGTAATTACAGTACTTCATTACAATCACATTTTGTATGATTAATAATAATCAGATGAGATGAAATAGATGTGAAAAAATACCTGTCCTTTCCCACCTAGACCTTTTCTAGAGTAGGATTTAAAGCTGAATGAAGCTGAATGTAACTTGTGACAGCATACCTTTAAATCCTGGTCTGGACGAGGTCCTAGAGATGACTTCTCTAGCTGGGTAAAAGAGCTGCATCAGGTTACTTGTCCATCTGACCTACCTATTCTGGTTGTGCTGTGGATAACTTCCAGCTGGAGGGAAGAAATTCCTGGTGACTGTTTGAGAGGGGTGAAGTGAAAGAAATGGGAAAGCTGTAGGGGGGAACTTCAGGTGATTTGGGGTTTGGTTCATTTTGGTTTTAAGTTTAGGTTGTTTGCTGACATGGCTGAGTAGTTGCTATATTCAGGGTGGATTCGGACAGGTACTATGTGGCTGCAGTGGCTCACTGTCCTTGCCCAGCCGGTCTCTCCTCAGAGTTAAAGCAAACAGGTGCTGGCGTGCCGGCTCAGGGTTTGATGTTTGGGTGTAGGTTTGCCCCCACCGCAGCTCACTGATAGAGTGTGGTGCATGCGGTCCTGGTTTTCACTGTCAGGGATGTGTGAGGTGGGGCTGTCCCATGTCCCTGATGCAGTGTAGCTGTGGAAGGGGAGGACGACTTTGAGAGCAAGTGAGTGGTAGGATTTACGTGGCACATTGAGGAAACAGTAAACAGAAACTTTCCTTTATATGTACCAGCTACTTCTGTGAATTTATTTATGGTCTGCATTAGCTACTATTTATGAAACTTAATTTCAAACTGCTTTCTGCTGCTCTCTGTCCTTCCCACATCTGTTATTCCGAGTAACACCAGCAAGTGTTGATTTTTTTTTTTGATCTTACTATCTGTTTCTTCCAGTTTGTTCTTGTTCTGACACGTGTTGTGTGGTTTGATTCAAACTGCAAGTTAGTCAGAAACAAATATCAATAAAAATCAATATAGTAATTATTTGTGTTAGATTTTGTATAAGCTTTTATTTAGCAAATATGTAGTTGACACAACTTTATTTTAGAGTGCCGCTGGTATTACACTGAAGGCGTAAATGAAATCGTATTAAACCAATTTGATAATAGAGGAAAGTACATATAAGGTTTTTGCTCCAGCTCCCTGTGATGTTTGTCATAAACATCTAGGGTTATGGATTCAGTGGAAGTCTGTAGTGAGGATGTTCCCTGGCTGGAAAGGCAGTCAGTTTTGCTGTCAGATCAGAAAAATATTGAATTGGGCTCTGTATGATCTGTTCCGAATCCACTGTTTGTAAATATTCTGT
Organism: Podargus strigoides; assembly: GCA_028020825.1. NCBI lineage: Eukaryota > Metazoa > Chordata > Aves > Caprimulgiformes > Podargidae > Podargus > Podargus strigoides. The sequence goes on along the minus strand of CM051663.1, from coordinate 90,371,215 downwards.
CATCCAAGTCATTGCTGAAACTTAGGGCAAATACTGTTTTTGCAGAAGGTGCAAAGCTGGGGGGAGCTGCAAGCACCTGAGAGCAGAATTCAGGCTTTTCATTACTAGCTGGAGATACAAGGTGAAAAAAGATGCAGTTCAAAATGGAAGCAACAGAGGCAGAAATAATTCCTACACTAAGGTAGAAATAATCAACTATGCAAAAGAAGATGAAGGAGAATTTAAGGGATGATTTTGAGCTTAAAATGCATCTCGGGAGTCTAAGTATCATCAATTATGTAAAGAGCAAATAGCCTACTGGAAAGTACAAATTGAACAGGGCTTGCAAGGGCTGTGAATTGACCGATCTTCTCTGGAGCTCTGCTAGTGCTGAGAAGTATTACAGACAAATACTACTGTTACAGTAGCACTGGGTGCCTCACTGTAGACTGGAATTTGAAAAGCACCCCAGGGAGGGCAATAAAATTATTTGAGTTTTAGGAGGAAAGATTGAAGGTATTAAATATGTTTTAGAATAAGGGAGGCGAAGGACTAAAGGGAGACTGGGTCTGTGTCTTGAGGTATGGTAATAGGTGTTTGAGCATGTTTATGCACGTGAAGGAGGACAGTAATGCTCCTGCATTTCAAATACACAATGGACAGAACTGGAAATAACACTCTTAAGTGGCAACAAAGGAGCTGTGGGTGAGAAAACACTAAGGTAAAGATAAGAGCTGTGGGACGGGTTGTACAGGAGCTCTGTGAATTATGTGTTGCCGATGGGTCAGACTAGGCAGGTGTCTGTGAAGAATATTTACATTTGGTTGATCCTTCTGTAGAGGCAGAATATGTGGCTTCCTGGAGGAGTTCCTAGTCTATTCATACTTATTCCTCTAAGGATGGTAGTGCCATCCACTGCCTTGGCATGGAAAGATGTGTACTAACGCGGTAGAGTAACTCAGCATAGATCGTTCTACAATCCATGATGGTTTGCAGTAGTTGAAAATGATCTTAAAAAATTAAAGTGGTGGGATGATTTATAGAAGAAAATAATGGTCTTTGCTTGTCATATAAATGCCAAGACAAAATGACACGTTTTCTGAGTAGGAAGCACACTTATAAATATTGTCTGTTCCAGTTACTCTATTTCTGCTACTAAGTGGTAGGAAAGTTAAATGTCATGATTGACTGCTGTAGTGGTAGGAAGTGCCAGAGTTAGAATGGGTCACAGTAAGTGCTCACTGCACTGTTGAATTGTACATTAGTACTTTCCAGCAACTGGCATCTGCATTGTTCAAGCATGTAGATGGATAGTGTTCAAGAACAAGGCAGTTATTCAATACTTAATTTTATTTTCAAGCATTCTTGTCCCAGACCTCATTTTGACATGGTGTAGAATAGCAGAAGTGTTGTTTGGGCGAGGTATCTAGAGGCTGCCTCCCCTGACTCCTATGCAAAGCCAATTATTGATCACATCGGCTGTCACTTTGCTGAAGGCCGAAAACCTCCAAGGGTGAAGATAGAATCATAGAACAGCCTCGGTTGGAAGAGACCTCTAAGGTCATCAAGTCCAACCATTAACCTATTCACCACTACACCATGTTGCTCAGCACCTCCTCTGCATATTTCTTAAGAGGTGTGGGAATTTAGCTTTTACAATTATAATGCACAAGTAATTTTTCACAACAGTTTCAACAGGCCATTCCATATGGTTGAGTCTGGCCATTACCCTAGTTTTTTCAGCCTTAAAAGTGTTTTACTGGGGAGACATGTGATGAATCAATGAAAGATTTGGGATTAATATTTAAGGATTCACGATTCCCCTGTGGTGAGCTGACCTTGGCTGGCTGCCAGGTGCCCACCAAGCTCCTCCATCACTGCCCTCCTCAGCAGAACAGGGGGAGAAAATATGACAAAAAGCTTGTGGGTCAAGATAAAGATAGGGAGATCCCTCACCAATTACTGTCACAAGCAAAACAGACTTGACTTTAATTAGTTTATTGCCAATCGGTAACAGTAGAATAATGAGAAATAAGAACAAATGTAAAAACATCTTCACCTCCACCCCTCTTCCCAGACTGTTTTGCCAATTACTAGGCCTAGTACAAAGGACACAGGCAGCAGTAGAACAAACCAGTAACCAGATTCTATTGTACACAAAAGGGTCAGTACATGGGTGATTGCTGGGGGTACAAACAATCAGATTACACATAACAGACATCGACCCCAGGAACGACGCAGCACAACCAACAACCAGTGGAACAAACAAAGCAACAAAGTCTCCCACAGAAGAGAGAGGAGACAGCCAAGCCAAGAGGCTGACAGTGTAGGAGAGAGGCAAACTCATGCGGTTCCCACAGAGCCTGCATTCACAAGTACCAAACCTGACTGGGTCCCAGTTGCAGGGAGAGTCAGGAGGTCCTTCCCCAACAGGGAGACTCTGCAAAGTGCATCCACCTCACAGATAGACACTGCACCCTTCCTGCAAGTGGTCCCAGCTTTTATCCCCAAACAGGACACCTGGCACTCATTTACCCAATGCAGGGCACCTGGGGCTCATTTACCCAATGGCCTTCCCTGCAAGGCCGGCTGCACCTTGGAGGAAAGCCAAAAGGCAAACTCATGCCCTTCTTTTGAAGGGCTGTGGGAACCACCCATATGTCAACCCCAGCACTTCACAGACTCAGCTTCACTTCTGAATTGTCAACCTGTTTCACCTAGTAGCACAGGAGGATGGGGAATGGGGGTTGCGGTCAGTTCATCACACATCTCTGCTGCTCCTTCCTCTTCATGGGGAGGACTCCTCACACTCTTCCCCTGCGCTAGCGTGGGGTCCCTCCCACAGCAAACAGTCTTCCACAAACTTCTTCAATGTGAGTCCTTCCCACGGGTCGCAGTCTTTTGGGAATGGACTGCTCCAGTGTGGAGGGGTCACAAGTCCTGCCAGCAAACATGCTCCGGCATGGGCTCCTCTCTCCATGGGTCCACAGGTCCTGCCAGAAGCCTGCTCCAGCACAGGCTCTTCATGCCTGCTTTTGGGAGGCATGGGGTCTTCCACGGGCTGCAGGTGGGTGTCTGCTCCACTGTGGGCCTCCATGGGCTGCAGAGGGACAGCCTGCCAGGGAAATCTCTGCTCCAGCACATGGAGCATCTCCTCCTCCTTCTTCACTGACCTTGGTGTCTGCAGAGTTGTTTCTCTTGCATATTCTCACTTGTTTCTTTAGCTGCTCTTGCACAGTGGTTTTTTTACCCTTAAATAAAGGTGCCATCAGCATGGCTGGCATGGATCTCTCTTGGAGCTGCTGGCATTGGCTCTGTCTCACATGGGGCAGTTCCTGGCATCTTCTCACAAAAGCCACCCTAGTGGCCTCCCCATGCTACCAAACCTTCCCATGTAAACCCAATACATCCCTGCTCTTCCAAAAGAAGATTTCGTAATTTGGTTTTGGTTTGAAACATCACCACCTCAGTTTGGAGAAAATGAAGTGTATATAGTTAATGGCTATGCCCCAGAAGCAGTTTATTCAGCTTGGTTTATCAGTCTGCTGATAAGCTCCTGAATGGATGTAGTTTCTCTAGAGTTGCCTTGAAACTAAATGATAGTATGCATCTGCTTTCTTTCTCTGTAGACTACAGCGGGAGCCTTATCCTTTGCTTTTACAGGTGGTGCAACTAATTTCATACAAGTACAAAGCACTCTTTCAAAGTGGGAGAAAATGCAATCTCTGATTTCTTTTTTTCTTACCTCCTCCCCTGCTTCTACTCCACTGAGTAACCTGTATGTGGGACACTCTGGGAGATTATTTTTATCACTAAAATATATTCAATTCAGTTTCTGGTTATAACACTGACAAGCTTCTCTGCTTTCTTTCTGGCCTTCAGACTTTCATCAGACTTGTGCTAAAAGATTTCATAGAGAAAACAAACTGACTACACAACGAAACTGTTGAAAATATGTGTTCATACAGTATTGAAAGCAAGTGGAAGTTTGACTTTTTAAAAATTTTAATTTATCCTGATTTTATGTCAGTTCATGAGCTGTGGATTTTAAAATTCGTTCAAGGCATGTAATTTTACTATTGTTACTTTTTTTTTTTTAGCAGTATTTTAGGCAGCGTGCTCCTCTGCCCCCGCTTCAGGGTTCGGAAGTTTCCATGTACATTTACATTGTCTTGTGTCTCCCACCTAATAAACCTTGATTACCTATTGATGACTGTACTGTACTGCTCAGTATCAGCCATTCATTTGAATTTAGAAACATACCAAAACCAGGCTTGAAGAAACTTTCTCCTATTTTGACTTAAAGTAACATAAATCTGTTACCTGGCAGAGGCGCTGCAGAGTCTTTCTCATTCTGCTGTTTTTCTGAAAGGGTCTGCACTGCCACAGAAGACATTACCTTCATTTTGTTTTTCAGATCACTACTTTGGGCAACCTGACCCCCTCAAGCACTGTGTTTTTCTGTTGTGATATGCAAGAGCGATTCCGGCCTGCCATCAAGTACTTTGGTGATATTATCAGCGTGGGCCAGCGACTGGTATGGTTTTTGCTTTTTTTTCTTGTAGTGAGTTTTGATCACGCATGTGGATTGTTATTTTGTACACAGCCAGTTTACTGGTTATTTCATTTGGAGTGTTAACAATGTCTTTGCTGTAATCGTTCTTTAATAATTTCTTTTCTTGTATGCTTTCCTCTCTGCCCTCTTGTAGCTCCAAGGTGCACGGCTCTTAGGAATTCCAGTTATTGTAACTGAACAGTATCCAAAAGGTCTTGGCAGCACTGTTCAAGAAATTGATTTAACAGGAGCTAAACTTGTACTTCCTAAAACAAAATTTTCAATGGTGTTGCCAGAAGTCGAAGCAGCATTAGCAGAGATCCCTGGAGTCCGCAGTGTTGTCCTGTTTGGAGTAGAAGTATGTGCCTTGCCATTCTTATACTGTTGTATGGTAATGTCTGTTGGCCCGCAATAGTATTAAGCATTGCTTTCTGAATTTAAAATTAAAAAAAAAAATTAAAAAGCCAAATATATTTTGCTGAGAGCTAGAGATTAAATTATTCTTGTGTTATTTGTCTTGATATTATCTCATAATAAAATTTGAAATATTTGTAAACTGCAGGTTCTTGTCTCAAGCTTGGTTGGCATTTAAAACCCACTCTGAGTTCCCTCGTAATGTCTGGGATAGAAAAATACATGTTTGAACCCTAATTAATTATGTACTTCTATTTGACGTTGTGGTACTCATGTTTTATAATAATGGTTGGTGGGGTTTTTTCCCTTTTATTTCTCCCCTGTAGACTCACGTCTGCATCCAGCAAACAGCATTGGAATTAATTGGCAGAGGTCTGGAGGTTCATATCGTAGCTGATGCCACCTCATCAAGAAGTATGATGGACAGAATGTTTGCTCTTGAGGTAAGTTGTTTATTCAAGGCTTTCTCTGCCTTGGGTCTGTATGTTGATTTCCTTGCTTACTGTAAGCTAAGAAGGAATTCCAAGGGACAGTAAGCAGTGGAGAAATGTAGACTTGAGAATAGATCAATGCTCTGATTCTCAGAATGGCTTCCAGGATGGAGAAGGATTACTGCCTTTTTTTTCCTCCCTAAAATATGATTTAATATGTGGAATTCAGTTTGGGACACTTGGATTTTAAAAGTGGTTTTTTTCATGCAACCTAGGTTACTCTCTATAACAATTAGCATTTTAGGATATTTTCTTATTGAGTGTTACCTGTATAGCAGAGTAAAAGTGCTACAGAGCTTATGGTTTTGTTGTTCCAAACAGTATTTATTTTGCTGTTGAAATTCCTTGAAATGCAATGGAATATAGTAAGTGATCCTGTTCAGAGCTCCTTCTTGTATGTCTGTCCCTCCCTCTGCTCTTCCTCATCAGTGCAAATTAAATCTTAATCTCAAGATTCTGTGATTATAGTAAAGACTTTCCCTCCGCCTTCCCCCCCCTCTTCTAGGAGCTTAGTCTAACTAAATATTGAGAAAGTCGAGATAAATTTACGTGCTTTTAAATCTTCTTATTAGAACTATGTGGTAGCAAATTCATGGAAATGATTTTTTGGTAGTGTACTCTCAGTTGCCTACAGGCATCACCGTTGGAAATCAAAAACTGATAAATACATTAAGTATTGCAATTTTTGCCTCGGGCCCTAACAATTATTTGGAAATTGAAACTACTTTGGAAATAGTAACTACAGCTTTTTGTACTTCTTTCATAGATTTGGAGAAGACTTGTAATTTCTTCTGTGTCTCTTGAATAGGAGAATTAAAGGCTAAAGGGAAATCACCAGCATATAGTGTTTGATGAAACCCATGACTTTGATTAAGTGAAAGCTTAATGTCATCTGTCAAGTAAAGGATAGTGATGCATACAGAGTACAGGAATGACTGAAATCATGGACTTCCCAAGTCAATATGGTGCAGCAGAAGCAGTAGACAAAATATAGAAAAATCGAAAACGGTTTGCCTTATTGTGTACGTCTTTGTACACTTGATTATTGCTTACACTATGTCTGCGAGTGTAAAAGTTGGTTCAGTGTAGCAGAGGTTGAAGCAGTGACTAGTTATCTTTGCTTTTCTTTCTAGTTAAAAAGGTATTGGTCATCTTAAAAGTGTAGTTGGTTGCAAAAGCTGTAATCAAGGCAAATTCGTCAGTTTTAGGTAACTCTAAATCTTTGCAATCTTTTCTCTCGCCAAACACAAAGAAAATGTTTTGCTGTAGTAGTAGTCATCATTGAAATATAATTTGGGGAATGTTTGCTAGCTTGTTGTGATGAGCCAGCCAGTTATATGGCAGTAATTCCTCCTCCTCTGTAGCTGCACTTGCCAGTGTTGTCTCATTTTTGTGCTGTAGAGCCTCTCTTAAAAATGCCACTGAGGGCTCTGGGCTAAAGCAGGTTAGAGGTGTGTATGCTTGGGAGCAAGAGACCAGGAGAAAGGGACACATGTACTGGGCACATCAGTAATCCTGATTTACCATGGCGATACATTTCTTAGGGAAGTTGGTAAAATACCAAAGCATTGGGTAATCCTGCTTTAGTCTCACTGTAGAGCTGACAGTTCCTGGTCATGCTCTTTTAATTAGGGAGTCTGACATTTTTTCTTGTGCAGACTTGCTCCATACCTGGTGAGCTGAGGTGAGATTCATTGATCTGGGTTCCCCGGATCCTTCTCCATACCTTTCTGGAAAGATGGGTGTAACATTTACCTTTTCCCAGTGACACAGCCCTCCTCTGTTCACAGTGATCTTTCAAGGATGATAAAGAGTGACCTTGCAGTGATACCACCCAGCTTACTCAGGAACCTCAAATGAACCCCATCTGATTGCACTCGCCCCTTCAGTTCTCCATGTTTTGCCTCACGTAACATGTGTTTTGATGGTGCTGGTGGTGAACACTCAAATACCTGAACAGGTGTTCTCAGAAGTGCAGTTTGAATTAATCGGTAGCCAAAGCTTTCATGTCTGCCTGAATGACCCTAAAGAGTTATTGTCTCCACTTAAAATTGTTCTGCACTTCAAAATGACAGGAAGCAAAAACTTTCAAACAAAAAAAACGCCAGAAACAAAAAAATTCTCAAGATTTCCATTGAAAAAATAATTCAACACAACTGGCTAAGGTTGTGGCTGTTGTTATTCTCTGCCCTTTCTGATGAAGAGGCCTTGTGTTGCTGCTTGGTCTCAGGTTGAGCCAACTTAGTCTGTTCCTGCTGGATTTCTTTTCTGTTCTACATCTGTTCTGCTTGTTCCTGTGGTGTGGACGCAACACGTGCTGCATTCCTTCATCTGAAAGACTGTGTTCTACGAAAACTTTTCCTTTCCTTGAAGATCATCCAGTATGCTTAGCATGTGCATCTCTTCATCCCTACTAATCTCAAAACTATATAAATTATACTTAGTCCTAGGAGTATAAGCCAGTGCCAGCCTCTTTGACATGTTAGAGTATGTTTTGCTTCTAAAGGGGAAATGTTCTCTTTTTTCAGTCAACAGTTCTCAGGAGGCAAGGTTCTTTAACAGTCTGTTTTTTCTCTTATCCGTACTATGTAAAAGCAAAAGCTTTGTATTCCTGGTGAAGTACATCTTGAAAACATTGCCGTAATATTTCATTTTGATTCTCCTATTTTTCTCTTGTGTGTGTGGTTTATACAAATGTGTCATGCTGAGTAGGAGAGCCAGGGAAGCTATCTGCTTTGTTTCAATTTAAGAATATCACAAGGCTCAGTGCCATTATTGCAAGCAGGAAGCATTGACTTGAGCAGATCTAGCCTAGTTAGTTTATCGTTATCTAGTCTGTAGTTACGTATACTTTACTGGTCCCCTAAAATTAATAACATTCCCCCATCAATTGCTTTGCAATTGAACTGGTAAACAGTAGTGATCTGTGTCTGCTCTAGAATGTTTGCATCTTCTCTTCCCTTTAGTAATTACAAACTGAAACCTGTCTGAAGGCATATGTATCTGTATTTCCTGCCTCTTGCCCTCTGTTGGATCATTCAGGACCTCATTAGATTTGGTGGAGCGTGCAGCTGAGTAGAGGATGATGGAGGGAAAGCTGGATCCAGAAAGAGTTTTACTGCCAGAGCATCTGTATGATTGCTGGGAAGCTGATGAGAGGCAGGGGGTGGTCAGCCTTTACTTACAGATAACTTTGCTATGTAGGCAACAACCCAGTCTTAAAAGCCCAAAAACTTTGCGGTAAGTTCTGTAGGTTGGGCTACATGAGGCATTGCTCAGTTTAGTTGCACGCTTACAAGATCTAGCAGACTTCTTTCAGTTTTGCTTTCTATGCAGTGATGCTTTTTATTCTGAAGCCTGTAAGGACTAACGTGGGACTTACTGAGGCTGTAATGTGATATTGGTTAAAAGGAGCTGTTGTTGTGCCAGTATGATTTATAAGGTCTGGAGAAGAGTTTTTTGTTCTCTTTCCTGAGATTATTAGTACTAATGTGATGTGTAGTCCAAAGACCAAAGTACTAGTACATGACAAGCCCTGAAAGAGAAATTGTTACAATTTTCTTGCTTAAGGCCTTTAGCTTGGACCTCACTGTTTTCTTTTCTCCCAGGCCTTTCGAATCTGCGTGAGAGTGAAGAAAGCTATCCTCAGGACCATGCAAAGGGAAAGGGTTGTTAATATAAGAGGGGGGTGGGTCTTCTGTGTATTAAATCTGAGATAAGGAAAGAATCCAGTCCAAGGAGTCTTATCTGTAATCCAGGGCAGCCCGTTTTCCACAGTAAAGTCTAAAGACAGTCACTTTCCCATCCTAGCTTTATAAATGGCACTGCTAAGAAATGCTGGAATGGAATTGGCAATACTTTTTGTTAATAGGAGATGTTTTTAAAAATGCCATCCGTCTTTTTTACAAAATGTATACTCATTCACATTTACAGGTATCTCATGTCATTCTCTCTCTGCTCCTTTCTCTTTCAGCGTCTTGCTCGTACTGGAATTATAGTTACTACTAGTGAAGCTATATTGCTGCAGCTGGTAGCTGATAAAGAACATCCAAAATTCAAAGAAATCCAAAATCTCATTAAAGCGAGCGCCCCTGAGTCAGGGCTCCTTTCCAAAGTTTAAAGACGATGTGGAGGATGCGGATCTCATTGTCATCTTTAAGGAGGAAGGAAAGCTGTGAGCGCACATGTACACCTTCTTTCACTCAAAGTTTCATAGAAGTGTAAAATTAAAAATTGTCATACCCGTGCTTGCGTTAGCAAGGTTGTCTGGTTATACATCTCGGTGTCAGTATGTTCTGTTTAGTTACGGCTGTCTGAGGCTTTGGGTACCCTAGGACCCTTTTGTTGTCAAATTTCCGTATTTATTTAAAAAACATTAACAGAGGTGCCTGCTAGTCTATACTATACACCGATTGTAACAGCTCCAAAAAGTGCGTATTTCTGTGACACCTCTAGATTGTGCACTTGAAAAAGCATTCTGTGATATTCTGTTTTACTTCTGTATTAATAGAAGATAATTACGTGTTGGATAAATGTGATGTGATACGCTTTAATGTTCTATATAAATGAAGTATTTTAATAGGGGATAAGTTAAAACTGAATAAGATATATGGACTACATGTGCGCTTTTGTTCTCTAGGATAAAATTTAGGCACTTTGCTTCATAGACAAGGCACGTAGATCAAGCAGCAGCTGATGTTTGATGGGTCTAGGTAGCTGAAGCTGGCATCATGACTTTAGATTATTCTGAAATTGACTGTGCAGCCCTGTACTTCACTTAAGTGTATGCAAACAGAAAACTCTCATTTAATAAGTTCTTTATAAACAACTGGTGTAAAGTCCTTCAGAATTAACAGAATATTACCAAAGCTTTAAATAAACTGGCAGTGCTGAGGATGTTAAACAACAAAAGCTTTTCAGCTTTGAATGCTGAATCTACTATATTTACATTGATTTGGGTTTTTTTTTTTTGTGCCATTTTAGTTAAATTGAATAATTCCATCCGTTTTACTCATTTGGCCAAGCTAGCTCTGAAAGAAGCCTCAGCTTCTCTAGGTTTTTGTGCTTTTTTTGTGGACTGCAGTTGGATAGAGTTTGAATGGAATCTGGCCTCAAAGCGTAGCATTCTTCAGAAAAATAACATCTTTAACTTAATTATATATATTTTTTTCTATCTAGAATCAGTCTTTTAACACATGATTGTTCATAAGACAGTTACTTCATGTTCCAGTGGTTTAAAAAATGTTGTATAAAGTTTACAGTGTGACTAAGACATTTATTTTTTTAATAGAGTACTAGAAGATGTCATACTGAACACTGATTTTTGTGGTAGAAGACCAATTAGAGTACATGTATTGTTTTAAATTGCTTATTTTCCCCACAAGATGGCTCTAAAAGAATTGTTTCAGAGAGTTATAACCTTTATATGTTCAAAACAAATAAAATGTTAACATTTGCTGTTTCTGTTACGCTTGTGATACTTATTGAAGAGCAAATTCTGAAAGCTGCGTTTGCTGTGGACCTTATTCTGTTTTGTGCAGCCATGGAATTTCTGTAGATGTCATGGGAATTTTGTGTAAAGATCAAGGGTGGATAACGTCTAATAATTCTTGTCTTCTGCACCAAGTTACAGTGTTACTTAGTGCTCCAAAATATGAGGAATTGACATTATACTTCAAGTTAGAGGCAAGGAGGCAAATTCAGTTGTACAATCATTGTCCTATATCACTGACCTACTTTTTACCTTCTTTTCACATTGCCTAGCAGTGTAAAGTCTACTTACATAAATCAACGGCCGTGCACAAAATTACTATAAATTTCTTATGAAATAATGGGTTTATTGCTTTCTTACCTTTATGTGTTGATGGTTCCTAGAGTCAGTAATGGAAGGAAAAATAACAATGGGGTTTTTTACATGTTTATTTTTGAAACAATATGAATTTCCTTAATAAGAGATATATGAGATTTTAAGAGACAATTATATTTGTTAGTAAAATTTACTGGTTTTATACAAATATAAGTTGGAGGACACATCAAAAGTTCCTTTGCACACAATTCTTTCCCAACTATGGTTTTTACCACAAAGGGAATCATTTGGTAGGAAGATGGTACTAGAGAAGAATCTATAAAATACATTAATATTCTCTGTGATGAAATTACTGTTGGATTTTTTTGGTATTTGCATAGCCTTCTGTGACAAACTAGATTTTTGTAAAGGTCATTTTTGCAGGTTTTTTCCGTAAGCTTAAAAATTAAGAGTGCAGAAATACCCAGTGTCATGCCATAAAAGTCAGCTCTTAGGTGTGAATTTAGGGACAGATAATTGAAGTCTTTTTCCTTCGTTAGGTGGGTGCATTAATCAGCATCACATGGATCATTCAGATGAGATTCTAAGAATGTTTATTTTAAAATAATAAAGTGTTGCCATATTTCTCTTACATAAAGTAAGCTTATTCACAGGAGACAATTTCCTTTGCTTCTTCATGCTCTAACTCATCTGTATTTTCTGTTCTCTGACAAGTGGGTATTCCCATGCAGTAGAATGGCAGAACTGAGCCCTGTGAGGTTTGCAGACTGTTGCATTATCTAGTGTAAGTACTGTTTTGCCTTGCAAGGATATTAAATAAATTAATAAAATAACACAGAGGAGAACTGCTTAGGGGTATGCTCAGGTGATTGTGAAGAAGCCTAATTCATCACTAACCGCCAAGCTGTCCTTTATTTGAAGGCTTCACCACAGCTATGGCTAACCAACGTGTTTTCCACCTACTGTAGGTGGCTTCAGCATAATTTATTTTTCCTTGGGGAAGCAGAAAGAGAGTCCTTGATGGAGAAGCCTGGTTTGTTTTCCTCGGTAGGCATTCTACTTCTGTGTGAAGTTGCTGATGCGTTGTTAGCCTCACTGGAGTAGCTGGTGTGTAAATTCTACACTAAATGTAATAATAGCCATGTGCGTGATTGTAAGGATTTAGCAGAGAAAAACTAGAGATGAGTGCTTTTTTTTCTTATTGGGACAGCTTAGGTTTTGAGTTTAAAATATGATCCTGTCTATTCACGGAACCATGGTCCTTTTATTATTTTTCCACCTCTATGGTACCCTTTGCAAAACCTGAAAACAAATAATGAATAAAAAAAATCAGCTGTTGCTAGCCAGTGTTTTCTATTATGGACGTGACAAATGGCTGGAGAGATGATGCTGTGGAACTGCTCCGCCATCATTTCTGCACTTGCCTGACGGTAGTTCTCAGGCAAATGTACACTTAAATAAATCATGCTGCTTATTGAATATGTTTCCTATTAGACATCAGGGTGGTGCCCTATCCTACCTATCCCGCTCTCCCCCCCTTTATTATTTTACCTAAACAATGACATTAATCTTTCAGGAGAGAATTATGATCAATATTCTTTTTGACATGTGCACTCTGTTTTTTTTTTTCTTTTAGAAGCCTTATAGATTTATTTTTATTGTCAAGGTTCTCGTTGAACTGAAAGTCTTCCACTGCTGATTTGTTGTCTTGGTGTCCCAGTTTCCCAGGCACAGCCCCATGGGCCAGACGTGCAGGCAGGCCATGAGTAGCCCCGAGTCAGCTGAGAGTTCCAGTCAGGGCAGCTGACTCACAGGTGTATCCCACACCACCTCACCATGCTCATTATAAAAGGAGGGAGCTCAGTGGTGAGGCTCCTTGGTGGTGGTGCTCTGTTCCTGTTGTCAACTAGGCTGAGTAGAACCCTCTATGCTTTATGCTGATTGTTGTTTCAGTTTTGTTATTCTATTAAATCTGTCTATACTTCAACTCACAGGCCTTTTGGTTTTTTTCCCCTATTCTCCTTCGCACCTGGGGAGGAAGCCTCAGGTGATACACTAACTGCTGCGGTGTAGCTCTGAGTACTGGCTAAACATAGACACTTACATAAGAGATGAATGTTCAGTGCTTTGTTCTTTTAAAAACTTTGTTTCAATTAAATGTGAATAGCTGGAGCTGTGAAGCCCTGAAGAAAGGCAAATAATATTAAGCAGAATAAAGCTTTGATAACTTTAATAACTTTGATAGCTTTGTACTTTGGTAAGTGGTGATGCTGACTAGTGCTTTATGTAGTCCACTTGTTATTCCTCAGAGTGTTTTCCAGCATATTAAGTGCTATGTCGGTGACAGAAGATGTCAGTGATTTGTAGAATGTCTGGGGGTTTCTGCCTCTGGATAAAGTAGAGATAGATTATACTAGGTGGGTACAACAGATGTTCTAAACCTATCTGAAGGACATCTGCTCTGCAAATGGGCTATGGCAAGAAATTCTTGAAAAAAATGTTCTGTTTTGTTTGTCCAGTGCTGGTTTCCTATTATTCTCTGAAATGGAATACTTTCATGAAGCTGTTGTTAGACCTTTCTGTCATCTCAAGAAGTGGTTCTGGTATAGCTGAGGTTATGATTAATAGTATAGTGCTGCTTAAGACAGAACTATCTGTATATATATATATATCTAAAGGTAAGGTAGAGTATAGGGTCTGGTGTTTTTATTATTCATTTGAATTGCATAACTTAGTTTTTCATATGAGATAAGGGAATATTTGCAAAGGATTGCTGTGAATAGAAGGAATTTATTAAGTATTAGCATGCTTAGGTCAGCTTAATAGACTTAGTAAAACCACCAGGGCTGGCAGCTCTCCTGCCACTGACAGCATTAGGCTTTGCTTTAATGAAACCCTTTTATCTGCTCAAGAGAGAAGACTGAGCAAACAAATGAAGAGAGCAGTTAATAGAGAATAGGTGGTGAAGTGCAAAGGCAAAATGGGAAAGAAAACTTGTTTTCTAATTATTACTGATTTTTTTCTTTTTTTTTTTTTCACCCATGGGAATGTTAAGAAGCTGGAACACTTACTAAAATATAATTGCATACTTTAAGTCTGCAAAAATTGACTAGGTCACAGCAGTCTGCATCTGCCTTGCTGTGCACTTTATTCCCTTCCTGGACTGTTTTTATCTCTTTTTCACTACCTTATAACTGTCAAAAAAAGCAGACTCTGCTAAGCTTTTGGCTATCGCATTGCAAAATTTGCCAACTGGAAGGATATTGTGCTATCAAGATAAAAAAAAGGGGGAAGGCGTTGAAGCAAAGACTGAAGATCACCACATACTCGGCACTGACATCCCTGAGGCAGGTATGAGCTGTGGTTTCAACAGCAGGAATAGCTACAACTGAAGCTTGGACAAACTAAAAACTTTCTGAAAACAAAAGATAGCTCCTCATATTTGGAATGATTTTACCTGTCTAGGACACAGATTTTTACAGCTAAAAGGTCTTTGTACACCAGAAAAGAAGCAAGTTAAGAACTAAGTTGGTGACGCTCATCTCGCTCCATAGGGAAAGGGATGGATTGTTAGATTGATCCATTAGAGGTGGCCTCTCACTGTGCTGCCACAGGGAAGCAGTCATAGAATCATAGAATGGTTTGGGTTGGAAGGGACCTCAAAGATCATCTAGTTCCAACCTCCCTGCCATGGCAGGGACACCTCCCACTAGATCAGGTTGCTCAAGGCTCCATCCAGCCTGGCCTTGAACACTGCCAGGGATGGAGCATCCACAACTTCCTTGGGCAACCTGTGCCAGTGCCTCACCACCCTCAGGGTAAAGAACTTCTTCCTTATATCCAGTCTAAACCTACCCTCTCTGAGCTTCCACCCATTGCCCCTCGTCCTGTCATGGCCCTTGTAAAAAGTCCCTCCCCAGCTTTCCTGTCGGCCCCATTCAGGTACTGGAAGGCCACTATGAGGTCTCCCCAGAGCCTTCTGTTTTCCAGGCTGAACAAGCCTAACTCTCTCAGCCTGTCCTCATAGCAGAGGTGTTCCAGCCCTCTGACCATCTTGGCAGCCCTCCTCTGGACTCGCTCCAACAGCTCCATATCTTTCTTGTGTTGGGGGCTCCAGAGTTGGACACAGTATTCCAGGTGGGGTCTCACAAGGGCAGAGCAGAGGGGCAGAATCACCTCCCTCGACCTGCTGGTCACACATCTTTTGATGCATCCCAGGACACAGTTGGCTTTCTGGGCTGCAGGCGCACACTGTTGGCTCATACTGATCTTATCGTCCACCAACACGCCCAAGTCCTTCTCCCCAGGACTGTTCTCAATCCACTCATTGCCCAACCTGTATCTGTGCTTGGGATTGCCTTGACCCAGGTGCAGGACCTTGCACTTGGCCTTGTTAAACTTCATGAGGTTGGTCTGGGCCCACCTCTCCAGCCTGTCAAGGTCCCTCTGAATGGCATCCCTTCCCTCCAGCATGTTGACTACACCACACAGCTTTAAACATTTCATTGTGTATCTTAGTAGTTTCAATGGGATTTGAACTGAGACATTGCACACAGGGAAGATCCCAGGCTGGGCTCCTGGATGCAGCAGCAGATCAGAGCTACATTCAGGAATGTGCAGGTTTGGAGCAGAACAGACAGAATCCTCCCAGGATGCCAGCCATAGAAGATGAAAAAGAGCAAGAGCCACAGAGCTTGCCCCCCATGATCCCTCAACTTTATACTGAGCTTGACGTGTATGGTATGGAATACTTTGTTGGTCAATTTGGGTCACCTGTCCTGTCCGCTCTTCCCTGCAGGTGCACCATGTTGCACCCTTACGCTAAGGGAGGCCTCAAAGCAGCACCAAAGGAATTCAGCAGTGACCTTGGTTTCTGTAAGATTAAGTATAAGCAGATTTCCTCCTAGGAAGCAGAAGCATTTGAATGTTTAGATGCGTATGTCTCTACTGGAGCAATATTAAGGGAAGGGAGGCTAAAGTCTGCTAAGGAACCACTCTTCTCCGTGATAAACATCTCCTCTCACAATTATGTGAAGGTCAAGCAAAAGGCTCAAACTGAAAAGCTGAAGAAGAGCCATTTTATTGTTACAGGCAGTTACTTTATTTTAATGAGTACCCAGGAGGATACTCAAGCATTCAGCAGGAGGGGTTGAGACCAGTAGTGCACAACAATTTGAAATCCTACACTAGAGAAATACTGAAGACTAGCCAAGCTCCAGTCTGTAAAATATCATAGAGTTAGACAATTTTCTTGAAAAGCCGTGATTTGCAAGGGTCATCATTTCTTTCAGAATGACATATTTCAGTATATTTTTAAATTTCTGAATGTGAAAAATTGTGTTCCTATTACCATTACTTTAGAACAATTGAGCAACATACAACAAGGTTTGCATAGTGGATTTTATGGTGAGGGTAATGTCTACTTTTAACCTGTACCTGAGGCTGCAGCAGTTGTTCTACCACCCAAAGAGAGAAGCCCCATGAGTTGAAGTAGAAACAGATTTAAGGAAATAACAAAACTAATACAATCACCAACATAATGTGCACCGGTTTATACTCAGCCTGGTCTGTGGAAGGCAGAAGGAGCAGGAGGTGAAAAGGGAGAAGCCCCAGGAATAGAAACACCCCCACCCTCACTAAACTCCTTACTTTTATAAAGAGCTGGATGTCAGTGATACACCTGTGAGTCAGCTTGGGGCAGCTGCCCTGACTGAAATCCCAGCTGACTCAGGGCTGCTCATGGCCTGACTGCATGGCTGGCCCATGGGTCTGTGCCTGGGAAACCAGGACAGATAGCTAATGTGGTCTCCTTATAAAAATGTGTTTTCATGTTAGAAAACCTCTGTATTTAATACTTTGCAGATGGTAAGAAGAGTGGCAGTAGCTGTGTGGCACATTATTCATGAACTGAAATCCTTGTATTCTCAGAGGAAAACTAACAGAAGCTGAAGTGCTGTGCTAAAGTAATTTCCTCTGTGAAAAACCTGTTCTAAGCATGCTAAGAGTGATGACAAAATATTTCATGTAATGCATTATGGTAGAAGCAGTTTATGGTGTGTAACAAAACAAAACACCACACCCTGCAGGGATATGCATTGTAGCAGTGAAGGTATAGCAATATGAAGGCTGTATAAATCAGCCTTTGAAGGTGACTGATTTTTGTTGAAGATAGGTTAGCTCAAGTAGATCATCTGTATTTCCATTTCTCCTCATCAATAATTTCCATTGTGCAGGAAATAATTTCTGCATCATTTATAACTTGTGCTCAAAGTAGAATTTAGATAATTTTTTTTAACATCACCAGTCTTGCACAGAAACTTAAAATTTTATCAACATGTGCCATCGGTATGCTTTTATACTTGTGTACCGATGAGAGTCACAAAGAGAGACGGTGATTTTAGACAAGCAGATATCCAGTCCCTGGGTGCTCGGGTCTAGGTGGTCACAAGCTGTCACAGCTTTACGTGATGTCCTCCTTGACATCATGGTGAGAGGCAGATGGTCCCGCAGCAGCACTGCACGGCTGATCCAGGGAGCTCTGAGGCAGCTCTAGTCCAGCCACTGGCACAAAAGTGTGTCTGTGACAGATGCCACGTAAACTGGACCAAGCGATGACATCTGAGCAACTTCTGAAATGACACAGCTCATATCCTGCTGTCTGAGAAGAAACAGCAATCAGGTCTCTCTGAATTACATGCCTATATAGAAAGATGATTTGGGCTAAATTTCTGCCTCTTATTGTTCCAAAATTTCTCTCGTTGTCTGTTCTCCAAAGCTAATACACAGGAGATGGCTACTAAATGCATTGCTTACATCTTGACATTATACATTTGGAAAAACATGTGTAGTTCCCAAATGGGATCTGGTGGCAAGGCCTAATTTGAGGGGTCAAGTGTGTCACAGCACTGGATTTTTTTTATTGCAGTACTTTAATATGGTCCTTCACGATTTCGGTGATACACAGAAGAGGAAATCACTGTCATTTCTAGTCACACGGAACAAGTACACACAGTGGAAACTGTTGTAGCCAAAACTTAAAACTATATATTAGCATAGAAATTGTAACAGTTTCTGGTATTATATGCTTATTTACATCACATTTTAAATCTTAAATGGAATGTTGTCATTGAATATCAGAAATCTGATATTCAAGCACGGATATCCAAGTATGCATCAAATACAGTAGAACCGGGGCCGTGCAGGATTCAAAGACAAGTACCAGTAGTGTCTCACCACCATCAGCAATATAATGCACTACTTATATACTTGACTAATTTGTCCACATAAAGAAATTGATGTGAAGTGAGGAAAAAGCATGAAATAAAGGTGACTTTACAGTGACATTCACACAAAATGAAGAGTCTTAATGACACCTCACTGCAGTATTATTGGTGCCGGATGCAAACCCCTGCCCCCATAAATACTTTCAATGAATGTGTCTTCTCTTTTATTTGTGTATGTAGGGAACAACAAAGATTACTCTTTCCTGGAATAAGAACAAACAAACAAAACATTTTAGAGTGCATGAAAAGGTATTTTGGAAACAAAGTGTGAATGTGCAGACCAATTAAGACCAATTCTTCCCAGCAGGGTTTTTGCAGGCATTCAGGTAAAGTATGGGGCAGCATCCTATTGCTTTACTACACACCACAACCTATTTCTGAATACTAATAGAAAAAATGCAATGAAAGATAATTAGGATAGTATTTTCAAATGTAACTTGAGTCCAAATACATACTAGAACTTATTGGAAATCTCTGCTTTACAGATGAGGAAAATTGCTTCATTTAGATGCTTTAAAAATTCAATCAGTAGTTTAAAAAACTATTTCAAACTATTCAGTTTTGGACTGATCCTGTCTAGGTCACTGGTACTATAAGTCTATTACCCGCATATGCACATATGTAAAAGTTTTTGATCATCCTTACCCTTTCATAAATGTACTTCTGTATTGTTAAGTAGACATCTTTTCATGTCTTCTTTTGTTCCCCAACTAAGAGCAATTAAGATGTCTCCGTGTTGGCCACATACCTCCCATGGAAACTGCTGGACATAGCTAAACTGATACATGGTTTCTTTGCAGGTTATATTCTGGAATCCAGATTATGATCCCAGTTTATTTAGGTTAATGATCTGATAAACTCAAGTAATCGCATCAATTACAAAGAGATAAACAGTTTTGTGGGATGCAATAGTTTCACCGTATGTTCCATAAAGCAAACTAAAATACTCTGCTACTGCTCATCACAAATCCTCCAGTTCTACCACTGTCTCCACAGTTTATAGTAAATTACAAATGGCTTTTTCTTTTTTTCATGAGGAGAGTAAATAATCCCTAGGTCCCTGAATAATGCATGGGATAAACAGAAGCAAGCACACTCTCACCACCAGAATAATAATTATGTTTAGTAATTACTATTAATACCAAAAGCATGTTTTCTGAAAGTGATAGTTGCATTCTTCTCATTGTTACATGCAGCCTTGCAAAGACTTGATTATACTTTTAGTCTTTTTCAATACCTGATGGAATAAACTCTTCTGTACAGAATGCTACCTATTGCTGCTATGTAAAACAGAAAGGTCACCTGTGCACGACCACACTGCATTTGATCCCATCCTTGAAAAAAAATTGATTGTATTCAAGGATCAGTGAAAAGGGAACCCAGGAAGTTGGTGGATAGGCATTATTTGCTTCCTATGTGTAGCAGTATAGTAAAGGGTCCAGTCTGGCTAGATTTAACTACTAAAATAGAAAGCCCAGTCAGTCACAGCTGAGAGACAGTTTAGCAAGCTGCTCCTTACTGCTTCCCTGTTGTTAGCTGTTATTTTCAAACTGAGAGGCTAGTGTCTGGCTGTGTGTTATTTTGGATGCAGTGAAAATTTAGGAGTCTCAGGTACAGGCCAAATATGTAGTGTGAACATAATTTTTAAATGGTTGGCTTATTTAAACTAGTAGAATGAAAGGATATATTATCACACTGTATGAACATTGGGAGATAAATGCCAGGGAAGAAAAAAAATAATCAGAGCTGAAGAGTCATAATCTCAAAAGAAAAATAGATCAGCCAGGAATGGCTTCAGACTGGAATTAAAGACAACTGCAAATGATCAGAAGAACGTGTTTCTGAAATATTCCTCTAGTGGAAATCATAGCACAAACCCTGACTAATTTCAGATGGAATGTGCATGTGTAACCTGCATGCCAAATCTTGTTAATTAACAGGAATAAAAGATATAGTTGCTTCCAATAGTAGGGAACTGAAGCAAAACCTGGGTATTTGCCGCTTCACAGAGATGAGCACTTTGCATCTGCACAGACCACCTGACCCTGGCAGGCCTCCTCAGGACTGCACTGAGATAATTGGTGGGTGAGGATCATAGCTCTCACTCAGCACTGTTTCAGACAAAACTGGCAACAAGCTAGAACACTTTCATTAGAAAAAAAATTAGTCCAGGAGCTGAATCCAAGTCCTCAATAGGCTTGAGATTTGTCCTTGAATAAATATTAAAGTTATAAATAAACTTTTGTTTCTGTGTGCATAGATAAGTCACTAGTCTGTTTACACAAGAAATAATTCTATTAGTACTTTTAAAAAACATATATTTAGGTTGCAGAACAGTATATCCTGCTGGATGCAAGAGCCTGGGAGAGGTGAGGCTTCTGAGCTCCACGTCCCTGAGTCCAACCAGCAGAGACACTTTCCCAGCAAACAGGTGCACACAAAGCCCACGTACACACCACCTATGTACCTATACATGTGTCCAGACACACAGATCATAGACAGACACCCAGAGCACTTACACAAACACAGGCAACTGATAGCCTCATCCTGCTCCTCTCACCAGTGCAGCAGGATGGGGGTCCACAAGTGACAGAATACACACACGTATGGATGTGCTAGGTCCCTCTGGCAGCTGGCTCAGACCCTCAGCCTGCCCAGCAGCTGCCCCGGGATCCCAGTCTCCCCTTTTGCTGGCACTGGGTCATAAAGCCCCTGAGGCTGCAGCCCCACACCAGCTGCTGCAACAGACCATTGCACATGTGCACACACACACAGAGCTGTCTGGGACTCCCCTGTCCCCATGGCAGAACCCCTTGTGCTCTTGCCCTCAGAGACCCCCCCAACCACTTACTCCCAGCCACTTCACCGGCCCAGTGCCCCATCCGTTGTGATCATCACTGACACTTGCACACCTACTTGCACTCCCACACCTGCTCTGGCCACTGCACCACAGACACAGCCTTCCCACCTGCCCTCTGACCTCTGCAGTCAGACCCCATATGCGTGCACAGACACGTACACATGTGCACACACACACACACACACACACACAGCTGTCACCCAGGACAGAGTGAGGAGGGACTGGCAAGCAGCTGGGACAAGCTGCTCTAGCCAGGAACAGGTCATGGCTGACAAGCCTACCCATGAGCCAATTACCTACCTGCCCTTGGCTCCTTTTGCCCCCTTGCTCCTGCACGTGGTGGGTTTCAAGGTGGTTGTGGGCTCGGGCTCCCCTGGAAGAGCCCTGGGAGGGCCATGGCAGGGTGGTTCATTCCTCAGGAGCCCTTGATTTGGGTTTCCGCTTGTCGTCCTGTCCCTGGGCTCCTTGGGGCTTGTGCAATGGGCCTTTGCTGGGCTGGTAGCCCAGGGGTGAGCCTGGGAGCAGCCAGGGCAGGGTATTATTTGGGGTCCCCCTCTGTGCTCCTTGGTGGGTGTGCAGATGAGCTTTATCACACAACCTAACAAAAACAGTTCAATAATCAGACATTTACGACACTTCATGCATAAAGAATGCAAGTGCCGAACACAGGGAATTTGATAAAAAATTGTCTTTTTACCTTCCAATTCACATGCGCTTGTACACCCAAACAGTGCAGGCAAATGACTTCTTGCATTGCAGTCTCTCATCTTTGCTTGTGAGAAAGCAAGTAACGATGGCAAAAGAAGGAGGCAATGTCTTTGTATTCCCAGGGTGATTAGCTCTGTCAAGTCTGCCATTAGTTCCTCCATACTGTCCCATTACTGAGAGGTGAGCCCGTCCAAACCACATGAAGTTCAGAGAATGGATTGAGAACAGTCTTGAGGAGAAGGACTTGGAGTTGGTGGTTGGTGAAAAGCTCAACATGAGCTGGCAAGCATACACACACACTCACACACCTTAACTGTGAGGCTTTGCTGACATTTCATAGCATTATATTACCTCTAGAATGCCTCAGCCACAGAAGCCAGCCCTTCACAAGTATGCCAGCAGTTTATAGATTATTCATTTAACTTCACAGCTTTTTGCACAAAGACCTTGATGCTGCAAATCCCTGGTGTAGTTTGCTCTTAACTTGTGTGATTGGTGTTCCCATTAGCATTCCTTAGATTTAATTACAGTATCTTGAGAGTGATAACAATTATTTCTGAACAACCTAACTTAATGATACGGCCTTTAGTACCTTTTAAAAACCTCAATGTCTGTTATAAATCTTTATGCTTAAATACACACAAATTCTATTTTCTGTATCCTGTTCGAGTTCACCACATCTTTGTTCTGTTCTAATGTGGCGTTACACTACATGTGTCATCACTATGACAGCAGACAATCTGGGGACAATTTACAGTGCTTCACAGTGGTTCACCCTCTGTGCACACTTATAGCCTGTAGATTCCAAGCTAAAGTATTGTCTGTGGTCTCACCGAGGAAGTGAGTATTTTCCACTGACTTTACAGAAACACAACTGATTGGAAAATGTGACAGCAAGGAAAATGTGAGACTGCGTACTCTGATTTTAACAATAGCTCATTCTGACTGTCTTCACTAGGGAGCAACACGGGGGAGATACTTGTGAGCCAGATGCATAGCAGCTGAAAGACATAGATACGTACCAGGCTGCATGAGCTCTGCTTTGGGGTTGCCCGTGAAGAAAACATGATCTTTTAAGGGCATTGGATAGCAGAAGCAAACCAAGGAATGCACAGTTGCCCCTATTGCCAGCTTCCACAGGATGCTGTGTGCTGGCAACTCAGCAGCTAGCCAGAGGAAGCATGTGAGGAGTTAATGTGGGAGAGCTGGCTCTTGTGTTTAAGTTGCAGTTTAGCAAACCAGTAGCCATGGGGTTACTACTTCACAAAGTACGGACAAATATGATAAAGGAGAGGGGACTCATGATCCCAATTTTGTTATTGTACTCATTACTTTGTAAACAGTCCCTTGAACTCATGACCAGACAACTGTGTTAATTCTCCTGTTAGTCATTGCAGCTCACCATAACTTCTTGAATTTGAGGGTCATATTTTTGTTATCGATATATTTGACAGCGCCCTTGGGGATTTCAAAAGCACTGACTAATAGACTGTCAGCAAGTTGTTAAGTAACATTATGTCTCCAAATTCAGTTGGATTTAAGGAACATTCTTTAATTGTAAGGACTGTACATGCTGCGTCTGTACTGCATAGGGTTTGACATCAAGATTTAATGAGTGCTTGATGTTCTTTTCATCAAGGAAATCTGCGCTGCCAGGTATTATGAGCTTAAAAATAAGGTAACAGAAGTTACTTCAGCAAATAGTTGCTGTGATACAGTGATATATTTATACTTACTGGACAATCAGAAAGTTAATCCTCACTTAATGAAGTGAATAAAACATGCTCAGAGCTGCATAATTAACTACAGTTGGATTGTGATTCTCAAAGGAAGTCTGCAGTCCCTTAATTAAACCACAAGTGCCTTGAAAGTGTCTTGTTTTAGGATAATCCTTTAACTCCTCTCATAGGTTAATCAGTAACCAAGTGAATGGTAGAGCAATCGCTGTGGAAACAGACACATGCAGTACTTTGGTAAACATTAAATGCTGAAAAGGCAAGGAAATGGAACAAAGTGTGAGACAGTTAAATTGGGCAAAGCTTCAGAGTTAAAGTTTTGATTCAGAGGACAACGCTTTTACATGATATATTTAACCCTCCGAGCTAGAATCAGCCCAGGCTTAAAAAGCATCTGTATTTACATATGAACCAGAGTGATTTCAGGATGTCCTCATTAGGAGCTCTGTTTGGGCCTCTTCATAGCTCACCCTTCCCAAAAGGACAGATTTGGAGCTCTGGCGTGAGCTACAGTAATCAAAACACAATTTTTGATTGCAAAACACAAGTTTTGATGCAATAGTATGATTTCTTACATTCTTATATTCTATGATTAAGGACTAGTGGATCCACAATCAAGCAGTGACTACATCTAAAGACCAGTCCTTAAATTCTGCCCTATAATGTTAGATTTTTTAAATATATTTTTTTTCCCCTGATAAAAGGTGGAGAATCTGGTAGCATATCTTAATTTGAAGAAACATAACTTGATCATTCTTTGGAGAAAATCCTACTTTTTGATTTTTTGAGAGCTCTCTATATAAACTTGTGCTGGTTTACTTTTCTGTGACTTCTTTGTGATTTATTATTTTTTAGAGGATACTCTTTTTCCTATTGTATATTGAAAATATTTTAAAAAATCAGAGAAAGATTACTTTTTGTTACCAACTTCACTAGAAAATTGCTGAGGTTCTCTCTGGGAAATTTGTTACAAGGAAATACAGCTGAGAAGCATTTAACTTTTAACCTAGCAAAAAATACTGGTAGAAAACCGCACATTTATTGCTAAGATGATCTCAGTGTGTCGGTAAACACAGACTGGAGAAATGTGAAGCACCTTCATTTCTCTCTTTATTTCAGAAGCCATAAAACCTTGGTAACAATTTAAAATAAGTATTCTACTTGTGTACCATGGCTTATTGACCCTATAGATACATCTCCTAAAGAAAATGCTAGCATATGAAAACAAGCTACTCCTATAAAACTGTCCTGATGTTTACTTCCTCTGTATTTTCAGAATGAGTATCAAAGTTCTCTAAATTTTTTCCATGTGAATGAATAGTGTCTGAATTGATGCACTGGTGCCAACTATGCTTGGGTTCTTGTGAGAATAATAAAGGTGTGCAAGAAACAATCAGATTCCACAAATCCTTTAATGTGTGTTATGCACTGTGTATTTATGTATCTGGTCTCTCTTGAGACCACACCTGACTACCAGTGTGTCTTGTACTGTCAAACACCAGTCTGCCGCAGCTTTGGCTTTTGGGCATTAGGTCCCAGAGTGCCTATTTCCTTTGCAATCACTGCCAAGGGTCAGGCCATCCACACTGTGAAAGCAATCCCTTTTTTGATGTTGTCTAGGAAAAAAAGAAAAAAATCTTACCCATACTTTCCTGGTGACACAGATGATCCAGACAAAAGAAGCCTAAGAATTATCTAGAAGAGAAAGAGGGAAATGGTGAAGAAAGAGCCTGGGGTATGACATCCAGTGGAACCTTGACAGGCTGGAGAGGTGGGCCTGTGCAAACCGCATGAAGTTCAGCAAGGTCAGGTTCAAGATCCTGTGCCTGGGTTGGGGCAATCCCAAGCACAAGTGCAGGCTGGGCAGAGAACAGTTAGACAGAAGCTCTGAGAAGAAGGACTTGGGGGTGTCGGTAGATTAAAAACTCAACATGAGCCATCAGTATGCTCTTGCAGCCCAGAAGGCCAACCGTATCCTGGGTTGCATCAAAAGAAGCGTGATCAGCAGGTCAAGGGAGGGGATTCTGCCCCTCTACTCTGCTCTCATGAGACCTCACCTGGAGTACTGTGTTCAGCTCTGAGGTCCCCAACATAAGAAGGACATCGAGCTCTTGGAGTGGATCCAGAGGAGGCCACAAAGATGATCAGAGGGCTGGAGCACCTCTCCAATGAAGACAGGCTGAGAGAGTTGGGATTGTTCAGCCTGGAGAAAAGAAGGCTCTGGG
Organism: Podargus strigoides; assembly: GCA_028020825.1. Lineage (NCBI taxonomy): Eukaryota > Metazoa > Chordata > Aves > Caprimulgiformes > Podargidae > Podargus > Podargus strigoides. The sequence goes on along the minus strand of CM051663.1, from coordinate 90,345,158 downwards.
AAGACCTTGCATCACCTTCCAGTACCTGAAGGGGCTACAAGAGAACTGGCGAGGGACTTTTTACAAGGTCATGTAGTGATAGGACAAGGGGTAATGGCTTTAAACTGGAAGACAGTACATTTAGATTAGACATTAGGAAGAAATTATTTCCTGTGAAGGTGGAACAGGTTTCCCAGAGAAGCTGTGGATGCCCCTCCCTGGAAGTGTTCAAGGCCAGGTTGGATGGGGCTTTGAAGAACCTGGTCTAGTGGAAGGTGTCCCTGCCATGGCAGGGAAGTTAGAACTAGATGATTTGTTTAAAAAGTGATTTGAGGTGGTTTTGTCTGCAAACTTTGCTGCAAAAAAATTTTTACATTTAAAGAGGTTTAAATTATCCCCCAAATTTAGATAGAGATACTGAGTACACATAAATTTTGCATTTGCAGAGCTTCTGTAGGTCAGAAAATATTTAGCTCAGAAATATTTCACTACATTAAGTAAGAGCTTTGTCTTACCCCTTCTCTGTCTTAACTTCTTGACATAACTGAAGTCAAATATCAGAATGTTTTCAGCAGGAAAGATCTGAGGATCTGTTTAAAGCAAAGACACATGTGACAAAGAGGCAGTGTTAGGAGGGACTGATACAAATCATGTGGCCTTCAATGGCTAAAGAATGGAATCTGTAAATTAGAAGTATATTTTTGCTAATATGAGATAACAGAATATAGAAACATTTGAGCATCAATTTTTGCTGCTTTGTCTTAATGGTTTTCTAGTAGTAACTATCAAGGACTAATTGGCACAAAGGTCGGCAAATTTTCCATGGCTTTGGTTTTTCAATAATTAGTAAACTTGATGCATACTATTCTGGTAATAATCTGATATTTCTTTTGTTTTGGGAGAAATATATCCAAAAGGTGGGGTTTCTTAGTATTCAGAGACTGGCTATATGTTACACTAAGAACTGCCCTTTTTAGGGGAGCTTCAAATTGTCGTGCAGGAGAGAAGGTCGCTTAAAGAATCACCATGAAATGTTTTAGAAAATAGGATTTTAATGTGAATTTATAAAAGTGCAACTTAACTGCATTTGACGTCAAAGTTCACTCTTGAGTTGGGTTGGAATGATTTACACAGGTATCAGGAGAAACTATTTATAAAAGAGACTGGGAGAAATGGAGTAAGGGTCGGGTTGGAGTTGTTTGCACAGGGATTAGGGAAATAGAATAAGGGAGGCCCTCCCATTTAGTCACAAGGTTCAGAATGGACTTCCTTGCTTTCTAAACTCCTTCTCAGAGAGAAGTCTAGGTGTGGCTGGATCCAGACTTAGTCCTAGACTTGGTCAATGGTTTATGTTTAATAAAGGGGTAAGGAAAAAGCTCCCGTTGAGTCACAAGGTTTAGAGTGGATTTTTTTTTTGTTTTCTAAACTCCTGCTCAGAGAGGAGTCTAGGTGCAGTTGAATCTGCCCCTAGAACCAGACTTGGTCAACAGTTATGTCTAAAGGGATTAGGGGTTAGGATTTCAGTATAGTGCCTCAACATGTGATTAGGGGTCTTGTGCGATTTTGGAATAGCAGCAGTTTAAGGTTTATTAACACTATCATAACAAATCACAAAATTAATTTATATTATTTTCTAGCAACACTTAGTCAATAATAAAAAATTTGCTATAATTGACACAGCAACTTAGTTAAAAATTCAACAAAGTTTCTAAATTAAATAGCATACACACAGAGAGATATAGAGGTTAACCTATGATTAAGACATTTCGTTCTCTGCAGATTATAGTGAATTCTGGTACCCAATGTCTTTTGAATGTAGTGAGACTCAATTCTAGTGAATTACTCTTTCCCTTCATCAGCATTGACCTTCCTTCATGAAATATGGGGTAGGAGTCTGCTGTGATCCCAGAGATATCTAAAGGGCCTCACTTTAGGATTGATATTTATAGGGTCACCAGGTAAATGACTTTGGTCAGTACATTTCTATTGTGGCCACAATTCTTGTCAGGTGATCTTGGCAACTTTTGGACTGAGCTCATGATCCAGGCAGGTGGAGTCTCTGATGTGTTTCCCAGGCAATAGAAGTTCCATGTATGGTTAGGGAGTGCCTAATTGTCCCAACTCACTGTTTTTGCAGTAGAACAAGATGGTACCACATTGTCTCAACTCAGTGCCCCTGTACACGAAATAAGAAAGTGCCAGATTGTCCCAGGCCACTGCACTTGCAATTGAGACTAGAACAATGTTGGGCACACTGCCCCTGTAACTAAAGCAAGAACAATGTTGGCTGGTGTTGACATTGCAATATGGCCCGGGGTGGGGGGAAAGTCTGCACCACCATACAAGAATCTGCTAAAGAATGCAGTTAAAAGAGTTGAAGGTCTTAGGGGCATTTCAGAAATTTATCTTGTATTCTGCTACATTTTAGTTTCTTTCTGTCTCCTTTAGAGAGCTATTTGTTCTTCATTTGTAAGTCAAGATCCAATTTAACACCTGCATAATTATTGTAACCTGTCATAAAAAGAGATGCTCTAGTAGAATCTGATAAAAAATTTCATTTAAATTGGGAAGTGGAAGATAGGTGCTGCTCTGCAGAAAAATTAGGCCACCTGACAGTGAAGGCTACTGGCAAGAGAATGTGCTGGTGCTTGCAAGAACATAAGAATAAATCCATTTCATGTTGTACAAAGCACAAAAATAGCATGAGGAATATTTTCCTGCTTTCTAAAGAAGGTTTGATATTAAGCTAGATCTTACCATATGCTGAATGATCTGTCTTAAGCGGGTAACTGCAACCTCTACCAAAGTGCTGAGAGGAAGAACTCCCTATCAGATTCTTTTATCCCACCAAGAAACAAACAGAAAACCTACAATGTGTCTGATTTCATTATTCTGTTGGACTGCGTATGAACACTACACAGATTTACACTATCGGTCTTTACCAAGATCTTTCACTTTGGCTGATTTATCAGGAGCAGTCAGTCACCAGAAAAGACTAGAAAGGCTGATTAATCCATACACTTCATACACAGCATCCAAGGTTTGGGGATTTAGTACCTTGAGAAAGATATACATCCCTCTTTCCCTCATGAAAAGACTCTTTCTGCATCATTTAATTATATTAAGTACTGAAAACTGAAAAAAATGTAAGTGAACCCATCTACTTGATAAGAGGATAAAATAGTCTGCTTTCTCATCTTAATATATGCTTCAGTAAGTGTGAGAGACTGATCACTGTGAGAGACTGATCACCTTGAAACATGCAACTTTGTTAAGCTTTGACTGCAGAAGCGTGAAAACCAGATGGTCTTATCTTTATGGCTGCTTTGTGTGACTATATCTAACAACAGCTCACAACTAATCCAAAGGAGATCTTTCCCACCAGTCAACAACGGGACTTGCGAGACGTCGCTGGATCCGTGGTAGTAACCCCCCCCTCTCTCTGCTCTATCTCTCATAACACTGCTTATTCTTATATCCCCTTCTTTCCTGTTGCTCATTAATTTTCAAGTGCACACAACTTTATAGTAAACCATAGAGAGTCTGTGACATTTAACCTTATTTGTGTCTTAATTTCACCTCTGGGATCAAAACGAATCTCCCTTGGCCTGAACCGGGTCAAGACAGTATGATCTCCTTCTGCTAAGTTTAAGTTATTTCCATACACCCCAACCTCCCTGAACTGGGTGATGAAACTCATATTTCAGGTTCTAAAACTCTCTTTTAGTCTTGAACTCAAATCCTTTCTAGATTCTTTCCGCCACTTTTTAGAAATGTGTAGTTTATCAGTTTTTCATTTTAGATCATACAAAAGCTTACAAAACTTTCTTTTGTAATCCAAAATGCAATGTACAAGCTGTAATATTTAAGACAGCAGCACACTTTTCAATGTACTAGATAATATCCTTGCCTGAACATGAAAACAGGAAGGTGTGTTCATTTCTTAACAAAAAAACATCAGTTGCCCTTGTATGCAGTTAAGTGGGGTAAGAAAGTGTTCAGATAGGAAAGTATGTCCTGGTTTATGAGAGGAGTAAGGTCTTCAGTTTGAACTCTCCCTTCTGCATGTATATCCTAAAAGCATGGTGGAGTAGAAGGACTTTGATAGTACTGTCTACTGCCTAATAGGCAGAATATAGAAATATTCTGTACAAAGCCAGATCACAGGCCTATCTAGGTAGGTAGCTGGTATCCAACAGAGACCATAAACAGATGCTTAGGAGGACAAGAAAAGAATAAGAACATTTGTCGTACCATCCCAATATTCAGCTTTCCTCAGCTTAATGGATTTCCTGAAGTGGATGTGATTTTCTGTCTTTATTAAAGCTTCAGTAGATTTTCCTTCAAGAACTGGTCCAGGTTTCCTTTCACCCTGTATAAATTCTAGCATCCAAAAAACCCTTTGCTTGTCTCCTTCTGTACCAGGAGGTGTTCAAAGAGGCAGTGAACCAGGGCTTTATATAATGGCACCATAATATTTTCTGTCTTATTTGCTTGCTTTGGTTGCTGAGCAGAAGATAATGCTTTCAGTGAATTTCTAGCCCCAAGGTCCTACTCCAGGACTGATAATGGTCACTTCTGAGAGATCCTTTCTATAAGGGGAGTTCAGATTGATTTTGCCAGTATACTTCACCTAGTGTTTACTGACACTGGCTTACACTCATCTTGTGTTTTGTTACCTACTGAATGGATCCAGTAAGGTGTTTCTGCCATTCATCAATAGAGTCTTGTCCTTACAGACTTACTAAATTTATTCAGCAAGCTGTTACCTTATATAGTTTTTTCAGGTCGTTTTACTTGCACAGCACAGTTTACTTGCTTTTACTCAAGATTTTACTGTAGTATTATATAAGGCCTTTTTTTTTTTTCCCTAAAAGCAACATTCTTTTACTATAAAAAGAATCTGTGAAGAGACATATTTTGGTGCCCACTCTTATTGATTTGCTGTTCTTACTACCAAAGACATAGAAGTTTTAAAACTTAAGACGTGATTCCTGAACTATGAATTTACATTTCAAATGTGTGTTAAAAAAACCCAAACCCCAAACATGACCATTTCTAAGAAGCAAATATTACCTGGAAGATGGCTTTTTGAAATAAAGTGCCTTATGCAACAATTTTTACAACATGTCTTCCTTCAGTGACAGGCTCTGTGGTAAGTGTTTGATTGAAAAGACACCTCTATGGTACTCCAGCAGATGGAGGATATGCCCAGGATTAAAGAATTAAAAAACCAAAACCACAGCATGAAAGGTGTTGCTAAAGTAATGATAGAAGTAAGATGAACACGCATTTAAACCAAGATTTTTGAAGAGAAGTCCAGAAGCTGGGGCAGAAAGCTTGTAGATGCTGATACAAAGATTCAGAAATGAAATGGTTTGAGAGAAAAAATATTTTAAAGGTATCTGGTAAGATTAGAGTTAAGAAGAACAGGACGGGATATGATTTGCTAGTAAAGTTGAGAAGTGATGAACAAATTAACGTAGTTCATCAAAACATTCCTGTTTTGGTCAGGTAAGCGTGAGAAATCTTTCAAAACTGCTTTGTAAGGGTAGCACGTATTCTTAAGAACTGCATGTGTTTATGTTTTTTTTCTCTTTACAGACTGCCACATCTTAAAAAAAAATATGTTCCCCGAAGATGTGCAATTACTGAGTTGGATCAGTATAACCACAGAATCACAGTGGTAGGGGTTGGAAGGGACCTCTGAAGATCATCTAGTCCAACCCCCCTGCTAGAGCAGGATACTAGAGTAGATCACACAGGAACACGTCCAGATGGGTTTTAAATGTCTGCAGAGATGGAGACTCCATAACCTTTCTGGGCAGCCTGTGCCAGTGCTCTGCCACCCTCACAAGTGTTGCCTTACTTTAAGATTGAACCTCCTGTGTTCCAGTTTGTGCCCATTGCCCCTTGTCCTGTCACTGGGCACCACCGAGAAGAGTCTGGCTCTGTCTTCCTGACACCCGCCCTTGAGATATTGATAAGCATTGATAAGATCCCCCCTCAGCCTCCTCTTCTCCAAGCTAAACAGACCCAGTTCCCTCAGCCTCTCCTCATATGGGAGATGCTCCAATCTCTTCATCATCTTAGTGGCCCTGTGCTGGACTCTTTCCAGTATCTCCATGTCCCTCTTGAACTGGGGAGCCCAGAACTGGACACAGGACTCCAGATGAGGCCTCACCAGGGCAGAGTAGAGGGGGAGGAGAACCTCCCTTGACCTGCTGGCCACACTCTTCTTAATGCACCCCAGGATGCCATTGGCCTTCTTGGCCGTGAGGGCACATTGCTGGCTCGTGGTCAGCCTGTTGTCTACCAGGACTCCCAGGTCCTTTTCCCCAGAGCTGCTCTCCAGTAGCTCAGCCCCCAGCCTGTACTGATCCATGGGGTTTTCTTCTTGAATTTCATTAAGTTTCTCCCTGCTCAGCTCTCCAGTCTGTCCAGGTCATGCTGGATGGCAGCACAGCCCTCTGGCATGTCAGCTACTCCTCCCAGCTTTGTATCATCAGCAAATTTGCTCCTCTGCCCCTTCGTCCAGGTCATTGATGAATATATTGAACAGGACCGGACCCAGTACTGACCCCTGGGGGACACCACTAGTCACAGGCCTCCAACTAGACTCTGCCCCACTGACCACTGCTCTCTGGGCTCTGTCCTTCAGCCAGTTCCCAATCCACCTCACTGCCCAAACATCCAGTCTACATTTGTTAAGCTTGGCTGTGAGGATGCCATGGGAGACAGTGTCAAAAGCCTTCAGAAGTCAAGGCAGACCATGTCAACTGCCCTCCCCTCATCAGTCCATCTAGTTATGTCCTTATAGAAGGCTATTAGATTGACCAGGCATGACTTCCCCTTGGTGAACCGATGTTGACTACTTCAGATAACCCTCTTTTCCTCAACATTCTTTGAGATAGCACCAAGAACAAGCTGTTCCATCATCTTTTCAGGAACAGAGTTGAGGCTGACCAGTCTGTAGTTACCCAGGTCTTCTTGCCATTTTTATAGATTGGAGTGATGTTGTCCTTCCTCCAGTCCTCAGGCACCTCTCCTGTTCTCCAGGACTTTTCAAAAGTGATGGAGAACTGTCTAGCAATGACTTCTTCCAGCTCCCTCAGCACTCACAGATACATCCCATCAGGGCCCATGGATTTGTGGGTATACAGTTCACCTAGATTTTCCCTAACCCAATCCTCCTCAACCAGGGCACAGTCTTTCTCTCTCCTGACTTCTTCTGCAGTCTCGAAGATCTGGGACTCCTGAGGGTCTTCCTTAGGAGTAAAGACCAAGGCAAAGAAAGTATTCAGTAATTCCACCTTCTCTGTATCCTCTGTCACCAGGGCACCCACTTCATTCAGCAGAGGGCCTACATTTCTGCCAGTCTTCCTTTTGGCTCCAATACACTTGAAGAATCCATTCTTGTTGTCCTTGACCTCCCTTGCTAGGTTTAATTCTAAGGAGGCCTTAGCTTTCCTTGTTGCATCTCTACATTCTGACCACGTTCTTGTATTCCTCCCAAGTGGTCAGCCCCTTCTTCCATGTTCCATAAATAAGATGCTTTCCCATTCCCTGCAATGAGAAGGAGCCACTTACTAATTATCACAGGCAACCAGATTGTCCAGATGCATTTAAGAAGCTCATCTTTTAATTTTATACTGATTTCTTGAGAAAGGTAAGAAATCCTTTCCCATAGAAACTGTGCAGTCAATGGAGCAGAAATCCCACCTTGTCAGAAATCCCATCTTCCAAGAGGAATAGAATTTCAGTCAACTAGATACAGCTCCTCACCTCATGTCAAATTTTTTAAGCATTTTTTTTTCAATTGGTTCCATAAAGTGAAGGAAGTGGCAGAGCATTTCACATTGCATCCCACTGTCTTTGGCACAATTCCCTGTTGTGCATCTCCCTGTTGGGACTTGAATCTGTGCTGCCAAATGCACAGGAGAGATACTGGCCCCTAATTATACATGCTTTAGGGTGGGCTAATTGTCGTCTCCCCACTAAAGTACTAGTAGAGAGTATATAATATAGAGAACACGTGCATCATGTAATCTGAAACAATTTTGCTTTCTCTCTTCTTCTTTTTAAGTACAAATTTAACCAAACAAAATATAAACATTTCATTCAACTTTTCCAGGTGAATACTATACTTTTGTGCTCATCCAATTTGCCTTCAGAGGAATTCCCTTCTTTCAAGGATACGTAAAATCCCTTCCCAAAACACAACTGGAAACTCAGATGTCACATGATTGAAATCAAATCACCTACCACAGCACTTGAGAGGCATGTTCAAGTCTTACAACCAGTGTCCTGGGACAGGCTTTGCATGGTCATGCCCTGGTATGTGACAGAACTGACAGTGTTTCGGGGAGCCTCCAGCCCCCACTGCTGCCACCGGGAGCAGCTGGTAGCCCCCAGTCACTGCTGGAACAGTGGAGACTGGGCAGTGCCCAGGGGGCCTTCTTCCCCTCATCCCCCCTCCTTGACAGCCTCCAGAGCTTCCATGGAACCAATGGAAAGGTTTTATTTCCTTGTCCTTCACCTATCCTTTTCAGAATCCTCTCTTCTAAAAGGTCTTAAAACTCTTTTTAATGCTGTCATCAGGCAGCTGTCAAAGTGAAGATTCGGAAGTCACATTAAAAGGTAACAGTAAACAAATTACAATGCACCTATGGGGAGTTTAATTCCAACTATTTGAAAATTACAGAATATTTTAATAAATATCAAGGAACTAATGTAAAATAAGTTAATATTAAATAACACCTGGAATATCATCTATCTTTCTTTTCCTCCAATTATTATAAAACAACAGAACAACATTTTCTGGAGAATAAAACTACAGCAAACTTGGCATGCTGTTTGGGTTGCAATTTAGAGGATAAAAATACTCTGATTACAATTGCAGTGTGACTTGTGTTTGAGCCAAAGTTGGACAACCCAATGCACACAGCCACACTGACAGCAGGTGCTGCTGCAAGGATGGCATCAGAATTGTGTCACATCCACCTACTTTCTTTTTTGCACTTTCTCGGGGAATAACCAACTGTCTGGATCATTGCAATACTTTTTCCTCAAATTGGAAAATGAAGTTGTGCTGCATAGGTTCATTTTCCAATCATTTGTAGAATTTAATTGGCTGTGGGGGCTTTGTTTTTTCTTTTTGTTTTTCCCTTTACATACCAAGGTAATAAAAATGCACAAGAGTTGGTTTGGTTTTGATTTTTTATGTTTGTTTGGGGTTTTGTTTTTTCCCAATAGAAATGGAATTTGTTTTACACCTTGTAAACTTTTGCTTGGACATGACTTCAGCAATAGCTATGAGGTAGGACTTTATTCAGATAGGGTATGATGAATGCTTGAGCAAAATGTCGAATGCCTGAATCTGCTAAATGCTACTATTGACTACTTGGAAACAAAAATACTCTTACAGTTCTATAGGTTACAATCTTGAAAATATCTTCTAGCAAATGGAAAATTCTAATTATTAACTGAGCTTGAGATAGGAAGGGGCAAGAGACCTCTGAGAGGAGTGAGAAAGGCTTAGATACACACATTTGTAATTTTTTCTGCATGACTTGAATGCTCGTGAAAGAAAGAAATGAATAGCAGTGGCTTGCATCAGACACGGTCTGTACAACCACTGTGAAATCCTCCCCATGTAACTCTTTTAACTCACCTCAGTGCTGGCTTGTGGTATCACTCATGCTTCCAGACCCGGACCTCTCTTTAGTGGAGGCTGCCAACTATATCACATTGTGCCAAATTATGTGGTGGTTTTCAGATATGTGCAAATTGTGCCAAGGAGAGATTTATTTAAATAAATTAATTAGGTGTTGAGATGTTTTTATAAATAAAACAGCACCTTTTATATGCTGAGTTGATTTCTAAAGTCTCTTTTGATATGAAAATCTAAACAATCCAACACTTGTTAAAGCGATGGGCTCTTTTTTTGTTCCTCCCAGAGAAAAAAATAAGAAAGGCACACTGACCAGGCTCATCTGAGAAATGTTTGGTTGGTTAGTATGCATAGTAGCAATCCCAGAAATTGTGTTGAGAAGAGCTAAATGTGGAACAACAGATTCAGTGGAATGACCTCTTCCAAAATTTCAATGCTTCCCTTCTTGAAGGTTGTTCTGTTCGGCACACAGAGTATCAGAGTGTTCCCGTGTAGCCCACAAACTGCTGGATCCCTCAGTAGTGCAGATGTGTGGATGTAAGACAGGGACCTTCCAGTTTTACATTCAGTCACTGCCAGATGAAAGAAAGACACAGAACATAAAATTGTAACAAAAACATTTTTAATACGGTAACTGCACACCCTGACTTGTTTCTTGATTCCATTGTTTTGGAACTAGCATTGATGAAAAACAAAAGGCCTGGTTACTAAGTTAAAAGTGTATTTGAACCCTTAGGGTAGGATTTTTGAAAGTGCATAGCACTGGCCTTCCTGTGCCCCCTCTGACATCAACAGGAGCAGAAATAAGTCAATGCTGACAATACTATCTTTAGCATGTTCTATAGTAGAACTTACACCTCATGTGACCTCACATCATTGCTCTTTTCTCTCATCTAATTAGTGCTCTGCATTTACTCTTCAAATTGGTTAGCCAGGACTGTTCAATGGCTAAAGTAACTTTTGATACATCATCCTTAAAAACACTTGGTTCTTTTAGGCAATGTAGGACAATTTAAAATCTGATCTAAAATTGAAGGCTCAAATTCTGTTCTTGGTTACACTGTACTAGTACTAATCAGTGAATTTTCACTAGTATCTCACATAAGCACTAAAGAAATCAGGATTTATGACACAGATTTATTTTTTTTTTGTCCCAAACGCTAGCATTACCATACATAAAGAATAAAACTTCAAAATCGGTTCTTTCCTAGCATCTCTACTTTAGAACTAGCCTGATGTCTCTGCAAGCATCTCATTTCTACCTGATGAAAATGCCAAAATCAAGACACTTTACAGAATTCTGTGAAAATATACAGAGTTAATGTTACCAATGAATTGCCATATGCAACAATCCAGTTCTTCAGTGATGAACAAGATAAATATGAAAGACCACACTTGGTCACTGTTTCCCTAGTTTTTGACCAACTACCCCATTTAGAGATGGTTAGAATCGGCAAAGAGTACCTGAACTTTAGAGACACCCTGATCTGAACCTGAAATCTGAGTTGGATCATAATTCTAGGTTTGAAAATGGAGGAAATGTGAAGGAGTGTAGATTCTTATCCAAACCACCTGACTTGCAATCATCATTGTTCTTTTGCCCATGGATTCCACTGCCAGGCACTACTGGCTGACTTTTTTCCAAGCAGATAGTTTAACAGGGACCTCTGTTGCTTTTGTGTGGTTATGTAATTGAGCTGTTCAACACCACAACTTAGTTTAAAGTCTTTTTGTTTCATGTTTCAACATCGTCTCATGTTCCTCAGTTTTCTAGTCAAACAGTATACTTTTCAGTGATGGCAGTGTTTTCCTTTATGTATGAAATGTTAATTGCTAAGGTAGATGCAATCAGTTTTTAAACATGGAATTAAATGATTAGGATTAGTTTTAGTTAAAATTAAGGGGTCAGAACTTTTCCTGCCATAACCCTGCAAACTTCAGTTGTCATGACAACTACTGTATGTATAACTTTTTAATACAGAGAAATTATTGCTGCTACTTAATACAACTTTCCAGTAGGCTCTTTTTTTCTTTTCTTTACTGAACCACAGACACCACAAAAGTGAATTCAGCACCAATTTGGCTGCTAAAACAGTAATAAAGAGCCCTGGCATAGTTCTCTCTTTCAACATGGAAGATTCTACACAGCAGACAACGGTGACCTAGTTACAAGAGGTACTATAAAAAATAAAAATTATAATGGAGGAAAATAATATCACTGGCCACTCTTCCTATCAGTGGTTCCTCCTGCAAATAATTCATTAATAAAAGACTTCTTCATCTTATGGCACTAAGGTTGTTTGTCTCTGACAATAGAAAGACCTGAATTAGAATATATTGAGGGAATACCAAGGCTAAATTATTTTTGAAAAGCATTTTAAAGTACGCTTTTCCTCCTTTTTCCCTTTTTTTTACATTGCTGATGAGCTGTTAAATTGAAGAGGAAATTTACCAGCAGGTGGTAGCAGTGTTTAAGATTTCTAGAACTGACATGTAAATCATACAATTTACTAATACATTGACAGAGAATGGATCTCAGAGAGATCAGACCACACAGTAAATGCCTCTGCAAGTTTACCTTCATGGCCTGTAAGACGCTTCAAAGATTATTTCATATGCATGGTAATGGTAAAATAAGACTAATAGGGGTTTAGGATTTCTTTTGTTGGTTTGTTTGGGGGTTTTTTGAAGAGATGAATTACTAGCTAAATGGTTCATCTCTGCTGTAGTCGTGATTTCACCAGGGTTCCCTCTGCATCTGCAAAACACAAATGGTTTAAAGCATTTTACATCAGAGGTTTGTTTTTTTTCCATATCCACTTCAATTCTAGTACATTTCAGCTCTATCTTTTTATTCTATTTGCCTTCCTTTATTGTAGTCATTAAAGTGAATGGACAAAAATGCACTCCATGCTATCACCTCTTTGTAATTACTTTTGTTACCCAAGATAAATAATTGCAAACAATATGAGAGGCCTGGATGTTGTAGCACAAATAAAATTTGTTTTTAACAGGACAGCTTTTGTGTCAATAAGATAGTTCAGTGCTGTGACACATTCAGTCTCTGCTAAGGGCTACTTCATTTCTGAAAAATGCCTGAGGCACATGCCTGTTAATGAAAACATGTAAGTGTGATAGCAACACTGTAGCGAGGTACTTGAATAGGTGATTCTATCTGAATATGAAATTTTGATCCATGCTAGACAATCACTAAGAACAGCCTAATTATGTTGAAATTACTGATCCATATAGCCACGGAGTTTCCCAGCTGTTAAGTAGAGGAAAATAAGTGTATCTCCCCAGACCTCAGCTTTAAGAGTTTGTGATTAATGCACTGAAATTATATTTAAGGTCTTTCCAACAACTAGCCACATTAATGTAAATATTAGCAAGAAGACTCTGGTAACAAAATATACTAAGCATTGCACAACATTCAACTTTGTGGCCATATGGAGGTTGTCAGTTGCATTTAAGGCATATTCATTGCTCTTCTTCAGATTAGGCAGCCCCAGACCTCACAAAGTGGGAAGGGAAAGAATGGTTGTTAGTATACAATTATGGCAGAAATAGAAAACATCTTAGAGTATACTGTAAAATAGTTCTGGTAACTTATTTTTGTGGTCTGCACCCTCTCTCACTTTAGGAGGGATAAAAAAATTAGAAAAAGAAGTAAGCATTGAGATGTAAGAAAAAAAACAGTAAATGTGAGTGACACGTTAGAAACAGAGAATGATTTAGTCATAACATAATACCATCTAAATGCAGCCATGGTAAAATAATGCAAATGATCAGCAGACAAATAAAAGGGTCTCAAAACAATTCGTTTGACTGAGGAAATTTTGTCTGCTGTGATGTTTCTAGTGACTTCATTTGTCATTTAATAAGGTCTAGTTGTATGACAAGGTGTATTCACTTATTTATACAAATAGACTCTGCTTCAGCTAAACTGATACAGCTGCCCTGCACAGACATTGCATCCAGAATATTTAATTATAAACTATCTGCAGTTATTCTGACACTAAAATGAATTCATCATATGATTTTAGGGTGATCCTTTAAATATTCCAGAACAAAATTCACATATAATATGTGTTTAGCCTCATAACTATCAGAAATCTATTATGGTATAACAGCATATTGCAATTCCCATCAAGCGATCTGTAGCTTCTCTCAGTGCCTTAACATGATACATCTTTTAAGAAACAGAGGTCTTGTGTCCTTCTTGGCACTTCCAAGGTAAGTTGCAATGTAAAAACCTGATACAGCTGCCAAGAGCTGTTCCTCTTGGCAGGGTCAAACACATCTTTGAGAACCCAGATTCCTCTCTTCCATTTACTGCTAGTAATTAATGGAAATTATTTTATTTCTTCAGGCTGTTTTCTTACATATTTCTCTATGATGAATACTTTATAATCAATTGATCTTTGCTTCAAGGAACTCCCTAGATGATGTCAGTAACATTTTCTCTTTCTTGCATGAATTTAATTGTGATTAGTGTTAGTAAAACATCATTTACTGTCTTGAATCTGTTAACAATATGAAGGATAACTGCAGTTGTTTAAAAAAAAAAAAAAGAAAAAAAGAAAAAAATATGATCTATTAATTAGTGTAGATTTTAGTTAAATATTTGGCTGCACATATAACTCCATAGGGTGTCCCTAAAATTGTAAATGTTTGCAGTTGTTGAAGTAAGTCATTCATGAATTATCATGAGTTACCCTTGCTAAATTGTTAAGAATTCAATGGCAAGTAGACTAGAAAAGCTTTGCTGATTCTCCTCAGTAACTGAGGGCAATTCAGCAATTGCCTAGAACTTATGGCAGATGATGTGTCATAAGATGCTGACACACGATGTGTCAGCACATCATGTCTGAAGTTAACTGTATTGAACACCACAGCTGTACAGCTTCCAGACCAGATCTGGCTTCTTTGGGCCAGCTTGGGCTAGAGCAACTGAGCTCACATCTCCCTGCGGCTGCCTATATAGATTTGCCTTGAGAACTGAGGCAATCCCAAACACAAATACAGTCTGGGCAGAGACCAGCCTGAGAGCAGCTCTGAGGAGCAGGACTTGGGGTTGTTGATAGATGGATGAACAACTCAACATGAGCGAGCAATGTGCACTTGCAGCCCAGAAAGCCAACCGTATCCCAGGCTACATCAAAAGACGTGTGACCAGCAAGTTGAGGGAGGTGATTTTTGCCCTCTGCTCTGCTCTCATGAGACCCCACCTGGAATACTGTATTCAGCTCTGGGGCCCCAACATAGGAAGGACATTGAGCTGTTGGAGCTGGTCCAGAAGACGGTCACATGGATGATCAGAGAGCTGGAGCACCTCTGCTACGAAGACAGGCTGAGAGAGTTGGGGTTGTTAAGCCTGGAGAAGGCTCCAGGGAGACCTTATAGCACCTTCCAGTACCTGAAGGGGCCTACAAGAAAGCTGGAGAGGGACTTTTTAGAAGGGCATGTAGCGACAGGACAAGCGGTAATGTCTTTAAACTGAAAGAGGGTGGATTTAGATTAGATACTAGGAAGAAAAGGTGGTAAGACACTGAAACATGTTGCCCAGGGAAGTTGTGGCTGCCTCCTCCGTTCTGTGATTCTAAGATCTCATTACAGTCTTTCTTTTCCCTGTGTTTGCTATGAATTTTTCACACTGATATTCTCTATAGCAAATGTTGCTAAGTTAGCGTGAATGGGATACCTCAGGTTGTTACACCATTGTTTCAGACATTCTGGTGCTTGTTCAGAATTTCTGACCTCCTACTACGTAAGTTTCAGAAAATAAGTAACATTTATGGTAACATGTATAAACTTCACCCATGGTCCTGGATTAAGGTTAAGTTTGGGAGAGAGACAAAGCCTAGGGATCCCACTGGTGTGGGGCTGCAAAGAGGCTGCCAAAGGAAGGGGTGGGCTGCAAAAAGATTTCTTCCCAAGACCATTTTACCACGGGCCACGGGATGTGTTAAGGCTATCCAGGGCATGCTTAAGCTGGCCTTGTCCTGGTCACGGTGAAGAGAAGTATGAGAGTCATGTGCTGTACTTTGTATATGTATTATATGGTTCTCAGCCATGTGAGCAAATCTATGGCTTGCGGCATGAAGGTTGGATGTGCCTATAGTGGGCAGATAAGTCATACAAGCAATTTTTAAAGGATAGGTTGAGCACCAAGTATCAATCTAATTATTGGAAAATTAATCACCATTTATGGTTTTTCCACTTCTCAACATCTCCATTTGTTTATCACCCACTGAATGTCTAATCCGAATCCCACTCAATAGGTGGAAAGATTCCTTTTCTCTTTAAATCTAACTGCATGTGGACTTGAAATATTGCTTCTGTACACTGACTCCATGAATATCAAAAGTTTTCTCTTTTACGTGGAAATTAACTTCATTTCTTCAAAAGGAGGGCATAGCCTCATTCTCTGAATTGCTGATAAAAAAAATTAACAGCAATTTTATCCCACTGTGTGATGAATCACACTTGTTCCCTGTTAATTTCTGAATATATTTCATCAACTGTTCCACATCAATGCACAAAGAAACATAGCTTATATTTGTTTACGGACTGTATTCTAAACGAGGTCTTAAACCAGTCCTTGGGTGGGCTTTTTCTTGTTTATTACTTGAAAAGTTTGGTCATTTTAGGCTTTTTGGTTTTCAGGTTGTAAATTTCTGGAATGACAAGTAGGCTTTGACACATGGTCTTTCGTTTGCTATTATTGCAGCTATCCTTCTTTCATAATTTATGGATGTCTTTCATATCAATACTTGCTTTATGAAACTCTTTACCTCTTTACACATTTAATAAATCATTTTCATATGCACTTTGCAAAAAGAATCATAGTAATGATTAGAAGTCTAGAGTACTTGAATATAATGGTTTATTATCTTATTTGGTTGTGCCTCATGCATACTTATAAATATGTTACACCACCAGGCAGTAAGCAACTCCAAGCACACTTTTTTAAGTTCAAGCAGAACACTCTTGTACTTAAGGTAGTGTTGAGAAAACGTCTTCCAGAAGAACAGACATCTGCAACAGCTGAGCTCTCAAGTGTTTAGCTAATTCACAATATTTCTACACTTCTGTGAAAATACTTAATGCCTTATACTTAATGCCACATTTTTTACCTCTCAGTAACATGTTTGACTGTGACTAAATAAAAATTAGCAATGCCATACTGACATTCCCTATTGAGCATAAGGCCATGTTGTTTGAGGTTTTCTTTTAATTTCCTGCCATAGCTTCCTCTTGAAAGGCTGAGTTAGCTTTTTTGCAGTATTCATGCCAGATATTGTTAAACCACTTAGTCCGTTTGATAGCTCTTAAGACTCGCTTGTGTTTTTGAATGTTGAAAAATACTCTTCCATATTTTTTTGAATAATTTTCATCTATGTAGAAGATGATTACCCTCCTGGGTGAAAGAGATATTGAGATGCTAAGAAGCAAGGAAGATAACATGACCTGCTTATTCTACTGATTCATGGAAAAGTAATCTAAGGACGTGCAGTAACACGAAGAAATCACAGCACTTGTCCAACTGACTTGCCTGCTCACCAGGCATAGACTATTAGCACACTTTTAAAAAATATGCTGCAAATAATAAAGTGCCATGTTTCTGTGATGTAGCACCTGGACTTGTTTAAGGAAGGGATGACATGTTCAAAGACAGCCTAGGGAAGTTTATCACAGCTGCTGCAGGTAGTACAGTCTATGCATGTCATTTTGCTTATATAGGATTGACTCGTGAATGAATCAGCCATGAAAAATGATTTAATATATTTCATAATGTAGGGCATTAAAAATTACTGAAGAAAATTGAAACAGTTGAAACACATTCAAAATTAACCTCACAAGTTTTTTATTTTTCAGAGTATAAACTGAGAACTCTGGAAAAGGATCAATCTCCTCTTCAGTAACCACCCACACCGTGCCTCAAGCTCTGTGCTGTCATGACCTGTTACTTCACTTTCCTTTGCTAGCATCACCATCTAAATATTATTTAAATTATTGGCAAAACTTTATTCAATAATTTAACTCTGTCATTCTGGATAACCTCTCCAGTTTCCTGGTATAGATTACTTACAGCAACTGTAACATGAAGACCCAATCAGCTGTAATCAGCTAGCAAGCTTGCCCTGTGGTTGCACATCTCTTCTGTTGCTTATGTTTGCCCTTTGAAAATGCATACACTCTTTTCTCTAATGAAGAATTAAACTTATAATTACAAAGCAATGGATAACAATGATGAGCAAAGTTCTGCAAACTAGAAACAAGAACTGAGGAACACAGACTATCTTAGTGTACTAAGATTTTGGTTTCATTCAAGATTTTCTCTTTGGTTTGGGGATTTTTTTTTCTTTCTAACAGAGCTTAATTCTAAGTCATGGCTATGTGCTTTTGTCTACATTTAGCCAGTACTCAGGGCTAAATCACAGCAATTAGTCTACCACCCAGCTCCCTCCCCAGCTGAGAAGGAGAATCAGGGAAAAAAGGGAGAAGGCCCGTGAGTTGAAGTAGAAACAAATTTATTAGAATAACAAAACTGATACAACAAACAACATAAAGCATGGAAGGTTCTGCTCATCCCAGTCGATGTTGACAGCAGGAACAGAAGACCACAAGGGAGAAAAGCCAGGGAGAGAAAGAACTCCACCCCAACTGAGCTCCCTCCTTTTATCATGAGCATGCTGAGGTGGTATGGGATACACCTGTGAGTCAGCTGCCTTGATTGGAACTCTCAGCTGACTTGGGACTGCTCATGGCCTGCCTGCATGGCTGGCCTATGGGGCTGTGCCTGGGGAACCAGGACACCATTCTATCCCTTATTCCATGCCATCTACATCATGCCCAAGTAGCTGTAAATACTGAGAAATAAGAATAACCATAGTATCAGTCATTTTCTTCCATGGCCATGGGTTCATTTGCCAGCAGCTGGTGGATGGTAAAGGATGTGCTATATCCATTCTATCACATGCTCCTTAGTCCAGGTGTCTATCAGGCTATTTTGGAAATGGGCTCCATTGTCTGACATGATACTTTCTGGGGTTTCATGGGGCCACAATATTTGCTTTTCAAGACCCAGAACAGTGTTATGACCAGTGGCATGGGGCACAGCATATGTTTCTAGCCATGCAGTTGTGGCTTCCACCACAGTGAGAACACAGCACTTAGCAAGGCGTGTTCACGGCAGTGAGATGCAGTCAATCTGCCAGGCCTCACCGTATTTATGTTTCAGCCAGCACCCTCCATATCACTGGGGTCTTATCTGTTTGGCTTGTTTAATTGTGGCACGTCTCGTACTCGCGAATGACTTGTGCAATAGTGTCCATGGTTAAGTCCATCCCCCAGCCCATTTATATGTCGCATCCCTACCTTGATGGCCTGATGTATCATGGGCCCCTCGAGCTAAGAATAATTCACCCTTGCGTTGCCAGTCCAGTTCCACTGGAGATATTTTTACCTTTGCAGCCCAATCCACCTGCTGGTTGTTTTGATGTTCTTCATTGGCCTGACTCTAGTGTACATGGGCCTCTACATGGCGTACCTTTACAACCAGCTTGTCTAATCAGGCAGCAAAATCTCACCACAGTGAGGCATCCCAGATGGGCTTGCCTCTGAGCTGCCAGTTATTTTCTTTCCATTGTTTAAGCCACCCCCAGAGGGCATTTGCCACCACCCATGATTCAGTGTACAGATAAAGTATTGGCCATTTCTCCCTCTTGGCAATATCTCAAGCCAGCTGGATGGCCTTTACTTCTGCAAACTGGCTCGATTCACCTTCACCCTTGCCTGCTTCTGCAACCTGTCGTGTAGGATTCCACACAGCAGCTTTCCACTGATGCTGTTTTGCTACAAGATGACAGGATCCATCAGTGAACAAAGCATGCTGCTTCTCATTTTCTGGTAGGTCATTGTATGGGGGGAGCTCTTCAGCATGCAGTGCCTTTTCTCTTGGTAGCACTCTGAAATCTTTGCCTTCTGGCCAGTCCATGATTACTTCCAGGATACCCAGGAGGTTGGGATTTCCTGTTCTAGCCCACTGAGTGATCAGTGCAACCCACTTACTCCACATCACATCAGTTGCATGGTGTGTGGATGGAGTCTTCCCAGCACTGGCAATCATAGTGCCAGAAGAAGCTGTGCTTCAGTGCCAACTGTTTCCAAAGCAGCTTGAAATCCTTCATACGCTGCCAGTATCTCTTTTTCAGTGGGAGTGTAGTGGGCTTCTGATCCTCTGTATCCTCGGCTCCAAAACCCTAAGGGTCGACCTTGAGTTTCCCCTGGTGCCTTTTGCCAGAGGCTCCAGGTAGGTCCATTCTCCCTGGCTGCAGTGTAGGGGATGTTCTTAACAACTTCACCCATCCAGACTTGCCCAAGGGCTACTGCATGGACAATTTCCTGCTTAATTTGTTCAAAGGCCTGTTGCTGCCCAGGCCCCCATTCAAAGTCATTCTTTTTCCTGGTCACTTCATGTAGAGGGCTCACAATATTACTGTAGCCTGGGATGTGCATTTGCCAGAAACTCACAACACCTAAGAAAACTTGTGTCTCTTTTTTGCTGGTCAGTGGGGACATGGCTGTTATTTTGTTAATTACATCTAATGGGCTCTGGTGACGTCCATCCTGCCATTTAATTCCTAGGAACTGGATTTCTTGAGCAGGTCCCTTGACCTTGCCTCTCTCTCAGCTTTCAGCAGAGTTTGAATTACTCTCCTCCCTTTCTCGAAAACTTCTTCTGCTGTGTTACCTCATACAATGATGTCATCAATATACTGCAGATGCTCAGGCACTCCACCCTTTTCTAGTGCAGAGTGGATCAGTCCATGGCAAATCATGGGACTGTGCTTCCACCTCTGGGGCAGTTGATTCCAGGTGTACTGGACACCCCTCCAGGTGAAAACAAACTCTGTCCTGCACTCCATCACCAACGGGATTAGCGATATCAATCATGGCATATCACTTGGCTGCCTTGGACTGCAGTTCATGCTGGAGTTAGAACTCCATGCATGTCCAGCACGGCAGCACTCAGTAGTGGTGTGACTTCATTCAGGCCACGATAGTCCACAGTCAGTCTCCGCTCTCCACTGGACTTCCACACTGGCAAAATAGGACTATTAAAGGGTGAGCTTGTCATGCTGATCACCCCTTAGCTCTCTAGTTCTGGATGGGGTTCAGGGAGTCTTGATTTGTGCAATACTGTCGGTGCATTGTTCTAGTAGCAATGGGCATCTTCTGGTCCTCAACCTTCAGCAGCCCCACAATGTAAGGGTCCTCCGACAAGCTAGACAGGGTAGACAGCAGTTCAATTTCATCCATCTCCACCACAGCTATAACAAACACCCAGCTGTACCCCCTTGGATTTTTTCAAGTATCCCCTTCTGAGTTAATCCACCCTCAGGATGCATGGGGCATCAGGGTCAGTCACAATACGGTGCTTCTGCCACTCACATCCAGTCAGGCTGAAGTCAGCTTCAACTACAGTCAATTCCTGGGATCCCCCTGTCACTCCAGCAATGGAAACAGATTCTGTCCCAATGTAATTGGGCAGCATTATGGTGCATTGCACACCAGTGTCCACCGGAGCTTGTATTTTTGTGGAACGGATATGCCAGGCCATCGTATCCACACAGTCCAATAGAGTCTTGGAGCAAGTCCAGAGGAGGGCTACCAAGATGGTCAGAGGGCTGGAACGCCTCTCCTGTGAGGACAGACTGAGAGAGTTAGGCTTGTTCAGCCTGGAAAATAGAAGGCTCTAGGGAGATCTCATAGCAGCTTTCCAGTACCTAAAAGGGGGCCTACAAGAAAGCTGGGGAGGGACTTTTTACAAGGGACTGTAATGATAGGATGAGGGGTAATGAGTGAAAGTTGAGAGAGGGTAGGTTTAGACTAGATACAAGGAAGAAGTTCTTTACCCTGAGGGTGGTGAGGCACTGGAACAGGTTGCTCAAGGAAGTTGTGGATGCTCCATCCCTGGCAGTGTTCAAAGCCAGGCTGGATGGAGCCTTGAGCAAGCTGATCTAGTGGGAGGTGTCCCTGCCATGGCAGGGGGGTTGGAACTAGATGACCTTTGAGGTTCCTTCCAACACAAACCAAAAAAAGATGCCCCCACCCAAAAAAAAAGATTCTGAGATTCTGTTATCCCTCTGCTCCACCTGGCTGGAGACAGGGCCCCTCTAATCCTGAGCAATGTAGCTGTCATTGGCATATGGGTCCAAGCTACTCACATGGACTACACTTGTATCATCATTGGTCACGCGTGATAAGTTTGGATCTGAGGCCCATCTACGGTGTCTGGGGGGCTGCCTTCTGGAGACTGCTGCAGCACTTCTCCTGGGAGGTCCTCCTCTTACAATATTTTTGTTTTGCAGTTCATGGACACATGTCTGTAGAGCTGACGTAGGCTTTCCATCCCATTTCCTCATGTCCTCTCCATGGTCTCTTAAGAAGAACCACAGAGCACCCCCTGGTGTATGCCGTCTGTCACTCACAGGTCTTTCAGGGGAGCACTTTCTCTCCACAGCAGAAACCTTTGTTGGCACTGACAGGAAGTGTGACTTGTCCTCCATCTGGGACAGCCTGTCAAGAACTTTGGTGAGCAGTGCTGTGGAGTTATCCAAAGGTGTTTCCCCAACGGAGATAACAGTCTGTGGGGATGAAGAAAGATTATCTGCATATTGCCTCAGTTGAGCCTCCAGGTCACCTACTGTTGGTGCCTCATTGTCGTTCCAGCTAAATAATGCCAATACATTGGCATAAGCTGATGACACGCTCAACACCCACTTATGCCACATGGGTCCAGTAACTCTTAAGCGCACCAGGATCCACTGGTGTCAGAGGGTCATCCACAGTAGCAAAAGTCAGCTCCAGCACAGCTATTTCTCTTAGATACTGCACACCTCTGTCAATGGTTATCCACCTACTCAGCCTGTACACAACATCTTAGTAGGGATACTTGTTTTTCACACTCAGTAAGAGTCGTCTCCAAAAACTGAGGGGCCGTGCTTCTCTTGAGATACCATTATCAATGCTCACATGCCCTGCTATCTGCCCCAACTACTTGGCTTCATTGCCTTCCAGTTCCACTCCTTCAGCTCCATTATCCCAGCACCGGAGCAGCCAAGAAACCAGGGGCTTGCCTTCATGATGACCAAATTCTTTGCAGATATCTCGCAACTCACCAAACGATAAAGACTGAGTAGTGCTTTCCCGACCTGCTCTTCTGGTGTATTGTCTGTATTACATACAGGGGCAGTTGGCACTGGCTGAGTATGCTGGGCAGCTGCACCATCCACTACCGGGGCCAGACTATCTGCACTGTTTCCTGCAGGGGCCGAGCTGACCGTAGGGCCCATGGCAGAAGATGTAGTAGCCACAGAGCACCCAACTCTATGCCATGGCTTCATTCTTAGCAGTATGAGAAACTGAAAAGTATTCAGAATACCCAATAACACAATTATAACTGTCGAAGCATCCCGCGAGTGCTCCAGAGTTATGTTGGCCATCACCATGTCATATAGATCAGAAATCGGTGTAACTACAAATGAACTTACTACACCATATCCTAATGCTAAGAAACAACAGGGCAACACCTCTAAGCAACACCCATGGTGAAAAGCAATAAACTGTACAAATAAGAAAAGCTACAGTGGTAAAACCGTCCCATTCTCAAAAGTAATTCCAGCACCAGATACCGAAAGAGTCCACCGAAGAATCATCCTCCCTACATCACCCTAGTGAGTGGATGTGTTACCTAGTGAAAACTGTTTCAACTTCAACCCTGGGTTTCACCCACATAAGCTGTTTAAATTGAGGTTCGAACACACATTGTATGCCAAATAAACTGTGTATGTTTAGCCAGTACTCAGGGCTAAATCACAGCAATTAGTCTATCACCCAGTGCTCCCTCCCCAGTTGAGAGGAAGAATTGGAGAAAAAAGGGAGAAGCCCCATGGGTTGCACTAGAAAGAGATTTAATAGAATAACAAAACTGATAAAACAACCGACATAAATATAGAATGTTCTACGCAGCCCAGTCCATGATGTTGACAGCAGGAGCAGAAGAGCACAAGGGAGGAGCCTCAGGGAGAGAAGGAACTCCACCCTCAGTGTGCTCCCTCCTTTTATAATGAGCATGACTGGGTGGTATGGGGTACACCTGTGAGTCAGCTGCCTTCATTGGATCTCCCAGCTGACTCGGGGCTACTCATGGCCTGCCTGCATGGCTGGCCCATGGGGCTGTGCCTGGGGAACCAGGACAACTTTGTTGCAAGATGATGGCCTGGGAGGATATCTGGGCTGGGATTTGTGTTTAGAATGAAAATTAGGAAAAAGTACTTGGAAATATCAATATCAAGAAATGTAGCTGGTCTATTTAAATAGATTATTTTATAAATGCTTTTTATTTAGCTAGTTTATGGCTAGGAAAATGATGCACACATGTTCTCAAGCACTTCCTTCTATTCTTTTCTTTCAGCAGGGAGGGAGTCAGGTTTGTTCTATGTTACTGTTTCCAGTGTGGTTGTTTCCAACAGTAAATCAATTCCTGATGATCTTGGATATTTTCCCCAGTGTGCTTAAGCTTCAACAGACTAGAACAGGAAAGCACTCTTATTCTTACTTGATAGTGATGATCTGTTCAGCAGAAAGGTCAGATACCTACTAGATCTGTCAGCCTTTCCCCGTTCAGTGAGACATTGCTAGTAACTCAATTAAGGAACCTTGCAGAGTTGACCAAAACTTCCTAAAGTTGTTTCAACTCCTATTTAGAAGATCACATGGCATTGAATACTTGCTCTTCCTCTCTGGGGGCTTTGTCCATGACATCTCTGTTTTCAAATCAGTCACCTGTCTCACCTGATATGTAAGTATACATGCAGAGATACACACTCACACATATGTGCATATAAATATGTACTTACACACATGTACATATATGCATATATACTTCTATATATATGAATATATAAAAATATATACAAATAAATGCAAAGGTATTTGTGCCTGAACACATATGAAACTGCTCTAGAAACTCCTATAAGAAATCATGAGTTATAAGGCTGATAGATTCGTATAACCAAGCAGGACCTTTCAGACCATGACTCCAAGTTTGTAAATTTGTTTTGCAAATATTGTCCTCTAGTATGCTTACTGTTTCTTCCATTTTAATGTAAATCTAAGAAACATTACTCAGCCATTATTCAGATTATGAGGGGAAAAAACGGAGGAAAATAAACACTGAAGGAAAACCATGTATGAAACTGTGCTCAGGACAGCTATGTTGGTAGTGTGCTGATAATGACTACTGGCACTTTGGCATTACCCTGTACTGTTTGGTTCATGCTTCTGTGTTTGCATATCATGTCATGTGCAACACTGTGATAAGCTTTTCTAGATAAACTCAATATGTGTAATTCGTGCTTTCCTTTGCTCAGGAGGCTCTTGACCTGTTATAGGAAGAGAAGAGATTGTTTTGACATGATTTGGTTTTTGATGGTGTTTACAATTCACCTTGTTTTCATTTTGTTTAATTGAAAGAAGTGACATTCATTTTACTTTCTGTTTCTCCTAGGCCCTATGGACATTAAGCTCCGGGTACATACCTCACAGGGTCACAGAATGGTTGATGTTAGAAGCTGCTTCTGGTGGTCATCTGGTCAAAGTCCCCTGTTCTAGCCAGGCCACCTACAGCCAGTTGCTCAGGACTGTGTCTAGGCAGTTTTGAATATTTCTGTGGGAGATCCCACAGCCTCCCTGGGCAACCAATTTCAGTGCTCAGCAACCTATTCCAGGGGTCCTTGACCTGCTCCTTTTACAGATGACCATTACTCTTGCTTTCTTCCACTTCTTATCTGTCATTGCCACTAAACATGTGAATGTTTCTGATCTTTTCAACTTGAAATCAGAAGCTCTAAAGTTGAACTACCTTAAAAGTGACTGTAGAGTAACCTGGTTGCACAGAAGTGGACTAATAGTGGTCTATAGTGGCTGTTACTGCAGCATAAGGTAGTAACAAATAACTGTTGGGAAGGCAAGGCATTAATTTTCTACTTAACTTAACAAAACTTAACAAAAAAAATCATTTGGTTATGTTCAGTTGCAAACCTTGTATTTATCCACTTCAGATGCTTGACATTTACATTCTCCTTTGCAATTATTAAGCCCATTGTAGGAAATATTTACTTGGTAACAATAAATTGAATAGCAATAATCTTCTCTTCGCCTTGAAAAAACAAGGACTGTAAGAGATATCAATTCTACCTGTTCTTCTTCTCAGTCTTTTTTTTTTTTTTTCCTATTTAGTTTTTAGTTGGAATTAGACAGATGTGAAAGCTAAGATAAATTAATGAAGCTGAGTTAAATTCAGTAGATAATTCTAGCTGGAAGAAAAAATGTTGGTACCAGATCTTGAATTCCCAAATTGGGGCTACTGCTGCTGCCAGCATCCCTGCTATTTTATCTAATGATTGACTGAGTGCATGGAGAACAACATTCATATCTTTCCCTCTCTTTTAGGTAGAAAACAGGCTTTATCATACATCCTCAGGAAAAATGTTACAATTATCAAGCCACAGGATATTTTGAAATAGGCTGTTTTCTGTATAGTTCAATACCCATTAGATCAATTCTAGGTATTCAATCATGAATGAATGCCCTAAACAACATGCATTCTGAACTCTTTACTCTGCTATTATTTACATCAAACATCTGATAAAATACTCGATATCATCAAACTAACTGAAAGAGCATCATAATACCCTATAGCCCATGAGTTAATTTCCCTGGGAGTAAGAGCATCCCAAGCTGCTCTTCCCCTCTCTTTCTCTGCTGGAGAGCATAGATTTGTACTCAGGATTCTGTTATGCCAGTGAAGATCCTCATCTGAAGATCAGGTGTTTTATGCTGTGAGAGGAAACCACTGAATGTAGTAGAGGTCCCAAGATACTAGAGTAAAATAAAAATAACTTGCCCTCTGCAGTACTGTTGTGTTTAAGACTTACTCCTTTAAGCATGACATTATAAAAAGTAATTTTAGAACCAAGAGAGTGCTATGAAAATGGATTTCTTTGAAAAAAAAGTTACAAATTGTCCAACCATTTTTGCCCACTGAAGTCTACTTGGGCAGTTTAAGTGTATGGAATATAGAATCATAGAATCATGGAATCATAGAATAATTATGGTTGGAAGGGACCTCCAGGGTCATCAAGTCCAACCTTTATCCTACCATATTCCTAACCATTAGACCACTAGACCATGGCCTCAAGTGCCTCATCAACCCATTTTTTGAACACCCCCGGGGACGGCGACTCCACCACCTCCCTGGGCAGCCTGTTCCAATGTCTAACCACCCTCTCAGTGAAGAACTTCTTCCTAATATCCAACCTAAACTTCCCCTGACACAACTTGAGGCCATTTCCTCTCGTCCTATCATTAGTAATTTGGGAGAAGAGACCAACACCAGCCTCACTACAACCTCCTTTTAGGTAGTTGTAGAGGGCAATGAGGTCTCCCCTCAGTCTCCTCTTCTCCAGGCTAAACAACCCCAGTTCCTTCAGCCAGTCCTCATAAGGCCTGTTTTCCAGACCTCTCACCAGCCTCGTTGCCCTTCTCTGGACTCGCTCCAGCACCTCAGTGTCCTTCTCATCCTGTGGTGCCCAGAACTGGACACAGTACTCAAGGTGCGGTCTCACGAGTACCGAGGACAGGGGCACAATCACCTCCCTACTCCTGCTGGTCACACCGTTTCTGATACAGGCCAGGATGCCATTGGCCTTCTTGGCCACCTGGGCACACTGCTGGCTCGTGTTCAGTCGGCTGTCAACCAACACCCCCAGGTCCTTTTCCGCCAGGCAGCTTTCCAGCCACTCTTCCCCAAGCCTGTAGCGCTGCATGGGGTTGTTGTGACCGATGTGCATGACCTGGCACTTACCCTTGTTAAACCTCATGCAATTGACCTCAGCCCATCGCTCCAACCTGTCCAGATCCCACTGCAGAGCCTCCCTACCCTCAGGCAGATCGACACTCCCACTCAACTTTGTGTCATCTGCAAATTTATTGAGAGTGCATTCGATCCCCTCATCCAGGTCATTGATAAAGACATTAAACAAGGCTGGCCCCAAGACCGAGCCCTGAGGGACACCGCTTGTGACCGCTCTCCACTGGATTTAACTCCATTCACCACAACTCTCTGGGCTCAGCCATCCAGCCAGTTTTTAACCCAGTGAAGAGTCCATCTGTCTAAGCCATGAGCCACCACCTTCTCCAGCAGAATGCTGTGGGAAACAGTGTCAAATGCCTTACTGAAGTCCAGGTAGACAACATCCACTGCTTTTCCCTCATCCACTAGGCGGGTCACCTGATCATAGAAGGAGATCAGACTGGTTAAACAGGACTTGCCCTTTATGAACCCATGCTGGGTGGACCTGATCCCACTGTTGTCCTGCACTTGACGAGTGACCTCCCTCAGGATGAACTGTTCCATAATCTTCCTTGGCACCGAGGTCAGGCTGACAGGCCTGTAGTTCCCCGGATCCTCCTTCCTGCCCTTCTTGTAGATGGGCGTCACGTTGCAACATATGTACTATCAGTGCATAATTTAGGGTTCTGTCATCTGTGTCTAAATGTCTAGACCAGGTATCCTGTTCAGTTCAGCTGTTACAGTTTACCAACTACTATATAAACACTTGGAGCTTGGACAGATTTCAAAAATACTAATGCCATTAGCTCTCCACCTGCTGTATGTAAACTACAAACTACAGGCTATTATTTCAGCTATAAACTTGAAGACATTTAGTTATTTCTGCAAATTGGTTTATTTCAGTATAAAACCATAATTGCTGGACTTGGTATAAATAGTGATGGACTTTTATTTTTTTTTTTCTCATTAGAAAGCAGCACTACCTTAGTAGAGTACAGGATTAACAGGATTGTTAAATTCTATCCCTGGTTCTTCCAATGATTTAGTGTGTTATTCCATCTAAATCACTTCCTCATCTTTCCAAATGCATTCCCCATGTTTAACTACTTTTCAGGCTATAATACTGATATTTGTAAAACCACTTGATATCTTTGAATAAGTAGTATTGTAAGTACCAAAAGCACTTTCTAGATAGGAGAAAGATCAGATGCAAATCTGAATGTAACTATATTGGATCCACCTGTCCTATATTAATAATATTGTATACTTCCATTTTCTTAGATCTGGCACAGTAATAAAATCGTTAGTCACTTTGATTAGACAGTCTTGATGACTTCCTCTCTTTGTCTTCAGCTTGTAAGTTTTATTGGTGTCAGTGGGAATTCTATATGTAGATCCAAGATTAAGTAGCAAAATCTGTCTTTTAAAGTACATTACCTGCATATTATTTAGAGTGTTTGGTACCCCTCCCTGCTCCTTTCACTAGTTCTGGACTTGGTGATATTTGCCTTCCATTTAAAAGAGTTCAAAATCATGCCAGCTGTCAAAATTAAGAAAGACTTAACATTGTTTAAGCCTCAGTTCTGTTAAGAAATGTCAGATGAGCATTGCTCCTTTGCTTATATGCTTTGCATTATAGGAATACAGCACGATGTCTTGCTTTTTCAATGGTATTAGGTCTTACATACAGCATTGTAGAAGGACACATTCTAGTCACCTTGTATTAAAGGCAGCAAGTGTAACTACTAAGAAAAAAGCATAATAAGTAAAATGGAAACAGCATCGATAAGTAACTTCATAGTGGGTAAGATAGACATAATGTCAATGTCCAATTTTTAATATCTATTTACAGATAAACATAGTGTAATTTGCTTTAACTGTGAGAGTAATTGCCCCTATGAAGTTCTTTTATAACCTTGCAGAAACAAGTTTTTTCAAAGGCAATAAGATTCACAGCCCTTTGAATTACTTCACGGAATTTAGTACTATCAGTCTTCAAAGTGCTGAGACAGAAACATTTAGTCTCCAATGCAGCCCCCAAGGCCACACAGCATGCATTACCTGAAGAGATGATTTTTCCGAAATATAGCAGTTTAAATGAGGGAAAGAAATTTTCAACACAATTTTTAGACTCATCAGAGTGATCACTGTGCTGAAGTAACAGGCCCATTTGATTATAAGTGTTGCAAAGCTGCAAGGCTTAAATTTGTAGTCTTTTGAGCAATGAGGCCGGGCCAACATTCTAGATGAAGGTGACATAATTTATATAAGCAGCAATTTGCTTTATTTTACCTGACCCAGAGTGGAAATGGAGTCTTCATCTCACTGCAGAGGTAATCTCTTATCTCAAACTCTTTGTAGAGTCTGAGCATCCTTCAGCCGCCTTCTTATCAGATGAGATCAACACCTCAGATGTTCCTGTGGCTCTGTGTCTTCTCCTCAGAGGCGTGTGGAAATCACAGATGATCAAATTTGATAGGTTGATGAAAAGTAGAGACTAAAATTCTGGATTATTTTCAGTTTTGTTTTTATCACTTTTAGGCAGGAAGAAGGGCTGGCAGAACTGGAAAACAGAAGTAGATGATTAATCTGAGTCGTCCTACCAGGAAACCTTGGCAAAATGCAATTAGGTCATGAGGAATGATCAATCCTCATGTGATTAATTTTAAAACTTCAAAATTGGCCCATGCAGGAGATGCTATCACAGTTTTTGGAGCTGGTAGGAGCTAACATTGTTTATGTAGGAAAGTTAAATAAATATTAGGAAAACTAGAAGAACTGATCCAAAGAAATAATTTGTAATATTTTCCTTGTAAGAGATAGTAAGCATAACACTAAAGATGTCATAAGTAGTTTTATGTTCTATGAAAAGACATTGTGTGTTTAACAAAGATTTAGCTTCCAACGAAAGCAGCGGGTCTCTTTTTCTGCCTTACCTGTGAATTTCAGCAGATCCTTAAAAGATGGAGCTGTTACTAACAGAATCATAACCATGTAATTATCTCAGAACATTAACTGAAAAGCAGGACAAATTAATTTGCTTTACAATAATTAATTACCCATGTTTCAGAGGTGAAAATATTGTAATGTCATTTTTTGTATTAACTAATTATTAAATTTATTAATTAAAAAGTCAGAAATGTTTAAATTTTTTGCACTGATTACTTCAATGTGACAGCTAAATTTATTTTAATGATAAATATAACAATATAATATTTAATTTGCTAATTAATAATAAATAAATTATTTTTTTGCTGTAATTAAATATGGATATGTAAGGGCTATTCTGTTCTAATAATGACATTCTATACCAAAGCAAAAATCATTCTAGCTATAGTGTAATTTCATGCTGACCATAATAACTCTTGCTTGTTATTGTGTCAAAGTAGTTATGCACCTGGGATTAAATTAAACGTCAGTGCATAAAGGACAGACTTCAGTGATTTCAAGAGAATTATTCCTGCATACCTTGGGTGAGCTTCTACTACTCATTATGCAATACCTGTTTAATCCCTGTAATGTCCCTCTTGCTTCCTTCCTTGGTTTTGCTGAAAGCACTTTGGCATGGTATATTGAATTGTGAGAGTAAAAGTATTTTATTATTTTAAATGCTTTATTAAATTGGTTTGACAGATCTGAAAGCTCTCTTCACCAATCCATTGGATAGACACTAGAAGTATTATTGCCCTGTATCCTTCATTGGTATCTAATCTCCGTGATATTCCCACCTCAGAATATCAGAGTATCTTAATGTTGGGTACTGAAACCAAGTCTTGCAAAGCCTTGATAATAGATACCCAGAGAATTGCCTACTAAATATAAGAGAATTTAGATAAACGGATAGTGATACCTCTGTAACTGTAGTCTCTCTGACTGTGTAGTACTTCCATTTTATTTTGTACATTGGATTCTTTATCTGTAGGTATCGTAAAAGAATTGAGACATGAGTTAAGGTTCCTTGGCTATGAAAATATGTAGGAACTACCTTCAATGATTGCTGTGTGCCATAAAAGCATCAAAACAAACCACAACGCTACATAAAAGCCTTTATTTTGGAAAATAATCAAAGAAGTCTTTTCAAAGTATTTGTCTAAGCCTATGGAAGGTAAGTTTAAGGGAAAAAAAAAAAAAGAAAGGCTTTGGCTCAAGAGTTGAACCTGCCACACAGCTTTCTGAGCATGTGAACCACTCATGGTATCACATAAAGACATAAAATAGAGAGGGACTGCAGGAGGCTCAGTCCTTTACATGAATTTGCTGTATTGGACCCATGCAGGGTCCTGTTGATACCATCAGGACTCAGGGAGGCATAAAGCCAACCAGCTGCACATAGATTTATTTGCAAGTATCAGAGTCTTAGATGATAAACATGTGAATTCTGGTGAATGGTTCATTAATTTTTAACAGCTTTGGGGGAAACACAATGAATGACAAAACCCACTAGTTTCATAGCTCATAACTCGCAGAGGAGAGGAGCAGGCTGCAGTATGATTATTCCCCAATAAGGGCTGTTACCATCAGGAGCACAAACTTCCTGGGTTACATGGTGGGGAGGCATGCAGCTGCATTTGACAGCAGACATCAATTATTTCAGAAGTTTAGCTGGCTACAGTGCAAGGGTGTAGGTTTTTAAAGAATAATCCATAGGAATGCTAATGGTTTCTTTTGCCAGTATTTTATCAATGTTGGGATATGTCCTTAGATTACTGAAAATGTATCCATAGATTAAAGTGGATCCGAGCCTTTAACGGGGAACGATCTTGAGAGAAGGTGACCTTTTCCTCTAACTACATTGTTTTTGAATTGGAAAGTGCAGTATTGATCCTTTCACTTTTCAATTGTCAGGCCCATTTAAAATGCTTCAGGTTTTAAATGTTTCACCCAACAGTGTCAAAATGAAGGTAAAGGTAAAGGTAACCAAGACTAAGAAAGTAGAATACAAAATACTCTTTTCTTCTATGCCCAGGAAAATTGTCATTGCCTATTGACAGGCTGCCTCAGTAGCTGGAGGAAAGAACAGTGAATCCCAAATTTTCCCCAGGAGGCATTTCCTACAGTAGAACAGGTGGAAAGCTTTGACCTACACTGCAAACCCTACTAGGCAAGGCAAGACTTCCAGGACCGTGGCAGAAAGGGAAATGGATAAAATTGTTTTTCACAAAGGAGATTCAGTAAGTGGGACTACCTTTAATGGGATTGCTCAGTACAAAACCAAAGCATGGATGAATACTCTTAATGAGAGAGGAAAAAAGCGACTCCAAGTCACCAACAGGTTGATGTGACAATGCTAAAGGAAGTGGAACTTAAATTCATAATTGGTCTGAGATGTTTGCCTTTCTGGAGTTAAAAGTTTAATGGAGGCAATTGACCAAATTTTGCCTTTAACTCTTTAAATATTGTACATAATATGAAGAAGTGGGTTACTTTTAGATTAAAGAATAATTTTTACTAGATATGCTTAATATGCAAGACTTGGTAAAATGCGTATTCTTACTGGCTTGCCCAAACCTAGAACTGCCATAAAACTTGAAACTTTTGTTACACGTGGAACTTCTGAAGTACCTTAATTTTGTTCTCTTGCTGAGCAAAGTTGGAAAATTGAACTTTCAGAATTTTAAACCCAGAAAAAGTGTCAGAAGCTTTCAGTTTATTAAAGGTTTATACATTTCTTGATGGACTTGCTATTTAAATAAATATGCATAACATTTCCAAATGTTTTTGTTTGGCTTGCCAAACTGCCTTTTCTCCTTTACAGAGATTTACTGGTGGAATGTTTTTCGATTCTGCAGGTACCTGGCCGATGATACTTCCTAGATGAGGCCCATGATAAGCCTTCATAGGAGGGAAGGATCCACTGCCCTGCAGGAGAGGAAATCTTCAATGGTTATAGGATCAGAAAAATAATGTTACTTTGAATTATATGTCTTGTGGGGCCAGGGACTGGTAAGCAAATGTTGAACTGATTACCTTCAACAAACAAAACTATTCTGCTAGACAAAAAGTTTTGTATCAGTTCCATTGATAAAGAAGACATTTTAAGCCTAGACAATATATCTTTTCAAGCAAGACTTTGATTAGGTGGAAAATGCTGAGCAGTGACATTTTCACTTTTTAATAAATCTTCATATTAAACTATCTATTGGTGGATACTGATGTTACACTTGATGCGATTTCTTTTGACAAGCAGTAGAAACTCTTTAGTGTGAACTAGATTCATTGACAGAATGTGTTCAGAAACTCATGTCCCTAAAACACTAATTTTAACACATCCAACATCTGTATTACATTAGTTTTAATTCATACAGAATAATTCCAGTCATTTACAGTAGTATTGAAAGCAATTTAAAACACATGTCTCATAAACTGTCTGCCATAATCTATGTAGATTCTTTGCTACAGCACAGATGCTTATGTCCAGGATGCTAAAGAACAGAGTTAAGTGTATTTTTGTATTTACTGAAAATCTTTACAGTTTTCTGTCAGTTCTTGACTTCTGTGTTTCATGTACAACTATCAGCCAGAGCCTCTCTTTTCACAGTCCCTAAGTAGTTTTTGTGTGATTCTGAATTTAGGCATGAACTAATTTTTCTTGGGATAAACTACCATGATGACATGCCCCTAATTGAGCTCGACACATGCACTGAGTTAAATTTATGAGAGCTGGAAACATTTATTTATGGGTGAATCCATGCTTTCATGGGTGTGTCATGTATTCCAATAGACATGACAGATACTTCATAGTTCTGTGTATATATATGTCTATTCCTATGTCATTTGTCCCTGTTGACTCTACAGAATGTGTCATATAAAATATGACTGTCTCTGATTGAATCTTACAATATTCATCTTGTGTCTTTCCTAGAACATGTAACATCCTATCTGCCTTCACCTGGTATAATTCTTAATCTAATAAAACTCAATAAAAACTCTGTTTTAATTCTGTGAAATAGGATGCTTCCCATGTTTCTAGTAAAAGACATTATCACAAACTAATCACTGTGACTGTTACCCTATCTTTTAATTTTTTATAAATTTAGGAAAAAGAAATCTGAGGAAAGACACTTGATACAAACTAATTTAAAAGGTTGAAGTAGAGAGAGGATGCATGGGACACAATGAACTTTATTCACTCTCTGGATACTAATTTGTTTTAATCTTCTACTTAAATGGGCAGCAGAAAACCCAATCCCAGGTCTTTTTCCCCAGAGCTGCTCTCCAGCAGCTCAGCCCCCAGCCTGTACTGATACACAGGGTTTTCTTCCCCAGATGCAGGACTCCACACTTGCTCTTGTTGATTTTCATTAAGTTTCTCCCTGCTCAGCTCTCCAGTCTGTCCAGGTCACGCTGGATGGCAGCACAGCCCTCTGGTGTGTCAGCCACTCCTCCCAGCTTTGTATCATCAGCAAACTTGCTGAGGTACACTCTGTGCCTTTGTCCAGGTCGTCAATGAACATATTGAACAGGACCGGACCCAGTACCAAACCCTGGGGGACGTCACCAGTCACAGGTCTCCAACTAGACTCTGCCCCACTGACCATTACTCTCTGGGCTCTGTCCTTCAGCCAGTTCTCAAACCACTTCACTGCCCAACCATCCAATCCATAAAAGAGCAGAACACAACTGTGTTCTTGAAGATTTTGTCCTGGAAATGCAAGAAAAAGAGCTGAATTATTGAAAAGAGTAATTTAATTTCTTTGGGCTTCAGAGAATGCACACACACATACATATATACATGTATTTGTATATACACACATACATTTTTATACATACATACGTGTATAAATACAAATAAAATTGCAGACTTGAACAGTGGGCCAGCTTCCACTGAGATGTTTTGACATGCAGTCACATCAGATATGAATTCTTTAACTACGCCTGGGTAAAAATCATGGGACTTAATTTTATTTCCTCAAAGTAGTTAAACGGTTCATCCACATCAGTTTTAGAGGTGCAAGTGAACTGATCATGAGAGAAACCTCCTTTTGTTTTAATCAGTAAGTCTAGTTCTTTTCCTAAGCTACAACAGGACATTCACTCTGAGATCTCCAAACGCTCTCTTTCAATGTTTATACTTGCCCTCTTTTCATGAAGTGGTTTGAAACATATGAGGTAAGCAAAATAGTTACCTGGAAATAATATTTTTTTTATAACATGCATTCACATTCAACATGGGTTAGTGTTCCAACGTATTAGCAGAACTTAAGTAAAGTAAAAGTAAATCTTGTCCAATAGCATTTTCCTATGAAATATTACAAGGAGTCTATACATTCAGCAATCCTTGTCCCTCTGATTGAACTGGTTGGGTAAAATTCCAACACCACTGCGACCTGCTGAGGTTTTGCCATTCTATCCACTGAGACAGGATATCCCCTCCTGTTTCTCACCATCTAGTAAAATTAAAATAGAGGAAACATTAGCTCTGTGACTTTTGCGATGTCAGCGTGAGAAATGTGTTTTGTTTTCTTTTACTTTTAGTTGCAAATAAGATACTATCTCTTAGATGTCACTGACAGACCATTAATAATAAGATAATTGATAACTAATTTGTTAATTAGTTATATTCCCGGGGGGGTGGAGAGAGGGGGGTTGGCGGGAAGTTTCCTTTCATTACAGTGGAAAGAGGATAGGAGTCACAACATTTCATGCCCACATCTCTGAAAAAGCCACATGCAAATTAATGACCATCCTCCTAACCTTTCAGAAACAACTATCCAATATCTACAAGAAACCTACCTACAGGAAACAGAAATCTTAGCCAGTAGTCCCCAAGGTAGTTAAGCACTGGTTGCTAAAGTAAAGAGCTCTTTGTCACTTGAACACTTCCTTTGATTTAACTTGGAAATGTTGCTGGAAAATTGTTTGAGTTGGCCTTTTCCCATCCAGTGATTTCTGTGTAGTCTACATCTAAGTAAATATGTAATCACAACAGCATAGAATTATGTTAAAATCTGACTCTAGAGTAGTAAAGGATTTAGTGGCTTTGTCAAAGTGATCAGAAATATTTTTTGTCATAATGTTAATTGGCATTTCAGTTTTGAAATGTGTGTTATTATGTGGCTTAGACTGTTAAAGTTTGATTAAGGTAAAAGTGAAAAAAAGAATTAAAATTGGCTTTCTTCTTCTTTTCCTCCTCAGAAAAATATAAAGAATTTCATTTGATTAATCATCGACTTCATGGCTCCTGTGTGGCCTTCACACATATTTGGAGGTTAATATCATAAACCAGACTATTTTTCTACTATGAAAGGTCCTTTGATAGCAGTTCATTGAGTTCCCCTCTCCTCTCCTCTCCTCTCCTCTCCTCTCCTCTCCTCTCCTCTCCTCTCCTCTCTCTCCTCTCTTCTCTCCCCCTTCATTTTTCTGCCTCTCTTTCTTTTCTCTCTCTCACTTTCTATCAAGTCTTGCAATGAATTTCTGAAGTACTAGAAAGCTGATAATGAATGCACAGAGATTTGAATCATCAGTCAGTTCCAAGAAAAATACTGGAACACGTAATCATTGTACTGCAACACAGTGTTATCTAACTTCTCCATTATGATTTCTAAGAACAGATTTTATCTTTTAAAATAAACATATCTAAATATTCTAATGGACTATCGAGACCATATAAGTCTATATAAATTTGTCTTCTGCACATATATTTTCACAAATACAGTGTTATATCACAAATACACTGATGCAGATTTTCAGCTGATCGGGGAATATATGAAGGTCAGGATAACTCATATTTCTGTTTAATCTATTTTACTGAAGACTATTTCCAGTTACCATCTTTATTTTCCACTGTCAAATATCTTATGGTTTAGAGAAATCACCAAGGTGACTTATTTATGGAAGAATAATATGCAAATATAAAAAATCAGAAAAACAGGGAATGTGAGCAGAATTTGATGTACAATACTTGAATTCTGAGATTTCACATAACATTTCCACCTTCATTTGGGAATAATAATAAAATTTCTTATCTACATGTTTTATTTCACAAAAGCAAAAATATTTCTGAATCCTCTCCCATTTACTGCCGTAAAAGATTTATTTTGCCATTGCTTTCCATGAGCTTGAGTTGAGATCAAGATTAATAGTATCTTGAAACATTTCATAATTGGGGGGGGGAGGAAGAGGTGTCTGATGTCTTCTTGTTTGCTCATCTCTTTGAAAGGCTAATAAGGGCCTTTTTGTAGACAATATATAGGGGTCTGTGTCTCTGACTGCAATTTTCACCTTGCAATGTTCAGGTAGATTTTCTGCCATCTCTTTGTCAAGAAATGTGTGACTGATGCTGATACAGCAGCCCACTTGCATCTATATCTAACTGAGAAGGTGACAGCCTGTTGAGACAGAAAATTTCTTATAAACAAACTACATAAAAGTCTTAATCCTTCTTCCTATACAGGCCAGTGAGAGTTTTGCATTTGGCTTTGGGGAAGTCAAATTGGTCCCTGGCTGAACAGAAAAAAATCACTCACTGTATAGCAAGAATTCATATCCTGCAAAAGAGAGTGTCAGTTATTAAAAGGGACTGACATAGGTGTCACTTGGCAATTTTAGTAACCTACAGGTCATTATATTTTTTACTTTTTTTTTTTTTTTTTTTTTTTATTCAAGAAAAACTCACTGACTTCAGTAAGAGTTTTTCTTACTTAAGGAGTACAGGATTGAGTACTCAGTTGAGAACTAAAGCAGCATTAATGACTTCCATATGTCATTGCATAAGCCTCAATCATGTGTTTTTGATTTAATGGATTATAAAACAGAAAACAAAAATATTCTGTATAACTTTTTGTGAGAAGCAAAAACGCTTTAAAGATCACGGATGAGAACAATTGGATTTTAGTTAGATGTGCAGTAATTGTTTGAACCCTGGAAATCACTTCTACAAAACAGTCTCTTGTTCTTTTTGTTCAGTCTATCTGTCCTACATACTGTTTCCATTCTCTTGTCTTCACCTTTTCTATTTCTAAAAGCCCTGTGGGGATATTATGTCAGCACTTCTTGACCTCATGTGGTGAAGCTGTCAATGTTGAATTAAGTATTTTTTTAATATAACCATACCAGATCTTCCATGCAATGTCCTTGATTGAGGTGAAAATGCATCGGGTAATGCTGTAACTCAAATAAAGTGAGTATGTGGAAGCTAGCAAAAGAATATTAACTAGTTACATAATGATTGACTCAATGTATGAATAGTGTTCACCTCTTAGCTTTATGCAGAAATACTTAAGCATAGACACAATATCCCACCCTAGGATAGAAAAGGAGAGCAAAACTAAAAAAGAAAATTGAAGTAAAACCCTTTGCCACTGAATCTGTGAATAATATTATCAGCATCCTTAGGTACTGGCAATAATTAATCTTTTTGTGTTCTGAAGTTCATACCAAAATATCATATAACCCAGCCCTGTAAGGACAGCTGTCCAAAGTGGACTTCTACTTTGACCTCATGATCTGGGATTTGCAATTATAATGCAATTATTTGCATTTTCTAACTCAGGTTTCCCCGCATGGCCATTACTTGTGTTCCTCTGCTAGATAGCTGTAGGCAGACAGCACGAAAACATTTTTGCATTAACTGTATTCAAAATTTAGCTTGCAATTTACATGGATGTGAACGATGTGAAATAGTGTAAGCCTTAGATCATGATACAAGGAGCTGATCTTTTTCTTCGTATTTATTTAATGAGCTATGTGGTGTTATTCTCTTACTAATGAAGTGAGGAAGAAAACATGGGTATGGTATGAGCTTTGGTCACCCCAGGCTAGCAGTTTTCATGCAAACTTGCTGTGGCTGGAGATTTAGGTCAGTAGGTCAGGAATTACTCATTTAAATAAAAAAAGGTTGACACTGACCAACGAGGCTGTGAAACTTAGTAGTACATGTTGAAACAGACATATGTAAAAACAGCAAATAATGCAAGCTGAAATGTATTAAAAGGATCAAGGCGTTGGAAACATCTCCAGGCCTCTTCCTGTGGATTACTACATTTTTAAGGGCTTTAGTAAGAGCATTGTCAACTCTTGAGGAAGGAAGACGAGTCAGTAGAAAAAAATGAATAAGCAGTCTTAATTTCATACGTGCAAAAAGTAAATTTCCCACTGTCTACAATTTAAATATTTTCCCCAGTAGTTCATATATCTCTTTCCCTGAAAAGTAAAGTTAGATCTTCCTCCATTGTATACTTCAAGGTCTTTGGCTCCCTCCACAGTTTAAAGCAGTTTCTCATCTCTCATACTTTTAGTGGTGCCTGGTGTCTCCCCTCAGTGTGGTCACTCTCTGCATTATTGCCTTCATGGGGCACTCTGGAGTGTCTGTCTTTGAAGCTAGCAGAGAGAAACAAGAGAATTCTTGGAAAACAGTTTGTGGAGAAGGAATAAATAAGTGGTTATTATCTCAGAGCATTTCCCATTTCTCACCATTCTTCTGAAATCCTGATGAGCTTTCCAGTTGAATGATATGACCACTGAAGTACTTGTCATTGATGAGGAATGCTGCTTCTCCATTTCGATTTAAAAGAAATTATTTGATCAATATAAGTAAACAACTGAATAATTCCCCACTTCTTTACTCTCAGAGGTTGCTAAAAAGTTCTGCCTCCTCTGTTTTGGATTTCTGGCACAGGAGCTGATTGCTAATACGAGTAAGAGATGTTTATCAGGATAATGATGATGCCTCCTGGGTGGCAGACATATTAATGGTTCTGTTTTAGCTATGTAAACAATAGTTTGAATTGTATTTAGCTTGGTTTTAGGCAGATAGGACCTCACAGAATAAATTCAAAGCAGTAAACTGTTATATAAACTTGATAGAAGAAAGAATCTTTACAGAGAGAACAATCAATCACTGGAACAACCTCTCCAGGGATGTGGTGGAGTCTCTATCACAGGAGATTTTCAAGACATGATTGGACAGGATGATAGATAATCTCATCTAGGCTTATTTTCCCATGAAAGATTGGACCAGATGATCACTTGAGGTCCCTTCCAACCTGAGCTGTTCCACGATTCTATCATTCTATGATTATATTGAAAATAGCAAAAAGCCACATGAAAGATGTAACTCAGTAAAAAGAATCTTTGTCCTTAAAAAGTTTTTTGTCGTAACGTTGACAGTAAGTTTCCAAGGCCTTCAAAACTAGAGGCAGGAGGGAGGTCGTCTTGGACATCTTTCATCACCCTGCACATATGATCCATCTAAAGTTCCCAGCCAAACAGACCAGGAGGTTGTGTCCCAGCCAGAAGATGGAAGTCCTTACAATCTCTAGGGGTACACTCTTCTTGCTGGCTTTCTAGACAAGTTTTTTTGATATCTAGGTAGGCATCCAAATTCAATGCAAACCCTCTTCTTGGAATTTAGTACTGTTTCCTGTACCTAAAAGTAGTAGTA
This sequence comes from Podargus strigoides, assembly GCA_028020825.1. Lineage (NCBI taxonomy): Eukaryota > Metazoa > Chordata > Aves > Caprimulgiformes > Podargidae > Podargus > Podargus strigoides. The sequence continues at coordinate 90,304,199 of CM051663.1, read as the reverse complement.
GTTGTTCACTATGCAAATAGTTGAAAAAATATATTAATGCACTCTACAATGATGTAATTAGAAAATTAAAGGGAAACTCTGTATGCAATTTATTTCCTGCAGTACACTGCAGGACTGTTTTGGATGTATAGTATGTTACTGTATTATTAGTGATAAATTACTATGAGGCCTTTCAAGTATGTAGATAAAATGATAACACAAAATCAACTAAAAAGTGGATAACTTGGATCAACAGTTTTTTAAAAATTACTTTCCAGCCACCATCCCCCAAGACCTCAGTATTTGTTACATTTATAAACTTTTGTGGCAGAATATTGATCATATTGTGTCAAAGACTTAAAGAAATATCACTTTGAGAAGAAGAATATAGTTAAAAAATGTGCTTTGTTAACAAAGATGGTAGTAATAACATATGGAGTGTAACATATACACAGGGCATGGCTTCCAGCTGTTTGGCTTCACAGTTATGTGCACTGTGAAAGAATAAATGAATATTTCAATAGTGCAGCAAAACATTTTGGAGTCCATCAGTTACTCTTCCTAAAGATGTTAAGAAAGTTTCCTTTCACTGTTAATACTGAGGTACATAATAACCTCTACTGGGTAGATCCTAAAAAATTAGAATGATGAGTGAATTTTGACAGTGAACTTAAAAGTTAGTTCAAGAAGATCCATTGCCTTTGCCTAGAATGAGCATATACTCTGTCTTAATATAGTTATGTTTCCAGGAGGAAAAACAATTTCAAGTCAGTAGTACAGTTAATATTATATCAGAATCTTCTATTCTGATACGGATCCAAATCTAGGCAAGTATAAGTGAAAATTTTGGCAAATTCAGATTTTAGGGGAAATACATATTTGGGAGAATTGTCTCAGGTCAGCGCGTACTAAAATATTTGGCTGTTTTTTTCCAATTTCTGCCCTTCTGATTTTTTTTTTCCCTTTCTTATGCCAGTTATTCCTCAAACTGTATTTGAAGGAAGTTCTTTAAGGCAGCTTTATTGTTTTAACAATATTTTTGAGGGATAACATTTTCAATGGGGATGTATTTCTGTTTCTTGAGCTATTTCCTGTATGTGTATGTAAACTCTTGACAAAATAACCTGAATCCATATTTACACTCAGAAAGATGTGCACACCTCCAGAAAAAGAACAGAAATTGAAAATGGGAGTAAATGCAATATAACATTTGACTTCAAGGTTGAGGGAGACCTTGTTCTGGTGCCACCACATCCCACTGGCTACAGTACTCTTCTTAATGAGAAAATAGAAAGTTGAGTTTCAAATCAAGTATAAGGACCATCTGAACTCGGTAATTCCTTAAGACACAGCATTTGATGAACAACACTGAAATTCAAACATAAAGTGTACAAATTGTGCAATGTGTTGAAAGAGCTTGGAACTGACTGAACAAGACCTGATATGCTTAGGCAGATGGGAATCTTATTTGTGAACCTACATTTAAAGGCTGTTTTTTTGGCCATAAACAGAAGTACAATTTACAAACAAGAACTTTGCTTGTTAGTCTCATGATACTTTTGCCAAGAAATTTTAGAACTGTAAGATAACAGAAAATAAGAGACATGATTTAAGAGGTTAAGTATCTCTTCAGTCTGCTCTGTGGGCTCCGGCCTGAGATATGAAGGTATCTGCCAACCCACCAAAATATAGCAAAAGTTAAGCAATGAAATGAATTACAGTCATTCTCCTAGGTGTTTCATTTCAACAAATGGCTCTATGTTGGAACAAGAGACAAACACAGTAATTATGCCTGTATATAATGCAAGGCTGTATGTATGTGTGTATATATGTATGCCTTATTATACAGTAAAGTAAACTTTTTGTTAAGCCATTATTTTTTCCATCTTTACATCCAAATTTCACTTAGAGGAAAAAAGACAGGATTTAGCTCTCTTACTGTCATTTCAGGAAAACATTCGTGTTGGAGTAACAGCCACTGGGGGAATTTAGGTTTACTAAGTGAGCCAGAGCATAAACAATAACTGGTTTTGTTTCTTTGTGTTATTCCATCCAGCTCACTGGTATTTCTGTGTTCATCTTACAGCACTACACTTGACCCCATCCTCCTGTCTGAGGTGAAGCTATTCACCACTGCTATCCTTCTTTTCATCACTATCATCATTCTTTTGTCCTGTCTTGATGTTAATAGTGTTCTTGGCTGGCCTTCTGCATTAGTCTTCACTGTTATACTATCAAAAATTATGTTCACCTAATTTAGTCCATGATTTAGATGTTTAATTGCCTTGCTATTGTAAGGAAAAAAAAAAAAAGTGCATTGGTGGTCCTGATTCTGAGTCTGAAACAGCATGAGAAGAGCTCCAAGCTTCTAGGTAGTTGCTTTAATGATTAAAAAAAAAATAAAAATAAGAAAGTAGAAAATGAAACTCTGTAAAAGCTCACAAGTTTGTTCACACTGGTCTAATTATGGGATTTGGGTCCAAAAATTTTGTCACTTTTGCATGTCCTTACAGGTGGTCTATCAATAACTTCTTTTTGACCAGGTGTTCCTTTTTTATTTTGGTTACTTGTCTAAGTTGCATCACTACCACAACACATCTCAGGACTCCAAGGACATAATTATATTTCAGAACTGGGCACACTTGTACAAACTGCTAAAATGACTTGTCAAGAACGACAGAGGAAGTCTGGGGCAGAAGAATAATGGAATTCGCATTTTCCACAACCTTGCCTACTCTTTGAACCTTCCTTCTGTTTCGCTGTTACTGTCAACATTGTGACTCCTAAGTTGTCCAATCTGCAGCCAGGCTCGAAAGCCTTAGCTATCAGAGCTGGGTAGTTTGTAAAAGAAGAGAAAATTGAAGTATTCAAATAAACTTGCAAAAAAGGGGGCTTTGGTCAATCGTGAACAGCATTTGTATTCACTGTGTATTGCTAATTATGCAACTGCACCTCCTTAGAATTAAGCTCTTCTGAGAAAGAAAAACAACTGGTGGATATTTTACATACATAATTTTCTATAAAATACAACATTCTGCAATACATGCTCAGTTACAGACAACTGTGCTCAGAAAAATAGAAAAATTCAACATCAAGTATAAAACATAAAATCAACGGCAAACAACATCTCTGATGCTAGGAAGGGTATGATTTCACTTCCACATTTTTAACGCTGAGGAGACCGTTTCATCCATTTTTCATGGGTAAAAACGGATAAACAGTTTTTGATATTAAGAAATATGAAAAGGTTTTGTTCTTCTGTAAGGAATTCTGAGAAAAAAAACAATTACTATGTTTAATCAATAATTACATAAAGATTTGCCCCTCTCAAGGAATTAACTTCTTTTTTGTCTTTTTAATTTTATTGAAGCAAATTAAACCATTAAATTTAGTTTATGCTGAAGAAATCTCTTCTGATCTTCATGAGTTAGGAGCTTCTGCTGTGAACAGAAGGAGGTTTGTCATATATTTCAAAGCTGCTTAACATTGTTTTCTTAAAATAATAATAATTTTATTTTAAAAATATTTTGTATGTCCTCAAGTTGCTGTATTCTACTTGATTTTTGCTCATCACTAAAGCTTACCTCGTTTGTTGGCACTTTTTTCTCCCTGGAAAACTTTGACATACAATTTATCTATTGTAGTTTCATAGTTGTTTCTGCTTTGTCTCTCACTGAGTTCTCCTTACACAAGTGCAGAAGTATGCAACAATGAAAAATAATGGCAGGAAAACACATAAACAAACATTTCCAAGGTTGCAAGAGAGTTTGGTCTGGCATAAGCGAAAATAATGAAGATTCAGGTCAGTAGGGTAAAATGTGTTCCTTATTTTTTATTAAACTGGTTCCCCCTCCTCTCAGTGACACCATAAACCAAAAGATACTAGTAACACAAAACATTAAGCCACTGCTTCAGTGAATTTATATAGACCTTTATTCCAGGAACTACTGCAACTAAGAAAGAAGCCACTCTTACTTTTTGATGCCAGTTTTCATCAAAATTTTAAGGAATCCTCCAACTAAGGTAACTAATAATAAAAATAATTTTGCAATTTTCAGTTTATTAAAGTGCACCTAGAGCCTCTGGCCAAGACAGATCTGTTAGATTTTGCTTTTGAACTGTCTGCAAGTGATAGTCATTTATCACATCCCCACTGAAAGCTCTTGGGCCTAAGAGGACAAAAAAATTCTACTCACTTCACACTGAGTGTGAAGACAGATGAGATTGCCTTAGCAGTCCTCATTTGGGTGCACTGAGGGAAACATCAAGGTCATTTGTTTTAATCAGCTATAGCAAATAGAGTTTGGACATTGATTTCAGCTGCAGGTTGCCTGCTTGCACCTAGTGTAAGGGTCACCTGGCATGCAGGTGAAATGAGTTTCTGTCTGCACTTCTCTTCCACTTCTACCTACTGCAAAGCCAAATAAAGTATCTTAAAACTTCTTGACCTCATCTGATTGACTGGAAAGAAAGAGAAGTATTAAAAGTTAGAAAGATTTGAAAAACTGCTTTAGAAGCAACCATCTCATGCTTATCATTTACTGTCTTTTATTTCAGCTCAGAAACTATATGTACTTTTGTGAATGGGCATGTTAGCAAGTCAAAAATGGATGAACAGGCAATTTATGAGCAAATCTGAACTGAAGATTCACAGGCACACCTTTGTTGCAATATCTCCTGAGAAAGCACTTCAGCAGTGCATGGGTCCCCTAAGTTCTTAGAGATGGTTTTGCATAGGGCTCTGCTGCGTTCCATGCTCTCCTGATTCACCAGAAAGCTCTCAGTTATGGCCTCCCTCTTTTTCCTCTTCAAGAAGAAGACAATGATCTTCCCACAGAAAGAGATGTAACTGTGGAGGACGAGGCAAAATAATATGTGGACGAGTGAGGAACTGAAAAGCAAGGTGAAACAATATATATAAAGATCTATGTGACATTAGCCAAAAGCAAACTATTGATTTTTTTGTGATTTTCACCACTATCCCATGGTTCCTTTTTTTGTGCAAAGTCCCATTCTAAAAAGAAATTTGGGACCAAAAATTGACTCAAATGCCTAGGTAGTTAGACACCTAGAGATGTACAGAGCTGACTCCAGTGGGACTTGCATGCAGAAACACTACTGTAAAGCTGGGCTGTAGTACTTAGCACTGGAATGGTTAAAGATATATAGGAGTTGTCTTGCAGTTGAAGCTGCCTAAATAAGTTTGAATTATTAGTGGGTTTGTACAGAAAGCAGGAGAGGCTACTTAAGCATTTCTTACCCTGTTCTACTTGTTTAACAAGTTCAGCCAAAGTTAACTGTTGTGTTCAATGCGCTTCAAGTTTTATAGGTGGTATGGGGATAGATACATGAAGGCCTGTGCTACTTCTGCTTGCGTTCACAATTGCTAACTTTCTTTTGCTCATTATCTAAAGCTGGTCTCCGTGGGTCTCAACTATTTGGGACATATATATTTTACAACACCCCTATATTAATATGGCTCTCCTGAGATCGCAGCTGGGACACAGTTTCTGTGGTTGCTTATGATTAGACCAAGACTTTATTCTTTCCAGCTTTTACTTCTTATGTCACTGCAGAGTCACAGAGCCTTGTTTTGCAGCTTTTGCCCACTTGAATTCTGGAGGCACCTTAGGGAGATGATGGCTTCCTGATTTTATTTATTTATTTTTAATTAGTTCTGCTGACATTGAGAGGGTTTTTACTGCTAAGACTTTTAAACCACTGATATTTCTGAAGGAATAACAATGCAGTAAGTTCACATCCACCTTCTCTTGTTCTCTTACTGTGAAAAAGGAAAGTATGTTCATAACTGCATTCATACCAGAAGATACCATTTGCTTAAAGCTGCCATTTAAGTTGCTTGTACAACAGCTACTTGACCTGCTTCAGTTGAAATCTGCTGTGCTACTGTAAACTGACTGAGTGCTGGATGTGCCCTGAATCCACTTATCTTTACTGAAAAAAAAAAGGGTAAGGCACACCAGAGGAGTACCTCTACCACTAGATCCAAAGGAATATGTTGTCTCAGGGAATATGCAGTGGAGGTCTGAACTTTCCTGCACTGACATGGCTGAATTTTAGAAAGGATGTCCAGTTCCTGAAAGTGGGCTCCAGGGCAGGTACAGATACAGCTGTGAGTCTTGAGAACTTCAGATTCCTTTCATAAGAGAGAGTTTCCTGTAAGTTTTGTTTCTTGACTTGCTGTGTCTAGGTTTGACCTTCCTGCATCCATCACAAATAGTTGTACATATATACACAGATTTCAAAACTATTGTATTTCTCTGCTGCTGAAAGTGGTGCACTATTTTCTCTCTTCCATATGACAGGAGACTGTTTTCCTGTTCTTTGATTCCTTTTGCAGTATTTGTAATGGCTGCCCCAAGAAGCCAAGGTCCTTATCTTGTGACTGCTTTAATGCAGCCAGTTTTCTGTCTCCCTGTTAGATAGGGCACACCTATACATCTACAAAGGTGTACAGATGTTGTGTACTGAGTGAAGAGACATACTGAGTGTTTTCACGTGGGGGTCATCTGTACATCCTGGCAGAGGACAAATCAGGCAAGGTCTAAGGCTATCAGGAAGATCTCTGGTACTAAGGGAATTGATGAAGTTTCCTATTTAGTAAAGAAAAAAATCTGCAATTAATATTGTTTAAATGTATTTGTTGCTGGCAAGGATTTTTCTTAGGTGAAGCTTTTAGTTTCATTCTCTATAGTGCTGTCCTTGCAAAGACCCTCCAAAAAACTAGTTGATCCACATTCTACCTGTTTTGCTTTTCTGAAAAAATCTGGAGAAATACAATGAAGTTTTGATGCCTGTTGTAATGTGAAAGACTATCAGAACATCACATGTGAAATACAAAAGAAATTAGCTACACATCTGTAACAATTGTTTCATTACCTTTCCAAACATACATGTGTGTTGAAAGAACAGGCAATTCAGATACTGCTTATTTCTGCAGTGTCCTTGACTTATAAGACTGTGAGTGGAGCATAGTAGTGATATTATCAACATCCAACAATAATATGAAATAATATTTATCAAAATACATAAATAATGAGGCAATGGGTTTTTTTTGTCTCCACTCTGCTTTCACTATAAACTTTAGAACTACTTAGACCACCTGTGATTTGACAACCAGACATTCATTTATTAATTATCTCACAAAAGTGCCGCGGCCATATCTTCTGTCCCTGAAATTCAGCTCAGTGGGGGAGGAGAGACACCGAAATGGTGTCAATGAAGCACACAAACGTGAGAGTAAAACCAGCTGTTCGAGGTACAGTACTCTTTGCACAGAGAGCAGCCTGACATACTGGACCCATACTGTACATACCAGATCCATCCCCCCAAGTTGTTGCATTGAATGCATAAACAACTGAAGAAAGGCAGAGCTGCTTTCCAGCTCTTCTCCTTCCCTTTTTATCACGCAGCTGTGAGAATTCATATAGACACTTTTACTGATGTAGCGTTAGTCCTGTTTTTCTGGATAAAGCTCTTAGCATGTCACAGCCTCCTAATGGGTGATGTTTTGCAGTTACAGAATTTGGTCAAAACTCTTTTCTGCCTTCCTCCCACCTCCTTTCCCCTTCCCCTTGTCTGTCTTTAACTTTATAATAGGCATATTTGAAAAAACTATGAAATAATTGCTGAAAACTTGCTTACTCTTAAGGTTTAGTATAGTCATTGCAAGAAAGTGTGTGTAATGTATATACAGATTTAATTTTTAATATATTGCATGTATTTTATAACTTTTGCATGATGTTGATATTTCCTCTGTAATGGATGGCCACATGTGGTACATACGCGCTACAATGGCACTATGCTGAGGGCTTATTGACACTCAGATATATAGCTGGTAGCTGATACTTCAAGATATTAACAAAGGTACTCTTCATCCTATCCATTTATCTATTTACTGCTACTGCAAATGTGCAGTCATGAGCATTAAATCATCAAACTGGTGTAGTATGTATTTCTCTTGATGATTTCCAAAATTCACTGCAAAAACTATTGTTAAAAAGGATTCTTATTGTTAATGTTACAGTATTTGTTGGTTTTTCCTAAAATCCTAACTACTCAATACCTGTGACAGAATGAAACTTTAAACTCAGAATATAAATTTCTAACCCTCATTTTACAACCAGCACTTAATATCTTCTCCCCAGTCTCCTAAAATTCACTTCTAGATTTGAAACTCTACAGGATATAAAAAAAAAAATCATTTAAAAGCAAATTTTCAAATTCATGTGTTAGCTGATAGTAAAATATTAATTATATTGAAGGCTGTATCTTCTCATGAATGTTTTCCATCACAGTGGTCTTAGATTTTAAGTATATTATAGCACTGAAAAATTCTGTTTGTATTGCACATGTGTGATTGATCTAGTTGATCGTTAGACCACGAAGCAATGAAGGACACAAATCAGTGAGGAGTCTAAATGATACTGTGTATCCCAGTACTATTAGTTCAGCTTTTTAAAACTAGTAGAAGAATAGGAGAACAATAATCCATAATAATGCCATTTTCTGTCACTAACTGAGAGCTGAGAATCTTAACAAGTGCAAATTTACTCGATTTCATTTATTAAGTTTAATAAATTCCTTTGAAATTGTCATAAGCATTGATTTGATACAGATTGCAAAAACAACTGGAGTTCCTCCAGTCTCAGAGTTGGCATAACTGTTGTAATCCTTGTATTCTGTGTTCACTCCATAGCTAGCTTTACTAAAATCACAGACTTAAGAAGATTTTTTTTCCTATCAATCTCTTAATTACATCACTATTGAAGCTGCAGATGCAGAACTTCAGGACTCCAAAGGGCATAGTGACGGTGAATTTGCAAAAAAAATGTAGGGGCTTCAGTACAACTGAGATCATCAAGTCAATCTTTGAAAATTTAGAAATATATTTACTTGAGTTTGGTTTTAGACAGCGCAAATTTTAAAGGAATATATTTCTGCTAGACATAACTTCTCTTTGTTTACTTTCTATTCAGTCTCTTTGAATTTGTGCATAGTTCCTTTGTGACTCTCTATCAGATCGGAGAAGCTCTCTAATTTCTAGGATTTACAGGCAGTGCATCTGGTATTTGCAGAGCAAGTCTTGAAGGTGGTAAAAAACTGCAAAACATAAGGCTTGGGTTTGGTCTGTACCCTTTCTTTGAGGGGCAGCAGGAAAAAATGAAGGTCTTTTGCCATATTCAGAACAATTGATTGAATTCGATTGTTGAATGCTTCAGTTAATTGCTGCATCCTGGAATAACTCTTAAGTGTACAGTAGAATAAAGATCTTCAGTCTTATGGTTTAGTAGTTGAGGGTTGTTTGTTTGTTTGTTTGTTTTGTTGTTTTAGTCTGGTGGTTTGGGGTTTTTTATCCTTTTTTTTTTCTTTTTGGCATAGTTCACCTTGATAATTTGTTTTTCCTCCTTACAACTAAGAACAAAACTATTTCAGAAGTGAACACTGAGCTCCTTCACCTAGCCAAAGTCTTGTAAAGGAGCTGACAAAGAAGTCCATTATTTCCTTCCAGTTCTTCAGCTGGTGTCTGGCAAGTCCCTAATCCACTAATAATCTAAAAGTCACCATGAAATAAAAGGTCGGTTCCTAGAAAAGAACTGGGCTACCGCTTCTTAAATGACCCTGTAGGCTCCAGGATATCTGGGAAAAGCCAAAATACTGACCTCTGCCATTCCCTAAAATATTCATTAGCTGTGAGGCTGGGGAAGATTAAAGCAGTAAAAAGCCATGAGGCATAGAAAGAGCAGACCTGATTAATTTTCTTTTTTTTTACTTTCTTTCTTTCCATGTCTTCCTTTCTGTCTGTCTGTCTGTTTCTTTTTCTAAAGTACAGAAATGTAGCAATGTGATCAAAAAACTAATGTAAATACTACTTCAAAAATGTTTTACTTCTAGGGCTGAGTGAAGATTAAGTAAAGAGACTATGATATTTTGTGTTACAAGTTCACCCCATTAGCATCATGTAACGCTGTGGAATCTGCTATAAACGAGCATTCTAATCCTTAAGATAAATATTTTTTAGTTCTGTAAGCAATGTCGTGAATTAGAACATGTGGCTCAAACAAATGGTGATAAAACTCCTTTTCCACCAGGACATATCAGCATGAAATATGTGTTCTGTCATTTGTAACAATAAAGGGATTTATTATTAAAGAGTTGTTCGCTCACACACATTACAATTTTATACAAAAATCACAAAAATTTGGCTTAAAAGAACAAATAACATTTGAAAACACTATGCAGCTGTTAATTTCAGTTTATCATTGTAATTTTAATTTGTTCATTACGTGGCAGCTGGAGATTTGCTCTCCATGGGCTAAGCAGAGGTCAATAAAAGTCTTTCTTGTGATTTCAAAAGCTCTGTTCCTATCCTTAAAAAGAACTTGACATCTTTCAGGACATAGTTCAATTAGCTAATACCAAACTATTCTGTACAGATATATATTTCAGAGAAGTTTTCAGATGAGGTATTTTTTTAATATGCATATATATGTGAATGTTTATATATAGTGCTAAAGATGGAGATTCTTATCCATTTTTGGTTCTGATTCTCTTGGACTCTCTCTGGACTTTTAAAAACTTGTCTCCGCTATTAAACACCATTTTAGAGTTTGGGTTTATTTTAATGATTTATTAAAATGGTACAGTAAAGCAGTGGTATCAATTGATTATATGACTAAACAATTCCATTTGTATTTCATAATGGGTTCTTCCTTACATATTTGAACCGTAACTGACTGAAACTCTCAAAAAGTATAAACATTTTTGTTTCTTTCGGAAAAGACCTAGTATGATGGAATGAGTATGTATGATACCAGTTCCTTTCAAAATTGGAGAAATATAACAATGTGGTGAAGGATTTATCTAGCTATAATAGGAGATGACAATGAAACCACTGATTTTATTTTCCAGATTTTTTTGACAAGAGTCTGTGAATGTGCTTGTGTGTATATGCAAAGTAAACTGTGTCCAGTTCTGGGCTCCCCAGTTCAAGAGGGACATGGAGCTACTGGAAAGAGTCCAGCGCAGGGCCACTAAGATGATGAAGGGATTGGAGCATCTCCCATGTGAGGGGAGGCTGAGGGAAGTGGGTCTGTTTAGCTTGGAGAAGGACGGGAGATCTCATTAATGCTTATAAATATCTCAAGGGTGGCTGTCAGGAAGACAGGGCCAGACTCTTCTCAGTGGTGCCCAGTGACAGGACAAGGGGCAATAGGCACACACTGGAACACAAGAGGTTCAATCTTAACATAAGGAAACACTACTTTACTGTGAGTGTGACAGAGTACTGGCACAGGCTGCCCAGAGAGGCTGTGGAGTCTCCATCTCTAGAGACATTTAAAACCCATCTGGACGTGTTCCTGTGTGATCTGCTCTAGGATCCTGCTCTAGCAGGGGGGTTGGACTAATGAACTTCGGAGTTCCCTTCCAACCCCTACCACTCTGTGATTCTGTGAAACACTATTATTTTTAGAGGTTACTTGCAAATGAGAGAGACTTTGGGGTTTTCTTCAGGAAACAGACAGAACTAGTAACTTTTTTTTCTTTTTTTTTTTTTTTTACTCATTGCATTTAGGAATGTCAGGTTATGTTAACATTTTTCTTTCTTATTTTGCCTTGAAGGCAGAAAGAATTGGAGTGATATGTTTCACAAGGGTTTTTTTTCCAGACAGAAGAAAACATGTAATCTGAAGGTGCTCGTTTGAGTGTAACCTATAATTTCAGTAGAGAAAAGAGTGAATTTCCCATTTTTTTATTATTAAGGATTGTTTTCTTCAGAGAAACTCAGAAGCTGGGGGGGTCAGTTGTTGGCATGAAAATAAAGGTTATAGTTCTTTGAAAACCTCACACTGAATACATGTAAGTGTCTATGAACTGTTTTGAGAAGAGTTCTGGTATAAACTGGTTAGCATTTCCACAGAATTAAAGCAACCCAAGGGAAAGAAGAGCCTTTTCTCCTGTGTAACCCTAGATCATCTTATCTGTCTTCTTGACCTTTGTTCATTCAGCCTTTCAGGGTCCAAAGTCTTACATACTATGGCAACTTGCAGCATTTTCCATCTATTTTAATTCGTATTGCTGTTTGATTTTGTCAAGTTCAGTCACAAGTCCTGGAGGGAGTTTTAAAGATGACCTTTGTATTTAAACTTCTATAAGGAACACCTTCCCAACAAATGTAAAAAGGGTAGAAAGGAGCACCCTGGGAGCTACCAACCTGTCCGCCTCTCTTCTTTGCCTGGGAAGATTGTAGAACAGGAGCTCCTAGAAGCTATGCTAGGGCACACGGAGGATAGGGAGGTGATTCAAGACAGCCAGCATGGCTTCACCAAGGGCAAGTCCTGCCTGACCAACCTGGTGGCCTTCTGTGGTGGAGTGACTACCTCAGTGGACAAGGGAAGAGCTACAGATTCCATCTGGAATTCTGTCAGGCCTTTGATATGGTCACCCTCAACATCCTCTCTGAATTGGTAAGATATAGATTTGGTGGCTGGACTGTTTCGTGGATAGGGAATTGGTTTTAAACTAAAAGAGAGTAGATTTAGACTAGACGTAAGGAAGAAATTCTTTACTGCGGTGAAACGCTGGAACAGGTTGCCTGGAGAGGTGGCAGGTGCTCCATCCCTGGCAACATTCAAGATCAGGTTGGACGGGGCTCTGAGCAACCTGATCTAGCTGAAGATGTCCCTGCTCACTGCAGGCAGAGTTGGACTAGATGACCTTTAAAGGTCCCTTCTATTCTATGATTCTATGAATTACACACATACATTTCAGTCTAACACTGTTGTCTGAGACACACTTCATTAACTTCTACAATTTCTATCTGTCACCACTTTAATTTTTGAAGCATTTCAGTTTATTTGTTTGACTACTAGTGAGTGAATTAACATGGTAATGGCCTAATTTTGTAATAAATATGTGGATACTGTGTGGTACAACAGCAACACTGTCTTAAAGCCAATAAAAAGGTTTCTTATAATATCAAAAGCAGTTGGTTTTCCAAGATAAGCTTCTTTCTGATTATAATTTTTAATGGAAAACTAGGGAATAAAATAATAGATATGCTATTTTATATAGTAGAATGAAAATAGACCTAAAATATTAATGTCCTTCAACTTTCAAGACTACAGAGTAAAAACTTGATTTGCTAGAATTATTTTCTTTTTAAAAACATCATTGAACAGTTCAACATTACTTTGTCTTCAGCTTTAACAATGTGAGAAAACTAACTTATTTTTTTCTCTGATTGTTGTTCTTTTTAAGCAATTATCTATTTTCCTACTTGAGACACAAAGTTTGTATGAGGACAAGCATAACTTTTGTTCCAGACCAAGTTTTATTCCAAGTATGTGACTACGATGATGTAAAACACATAGGAATACATAACTTGGATTAACATTTACAGATCCTTTTTAACAATACACATATCTTATATTTCCATACTCCACATTTTCCAGATTTTTACATGTGTTACTCAGTATTCCTTCAATAAAGCAATGGAGGGAATAATCAGTTTCTTGGTTGAACACCATTTCATCTGGAATTCCTAGTATACATTTTTTTAACATTGTGTTAGAGTGTGTTGTAACAGATGGCTCTAAAAATACTTGAAGAACATATATTTAGAGTAAAACTGTTCTTCAAAGAATACACAAATACTATATTTTTCTGGGCAAAGCAAATTAATCTACTATTATAAAAATATGTACATACTAACAGTCGTGACAATGATTAATCAAGTTTACATAAGAGTTTTAGTGTAACTATAGAAGATCAGTCATGTTTATCAATCTCATACTAATAACATTCCTTTGTATTCCAGTTCTTTTTATGTCCCTGTCTTGAAGTCCTTATTCTCATAAACTTCTCACTCATGCTGTTTTGTACTCATGAGCAAAAGTTTAGCAATGAACCAGAATAAATACACTCAAGTTCTGTCCCCCTTTTGCTGCTTTTTTTTTTTTTTAATTGCTATCCAGTTTTAATTCTTCTTGAGACTCTGATGAACTGCAGAAGTTTTGATATCATTTTTCTGATTTCTTTTTGAAGGAGAAGGGACTTAACATCTCATCCTACTGTATATGAAACACCATTATATTCAGAAATGAGGTATATCTCACATTATATACTTGTTTATGTATTATACTTTGGCTTTACAGTCAAAAGGTCACACCACTATATTTTCAGATATCTGTGTGCCCTGAAAAGTCCAAGTCCTATACATGCTTGACTCTGCATCCATAATGATGTTCTTAGTGATATAATGGTGTGTGTACACATTTTAAAATTTTATAATGCTGAAATTTAATACTGAAAAAAAAATGATCCTACTTTATCATGCTACTTGCTTGTTGACTTACATTAATCAGACAGACAAAAAAGCCAATAAGCTATTTTCATTATTTTATTCATGATTCATGTAATCAATCTAATAAAATATTCAACAATATAAACAGTGGTTTTTTAACCACACTTTTAGCAGATCTACAAAAATCTTCATGAGATATATACAACCTTCCTTGAATTTAATAGGATAATGCTAAAAAAAGTGATGTTGTTGTCAATGACTCTGTACCCATAATAGGGGATTTCAAAGGAACACTGCTGTATCAGTCTCTGATTCAGTGGAGTACATTGCATAGTATTGCAGATTTATACCAAATAGTTCTTAGATGTTTTAACTAAGTTAATTGCAACTTGAGCAATTTCCAGCATCGCTGAAATACAGCAAAGACTGTAATATTTTTGACGCTACAACTCTGAGCTATTAGTATGTGGTATCAAATAATTTCCTATGAATTAAAAGTTTTAAATGTAAATGCACTTGATTATTACCTGGCCCCTACTGCTGATGTCTTGTAACTCATATTAGAAAATATTCCCTTTTGTTGTGAAGGGAACTGTAAATTGTGGTATCATTAATGTATATACAAATTATGTGAAATTCACTCTCTTCAGAAATACTTCTTTATCAAGGAAAAATGACTTTGTAAATACCTAGGCAAGCCCTATAAAGGTAGTCATAACAAACAGATGAAAAAAAAATGTTTCTAGTAACCATGTCTTCACAGTGCAATTAAAGCAAGACACAGAACATTGTAAACAGTTTTTTTATGTGCCAAAACATGAGTTTGGAGTGATGCTTTTCTTTTATAACAGATGACCCCACAAATATCCAAAGCAGAAATACAAATCTGCTCCTCATACTTCCTTTACATATCAGAGGTGCCATCAGCTACAACTGGACACAGAAAAAAAACCAACAACCAACAAAACAGAGAACTACAAACAGCCTTCACCAGTGCAGATTTTGGTATTAAAATGAAGAAATGATTTTAAACAGCTTAGTTTTAAAATTTATTTTAAAATAATTTATTAGTGATTCTAAATTTGGCTACAACTTGAAAATCCGTTGCATTTTAGAACAAAAATGCTTTTGCTTGCCTTGAAATTAAATTTAATAGTATTTCCTGCCTGAAGATCCAAAACCACTTTAAAAGCATAGGAATATGAAACATCATGCATCTTTCCAGATAGGTAAGGCAGCAGCTGTCCCTGGCAACACTAGCACACGGTGAAGAACTCAAGCAAATGTTCCCTGCTTTCAGTCACCTCCAGTGTCCCTGTTGTACATCTTCTACATCAAGAGCTCAGTATGGAAACAACCCCAGGCACTTGGGCCAGGGGCACATGGGCCCTGTTCAATTTATTAGTGATCTCTCTGTAGCAGCTTCACTGTATCACTGAATAAATGGATAAGGATGAGAAAGAGATGATAGCCACAGCAAGAAGGGATGAAAATAAGAAAGAAGCGCCAGATGCCCATGAGCATCTATAGAACATTGCTTATTCTCTCAGTTTACAAAAATGGCTGGAAAATGGTGCTGCATGTCTGTTTGCATTTATCCTTGTTTTGCATATAAAGGAGGACTGAATACTAACGCCTGGGAAGTATAAGGTGTGCATACTATTTGATTTGATAGATAGACAGACTGCTATTTCAAAGGACTGGTAATCACAAGCATATTCTCTGAAGGTGTAATTACTGATTACATTAAGAAATTTGCATATTTCTTTTTAAATTTCAATTAATCAAAGTGTAATGACAAATAAACAGGGGATATAGACCTTGGACAATGAATATTAGCATATAGCTTAAACATACTTTAAATGTTATAAGTTTAAACATTGATTGTGGTCTATTTATGCTGCCAAATGCAATAAAAACTTTCAGCAGTGCTTTATAAAAGACAAAAATCACAGTAGGAAGTTGACAGATACTTCCGTCTGAAAATCATTATTTCTTATTTTTCAATTTTGCTCATGATTTTCAAAATCTGCAGTTACAAATATAGATCAGTTGCTTGTGGTAGGGATGTGTTGCTTGCCAATGTTTTCTGAATTCCTTTTAATAGCATATTTCTGCACATATATATTTTCAAATTATTGGGATTTCAGCTGCATGAAAATTAACACACTTGTGGGAAAAAAAAAATTTCAAAGTGTTTTGTTTTGGCATATAGAATGAATGTAAAAGAACTGTTGAAATGGTGTGTTATCAATCTAGTCTCTAGAGGCAATGTGTATGTTAAAATCACATGGGAATGAGACTACGGAGATCTAATAAAAATTAACAGATAAAAATACATAGGACAGAGCTTAAATGTACCTCATTTGTACCCACAAAAGGCACAGCAGAGTCTGAGAGAAATCCATGATTTTATAACCTAACAGATCAGCTAATTAAATAATTTAAAGTATTTTCACCTCTTTGCTTAGACATTCCCCTACATAAGCATGAGAATTCATATGAATGTATGCCAAAGTAAATGCACTTCAAAGTAAAATGAAATGACTCATGAAAATGAATCTTCTCATCAAGTGTAAATACTGTAACGTAATAAAGGAAAGACAAATTTCCATTAATTTCCTTACAGGCTACTTGGGATGTGACACGCTTTCCAGAGTTCCACCACCTTTCCTTGTAATACATTTTAATACAGTTTTCACTGCAAATTTGAACTCCTGTCTGCTTTGCTCAAGCAGAGCTGTGAAATAGCCAAAGGCACAGCTACTAGCTCCAAAATAAGGTGGCCAGTTTTGACCCTGCAGGCTGAATCAACACATTCAGTGCCTGCTTCATACTTGCTGTTATGGTCTATCCATGGAGCCTGCAGACCAGGTCAGGACATGTATGGGGCCAGGGGAATTGCTGGGCTGTTCTGCAAGCACTTATCTGCTCCTGCAAATTCTTCTGAGCTATGTGATTATATTTCTACATGTCCTTATTGCTTTTATATTTGAAATTGTCTCTCTTTGAAGAAAAACTGTTTTTTGCTATGCCAGCTTGTTCACAGCAGGCTTGAGCGCTGTCATGCACTATTAAGTGGCCAAACATAGACACTGAGGCTTTGTCTGTATTGCTAAATAAAACAAACCAGGGCCCATATTCTGGCTTCAAATCAAGTAGCAAAGCCTGGGCTGAGTCTGCACATCTAAACTTTCCTTTTCCTGTCCACAGCTAGACCTCCTAAAACAGGACAGTCACGCTGGAGTCTTCCTAATTGGAGTAGTTCCTGGAGTTTGCTGTCCCCCAAATTATGCTTGGGAGAGCACAAACTAGCCTCAGCCAAAACAGTGCCAGGGAGGTGCCTAATGACAAAGCAGGGCAGGCAGGCACAGGAGAGAATTCACATGATTTCTATATTTGCACACAGACCCGTCTTCTTGCCTTTGCAGTCCTTAAAATCGTGCAAGATCCTGGTACAGAACTCACTCAAGGATGACCCCTACTGAAATCAAGACTTTGTGGGAAAGGCAGGACCTGCTAATTTACTCCTCTCTTGCAATGAGTTGTAGTGCTGTTTGAACCTTATTCTAAGTGATCTTCTTGTTAGGAAGAAAAGTCATTTGTGCCTACTAAAATGCAAATATATAATGGAAAAGAATAAATTATTTTGCAGTGGTAAAGCAGATTGCCTTATTTCTACACCTTATAGTTCAGTTCCAGAAGGAGTGATTTAGTGACTAGTTCATGGTAAGAATGGTTTCCCATATAAGGCTGATCAAAAAGGCCTCAGCTTTATTCCTTTAGCAGGTCTGTAACTTTAAATTTGTAGATGATTTTATTAACATCAGTGGGATGGTATGAAGATATAAGGCAGTATATGCTTAAACTCTACGCCTCCCCATCTTCTGACAGTTTTCAGTCCTACTTTGATAACAGGTGCATATTTGCATTAATGCTTTTTGAGACAGTATGTCTAGATAGTCACTCTCATATGAGAAAGAATATTCTTTCCTCCATGCTTGGTGCTTTTTATTTCATATTCAAGATACATCAGCCTTCTTTTCCATTAAAAACATAGCATGTGATCTGGAAGTCATGAGCAAAACCCACAACATCTCAGACAAATTATAGAGTGATTACAGATACTTTTGTGGAAATGGGAGGCATCTGTAAATGTTTCTGGAAGAAAACAAACTCACAACATGTGACAGAGAATTTACATGGGACAACATTCTGAGCAGGTCTAATAAGAATGACCCCTCTTCAACAAGAGACATGCTATTCTGTGAACTAGTTTATAAGCATTTATAACCAACAGCCATTTATCATTTTTGTAGTTTTTGGTACTGATTTAATTCAAGTGTAAGTTGTAAAAAGCACTGGCACTCCTTTTCAACCAAAATCGTTGTTTTCGATAGCATTGAATGGATTTTAACTTTTCTTCTCATTTTGCATGTTGAAATCTTCCTCCAAACAACATGTAGTGTAGGTATTTCTCTTCCTCATCTCAAGGACTGCTTAACAGTTTGGGACGTTAAAAATATCTCTTGGCACATTTTTAGCCTGGTTTCCTGAGGAAACAAGGCTTAGGCAGTCATGCTGTCTGTGTGTCTGTGTCTCTCTTACTAGTACCCTGCAGTCCCTGGGACAGTTTCAACAAAATTTGACAAAGACATTGAGTTTTCAAAGATATTAAGCTCTTTCAACTGGCCTGCACAAAGGATTGCCCAGGGGCCTCATTCAGGCTCCAGAGCTGTTTGTTTGATCCATCAGAGTTGAGTTGTTCTGTTTAGGCTCACCCAGCAGCCAAAAAGCAGCAACCAGCCGGGCAGCCAGCTCATGGAGAGCTGCTGGTCAGTCAGCATGGCTGTGATTTTTACCAAGCCACAGTGCATGCTGTTTCTTGCCAGGCTGTCAGGCCAAGAAAAGATAGATAGGAACCTGATGGGCTGTGGGCAGGCTCATGCAGGAGTAAGGGTATGGCTCTGTAGGACTGCAGGGCACTGGGATTCAACCATTCTATAAAGTAAATATTAAAATAAAATCAAGAACAAAACCTCTATAGCTTTATTTGTCTCTTGTCACAGAACTACTTAAATGATGAAACAAAACACAGGGTTTGACACTCACTTGCTAGCATCCAAATAACAGTTCTCATAACTACGTGTACAATACATCTGTTAGGAAGCAAATGTCTTAAAGCTACAGGAACAGACATGCACATCTAAAACACGTGTGAGTGTGTGTGCGCGCGTAGATATATATGCATACTTGCATATGAATGCACTAATCCTGGAACCTTCCTAATCTGTTGTACACAGTCCACATAAAGAACCTAAAATTCTTTGCTCTCGTTATTTCCAGTGCATTTTGGCAACAGGACACTCATTTGTTAATTCATTCCTAGATGGTGGAGCAGAGTATCTGACCACTAAGATTAGGGTCAAGCCCACCAATCTTACCGTAGAACTTACTGATTTTGTTTGTATAAATAAGATTTTTGGATAAACTATGTTGTTTGTCACCAGCAGGACTCATATTACATAATTACAATGTGCATTGCAAATCAGCTTCACAAGGGAAATGGTGTGATAGAAACATTCTAGTAGTTCTAGTAGGCAGCTTTGTTTCAGAAAAAGAGTCAAACTATTTCACAAATTTCTTTCATTGCCAAAAATCTATCTTAAAATGTGTTAACCATTTGCCTTTACTCTTTACCGTGAACTGCTGTCTGTCTTTGGTTAAGAACTAAATGATTGGAGCCAAATGTTTAAGACAATAATTTAATATTTTTGTTTAATTTAATGAAAAGTCCATATTAAAAATAAAGAAAAAATAAGTGAAGAAAAGAAAAAAAAACAACCAACATTCAGAGTGGCACAGCAGAGTGGACAGCAAATGTCCCGTAAGTAACGCCAGCAGGCAGGAAATAACATACATTAAATTCAAAGCAGCCATTCGTGTCTCCAGTCTCTCCAAGAATGCTAGTACAAATCCAGCTGGCACCTCAGGTAGGTTCTACAGCCACATCTGCCTGACGCATTTGGCTGTGTCTGATACTTTTTTTTTCTTAAGGAAAGGTCTAAATGCTAAGAAAAGTATAATTCATTTATTTCAGGATTTCAAGGAACAGATAATCCACCACGTGGCAACATTTCTCCTCATCAGCTTTTTCCTACTGTTGTAATGCTGAGCAGGAACAACTGAACAGCTATGACTGCTGTGCTTCATATTATTTAGACGCATGGCTGTATTTTCATCATGTGTTTGCACTGTGGTTTTCCTTATCCAGCAAGATTCCCAGTTATTAGCTTGAAGAAATGCTAACTTCTTGCTGTTGCACCTAGAAAGCTCTGAAGCAAAGATTGTAGTACATCAGCAAGCAAATAGATGCTCATTCTGACCATGCAAAGCAATAGCTGGTAAGCATCAAGTGAGTCCAAAAGGTTTTTATAAGATACTAGAAACTATTTTACATCACAAATTATTTGGTCAGATCCCTCCTTCATTTAATTCTATTGACTTTTAAATTAAGATCAGGAAGGATTTGGATAACTGTGTCTTGAAATGTACTGTAGCCTCAAAATGCAAATTTAAATTTTCAAATGCATCTAACTTGGAAGTGGGGTTTTATTTTATCTTTCTTTGTAACAGCAGGACAACATGGGATTATGGAATTTAAATGTTTTGTATTTTGGTTATATGTGAAAGCTTGTGAAAGTACAAGATATTTGTCTACTGGAAATAAACACATTTTATATACCTCCCGCATGCAGTCACTCTGGAAAATCATATATGAATTCCCAGTTCAGTTTGAGTTACAAGTGTCCTCAAAATGACAATACTCTATTGCACCAAAAAGGATCATCAGAGATAAATAAATGTGTTATTCAATCTATTTCTTTATGCCTGCGTAGCATCAGGCAAACAACCAGCTCTCAATAAATGCTAAGAAATAACAAATAAGCACAAGAGAGTACAACTGAAATAATCCCAAAGAATTAAAGCCAAGTAATTACAGCTTTTTAGATATATTGACTATAAAGAAACGTTTTTCTTGAGGGAACTTGAGGTTAACCATATGGCATACTGAGCTAATCTTCAAAAGTACAAGAATGAGAAGCTTTTGATGAAGCATGGCATTGCTATCTATATCTGTGTCACAGGAGAACAAATTATGCAGCTCTGTAGATAATTTTGGTAGTCTTTATTAACAATTGTAGTTATGCAAGTTAATATTATGGCAAATATTCAAAATGTTTTAGGATATGAACTGACCAGTGATGGAGCCAGGAAATCAAGTCCCCTATGTAGAACACTGACTCACTGCAGTATGAATCATGTATGTCTAAAAGAAGAGCTGGTCCTATTGTGTTTTGCATTGTGTCAATATTTCCATGGTAAATCATTGTTTTAAGGGCTTCTATCCATGGAAAATGGATTTGTTATTAGAACTGGTACACAAAACACCAGGTCAACAGCACAAATGTTAATTACTGTAAGTAATAGGTGCTTTCCCATGCAGAAGTAATTTGGGTCATTTGTACAGATATTCAAGCCAAATTTGATTTTAAAACAAGTATTTGAACCATATTTAGATTTTGTGAACTTGAGAGGAAAAAATCTGCGTATTTGGATGTATGTTATTATTTAGATTTTATACCTTTGTTCATTCTTTCCACTATCTTTTCTCCCAATCCTTTCTACTTTGTACCACAGATATGTTTTGTTTCAGGTGTATCATTTAATAATAACAATAATAATATTTAATACCTAAAAACTGGTATTCTCCCACTTCCTGTACAGTATGACAAAGTCAAGTCCAGAGTTAGAATGAAAGTTTAAAAATCTAAGAGTAGTTATCAGGGTTTAATTTTACAGTCCTCAGATGAAACCCACATAGAAAAGAGAAAATGATGTTGCTTTGGACTAGATGTTTCAGTGTTTCCAAGTAATTAAAATAAGACTGAAAAGAATCCAGGAAGTGTGATCTGTAACCTGACATTTTTGCTCTGACTCTAATTGTCATCTTGGAGCTCTGAGAATGAGGACAATTATTCTTTTCTCATTACTGTCTGATTTCTCAGCATGAAATGATGCAACATTTTATTATTTTTTTCTTTTAAACATGGATGTTTATAGTTGAAGCCTGCCTGAATCCTCTCCTTTGTGTCACCTGGCATACCTTGACTTTCTTCTCAAGCTCTTCTCATCCCTTCCTTCAAGAAGTCTTATAAATTTCTTCCACTGAGGTCAATACTAAAACATTCACTTGCTTCAATATTAGGAGCTTTTTTTTAAAGAAAATAAAATATTAAATTTGGGTAAATTAAAATAACAACTCAGAATGACTATATAACTGTGATGACTTCATCTTTGTCATTACCTGTTACCCATGCAGTCATCTTCTGTCACTTGTCTCATGATAGTTCCTTCTTTTGGCAAGAGATGTGTAAAATCCCATGGAAAATAATGAGGTATGAAGGTCTGTGGTATAGCTTTTTAATTTTGGATGCAAAGACTCAGTGAAGATTAGAGAATGATGACAGTTACTGCTTCTTTCCTCTAAGAATCAGATGCAATGTGGATGGCCAGATTTTTTCTTTATATATCCATACTTGCGTAAAGAACAGGATGAGAATTCCATAATGGCAAATTAGGAATTATATATTTACTATACCAAATACTTTAAAATAATCTGATAATTTATTTGCTAAATGAATACATTTCTGAGTGGCTCTTTGAGTGAGGAATGGGAAAGATTGCTAAAGATTACTAAATGGTCAGTTTACTCTGACCATCGTATAGTATCTACAGGGAGGTTAGATGGCACTCAATTCAGAACCATTACTAGGAGAACTTTCTTTTGGAAATTGCTCGTGCAATTTTGATCACCCAGATAAATAAGACTAAGAATTTCAAAGTACTTAGATTCAGATATTCAGAATCACCTGCATCCCTCACAAACTGGCAGACAATCACAAAAACTTTTGTACATCCAGCTGCAATTAGCAGTTGAGGTGCAAAGAGTTTGTGGTGCAAATATGTACTCAAGATATTTTTCCACATAAAATTGAATGTACATTTTTTAAAAGTATTTCTGTTTCTTAAAAGAAAATTCCATTACCTCTGGAAACAATATGTATGATAATAAAAAAGTATAAAATTTCCATTACCTTATTAATCTGAAGTTGTAGATTTTTCCAAACTTTTCCCCTGTACTTTTCCAAAAGTTATTATGAAATAAACAAGAGTCAGTGACAAAAAAAACCCAAAGGAAAATGTAGAAAGAAAATAAATACCAACTAATAACCACTGAATTGCTTTTAAAATGTCAAGATAAATATTATTTTTAGTACTACAGGGTATTCAAGCCTAAAATTAAGAAAGAAGATGAAGAGTTTTTTCTAAAATTGCTTTTTTCAACAAAAAGCTGACATGTGAACTCACAGAATCACAGAATGTTAGGGATTGGAAGGGATCCCAAAAGATCACCTCGTCCAATCCCCCTGCCGGAGCAGGAATACCTAGATCAGGTCACACAGGAACATGTCCAGGCGGGTTTTGAATGTCTCCAGGGAAGGAGACTCCACAACCTCTCTGGGCAGCCTGTGCCAGTGCTCTGTCACGCTCACTGTGAAGAAATTCTTCCTCACATTTATGTGGAACCTCCTATGTTCCAGCTTGCACCCATTGCCCCTTGTCCTATCATTGGATGTCACTGAGAAGAGCCTGGCTCCATCCTCATGACACTCACCCTTTACATATTTATAAACATTAATGAGGTCACCCCTCAGTCTCCTCTTCTCCAAGCTAAAGAGACCCAGCTCCCTCAGCCTTTCCTCATAAGGGAGATGTTCCCCTCCCTTCATCATCTTTGTGGCTCTACGCTGGACTCTCTCAAGCAGTTCCCCGTCCTTCTTGAACTGGGGGGCCCAGAACTGGACACAATACTGAGAGGGTGGTTAGACATTGGAACAGGCTGCCCAGGGAGGTGGTGGAGTCGCTGTCCCTGAAGGTGTTTAAAAAATGAGTAGATGAAGCACTTGAGGCTATGGTCTAATGGTTAGGGAGATGATGGGATAAAGCCTGGACTTGATGATCCTAGAGGTCCTTTCCAACCATGGTGATTCTATGATTCTATGATTCTATGCGGCCTCACCAGGGCAGAGTAGAGGGGGAGGAGAACCTCTCTCGACCTACTAACCACACCCCTTCTAATACACCCCAGGATGCCATTGGCCTTCTTGGACACAAGGGCACATTGCTGGCTCATGGTCATCCTGCTGTCCACCAGGACCCCCAAGTCCCTTTCCCCTACACTGTTCTCCAACAGGTCAGTCCCCAACTTACACTGGCACATGGGGTTGTTCTTCCCCAGATGCAAGACTCTACACTTGCCCTTGTTATAGTTCATTAAGTTTCTCCCCACCCAACTCTCCAGCCTGTCTAGGTCTCTCTGAATGGCAGCACAGCCTTCTGGTGTGTCAGCCACTCCTCCCAGTTTTGTGTCATCAGCGAACTTGCCGACAGAGCACTTTATTCCTTCATCTTATTTTTGTGGGAGAAATCTTCTCTTTCTGGATTTTTCTTTTTCTTTTCCTGTTTTGGCCTAAATGCAAGTTCAGGTTTTAACCTGTAAGTACTCAGGGGAGAAGATGGGGAGAAATCATCATCCTTCCACTTCTTGGAGTGGAAGATTACTGATAACAGTACATCAGCCTACACAAAACATGCAGGTGAAACAGATGGGAGTAAAGATCATAATCTTGTTTTCTTCTCCATATGAGTCAGAAAAGCAATTCCTTGCGTGGGTGATATGTACTTCATTTGAAAGGACGTGACATTTCCATTTTGCCCTTGCAGCCCAGGAGACAAGACATATACATATGTTACAAACCTTCTGACTCAAAGCAAGTAGGAGGTGGTCAGGATGAAGGGGAACAGTTAAAGGTCTTATTGGTTTTCCTGTGGTATACTCACTGGAGAGACTGTGAGAAAATATTTCACAGCTGCTACAGTCTGTACTTTTCCAGGAGGATA
The DNA here is from genome assembly GCA_028020825.1 of Podargus strigoides. NCBI lineage: Eukaryota > Metazoa > Chordata > Aves > Caprimulgiformes > Podargidae > Podargus > Podargus strigoides. The sequence goes on along the minus strand of CM051663.1, from coordinate 90,278,869 downwards.
AGATTTTCTCTGAAATATTAGTCAGTGTCCCATGGATATGCTCTCTCTGGCACAGATTGTCTGAGTGCATCTTCAGGGGGACGTTGCTCTGTAACCTTTTAGCAAAGGTCTCACAAGAGACACTGGGAGGTCCCTACAACACTTTACTGTCTCATTCGACTATTTCATCCCTGAAGCTGCCAAGTGGAGCTTTAGCTAATGACTACAGATAATCTAGCTATAATACTTTACCCACTGCACTCCATGGCAAGGCAAGCCTGCATAAGCTCTCAATATGCTTGCAATGGAGCAGGATTTCTTTGGAATAACTGTTCATTATGGAAGCTTATTGTCATTAATAGGAAGCATTTTTCTACCCTCAAAGGTATGCATAATTCTTGCCATCCCTATGTGTTGCATTCAGAACTCTCTCTGGAGTTTACAAGTGACTCCTTAGTCAAAATTAGAAGTGTTTTATACTATGTTCTTAAAGACCTGAGTTTTCATAATTGGTGATTAACAAAGCTGTTATGGATGCCAAAGAGTGGCAGCTGCCTGCTCAGGTGGAAACCAGGTATTTAATAACAAGAATCCCTGTGGCATGGCTTGCTGTACATAAAAGGATGTAGGTGAAAAAGTATTTATAATGTCAGCCCAACAGGCTCTTGGATCAGGTGAGGTAAATGAAACAGTAAGCACCTCATGCTTCTATGCCTCAAAGGAAGTTCTGTTAGATAAATGTGCACCTATTGAAGTATTTAGTAGTATCTACACCCTTGAAGATATCAAAAGCCTTACTGGACACAGCCCTGAGCAACCTGCTCCAGCTGCCCCTGCTTTGAACAGGAGGGTTGGACTAGTTGATCTCCACAGGTCCCTTCCAGCCTCAACCACTCTGCGATTCTGTGCAATAACAGCTATCTGATAATCTGCAAAGCCTATTAGTTTACTTGGACGTCTTTCCTTCCTCACCCGTATTCAAATTGCTAATCTCATTGGTATGCCTGCAAAAGAAAGAAAACTCAACTTTGTATAATTCTGGGTTTTTTCCATTTTTTTAAAGTTCTAACTCCAGATGAAAACAACTTGGAAATTGTTGTTCTTGCAAAGAAGTTAAAACACTTTTTTTTTTTTTTTTTTTTTTACCTTTTTATGCAATTTCCTTTCCTTTCAGTAAAATGATAATTTTATTAGTTGTAATTCAAATGTCTCCTCTGTATGCCATGTTTCCACATACTAAATTCAGTAGCAGAATTAGCTGATTTGTGGTTCATAATAAGCAATATTTACACTTGAGGTACTAGGAGTGTACTTATATCCTTATCAATCTAGATGCGGGGGATGAAAAATGATAACTCTTTTTTATCCTTGTCAGTAGTAAAGCCCTACCCTAAAAGTTCCTGAGACATGCGATTTTATAGTTGTACATTTTCTGGTTGAAAATCATACTGAAAGTCATTCTGACTTTTTAATAACTAATTTTGAGCCCAGTGGAGCTGGTTTCATAGTAATTGAAGTACTGAGGGTTACAAATTCAATACAGAAACCATATAAAAAATAAATTGAACTTCACAGTCAATTGCAGTAGGTAGTTGGTAGATTTTTCTTCCAGAAATTTGTTTTTTCTTGTTTGTTCTGATCCAAATGTCATGCAGGCTCCTCTTTTAAAGACCATTGTTTCAAGTTGTAGGGTTTTGAGGGTTTGCACGATTGTACTTAGCTTATTAAGAGCACTGGATTGTAGAAAGGTACTGATATAAATATTGCAGGTAATGTGGGCTGGATAAACTATCCTAAAAAATGAGCCAAATGGCCAATGTGTATCTGGGCTTTTTCAAGGTTTTAGTTCTTGTTGTTTTGGTGGTTTTTTAAAAATTATTTTATTTTATTTTATTTATTTTATTTTATTTAGTTTGTGCAGATCTTTTGCCATTCAAGGGTTAAATCAGATACCACACAGACTTTTATTGACTAAGGAGTCTCCCCCACCCTGCTTCCATTAGAAGCCTTTGAACTCAATTCATGTCTGCAATCCTCTTTCCATTACAAAGTAATGTCAAGATCTCTGCAAAAACTGTGGCCTGTTTAATGTCTTATTTGTCACCTAGTTAAATCCTACTGTTTGACATTTAGAATTATCTCTAATAGCTTTACCACTGTCTTAGGATCTTTGTCCCCATTCAGCATAGCCTTTGTATAATCTTTGCTAAAATACTATGCCTAAAACCAAATAACATGAATGTTACATAGCTTTTAAAATTGTAAAAGGCTATATAAATATCAAGTCCATAGAGACTCAATTATGTAATTTCAACTGTAAAGAAAAGAAAACAGATGCTATGCACTAAACTTAAACTATCTTAATCACAAACAGAAAAGGTTAAAAAAAAGGGAAAAACTAGTTGCTGCTGTTACTATTAGTACAATCAACTTCTAGATCACTTCCCCAGTTCTCCTCTTTTTAAACTGGAATTTTAAAAAGAGCTGGGCAGATTACTTCTAATGAATTTATGTAGTTACTTTTCTTAATACATACATTCTTTAGTAAAATTACTTTCCCTTAATATTTCATTATCAAACTGAATTGAGTGAATATTTTCTACTAAACTGCAGACTTGATTGTACAGTAGTTGCATTAATCTGACATTCAGACTAAACTTGTATTTTTGAGATTAGTTATTTAAATTACACGCTGCTTTACTCTGTACTCTAGAACATTGTATTTCTTAGGCTCAAACTTCACTATTTAGATGGAGAGTCAACTTTTTTGACAGAATTTATTTTTCACAATTTTTCAGAAGCATTTGGCACACAAATCCGTGACTGCTTTCTTCAGAGAGCAAAGCTGAATGCTTCCCCTCCCCTAACCCCCAAATGATGCTTCTGTTTCTGTGCCCCACCATACTCAGTCTTTGGTTGCTCCTCTGCAATTTCTTGTGGGATAGCACTGAAAATAAAGTCAATTAAATTATCTGTGTTTAAAGTTCAGCACATAAACTTGAAAGACTCATCCATTAGCAAGTACAACTATAGTGGTGGTGAGGTACTCAGCATTAGGGACATTCTGGCTTCTTGATGTTGTTTTGACTAGGAAGAGCTCTCTACCATAGTGACAATGCAATGTACAGAGATAGTGGCAAAGCATTCACTGTAATAGAGCAACATAGTCTAAAATGCAAAGGAGATGTAATTTTTCCTGTGTTTACAGCAACAGGAGTGGCCAGAGAAGAGAACAAAAGTATACATCATATACATGAAACTGATTGTTCTGATATGGATAAGGAAACCCATATCAATAAAGCTTGTTGTGACCTTATGTGGGAGCACCATCTGCAGTTAGCATGACGAAAATGCCTTCTGAATGGCATATGTTGCCCCCTAAGATATTGACTTACACCAAAATAACTAGAAACAGCACAACACATGTCTGTGGCTGGCTGCTTTCGAATAACCCTAGTATTTCCTTGCCTAGCAGAAATCTCCTGATGGCTATCTTCCTTACCAAGGTAGAGTGTAAACACTGATGCCCATGAAAACAAGTTTCCTCAACCTGATATTTTCCCCAAACTCCGAGATTTGTGGCACAGTCCTCTGCCACCCACCCTAGTACAGAGATTTGTCATTTTATTCCAGCTTTTACTGACAGCAGTGGCTGACCTTAAAAACGAAGTTCCTAGGATAGTCACTGGGAACTAAGTCAAATAATCAAGTCGTAAGAGTAACCATACTAATGGCGATAGACTCGGCATCACAGACATGTATGGGGTAAGACCACCAGCATGCATAAAGAGAACAAACACAAGCAACCAGGGCCACAGGTGACAATTTTGTGGCAAATACTACATAAACACCTAGTTATATGCTACAGCTAATGAATTCAAAATACACCTACTCGAGATTTGGTTTATATTACCTAGTGATCAAGCAGTGCAAATATCTGATATCAGAGATAATCAGATCTTGCCAGGGGTGGGAGGGAGGAGACTATAAGGAGCAACTTTGCTCACATAGGGGAGATGAATTGTGCTTGAGTAATGCATTTTTCATATCTTAGCCTCAAAGTTTAAATCAATTTTCAGCAAACTTTCAAAAAATTATGAAGAATATAAACGAAGAAAATCACCTCAAATGGCCAGCTAAACTGTGGCTGACTTCAGCATTGTAGAAGTCTGGTTATGACTGCAAATACTCTGGTGAATCTTTTCTGGTCGTTCTGCTGTGTGGTAGCTGGACATGTTTCTTTGCTTTGTATCAAACACTATATATGGAGCTTAAGAGCAGTACAAGAATAGAAATGGAAATCTTCAAAGTGTCTGAGAACTGATCAAAAAGCTGAAGGAGAAAAGAACATTATAAACTGAGAAACAAAAGATGAATTAACACGTTCTGTCTCTTAGAGCTAAGAATGCTGCAGTTGTGTTGGGGTTCAATCCAGGACACGTGCTGTTACAGAGAACTATCTATAGTATGCAGCACAGAAGTAAATGTAGCTGCTGCTGCTGCTCAGTGTTTTTCAAAGTGTGATTTGTATTTCTGGTCACTATGCAACATACTAGGAAAAGTACCACGAAAAATTTAGAGAAGTTGTTCCTAGGGAATTGCCTTTGAGCAAGGTGGCACAACTGAGTGTGCAAGCACATACACTTATTACTGGAAAGTTATTGTAAGAGTACATTTACTACTCCAAACTCATGTTAACTCTTACAAACACATGCCTAGTGCAATCAAATTAACAATATATTCTATATAGAATAACAGAAACTGGATGGAAATACATTGTTCCTAGACAGACAACTACAAAACACAACTTGTGAAATAACAGTGCCATGCAGCACAATTACTCAATTGCCTTCACTGCCTCTTTCTTAAAAGATGAGTTTGAGACTTAACAAACTCTGCATTATATCGTGTTTGGCTCAGAAAAGAGAAGCATATTGCAAAGTTGACTTTTTATTTTAAAAAAAAAAAAGAAAAAAAACCCTTCTGAAAGAAATGAAATTCCAACCTGAGACCACTACATGCTTACAGCTGTGGCAGTTCGAGCTGGGTGGCAAGGCAGCCTGAGGCAGACCCTGCTCTGTGTGTCCCATACCTTCAGTTCTGTCCAGTTGAACAGCAGAGCCAGGGCACTTCCTGGCAACTGCAGTCCTTAAAGCTTCCAGCCAGAAATGCAACCTTTTGGCAAGCCCTGAAAGCCTTTTCATTCTGGTCTATGTTGGACTAAACTACAGTAACCTCCTAGGGACTCATATGTAGCTACCTCACTGTCACAGAACTAGGAAATCTGCCTAAAATTTCCCACTGTTGGGAATTTTTTTGTGAAAGGTACACCCACCCTATATCAAAAGCAGAATAATGAAAGCCAAACAATGCTTCATGTAGCCTTTATCTTAAATGGGTAATAAAATGCCATGTCTGAAGTGATATTAACCACTTCAGTCCATCAGGACACCAGTTTATCATTACAGTTAGCATGAGTCTAAACAAAACTGAGCAAAAAGGGACTGAAAGCAGCTCTTCTCAGACTGTTGGGGACATGTAATTGCTATCAGATTCACTCACTCTTGAGTAAATCAAAGTCCTGCTCTGTTATCATGGGTGTTCAGCCAGCCTCCTTGACTGCTTATCTGGTTGCCTTCTCCTTATCAGCTCAGCAACTGGAGTGATCTGTGTATAGGTAGGTATTAGGACTACCCTCTGGGGCTTTCCATTAACTCTTGTTGTCTTGCTGGAAGCAATAGGTTCGTCACCGTCTGCCATGACACAGCCTGCCAGGAGACAACAGAAGACTTTCGTTCCTAATTATCCTTTCAGCCCTGGGGAGAGCTGGCATTTTGGTTGTAAGAGGAACTTCTTGAACTGCAAAAGGAATCTGCCATCTGTAATACCAGTTAAGCACAACACTGCAAGCGTTCTGCTTTGTTCAGTAGTGGGCAGTGTTAGGCATAATGTAAGAGCAAGCAATTATGTGTTGCTGGAAACTGAGACCTTATTGCAGAGCTCTGGCCCTGCATGTTAGATTTGCTTATTTAGAAAGCATATGCCAAATCATTACAAGTATTTTCCTTTCCCCTGTTCAAATAATCTGCATTAAGTGTTTGTATATACCAATTTTGTTTTCAGAAAACTTGTGAATAAATTATATATATAAAATATCAGCAAAACCTTTTTCTAAAAAAATATTTTTAAAGCATGTGCTCTTGTCTGTTTCTGGCATATATTTTACCCATTTCTAACCTTTAATTTCTTTAATATCTCAGTCTTTCCTACTAAAAATGCCCTACAAGTGTCACACAATTCAGTCTTCCCCTATTTTTATGTCCTTTTTGTACACCCCCCTACTCTGAGGTAATGTGAGTTCTCAGATTTTCTTGCCTTTCTACATTATCCTCTTTTAATGGGACATTATTGCTAAACAACAAACCTCAGTCTGCTTTCAAAATCCACTTTTGCTTTCCTGTACAGTTTTGTTGACTGTACAGATAAGCCAAGCCATGAACAAGCTACCCCTGAAGCACTGTACTTACATCTAATACTTTTATAGCTGTTATACATACCCAACAAAAGGTCACTCTGCTGTCTATAACTTCAGAAAAAGAGAGACCTAGAGCGTAGGTCCCAGGCTTATTTCTGTTTGAAAAAACTTTAAAATATTTGCATGTTATCATAAACATAAACTGCTCAGTACAATTATTTGCAAAACTGCCAATATGTCAAGCCTGTCCAGTTACTTGGCTACCACCTTTGCATACCTTCAGTCAGATTATCCACTGTCTGCTGAAATGTCCCCCTTCTTCAACTGTCACTGTAAAGTGCTTAGAAAATAATTTCATCAGTAGTTTTCTGATGTTCCACATCTCTTAATTGTTATGTCTCTTCGTACAAAGTATTTCAGTCAAACAAATATTAGAAAAAGCTGTGCTAATTTTAAACTTTTGCAGATAGAGAAGGGAATGGCTGATTGTTTTTTTCTTCCTTTAAAAGTGCCTTAATTAACTTTCACAAAAGCAGGACACAGAATCATGTTTTCATTCAAATTCATGACCTGAACATGCAGTGTTCTTGTAAGATTTTTTTTCCCAACATCTAAGGTCTGACAATACTAATGAAAACCAATGAAATCATTAAGTGACAAGACTTCTTTTGGAAATAGCTTTTGAAAGCTCTGTGATGAAGAGATAAATCTGTTCTGAACAGCTTTGTCTGTTTCTTTTTCCCATCTATGTGAGACTGAGATGCACAAGTGTGATGATTCTTGAAGCACTTTTTGTTCAGCTAGAAAGAGTTACAGAATTAACATGGCATGGACATCTCATATATCACAGACAAAATGAATAGGTACATTTGGGGGAGGGGGGAAGGCTTTCATATGAAAAAGGGAAATTAAAAAAAAATAAAATTTAAAAAATCACATTTTCTTTAGCTGTAAGCTCCCAGAATTTAGAAAGTAGGAAGGGCAACCCATTCTGACATTTTCTGTAGACCTAGGATTTTTCGCTACAGACTTGTTGGAAGCTGTTATTGCAGTCAACCACTGACTGAAACAGAAAAAAAAAACTTTATATTTTTAAACTGGTATAGGATAAAACTCTGGTTTTGCAAAAAGAGGAAAGTAAGATTCTAATGTGTTCATAGTCTCAGAGTACAAATTAACTTTCATAATTAAATGAAAACAGTAAAGGTGCTGTGGGAGGAATTCTGGATGTGTGTACTGAAAAAAGAGCAACATCCAGAGAACACATGTATTTGTAGACAACAGGTTAATAAAGGAGTAACTCAATGAAGAAAAATTTGCTCAAAATCACAAAATCTAGCAATAACTGATAAAATAAACAGAAACAGCAATTCATTGAAAATCTTTGAGAAACTTGCCCTTTTGGATTTTTTTAGATTAAAAGAATTAATCAGAATGATCTACTCAGTGATTCAGCAGAGTAACCTCATCCTTTTTTTGTCTGCATTTGCAAACTGATGTTCATTCTAACTAGGTAAGGTTCATTAAGCTGAAACTAAAGCAGTTTTCAGAGCTTCAGTATCTGCAACATTGTTCTAAAGTTGAACATAATTCTAAAGAGGTTTCTAAAACATCTTTCACACTTCCAATATGACTTAAAAACCCCCCAGCTATTGACATCTATAAATACATCAGGAAGACTGATGAGGGGAAGGAATACATGCAGGAAAACCAAATGAGTGAAAACTTACTATGAGTAAACAGAGACTGGAAATCAGATTCCTAAGAATTCAAGCAGTAAGATTTTGGAGGAACCTTCCTAGAGGGATGAAAAGGGACAAGTTAATTTTGAGTAGAAGTTTACTGAAGTTTATGGAAGAGAGGACATAAGAAAATTATTTGCATTAAAATGGACCAGACTTAATGTTCCAAGAGGACTTTTCCAGTTTTATGTTCTTACATCACATTAGAGAAAATGGCAAATTAATGGGGTGCATGATATTTATTATGCAATTGCTGAAGCTCTGCACATGAAAAAGTGTGAAGCATTTTATCCAAGAAAGTCTAGGTTTGGTTTTGAAAGGAATAGTACTCGGCACATTACACAGTTGTCACTACTGTCTAAAGACTGAAAAATATTGAAAAGTATTAAAAATGAAATTTCAAGAAATTACTACTTAGGAACTTATATCCCACTCTCTTAGAAAAGTAAGTTGCTACTAGAAATTAGATTTTTTTCTTAAATAACCTGGTTGCTTTTGAAATCTGCACTCATTAGCTCCTGTAAGTGCATAATCAGAGAATCATTCCTGTTTTAAAAAAAACTCTTTATGGAAAGCTAAACAGAAAATGATAGATCTGTTCTTGAAGTATTTCTAGGATTTACTTTCTGGGTTTTATGACTCAGAATATGACTTGATGTCATGTATCAGCTTATTTTTGCAGATCTAAGAAACTGGATAATTCTGAAATCTCGTAGTTATTTATCTTGCCATAGTACAAAGTTGGTAATTTTGAATGAGAAACACTATAGAACTGTAAAATATTAGGCAATTTTGCTATTTTTATGTTTATTCAATTAATCAAAACAACATATCAAAGTTTTCTCCTGCTTTAATTTCTCCAGCTACTATCTGTTATTTTTCAGTCTATTTTTGAATATACAGTTTAAGCAAATTATTGTTTTTGCTGACAATACACCATAAGTTGTGGCTCAGCAGACATTTACCACATTTCTATGCTTAAATAGCACAGCTTGTGATTCTTAATTAAATTTATGATTTGGCAAGATATGCTTTCCAAAAGGAAGCTGCGGAAAAACACAGGCAATTAAGCCAGGTTGCAACCTTGCATAAACCCTAAATTGAGAATAGCCACAACAAGGGAGCAAATAAATAGCGTATTGATTTGGGGCCCTTTTCCCTGGTGAACGGATCTGTTTCTGCTTGTGAGATTCACTGTGCTCCTTCCTATCCCAGTATATCTGAAGGTAAGCAGTGGAGGCCCCAAGGAACCTTTTGTCCTGGTTTCAAGACATAGGTCTATCTCCCTTGGACAACAGCTGACAATTAACCACGAAAATCGCAGTCCTATCCAGACACATTTATATTCCAGGTGTCCTTCTGCAAATTTAGGTTCTGAATGAGATTATGTCTGCCTTTTTTGTGTTGCTTGCTCTGTTGGCTTTACAGCACAGTACCTCCAAGTGGCCTCTTTAAGTCAGAATTCAAACACAATAGTTCACTGATGGTTTTTTAATGAACAAAGCTGCAACTGAGGTAAGACTAGAAAAACAGAGAGAGTAGCAGGGAACACTTCAAAGAATCCTATGTAAACAAAACTGTGGCTTCGACACCACATCAGAGGAAATTAATATTTTACTTAAAATCACGCAGAAGAGAAGCACCCAAATTTTCACTTTGCAATGCCTTTCAGTGGCCTGTGGGTCCTGGCTCGTGGTTTTGCGAAGTGTGTCTGTAAAGTGGCAATGCTAATCTTTGGAAGTCATTTTTTCTCTACTTCACAGAGGTTTTTTTATGATCATGAGCCAAGAAGGACTGGCTAGAGCTCAAGCTTGTTATCACAGTTATCACACGGCATATAAAACAGCAGGGCAAACAGTAGACTGATGACATTGACACTGAGAGGATGTTGGGAAGGAGAGGAAAGGGGAAAGGGAGCTTCACCAGCACTTTTTATTTTTTTTTTTTTAATTGGCAGATCCCCCTAATGTTTATTCACAAAGTAAAATGCAGTACATTTGGTACTGGGAACTTCTGCCTCAGCCTATTGAAACAAAAATTCTTTAAGCAGTTGTCATCCAGTGTTTTGATTGCAAACATGTTTTAAAAGCATGTGGGACCGTATTCTGCAAGGAGACGAGTTCTTAATAGCTTCACTGAATTTACTAGGAGGTGGTATCAGCCAGGGAGCATGCAGCATCTTCTTCAACAGTAGACAAATTGAGAGGTACTGGCTGCATAATCAGCTGGGGACTGCTGAGGATGCTGAGAACACCTCTTGCTGTAGTTACTACTCACAGTCCAGTGAGAGTTATTCTGGAGCTGAACACCGGGGCAGAGGGAGAGGGAACATTTGCTATGAGGTCTGTCTGGCTTATGTATGACAATAAGGATGTCTGCATGTGATTCGTTCTTAGCTTTGGCATAATCATTACAGAAAAGCTACTGGATACTCTGTCTTTCGCTGCAGTATGGTAGGATATCATGCCTTGAACTGAGGCTTCTGGGATATAATCGTCTCTGAACATAGTCAGTCAATTCAGCTGACAGAAGATGATAATGTGACAGCAAACAAAGGGTTTCATGTAATATGGTACCTTTAGGATTTTTTCCCTTGTTTTAAAATATGAAATATATAGTACTGTGTGTGATTAGGATTTAGTGTCAAAGGCAAATTTTATCTTATTGAGCACAATGGTTGAATTAAAACAAGTTAAAATAAATCTCATATTGTCAGAGTTCACATGGTGGTTTATGCAAGAACTGATATGCTGGGTTAATATTTCTGCTTCAAAGCTCATGTCAAAAATGGCTGGATGGATTTATAGTAGCAGCAGTTACAAGTTACCAGCAACTTAAATTATAGATTTTGTTTCTTTTTCACCATTTAATGATTTCATTAAATGAAAAGAAATGGCAAGCTGAAAATAAAACAGAAGACCTAGTATTTGTTGCACTACTGTACACAATGCTAAGTGCTCAAGGGTCTTCTATTAAGGGTCACATTGAAGAAACTCTGCCTACCTTTCCCAGCCTGGCAGCTCACTCACAGCTAAGGCAGTGTGGCTTGCACGAGCTCCTGCCAGCAGAACCAGTGAATCTGCATCTTCACTTTTAGAAAGGTGCACTAGTGCAGAAATCTCATTACTCTCTGACAACGATCATGATAATGATAACGAAGTGTCATAGGTTAAAGAGCATAATATTGAAAACTGCATGGGGAAGCTGTAATCCACCTTCCCCATTTCTTTTATTATTAATGGCATCAGCAGTTAGAGGCTGCCAATGTGCACAGAAGAAATTATCAGCCTCAAAGGGCTCTTACAGTCCAAGGACCTCATCCTGCATATTGTTGTATGCGACTGTACACAGGCCTATATGTGCTAGCATATATTTTCTCTTTGCTTGTTGACTTAAGATGTTTAAAATTGCAGGATATTCAAGAAAAGCTCCCCCCTATATCAAAGGTAATTCTGATAGACTAATTGAGGTATGCATTTTTTGACTACTAGCTAGTATGAGTGAGTATCTGTTTAAAAAATCCATACAAACTGATTGGCAAGTATATTGATGTACATTGCATTGCAGGTTTGCTCTTCTGTCTAATAAAACAAGCATTTCCAGGTAGTCCTATGACTACTTATTTCAACTATTTAGATAATGTGTTTTTTCTTTTCTAAATCACTTGGGTTTGCTGGTTTGTTAACTTCCCGAATTTCTATTTCATTATATGGTTTCTGTCTTTTTCTAATGTTACCTCCTTGCCACTGGATACTTTTGCCTCTAGAATCCTATCATCTTATCAAAAAAAGACATTGACTTTACAGCCAGTCAGTTGCTGGCTATTCATCTTTACATTGTTATTACAAACTGTGAAGATTACAAAATTTTGATTATGTTACTTGTTTGGAGATTTTTTTTGTTATTGCTGTATGGGCTAACTGGGCCTGCATAAAATATATTTATTCATCAGAACTGAAAAACTATAGCATTTCAGTATTTTTAATTCATTCCTGTTATTTTTGTACTATTTCAGACAAGTCTAATATACTTCTGTAAGTGGAAATTGGCTTAAATAATGTTATTGCTTCTTCAGTACTCTGTTACACAGGTATGTATGAGGCTGGCAGAATATATTCTTTCAGTATGTAAAGAAAATCCAACACTAAATGTTATTCAGCTGGCTCAGCAGTCAAACTTTACATTTCTGAAGAAAGGTTTTGAAGTTGAAGATTCAGACTTTCTGCAAACCATAACAACTTGCCTGTCACAACTGGAGAGTGAATGCTGCATACTTCATCCTTTAAACAAAAACTCATTAAGAGAATAGTAGTTGTATAGAAGCAATTATTTTCTCACTTTGTAGTCTTTGTTCATGGACAATCAGAGACGGTGGTGTTCTTTAAGGAAAACTTAATAAGCATTTCATATGAAGTGGGAGTGTAAAAGCAAGGAAAAGCAGCTCTGTCATGCAAGAAACTTGAGTATGCCATGATAATTTTCTTTCAAGCTGTCCTGCTTAAACAACATAGTCCTAAAAAACCCATAACTGTCTTTATTCTTCTTAGTTTTCATATTTAGATGAAAGAAAGCCCTATGAACAATCTTGGTCTTTCAAGAAACCTTTTGTTTTTCTTCTTCCCTGTAAATTTTTCACCTGTGAAACATTGCCTGTATTTGGTCTTATAATGACCTTTCATCTGATGAAATTCTCAGTCATGCATTAATCACTTCTTATCTGGACTATTCCTATTCCCTCTTTATAATCCTTTTAAATTCTTAGTATTTCAACTTCAGGGGGACTGAACTATCACACCCAGATAGTTCTATCTATCCAGTAAATACCACTGTATTGTCTTCAATTTCCAGATCATTCCTTAGCTCTCTACTTAGACTGACCTTCTAATCAACCGCAAAATGGTGTTTTTCAAAATATTTCATAAATTATTCGAATTCGCTATATTATCTTTTTCTCCAGCTACTCCTAACTTTGCTCTTCCATCTTGGTATATTCTCTCTCTCTGATCCATAATTCAAGCTGACTACTAAGGTCTCATCTGAGCCAAATGAGATTCCCTACCTTTGCAGTGTCTCTGTGACCAAGTAATTTTAAATGTCACATTACTTTTTTTAGCACGGGTTACTTGATTTTGTGAAAATCCTTGTATGATATTTTTTTATACGGAAATGTATTTCAGAATTTGCCAATATGAGACTGCAGAATAAAAGAAGACGATAATCCTGTGTAATTTCTTTAATTTCATACTCGATGATTTAAGACTACATATGTGATTTCAGTATACCTTTTGTTCACATGAGACTTCTGAAAAATGGTCCATAATATTTGTCCTTTTTAATCCCCAAAGTTGAAAAGGGAGTGTACATTAAAAATACAAACGTAAAAATATAAAATCTATAGCTGCATGATGAATTTGAAGGTTTTTAACTCTATAAACCTATGCAATTAAAATGTATTTACTGTATTTATTTTCTGAGCCTTAGGCACAAAAATAAAATATTTGGGCAAGCAATGATTTTTTTTTTTAATTTTGCAAAAATGCTTAAAAATCTTTAATTCAAGATATGAAACAAATTTGATGAAAATTCTCTAGTACGAAGCATGATATAAGTTGTGAGAAATCCTTTATAGAAGGGGAAACAAATTCAAAGAAAGAAATTAAATAACAATTCCTAATCCCGATCCTAAAATCTGCATTAGTTTTCCATAATACAGAGCAGTTTGTGACTAATTCCCCTCCAAGTTGAGAAAATGACCACGCTGTTCATAAAAGTAATAAAACTTTGTCAGGCTATGAGAATGTGACATTTTAGTACAGCCTGAAAAAACAGACTGACAACTGTCAAAACCACCTCATACTGACAGCAAGCCTTGAATTTATGTCAGCACCCACTCTTAGGCAAACTTATGCTGGGAAGCTCCCTTTCTAATAAATGGAAAGGGATATCGCTGCTTTGACTCATCCTTTGAAGGATTTTATTTAATTCTTTCTACTGGCCACATTTTGAATACTATATAAAAAATTACAAAAGTTCAAGTATAGGTATTTTGTTTGATGAATTATCATCTGTGTCACAATGAGGCTAATTTATAATGTGTGAGCTCTGTTTTCTTTCATTATGTAAAATGTTGATTTGCAAACTGAAGTAGGAAGTAATTGTACCACTTTCCAGTTTTACTGCCTTGGTTATACATAGTTTTACAGGAGAATCCTTCATTTTACCAGACAAATTGAAGGTTTGGGTTTTTTTTTAAACTTGGGTTATGAATTACTGTATGATTTAACTTGAAGAGCTGCTCCGTAAGGTCTAATTTAAAATAATACGGATGCTACAATCCAGGAAACTGTACTTATGAAACACCCTGACTTTTCAATGAGGTACAAAATGTTACATGGTATATGAAAGCTGCCAGTATAAAAGTAACAGAGAGAAACACAAACAGAAAACAGAGACAAGGTCAAGTCTGGAATATTTCTGAGACTTAGCAAATGGCGGATGAGTGTGATAAAGGCATGAAGGAACAGATTCCTAGAAACTTATTCTATAATTAGAATGTGAGTCCTGAGTATCTGGTGGACACTATTCAACTAAAGCTAGATTGAGAGTTTAAATAACTTCGTGTACTCTTTTCATATAATGGCAAAGTCATCACAACTTCTCATGTTCAAATCATAATATGGCATTCAGAGTAGTTGGCTGTTCACCATTTCTTCTGTAATTCAAACTCACCTGACTAGAAGGTGGAAATTTAGATATAAAGTATCTCCACAAAACAAAAAAAATACTAGGAAACAGAATTATCTCATTTCTCTGGAGATTGGATTGCGTACATTTAAATTAAATGCCAGTGCAGAGGCTTGGGTGATCACATTTTGCACCATTTAAGCACATCTTCTGTCAGATTTAGAAAGGATTTAAATAAGTTTCTGTGAATGCAGATGAAATTAATCTGTAATGACCACTTCTTAATTTTAGATCTACCAATGTGGAAACATGCCACTCTTTTCCACAAAACAACCTAATTTAGAACTTCCTAATTTTTCCCTCTCTTTTGGTATAAACCTACCACAATTTCTAGATAAAGCCATGTGATGTGACAAAACATACCCAAACATGGAAACAAATAGAACTTTTTAATAATTAAGACAGAGAAAAAAGATGAATTGGGGAATTAATTAATAGAAAAGATAAGATTTTCTGATATACCTAAAAAGCAGCTTGAAAGAGACTTTTGAGTGTGATGACAGTACAACTTAGGTGAAGGCTCAAGAACCATTAGCTTAATGAAGTTTATTGACTATTGCTTAAGCAGTTGCTGAACTATGTCTATAGACTTTCTACCTACCATGAAAAAATCAATTTTATGAGATCTCCTTCAGTACAGAGCTAAACAGATTGGTTTCCTGGGACCCAATCTGAGAGTTAGCAACAGTGAGGAGCTCCAGGGACAACAATTGCAATTGCAAAGGTACACACAGCAGTTAGTGAGGATTCTGGAACAAAAAAAGAAATAATTGTGCAGACACTAAAAAAAGACATAAATATTAGTTTAAACATGAACAAAAGTCAGGATCTGCAATTATCTTAAAAAATTATTAAAAGTCCAGGTTACTCAAAATTCAGTCTAAAGAACAGGCAAAATACTCTGTTGCCTGTCATTCCACTCTATTTCTCATCTCAAAAATAAAATAAATAGAAGACCACCCATGCAGTCAGTCACATTAATGAATATGTTTACTAGATGAGGTATTACTAAATGATAGGCTACAATAGACATGAGCAAGTTCTTCCCAGAGCCTGAGCCAGCAAGAGCCATTTAACTGCCATTAGAATATCACAGAGACCAAACTAATAAGCCCTGCTGCGAAGCACTGTATTATTTTAGGATTGATGCCATGCTAATGTGGCATGGCTTGTATTGGTTGAGAGTGCAAAAGAACAAGATTATTTGCTAGTGAAAACCCATGTAAACATAGTCATAATTACAGTAAAGAATGTAGGTTGCTCAGGCCGCTTAGCTGTGTATCTCTAAAACGAATATTTTCTACAAGTATAGCCAGAGCTCCATCTAACAAGGTGAGTTGCTGCCTTGTTTCCATACAGAAGTCACAGTATCTGCCACCTAAGTGATTTAGAATTAACCAAGCTAAATCCTATTTTTTTCAATGGTAGGCTACCAAATTTTTAACTGTTGTTAAATACAGTGTTGGAAATTTGGGGGAAGAGATTGCAAAAAAGTTTATCTGATAATTCTCTCTCTTTTGAAATTGAGATTCACTCCTCCCCAATTACAGTAAACACTATTTTGCTAAAATTACATGTTTTAAATTAAGATTGATTTTCAAATATATGTTCTTAGAAAACATGCTCCATACTCAGAGACATTGCTACAATTTTTAAAAACTCTTTACTTTGGAGGATACTATTACTTGCTGTGGATGCTTCTTGTATGTAGATGTAAGGCCACTGGAACTGACCTACTGGAGGATGCAGATCTGCAAAATCAGATTGCTGAGGAGTTTCTCATTCTATGCTTATAAATAAATGGGTATCAGTACAAACCAAGATTTTCAGATTTTTGTTTTTCAAACTGTCTTGTACTAAAACATTTACTGTGTCTAGTAGTTCTCTGGTGCAACAGGAAAATGTAGGTAGGTATTTACATTATGTGCTAATACTGCCTTCTATAAGAAAGAAAGATGTGTGCAAAAGTACAAAAGACAGGTAAAATTATGGAAGAATC
This sequence comes from Podargus strigoides, assembly GCA_028020825.1. Classification (NCBI taxonomy): domain Eukaryota; kingdom Metazoa; phylum Chordata; class Aves; order Caprimulgiformes; family Podargidae; genus Podargus; species Podargus strigoides. The sequence continues at coordinate 90,261,930 of CM051663.1, read as the reverse complement.
TGATTCTTCATCTGCAATTCAGTTACAGACTGTAATTTTGGCCTGAGCTGGGTCTTTGTAAGGCTGAGATAGACTGGTCATAAACAAGAACAGAGAGAGATTTCTAGAACATCCGTGAAAAATATTTGGCAAAATATTTAGGAGAAACTGTTCTAGTTTCCTGTATATGCCATAAATGAAGGGATAATCAAACAAAATAATCTAGTTTTGCAGTCTGAGCAAAAACTGACAAGCCCCAAAGCTAATCAGACAAAAACTGCTACATTGACTGGGGGTAGATGAAAGCCATAGCCAAAGCAAACCTACAGCCCACACCCACAGTAAACCTATAGGCCCCAGAGCTTCCCCAAAAGCCCACAAATCTCATTTTCCAAAGGTAAGTTTGCTAGAAACAAGAGATGATTCTGCACTCTGTTTTTCAAGATGTGGTATATCTAACATAAGATCAGTGTATAATGCACGGACCAATGAAAGCGGCTTCAGGTACTGAAGTTTGGAGCTATAAAATCACTCATCCCAATCCAACAGGAAAATTATCTCAGAGTAGCAAAGTACCTTTAGAAAAATCATGTGCAGTCATTCATACTTTGCACTATCAAATTATATTTTGGCATCAACCAAGTACAGCTCTCATATTAAACAGAAAACTGGATGCAGTGATCCTGTAATATTTAAAGCTGATGCCAAAGGAAATGAGGAATTGCAGAAGTACAAAGAAACAAAAAAGGCCAAACAGAAAAATCCATATGGTACACTAGCTGAAGATCTTTCCCATATAGAAAAAAAAAAAAAAAATCTATATCTTACCGTGAAAAACTACAATAATAGGTTGTAGTGGAGTCCCCAAAATTTGGTAGACAGGAACTGAGTGGTAGGTCTTATATTCCCAGCATCCTGCAAAAATAAAAACAAGGGGCAATGGGAGCCTGAAGATTTGTACAAGAAAATCCTAAATAACAGTGATAGCAGGTTAGGACTACTGCCTCTACCAAAGCAAAGAGATCCCTCAAAGACCTGTAGCAAAAACAGTGTCTGTGCCTAAGGGGGAATCCACAGATCCAAGCCTATGAGACACATCACAGATACATCAAATGTATCTGATATGCTTTATACAATGTTCTGCATTCAAACGCCATGCCTTAACTATATACAATATGCCATATTATTTGTGTTTAGCAAAGCATGAAAGCCTGCTACATTAGCACAATATCACCAGCAGAGCTGTGTCCATAATAATACTGACAAATAGTTGGTAAATGCTTGCTCCTCAGAGTAGCTTTCCTGCCACTGTTAGTAGTGCTGTGCCTCATAAAATTCTGACTTAAAAAAATTCAATTATGCTACTACTAGGTATTGGTATTGCTCTGTCTTAGACTGTCTGGACTGAATTGGTTTGCTCTACTCCTGTGCTCATCCTCCCTGACAGCTGGGGAACCACAATACATGCTCACATCTTTTCCTCATGACATGTGGCTATTCCCAGAATGAGAGCTTCTTTATTAAGAAATCTTGTCTTGCTTCCCAGTTACCAGTTGTCTTCTCAGTTTTTTTCCACTCTGTGTGGCTTTTTTATGAAAGGCAACCAGCTTATAAATACTGCAGTAATGACGTTTCATTTATTGCATTCATGATAAGCATCTATGCTATATGTTCCCCATGACAATACAGTAGAAACTATTAATAGAAAAAAACCAAACAACACCACTTCACAAAATCCTTAGAAGACAAATAGATCGTTATTAAAGACCAAGTAAACTTTTTCAGGCTTAAGAGAGCAAATGAATGTATTTCTATATAAGGTATTTATTACATCTATAAAGATTTTTGCAATATACTGACCACACTCACTTTTTTGGATTATGCTTAAGTTTGTGAAACAGGTTTACTTAATTTCCTAAGGAGTAACTGAATAGTTGAGAACATGAGCTTTGACTTTTGAGTGTTCTGTCTTTTCATATCTCACTTGAGCTTGTTGCTGCAGAGCAGCAACAGCTGGGTGAACATCAATCTTGCAATTTGGGAAAAAAAATTTGAAGACCTATCAAGGCGGCTGAATTTCTTACAAATTAAATTCAGGAATTTTAAAAAGAGGGAACAGATAATCATGATTAGATCGTATTTTGTTTTTTTCAGTTCAGGATTGTGCAGGCTTTACCTAAAGCATCATATCTAAAAATAAAATACAGCTACTGTCACATTTAATTCAATTTGAAGATAATTTCTGTAGCCAGACTTGCACAAAAGGGAAACATACGTATATATTGTACAGCTCAAAAACAATATGGCCACCTCTTTGTCGGGTTGATTTAAGTGCTTTCCTGCCATGGATTGTGGGAAGTCTCTCTCTTTCCTGGCAGAGTGTGCCACGACATTTAAAATACACCAAACGTTTTGCATTTACTGATCTGTAAATGTCTGTCCAACCACAGCTATTGACACTAAAGAGTTACATGTGCTGCCTCCCTCATGGCAGGCTCACACTGCAGTCTGTTTAAAGTTTGTGTTCCCAGAGCATCTGCTGAGGGCTGTTTGTAACAGCCCACTCGTGCATGTTCATGCTGTTAGACACCAGGCTACTCCTCAGACTGAGCTGAAATAAAGAACCATAAACGCAGTTAGCGCTAATTTGTTTTTAAATCTCTACATCTCGCAAAAAGTCTCAGATCTGCATAGAGGGCAAGACTTCTTAACAGCCGAGATTGGGTGTAACATGGGCCAGGATTTTTAGATGTCTCCGAAAAGCTGACAAAGGAGCAGGTAATTGGAGCATGACACAGCATTGTGAAGCAGGCTGATGCACAGAAGATGATAAGAGAGGCACAAAGAAGGAGGAGGACATGTCCCAGGTTCCTCACCTATCGTAGCATAGGGATAAGGCTCAGCATCCTCTATTTCCTTCTTGTGGTGCACTCTACAACAGATAGCTGGCAGATAAGTAAGGCTTGCTGCTCTTCTGGGAAGGTCCTGGAAGTCATCTTTCACAAGGATTTTTAGCAGCTTGATCTTGGCTCAGGTTCATCCTACGTGCAAGGGAAATGGGACTGCAAGGTGGCAGGGCTGGGAGCTTTCGGATCTTTGGGGACACTCTGGGATCTGAACACCTAAATGCAATATAATTGTAAACAGTTTAAATCTGATGTTTCTGAAAGAGAGATGTCCATGGAGGAATGCACCTCCTGCAGATAAGGTGAAGCTTAATCAGTCAATACGTGTACAACTGAAAATGTACAAACAATAAAATCATCATGAAGACAGAGCACAAGTAAAGTAAAAGATTCCTGTTACCTTCACTGGACTTGGGACTGGTCCCATAAATAAACACAGTTGTTGTTGTTGCAAGCTAGCCATTTTTGAATTTTAGACTGAAAGATACCTACCTGCTTACATGGGCTTGAAAGTCTTGAGGCTTATTACAGAGCTTCATACTCTTTGCATTTCCCCATCATGCTCTGTGCTGTGTTGCAGCTCTAAACAATTAAAGAGTTTACAGTTTCTTTATCTCAAGCATATGCCAGATCCTGTTCTTACTTATTACGTGGTGTGATTCAGCACAATAAGATCAGCTGATTGATCAGGATTTATCCTATGAATTTTCTAAGAGGACCATAAGCAAGAATTTAAGATAGATTAAGGGAAATTGTTTGTGTTTTAGCATGGTGTCTAACATTGTAAGTGATAATTATAAATCATTCTGAGTCAAGCAGAAATAAAACATTTAGCATATAGTAAATGCTCAAATGGACACATTATGCTATGCTGGTGTTTATTTTCTTCATGTCAGAAAAATTAGATTACCTTGCCTGGTAAGTCCTATTTAACAATACAGCTACACAATGACTCTCATTAATCATTTCCATGTTATACACACATCTTGTAAAGAGTTTATATATAGTTGAAATTAACCTTGTATGTATTTTTTTGGTTTCACAGCAGCATGTTTTAAGTGGGTTTTTTTCATTTCCAAATGGAGAAAAAAAAAATGAGAAGTTTTTTTGCAGCAGGATGTTTTGTTTTGGTTTGGTTTGGTTTTTCTTTTCTTCTTTCTTTTTCTTCTTCTTTTTTCTTTTTCTTTTTCATTTTTTGGAGGTTTTTTAACATCTCTTCATGCTCTTATGGTCCGCTTGCCTGCTAAGAATGACAAACCCCTGGTTGTCAGCAAGTATAAAAGCGAGCACAACCTTCAAGCTGAACAACTTCATACAAATACCTGTACATACAAGAATCTTTCCAATACATACATCAAGTGGTTTTATTATTCATGCTATCTCTCCACCACAGCCTCACTTTTCCAGTGCCTTACACACAAGAGTTTTCCTTCCTATTCCACCCCCTTACAGCTGAGTATGAATAACAAGGACAAGGGAGCTGAGGTAGACACACCAGTGAGGACAGGACCAGGCACAGGACCTGAACTGGGTGAGGAAAATGGCTGCGAGGGAAGATTTCTTGGTTAAAAGAAGCTGTGGGAGATAAACCAAGGTGTTGAAGCTGTCTTAGGAAACATTGAAAGTAAAGGCTGTGTCCTTCACAGCCATGCTTGCTGTGAGCTCGGCTTCCCCCGCAGTGTGCTCCCTAGGAGGAGGACTGAAAAAAAGGGGTGCCATCAACACAGTTCTGGCTAAGGAGAAAGAGGCAGATGTTGAGCTGCTCAGCCTTGTAGACAGCAGCTGTGATTCAGGTTATGACTATAGGGTAGAGGAGGTCAACAGCTTTGCAATGCGTGAAGGAACAGTTTGTCTAACGTGTAGCTTGTTTTTCATGGACATGATGTAGTGGGAGCATTTTCCTTATTCCCTATGGAAGCAAAGGAGGCTGTCAGTGGAGTAGCAGCTGCAGAACATAATTAGTATTAGACTCAGTCTCAAATGAAGTCATAATAATAAATACCATAAACATTGTAAAGTACATTTGATGGTCTCCTCCAACATCTGTAGTTTGCTTAGTATTTGTGGCAGCCATCACTTTATGGAACAGAAAACGATAAATATTTTTGCTAATAAAAATTGGTCTAGATTTTTTTCTGTTTCCATCTTTCCTCTTCTCTATTCCAATGCTAACTGTCTTAATCTTTTTTGAAGTAATTTGCTATTCAGATCCTTTTTGCTAACTTCCAGTTTCCTGCTAAGAAAATCTTCTAGAGGGAGAGGGAGTAAGAGACCACGATACAAGGCAGACACTGTTCTGCAGCAGAATGTCTTAGATTCTGGCATAACTTTTTCTCTGCAGTAAATGTATGTTTTCCATCAGACTTAGCTCTACCATGTGGCCTAATCTTCTTGATATTTTGCCCAACATATTATGAGCTCAAGCTACTATTTCTTTCCTTTGTATAAGCCAATACTATAAATGCTAGAGCAAATGGTATAAACCCCAACGGAAAACACATATCTATTTCATTGGGCTTATTAGTTGCCAATGGGAATAAACAGATTTTTGTCTTTGAAGAGCTCATTAGCTTCTAAGAAAAAAAAAAAAAAAAAAGCAATACAAAAAACCTTTCTAACCTTGTAAATCTATTGGGACCCAAAACCAAAATTTCATTTAGTATTTTTGGGAGCGTCTGCTGACCTTGGCTTCAACAAACCTTGTGAGCTGTACTTTAGCCCACACAACTTTAGATGCTCACAGTTAGCTTAGAAGATATCCATTATTACTTGTGTCCAAACTGAAAACGGGTGTTGGTTCAGAAAACAACTGCCTGAGCTTCCATAATGAACTCCTCTATTAGATCATCCCTGTTGCTAGCTTTTCCCTACTATTTCAATACTTACCTTTTCCTCAAGGTTGGCCAAGGGAGTATTTTCTTAGATAGTGTAAGGTGCCCATCAATATACCCTGAAAATCCTATCCCCATACAGAAGTGTAGTGTATGCAGGAGGTGCAAATCCCCAGCTACTTGTCTCATTCTCTTGTTTCCACTAAAAAAAAAAAAAAAGGAAAGGAGGGGGCGGGGAAGGGGGAGACTAGCAAAATATATTGGGTCAAATATTGTGATTCTTACTTGATCTAAATTGCTATCAATATTTAAAGGAGGATTGTTCAAGAAAATATCAGGAAGTCTACTGTTGTTCTGTTGTGGTTTTTTTTTTCCCAGAAGGCAGCCACATCCTGCTGTTGGTCTTGTCTCCAGACTGAATATCTAGAGGGAATTCTAAAGAACAACTTTTAATCATATGTACAAATAATTTTACAACTGGAAAAAGAGCCTGTGGATGTACAGCACATATCAGAAAAAGACAGGAAAATTACTTTTTATTAGGGATCAATTTTACTGGTTTCATACCACTTAAAGTAATGGTTTTATGATGAAGAATACCATGTAGAAAGAATCAAGTAGTCAAACTTAAATGGAATGATTTTCATCCAAAATTGATATATGGGAACTTGGAAATGCTGACGAATTAATTAAATTTTCCAGACTTGTAAATACAAATCCCTGAATAAATTTTGAAAAATTTAATACTGTTAAATCTGATAAATCACATTTTCAAATGGATTATAAAAGCCATAAAGGGTTACTGACAATGTATTTGACTCTAAATTCAACTTTCATAGTCTAGGCTAAGTAGTAATTACAATACCTGAGTTGTTTACAGTTTTATATATATGAATGATTTATTCGATCTAAGGGAATATAACCAAAATATTCACACGGAGTTGTAAGCTCTTAAAAAAATATTTTTTTTCTGTATTTGTAGAATTTGTCAGTGAGCCAGAACTTCAGGCTTTATTGAGATATGAAATGGCCATCGGTAGCATGAGTATTAGTGTTCCAAGAACAAAGCCTCAGTAACCTCAGGATTCAGATTTCTATCACTCCCATCTCTATGTCATCTGTTTTGTGGCTGCCTTACATGTCCATACACTTAACTCTATGCTCTAAAAATAACTGTTAAAATTAAAATTTCTATTACTGAAGATCATAAACAAAGTCTTTCTTTCACTTCAACTACTATCCATGAGTTATTTGAATTTCATGCCTAGCCCTTCTCCCAGCACAAGCACTGAATTTTTTTTACGTATGTCATCTCATCCTCACTGTGAAAATGACCTGTAGATAGCAATATGTCAGCAGCAGTTTCTTTTTTAATGTAATGTCATTGGCTGTTACTGAGAGGACTTCAGTAGGGAGCACAAAAGGAACAAGATCACTTTGAGCAACTGTAGAGAAAAAACACAAAGGAGAATTTGCCTGCCATGTTTGAACAACATTTGCTTCAGTGGTGCTAATGTTTTTTCCTGTCCCTTTCAGGATAGTGACAGGATTGTGTTCAGATTTAGTGATGCAGCTTACTGTCAACAATGAGTCATCGTGAAACAGAACTCTTAGCTCTTTTATGTGTTCGCACAATCAATAGTAATAGACAAGGATACAGTTTACAGACTGAGAAACTTTATCTCTCAACTTCCACCTATGTTAAAGGAAGTGTTTATCCTACTGAAAAATATTCAGCATTTTGCAGCACACCTCTCTATGTGAATAAAGTTACTCTACAACATTTTAAACATCTTTAAAAATATACAAGGAATATCATAATCGATGAGTATTCACATGCAACCCCTTATCAAGGCAATTTGCTTCTGAGCAAATACAGTGGTTTCATGTGTACCATAGTCCCAGAATTTACATGTTCATATGGAGTCAAAAACAGAATTGGAAGATCTTGCACAGAAATTTGAATCCAAAGACAAAACTTCTTTAGTCATGTAAACAAAAGAGCATAAAAGTGGTGGCACTATGTAGGAATTGAAAGGAAGGACAACAGAGGCATAAGCCAAAATTAAACTAGTATTTTACCTTTTCAGTATTATGCTAAAGTTGAAATCAAGGGCCAAGGCAGGATGGCTAGACAGCAGGAGAGTATGGAACTAGAAATTATGATATTAAAGATGGAATATTTTCCTTTTAAGACATAGCTGTCAAAATGTAAACAAAGACAGGTGCTGCTGTTTTGGGCATGAAAATCCAGTTTGGGAGAGTTTCCAGCTTTAAAAATAAATAAATAAATAGAAGCAGCAGATGCCCCAGCATTTCTCTGTCACATTCTGAGGCTCCAGCACTGTAGGCAGACCCCACAGGCAATTCCTGTTGAAGTGAGAAGTACTTTTATAATCCATGTGTGAATTGCTCATATATAAGCCTAATCAAGTGTTATAGTACAGTAAGAAATTCTCGCCTTCTTTGTGGAATGAAGAGTTCATTGAGTCAGTTTATGCAAGCTGGACAACATGATTCAACAGAAGGTTGAAGATTCTGTAGGTATTCTGCTGGTTCTGTGATTATTGCACTGTGACATCTTTTTTGCACATGGTAGAAGTAATTGCTGCGCCTCAGCTGTACTCTTACAGCAACAAAATTAAAATTTTAACACATTAATGTCCAGTTGGGTCACTTTCTCCTGCTTATTAGGCTGACTGCATCAAGGTTCATCTAACATGGGTTGCATTACATTTCCTGCCACTTTTAAAGCTGCTGCTGCTGCTTCTTTTTCCTCTGGGCTTCTCACGCAATTCTGATGCCCAAACTGCTAAGCCCAACAGAGTCCATTAATTCTAGTTCCAGTCCCCACACACTATATCTCATTTAATATTAGGATGTTTGGTTTGTTGGAAGTAGTGGTCCAGCGGTTTAATATAAAATTACTGTTTCAGGTACAGTTTTTTAACATTAACATTCACTTTGTTAGACACAGACACTACTTGTTAACCAGTGGTTCATTGTAAGTACCCTAACTTCACTACCCCATTTGCATACTTTACCTGCATTATTAACCATTAGGTATCCTCAGGCTTTCTGAACTGCCATCAAATATTCATAGCATTTTGCTGTTAATTTATGGTGTTATTTTCCAAACCACTTGCAACTCTGGTTGCATGGCATACACTATGGGTGAAATCCTGGCCAAATGAAATTACTGATAAACTTCCCTTGCTCCAGTAGTTACTGAAGGTATTTATTTTAGAGTTTTTCAATTTCCTATTTAAATAAATAGCAATATTTTAATTTAAATTAAACATGTAAATAATTTCATTTAGCTGAGTAAAATACTTCTACTTGAGCTGATCAAGTGTGAAGGAACTTACTGCCCTGGGCAACTGTAGTACCCATATGAACACCAAATCCGCAGAACAACTTCAAAAATTCATAGTTTCTGTAAGTAGCAACGAAAGGAATAATTAAGGTCATTACGGTCCCTGCATATTTAATGTGTCTTTCTCTGGATCTTGCTTTTTATGCAGGACTGGAGATAGCAACAATGCAGTATACAGAGTCCATATTCTATACAAACTCCAATTAGAAATCACCCCCATACATTATGACTAAGGATTTCCATATTATAGTCTGGACCATTTGCTGATCCAGACTGGCTATAAATAGCTGTGAAGAAGATCTTCTTTGCTGTCTATTAAGTCTTTGTTAAACCAGTGTGCTCACAGCTATAGGTGCAATGTTGCCTAATAATCCTTTTCAAGACTTAGCATAGAAATGTCCTAAAGTATCACAGGAGATAACTAGAGCATCAGTGACAAAGATGTTGGTAAAGACAGTTTTATGCCATGGTTGTTCAAGACAAAATATATGAGCTTTCTTTTCCATGACATCTGTTACATCTCAGTCACTGACCAGTTCCAAGTAATTGTCTACTCTTGGGGTTGGTTGAGTGTTTCATGATGAGGAATTTTTGTTATACTTGGATAAACTCTATAAAACTCAGACTTGACTTTTGGCTTGCAAAGAAAAAGACTGGCTTCAGAAAGGACAGATTTTTTTTTTTTTTTTTTTGGCTTAAGTTTTGGTCAACAGTATCTCTTTGTGAGACTCTTGAAGCACTGGGGGAGTTTCAAACTGATAAAAAAGCCAAACACACAAGTTGCTTTTGATCAATGCAATTACTGTGAGAAAGCAAGATACCACTTCATTTGTAGTTAAAACTAGTGAAAACTTGTTTTAGTCCTCATTTCTTTGTGCACTGACAAATTATCAGCTTGCTATTAGTCATTCCTTCTATGACAGCACATGTAGTCAGAGCAAAAAAATCTAAAGCCTTGTTTTTCTCATGTGTTATGTTTTGTGGCACAGTACTGCACTGATCTTTAAGGCTTGTTTGCCACCTCACCATAAATGAGAACAGAGTAAACTCTAGCTATTGATGTTAGTTGAATAAAAGGGGTTATAAACATAGTCCAATGTGACGGAGAAAAATCCAACTCAGAGTAGGTTTTTTATTTAATTATTTATTCAATTTATTTATAGGCTAAAAACATTCTTCTGGTTCTTCTACCCCTGTTTTCAAGGCAATTTGTGATGGTGATAAATATAATAGTGTTTGTATCTATTACTCGGCTTTACTTTGCAATTTACTAGGTACAATGCCAGTACTCACGTTCCCCCTTTTTTTCAGGTTATATATGCAGGTAAATTCACAGGGAATGAAAATAAGCAGAATTACCCTTGTAAAAACTCATCAGAAGAGCTAATGGTGTTGTCCTACCTTCTGTTAGGGGAATTGTAACTGGGAACTCTGTCCCAGAGCTTTCAGCTGAGAGGATACAGGGACTCTTAGCAAGAGTTCCTCAGGAAGAAAACTTCTGCAATGTTCAGCTTTCACTTCATTTCTGGTTGTAACTCAAAGTTTGGATTTGTATTTTGATTTTGTTTTTAAACTTCTGTCTTTTTAGTTTCGTTGGATCCTACATGACTCAAAGACAGCTACTCCAATGAGAGGGCTACCATGGCAGATGAGAATGCCTTCGGTAGTCAAGCTAAGATTGACTGTTTATTCATGAGAAATTGGAAGCAAAGTCTTTTGAATTAAGGGGTTTTCATAATGAAAAATCCTAGATGGGATTATTGTAGTCTTTTGTGAAGATGCTAATAAGTACATGTCAAATCCTTAAGAAATTTCTGTTTTTCACAAATAGAACTCCAATTCAAGTGTGCTAAATTGTAATCATTACTAGGATAATCCTGGCAGAACTGACAAAGATAACTGATACATTTTTTGTCCTCTGATCCCTGATGTGCTTCTTGTCAGGGTTACAAATGATCAGTGTCCTGATCAGAGCAAAGAGTGTAGTCCTTGGAAATAAATTTTCAAGCATAATACGGACTCTCCAGTCCTTTCTGCATGGGATTTAATAGGGCTGCCTGTACACAGTCCTACTGCTGCATGAGCAGCTTTGCCCCCAAGCATATTTTCCACTGTCTGTCTTTGTAGTTGTACGTACCCCATTTTGTAGCAAATCCTGTTGTTGCAGTGTGTTTTACTTGACTTTCATTTATTTGACATCTTCTAGTATTAGGTTTACTTGCCTCAGTCATTATTATAATTTTTCTCTTTTTTCCTATAATGACTATTTCTTTGTTTTTCTTCTTGCTCCCTTATTCACTCATCATACTGTCCAGGGAGTCCTCTTCTCTTTGCCAAAGAAGATAACTCTCCATCTGACTCTTCTTCTTGCAGCCTTCTGTTTCAATTTCTTGCCTGATACTCCTCTGATTATTCCTCCCTAGGAACCTCAAGTCATCCTCATTAATTTTAATAATCCAATGCATCCACCAGTTGAGGAAGGGGAACCCAGACACTGTGTGTGCAGGTGTATCCACATGCAGTATGGACACCTCTTTTACTGCCAGGCCTAAGGGGTTTTCCATATGCTTGGGCAGCATTCCCAAATTCCTGGGTCAACCAGAGGAACGCAGAGCATGACTCGCTGCTCTTGGTAACCTCCCAGGAGCTGCATTTCAAGCCTATGACCTAGGTTGTCTTTGGTGCCTCTTTCTATCAGTCCATTAATGCATGGGTCCTCTTAACCTATTACAAATTCTCTGACACACAGAAAGGTAAAGACTCCATTTCTTCTCTTGGCTGAACAATATTTTTCATGTGTGTGTGTGTGTATATCTGGTCCAGATGCCTTTCACAAGCACTTACTAAAACCTACTGAAAGTATTGTATTTGGGGATGTGCCTGGAGGAAAATATTCATGATATGAGTGGATTTTAAATTGTTCCTCGTATCCTTGTTTTTGTTGAACATGAACTAAGGCAAGCTTCAAATATATGTCCAGAACAAAACTGGACATTGAGTTCACTCTAACTTTCATGGCACAAATTCAAAAACTTATTATGATTGAATGGGAAAAATGGCAATTCACACAAATATCTTTTTGTGCAATTAAGCCATACCTCTAGATTGTTCTTGGCACCCCTCAGCTGGAATCCTCGGTTCGTACTCAGAAAAAGACAAACTTCTTGGTATGACTCTCCTCAGACTGTGAACAAACACATTATTTTCACTGCTGATGCCATTTTGTTGTTCATTAAATGAAAATTGAATCCTCCTAACCATTTAACATCACCTAAAGTGGAAAAATGAGCATTTATTGTCATCAAACAAAAAGCAAAAGCACTGCATAAAGCAAAACAACTTTGGTATGGAAAATTGAAATATTAAATCTCCAAGGTAAAATAACTTCATTTCTGATTTAAGAACTCATCTGAAACAAATAACATGTTAAAAAAAACAAAAGAAAAAAAAGAAAAAAAAGTGCCAGAATTCTCATATATATTGATGTATGAAAGTGGCTGATCTAGAAGCACATTATAACCAATCCAAGACACTATTGTAAAACTGAGAACTAAGATTTTAATTTAAGACAACTGTGGTGGAATATAATGCAATATTAGTTCCCAGGTGGTAACAGTGAATGAAAAGACTGATACCTTCACAGGAAAGAGTAGAGAAAGATCTTCCAGAACAGAAATGTAATTATTTGGTCACTGAGATAAAATGTATGGTCTATTTGACTGTAGTTCACTCACATAAATAAATAAACAAACAAACAAACAAACAAACAAATAAATAAATAAATAAATGAATGAATAAATAAATAGCTCAGAGTCCATCAGATAACCTGTTAGTCTTACTAGATGTTCCAGTACATAGAAGTATGGAACTGTGATGTGGGCATAAAAATAATCTTGTGCATAGCCTCAATCTCAGCCACATTTTTTCTTCTTTATTTTGTTTAGTAAAACAATTTAGTCTCTTTTCTTCAGTATTACTTCTGTAATTGTTATCCTGTGAATTTCTTAGGCTTTTGGATAATGAAAATCAGTGCTTGGTCCCACAGCTGTTGATGTTAATGAAAAATTCTACCATTTGCATGGCTATGTAGAAGCAAAACAATCTTTTCTGCTAGAAGCTAGCAACATTTTTCCATAGGATTCATTCTACCTGCCATTTTATTTCTAGCTATTACTACCAATCTAATTGTCTATTTTAGTTCTCTGGCTTCCTGGCTCTTAAATTAGGGGTTTTATTTCTTCAAATAGTCTTTTAAAATTCCTTTGGGTTTGATAGCTTCCATAAATTCAGTCTTGCACTGTTCCTGACAGAACATATATCCTGTTGTTTTTTCTTTATAGGGTTGAATTTCCATGTTTTTTTAAGATAACCTTTGGCTATTTTGTTTTTGTGCTTAAGGTTATGCATTCTTCTTTAAGAAGCTCCCATGCTGGGCTGAGTGACTCACTACTGAATGACTCTTTTTGATGTCATATTGTTGGGCTTTTAGCTCTGTCTTTTAAGTACCCTAACCTTAGTGCAAATATTTATTGTTTCATTTTGTATTATTTCTTTCCTCCAGACTGTTGTGCTTGTCTGCATTGTGGAGAGTAAGAGACAGTAATTGTGACCTTACTGTGTTATCATTTGATGCCATGATCCTATTCAACTAATTCAGACACATCTCTACTGTAAAAAAAAGGTGAAACCTCTCTGATTGCCACGTGCTGCAGCATTTTAGTTTTACATACAGTTGGAAGCTTGTATCTGCTCCTGGAGCCTTACACAGACCACACACAATTTCTGTTTGCTATTGAATACTTGCCCACATTGTATTCATATGTATTGTAGGCAGAGAGTGTATCTTTACCCATGCTAAATGCTACCAAACAGGTTAAAGGATAGCATTACCAGAACCCATATTAAATGCTTACTTTAATCACCCTGGTGCTGGACATTGCCATGGAGAGTAGGAAGGTTGCTCTGACTAGTTTCTAGGGAGTGCAAAGGAGAAATGATGAAACAGCTCAGCAGCCTTACTAAGCCACGGTTGAGGCTCCACCTTGTAGCAGGAGGAGAACAGAGACAGAAGGTTAGAAGGACACAGAGGAAAATGTAAATGCATAAGAAAACAAACGCGTGATGGTGAGTAGAAGGTTTATTACTATTCTTGCAGAGCTTGAGAACCTGACCTCTCCAGCAAATGTCTCACCTCCTTCCAGAGCGTGGCTCATGAAAACATGCTTGCATTATGTTAGCACATTTATTCTCTGTTCTTGATTGCATAACCCTGAGGTCTGGAAAACCAGAATAACAGTTGCCAGTGAAATTCAGTTTGGGCTCCTTTCACATGAGCACCATGCAGCATTTCCAAAAAAGGTAATGCTAGTAGTAACTACAGTGGTTTTTGAGGTAGACATTTGGTGAGATCACTATATTTGCTTTCAGTTAGATTAGATTAGGTGAGATCATTATAGAAATAGGTGACTATTTTTTTTTGGTAGTAAATTTTTTTGTTCTCTGTGGAACTACTACACTGATTTTTTATTTAAAAATTGTAGTCTACAGTCTCATGTTTTCAGAAGTTCTTTCTGTTAGTTTGTTGGCTATTAAATTGAGAGGTTTACAAAAAAGATTATACTTACCATTTCTATGAGCAATTTAAATTAAAGGACATTTGGAAGAACCAGGTCTTATAGCTGTCAGGTTAATAAAATGCCCATCTGGATAGGCACAAGTCTTTGGTTTATGACTACAGAATCTGCTAAGGAGAACAGCAAATCACCCTAATGTTTCCTAATACTTAATATGAAAGAAAGGAGAAATCGTAGGGAGGCAGAGAACACACTATCAAATACATGTTGAGGAAGTTTATACACAGTTTATTCCAGCAAATATGTTGAATATACTTCACTCAGAGATACTAGGAATCTCTTATTATCGTTCTTAATTTCATCCTAATGCAAAATAGGGGAAATCAAAGAGTGCTCTGTGTGCTAAATTTCTTTCCCTCCTCTCCTTGTTTTCACTGCTCTTTTGAATATAGCAAAATCTATAATATTTCTATGTATCTTTGCTTTTGTGTAACATTTATTCTAGAAGAATAAACGGTATATTGTCCTGGAATACAATGTACTGATACTGACTTACATCACTTAGTCATTTTGGAATGCATTTCCTATGAAATAACACAAAATAAGTATGTTACATAGTTAGCTCTTATGCTTACAAAGGATTTAAAGTCATGAGAGTTTTGTTGTCTGGGATCAGGACCAAACTCCATGTCAACAAATTTCCATAAGGTTGCTGGATGCCTTCTTCTAAGTCCTAAACAGTTGTGCTTTTTTAAAGCCAAGGAAACAAAATATTTTTAAGCACTTTTTCTTCAACTATGCTGCTGATGAAGGAAAGCATGAGGAAACACTGAAAAGAAATCGAACTGTAGTGAAAGATCCTCCTGTTGAACAGAATCATTCATCAGGTCCAACAGTAGCAGAAAGTAAATGAAAATGTGACCTGAATCAGCAGCTGAAAACAAGAGTAGAAGTTAAGCCTGTTAGAAATGCTTCTGTCAGATTTTTGGCATAGCTTTGCCCTTACATTATATGTCTAAAATACTGTAGGTATGTTCTCAAAATAATAATAATAATAAAAATGTAGTAGACATTAAAGCAATTCTTGAAGAAGCAATAGAAGTTTAATAGAAACCATCTGTTAAGATGCTTGGACTCAAGAGGCCATTGTTTTAGCTGGTTATTTTGATCTTTTTCTGTTATATTTTTAACAACAAATTCTTTTCAAAAATACCCTATTTAAATGATTTCTAAATTAGAATGTCTGTATTTTGCCATTTTAAGGGGAAAAAAATCAATTATACTGTTCTTTTATTTACTTTATAACTGCTTATAGACTCTCTTACCCATGGCAATAACCTCCTCCTAGAACCATTTGCTACCTTGTATTTAAGAAGTCTTACACTAAAGCTTTCTTGTAAGCACAGCATAGGAAGTTGAAGCATGTCACTAATATCTTGCAATAGTTTTTCTTCCCTGTTTTTTAACACTGAGCTCTATCTTCAGCTCAGTAAGATATATATGGGAGGGAGACTCAGTCAGAAGTCAGTAACGAAATTAACTCTGTCTCTGCAATGATTCATAAATAAAATATTTTTATTAAAGCAAAAGCACTAATAAAGAAACTCTTGCTTCTTCTCTCGCCACACTCTTCTTAACTTTGTGCTTTCCTTCATTTAGAGGCCATCTCTGTGCATATCACTGCAGTGTAGTGTACAGTCCTCTGAAAGAGGCCTTAACAAGTAGGTTTCAGTTCTGCTAGCAACACAGTTATCATGGCTACAACATTTAGCACAGGTAAAATGTCAGAATATTTTCTTGCTCCACACAGGTTTTGCACTGGGGCCGTTTCACACAAGGGAATTTCATGCTGCCTTACTAGCAATGCCAGGACATGTTAATGCAAAGCAGATGCTGAGAGGTCATGGCAGCACAGCAGTATGGAGGTAGCAAATCGAACAGTGGGTAAGAAGGTAGACTTACCTACCCAGGAACGAGCAGATGAAGTGAACTGAGATAATTTGAATATAAATTATGGGCCTAATCGAGAAAATTAGTTGAATTCCTGATAAGCTTAAAGCACATGAGTATGTTTTGCCTAACCTGGGATCGGACTTTTCACTGCATTTCTTGTATGACAGCATGTTCTCTGTCTGCATTTAGGTTTGAAATCAGGAAAGTTTATCGCTTGTGATATAACATCATTCATACTCTTGCATCTATAACAGAATTACCTTTTAAAGATACTGCTGTTAAAAGCAGGCTCTAATTTGATAAAAAAAATAATGTTCAAAGCAAAAACTAATGCTTTACAGATCACTAGTGACCTGGATATTGTGCTTGGGATGACACACAATACACATAAGCCATTTTAAGTTCACATTAATTTATCATGATTCTGTGTAGTGTTATGGAAATTACACATGCCAGTCACCATAACAGGGTTCAACTCTAGGTTTCCACTGAACCAATAAGCCAAAGGAGATTAAAGTCCTTATAATTAATAGCACTACCACTCAAGCTGGGTGCGTCTGAAGAGGGACCCCAAAGAAAGAAATCCCTGGGCAATTATACCCTCAAAATCTAAGTTCCCCACCCTCAGATGATAGATCAGACCAACAGCAATATTATGGTCTGGGGTCTTCTTGCTTTTTAATTGGTTTGATTTGTTTGCTGTTTCATTACTAAGTGGTTGCTAAGTGGTCATCTTATACAATATCACATGCTCTTAAGGTCAGTTTCAGACGATTATGTAGTTAGCTATTTGCCACGTTGTAATACGGTTGTTAGAGTTCATATGCCATGATCTATATAGGCTTTGCCTACTCTACTTATTAATGTTTAAGCTGCTAGCTTTGTCTACTATAGCTATTATTAATGTTTAAGCTGCTAGCTCCCAGTTTCAACTAACTTTGTCTACAACAGTAGGTAGATTACAAATTCTTGTTAAATTCACTTGTTTTGTTTGACTAAATATAAATATATAGCTGCAGAGCTCCCTCTAGCAGAGTTTAGTGATTCCCCGTCATTTTATCCAGTGTGTCCTCTGAAGTGGTTCTACAACTATTTTTCTCTTTTTTCCTTCCTCAAAATAAATTGCTCCACATACATACCTTTTCAGAAGTCAAGGCTAGATATTCTGGGAATCAAACTTATTTTGAAAGACATCTATACAATGCAGGGATATTATTTTCATCACAGAGCTACAAGAGGAGAAAAAACAATTTTATCTTGAAAAGATGTGAAAAGATACCTGAAAAGAGCTTTGAAATTTGCAGTGCCCTGTACTATCTTGTGCACATGTCAAATATGCTTAAAAAAAGACGATGACACCTACATTACCACCAAGAAAGACTTCATTCTTTTTCACTGTGTATAAAATTGGGAGTGGTTCTTAAGAAGTTCGTAATTTGTAACTTGGGAAGGTACAGTAAATTAAGAAAAGCGAGTTCAGGCTTTCTGTGAAAGTTGTTTTTATAGCAAATAGACTTAATTGAACTTTCATTTTTTAGTAAGCTGAAAATGCAGTATTCTCACTGTGAAACTTGACTGCAACTCTCTTTGATTAATAGCATTTACTTTCTTAATAAAAGTTTTTTCACTTATCTTCATTATGCATATCCCTTTTATGATTTGCGTTGATTAAAATGTATTTCATGTGACACAGCAGACTTTCTTACAGTCACCATTGGTTATATTACTTACTACAGAAATACATTAATTTTCCTTAATTAAATAAATAAAGTACATTTTTAATAAAATCTTCAATTAAAGTTGCAGGAAAAAATCAAGCAAAAAATAAAAGAGTAATAAAAGGCATTATAACCACTCTTGACCAATGTCACCCTGAAGATTTGAGGAACAGAATCTGAGCAGTATCTTTAATGCATGACTGTCTCGACTGAACTATTAAAACACACAACTTTTATTTGAATACTCAGTAAAACAGAAAGGAGTTTTTTTCAAGATCAAGCCCCAAGAGTCGTAGAACTTTAATATCTACTGCTGATCTACTATGATGGGCACATTCATTTGTCTAAAAACGACAGCATTTGTTTCTCTTAAATGATAGAAATTACTGATGAATATTAGCAAGACAAATGATGTAACCTACTGATAGATGCTAGGCATTTTAAATTAATCATTTGAAAGATGGAAGTGGGCTTAATTTTATTTGGATGGGTGTTTCTCTTTCAATAGAAACTCTGTGTTAGAATAGAGAGTGCCGAAGTTTGACATAATGCCTTAAATGCCTTAAAATAGTATGCCTTTTGAAAAGCTCTGTAGGTTGCTGAAGCAGGAGAAAAACTTCAGCAGGCTTCAAGCTGAGAGCTGCTATGTCAGACAGCCACTGCAGAAACCTTGCAGTATTCATAACCATTAAAGGGAAAAGGATGTACTCTCTCATTTTTCTTTTTTTTTTTTTTTTTCTTCCCCTCTTTTTAATTGCCTCCTCATTCATTTATCAGTTTTGCTCGTATTTATGAATCACACTTCTTAAAAAAGAGGCATTTGATTTAGCTTACGGGCAAGTATTTAAGAAAGGAAGAAAAGTAAGTAGGGAAAAATTATGATGTGTTAATAAAGGCAAGACAACACTCCACTGCCAGCCAGATCTGACTGCACATTTGTGCTGGTTCAACAAATGCAGCTGATCTCCTGTGTAATAAGGACTGAACAGTTTTCTGCAATATGTTTTGCAGGGCCTAAAAGAAGAGGAAGATTTTGCCTTCTAATTTATTTTTTTTTTTAATGAGGCAGTGGTCCTCCTCACTAGCTTTTTCATAGGCCAAAAGGGAGAAGAGGAGGAACAACTTGCTCATTTGGCACATTTCCACTACTGAGACGGCCATTTCATAGGTCAGGAGGGACAGTTGGAGGAAGAGCTTGCTTATTTGGCCAATTTCCACATCATTTCCTGCAATCAAATAATATCCCTGTTTGCTTTTGCTGTGTCTTCATCTCTTTTTCTCTAGAAGTCATACTAAAGAAGAATATAAACTCTATGGTCATCCTAGCATGTAAAAACACATATGTTTCTGAAGTGCTGGGGTCTGAACCCCAAGCCCTGAATTAAGGTTGACATATGGGTGGTTCCCACTGTCCTTCAAAACGAGGGGATGAGTTTGCCTTTTGGCTTTCCTCCAAGGTGCAGCCAGCCTTGTAGGGAAAGCCCTTGGGTAAACGAGTGCCAGGTGTCCTGCTTTGCGGATAAAAGCTGGGACCACTTGCAGGAAGGGTGGAGTGTCTGTCTGTGAGGTGGATGCACTTTGCAGAGTTTCCCTGTTGGGGAAGGACCTCCTGACTCTTCCCTGCAACTGGGCCCCAGTCAGGTTTGGCATTTGCAAACGTGGGCTTCATGGGGGAACAATATGTGGCTACTTCTATCCTATATGATCAGCCTATTGTCTTGGTTGTCTCCCATCCTATGGCAGACTTTGTTTCTCTGTTTATTCCACCTATTATTGGTCATGCTGTGTCGTCACTGGGGTTGATGTCTATTATGTGTGATCTGTTTGACTTGTTTATACCCCCAGCGATCACCCATATACTGACTTTTTTATGTGCAATAGAATCTGGTTTGTTTTTCTGCTGGCTGTGTCCTTTGTGCTATGCCTAGTAACTGGCAAAGCAGTTTCTTAAAGGACTCTAACCTTCATGACCTGAGGTCAAAAAGGAATCAAAACTGATCTACCTTTATATAAATATCAAGTGGAAAACTGGTCACATCAACTATGCTTTTATATAAACTGTGAAATACCAGTGATAGCTACTATAGTGCATATGTAATACAAACTGCTATATTTACCTTCCTTGCCAGCAGTAAACTCAGACTGAATGCAGGTTTCTAGACTCAAGTTTTGCCTGAGCAACCTATGGTTTAAAGCTGAATTTAAGACTTTGATTAAATGGTAAGAGTCCGATTTGTGTAAGTTTTTGCCTTCACAAGCTCCATAGCTGTAGCTGAAGTCATAAGAGGCCATTTGTGCTGCAACACCTGGCTACAAAGAAGGAAGCTGTTTAACCAGGCAAGACACCCCACCTTTAATCTGTAATTACTTGAATTTGTTAACTCATAGATTGTATTCTAAAGCCTCTGTCTCCCCCCCGCCCCCAAGCAGGTTTCTTCATCGCTTTCCAAAAATTATTTCTTTGGGTCCTTTTAACATTTGAGAAACTCTTCCAGAAGAGATGTCTTTATTTCCAAAGATCAAAGGAAGTCTTTCTCCTAATATCTGCAGACTGATGAATGAGGGGATAAATAATGTAGAAAGAAATCTTGCTATGTTATGAGAGAAACTGGAGGTGCTGCTTTGGCACCAACATGCAGATACCAAACACAGGTTTCCCAAGACAAAAAAAAAAAACACATACAAGATTCTCTGACCTGTATTCTGCAAATACTCACTTTTCCTAGGTAACTGCAAGATGAAAAAGTATATTCCATTTTTTAAAAGAGAGCACAGGCCAGATAGACATAATAATTTAAAAATGCTATATTCTCCCTTTAAAACCATCTTCTGAGTATATTTATGAACAACTTAGTTTGCACAACAGCTTAAGCCAGTTTCAAGTCACATTTAATTCACACTTTCGCAAAGGTCGTGCATTCTTGGCTCCGTAGCTATCATTCTATCTGATTTTATTAGTATATACTTCTGCTTCTAAGGATATCTAATTGAGTTCATGTCCTATTGCACCATTGTTCTGGTGTGAGAAGCTTGAAAACTCTGACTGAGATGCTTAAAAACCAGTATTTTATCTGTAATCTGAAGATTTTATTAGTTCTAACTCTGATTTCAAACACAAAGGGAAGTCCAAAACATCCTTAGAGGCATTACAGACTGCGCCTAGGCCTTTGGAATGCAGAGAGTTAATTTTTGCTCTTAGTTACTGAAAAGTGATAAGGCTTCAGCAAGTACCTATTTTGGGTAATTGCCTTTCCAGAAAGACGTGGGCTAGTTTGAGAGTCCAGGGGAGACCAACAATGCCAATTAGAGGTTTAGAAAATATGAATCTGAAAACAAGACCAGTGGGAAAATACTGGAAAAATGTGTTGGGTATAGACAACAAAGACCCCAAAGAGCAGTAATAAATGTTTGGGAGGCTGCTGTTGAAAAGAGAAAGGGAAACAAATTTTCTTCCTATTTACAGCTAGCACAGTAACAAGTTGAAAGTAGGGAAAAAAAAAACCCAAACCACAAAACAACAGACTAGATCAGACTTAAGGAAAACTAGGCTTTCTAACAGTTATCATAGTTTAATGCTGGAATTGATATGTACTGGAGAGCAGGGATTTTTCATTGTTGAGGTTTTAAATCTTGTGATTGATTGATTGATGAACAACTCACAGAATCATACAATCACAGAACGGTTTGGGTTGGAAGGGACCTCAAAAATTATCTAGTTCCAACCTCCCTGTCACAGGCAGGGACATCTTCCACTAGATCAGGTTGCTCAAAGCCCCATCCAACCTGGCCTTGAACACTTCCAGAGAGGGGCAACTTCTCTGGGAAACCTGTGGCAGTGTTTCACCACCCTCACAGGAAAGAATTTCTTCCTAATATCTAATCTAAAACCACTCTCTTCCAGTTTAAAACCATTGCCCCTCATCCTATCACTACATGCCCGTGTAAAAAGTCCCTCTCCAACTTCCTTGTAGGCTCCTTCAGGTACTGGAAGGTGCTATAAAGTCTCTCCCCAGAGCCTTGCCTTCCCCAGGCTGAACAACCCCAACTCTCTCAGCCTGTCTTCATAGGGGAGGTGCTCCAGCCCTCTGATCGTCTTCGTGGCCCTGCTCTGGACTCGCTCCAACAGCTCAATGTCCTTCTTATGTTGGGAGCTCCAGAGCTGAACACACTACTCCAGGTGGGGTCTCATGAGCGCAGAGTAGAGGGGGAGGATCACCTCCCTCAACCTGCTGGCCACGCAACTGTCAGATGGGACACTGGCATTACAACTGTTTCTTGGGGAGCAAGGTGGGTAAATGGCCTGCCCAATCATATTTTTCAGAATTATATGATGTGGAGAGGTGATGGAGGGGGAAGCTCTCTGGTATGCTTACCTTATCACTCCTTATCATCATGATGAATAGCTATGTAATTGAGTTTACTTAAAGTCAGCTTGCTTAGGCAAGAAAAGAGGAAACATATATAAGCCTTTATTTGGGCATCTTCCCGCATTTTTACACTTTCTTGAACTTGTGAGCCACTAGAAAATAAGCTAATAGTACTGAGTGTATTGTTCGCAAGGCTTCATTCTTCTTGTGTGTTCAAAAGCTCTGGCTGGTAGGAAGAGTTATGGAAAGAAGACGGAGTGAGGAAATGCTGTATAGAAATCAGGTCTCTGTGAGTCAGAACTGTGATTGCTATGTGGGTGAGCTTATTTCCACTTCAAGGATGCAGTCCTCACAAAAATGCTTCCATGGAGGGAGAGCTGGACATCTTCATGGAGAGACATCCCTCATGAAGGGAAAGTGGGAGTCTAAATTTTGGGATGATAGTATTTCACTGAGAAAAATGTGTGGCTGGATAGCTTAAAAAGTTGTTGGTGACATGCAACTGAGAATTCAAACTGGGGCCTAAATCAGTACTGCTCAAAGTGAGCAGCAGTGAAATGAACACCAGAAACATATGGGAGAACCTTTTGTCATTAGATGTTATATCTGAAAAACTGTCACACTGACACTGCCCTTGTCCACTCAGCCACCACAACTGATATGCTTCTAGGGCCTGGTCCTCTCTTCTTCTTCACATCAAAATTAAGATAAAAGATGGGAGTGCAGAGGTGCAGATAAGCTTACTTGTTTAGGAATAACAACTTGGATTAACCATATCATCTTTACATAACATAAATATCAAAATAACTGTGGCTAGTATCCAGGACATCAGCTTGGGAAGTGAGAGATCATCAAATCCTAGAATCATAGATGTGACTTTAGACTCAGCTTTTACTACTTTCTTCTTGTGTAGCTTTCAACAGATCACTGGATTGTGTCTAGGTTCTTTTTTCCCACCAAAAAAGGAAGATAAAAATATGCTTTCCTGTCTTTCAGGCATGTGAGTAGGTTAAAAATACTGAAAACTGTAAAAGGCTATGATAGTAGGACCTTTAAAAGTTAGGGTTAGGTACCACATAACTGGATTTGTAATAAGTAATTACTTCAATGTCCTGTGGGAAACAGTTTTATTGGTAGGAAACTTCTTCCATGTATTTCTTACTATCTGTACAACTGGTAGCCTTTTGTTGGCAGGACAGCCATCCCTTCTGTTTTCTTAGTGATATGTTTATACAACTTGTCTCAGGTGTCATACAGTATGGTATTTACTTTGTATAGATAGAAATATGTTTCCTTCATATTGGCCATGAAATGTGCTTATACTGCTACCTAGGCATGCAGGTAAAATCCTTGATCTACAAGCTCTCACACTGGCAGAAAAAGCAGGAGAAACCATGGACACCACATTTATATCAGCTGGTTTAGAAGAAGTATTGATAAATAATTACAAGGTTTTCTGGCAATAGTTTGCATTTTACTGGACATCAGAGTCTTTTGGATAGTAATGAAATAAAGTGCTTTTAATCTTCAGGGTGCTCTGCAAGCAGGAACTCCTCTACAGTGGAGATCTTTGACCTCCCTGTTGACTGACACTTCCTGATTTTGGCTAGGAACATGATCACTATCGTGCTGCTTGTCAATTTCTTTTTTCCTACTGTGTGACCTCACTTAAGTACATCAACTTTTGCACTTTTATTCTTATCTAACTCAGCATAATGGGAGGGAGAGAGAGGTGGAGATTAAGAATTGTGGAGCAAAACTGACAACATCTAATATGATGCCAGTATTTTTTTTCCCACTTCAATTCAAGCAAAAGCCTACTAGAGAGTAGCTTGGAAACCCTTAGCCATGTGTCCTTGGCTTTTTGCCGGTTTAACAGAGGTCTTGCACAACCTGTGTTTTATGTGCTGTCACCTTGATTTCTCTATATTTTAGCTGGTCTCCTGGTGCCACTGTTTGCCATTGGCCTGCCTTCAAAGCAAGTGCCTATGGACAGTACTCATATGGTATGTAACACACCGTATGCTTTGACAACTCATGCGGTCTTAATGGGTTTCCCAGTTACAGAGGCTAAAAGAGCAAGGCAGCCTTTACTGCAGGCTTAACCACACAGCAGCTCTTATGAATAAATCCTTTAGATAGGAAAAAATAAATCATTTCTACAATGTTTGTTTTTTATCTGGTACATATAATGAAGTCTTTCTCTCCTGTGGCAGGGGAAAGTGCAAATAGGATATCCGCAATGTCATTTAAATGAATAATGTCTTGGAGAATAGTTAACTCCATTCCTATACGACTTCATCTCTTCAGTGCTTGCAGCTAGGTGACATGTTGAAGAAGGATGTCTAGAAATCAGTGATTGTCTTTGTTCTGCTATCCTACTGCATGCTTTCTTTAAATCTATACAGAAAGAAAGATGTGTTTCAGAAAGCAAGGTTATTTATATGCCTTACCTTAGAAAACAGCAAGGAAATGAACCCTGCTGCATGGACCACTTCCTTTGAATTACTTACAGCTTTTGAAGTGGTATCTCATTATCTTCTCTTTAGCCTCTCTTATTTTCCTTGTCTTTGCTATCTTGATCAGCTTTCAGTCACCTCTACAATGGATCCTGGATCCATTCTCCTGCCTCTTCTCTTCTTTTTCTCTGTGTGAGTTAATAGTGTAATACATATATTATATAATAAAAACAGTAGTAAGAAGTTTTTTGGCTTTTTTCTGAAGCTAGAATACTGTAAATACATTACAATGGTAATACCACTCATGGAATCACAGAATGATGGAATATTCAGAGTTGGAAGGGACATCCAGAGATCACCTAGTCCAACTCCCCTGCTTAAAAGCAGGACCCCCTAGAGCACATCACTCAGGACTGCATCCAGGAGAGTCTTGAAAATCTCCAGAGAAGGAGACTCCACAACCTCTCTGGGCAGCCTGTGCCAGTGCTCGGGCACCCTCACTGTGAAGAAGTTCTTCCTCATATTTACATGGAACCTCCTATGTTCCAGCTTGTGCCCGTTAGCCCTCGTCCTGTGACTGGGAACCACTGAAAAGAGTCTGGCTCCATCCTCCTCAACCCACCCTTTAGGTATTTGTAAACATTAATTAAATCACCCCTCAGCCTTCTCTTCTCCAGGCTAAAGAGTCCCAGCTCTCTCAGCCTTTCCTCATAGGGGAGATGCTCCAGTCCCCCAGTCATCCTCGTTGCCCTCCACTGGACTCTCTCCAGTAGGTCCCTGTCTGTCTTCAACTGGGGAGCCCAGAACTGGACACAGTATTCCAGTTGTGGCCTCACCAGGGCAGAGCAGAGGGGGAGAATGACCTCCCTTGACCTACTGGCCACACACTGCCCTGTGCAGCCCAGGGTGGCATTGGCCTTCTTGGTGGCAGGGGCACATTGCTGGCTCATGGATGATTTACTGTCTACCAGGACTCCCAGATCCTTCTCGGAACTGCTTTCCAGGAGTTTCCCCCCTAACCTATACTGGTGCCTGGCATTCTTCTTCCCCAGGTGCAGCACCCCACACTTGCCCTCATTAAACCTCATAAGGTTCTTCTCTGCCCAGCTCTCCAGCCTGTCCAGGTCCCTCTGGATGGCAGCACAGCCACTTAAACTGTGTAGGTAAGTAACGGAAAGGTACTTTTAACTCGCTGTATAATTCTTAACATAGTTGCTCTGTTTTTCTGTATAAAATTAGAATAAATTTTGAAACAGACTGGTTGTCTAGTAGGGTTGGGATAACTGTGGCTTATAGAATCCTTTAAACTTACTGGTTTAAACATAGCAGACATTTACCTAGCATTCACTAAGAATCTAATGTAGTTAGATCATCATAAATGCCATAGAGTTTTGTACCCAAGCCCAGAAGTCCTACCAAACACTTTCCTTTGTTATACAGCTTGCATTCCTGTCTGCTGCCCCCACTGCATTTTAATGTGGGGACAGGCCAGTAGGGAGAGGATGAAGTACCCTAGTCAAATTCCCCAAATTTGTTTCTGATATAAATCAGAAGACGTTCAACTTTTTTAAGGTACAAATGCTACAGTCACAAATGGGACAACTTTCCAACAGAAAGGAGAACTCTAATTTTCCACCATTTTTTGATGATACAAATCTTTAATCTTCTAATCTGGTTTTACAGTTTGGCAGAGGAGTCAGTTGCATTATCTTTATTTCAGAAAGTGACTTCCCTCCACTCTGAGAATTCATGTCCACCAAGCTATTTTAAGGATATTTTCTGTTACCACGTAGTTAATGTTTCCTTTTTCTCATATGCTTTTACAAATTATAACACAGTTGCAGACAGTATTTTCGGTTAGAAGACATGACTATTTTAAGGCATGCTTATTTTATTATTTTAAAATGTAATTGTTGACAAGAACCATGCAGTGTTAATCAATAATGTGAATGTATTCTCTGTAAGTAGTCTGTGCTACAGCATCTCTTCTATGCCTTATGATAGCAATAGTGATATACTGGTTTGGATGGTAAATTGTGCGTGCTGTTGAGTATAGGCAGAGTTTTTTAAAGATTGGAATGAGATTTCAACACCACCTATAAACCAACAGCTTCAAGTTTATACACACTGATGTCAAAAGGATTACTCTTCTACATTTAGGCATGCGTGTAAACCATGGGAGTGTTGGAACCTTAATTCTTACTGAAGTTGTGATTCACAAGGCAACCTCAAAAGTTCTTAAAAACTAGTGTCTTTATCTGCTTTACCTTTTGAATAATAAAGTTCTGAAATTACAAAGGACAAAAGTCAAGAGGATAGCCTAATTAAACCACTACCATCTCCAAATATTTCTATCATGCATATGTCATTTCTTCTATCATTTTCCCACTTAATTCTTTAAACCAAGTAATTTCTTTCAGAATCAAAGCAAGAACATTGTCACGGTCAATAGAAACAATTGTTATCAGAGATTCCCAGTGCCACACAAGGTCCTGAATTGTTACTTTTGCCTTTTCTCTAGTTAGACATAGAATTTTTTACATAGAACTCTGCATTTGTTTGAATATTTACGCATTTGCAAAGCTCAGCTATCTCCTGAAATGCAAATTAAGCTGTCCTTTGCCATCTTCTTAATTAGGAAGAAAGTCAGAAGTATGTTCTTTCATGCTCTTGAAAATTCAGCAAATACACTTTCCCAAGTAAGTTGTTTGAATTTGAAGGGAAGCTCAGAATTTTGATGTATTTGCTTTTGTACTGGGAAAAAATCAAGCAGAGCTTTGAAATCTTCAATGTACAAAAGAAACCTTACCAACGGGGCCACTACCCGTGAGCAGAGTTTTAAAGTTGAGGGAGGGAGTCTGTGTTCACCTTTTTTTGTAAAGACCCATTATGTTGATTCTTGTGTTGGTTTAAGTTCCTTTTTATGTTTGAAAATGAGATATCCAATTTCTGCCTTAGAGAAGATTTCTTGCATATTACCAACTTTTTTTTTTTCCTCTCCAACAGGTGACTTGCAAGGTTCAAATTTGAAGTCTTCTTCTTTTAAGGTATTCAAAAAATGGGAACTATTTGTTGATCATTCTGGATTAGCCTTGCTTGATAGGTGATTTTGAGTTCAGAAATTTGAGGAAGCTCCTCTTCGTGGGGGGATTTAGCTTGGGAAGTTGTGGGGGACTCAGGTTCACAGAGAGACCCTTGCTATCTTTTAAGTGGCTTCAGTTTGTGTAGAGTACCCTGGTATCTTCCATTGTACAGATTGAGCTTTCTGTCAAATTGTCAACAACTGCAAAGCATCAATGTTTCAGAGGAAAAAAAAAGTCCCCAAATGAAAACGATATAATAAAAGAGTTGTGAAAGTCTATTCTGGTTAAATGGTGACTTTGCCAAACATCCTATATAAATAGTGTGTTGAAAGAGCATTTTTACCTATATGTACCATCCACAAAGATCTCAATCAATTTCATGACGTGACTTCATGAAGTAACTCACAAGGTAACTACTCTAACTTCAGAGGAAGTTTCAGTGAATTACCTAAACTCAATAGTATTGTAAGAATTGGTGGCACAGCATAATAGCATTGAGTTGCTATGAGCTTAGCTTTGTACTTTTAAAGGTTTTGCACTTTAAACCAGTAGTGATATTAAGCTCACAATAGTTCAACACACATCTTACTCCACAGGTCATCTGACTGTACTACTGAGTTTAGATGCAACTGTGAGATTTGCTCTGAAGCAAGATCTGTTAAAGGGAAGTTGTTTGAAGTGGTTTTAAAGACATACATTTTAAATAAACCCTTCATTTCGATCATGTAAATAACAGTATAGAATTACAGACTAAACATTCAGAGTCTGTGAGCTAACAGGCAGTAGAAATTCACTGTTCAGTTCAATGGACACAGAACACAACATTTTCTAAAACGGAAGAAACCTCATTTCACTCATGCTTAAGTGCAGAAAATTTGCATCCGTTCACATATATCTTGCAGCTAAAAGAAAAAATTTAGTTCAATCTGCTTTTAAACAAGTTTATTTATACTGAAATAACATTTGCAAAGCACCCTAGAAACAGGAAGATGTGAGTTTCTGTTTCTAATCTCAACGGTCATATGATACGTTGCCTTAAGGTAGTAAGCACCATTCAAAACAGAATATATTTTTTCCATTCATCTAGCATAGTATGTCAAATTGTAAAAATTTTAAACAAATGTACTCAAAGTTTTTCAAAAAATCAATGGTGTCATTAATCAGATATATGTAAAGCATATGCAGAAATAATTAGCAACTATTTCCCTGTGAAAAGGATTAAAGGTTTGGGTTTTTTTGGTAACAATCACTTAAGGCAATCTTCTATATGTTGTAAAGCTGAGGTAATTTAAAATCACTTTTCTGTGTACAAACTTGATAGTTTTTATAGTCAAGATGATTAAGGAAAGAGAAAAAATAACCCACAGAAAGTCCCTGACTGACAGTGGTGTCTGTACTGCTAGAAGCTGACATTTTGAATTCAACAGTATGATTTGTCCATACTTATCTTAATTCCCAGAATTAAATCACTACAACAGATTTACTGTGAGATGAGGGTAAAATTCTGCCCTTGCTCATGTAAGGTAAGACAGTAACTGCAGCACAGATTTAAATATAACCACAGTGGTGAAGGGTGTGGAGGTTGAAGAACAATAACCATGTCTTCAAAAGACAGCTTGAATTGTCTATGGTATGTCACCAGAGACTGAGGCACTACCATGAATGATCTTGGCACACTGAAGGAATGTGAAATTAGCCTGTGGTGGGGACTGAGGGAGCCCTTGCCCTGCCAGCCCCTAAGGGACTGAGGGCACAGTTCCTTAAATTTAACTTCAGGGAGGACTAACAGAGAGGAAATTGCCAAATCTCTATTGATTTCAACAAGATTAGGCTGATTTATCTCAATCGGGAAGGACTGATGAGGACACATTCTTTACCTCACTTTCTATAATTTTTTTCTCACATCAGTGAGATGGCCTGGATCATTGTTATACTTTACAAATCAACACATTCTTTACTTACTGCAGTTGTGTTTCTGCAGGATTCCCTTAGAATGCCAAAAGGCTTAGATTTTTTTCAGATAGGGAGCACAGTTTTAAGAATCTACTGAACAACTAAATGTTTCTTTTTGTTTTGTTCTATATTGAGTTTGAAGACACTATTCCAATTTTAGGAAGGCATAAATACTAGACTGTGTGCAATATGTTCCGTAAAATAAAAACTATTTTACAAACAGTTTTGGTGGCTTTGTGATTAAGAAAATCAAGTCTTTTGTACAGTACATGTGGATACAATATTATTCTCTCTGCAAAATAATTGCTGTATGAAAGCATTGTTTTGTTCCTTTAATTCTCATTCTTTTAGACATAGACTTCTCTGCACTAGTTTCACAGTGACGACAGTTAGCATGTGGTGGGCTACAATACCGTCTACCAGTATTAACCTATGACCAGACTCTTTGTTAAAACTAATGAACAGCAGTAGGGGCTCTATTTTATAGTGCACTTTCCCTAAACTTAAACACAGAGAACTTCCCCCTATATTTTTACTTTAACTATTGAAGTGATAAAAGGAAAACATAAAATGAGCTAAAGAAATCTGCTGCAGCTCCACGTTGACTTTAGCTTGCCTTGTATTTGTATGTGGAGACTGATTTGAAATGTTCCTCTTTTTTTGGCTGGTGATAAAGTCAAACATATTAAAGTCTTTCTCAATTGGCTTCTTACAGACTCTTTACCCCCCGCAGCTTGTGTTGAAAAGGCCAAATTCTGCTTACCTTACTGACAAAAACAGTTCTTTTGTCTTTTTAGTAAGATTATACGTGTGAATAAGAGAAGCAGAATTTGGCCCAAAGGGACTAACTTGACTTCAGCAGATGGAAAACAGTTAGAGATTCATGAGCAAATGCCCATGCCATGTCTTTTTTTCTTCATTCCTGTTAGTTGCTCATTTATATCTTTAGGGATGTGACTGTGCGCACTGTAAGATTTACCCTGTGTATTTTTGCACCTTGTCGCTATGTTCTGATTTGTTTTTAACAAATACAACAAGGATTTGTATCGAATGTTTGCACAGCAGTTTATAAACCACATCTTACAGCATTTCCTATTCAGCTGTAAGGAGAGTTTTTGTCGTGGAAATGCTGCAGTATTGGGCCTGGTAACTAATTCCAGGATAAATTAGTACGTATGGTGTTATTTACTTGGGAAACAAAGCTTTGCTTTAAATGCATGTTTAAGGTAACCTAATTATCAGGCAAACACTGGTTTGCAGCCTCTGGAAAACTTCCTGAAGTGTTACATGTAAATCTGTCATCTTGTTTTCACTAAGTCCCTCTGATTTTGTTTATTATAAGTTGGCTCAGATGTCCAAAAAAAAGGACCACTGTACGGTAACTTTTTTTTTTTTTTCTGTAAAACCAAACAACTAATCACAAATACTGTTTGGAGGTAGCTGAGAACATACACCCATGCAGCATAGGTTTCGAGCAGCTATTGAACACAACAGAGAGCAAACCCCAGCTGCCTTTGGCTTCTGTGGAGTCTGAACGTGTTTTTTATTTGGAGCCCTAACATGTGAAGTTTGTTTGTTTGTTTTGCTTTTCGTTTTATGCCGCTAACTTTTAGAAGGAATCCTTGCAGCTTCATAGCTTACCCTTAAGGGCACCGATGGCTTTCCTCTCCGCAGCAGTGCTTTCCCCTGAGGGGCAGTGCTCGGCTCTGACACCACCGGCAGCAGGCAGGGCGGCAGAAGTCACCACAGGCCACCAGGCTTTCAGCGCGAGGTGTTTACCTGCCGCCTCTGCCGTTTGTGCTGATGCTAGGTGTGCGTTTAAAGCTCTTGCTCGGCTCCTCGTTAAATCATGGTCCTGCCGACAAGGGCTGGGGTGGAAAGTGATGGGTTTCCACGGAGAGCTGCGCGGCGAGCGCAGAGACTTTAGAGTCAAATTACACAAAACCGGGCGGAAGCGGCCAGTCCCTGCCACCCCTGATTCGAGGCAGCGGCCGTGCAGAACGCGCTGCCGCGGACGGGGATGAGAGGCGCGCGGTGTGTGCCCCGCACGGCGGGCGGGGGGCGGCCCGCGCTCCCCCGGGGCTGCGCCCGCGCAAGGTGCGCGCGGGGCGTGGCGGAGACGCGGGTACCCGCGCGCCGTCCCGCGGCACGGCGGCGGGACTCGGGGGGGCGCGGCGGGTGCCCGCTCAGGCGGGGCGGGGCGGGGCCGGACGGGACGGGGCCCGGCGCGTCCCGCCCCGTGGGGGCGAGCGGCGGGCGGGGGCAGCGCGGTCGCCGCCGCCGGGGCGCAGCTGCCCGCCCGCCGCCGGGCGCTCTGTGAGCGCACGGGCCACGCTCCTGCCTGCCCGCGCCCGCGCACGGACACACGGACAGACAGAACGCCCGCCGTGCGCCGCGCAGCCAGCGCGGCCGGTGCTGCCCGCCCGCCCCGCCGCGACGTGCGCTGCGCGCCCTCCCGCAGTTTCTCCGCGGCCTCCCGCCCAGGTTGGCTGCGCTCGGCGGAGCTTCCTGCCCGGCCCGGCTCGGCACGGCCCTGCCCGTCCCGGCCGCGGGCGGGAGCCGGTGGGGATGGGCGGGGGGATGCGCCTGAGCCGTGTGTGCTGCGTTTTCTACCAGCTGTGCGTGCTGTCCAGCGGGGTCGCCGCAGGTAAGTGCGCACCGTCCGCGGGGCCGGGCCGGGCCTCGGGGCAGCCGCCCTGCCCGTTGTGAAGCGCCGCGAGAGCCGTGCCCGGCCCCTGAGGGTGCATGGCAGTGCGCTCCGCGGTGCGAGGTGCTGGTTTTACAGGCAGCAGCCCTGTCATCCCGGCGGTGCTGCCCCCGGCGTGTTCCTGGGATGGCTGTGCCAGTGAAACTGGCTTCTGTCGCAGGCGGGTGGAGGTCGTGTGTTTACAAACACCGTGCTGGTGTGCTGGGAATTTTGGATAAACTGCCGTACGGTGTGTGCAATACGCAGACATCGCTCCTTAGTGACTCCAGTTCAGTTTGACTATAGTTGTAATGGTGGCACAGCACGAGCATGACCTGCCGCTTGTGTGTGCACTTGCAGATGTGCGGCCGTGAGGTGTGTGTGCGTTTGGCTGCACTTTGAAATCTCAGCTTGTCTCGCAAAACATGCCGAGAAAGAGGTTGAAATTTTCATTTTTTTTTTTTTGTTCAGCTTTTCCCTGCTAAAATAACAATATTTTTTTTAGCTGTGTGAAAAAATTTGTGCTTTGTCTAAGTGATGAAAGGTTTGTGCAGCACTCGTTGTGTGGAGGTGGTGGTCATGAAGAAGAACATCCCCATCACTCGTACAAACACAACTTCTGCTCAGCTGGAGCTCCAGCTCTCTCGGTGTGTCCCAGACCTCCGAACAGGCACACAGACATGTAGTGACTGGTTTGTCTGTCGTGTGTAAGGACAGGATGAAAGGGCCAAATGGAGCCCACTCTGTGTTGGGTGGCACGTTTGGTGGGCTGGGACCAAGAAGGAACGTGTCGTGGCGGGGCAAAGGGTAGGTTTCTGGCAGGTGCTGTGTGCTCTGCTCTTTTAAAGCATCTGTTGGCCTTCCCGCAGGTCTCCATGCTTCAGAAGAAACTGAGGAGTGGGAGATCGTCTTCCCTGCGCTGTGGAGCAGGGGTCAGCGGGAGCCGGCAGGTGGCAGCGGTGGTGGTGGGGGCTGCAGCGCTGACCCCAGCTGTGGGAACCGGAGCAGCACCCTCAGTGCCCCCATCACACCTAGCCCAGTGGCCGGCAGTTCCCGGGAGGTGCGCTCAGTCTCCTCCTCGGTGGAGGGGCAGGCGCAGGCCGTGGGAGAGGCCACAGACGAAGAGGACACTGAGGATGAGTATGAGTCTCAGGAGTTTTACCACTGGTCCCCCCTGCCTCAAGGGTCTGGTGCGGCCTCTCAGTTGCCACCACTGCCATCCCCACCGTCACCGCCTCCAGCAGAGGATGGAGATGAGGTGCTGCTGAGGATTCCGGCTTTTGCTCGGGAGCTCTACCTGCTGCTCAAGAGAGACAGCCGCTTCCTGGCTCCTGGCTTTGCTGTGGAGGAGCGTCTTGGGGGTGAGGGCAAAAGCCCACCTGGTGCTGCACAGTCGCAACGCGAGAGAGCTTGTTACTACAGTGGTGCGGTCCTACACTACCCGGGCTCCTTCGCCTCCTTCAGCACCTGTGGTGGATTGGTAAGATGACCTTGCATGCAGGGGTAGCACCAAGGTCTCCATCCGTCAGCTTCATCTGCTACTTTTCACTCCCATCCCTTTCCTGAGGTGTTCTTTCATATTCTCATGGATCCTGCCTCTGTGTTTATCCTGATTTTTAACTGCTTTGCTGTTTGTACTTTTATTACCCCACTCATAATTTTTTACTGCTGCCTTTATCCTGTAAAGTTTTGATGTTCTTTGCCCCCTTTCCAGATACACTTTTGTCTCTGTCCGATACCTTCCTTTTTTTGGATCTCCTTTTTATTCTTATGCCATTCTTTCTTCAACTTTTCTCATCTCCATCCCTAATTCTATCTTGGTCTTCAGTGTGTTCCTGTAATTACTTACCTCCGTGCTCACTCTCCTTCCTTTTCCCTCTATCATCATCTCTCCTCCACGTCATCTGTAATCCATTTGTTCTTCATTGCCATCCTATATTCTAACGTTATCTTTCTCATCTGTGTTATCTTCCTTCTACATCAGTTTTCAGACTGTTCTGTCTTTCCTACTTCTACCAGTATTTTACATCTGCTTTCTCATCTTCGTTACTCCTTTTCTTTCATTCCTCTCATCCCTTTGGCCTTTTTTCTCTACCTCACAACTTCCCACATACGGTACCTGTAGTTACTTGTGCTTGTGCTCCATACCCTTCTTTCCTTTCAGTTCCTCCATAGAAGTACACAATGACTATGTTCTCAGCAGAAATGTTAATAGAGTGAGACCTTTTGAATGGTTCTTACTTCTGTGGCATACCTCCCTTATTTAAAACAAATTTTACCTGCTATAATTGCTGTTGGATCAGTTGTGATTTTTACCAGGTAAAGACTGGAACTGGACACACTCACAACATCAGTGGTGATCCAGTGAGCTGCAGTCCCAAGATACTTGCAGGTGGATGGGAAGAGTACAAAGCAGCTGGGATGATGTAAAATGCTTGCAGGATTTAAAACAAAAATAATTATTACTACTATTATTCTCATTTTGGGCCTTTATATAGCACCAAAATGCACACGCCTGCAGCACTTTACAGACTATAGAATACAAACAGTAATGGTGCTAGGGAGAGTTAACGTCGTCATGCCGCTGGGTTTTTTGGGTGGCTAGATGGGTTTAAATCACCACAATCATGATAGATGTTTTCTTGTATTTCTTTCCGAATTTGAACATCTAACTTATTCCATTATTGATTCATGAAGATATGCCTGCCTGGTTTTTATTTGCATGGTCATGAAGTGAAACCAAGTAAAATGTGGAAATTTAGACTGCTTATTCATTTGCCTGTTTGGGCTTATTCAAAAGTCAAAACCCGAACTGAAAGTGGTGGAGAGGGAACATATGTGGATTGACACCAAATAAAATATTTGCCCGCACTCCTGCAAGGTGAAACTGCCAAGTTTCACACAACTCTAAGTGGCTGGCATCTAATTATTGACATTTTGTCAGATTTTCCAAAGCATGGTAGCAGAATTGTGGAGAAAAAATATTGAGAATTGACTGAACATGGTTTGAAAGCAATCAAGTAGAGGATTTTTATGTTCTGAAAAAAGCATTTGACTTCTGTACTCCTTGTTCTTGTTAGAATTTTACTTCTTTTAACATTGTGTATGGATAAAGCCAGGGTAGAGAAAATCTGAAAGAAACTGGTAGAGATTGGTAGAGATAATTATCAAAAATGCCTGCTCAAAAGTGATGTACATCATTGCATATCTGTAATTCCTTTAACTTTATAAATTAAAATTCACTATTTATATAGACCCCAGTTCCCTAGGAGCCCCATTAGTAATTTTTGATTCAGCCAGACTTTTCCTAGGAGTACCAGCTTACTTCCAGCCTACCGGCCAGCGAAGCATGCATGTGCCCAGATCATGTTCCCCATTCAGAAATCTGCAGCTGAAATACAAATTATTCTGTGTATATCAAATAAAATTCGAACCTCGATGTTGCCTGGTGGTGTCATGATCCTCAACTGCATAGTCTTGTTTGCAGTGAAATAGTTAAGCAGCTGTTCTTCCTGAAAGTGTTGCTGCGTCAGGCACACAGTTAAAAAAAAATTGCACAGTGCTATTATGTCAAAGTTGTCATAACAAATCTTAAGTTATTTGTCATTCTTTATTCAGTCATTGCTTGGGCTCTATTACATATGTAAGTTGTTCTGTTTCCAAGAGTCTTGAAAAAACATCATACGTACATTGCATATTCCACCCTGTTTCCTCCAGGCCTTGCCCTGCAAAAAGAGCCAAGCATATTTCAAACTATGTTTTCTCCTTTAAGATGTAAAATTCCATTGAAACTTGAACCTACAAATATTTTGTTGTTGTTACCTCAATTAATTTTTCTTTTTTTCTGTCTTAAATATAAAGAAATTTCAGAGAAAATATGGCATGAATGTCTCAGGTATACTCTCATTTCAAAGCCTTGCAGACTTTGGGTTAGGATTACTAGACTGCATATACTTTGGAAAGCTGAACAAGTGGGCTATAAGTCCCTTATGCAGCTTAGATTCCAGTCAGCAATTTTTCAGTGTGAAATACAACATCTCTGTCTAACAACAAAACTCTTCCAGTATTCTGCTCTTTAGATAGCAGCATTTCAGTTAATATCTTTATTCACTGAGGAAAGTAACTGTAGTCTTGACAGACAACGGTGATTTTGCCACACAGTAGGAAGGGAGAAAAGAGAAGAGAAGAGAAGAGAAGAGAAGAGAAGAGAAGAGAAGAGAAGAGAAGAGAAGAGAAGAGAAGAGAAGAGAAGAGAAGAGAAGAGAAGAGAAGAGAAGAGAAGAGAAGAGAAAAGAGAAGAGAAAAGAGAAGAGAAAAGAGAAGAGAGAAGAGAAGAGAGAAGAGAAGAGAGAAGAGAAAAGAGAAGAGAAAAGAGAAGAGAAGAAGAGAAGAGAAGAAGAGAAGAGAGAAGAGAAGAGAGAAGAGAAGAGAGAAGAGAAGAAGAGAAGAGAGAAGAGAAGAGAGAAGAGAAGAGAGAAGAGAAGAGAGAAGAGAAGAGAAGAGAAGAGAGAAGAGAAAAGAGAAAAGAGAAAAGAGAAGAGAAAAGAGAAGAGAAAAGATGGCCAATAGAAAAGGTTTGGCCATCAAGTGCAGGGGAGGGTCACACATGGCAGTTCGGATGTGGAACTGATGCTGTAGGGACAGCTTTGTGAAAAGATACTGGATCTTCAATAAAAAGAAAAAAAAGGCCTTGCATCCAAATGCATGTTGATGTTGATTCCAACTTCTCCAGACATGGAGAGACCTGACATGCCAGTGACATGCAGGAAACTGAAAAAATGTCTGTGTGGAAGTCTTAACTGCTCCTTCTATAGGCAGGAAGACAGAAGAATATTGTTGCAGATGTATGCACCTTATCCCCTTGAAAGTGGGATTCAGATGGTTTTTGAATAGTTCACTGGTTGCAGTTGGGTAAAGCATGTAATGCACAGCACATTAAAGCTTCCTCGTATTTCTTATTTCGCAGTTCTTGAGAGCTTCACTAATGTGTTTTTTCTTGAGCTGCTTGTTAAAAGCCAGTATGGAGGGGTGATAATGATGATGTTTGTAACATACTATGTTAATCATGTGAACATACTAGTGAAAAATGAGAGCTGTATTCCCAGGTAGTTACTAGCCAAATTCCAGCTACCTTTCTGCAACGTGGTCTGGTGGAAGGTGTCCCTGCCCATGGCAGAGGGGTTGGAACTAGATGACTTTTAAGGTCCTGTCCAACTCAAGCCATTCTGTGATTCTATGATTCTATGATTTTATGGTTGGCTTCATTTGGCAACCTATCTTGTCAAATGAAGGAAACATCTCAGTGGATATTTTCTAATCAAAATGAAAACTGGAGGTGTGCATGGACCATCTAGAAATTCCATCAACGTGACCGTGGTGTAATCTCAGAGCTCACATGAGCAATGATGACAGCTCTGTCGAACTCCTTGGTAAAACATTTGTGGATTCTTACATCCTTTTGTAGCTCAATGGGATTTGCTCTGAGTACATTTTGGGATTCTGCACTGGTAGGAAGGTTAGTAAGGAGAGGTTTCCAAGAATTCACCATCTGTATGCTGACTGCCTCCTTGTTCATCGTTAGCCAAATACCAGGATGTATGCAGTCTTGCTGATGCCAGTGAGACTGCTCTTCTGAAAGTGATGAATTGCAGGGCTGGGCCATTAATTATTTAAATGGTCATTTCTGCTGGTTACTTGTGTTTCGCCATAATATTTGAAATAAGAAAAAAAAGCATGTCAAGTGTTGTTGAACAGTTTTATTTTAACTGGTAGTATATATAACTTACAATTACTAGTTCTTTTAGAGCATGCTGTAGGAGAAATTTGCTGTGGACTTAGAATTAGAAATATGGCTACTGGTTCTTTACCAACAATCTGCTCTGCTGCTAGCTTGGAAGTTGAAGTAGTCTCGCTGCGTTTCCCCAAAGAGAGCTGTAAACACGGCAAATGTGTGCTTTATCCCTTACTCCTTCCCTTTCAGAAATAGAGGCGTTTAGTGTCGTTTTTTTCTCAGCACTGAATTGCTGAGGTAGTGCTCTATGGGTATGTGGTGACAGGCAGGGATTTTCCTAGTGTTTCTTTTTCTTTTCTTTTTAACTGAAACAATCTGCAGTAAATAGAGAACAGCTAGGTAGAGAAAGGATTTGATTGTGTTCTTACACCTAGAGAAATGGTATATATTTAGACTGTTAGGAAGTGCAAACAGGAGCAAATGTATACACAGAGGATGCAGCTCCATACAGCTATGCTGTTCATCACTGCACTTAGCAGGTTGTGTAACAAAACACGCGTGGAGATCTGCCTAAACAGACAGCATTGCCAGATGGGTTAATTTACTGGTGAGAAGCTTTGAAATTATCTGTCTGGTTCTATGTTTTCACTGGATCTTAAGAACGTGAAATGATCAATAGCATATTTGTAGTTCTCTAAATCCCTGAAGAGTCAGTGTCAAATACTATTCGTAATGAAAATTAATGTGCATTTTCCCAGTGACTTGTGTGGGAACAAGTCTTAACACATCTCCAATCTAATCCAATTGAGGGAAGAGTTCTCTCTAGAGAAGTGTATGGTGCTTTTGTTAGGCCTCATTGCCATTAACAAGCAGATTAATCTGATTGATAGTTTATGGACAAGTAGTCACAGATTTGCTCCAGCTGTTGTATTTGAAGAGCATTATTCAAAGCAATGGTGCCAGCATCAGCAAAAGAATGGATGTCAGAACTTCCGTGTCATACGGAGATGTGGCAAATGTTATTGGACAGCAACG
Organism: Podargus strigoides; assembly: GCA_028020825.1. Classification (NCBI taxonomy): domain Eukaryota; kingdom Metazoa; phylum Chordata; class Aves; order Caprimulgiformes; family Podargidae; genus Podargus; species Podargus strigoides. The sequence continues at coordinate 90,222,280 of CM051663.1, read as the reverse complement.
TTTTAAGAAATACTTCTGATGGTAACATCCTACTTTTAGGTTAAAACTGAAATAAATTAAGATGCGAAAAAACCTGTGTGCCTTCTTTGGCTAATAGAATGCTTGTAGGGTACTTCAGTAAGATTTATGAAAAACCTGAAGCACCTTTACAGGAAATGTGTGATTTTCTTATTTTTGATACGAACTGTGTTTTGGAGATTAGTGCTGTTAACTGATAGTAAGGGAATTACATGTCATGGATTCAAAATATTTTAGATTTTTCTAGGATCTTGTGTATTCACACAAGCATGAAATTCAGGACACATCATAAAGCTTCTGCAAAACTGGAATTTTTTAATTTTGTACCTATCCATCAAGGATAGACTCAGAACAAGCCGAATGAAATTGCAATAGAACAGTAGTAATAAAATAAAAAAATGTTTTCTGTACTTCTAAAACTCTGCACGCAGTCACTTTTGAGGATAGGATTCAGCCTGAAAAAAGGCTGAATGAATCCTTGTTTTGACATCTTTCCTTCTAGAGAAGGGTTTTAGCCACTGTGTTTCAGCATTTTTGTAAGGGAAAAACTCCCAATTAATTTAATTCTTAGTTACAATTCCTAGTGATTCCTGCAATGAAAGTTGTGTCTGACATGGCAAGTGTACTTGAATTTTTGGATAGCTTTGACAGTTTTCGAGAACTGTGCTGAACTTCCATCTTTTGGTTGCACAGCTTCTTTCAGTGACAGTGCAATACTTAACCTGCTGCAACTCCTTTCCTGGCATACGTCAGACTGATTGGGAATGCATAGATTGTTTGCATTAGGTGTGAGTAGCGAGCCTGACTTTGCAGTGCAGTGCACGTGCCAGGTAAATCCTTGCTTTTGTCAGCATCCCTGCTTTTGTGGGGCTCTTGGAACAGGTCGTCAGGAGCAACTTATGGGCTTCATAAATTGCGCTAGGGTGCTGTGGTATTACAGCTTGTGAACTCCTCCTATAAGGCTCTGAGACCTCTGAATAGACTTCTTGCTTCAATCCAGCTGGAGGGGGACTTCCCCGTTACACATCCTGGACCATACAGTACCAACATACAAGCCTGAAATGGGTTAAATGCCAGGCTAAAGTTTGACATTGCAGGAGGATTATAAAATTAAATAGGATTATCTTTAAAGGCTGCCAGCTGAAATGAAGTGCACACTCCATCCTCCTAAATGCGCAGCTTCCTGGGGTCCTTAAATGAAAGAGAGGACAAATACAAGCAATAAGATATGTGTTTAGATCACCTCTTTTTAAAACTACAGTTAACTTGAGACAGAAGGATGTGGGAAATGACAGATGGGTTTTTTTGAGGCTTTTTCAGTTACCTATTTAGAATGTTAAGCTCTATTTCTTAGCAGAGGCTGCCTACTGTTGCATTGAGAGTTTGTTAAAGAAATGAAGCTTTGCAGAGAGGGACAGAAATAAATAGACGAATGAGGGTACTCTGTGAGTATCCTTACCGAGAGGTCATTGGTTCACCAAGTTTTGCTTTGTTGACTTTAATTCATGCCTTATTTGTGTTTTAAACATATTTAAATGGGCAATATAAAATTTTTCATCAGTAGAAATCGGTGGGCGAGGTAGGGTATGAGTGGAAATGTCAGCCTTGAACAGAAAGTGCTTTGCTCTGTTACAAAATTGGGTTTCTTTGAAGAAGCAGCAGAAGCATGCCTGGAAAAATACAGTGTTGGACTAAAATTTGGGCTTCCCACCTCTGAATAAGGTAGAAGAACCAACAAAACGTGGTGGTGCTCCTGCGAGAATACCCATACTTTCAGTGCCTGTATTGAATCTGAGCTGAGTTGTTGCTCCTGGATTTACATGGCAGTGGAATGTGGGAGAGAGGAGTGCACCCAGGCTTCTAGGAAGTCTGGTCTCCAGCAGGATAAAACAAGTTGTTTACATGAAGTTACTTTGGCATGCTTGGGCACAGACGCATCTTCCTTCAGCATAGGTTTATCTGCTTTATTTGTTAATCTCTCTGCTGTATTAAAATCTCCTCATTGTAGTCTCACCTTGAACATCTAATGGAACACATCTGAAAACACAGTAAAGAAGCCAAAAAATTATGATCTGTGACTATGGCCAGCTGAAATAACCAGCATATATGTACAAGAAATGCGCTATTAACAAACATTGCTTTATCCTACATCAAGTTAATTACAAACAGAACTACTAAATATGGTTCATTTTTATTTTTTCATAAAGAAAAGGAGTACTGGAGATGGTATCCCTTTCTATGTTTAATTAGTGTGATAAGGTAACATAAACAAAGATTATGTAAAGATAAAGGACTAAACCCTCTGTTTCTGTTTTCTTTCTTGAGCTCTGATGCAGCAGTCTGTTGCTATTCGTCTTTGCCTTTCTGGATGAAGCATCATTTGGTTGGATTTCTGTTTTGTGTACCTGAGAACTCCTGGTAATTGATAAGAAGGAAGGTTAAGTCTTTTAAACATAGGAACAGTAGTGTTAATGTAAAGCTGAAAGGTTTAGAAAATCAGTTTTGATTTCAGCTGAGACTACACGTGAACTGTAACGATCTCTTATTTCCTTTCATATTAAACACTGTGGCATGGTATGCAAGATGTTGGGCCAAGATGCCTCAGACCATGTGGTAATGATTCCTCTCTCCTTCTGAGAGCTATCCTATAATCATGTAATCAGTCCATCCTGTGACAGGTTTGATTTGTGATTCCAATCCGGTTTATAATAGCCTGCTGTTCTCCTGAAGTGGTTAGTTTCAGTACAAATACTTCCTTTGCAGTGTATTTCCAAGCCATAATTAGAAATGAGAAATGTGGTATCTCCAGAGTAGCTTTGTTTTTAAAAATTGAGACTATGGTGAATCACTTGACATCTCTATCCATAAGTATAAAATTATCAAGGTTATTTTGCAAGATAGAGAAATGAGGTGGTAAATCAGAAAAACTAGGTAAGTCCACTAATGAGTAAAGTTTTTGCATTAATTAAATTAGTAAAGTTTTGAGCTGCTAATTTGAAGGTAGCTGCTTTAAAAAGGAAAGACAGAGCACTGAGCCTCTCCCAGCTACAGCTCTTGGGGTAGCTGGGAAATAGGAAGGAAGCCACAGAAACCATCAGGTGTGAGAGTCGCTGTGGGGTTGATGGTAGGTGAGGGTACTTGAAGGAGGAGTCTGTGAAAATTGATGGTCATCAGAGAGAGGATGCAAATGATGCACCTCTCTCTTTGCTGTATGATAAAGAGAGCTACCAAGGTAGAAAGGGATGAGTTGAAGCCATTTGGATTTGGGGGAGAATGAGATGTTTGCATAAGTTCCTCTGTAGAGTGTATGCCTTTCTTTATTTTACTCAGGACTCTCACTGATGACTTTAGAGACGGAGCATGAGGGTTGGTTGGTTGCTCCTTGTTTAGCAGAAGCAGCAATGTAATGGAAATACTGTGAAATATGCTGAGCATGTGCATGTGTGTGTTCTATTGCATATCCAGACAGTAGTTGGTCGAACCTTTACAAACCAATAGCCCCAAACGTCTATATTAGATTTAAAATCAGATGTACATCTGTTGTGCATTAGCAGTTCAGTTAACCTTTTGTTGTTAACCTGTCATTGCCTGAACAATCTGGTCTTCTCAGTTATTTCTGTTGCTTCTAATGATGGCATAAATAAGCAAAAAAGTGGGGGAAGGGGAAGAATGAAGATTATTTCTAGTGTTAATTGTAGAACAATGTGTTTAGAATGATAAATCAACGTCTTGACATTAGTTGCTAATAATACATGCATCTGCACATAAGTGAATAGAAATAAAATTTTTTTGGAAGCCTGTGCTGTGAATGTTTTTCCTAGGTCTACCAGTACTTCAGTCAGAATTATTTTCTGAATGAGTTTTGCATCCAAAAATGTAGAAATGTGCCCCAAACTGACTTGTGAAGTGATTTAGTTTCTGTGTGATTATCCTGCAACAATTGCATATGCTTGTTCTATGGTCTCAGCTGTGCTACCTTAAGTTCTCATTAGATGTCAGAAGTTGAACTGGGTCAAGTCAGGTCAAGCTTATTTAGATAGCAGTATGTTAAGGAAAATACAGATTTTTCTGCACATGGTGTTAATTCAGCTGGGGACAATTTCTTATGATTCAATGTTCTGTTGTGTCCCTATGGGGTTAAGGGGATGCTGGCTGGGAGAGGTTCCCAAGTAATGTCTAGAGGCATTCTAGCAGTGCCATCTTTTATATAAAATATATAATATATATATATTTTATATAAAATATAACTGTGCTTCAGATGTGCTTCAACTTGGTGGTCCTTTTGCCAGTGAGAACTCTGATTAGCCTGGCGATCATATTATAACCTACAAAACTCAGGTGTAACTCTGCTTTAGGGCTTCCTGTATGAAGTGCTTTGCTTTTCTTCTGAAAATAGGAGACAGGTTAAAAAAAGAGATATGATAAAGGACAAAAAAAAAGCTGAATGCCTGTTATTCTGGGATACAGCAGTGAGTTTTATTCTTGGTATGTGCAGGGAACATAAAGCTAGGTTTGCACACATTTGCAGGACTTAATATTTAATTGTAGTCTTGCTTAATTTGCTTTTTAAAAATACTCTCTAAGTATAAAGCTTCTTGGATCTGTGCTTCTGTCGTAAGCTCTATCTGAAACTCTTCTAACTTAGACAATCTTTTAAATCTTCCAAGAATTTAGAACCTTGTTGCAAGTTAGGGCGTGGGAAGTTGCTTAGGTGATTTTATGCCTAGATAGATCCCCCGTCTCCTTTGTCCCTCTATGACACAAAGAGACCTTACCCTAAATATTTATTAAGTAACATTTGAGGGGAGTGAGGGAGTTAAAAGTAGAAGAGGGTTTATAGACTAAAATGGATATAATTATGTATATAAAACCCCTTAGTTTTCCAATTTCTGGCTGATAGTCCTAGCATGTTTCCGTTTTTCTGTCTCGTCACCTGTTTCTTTTGTAGTAACCTATGTAAGGAAGCATAATAGAAAAGTTTTCCTGTGTTCTTTTGGGTTGTTTTTTGCTTCTAAGTTATTTGCATTCAAGTGAATTATTTCCTTCCATTTTATTTTACCTTAAGTGATAAATCATTTGCTTGTTTCATTTAAACAAATTTGCTTAAAAGTGATGAGTCAGACTGATGCTACTTGGTTTAAGATGCTAAAATCAAAACTCCATTCTGCTCCCAATTTGTATTCATATGTTAAATCAGGCTCTCCAGTTTTTTAAAAAAGGAAAGAAGCTTTCTTCCAAAATCTGTTTTTTTTCCCTTTTAGTTAAAATAATAGTTCATGACAAATAATTAGATACTGTTCCTTCTTTCATAAGAGTAGCAGAACTTTTGTTTCTATATGCAACAAAAGGTAATTTCCCCCCCCCCAAAAAAAAGGGGAAGAAGAATATAGGCTGAAAAGTTAAAAGGAAAAGACCACGCACAGTTTGGAAAAAAAATTAGATATGGGAGTCACAGGAATATACGACTTCTATATATTTTTAGCGTTTTTAAGCAATGTGATGCTTAAAATTAAAATGTTAATGAATTGTGAGCATCTTATTTTTGTCTCTTAAAGCCACCATTTCTGGTTTCGTATAATTCTAGATAGAGATATAAAAAGCCTAGGAATAAGTTTATTTTATAGATGGACTAACTTGATTTGTTGAATTATAGTTCTATGCTCATAAATATAATTTATTTTCCTTTCTTGAATTACTGTTTTCTACAGTTAGTAGTTTTGGCAAATTGTAGGTTTGAACAAAACTGAGTTTCATGGAGTGTTGCTAAGTAGTCTTTGAATGCAGTTCTGCCCCTCTCTCAGGAGAAAACCAGAATAATGGAGTTGTGGATAGATATTTCAGAAAGGATTAGCAGAGATTAAATTTCTCTATGGGCAATCATGAGCAGGTTTTGGAGGTGTGCCACATCCCTCTGTGGCTACCATGAAAGCACATGGTATTGAGCAATGGTAGCTCATTGGTACGCACTATTTGAGTGTTTTATATGGATGAATCAATTTAAACTTGGATCCCTTTTATTGGTCGTTTTGGTAGTGGTCTAGGTGTTTTATCTAATGTAGGTAACATACATGGTTGTTGATATTTTCTGTTTAAATCTCCTGCATGGGACTCAGGGTAGAATGCTTTGTGCTCATTCTTTGTGTACTATTACATTTCTGCCTGCATAAAATAGCATTTCAGATTCTGATGGGATTAAACCCAAACTTGCACTAAAAAAAATGGGGTTAATGCAGTTTCATTAGCTAGAGGTACAACAGTTTGATTCATACTCCAAAAAAGTGGTTTTTAGTCTTACCACAAGAAGTGCTGAATACTCGTATTACACCAAAATACTCTAAAGAAACACATCTTTACAAGCACTGTGCCTTTAATTGCAAGGATTTTTTCCATAGGTGATACGTTTCCATAGGTGTTGCTTTTTCTAGGACTAGTCATGTTTAGCTATGCAAAGGGATTTTCTTATACAATATTAATAATTACTGACATGTTGTTATATAATAAATGATCTGAAATATTACTAAACCAGTTTATTTTAAAGAATTTTTAACTTAAGTTTTATGGAATAAAGTTTTTTAAATCCTGGCTTGCTTTAGAGAAGCTGTTCTATTTATTCTGGAGAGGGGATATAGTTAAGATTATGATTCTTCTTTTCTTTTAGTAGTAAATCAGTGGCGATGCTTCTTTTAATATAGTGTGTGCATGATGAGCAAAAGCAAGTGATTATTAACATCACACATCACTCAGTTATGACAACATGATAGACATATTTTACAGGTTAAGTGTCTGTTTTTAAAAATGGATTTTGATGCCAGTTCCAAGTTGAATTGTGCAAGTAAAAGGCTGTATCATGCTTGTTGAAGTATAATTGTATCTTGGTTTTCAGTTTGACTGTAGTTTATTTTATTGGTCTCTATTAGTCATCTGTGGTTGGTTGAGCATGTTGCTCCAGCATACTTTTTGAAGCAAAATGAAGTAAGACTTTCCAGAACATTCCAGGCAACAGAAAAGAAGCGTCTTTATTCATTAGTCAGTTGGTGCTTGCACCAACAATGGAGTTGAAGTCATGCAACCACATAAAATATGTTTAATGTATGATCGTGTGGGAGACAAAATGAAGATCTTTGCCCATCGGACTCAGGCATTTGATATCTTTGAATTTTTTCCTTTGGTCTGTCAGACTTGGTAGTTCATTATTGCTTCCTTCGGTAATGGTAGTTACTTCCTTTAGTTCGTTTGGAAACTGTGCTTGTATCACAGTCAGCTCTGATCATTGTGTTTCTGATGAACCAAACTCATGGGCAAGGCCCTTGTGAGTTGCTGTACTATTACTGTGTCTTCTAGCTTCTTGAAATGTATGCCTACATGAAAATGAGAACTCATAAAAATATAAAAAGTTATTCTCTAGCCCACATAAGGACAGATCAAAATATAAAACCTGAAGGCCGAAATGCTGGGAGACCACTGAAAGAACTTAAAAAAAAAAGGGTTCTGATTATGGCTGACCATTTAGAGCTGTGAATACAGAAAGTTTATGTTTTCTCTTAGTAAAATAATAAACACCATTTTAATTAAATTAATTTCTCATTAATAATTTCTTTCATGCAAGGGAAGAGGAATAATCTAGGTGGTCAATTCATTAATTTTGCACTGATGTGTCTTTCTAGTTTCCTTCTCTTTACTAGCTCTAGTTCTATTTATTAATGAATATTTTAAGATTAATTTTATAACATAAAGATAGGCAATCAATTTTTCTGCACAGGATAAAATAATAATTTTGATTGTATAACTTAATTTTTATCTACTATCACCACACTACTGTTGATCTAAATTTATATGAAGTCAGATCTCAATCTGCATTGGATTTAGACAAGGCAAGTTTTCTGAGCAAAATATACCTATTTTATTAATTCAGTTTATGTCATTGGAATAAATAGACTATCTTTAAGGCTTTCTAGCCCTTCCTCAGAGCTTACTTTTCTTCTGTAATAGAAGCAAAACTACTTGAGAGATAAGAATAATTCCAGAATCTAACTAGTTTTACTTATCACTTTAATCTTCTGAGATAAAGAGTAGGAGCTACTGAGTGTAGTGAGAAATGAGCAGAGACAGATAAGTAGTTTATTACATGGTGGGTTGGCACAATAGGTGATGTTTTCTTCTGTGACACAGTCATGGTTGCCTTAAAATCTGTATTGTTTTAGGCATCTAAGGTTGAAAATATCTTACTTGTTTTCTTAAGGATTGCAGTGTGTACCTAGTGTGCAGTTACGGATATTCTGTACATTTAATAGCTGCAACACTGATAAAGTCTGGCTTGTCAATAGCTACCTCTATTCTTAGTGGTATTAGTTGATCCTTGTGTATTTACCTGGAGCAAATGCATACAATACAGTTTTAAAATGTAAGTTAGTTTAAAAATAAGTTTTTTCAGTGTGTCTTTAACCCAGTGTGTTTCCTGAAAATAGGTTTTAAATTGACTGTCACATATGTAATGTAAAATTTGACTTCCCATTTCAGCAATGGCTTGTAGCACTTGAATCAGAAATGCTATGTTGGTTTTAAAAATCTATAGAATAGTCACCCAAGCTAAAAGAGTAGTAGGGTTTATGTACCTCATAAACTTCCAGAGTGCTGCATAAGGAAAAGAAATAAGAACATACCTATGGAAAGTCTGCATTTCTTTGTTTGTAGTTTCTAAGTATAAATCTTCAGGTGTTAGTAATTTTGAATTTATGATTGTGAAGATGTATCTGTGGAATACTTTTCTTGAGTGAACATGGAACTGTGTATGTGAAAGAAAATGGAATTTCATGTACTGCAAACTCATAGTCCGGATCATCTCGATTTTGTGTAGTCTCTCTCCCCTCTCCTTTTTTCACCCTTTGTTTAGAGGGTGTAGAGCTTAAACACGTGATAGATTAATAGATGTATAGCTGTGGAGAATGTATTTTCAGAATCTCCAATGTAGTTATTAAAAAAAGCATATTTACACAGTAATTTTAGCTGTGTAACATGGTAACAGGACAAAAAAGAATCATTTCAAGTATTTATGCTTCTGTCAAACATTTTTCATGTATGTATGTTTGCATTCAATGTTGCAATTGAAAACTAGACTTTAAATTGTGGTTTATGTAAAACTTTTAAAATATAGCCACTAGTGTTTAATGCCTCAGATTGTTAGTATTCAGCATATCCATATGCACTTCCCAAACTGGATGCTAGTTAAGAATACATGAGCATAAATATTTTGGACAAATTTTTATTGCAAGTCAGTGACAGAACAAGACTAGAATTTAAAACTGAAAGAGAAAAAGTAAATAACAGAATTGGACTAGAATTTAGAGATCAGGACAGTATCAACTTAGCACAACATCACAGCCAAATACATGTCCCCTCTGTGAGAGGTGATGATAGTGATATAGACAGTGACATAGATCAGCTATTATTACAAAAAAAGCTCCCCAAATTCTGGCAGAACAGAGTTGTAGTGATTATTCAGCCTAAACTGAGGAAGTACAGAATGAGCTGCTATGTCTTTTAGAAATTGTATACAAGGAAATGTTCTGTGTGCAGCAAATGATTTTTTTTTAATACCTTGGACAAAGATGTATGAGTGAATGTTCTTTCATTGTGAATGTATGTTATACTTCAGTAGGATGATGTAAGTTTTTTGTTATGCTTTTTCTCTTTATTTACACACACCTCTTTGTTGTATTCCATGCTACACCTACTGCACACAAAGACCACCATCAGGTCCATTTTAGCAGATCTGCTCACCATCTGTCCAGTCATCTACCCAATGGAAGTCTGTACCAGTGCAGAGGGTGAATCAATTCCAGGGGCATTCATCCTTGCTGAATTTCCTGAGGTTCCTGCAGATAACTATCCACAAATACATATATATATATATATATATATATATTTATATGTACAGGTTGGATGGCACACATGAGGTCATGTGAATGATTAGTATCTCCATGACACCCATATTTCCATTGTTCTCTGGCTTCAGATGCTGGGGCTCTTGTTGGCTATCCCTGTTCTTTATGGTTTTATCTAGTTCATAGATGACATTTTTTGTCTGGTCACACTTCATCGGCACCCAAAATCTTAAATTATCTGAGAGTTACGAGTATCTGTAGTGGAAATTATAAGGCAACAGAGTTATCTTCATGTGACACATTGGGAATAGGTTATCTGCAGTTAGACACAGTTGGTTTGGTTGCCATTTATTTTTTAGAAAAATAGACTATACAACAGAATGGTACATTCAGGTTTAGGAGTTTGTAATTCATATTTGTTACATTTCTGTTTGAAGCATTTGAAAGTAGCACTTGGGATTGCCTTATGGTAGTAGTTTTCAGTGAATTAGTATTAAAGATACTTCAGTTACTTCAAACTGGAAGAGATGAGACTTGTCTCTCTGGAGCGAAAGAAGAGCATAGACACCTCTACTTCATGGGACAAGCTGTGTAGGGTAGTGATTGTTTATAAAGGTTTATGTAGTTGTTCCAGAAAGAGTCATCTTAAGAACTATAGGGTTTCACTCAACACCGATGTCCTATTTACTTCCTTTTAACATTTAATATTTTGAAATTTGAGTTATGGTACTCTAGTGACTTTGAAATTTTTTTAAATGTATGTTTAAATTCTGCTGAGCTTTTGCAGTGCAAGACCTAAAAGGGTTTGGAATGAATTCTGCATTTTAAAGCACTGAGCCTCTTCCAGTGTTTTGACACAACTGATTTGACTAAAGCAAACTACAGTTAAGCTATACTTCTGGGTATCTGCTGCCAAAAGAAGAGTGTACAGTGGAGTCCATTTGCAATGTGCTGTTGAAGCAATAAATCTGTTAAAAGAATACCGTATGTTTAATTTCAGTAAACAACTTCTTAAAGCCTGGTTATTTAATTTATTTTTTTTTAAAAAAGGAGGCTCTATGAAAGCTTATACATGTTGTTGTAATGAACATGGTGACACGTTACTTAGGAAGAACAATTTTCATCACTGTATCTAGCTAGTAACATGTTGTATGCCTTACAATGCAGGCAAAGTATGTAGTGTTAAAGACTAATAGACAAAACTGGTTACATCTCGGAAACTGAGATGAAAAAAAGTGTTTTTGTAAAAACCAAGTGTCAGATGTTATGATCTTAAAATAACAAATTGAAAATAATAAATGGTAGGAGTTCTGTTATCCCTAATGATCCTTTTATGTGTTTGGCTGTTGTTCTGTGCATTCCCACTTCTTAAAGACTTCATTCTCCATGTGGACCTGAGCACCTTTCAGAGTACCTTCGGTGTAACTTGATGTGATCATTCTTATAAATTGAGGGGAGATTTTTCTCATAAATTTGAGAGAAGTCCCATTCTCGTAAATATAACTGGCAGAGTGAGAGAAAGAGTTCCAGTAAATTTTGCCTAGTTTTCAGTGAGACTTTTGTTCATATAAATGTGGAGAGAGGGTGGTGTTTTAGATGATAAGAAGCATATGCTTTCTGGTGATTCAGTATTTTCAAAGGAAGAAGACCCCTCTTTTACTGGAAAGCTCCTGGCTAGTTCTAGTCATGAAGAACCAAGCTTGGAGGTAAGGTAAGAAGCAACACCTGATGAACTGACTATGCTTTAGTGGTAAATTTAGAGCTGGGAGGCGCAGGAGAATTAAGCAGACCAGAGACTGGTATAAGTGTAACTTACTATTTGAACACTACATTTACAGATTTGCTTTATAAGCTGATGACTTAGCTGGCAGTGACAAGAGGAGGAAAAGATGGTGTATTTGCTGATCAGAGGATCATTAGGAGCCATCAGGCATGATGTAGGTGTGAAAGATGCATCTAACTGGTGAAGGATGTGTAGTGGGGATACAGATTTATTCTCATTTCACAAAAGTGCATTGAAATGATAGCTGAAATATGGCTTGCACTTCTGTTTGCTGATGTTCAGAGAGAGGAATTCAGTTGTGGTTACAAGGATAATTATAGTAGTAAAGCCTGCTTCATTGAGAAGTGGTCAAAGGCCGATGTGTTTATCGTCACACAGCAGAACCTGCAGTACAATATGATTATCTTTTATAAAAATACTGGAGTGAATATCAAGGAGCCTGGAAAGCTGGCCAAGGAAAAAAACAATGTAGACCCAGGATCAGATGGATCTAAAATAATGGCCATAAATAAATTAAAGTTATGAAATTGGAAAGGTTTCCCACTATTAGAGGAGAAAAATCTGAAACAAATTTCAAACAGAAATAGTAATATAGAGCAGCAGTTCTATTGAAACTGCTTTAATTAAGAGTAAGCAAAGCAAGGAAATCCATTAAAATATAATTAAATACATTAAAAAGAAATATAGGCTGATAAAAGATCTGTGTTACAAGGGTAAGTGTAAGAAAGCCTCTGTTTTATGATACCTTGAATGCATAGGGAGCTGGACTTGTTCTGTGAATCAAACACATCTAAAGTAAAAGGCAATTTGCATTCTCTATTCTGGACTGTTACCCTTAATTAATTAATTTTTCAGTAGTACAGGAGTTAAGCAGTGAGAATTGAAGTAGTATGGTGAGAATAATGAAATAAAGCATGCTGCATATGACATAAAGAGAAAATTGTATATGATTTAGCAAGTTGAGTTTAGCTGAGTCTGGTTTTAATATTAAGTGAATTTAAGTGAAATTTATAAGCAAACCTGCAATTTCATGAGTGGTGTATAATTCTCTTTGATTTTCCGGCTAGAGTAAAAAGATTAAATAGCTTTTCATGATTTTGAGACAGTAATAAAAAACCTGAAAATCCACTGTGATAGGTAAATCACTGGAGGAATCAGCCAGCTGTTCTCTTGGCTGGTGCTTATTTCAAGAGAATGATGTCATTTGTTCAGAAAAATATGCATGGCCTGTGTTAATAGCAAGTGCTCCATTCAGCACTGGAGAAGTCCAGGTGATTCACTTGGTAGCGAGCTGTCTTTTATTGCCCGGGTTTTTTTCTCTTTCACATAATATACAACTTTTTTGTGTATTGGGCTGTATTTTCGTTGTTCACAGGTGCTGCTTAAGTTCAGGATTTTTTTGATCCTTTAAGCCACAGCTTCATCAACCAGAACCTGGGCAAGAGCTTCTTGGGCGGGAGAGAGGAATGGGGGTTTGAAGACATAGTTTCAGGATTTGACAATTGGTGTATCAGTTCTACTGAATTCTTCCGGAGATCAAAAGGCAAGCGTAGAATGCACTGACTTTCCTGGAAACAGTGGCATAAGCTGAATAAGTAGACTTCATTAGTGATGTGACAGTATTGTTCCATGAGCCAGTTGATATTTCTAGTAAGAACATACAGTAGTTGACATGTGAAAAGGTGGTCACAGGAAGCTGATGACCAGTCTGTTATATTGCACAGAAAGCTGTTAGTCTTTAGCAAAAGTTGATTTTCTAGACTTATGTTTACCCTTGTGAATTGTGTACCAATTCATAACACACCCTTTTAGGTAGTATCTTGATGAAAAATAATCTTAACCATATATCATGTAGGGTAAAGCCTGTTTGGTACAAAGTCCATGAAATATAAATATATCATCATTACACATTTATTATGATGATCATGTATTGGATCATGGGGAATATTTCAGCTTTCCATCTTTGGCATGGATTGTTGTGGATTTAGGAAACTTGGTGAGACAGAAAAAAGGATGAGAACTTTTATGGTAAACCCAGATACCATGGGATCAATGACAAAAGTGACAATGCTGAAACAAAAAACAGATGGGAAACATAGATAAGAAGATTATAATGTTGTAGTGGTACAGGTAGGTTTTTGACTTAGATACCTGTTAATACATGTGCCTTTACGGCTTTTCCCTTCCTTTCATGAGAGCTGGAATTAACTGAAACACCTTAAAGCTTAGTGTTGTTAATGAGGAGTTTACCTGTAAGCATTGAAAATCTTTTTTGAAATGCCTGAAAAATCACAGTTTGAACTGTCTACACTTATGCTAATTTTATAATATCTATTTTTGTTGGTTTATCACCTTATGATAGGTGTGCAAAATGTGTCCTGTACCTTTAAAGACATTGCATTGCAGCTGTGCAGACAGGTTACAGTTTGAGGGTTAATTATCTCAGATGTGACATGAGAATTTTGCTAAGTGCCCTACAAAATTTCAGCTTCTGAGTCTTTATTTTGGAGGTGTGAGTACTGCTCATTTTAAGCTGTGGACTTCATATCCTAATGATATAAATTATACTGAAGCGTTTTTGTCTAATTTCCAATAAAATCTTAAATCCATCACAAAGAATACATTAAAGAGAACTGAGACATTTCTGCAGATGCCTTTTGCATAAATTAAAAAAAAACATCCCAAATGTGAAAAGCTAGCCATGTGACTTAGGTTATTTATACTCTGTAAATGGCAAATCTGTAAATAAACCTATGTAGAATTTTTTATGTCTCTTATATCTTAGAATTGCAGTCTGCAGTTTAGAGACATACATTCTAATCTTAGAGGTTTGCCTTCTAATCTCAGATTTTTGTCTAGGGAAAATAAATGTGAGCTGCTTGTTCAACAGATTCGCACTGTTTAGGACCATTTGGGTGAGCAGATTTTTGCAGAGCTGTGGGATTCTTGCAGAGAATATAGTCAGTCACCAGCTTCCCAGTTGAAACTCAAATAACTTTTCTTAGTTTAGCTGCGTTTTGGCAAAATGCCATTGGAAGAACCCAAGTCTTTCAGGGAGATAGGCTGCATGTCACTGAGAACTGAATAACTAAAATTCAGAACGTGAAACTAACAAGAAGCTTGTAGGCAGTGAGTTTGGAAGCTGGCTATGAAACAGTATGTTGCTAGTGAGATACTTTTATCACCAAGTAAGTTTGCCGCTTCTGCGCTGCTCTTCGGTAAATGAGAAACTGAAAGGTGTAGAACTCTCTGCAGGCCAGAAAATAAGTTTTCTTTTCTCGGTCTGGCAGGAAGAGCTTTCCCCACAATGAAATGCATTTTGTTTTTACTTGAAAAACTATTCGGGGTGAAGTTTTTTTAAAAAAGTTAATGTAGCATTCATGTTGCAGAGCTAAAAAAAAAAAGAATGTCAGTTTGAGCAAAAGTTAATGTTGCTGTTGGAACTTTATTTTGGCAGTGCTGCAGTATTTGCTATCCTGGATTTTTAATTTTTTTTTTTAAGTTACGACTTAACTGCACTTACAATAAAATATACATGGTTTCTAATGGAGCTGATTTAACTTTGAGTTAGTACTTCTAATTCATAAGCATAATTCAGAAAGAATAGGGAAAAGTTCAAGTAAGTTTAATAGATTTCCAAAGCACTTTTATGAAAAAAGAAAAAGGGTTGAAGAATTAATTCTACCTGTATCTTCTTGCAATTCATGTAATAAGTCTTAAAATGGTATTAATGAATGTTTCTTGGTATTCTTCATAATGTACTGCTATACTGAATTGATTTTAAAATCAAGTGATTTTCAATCAATTTATGTATGTGACCATTAATAAATATTCTTAAGATAGTAAAAAAAAAAAGGTGCAGAAATGGCTACTAAATTGCTAACACATAACCATTTTAGAGAATGTCTGAGAAAATTACAGGTGATGTAATTCACATCCTCCAGACTAAAATGTACCTTGAATATCTGTTGTCAGTTGAAGCATTAGGAAATTCTGCCTTGCACAGAGGCAAGATGCCAACAAGTAGCTGAATGGCAATGCCTTATTTAAAGAAAGGATTTCTTGTGCTTCACATGACCTGCAAGAAATACAGGCAGTCCATCTGGCCATACAGGGAGAGGCACACTTTGGCAAGTGGGATTCTTGCAGAGAATGCAGAGAATTCTTCTTGCAGAAGAAGAGGTATTGCTGGTAAGAGTGTAGGAGGTTTTAGGGGTGGAGGTTTTATTTTGAGTAGGTCTACTTGTGGTACAAGTTGATAAGAAAGGCATTTGTGGAGTGGGGTGGAAGAACTGAGATGTGCAAAGGGACTTCAGACTGCAAGATGCAAGCTAATCTTCAGTTTAATGGGGAAAATGTAGCTGTATCAAAGCAGCCTTTTTTGAGGTCCGAGTGAATGTCCGTGAACTTGAATAAAAGTCAATAGGTATTTCAAAGTCCTACGAGTTTCGTAGTTGTGACCATGTATCCTGTTGACTCAATTGCCTTGTTTCCATGGTACGTTAAATTTGTCACAGCTCTCAAGTGATATTTGGGCAGCTGTCAACCTTTTATGGATTGTGAGATTACTAGTAAATATTTGACAATATTGAATCATTTATAAAGCTACAAATCCGTTGGCTTCTTTGAGTTTTGGTCTGCTGAAGGGCCACACTGGACTTAAGCAACGATGTCTGTAAGCACTTGCAGTGCAGGGATTACAAGAACAGTGTTTGTATGTTACTCATCATAAAGTGGGAAAAAAAGGATGCTTTTTAATATATGAATGTGGGCTCTATAAGCCATGCAAAGTTAAATAAACCCCTGTCCACCCTTCAATATGTTAGGATCTTCACAGATCCTTTTCCATTTTTTTCTTATTGTAAGATTTATTAATGGTCTTGATAGATTTTTTTTGAGATATCATTCACTGTGGTTGGAAAAAGAAAGCTAACTAGTTTTACTTTCGTATCTTGTCAGCCTTATTCATACTGTAGAATTTGAATCCTTCCTGCATGGGAAATAACTCTTTAATAGTGCTTTTTAAATTGTAATCTTGTAAATGAGCAAATGAGAGGAGGAGGAATTTTTATTTCCAATGCAGTTAAAGTTTATTCATACCGTAAAGCTACTTTCCAGTTCCCTACTGGAGTTTGATGTAGGCTTTGAGCATACAAACTACCTTTGCTATGTTCTTACCTTCTTTCTTGTTATCTGTTATGCACTGTCAGAGAAAGAGGATACTGTACAGGGTGGACCTTTGTTCTAACCCAGTCCAGTTGTTCATATGTTCAGATTGTGTTCTTAAGTACAATACGACAGTATGTTAATACTGTCAATCACTGGGGCAGGTGATCAGCCTGGCAAAACAGGGGGAGGACAGCTTTGCTAGATGGAAAATTTCCTTGAGAAACAGGATGTCAAGATCTGAGAAGGGGTGATTCTAAAAAAAATGATACAATTTATATATTTTTGTTGAAGGATTTCCCTGTAAATATCTCTTGAGAAATGGAAGTATTTAAAATGTGGTCTCCAAGCAGTAAAGGCACAAATGGTCAAAATCTGGTTTAGGTACTTGCATCTGAAGCTGACATCTGAAATAACTGGTAACATCTTGCCAGTAACATCTCAGACTTGTGTTACAAAGAAACCTATTGCATGCACAGCCTTATTAACATGTCTTTTATTGTGGAGGTAGTCAATGATTGATTGTGGTCACTTCTTAAGTAGACTGTACTTTGTTTAGGTGTCATCCTGCACTGTGAAGACGCTTTAAAAATTGTAAAAAACGTTAGAATATTGAAAATTGGCACTTGTACCAAATACAGCAGTAATTTCTAATAATGTGTTTACAGAGTGAGACTTAGATCTTGAAAAGGAAATATTTTATTTCTGGCTAGGAAACATGAAATTTGGAATCTAGAGGAAATGCCAAACACCTTAGGGTTTGGCTGACAGTGAATTAATGGGCAAGTGGAAATTTGAGGGGTAACAACCACAGACCCTCTGAGCAGACCTGATGTCTATAGTGTCCTTATCCAGTGGTCTCCTTTACTTCATCTGCTTTTCAAAAATCAGATTTTTTTGGATTTGTGTCCATTCTGCGATCAGCTTATACTTTATTCTCCATTGTCAGCTTGAGAGATTCTTGCTCAGTTGAGTAAGGTTATGTGAATAATAGGACCTGTTGAAATGTGTAAGTACATGCAAACCCATCTGAATTTTGCATGCTTCACTATTCTACTTCGTTTGTATCTAGCAAAAATGAAGAAATTATTTTGCATGTGCAACATCATCCTGTTTTGGTAAAAGTAGCATTCAACTTAAACATCATGAGAGCAGCACCCTATAGAGAATGATTTTTATAACAATTCAGGGTAGTGTGTATCTTAAACAGGACTGGAAGCAGAGGAGTTTGGAAGAGTTTAAAAGGCATGGAAAAAAATTTTCAACAGATCTTAAGTTTGGAGGCCAGTACCTGAACACATGCTGTTAACTCAGTACTCTCTGCATAACAGTCACAACATTTTTCCGCTATCAGGGCTGTGAGTTGTGGTAGTGTGCATTTTACATGTACTTCCCTAGGATGCAGTCCTACTATTAAAAAAAAGATCCCAGAAAGGATTAGGTTGAGTGCTGTGTTGTCAGCTGAAAGCCAGTCAACAGAGATAGTACTGACTCTCTCCCCGCCATGACCTTCTGCTGACTCGGTGCAGCGTAGTGGACTGAGCAGGTAGATAAAAACCTCTAAAAATACAATGTGTATTCTGTGCAAAGCTAGAAATGCAGTTAATTGAAGACAGAAGTTGCTGGCACTTACTAAGTGTTTCTTAGCCTTCAGCAATGAAGGTACTTAAAGATGGAGAGTTGTAGTTTGTTTGAAAAAGAAGAATGTGTGAAGTTCTTACCCTGTTATTTATGCAGTTTGAAAAGTTGTTTGGTCTTGCTTTATTATATGCATTAGTAAGAGCTGGAGACTTATTTTTTCTTGTGTTTCAGCTGAAGTCAGGTCCTGATAGCATTATTAGAATAATGGAGGAAATAAAACCTTCAGAGTGGGATACTGATATGCATATTAAAGATTTTTGCCTCTTTAGTCAAGAATAAATCTTCAGTTCTAGAACATTTCACAAATAGTACAAGGTTGAAGATTATCAGAATGTGTTTCAAAACTAGTAAGTTTTGAACTAGTAAACAAGAATTGTCTTTTGCACTGTACGTTGAAGAAAAGCAGATGACATTAGTATTTTGATGCTGATGGTTATAATATGCTTATTAAACTGTATGTATATCTTCTACATCTGATAGTGATGCATTTTTCCTATGCAAGTATTGCTGCTTGCCTTGGGCAGTATGGTGGGAGTGTGAAGAAGTTCAGTTTCATGCAGCCTGTCCTTGCACAGTGTGTGTAGCTGCTTCACATGACAGCAGAGAGTAAACTGCAGGGAAGATTTTTATTGGGGTCATGACCCCAGCTCTCTGTCCATTTATTACTGAAATCTACGTTAAGATACCTGTTGAATGGATGAAGAGACAAAAGAGTGGTAAGAAAACAGGAAAGGTGTAACATGGTGGGAGTTTATTTCAGGTGAGAATTAGGAAATTTTGAATCTACCATTTGTTTAGGGGAACACACCATTATTAGGTACACTTGTGTGCATGCAAGCATGCAGCTGGTAGTAATCTGCAAGAAGGGGACAGGTGTGTAACTCTGTATGAGTGACCTCTGTGGGAGGACACCAGGGACTGCCCTGTGCTGACCACAGCTGGTACCAGTGGGCTCTAATGGACTGGCCACAGGGAAGAGTAAAACACTGCCCAGGAGTGTGAGGAGAAAAAGTGAGAGAAACATCCCTGCAGAGGGCAGAGGAGGAGGAGGTGGTGCTCCAGATGTCAGAGAAGATCTCCCCACTGCTCCCCATGGAGCATCCCAGGCCAGAGCAAGTGGACATGACGTGAAGGACACTGCAGGCTGCAGACTTACCCTGAAGGACTGCAGCCTGTGGAGAGGGAGGAAGGGTACAGAGTGAGGATGAGGGGGCAGCAGAGAGAAACCCTTATGAATCAACCATACTCCCTGTTCCCCACGTGCCCTGTGCCACTCAGCATGCGGGAGGAAGGTGGTATTTTCATTTGTCTTTGTTTCTCACTATCTAAATCTGTTTGAATTGGAAGTAGATTAAATCAATTTTCTGCAAGTCAGGTTTTGTTTGCCCATGATGGTAATAGCTAAATGATGTCCCTGTTCTCTTGGCACATGAGCTTTTTTTAGCTTTATTTTCTCCCTCTGTCCTGTTGGGATGGGGCAGTAGGAGAGGGACTGGGTGGGTGTCTGGCAGCTGCTCAACCCACCACAGTGGTGAATTTAGTGATGGTGATATAACTTTATTAGAAACAGTAGACTTACTTCAGGTTTTCACAGTATACAAGACAGAATGTCAAATCTTTATATATGCTTCAAGTAGGAAAAAAGAAATTGTTATCCTTTTAGGAAAACAATCACATGTTCTAAAATAGATGTTAGAAATAAGATAGCATGGCAGTTTCTGTTAAAATGTATTTTATCAGCTGCAATTGCCCAGAATATTCAGATATTTTTCATTCTTTATCCCTCATTTGTGATATTTGCAATTGGATGTAAGGAAAAAAACACCCAGCTTTCATATTTCAGAAGAACTCTGCTCTGCCTAATTTTTGTGATTATTGACATATTTCAAATGTGAACTATTTTTATTTTAGATAAGACAAAAGGTTAGTTTTCATTCAGGGGTAGTGTTTCCATGTGGCTTTTTTGTGTTTGTTTCTTTTAAGAAATTGAGAAGTCTTGATATGAGTGAATATATGTTGTGGAAAGCTTTTGTTTATAAGGGCAACTATCTACTTTAAAATACAGGTGGTGAATGTGAGTCCGTTTCAGAGTGTCCGTACGTAGTCCCATGTGATGCTTTACATGCTGCTTTGAAGTCTGCCCTGTACTTACGGTGTCACTCTACTGTGTAAAGTAAATGAAATGCAGAGTAAATACTCAGTTCATCCTTACTTAGAAGCTCTGAGGAAATTTTTGCCAAATGAGGTTGTCCTGGGCTTGAGCTCTACTGAGCTATGTGTGTGCTGCATTTAAGTTTTATTTCAGGTACGAAACTTGAAAGTGCAGGGATACCTGAATGCAGGGGGAAGAATGGCATGTTATGTTACCTTTGCATGAGATAAGTCCACCATCCTGGTAGCCTTTTCAGTTGCAGTTGTGAGCAATGGATAGGTTTCTCAGAACTCACTTAACAGTTCTACCCCAGATGCTTTTTTTTTTTTTTTTCTTTTAATCTTTGTTTTTCTGTGCATTATCATGACCTGAAAGTTTTGCCATTTGAACTGTCTGAAGTCTGTGTTTGGCCCTGGTATCCAATATCTGAAAACATGTTGAAAATGGGGTGTTTTAATGCATAGATTTGATTTTGGTCTGCTTTCTGTGTTTAGTTTTATGGTAAAAGATCTTTTTCACTTCTAATGGTTACGAAAAAATAAGGGCATAGTTGGCTGGGATATGGCTTCATCTTCCCTTTTCTGCCTGTCAGATTGTCTGAGAGATGGAGAAATAGTCACTGTTTTTTCCAAAGCAGTCAAAATGACCACAGAGATTATGTGGTTATTGAGATTTGTCTGAAAATTACCCATTTGAATATATATAACTGAGGTTGATAAACCTTACATTAGTGTTCAGTTCTTTAACTTCTGACTCAGGACACTGGCAACAATTTTTGGAGTTCTCTACCAATGGATTGACCTTCTGTTTATGCAAGGAGCTGAAAGACAACATAAACTGCCAGTGGTCCAAGCACAACTTCGCAGTATGCCTAGTTGGCAACCCGAAGAACAGCATCTTAAAGCCCTGATTTCATTTAGCAGCAAAGAGAACAAAGACAGAAGAAATATGGCAAATGTGTTGTGATTGAATTTTTGTTCAAGGTAGACTAAGGCCTCGGTTTTTTAGGTGGACAGGGAAAACCTGCTGCACCACCTGATGGGCTGCTATTCCTGTTCTATATCCAGAGTTTATCAGCATCTTTCATAGGCTAAATGATGATTTAAAAAAAAAATAATTAAAAATCCATGCCTGAGCAAAATTCAGCATTAAGACATAAAAATTGAATGCAAAAGTTTATGCATTTTACTAGTATTTGAAAACTGTGCTTTTAAACAAAATTTCACCTCACAAAATTTATAGTTTATATTAGAAATGTTAATTGTTATGTAAAAATAACATTATTCAAGATATATAGAAGCAGTATCTGGTAGGTGTACCGAAAGTACCTAACAGTATATAAGTAGCTAATCTTATAAATGTGTAGTGTTTAGAGCTCATGATGAAGATAAACTGACCTAAAAAGTAAGAGCAAAAAGGAAATGGAAGAGACAAGCAAACCCAACTACTCTTATGTTTCTGTACAATGTTAATGCTGACCTTTCAACATCTGTTCAGCATTCTGCAGCTAGTGTAGCTGATTGAAAAATTAAATACATGTATTCATATTTATTTAATGTGATTGTGCAGAGGTTGTGTTGGGTTTTTTCTTTTTAAAGTAATGCCCATTTATGTTTGAAGGAAATTCTGTTTTGTACCAGCTATAAAATTTAATTTTGCTTTCTTGCTTGTATCGAAATTTATTTTTGATGATTTATCCAATGTGATAGTAACATCTACGTAATTCCAGAAGAAACAAAATCTGTTTCTCTCCATTCATACTATATGGTAACATACAGAGGAGCTCTTTGCTTCCCTTAGGCAGTTGTACCACATTATTTTCTTTCTGTAGCAAAATTGTTCATATGTTTTTAAGTTTAGAGAATAAGAAAGTTAACTGTCAGTCTTGCTGATAACAATTTTCTTGGAGGGAAAAAAGCTACAAAACCTTACTGTCGCCAGCTTTACTCTTGATAGGAACTTGTGTGTGTTGGCAACTTTACTATTTGAGCTGAGCTAGATTTGTATGGTATTTATATAAATATGTTTTATAGTATTTTTTTAACTTTGGCCACACTCTTGTAATATTAGATATGCATCTGGTATGTTAGCTTTTTATGTATGTTTGTGTGTATAAATATGTTGGGGTGGGACAGAAGCTAACTAACTAAATGGTTGTATTAGAATGTTTTTCTATTTTAGCTGCTTGTAACCAAGGAGAAATTGCTGCCTTTTAAAATATTTTTTATTATTATTTTGAAAAAGAATAAAAGGAGTGTCGCAAGATGTCTTTTCCAGCTTCGTAGTTGTTCAAGATGTATTCTTATGCCCTAAATTATTCCTGTTATTTCATTAAATATAGTTATCTAAAAATGTTACAATACACTGATTAATAAAACTAGTGTATAGACTTTTCTGTACATGCTGTACATATTTAAATGACCTCATGGGTCTCCCAAAGCAAGCTTTTCACATTCCAGATCTTTTACCATGCATCTGCTACTGGCATGTAGCCACCCACCCATACAGATTTACTTGAAATAAATGAAATTTATTCTAGTTCACATAAGTAGAAATGCTTGTAAAATATAAAGGTAGTCACCTTGCTGGTAAGGTTACTAAAACAAAGGGTTTTCTTAAATGGAGTTATGTGCGTTTTTTAATTCTGCAGGACTGTGCACAATTTCATACTTTCTTAAATTCTTATCTTATGTGTTCCTTTTGTTTTCCTTTACAGATGGGGTTTATACAGATTAATGAGGACTTCATATTTATTGAGCCACTCAATCGCACTTTGGCTGTGACAGGTCATGCACACAGGGTGTACAGACGAAAAAGATCCATAGAGGAGAAAATTACTGAAAAGCCAGCTTCTCAGAATCAGTACTGTGGTATTGTTACAGGTAATACACAAATTTCACTGAAAAGATCTAATGTAGCAGACATATTTTTAAGATATGTAGATAGTAGTTAAACACAACCCCCAACAAAAGCATATCTGATTATTCTTGTAGTAGTAACCTGTGGTGGACTTTGAGATGGCATGCTGAGGCTGCTGTTGAAGATGTCGGAAGAGGAAATTGTCCATTTAGGAACAGACACTGCTTATTAATGTCCAATTATATTTGAAAATAGAAATCTTCAGGTCATTTTTTTTTATTTCAACTCAATAATTGCAACCAATTTCTTGTCCTTTTCTGTCTTAGTAGTTGCTTAATTACTTACTACGTGCAGTGCTTGTACTTGAATTTTCCGTTTTAGAACATTAGCACAATTCATCCCAGTTTCAGTTATTAATAAGTCTTGAACTTCCGAATGGATCTGAGACTGAGCTGAAATAATTTTTATAGTAGTGGTATTGTTCTATGATTGACACTTAAAAGAACTGTATGAAACAATCCTTATGCATCTTCCGCAAAGGCAGGTAGAAGAAGTTGTTGAAGTAGAAGGGTTTCAACAAGAATTTTGCACACAGTGATGACTTAATCATTTTCAATGGAGAGGGGAAAAATTGCTTTAGTGAAAGATGATATTCTGTTCCTGCTTCGTCATCCGCTCCTCCTCTTCAAAGGATGGAGGGCATCTTAATCTTTTGACCTCAGTATTTGCTGAGAGTGTTTTTAATGTTTTTGTGAGAAATTGCTTTTTTCCTAGGAAATAAACTAGAATGAGTGCACATTTATAGGCTTTTTTTTTCATGTCTCCTAACCTAGTATAACTGAGATACTGACAAAGTGGAAACAAATAGCAGAGGTGGGGTGACATGGCTAGGGAGCTGGATTATATGACTTTTGTGATGAGGCAGAAGGAACTGGGTTATTTCAAACAGGTAAAGAAAGGAAAAGAAGGATGCAGCTGCAGTCTTCTGGTGCCTAAGGGTCTGCAGAGGGAAGATGAAGCCCGACCTTCCTTAGAGGTATGCTATGGCAGGATGAAAGACAACAGTTGTAACTTGCATTCAAGGCAATTTCCATTGAGCGTAAGGACAAAAAAATTCAGCAAGAATGCTTAGCACTGGAAGAGGTTACCTAGAGAGGCTGCAGAGTCCCCATCCTCAGACATTTGCAAAACGTAGCTAGAAATTGCTCTAAGACAGCTGATCTTACTTCAATGCTTGCCCTGACTGGAGCAGGAGGTTGGTCTAGCTAACCTCCAGGGATCCCTTCCAACCTAAACTTTTCTGTTCCTCCTTAACATCTATACTGCTCTGTGTGATTTATGTGATTAAAAAATAAATGTGATAGGTCTTTTTTCCATTTTCCATAAGTATTGTTTTTGTAATTAGGCATCCATCCACAGGTTGAAATCAAACATGGATTAGTAAAGCAAGGCTTTTTTTGTAGTTATTAAGAGGGACTAAGTAAATGACATGTAACTTCCTCCACCAGGCACTCCTCCACCTATTTCTCTTCTAGGCATTGTCTTACATTGCCACTGCTTATCTAAAGGTGGAATTTTCTATATTAGCAAAAGTTGTTCACATAAAGTAAAGCTGGTTATTCTTCCTTATTCATAAATTTGAGTACGCATGCCTGCATGTGTTTGGGTGTGAGTAAAAAGAGAAGAAATGAAAAGGATGCATGATACGTGCACTGGGAAAGGGGAGAGGGGCATCTGATAAATAGCCAACCATGATGTGTATGAAAAAGAGTGAAGATGCAGACTCCCCTGTAAGGATGTTATTTTTCTGTCGTGTTCGTTACTACTCATCCTTTCAATTTCTCTTGTGCTCTAAAATGTCAGCTTATTCTAATAATCTTATGCTCAAGGCTCTGACTTGGTCTGTTAACAGAGATTCAAATATATGCTTGAAGTAAGTTTCATTATCTTTCCTACTAGCCTGAAATTTCAAAATAACTCAAGCTTTGCATAACTGATTAGCATCTGCTGGCATAACCTTATTGCCAGGGGGGTAGAAATACCTGCAGTTTCTAACTGATGGTGCACTAGCCCAGTCCTTCACTTTGCTGCTATAGGTTACTTACTAAGCGAGACTGCAGTAAGTTACTTGCATAAAAGCTTTGTCTTTGGTAGGAGCAAATTGCTGGTGTGACATGTGGTTAGCTAATATCACCAAAACATCCATAGTACAGGCACAGCCTTAAAGGTAAGTTGAAGCAACAAAAATAAGCCTTTACAGTAATATTTGAGAATTTTAAGTCAAACCCTAAGCTAAGTAGATCATAGAATCATATAATAGTTTGGGTTGGAAGGGACCTTAAAGATCATCTCTTTCCAGCCACCCTGCCATGGGCAGGGACACCTCCCACTAGACCAGGTTGCTGAAAGCCTCATCCAACCTATATTTTAATGACATTTCTATCTTGAGAAAGAAGCATAGAGGGGTCTTACAGAATGGTGGCACTGTTTTTCTCTTTCCAAAATACCTATCTTTGGGGTAGTCCAGGAATTTTGAGTCTCCTACCTGTTAGCCCACCAATGTTCTCAAAGGTTAGCTTCACCAGGAGAGGGTTTTGGGGATTCATTTGGAAAAAAAAAATAGAAGAAGAAAAATGTCTGTCTATTTGGTCAGTGATAGCAGCGTTTTTTATGAACAATGAAAGAGTCTTTCCCCATCCATGGGCCTTCCTCTTTTCTGGGACAGACTACAAAGAGTTTGTAATTCCTTCTAACTCATGATAAGCATAGCTTTCTTATGTTTCCCCAAACAAGGAAACATCTCTATATTAGGACTGTAATTGTCAGTATCTGTATTAAGAAAATACACTTTTCACTCCTGAAAACAGAGTTTAGATGAAAAATCTATGATTTGAATCACACTGCTGAAATTACCATCTTCCACAGGACCTGTCTCTTCTTACATGAGATAGAATCATAGAATGGTTTGGGTAGATCTAGTTCCAACCCCCCTGCCATGGGCAGGGACATCTTCCACTAGACCAGGTTGCTCAAAGCCCCATCCAACCTGGCCTTGAACACTGCCAGGGAGGGGCAACTTCTCTGGGAAACCTGTGGCAGTGTCTCACCACCCTCACAGGAAAGAATTCCTAATATCTAATCTAAAACCACTCTCTTCCAGTTTAAAACCATTGCCCCTCATCCTATCACTACATGCCCGTGTAAAAAGTCCCTCTCCAACTTCCTTGTAGGCTCCTTCAGGTACTGGAAGGTGCTATAAAGTCTCTCCCCAGAGCCTTCTCTTCTCCAGACTGAACAACCCCAGCTCCCACAGCCTGTCTTCATAGGGGAGGTGCTCCAGCCCTCTGATTGTCTTCGTGGCCATGCTCTGGACTCGCTCCAACAGCTCAATGTCCTACTTATGTTGGGAGCTCCAGAGCTGAACACACTCCTCCAGGTGGGGTCTCATGAGAACGGAGTAGAGGGCGTGAATTACTCCCTTGACCTGCTGGCCACGCTTCTTTTGATGCAGCCCAGGATACAGTTGGCCTTCTGGGCTGCAAGCGCACATTGCTGGCTCATGTTGAACTTTTCATCAACCAACACTCCCAAGTCCAACAAGACAAAGATAAAACAGATTAGTATATGGGGTGCTCTGATAACCTCAGGTGATGCACAGGTGTCTTTGGTAGAGTTGTAGCTGTGTGACACAAAGAAACTATTATCTTGGCCACATGGCAGCTTCTCAGCAATATGGACCTATCTTGCAACAGGATCTCTTGGTTTTATGGTACTTGCGTGTCAGAATAGGTGCTCTGGGACAGATATTTATGCTGCTGGTTTTGAGCCAAATTGATCTCAAAGACTGGCTACCTATCAAGGAAATGTGTGTTGCTAGGGATGAATTGTAATTATTAGAAGGAATGAATATCTGTGCTGGAGGTGTTGAAGGATCACTAGAGGAAATAATAGCTTTTCATGCAGCATTAGAAGGGGCAATCAAAGAAGGTATTGTTTGTTGTCCATGACTCTGATGGGCTGCACTGAAAGACGCTACGCAGCCAAACTTGTTTGGAGAGAACAAAAACATGTCTTTGTGGATGAGATGGATTTTTCTTATTAATTAGGGGAGGGAATAATACCAACAGGAGCAGATGCTTTCTGGATTTGTGTGTGTATATCTTTTTGTTCAGTGTATGATTTACTTGCATATGTGAACCAACTGCATATACACAGATCTCACAGTCCACACCTTTCTTTAACACATGGCCCATGAAACCTTTCAAAGCAACCAGTTCAGAAGTGCGTTACAGAGAAAATGTGAGAGAAGCAGGGGCTGTTAGAGCAAAAGGCCGCACTGGAAAGCTAAGCTCTTTTCATTCTACTTAATGTGAAGCAGTTGCTCCAGAGTGAAGTTGTTTGTGTAGTGAATCTGACTCATGCCAAAGGTGTAGGACACTTTGATAGGGTAGAGGAATAATTATCTTCTCAAAATGGTCATTCCTTTTCACACAGACTAGTGAGCAAGAGCTCTTATCCAGGATACAGTACATGTGAATTTTGAATCCCTTCTGTGTTTGGGAGACTGGAAGCCTCTCTTTTACTTCTCACTTCTTTCAATAAACAGTATACTGTTCTGAGTTATGAGGAGATTGTGCTTCTCTTAGAGTGATGCCACTTTTAGAGTTTTTGCAGGAAAAAGCCTGCTAGTTTCACTGGATGAAAAGCAGAAGTTTCATTTTATGGGATGTAGACTGGGTTGTCAGCTGGGAGAGCTGTATTGGTGCTTGCTCTACAGCCTGTTTCCATCTGATAATAATGAAATAAAATTTATAAACAATCTTGGGTCATAGGTCTACATCTGTGAGATTGCACTAGATGGAGACTGGTGCATCTTGAGGTATTGGTTTCCATTCCTGAGGTCGGAAACAAGTTGTTACTCTGCATTAGGGCATTTAAATCCCTATCCAGACTATAGTGGAGGTGCAGCTCACGGCTCCCTAAGCTCCTGATTTTCCCTACCAGAATACTGCAATTTCTGTATGGCTAGGGTACCCATTTTCTTTTCCCTGGGAAAAGAAAGGCTGGGGAGCGATGGTGATTGCTGGTCTTGGCCTCATGTGGATGCACTCAAGGAATGCTCTTGTGCCTGTGGACTCGTAAATGTCCAGGAGTCCTGTAGTCATAGCCTGTTCTTAATATTGGCTCAGATACTTCATGCAACCTGTGGTTATATTAGCTGCATTTTCAGCTCTTTTAAGGTTTTTTGGAGATTTTTTTTGTTGTTGTTGACAATTCTTGTTATTTTCTCTTAATTGCCTACTGAATGTAAAATGTACTTACTTACTGCAGTATTCTAGCCTTCTTGCTGGAGTACTGGAGTATTTCTAGCGTTTCTTTCAGTCAACCAAGTTTAAGAAATAAATTGATATGAAATCTTCATCTTTTCCGTAGCTGCACGAAACATAGAAGTCTTACTGCACAGAAGCCTCCTGTAGCATTTATTTTTTTATTGTGCCATTGTAATTACATTTTTAAGATGCATTTATGTCTCTTTAATTCCAAGAAGAGTTTTTTTCAGTTAATCTGAGTTTTATTTTGTTAGTACATGCATTATTGATGTAGGTATGGTTTGGGGTTTTTTTTTGCAGGAGTTACTATCTCTTGCGTACTGAACCTGCAATAATGAGCAATTCTTTGTAATTTTTACTTATTTATGACTATGTAAAGAAACAAGTGTTTTTAGGGGGATTGGACTAGATGATCTTTTGAGGTCCCTTCCAATCCCTAACATTCTGTGATTCTGTGATTCTGTGATCTAAAGCCTGTTTTGCCTGTTATCTGGCAGTAGTCATGGCAGTTGGTTTCAATACCACTGGTACCAAAATTATTAATTCCATTTATATAATGGCCTTTGGGAAGAGCTGAAATTTTCAGATAAACAAGGTCTCATGTGATGGGGAGTTCTGGCAGTGATTTGGAAAAGGTTGACTGGGCAAGAACAGATTGTCCTTTTGTTTGTTAACCCGGCAGATATCTAAGGCAAATAATGGGCACTGCCTTGCAGTCCAGCTTCTCATCCACTGCAATCTCAAAAGACAGAGGTGTCAACAGTTTATGAGACTGCGGTGATCTTCTTGGTTAGCACAATGCCGTATTTTATTTTGGGCTGCTTACTGTCAATTCTGAATAAAAATGCGCTGCTAGCTAAAACTTTTAGAGAGGTGTGTTAGCAGACTTCTCTGAACAGCCATGCTAATATTAAAGTTTTCAACCACTAGCTGCATTTTTTTACAAAGAAGTGAACAATGAATAAACTGCGTTGCTGGAAACTGCACTGGAATCAGTCACTCCTCCTAGGAGGAAGGCAGACTGACCACATGGCTCATGAGAGATCTTTTTTAACCCAGATGAATGTGCTATTTAAACTTCGATCTATACCATACTCTTGCAGCATTAGATGCTTGTATGGTAATTCGTAGTTACATAGCTTATAGGGTGTGGGGTTTTTGGCACAAATCCTGACACTGAAGTTTCATTAAAAATTATTCTCAAAAGACTGACAAAAACACACATAATGTTTTATAAACTTCACTGTAGTGCCACAGTTGGCAAACACAAGTAAAGCTAGAGGCTAGCTTTATGTATAAGGCTAAACAAATGTCTGAAGGATCAAAATGAGTGAGGTAAAAATTAATTTTAGACAGCTTTTAAATTTATAACTTATTTCAACTTCTTGGCAATCAAACACCAGACATTTTTTTCTGGAGAATATATACTTTTTTCTTTCAGTAAATTTGTATGCTTATCAGTATTAATAAGTTTTACATTGTTACCAGTTGTGCAGGAATCAGTAAGCCCTTCTGAAATGTAGCAGGATAGACTAAATCACTCAGATATTTAATGTTTTGACAAATGACTGCAGAAAAAAATAGACAGCCTTTTTAAAGTATGGATACTTTATACTTTCTACACTCAAAAGTATATGTCTACATTATATTTACATTCAATCTATATTGCACATACATTTATATTAAATCATGGATCCTTCTTCCACTGGTATCTTATATTTTAAAGTTAATTTGTGAGTTCAGTGACTTTTAAGGCATATTTTTAGTGCTTCCCTGAAGTGTCACTTATTTTTTTGAAGACTGCAGGAACATTCCTATTAGAGAAGAGACTCATTAATTGCAAAACATTTCCTCAAAATTTCTGAATATTTGATTGTTTCCAGAACATGTGTTTATAATTGTCATCTTGAGCATCATTTTTGTTGTAAACAGAGAGCCCAATATTCCGTTGTGGAAGCTGGAAAAAATTTCACTTGATTTCAGTGACTTCAATGAGATCAGTCCCGGAAGTTTTATGTCCTCTAAAGGGGATCTAACCTAATTTGGATATTACAACAGGGAGTTTTATTTTCTATTTTGATTTAAATTAAATTATTTTAAATACCATTGGTAACAGCTGTATGCATACCTAACCACCTTCTGGCTTGAACTGTTTCTGTGAAGTTTTTCTTTTTCCATATGTACTGTAGTAGTAATGAGGATTTTGTTGTGTTTTTGGAGGGGAAAATTAAAATTAACAAGAGTAGTAACCTCTAGCTTACCACAAATTTAACTTGTTTCTGATTTGGAGCTTTCTTTAGGTTTAGAAGCCTGTTTCCAGGATTTGGTTTTGTTCTTTAACTGCTTATAATGACAGCAGCACTGACTTTGAAGTCGTGTTAGTAAAACTTCACTTTTTTGTTTCCAAGACATATCATTCTCTGTCATTCATCTGAAATATTCTTTCATCTTTGCAAATCACTGAGTTCTTCCATGTATTTTCTTAATATTGAATTTGTGGTAAATCTGTATTTATTGTCTTTTTCGCTAAGATACAAGTACATCAGGCTGTTTTCTCTGTGATTTATTAAGATGGGAAGATAACAATTCTGCAATCTTAGTGAGACTATTTTTCTGTCAAACTTAATATGAATTTAGTTTTCTCCCACAAACCAAACTAGGAGACACATACTCTTTTATAAATAATCTTAGATAAAAAGATGCGGAGAGTCTGAATAAATTGGATAAGATTCCTGTTTTCTTGATGTGAATAAACATTTATATGTAGCACAGGCCTTCGGTCTGAGCCTTAGCATTGGCAGTGCTAAATAAGCATGTTTTAGAGTTCATAGCTATTACATTCACATAAACAGATTTGGTATAACCAGAGTTATATCGTAATCACAGATAGCAAATCCTGAAAGTACTTTAGGGGTAGTTTGAAGTCTCAGTTTGTCAAGCAATGTTTTGTGTTACAGATAAAAGAAAATCCAAGAATCAGAAAGTATCAGAAAGTAGAAGAGGAAAACGATACTCTTACAAGTTACCTCAGGAGTACAATGTAGAAACTGTTGTGGTGGCAGATCCAGCTATGGTTTCATATCATGGAACAGATGCTGCCAGAAGATTTATTCTAACCATCTTAAACATGGTAAGAAATTTAAAATGGATGTTGGTGTTTTGCCAACAATGCATGCAGCGCGGTTCGATTTCATTGTTCCTTTTAATTTTTCCTTTCTGACCACGCACCTGTAAGGGACAGTCAGTACCTGACCATCAGGAGGCTGTCAAGACTTGCTCCATATGTTTTGCAGGCTAAAACTGTGGTGCTTCAGACTTCTCTATTGTCTGGTCTTACATCTTCAGTGAAGCCAGAAACTGAGGGCTTAACAAGATGATTTTTTGCTTAGAAGCCCATGATGTTGTCAGGAAGGCTGGGGTATTGGATGATTTCTCATGATCTGTGCTGCGTATGAAAGATGACATTGTTGAGAAGGATTGTGTGATCATTAGTGGCTGAAAAAAACCAAAGGGTAATGCACTTGGACAATTGCATCCCCTCCCAGCTCTGTCTGGAGCTGTAGTGCACTCATTTGGTGCATAAAGCAGTGAAAACTAGTATCTGTAGTGTACAAGGAAAGATTGTTCTAAAAAAGGGGCATAAACTGAAGAATAAATAAGAACTTTAAGTATTCGGAATGTTAGGAAGAGTTATTGCCATGTCCTGGCTCAGACCACTTGAGCCACGATCCTGGATTTAACTGAGAATAGAACAGAAATAACAGAATAGAAACTTTCATGTGAATAGCATTATATGCATGCACAAGTATTTTGAGAAAGAGGCTACAATTTATAAAGTGGTCATGGGCATTGAGGGGAAAAGGTCTTTGTGCTCCCAGAATGAATAGTGCCTAGGCTGTGTTTTTGCTTCAGAAGATCACCACAACACATTAGCTTAATGTTCTGTTCAAATTATGGAAAATTAAAGTAGTCACAGTAGAATATAAGAAATTGTTGAGGCTCTTTGAGGTTTTGTATTTTTAGTCCGCAGTGTGCAGTGTACAATGCAAACACATATTTTTATTTACTGTTTTTTATCTTAGGTTTTTAACCTTTTCCAGCACAAGAGCCTTGGACTACAAGTAAATCTTCGGGTGACTAAGCTTGTCCTCCTTCATGAGACTCCAGTAAGTATGTATTATCCTTGTCTTAGCCTGTAGAGGGTAATGCTACCTAGCTTGTTGCTCCACGAAGGCTTGCAATATTCACTGACTTTAATGGCTGACAAATTTTCTCAGCTTTTGTGCATTATTTAATTATTTACACTGCTGGGCATCCCCAGTAAACATTAAGCTTCTCCTGCTTTTTGCTGCACTGAGATTTTTCTGTGCTTGCAGTTGAAAGTCAGTCAAAGTTTTCTTGTGAAAATCAGCTAGTTCTTAACAATATCTGCTTGTGCTCTGTTTTTGTGCATTTGTATAGCTCAGTGCAAAAATCACCTCCCTTAAATCCAGTAAACAGCAGAAGAACTGTTCTTGTCAGCCAATCCCTAGATGAACAAAAGGTGCCACGATATAGCACTATTCTTTCATTGGACCTTTCAGGCATCATCTCAAATCCTGTTCTTTCTTTCTGAAGAAAGACGAGTCAGTTGATGTCTTGATTGAGACTTTCTATTAACCTTTCTATATGATTTGTGTATCATATTTCGGGACAAAGCCAACTTGATTTCTTGTTGTTTCTACAAAATACTATGAAAATCCTTTCATACTTAAGTTGGTTCCTAAGAAAAAAGGATTCCCTTAGCCATGTTTCTGATTTTAAAATATTATATTTTTCCAGTTAATAAGAAAGTATTTCTTTCCTGACTGTCCTCTCAGCAGGTGGAAAAGTCTCATTTAATGTTCAAATTCTGGATCTTCACATCATTAATCTTTTCCTCACTATGGATAGTGAAAAAACAGCAAATAAACGAGACAGAGCTCAGATGAACAGATCCACTGTGTGCCTCTAACTGCACTGTCTTCACCCATTTCTATTACATGAGAAAAAGGTGGTCTCTGCTCCTGAAGTTCAAGTCGTTCTGCTGTGAATATATTATGCCGTAAAAAGGAGAATATTTTTGCTAACTCAGTCAAAAAATGTTCTTAGTTTTATTTTAAAATCATAATTTTAATAAAGTGAACTTTTTTTTATTTCCAGGCAGATATGTATATTGGACATCACGGGGAAAAAATGCTGGAGAGCTTTTGTAAATGGCAACATGAAGAATTTGGCAAGAAAAATGATATACACTTAGAAATGTCAACAAGCTGGGGTGAAGACATGTCTTCAGTTGATGCAGCCATACTGATCACAAGGTAAAATACTGAAAGATGAGCATTAAATAGGCAATGGCCTAATATGAGCATAGATCAAAGGAACTGATAGACAACCAACACAGTTAGGATTTAGTTTTGCAGTGACAAAGAGTGCAACTTGAAGCTTCTTTCCAGAACTCAAAGGTGGTGGTAAAGTGCTTCAGAAAAAATAGTTCCCAGATGGTAAACATCTGAAATGAGAAACAGGTCTCTCTCTTATTTCTTCTTTGGCTCTATAGCTAGGGACATAGGTAGGATGCCTCTCTCCAAGTGCCTTTATTTAAAAGAGGCAGTACACACAGACCTGTAGATACTTTCATTCAAAACAGAAAAGCGTATTTAGACCATTCAGAGCTGGATCAGCATGACATGTGTAATCCTTAAACTTATGTGTGGCCATATATCATTTTTTCAGGACAATCTCAGTAGTAGCTATATTAATTTTTTAAAAATTAGGTTTTATTCTGATTATTCCAATATCTATAAAGTACTTCAGTTTTCTGAAGAAAAATGATTCCTTAAACTTCCCTGTTTTGGAGAGCCAGTCACATACTGGAAGCAGGAAGAAGTCCAGATTGTCTATGGTGACAGCTTTGTTGCTACTTTTGCTGTTTAATCCCTTACCTTTTCTTAGGAAAGCCCATACCCATCTCTTTCTACCTTGTGCCATCCTCCTCTATTTGTTGTGTTTGTCTGTTTTGTGAATTGTTGGGTCTTTGAGTGGGCAGATTAGTCTTCGTTACACAATTATACACTAGCTAAGCAGTACTCCTTCACACGGACTCCTCTGAACTACCGTGGAAGACATACGAAATAATATTCTCTGTAACAAATTTCCATTAGCTCATCAGAAAACTTACTGAGGGAGCATTGAACCCTGCAAGCCTGCGTCTGCCAGGAGAGTGACTCCAGGGCTCCATTCTTTAGCTTGTGAGCTGTATCTCAAGAGTAGTAAGATATTATAAAATAAAACATGTAACACTTCTTTTCTCTCATTTTTTCATCTTCACCTTAACCAGTTTTTATGGGAAGAGGCAAAAGAGTTCTGAACTGATGCAAGTGAGGCATAGTGTAGCAATTGAGAGGCAGTGGTCTGGAGATGTCTTTAGCAGCCAGTGCGTTTGACCATAGACCTTTTTAAATTTCATGTGACATTTCTAAGTAGTGAAAAAGCTTTTGGAAAGTCTAATCACACTCTAAGTCATGCTTTTCTGATGGGTTTTGTAATAATGATATTCTAATTTGCATTGCCTATAATATTTTACCTGTCAGTTTTAGTATGTTTTTTTGGATTAAATCTCTGATCAGTGTTACAGAAGTTGAATTAGAGAGCAGGGAAGTGATTGGTTGGATGTCAGGTAGTAAGTAAGTGCTGGAGCCAGAAATTGAAGGTCTATTCTTCTGACACTTTTATTTTTTCAGTGGTATTATTCTCTGGACTATACTGCCTCCCATCTCGGAGCTGCTTTAGCTGCTAATAAATCATACCAGTGTGGTTTGCTGACTGTGGGAATGTTTTGGTAATCCAGGCTCCCTCTGCACATCATCAGGTTTATAGTATAGCTAACCTCATGTGTGGCTCCACTTTTGTGTTTTGTTAATTCAAGGTCTCATTCTGTTTTGCAAACATAGAACAAGCTCCTTTGTCACAACTTCCACATAGCTTTGGACAGCAGACCTGCTTTATTGAGAGAAATAATTTTGTTTAGGCAGTTAAACACCAACTGCTTGGTATTTTTCAAGTAAAAATGTAAAGTTGTGGTTATCTAACACATTCTGTGGCAGACCTTCTAAAATTTACCCTAACCTCCTTTTTTTGTCTCGCTTGGTAATGGAACAGCAAGAGTGTTTTGAAAAAGCTTTCCTGTACTTTCACATGCTAGTTATATCTGGTAACCAAAAAAGTTAGAAATGAAGTATTGAATATTCTGAAGAGCTAATTTTTAATGCCTAACTACAAAGAGCACAATGTGTATGTAACAGGGTGTTATTCAACAGCCAAAGAGCTATCATAGCCTTTTCATGAAGAAGGTACTTTTCAAGACTTATTTTTGCATTTGCTACATAAAGCAGAAAGCAAAATCAGCTTCTCCCCACAGCTTTCTCTGGTACCCAAAGAGGCCGTAATGATACATATGAATCTGCTACCAATTTGTTAATTTTACTTCATGGTTGCCCTATTTCAGCCCATGAGTTTTTGTTTAGTTTCCCTTTAAATTTGGCTTATTCTGATGAAGTAATGTGCTGTTTAAAATATGGTGCCATAAAGTAAAAGGAAGATGAAAAGAAAAAGTTTGAATAGCACATTTAGAAAAGATCCCCAGGGAGGTTAGGTGTAAGGAGAAAATGAGAATTAAGACAAAAACTGGTTTAAGTGATCTCTTGATAAAACTGACTCACAGTTATAAATTAGCACTATTACTTTAGAGATATGCATATCAAGAAGTACTTTTCTCTGAGTTAAAAATATACCACGGCACATCAACATCCTCCTTGCCTTTTAAGTTACAAAGTGCGGGTGCACAGAGATAAGCGTCGATTTTGGTAGCCACTGGGATGATATTAACAGTCGCTATCTGCATAAATTGTCTGACCTGGATAAGGTAACCGAAAGTAAGGCAGGAAAAGGCCCATGGCATCCACAGTTGCTCCAGGATCATACTTACATTCTTGTATTTCCCCTGTTACAAACAAGGTAATGAAATCTTCAAAGTGTAAACAAAAATAAATAAATAAATACAAGAACGAGGCAGAATAATCTACCTTCTCTTAAAAATTATGCATTGTGCTGCTTTTCCAGTGCATAAGTCAATCTGTGTCACAGTGGGTTTTAGGAAAACACGTAAATAGGAAAATAATAATAGAAAAAAAACCTGAGTTATGTATTTTCCTTCTCAGAATTGCCATTTTCACGTGTGCTTGTGATAGAAAGTAGATCGCTCTCCTAATATTCAGCAGATAGACAGTGATATTCCATGTTCACAGTATACTTCAGCTGTTTGTTCATATTGGTCTGCAGTATCTGAAATGTCTTTGCTCTGGCTGATATATAACTGAAAAACTGCTGTGTGGCACTTTCACTGTAAAAAAGTGCCTCATTCTATAAAAGAAGACAATGGCATAAATAGCACTTAGATTTGCTAAATATTATTTCATTTCCAATCATTCCAAACCTTACAGAACTCTCCCCAAAACTTGGACAAGAATTTTCTAAGTGTTGCTGTTACCTTTTAATGTACGAAGTACAGTTCCTTTTCTCACTTTGCTTTTTCCTACTTTTCTGATGGTAATGGTTTGAACCAAAAATACCTTCTTGAGAAGCTGAGAAGTGGAAGACTGTGAATGACCCGTGTACAGAAACCGACATTTGGGTGACATAGTGTCACCCAAATAGGTTGCAGTGTTTGGCAGTCCAAAATTGTTGAAATGTAAAGGGATAGAGATTGGGTTATTAAGCAGCTACTGCTGTCCTTAGTGAAATTCAGATCTGGAAAAATGAGTTCTTGCAAGTGTACAGTGAGAGATGGAATTGTTCTTAATTTCATCTTCATAGTAGTCTTTTTTCATCACTCTAATTTCAATACTGTCAACTGTGTTGATATTTTTTACAGTTTTTACAGTGTTTACTGTTTTTCTTCTGACAACAACAGCAGATGTCAAGGTAGTTCATGAGAATCTTACATGTCCTTGCTATTAATTATTTACTAATAGGGTTATAAATGCAGAAGGAAGCATGGAAATGTGAGAAGAGCACGCTTTGAAAAAAGACACCTTTGATTCTGAAAAAACCCAAACCCAAAGTCTTCTGTATCTATCACTTTTTTTTTTAATATGTGTTTTTTTATTCTTGTGTATTTTAAAAATCCCACTAATTTTAAGTCATCACATGCTATTTGTTTTGGTTTTGTTTTTTTTCTTCTCTAAGTTCAAGGTGTTTGAGTATATGAAGTGATAATGATGTAATAATGCATGTGAGAAAAATCTGCATGAATTTACCTGTTTTTCTGTTTGTTCTTTTGCGCTTTAGTATTCAGGCTACATATGTTCTGTTTGCTCATACAGATCTGTTAAGTAGCATACATGGACCTAAACTGAATTTTAAATCTCTGATTATCTAGTGCAAGTCCTTAAAATTTGACCAGTTACTTTTGCGTTTTATTTTTCTGGTGAGTAAGAAAGCTAGACAGTCTTGAGACAAACATTAAGAGAAAGGAAGACTGAGTTCTGAAGAAGACCGTTGCCACAGTT
Source organism: Podargus strigoides (assembly GCA_028020825.1). NCBI lineage: Eukaryota > Metazoa > Chordata > Aves > Caprimulgiformes > Podargidae > Podargus > Podargus strigoides. The sequence goes on along the minus strand of CM051663.1, from coordinate 90,183,863 downwards.
ATTTACATCCAGAAAGGACAATTGTGTCTTAATTCTAATTTTTGTTAGTCTACTTTTCAACCAGGGATGTCTTTGTACTCTTTGCTGCTAAAGAGCTGTTAGAAAGCTCCTCCCTTTGTAAGTACTTGTAGGCTATGCTCAAGTCACAACTCATCTTTCTCTTAGGCTATCTCAGAGAGGTTTTTAAGCCTGTTTCTCAGACATGTAATCATCCTCTTAGCTCTTTCCAGACCTTTTCCTATTTTCCGAATTGTTTTCTGAAGCATAAGTGCCAAAACTGGACACGGTAGTGTGTGAACAGTTCTACTGGTGCCATGTCTGATACTTTCCTGCATCTTTATCTAAGTCTCCTGTTCACTCCTACTGCCTGTTTTCAAATGCTCGCTTCTTTTTGTTGTTGTTGTCATGCTGTTGCTGTGTGTGATCAAGTTTGGGGGTCCAGTTTGGCTACATTAAAATAAAAGTGACTCAGATGAGTTATCTTTAAAAATTGATTTGTCTTCTTTCCTATTTGTATTCTAGCAGAATTCCTTTTAATTTTCAAACTCTACCAGTAGTGCTCTCATATTTTCTTCCAGATCATTGTTTAATGCTAACGTTGAATCCAGCTTCTGTTAGAGTCCACTCACAAACACCTTCCTTGACTTCCTAACATTTCTATATCTGTTTTGAGATGTTAGCTACACATTCAATTCAGTTATTAATTCACTTACCACACTTCTGAGCTGTTATTTTGTAGTTTGACTGAAACATTAGAAGGCCTATTTATATTATCCTTTTTAATCTCTGTTCAACTTTACAGAGCCTAAGTGATTTGTTAACTCTTTCAAATAATTAAATACAGTATTTCCTGATTTGCTAAAATACAGTATCCAGTGCATACCAGTGCATTTGAGGTTTACCCTCAAAATGCTAAACAGTTTCTGAAACAGCATTTACGATAGTAACATTGTTCACTTATGCAAATTCCCAACTGAGCAGTGTAATTTGTCTTGTGGTTCATTAACTCTAAAATTGATTTTCATTTTAATTTAATTTTTTTTAAGTGCATTTATTAGTTAGTATGTATGTGCTTAGTTTATATGTGGGAATCATTTCAGAATGTCCTATTACGCAAAGAGACAAGAACATATTCACGTGAAGACATCTGCAATGTGATGATAATGTTATTTGCCACTGGGGCCATTAATTTCAGCTATTCTTTATAAAAGCCTTACGATTTGAGAAAACTTATTGCTTGGGCAATACACCTCAAATATATTTTAAAAGGTTGTAAGTCCTAGAATCAATGGCAAAAGCAGGAGTTAAATTGCAGTTTCAAGGCTACACTACTCTTTTCAAAATCATGAATGTTAGAGAAGTTAAGAAATTGAAAGTAGGATGAAAGCCAGGATGAAGATTTAGTAGACTGGTTAAGTCCATTATCTATCCTCTTCTGTTTCTTCTTTTCTCTAGTCTGGCATATTTAAGGAAATGATAAACCAGCTTGGACAAGAAATAGGTCTTTTGACTAGTATGCCTAAGACAGGTGTTAAATTTATCTAAAATGACAAATTGGTGCAAACTAATCATAACAAAATAAGTCTGTATTCTTCTTTAGTCTTGTTCTGCTGTCCTTGATGTCTCCTGTTGTAAATCCCACCTACACATCAGGGTTTATTTTAACAAAGAGAATGTGATGAAATACTTTGTATTGGGAAATTGGATAGTTAGTTTTCTGTGAAGGCCATTCATAGTGCTATATGTGGTCGATTAAAAATGCACTAACTAAGTGTAATTTTCTGAAACAATGAATTAGTGTTTACCCATTCTTGCTTAGTATTCTTTTCTGGGGTTAGCCAACTTGTTCAAGCTCAGAAATCAGTCCTAAATCTCATGAATGCTCCCCTTTTCTCTCACTTGAGTAAGGACCTGTTTTCCCTTCAATGTGTGCACAAAGTAACCATTCAGAGTAATGGAAGTTGTGTGCTAGATACTGGTTAGAAGGAGACTTCAGTGTGCTTTAACCAGTTTCTTGCTTTCAGTGTTAGACTCGGTTACTGACTTGCACCACAAAAACTTCTATATGCATTAGTGGTAGTGCTGATTTCTTTACCCTGTCTTGCTAAGAGGCTAAGAGAAGGGAGGAAAAGATCAAGGGCACATAATCTCAGCGGCCTTCCTGAGGGCTTTGTAGTGTGTTTTATTGCTCTATTTTATACCTCTTTTTCCTTAAGAGGCGATATCTTCTCTTGTTTTGTGTAGTTTCAGAATGCCAATTCCATATATATATAGTGTAGAGGTTCATATATGTGTGTGTCTACACTGTATGTGTATATAGATATAGATATAGATATGGAATACACACACACAGGAACATCTTTATAATATGATGGAATATTTAAGTTACCATGTGGGAATTAGAGAACGGATTTCTGTGAGAGTCATTTACAGCTAGAGCTGTAAATCTTTACTAAGGAGCCTAGTCTCAAATGTATGTTATGCATTCATATTCTTGGAAATTAAAGGAGTTATAACATTCTTTCAATGTAAATCAGGAACTAAGAATGGTTTATTGTACTTCCCTCTTGCCAAATCATAGCAGTTTCCCCCAAGTCCAATAATGAAACTCTGGATGCGTAGCATAACCATAGGCAGAGTCAGCCAAGAAGGAAAAACAAAACAAAAACAGCTCAGTAAGTATATGAGAACAAAGCTATTACATAAGCAGAAACCTCTCGGATATTGGCAGTTTTAAAATGTCAGATGGTATTGTTGTACATTTGAAGATATGCTCTCTTTTTTTTCACTTGTTGTTACATCAGTTAATATTTATGGTAGTTGTATGAGTGTGCGTGGAAGACAATCTATGTCCTTATATTGTCTTTACACATGTTCTCTTGCTTCACCACAAGTCCCATATTCCCACATTTCTAATCGTTCTGTCATGTTACTTAACAAGACAATAAGTCCCTTGTGTCACACAGCACGAAACAAAGAATTGTGTTACAGCCCAGTGCGTTAATGCAATTTGTTGCAGGTTTGAAAAAAAAATAAAAGAACTTCCTTTTGTATCTGATTATATTTTCTTGTTCATCACCTTTGGCTCAATTTCCAGGGCTTTTCTAAGTGGATTCCCAGAGTTTCTTTATCTGTTTATTCACAAGATTTGTTTTTAGCACTGTTGTTTTGCTTTTGTGCTGTGTAATTATCTAGCAGTGGTGACTGGAGAATCAAAAGCTATGTAACCCCATGTCTCTGGCTGTGTGGCCTTTAACAAGTGTCAGAAATTTGCCAGCCTTTTGAGATTGATTTTGAGTCTAAATCACTCTGTGGGAATAGTCTGTGGGAAACATACAAATAAACAAAAAGCTCTTGGAGTAGTTACATTTGTGAAAAAAGGTAACTATTACTAGTCTACTCTCTCATCTCAAGCACCAAACAATTCCTGCATTTCATTCCTGGAAAATGAGTATTTCTTTATGTGGGTATCTTTAACATTATCAATCTATGAGTATATCTGTGTAGCTTCATAGGCAGAATATAAAAATGGAATCCCTGGCCCATATGATCCCTCTCTAAAAATAGAGACCATTACTCTGTGGTACACTAAAGAACAGAAACTTCTGTATTTGAGTACGTGTTGGAATGACCAGTTAACTGGGTTGTATTTTGCTTAGATGCTATATGTGGGGTTTTTTTGTTGCTTGTTCCCTGTTGGTTCCCTGCTCCCCTCCCGAGTTTATTGATACCTCAGCAGCCCTATTTTGACTTAAAATAATAAACTAGCATGAGTTATAAACACTACAGTAGAATGCAGCTTTTCCATTGCTCTTTTGTTATGTGTCTTTGATAACAGGTAAAATAGGTGTGAAATTAAAATTAATCCCAAGCAGATATTGTTTAACATGCAGAGATGAAATACTTATTCCACTTCATGTAATTGAGCAGTCTTATTTATAGAGCTATGGTTGGACTAAAATCTGTGTTGGAGGTAGGATAGATAGATAATTTGTAAGTCTTCTGCTACTAGAATGGGATGCTCTAGCAGAAATGCTTCTCCAGAATGTATTCCTATTGATCTTTTTAACCATTGACTTTTGAGCATAAAAACTTTATGACTCTATCTCTGATATAAATGCTGCATTTGAACCTTATACAAAGCACTGAAGGTATTTTCATTTCAAATGTCATATTAACTTCAGGCTTGTTATATCTCAAGATAAGTATATGGGGAAAAAACCACCAGAAATTAGGTACAATGCAATTCAAATATATGGTACATGTTTTGTCACCTGACTACTCCTAAAACTGTTCTGAGAATAAATTGAAGTTTAAGTATTCTAGGTTATCCTGGTCTTTGCTTCCCCATGCTGTTTGTTGACATAATGGTATTCTGTATTCATTCATTGAGCCATAGAAAATATTTGTAAATAGGTCACACAGTCATTACCAGTCTGACAGCTTGGTTTGCTTAACATTTTTCTTTTCCCCCCCAATTCTAGGAAGGATTTCTGTGTACATAAAGATGAACCATGTGATACTGTTGGTAAGTAAATAAACATAAGAGACTATGTGTATAAACCACTTCATAAAATACATGTTACGCAAAGAGAGATGTGAAGCTAAAAGATGACAGCAGCATCAGTGATGGATAGCTGTAACAAGCTAACATACAAAATACATTTCAAATGCCACTAATACTTTGTTAGGTTTGTGTATGCTTCTACAAAGTAGTATGTTGAAGGACAGTATTTCATAGACCAAACTTTAAAAACGTTGTTTTTTTTCTCTTTTTAATACAGTACAATACAATACAGTTTAATACAAAATGGTTTTAATATTCTTAATTTAGAATATGAAGCTAAAAAAAAGTATTTCTGAACATTTTTTTATGCAGTGGATTAATTTTGGTGAGAATATGTCTACAATGTTTAAAATAAGTTTCCATAAGAATATAGTGTAATATAGTAGAGTGATACAGTGCTTATGAACTGTGTAACTTCAGAAGACTACAGTATGTGAACTATTGTGCAAGGCATCTTCTGACACCCTCAATTAAAGTGAGTGCTGACTGCACCAAGCTTTTATATCATCAGTTGTTAATTTAGTTCACACCCTTTGGGGAAGACAGTTTTTCAGTGAAAAGGTCTGGTGGGAAAGGCAGCAATAGATAGCAATTGTTCTGTTCGATCATAATTCTGGATAAAAACATGCCATGACATTCTTCATTTTGTGTCATGGCATGTTTGTACCCTAGAATTTCATTTGGCTGATAGAAGTCTTTTAACAGTTATATGTGTAAATGCAAGTATTCAGACCCTAAATTGTTTCAGTAAGATGAGGATGATGGTAATGGACTATTACCTACTGTCAATGGACTATTAACTACTGTCACGCTTGTGCTTCCTCTTCGGTAGAGAAGTAGATTTTTATTTTTTCTTTCCTGTTTAATGTCTGTGGCAAAAGTTTGAGCGGAATTCTTATGTAAACTCTATTACCTCACTTCTTGCTAGTCTTTTTTTGTTTTACTGTTGTATCATCCGAAGTCTATGTGAGCATGTCTGTGGGGTGGATATCAATAAAGAATCCTTCTAAATGAAGAATGGAATGTTTCTCACAGCAGTTAGTGGTTAAGAGTTCATGGTGTTCTTCCACTTACTGGTATCTTGGTCTTATACAAGTTCTGTATGACTGTTTGGTCCTCAGAAGCATTTATTTTTTATCTTGTAAGTGCAAAAATGTTTCCTTCCAGCTGAAAGAGAAAGTGGTGTGACAAGAAGTCTCCAGCATCTTATGCTGATCTAAGCCGAAGATAAAATCTGGAGTGTTTCCTGTATATGTAAATCAGGATAGACTGCTGTTTGGATTTCACAGATGAAGTGAATGTATTCAAGTATCTTCTCTGAAAAATATTTCCTCTTTGGTTGAACCTTGGAGGTAATAGAATGACTATTTATCTCTGAATTTGTCCATTGAATTGTAAATGAGATAACATTGAACCGACTAAAGTATCAGTCACTCATGTTCTATGATGAAGAAGCTTCGATAAAACTTGAAAACGAGGCAGTACATTAATCAAGTGCACAGGATGTTAAGAGTTTGCACTCTTAATACAGCGATAGGCAAAATTAAGTAGAGGAGACCTTGGCTGTCTAGTTTGGCATTTTATGGAATGTCTGTTGTGGACCTTCCTACTCTGTGTGTGATTGTTTAGAATTTTCTTCAGGAATTGTAACATAGTTCGTTTGTGTAGTTCTTTCCATATAGCTGCAATTGTGCACCAAAGTCTAAGGTAATTATTTTCCTGTTGTTCCATCAGTTATTATATGAATTTAATCATTAAGTTTCCAGACGAATATAGCGCCTTTCCATAAATTCGGTGTATCATTTCTTCCATGTACATTTACTGTACTATGGGTCCTTGCTTACTTTTAAGAAGATATAAAGTCTTTCTGAAGCTCTAATCCACTGTCATCCGTGAGCTGATCTAAGGAAGAGTGTTCAGAAAACTAGGGAGACCTTTGTGCATTTCTCTTGAAGTTAATTTTTAAATTGCCTTACTAGTATGGTGTTATTACATCAATATTTTTAGGGTTGCAGGTTTATATGAAAAGTTGTTAAGAGTACATGTAGGTAGATAGTGGTTTCATTTTTTATTTTACTTTTGATTTCCCTAGAAAAACCTAAATGGTGATTTTTTTTAATCTTAGATTAGTTCACAAGTAAAAGTTCATTGAAAGGTAAGGAAAAGCAGTTTGATCTTACTATAGAACTTCATGCAACATGTTTATAGGCAAAAGGAGACAGCACATTTCAGAGATGTTTAATATGCTGTGAATTATACAATTTGCCAAAGAAAGTAGATGAGAAATGCTGATTTAATATCAACTGTATAATTCCCAACTGTCCAGAGCTTGCCCATCCTTTCCCCCCCAAAATTCCCCAAAGAATACACCGCAATACAGACTTTTGTCCACCATAAGTGTAGAATAAGTCCGTTCTCTGAAACGTTAATGTAACTGTACGTAAGGCAGTCAAGGTGATCTGTATAGCAGATCACAATCCAGAAATGAAAGTCATGAGAAAGGAACATTTACAGGATGGACCTCATTACTGGAAAGGGTTGTCTTGTTGGATCGTAGCTGTTCCCACTGATGGATACTAAACAGACAAATACTGGATTTATTGTTTATTCACTAAGTGCCAAGAGTCACAGTTTTCAGGGTGGACATGAGTACCCATTTAAGTCAGATTGCATAAGTGCCAGTATTCTGTTATAGGAGACAAACTTTTCGTGAATTTAGGTGGCAAATAATACATTTCTCTGTGCTTCCATGTTTGTTCTACTCAAAGTACAGAGCTTATGCACTCTTCAATTAGTACTTTTTCAGTGTCTTTTAAAAATAACAGAGTGATTTATATGCTGTACTCCTCTTGTGCGTGCATCTTCTGGTATTATCATATTTAGGTAACTAAAAGGAGCAATGATTCATAGGGCACCTTGTTAGTGGGTTATTTCACAAACCTTAGTGCAAGCAGATGGAAATCAACAGATATTTTCTCACTCCCTTCAAGGATTTGGCCAACAAATACACACAGAAAGACTATTTCTTGAGGAAAATCTATGCACATTTGAAAGCCTATAATAGAGAGTTCTTAGTGTGAAATGTTACAGGCACGGGCAGATTGTAAAATGATGCTCATCTTGTGCTGGCATGAGTTTGGAGCCTCGTTAATCTGCAGGAACTGAGGGAATGACCATTTCTAAGAGATGCCTTGTCTTTTCTGGGACTCCCCTGCTTGGAGGCACCTCGTTCCCTTGGTTTAGTGTCCTTCTGCCTCGTTTTACAGTCTTTCCTTGTGCCAGCAAAATGGCTCAGCAAGTCTTAACCCAAACATGCAGTTGTGTTTACTGAAAACTGGGATTGTTTACTTAACAAGCTGTAAAATTTTGTTTGTAGCTTCCATGCAGCTCACTATTTGCATCAAAGTTCTAGTTTTAGTTTGTCGGATAGGTTCTAGCAGGGTGCTTGAGAGCTTCTAATGCCCTGGAAGTGTTCAGGGATGCATAGTATTGGTTTTTGCAGCAGTATTATCTCAAAACGGTTTTCAGAAGGTGTAGGAATAGGTGTAGGCATAATTGCTACAGCTGGAAATACAGGCAGACTGAATGACCTACATAAAGTCAATGAATTAGCAAGTAAGATAATCAGGAAGGGAACCCAGCATGTTCTTCCTCTCCATTTAGCCTATTACATTATCTGCATTTCTAGTGCCTATGACATGGATTTTAAGAAAATCTAAAATGTTGGTATGCTGTCATTACTGTAAGTTGTAAAGCTCCAAGTAAATTTATCCTTAAAGAGTATGTGCAATTTGAAAATAATTTGCAGACAAAAAAAATATCTTTTTTTTTCTATTATTTGAAAGCTGTTGCTTTAGCAATATTGTTCTATAGTGAATATTAAACGCAGTTCCTGCTGGTAGTTGGTTTTTTTTCTGAGTCTTTAGTGAAGACAGACCATTCCAGATACCAGACACTAAGAGCCTGAATTCTTATATTAACATTTTTCTTATGCTATCTGATTCTTCAGGTAATATCTTCTCTCATCCCTTGTCAAAAGTCCGCAAGTGTATAACACATGGGCTCTGTAAAATGTTGTGACCATAGTTAATGTTTTGAAAGATTTATGATGGCTAGTAAAATATCCTAGAAACACTGATTGCAACAAAATGAAAAATAAAAAAGTAGTATTTCCAGATTCATTTACTCTAAGTCTTTTATGTGCGCTCAGTTAAAAAATATGCCTCTGTCAAAGGAAGGTCAGGAATTTTCTTGGCATGTATAAATTGAGTTCCATTTGACCTAATATGTCAGAATTATGGGTAATTTCAAAGATAGCTTTTGCCTTAAATAGAGTAACCTCAGTTGCTTGTTCCAATACTGTCTTCTCACTGCAGCAGGGTGAGGCTTCTTTTTTTTTAATACATCTCTGGCTGACATACCTATATTGTTCTGCACAGATACGTTTCCTTTAAAGCTGATACCGTTTGCTTATACTCTTAGTCCTGGTTGAAATTCCCAAGTAATAGGATGTTTCAGGAATAGATACTTGATGAAAATCTGGATTTCCAGCACTTCAGTGATCTCATAGGAGTGTAAGTGCAATGTTCTGATTGTGGTTGCCTTGAGAGAAGGTAATTAAATGCTGTTTTCAAACAATATTTTGTATCTTATGTTATTACAAAAGGACAGGGTTTCCTTAAAAATATATATATTATGTATAAAAACTTAATACTATATAATTTGATCCTATATTTTCATATATCATTTTCAGTTGAAACATCAACTGCAAGAACATTGTTTCCCAAAAAAGCGCTTCCATCTAAACCGTTTACTAGAAAGCATTTACCAATGCTGACATTGCAGTCTCTAAACAGAACTCCCTTAAAAACTCTTGTCAGATTGTTTTAGGGGCATGGTACAAATCTTGTATATTATGCATTTATAACTCTGGTAACAGCTAGTGTTGCAGAGAGAAAAACAATAGCAGAAAATTGAGGCGCCATCAGGTCTTCATTCTGTTGCAAAAGATCTAAATAGCATGGATAAAAATAATGACCAGTAAGGAATCAGACAAATATCTACACAATAAAGACCACTAAACAAAATGAAGTGAAAGAACACGTCTTCCATCCAACTTAGCAAAATGCCAGAGGTAGATTTATTTACTTTTCTTTTCTAATATGAAAGCTGTAGTTCTTTAATACAAAGGACTTGGCCTTTTCCTCCAAAGCTTGTCCCCAGGGACAAAGCGTAGTCCAGCCCTATGCATTAAGAGATATGACAGAAATAGGGAACTGGGCAGGCTGTCATTATCCAGTGGTGGTTTATGCTGGAAATATTGAAGGTGAATGCTTAGGGCCTGTTACCAATGAACAAGCTGCCAAAGAAGTTTCACAGAACACGTGCAGCAGCATTGCAGAAATAAACTTTAAGAAGTCTGTTTCCCTGTGCTTCCTCATCGGTATCCATCTGGTATCCCTCCTCTTATCCAGAAAAATCGTTCTGTTGTGGTCTTGCACAGCTGCCCTTAGGCTACCTGGCGAGGGGAGTGGGAGCAGTTTGCTGGGAAGCAGGGTATGCTGCTGTGGCTGGACTCCTGCAGGCACTTGGTGATGCTGACTGACAGGTTCAAGTACCTGTGTGCTGCAGAGCAGGAGCCCTTTCGACACAAGCTCTGTAGGCAGGGCCAGCCTTTTTGCCTCTCTGACACCTGTGTGGCTAGGGAGGGTGGGATTACTGGACCCTGCGTGGTGTTTCTCCACGGAAAAGGAAAGGAGGGAAGATGTGCTGCCACGATGTTTTCAGCAGGCATATTTGGTTTAACTGGGATAAAGAAACAAGGGGAAGTCTCTCCCCCTTCTGCCAGGCCCTCCCCACTGTCAGAACTGGATCCTGCATTATGTTTCTGCTTTTTTCTACAAGATATTAACAAGGGCCTCTGTTTATATTCACTAGAAAGGTTTTTTGGCTTGTTTGTTTCTTCTCTTTTGTTGAGGTACAATTGTGAAAGAAATGCACTTCAGGCAGTTATAAATCAATACTGTAGGTTGTTCAGTTACTGACACTTGCAGGGGACAAGACAGGTTTCTGATCCATCAAGGCAAACAGGAATCCATAAGCCCTGAGGTGTGTCATTTACAGTGTGTTCTAATTTTGATATGCATTTATGGGAACAGGTTTCTCTACAATACAGATAAGGCTGAAAGTAAGGGGTGGGCCAGAACTATGAAGATGATGAGGGTACTGGAGCACCTCTTTTACAAGGAAAGATGGAGAGACTTGGGTGTTTAGCCAGAAAAAGAGAAGGCTTAGAGGGGATCTCATTAATGCTTATAAATATCTCAAGGGCAGGTGTCAGGAGTATGGGGCCAGACTCTTCTCGGTGGTGTCCAGTGACAGGACAAGGGACAATGGGCACAAACTGGAACACAGGAAGTTCCATCTGAACATGAGGAAAAGCTTTGTTACTTTGAAGGTGACAGAGCACTGGAACAGGCATTGTAAGCTTTGAGGTTTTGCCCTTTGAGTTTGTTTACCCCAAAATACAAAACCTGTCCTGAACAGAAGATACACTGAACATACCCTGTATAGAGGAAAGATAGTTGTTGGCAGTCAGATTAGTGGCACTCAGAGAACTGTATTTAGCATTTCATCTGCAAGAGACTTCCTTTGAAGAATTCCAGTGCATAACCTAATCTAAGCCATTAATATAACTTCCACAATACAATTTTACATTTGTACTACATACTCTTTTACAGCAGGATCATGATAATAAGTTCACTGACCTGTATATGAAGGAACAGCTCATACAGTGAGAGCAGGAGCATCTTTTAAGTGCTTTGTGGAAAAGCTAGCCAATTGATCTCACTCAATTTCACTTAATGAGCTTTTGTTTTCGTTAAAAGTACTGTACCTCAGATCTGTATCCAGTAGCTGCAACTGACTGAGTAACTAGAATGTTCAAGTGTGTCTTCTGAACATTGATTTATCCTGTGACATTGCTAGGATGTTTTATTTAGTATAATTTGAACTATGTAAAAGTGTAGAAATGCAAAAGTTCTCTAGGAAGTGATATCCATATGGTAGTACAATATGTCTGGTATACAAATACCTGGAATACACAAGATTTTTTTAAATAATGGGGGAAATTTTGACTTCTATGAACTACAGAATAAAACTTGCTTTTGTTGGTGAGTTACATGTCTGCAAGTATTGCAAAACAGGACCTAATTAGATGTGAATTCCAATAAATATAAAAAAACCAAACCAAAACAAAAAAGCAGAATTTAGTCCACCTCATGTGTCATAAATCATCAAATGAATTATGCATGCTTGGTGCAGTTTCTCAGGGAGGCAGAAGAACATAGAACTGTAATACGCATGCTCAGTCATCAAATCCAGACGTGTGCTATTGCAAGCCTCAACATAATTCCTCTGCTAGATATTTTAAATTCAGTTTCAAAAACTAATAAGGTTCTTGATTCCAGCAGAATCTTAAAATGGAATCCCATTTTACCTTGCATCTTGTTTTACTGAGTTGGACTAAATGTCAGGACTCCAGTGAGCTAGGTTTTCACACCAAGACAGCCGAACTTTTGTTTTCAAGCTGTGTTGTAAATTGCACACAAAGTAACCAGGTTACATTACATTAGATTGTTTTATTTTCCAATATTTTATTTTGAGTGTTTAAAGCGTAATTAGTCACAATAGTAGTAGGGTAGTAGAGAATAAATATCTCTGAATGGTCTCTTGATGGCATTTTCATAATCACTGAGCTTACTTTTAATTGCTAACCACTTAAGCATGCTTAAAAACCAAGTCTTGTCTTCCTTAAACAATTGATCAAGGTCTTACTGCTTCAGGCAATTCCTTCCTTTTCTTTATTTTATTTTACTTTGAAGTAGTTAGCCAATGCATTTAGAGAGCTGAAAGCGAAGGGTAAAAAATATTTTCTGTTTTGTCTTTCAGATTATAGTACAGAAATCACTGCATTTTTACTAAGTATGTGTTAACAATCTGTTTTAGGAAACAGTAGGGCCTGTGAATGTGTTTAGGAAGACTGGAGGGTTAATTTTTGTATGTACGTCCTGTTTCAGAAGTTTACAATGAAATCTGTAAGTAAATTTTAGATAGAGCTGAGAAAATCTGTATTGAACTTCCATTAGCCTGTGGGTATTCTGATTGAAGCAGTAATAATTTTTGAGAATGAAACAGTCCGGCACCTCACTGTGTATTTGTTGATGGTGTTGGTATTTACTGTTGTCTTTAATAGTATTTATTGGTATAATAGTTATAAATTAAAAATAAATAAAGGATAGTTAAGATAGTATTAATGGTGTGGACATTCCTCAGTTATAAATAAAACAATTTTTTCAGGTATTTTGGTTATCTTGAAATACCTCTGAGGATAGCGTTTATTTTTTCTTATGTTATGATGATAACTATTATGTCCATTCAGACCCATGTCTAATTCTTATCGCATATTCCAGTTTAGATACATTCAGTTGTGCTCTTTCTCATTAAGGCAACATGCTATGATTGTCCTTAATGTATGTTTAACTCCCAGAAAAGTCAACTACATGCTCAATTGCTGAATTTGATTCTTGATCTTAGTAAGCGGGGCTGTAATATGCCATAATACCATCCATAGTTCTTTGTAATCTCATGTATAACCATATTGCTTCTGTGAAAACGTAATGTAACTTTGTAATTTTCTACAGATTATAAAACTTCATCTCCAGGTAAATTTTTGTATTTATTTTGTATTGCTTTCTGTATTTAGTTTCAACTTACCTGAGGTATTTAAAATTCTGTCTTAAATGGATTTAAAATGTAGAGAGACTTACTATAGGTAAAGAATTTGAACATTACACTGAATAGCATTCAGAATATTTGTGCTGGGAGCTGGAGCTCCAGTTTTTTTCACAGGCAAAACTCCTGTGTCTGTCAGCAGAAGGCATTCCTGAGTAAAGACAAAGGAATCTGTAATATTTTACAGTGCATATTTGCTTTGTGCTAAAGACAACAAAAGGAAATTGCAAGCTAATTGTCACAATAATTTCTGTTTGTCTTGTGAATAGGGTGTGTTTTCTAACTTCATGTATGAATCCTTCAGCTATGCCTGCCAGATTCAAAAGTAAAAAAAACAGTGAAATATCAAAGCGATAATGCCATGGCACGCAAGAGATGCTCACCTCAAGGCTAGGGAAGGGTGGTGAGACAGAAAGCAGAGAACAGAAGTCAGCATGGCTTAACTAAGCTCAAGTGTCTGCTGGCAAAAATTCATTCACTAGAAGAAAATTTGCAGTTTTTGCTAATCAGACTGCAAGAGATAAATGAATGAGTGATCTAGTGACCTTCTCACTGAATTGAATAGTGAATTATTTCCTGTGTTGTTTTATTCATCCAAAGTCTTGAAAAACTGAATCAGGCCCAAGCATCAGTGAGCGCTTAAAAATATCTTTCATTGTCTCCGGGATTTTGCAGCCTCAGTATGTATCCTTCATAGGGTTTTTTTGTGTAAAAAAACAGTTAGATGAAATCTTGTGTACATTCATAATAAAATTATGTAGGCTGGCAACTGTAAAAAATTGTGCATCAATAATCAGTTATTCTATATATGCTATAATACTGGTATATACTCTCTATTACTTTGTATGAAGAACTGCTCTTCATTTCACATATGAAGCATACAATCAAATTTTAAAAATGAAAAATAAAATTTAGTGTCAAACATTACAAATTAAAAGGCATCCAAAATATACGGCTGTAAAGTAAGGTATACCTGTTCTTTAGTTAGCCAGACATTTCTCTAATATTAGTTTCATGTTTTAGCTCTTGGTAGGTATGCTTGTGTGCAGTATTTTTATCCCTTCAAAAGAAATGTTTGCAAAGTTGTATTTGAATAGAGTAGCCAATCTTATATAGTATTTTGCACTGGAAAAACTCCACTGTTTCTAATTGAAGTTTTTTTCAAAGTAAGAGAGACCAGGTAGCTCCTTGTGACTAATGCATCAGTTTCTGTGTCCCATAGTTATATAACAGGGAAAAATCATCAGCATAATGGAATTAGATAGACGATGTAATTAATGGATATTTTTCTCTGGATTTTGAAGAATGAGATGGGTAGGTAGTGATATATAGGTCCTTTACCTATGGAGGAAACAAAAGGAACTCCATATTTGTGGAGAGAACTGTGTGTGATCCGTATAACTGCATCTAACTGTTGTCAAAATACAATGAAAAGTGCTTTGCAAATGCAACCGGGAACAAACAGAGGGACAGGGACGAGGCTTACTCTTCACTTAAATGCCTTTGGGCAGACTTTCTATTTAAAATCCATGTCATAGCTCCCTTTTGTGACACGTAAATGGCAACAAGTTCTTTTTTATTTCTGTTTTGAGTCTGTACTGAAGGTTTTGTGTTCTCAGGGTGATGGTACCCTACACTGAATAAAAGATGAGTTTCCCATCAAGCAAGTCATCCTTTACTCAGCTTGCTCAAGTAGGGACTAGTCAGGGTCTAGTGGTGCACATGTGAGATACAGGAGTGTCCCCTAGTTTTCAATTACCTTGCCTCTTGCAGACTCTGTAAAGGTCATTTGAATAATGAATTCCCTGGAAGAAGAAAGACCTGACACTCTCAGCCTTTTCATCTTCCTGTGATAGAGTTCAAACTTCCTGAGGACCATCCCAAAAAACTCAAAGAACTGTGGAGTTTGAAACAGTTGTCAAGAACAGTGAGATATGGTCTTAAAGAAACTCATCAGGTGCAGGTGCAAGTTGGACCACTGATACTTAGCATTGACTCTTACTTAAACAACATAACCACTTTCATCACATGTGCTTATACAGCACAAAAATGTTAGTTACACTAATGAAGACAGAATATAGGATGGATAGCTGGAGATAACAGTACTAATTTTAAATCAAATAATTTTAGCTCAAAAGAGGTGTGATGCAAGACTCTTCCCAAGATGGTTTTGCCTTGGTTCTCATTTATCAGAAAGATGGTAGTTAAGCTTTCAAACGAAATCTAGACAGTGTTTTCTGTATAAAGGAACAGCTAGCTATTTAATTCACTTTTCCTAGAAGATGTGCTACTAGCATCTGCTGTAAACAGTCCCAAGACCAGTAATTCAGTGCATCTCTCTCTCATAGTGAAACAAAGTGTAATTTCTTCACATGAAAAAATTAAAGGTCACAAACTTCAAAACTTTGACCATAAAGTAATATATTATTCTAAAACCCAAACAGAAAGCAGACTAATACCTCTTTAAACCCCCTTAGCTGCTCCTTATCTCATACAAAAGAGAATGCAGATAACACCATGCTTTTAAAAAAAAGGGAAAAAAAAATCCTAAATATTTTCTTTAAGTGGGATCTCAACAACAGTAAAATAATCACTTTCATATCACTTCTAGCTTGGTTATTTCATAAAAGCATGAGAAATATTTTACAGGAATCACACAGATTGCAGAAAATGAGGAAAATATTGTGCTGAAGCACTGTTTGACAAGGAACAATTTTATGTTTCTAACACACAGTGTCATTTCCGTAGCACAGGTACAATAAAATAAATTCCAAAGAGAGCAAGACAGTCTTGTTTTCCTCATATTTTATTGTAGAAATAAAAATAGGTCTAAAGAAGGTGTTTTAGAGTGATTTCACATTGGTTTGTTGCATAGAGGATGATACCAAGACAAGGGGAAGAACGCACCACAAATTAAATTGCAGAAAAATCAGTTTAATAGATTATCAAGGATGGAGTCTTTGTAAGACTAGGAAAAGCATCGGTGATATATTATGAGTAGATCAGAACAGTAAGGGGAGTTGATTTTAGACAAGGCTTGGAAGCATATTCAGAAAGAAAATTATTTGATGGAATGAGACAAGAGGTGAATTCAAAGGCATTGCAATGTGCCTAGATGTACAGAACATGGAGACAACTTCAGCGGCTGCACATTTAATGATTGTGAGAATTGAAACCCAGAAGGTCAGGAAGACAAGAAGAGAGAGAAGCACCTGGGTGAATATTTTCACTCTTTGAATTGAGTGACATAATTATTAATTACCTCTAGTATATCTTTTACCCTCTGATGCTAATATATTTTGACCCAAGTGTACAGAATTGTAAGCTTATAGTATTTTAAAACATCTCAATGTGAACTCACACTTCACAGCAGTGGAAGCAATTCTAACAACTAATTGGACCATCTTAAGTTGTAGGATAACATCACATTTCTTATGGGGAGAGTCAGATTTTCTCAGAAGTGGAAAAAGAGACAAGGGATGGTTTTAAAAATACATTATTTGCATTAAAACAGGAGTGCAATAAGTCTTTTCTGCTTTTTTGTGGACAAATTACAGAAAACATTTAATCATCTTGAAATGGCATATAGATTCACATTTTAAGGTCAGTACAATTTTTTTAAAGTTACAGAAGTTATGTAAAATTTCCATTTAGAAATTAGAGACTGCTACATAGCTCCCCTGGAAGTCTAAAGCCTATCTTTACATCAGCATTTTCATAAGCATACTGTTCTGTGTACTGTGCTTCCTGTTTCCTTGGATCAGGGCCCTTAACATTGAATAATGAGGCTTTTTTTAAAATATACTTTAAAATAAAATGTTGGGTCTTTTTAATGTATTCCAGACATCTAAAATATTTTTAAATCAACCAAGCCTTTCTGTACATTACTTTTATTAAAGTACATTTAAAATAGTGATTACATTTAAAAAAAAGAAGTCATGCAAACAATTGATGGTGACGAGAAAGTATACAACAGCAAAGCTGTAACAAATTATGAGAAAAGGTCATCTTCATATAATGAGGTCAGTTTGTGTTTCTTAATACTTACAAGTGTTCAGATTGCAATTTCTTGTACTGCTCTGGTATTCTTGGCAAACTAAAATTTCACTTGCCTTTTTTGGCAAAGGTACCTTCCTTTGAATTCAGTCTAGAGTCTGTGATTCCTACATTTCCTTTTAAAATCATACTATAGCAGAAACCTCAGTTTGCAAGCCTCTAAAAAGTTTTGCACAAAGTATTTTTACTGGACTAGAAAATTAACTTGTTCCTCCCGTTCTGTGAAAGATAACTGCTTTTACTTGTTACAGTAAGTCTATGCCATCTATTCCTTGCAGGTTTTTGAAAGGACAGATCCTAGATATGGGTCATCCACTATTCCTTAGGCTGTTTAATCACCTAAGTTATTTGTTCCCATAAATCAGGCATTTTATTTCTTAAAAAAATGGTTTAGAAGGAAATATGTAGGTTTGATAATAATTTTCCCGTTACCCATTTTTACAATGAAACATTTATTTTTAAACACATATGAAGAATAATTTTTCCTTTTGAAGAGCTTCAGAGAGAATTCCCCACTTTCAAGAATGCCTCCATCTCTCACGCTTTTATGTAGCGCTGTTGAACACAGGTAGCCACTTCACATCCCAGATGTTCAGAGCAGTCCTGCTTGCTTCCTGACAGGTTCAGGAGCTACCATATGCTCTGAGATGAGGTTAGTTTCCAGCAACTAAACGGGACTTGACTCAAACTGAAAGCAATATGGAAGAAAATGTATTTTAGAAAAGGCTAATTTGCTGTGGATGCTGTATAGATCAGTATTGTTTTTGCTTCCATCCTTTGAGAGAATATACTCTGTGAGGAGCAATGAAATGCAAGAGTATCAGAATCCAATACCCCACATGTTTAAAACAAAAATTACCTATCTGAAGATACTTGATGTTACATGAGATTTTGATTTAGCAGACTGATTGGGCAATGTCCTGAAATCACAGTACAAACACAATATATCCATTGAAATACACAGTTGCATTGCAGGATGTCTGATTCCCCTTACTGGCCTTTATATGCTCACCCTCATGATGCTGGGCATCCCCAGGTGCCAGGAAGGAATATGTGAGTTCAAGTCAGCTCAAGACCATTACTCTGTTCAAAATTCATTTTGTCAGTTGTTCAGTTTTATGCTGTTGGGCTGAGCCACATATGCACATACCCCTTGCTGGGCTGTCTAACTCAAGAAAGCATACACAGTTTTTTGATTAACTCAGGGAAAAACACACAAGCAGTTAATCCACTGAACTGATACAGGCATTTATCTAAAACAAACCCTTCAGTCTCTTTCTGTTAAATTAAGTTCAGCTTTCTTTGAAACAGCTATGGTCAGTCACTCCCTACATTCTTTCCTCAACTGCATAAGCACATGGTCCTTGCTCATCTTGTCTGACCCTTCTGGTTTAGGGGTTTGTTTAAAATTAACAAGGGTCTTTTTAAGTAAAGCAAGTGTGGAAAATAAAAGTGAAAGATAAGCTAAATAAGGATCAGAAAAGAAAAAAAAAAGTGTATATATATGTACACAGAAATGTAGAGAAAATTAGTCAAAGAAATAGACACAGCCTTCATACCATTTGCACACGTACCACATTGTAACACTTCGTCATACAACTACTGGGGCCAGTCTGGAGTAGTGGTGTATCTGGTCACAGAGGTAAATGAGGAAAAGGAAAATGTATCATTGGGTTTACATATCATCTAGTCATTTTGATGATCCATTAATGGCAGTCTTCCCTTAGCTTCTAGATTAGGGTTAATTATAGCAAAGAAAATAAGAATTCCAGCTCTACTTTTTTTCCATTTAGCATAATGTTTTAAAAGATGTTTCCTCTGAATGGTCTTTTTTTATGCTGTATATGTATCACAGAATCACAGAGTGGTAGGGGTTGGAAGGGACCTCCGAAGATCATCTAGTCCAACCCCTCGGCTAGAGCAGGATCCTGGAGTAGATCACACAGGAACTCATCCAGATGAGTTTGAAATGTCTCCAGAGACAGAGACTCCACAACATCTCTGGGCAGCCTGTTCCAGTCCTCTGTCACCCTCACAGTAAAGAAGTGTTTTCTTATGTTAAGATTGAACCTCCTGTGTTCCAGTTTGTGCCCATTGCCCCTTGTCCTGTCACTGGACACCACCGAGAAGAGTCTGGCTCTGTCTTCCTGACACCCGCCCTTGAGATACTGATAAGCATTGATGAGATCCCCCCTCAGCCTCCTCTTCTCCAAGCTAAACAGACCCAGTTCCCTCAGCCTCTCCTTATATGGGAGATGCTTCAATCCCTTCATCACCTTGGTGGCCCTGCGCTAGCCTTTTTCCAGTAGCTCCATGTCCCTCTTGAACTGGGGAGCCCAGAACTGGACACAGTACTCCAGATGAGGCCTCACCAGGGCAGAGTAGAGGGGGAGGAGAACCTCCCTTGACCTGCTGGCCACACTCTTCTTAATGCACCCCAGGATGCCATTGGCCTTCTTGGCTGCGAGGGCACATTGCTGGCTCATGGTCAGCCTGTTGTCTACCAGGACTCCCAGGTCCTTTTCCCCAGAGCTGCTCTCCAGCAGCTCAGCCCCCAGCCTGTACTGATCCATGGGGTTGTTCTTCCCCACATGCAGGACTCTACACTTGCTCTTGTTGAATTTCATTAAGTTTCTCCCTGCTCAGCTCTCCAGCCTGTCCAGGTCACACTGGATGGCAGCACAGCCCTCTGGCATGTCAGCCACTCCTCCCAGCTTTGTATCATCAGCAAACTTGCTGAGGATGCACTCTGTCCCTTCTTCCAGGTCGTCAATGATTATATTGAACAGGACCGGACCCAGTACTGACCCCTGGGGGACGTCACCAGTCACAGGCCTCCAACTAGACTCTGCCCCACTGACCACTGCTCTCTGGGCTCTGTCCTTCAGCCAGTTCCCAATCCACCTCACTGCCCAACCATCCAGTCCACATTTGTTAAGCTTGGCTGTGAGGATGGCATGGGAGACAGTGTCAAAAGCCTTGCTGAAGTCAAGGCAGACCATGTCAACTGCCCTCCCCTCATCAGTCCATCTAGTTATGTCCTCATACAAGTCTATCAGGTTGGTTAAGCATGACTTCCCCTTGGTGAACCCATGTTGACTACTCCTGATAACCCTCTTTTCCTCAACGTTCTTTGAGATGGCACCAAGAACAAGGTGTTCCATCACCTTCCCAGGGATGGAGGTGAGGCTGACTGGTTTGTAGTTACCCAGGTTCTCTTTCTTGCCCTTTTAATAGATTGATGTGATGTTGACCTTCCTCCAGTCCTCAGGCATCTCTCCTGTTCTCCAGGACTTTTCAAAGATGTTGGAGAGTGGTCTAGCAATGACTTCTGACAGCTCCCTCAGCACTCGCGGGTGCATCCCATCAGGGCCCATGGATTTGTGGGTGTCCAGTTCACCTAGATTTCCCCTAACCCAGTCCTCTTCAACCACGTCACAGTTTCCCTCTCTCCTGACTTCTTCTGCAGTCTGGAAGGTCTGGGACTCCTGAGAGTCTTCCTTTGGAGTAAAGACCGAGGCAAAGAAAGCATTCAGTAATTCCACCTTCTCTGTATCCTCTGTCACCAGGGCACCCACTTCATTCAGCAGAGGGCCTACATTTCCTCCAGTCTTCCTTTTGGCTCCAATGTATTTGAAGAATCCTTTCTTGTTATCCTTGACCTCCCTTGCTAGGTTTAATTGTAAGGAGGCCTTAGCTTTCCTTATTGCATCTCTACATTCTCTGACCACATTCTTGTATTCCTCCCAAGTGGTCAGCCCCTTCTTTCATGTTCCATAAATTTTCTTCTTCTTTTGGAGTTTATGTAAGTATATGTAAGAAAGTAATGGACAATAATAAAAGCTTTTCTTTGTAAAGAATAAATTCTTGTTCATGTTTGCTACAGCTAATCCCAAAATCAGAAGAGCCATATGCTTAGATATCATGAGGATTGGAAATGGCAAATTCGCACAAATATCTTTCCCTGTTCATTTTTGCCCCAGGAAAAAGTACAATCCTCAGAAAGTCGACAGAGAAAGCTACAAATACAGTCTGAAAGACTGCAAAGCAGCATTCTTACATTTTCCACCTGTAAAGCAAATGTAATCGTAGAATAAGTTGGAAAACACAGAAAGCAAGTTTGAGTTGTTAAAATGCTTCCTGTGGTGTACCGCAGTGTTCGCTGTCATCATCTCCTCGTCTTGCCTGTAGAGTAACAAGAGTTTTGTCAACATACAGAAACAGAGTTTTATGGTAGGAAATGAGCTGAGGCATGTGATACTCATTTGAAGTAAACTGTGTATCTGTTATGTCTTTCTAATGCATCAGTGAAAAGCATATCCTCAAGATGAATGTATTTATGCATGTATTTGGTGAGTGCTGTAATGAAATGACTGGTGCTCAGCTTGAAACCTGTTTCTGGCTTTTTAAGAAACAAGCTTCTGCTTTACTTTGTAAGGCCCTGTTCAGTTTTGTTGCCAAAGTAGTGAGGTGTCTCCTTTTCAGAGTCGCATCTTATTTGATTGTGTACAGCAGAGTTCCATGAAGCTTTCATAAGGCACTCTTATAATTTTCCCATGTACTTTAAGGACTGAAAGTCTTTATTGTGTAAGTTCTAAAAGTAGATGTTTCTATTTCTGTCCAAAAGTTAAGCATGTAAATGTAGATCAAGATTATTAATAATTTTCTATGCCATGTAAAACAAATATCTAGAAAATAATTGTTTATGCAGATCATGCCATGAGGAAGGTATAGTAATGGGTCAAACTAGGTTAGTTTCTTAGAAGACTGAGTTACTGCTTAGAAAGATTACATTTTATTTTCCTTTCATATTAGTTGAATGAGAAAACATGAAGCAAAGAAAATGATTATTGCACACTATTCTGTATGTTGTGATTTTTCACATTTTCTTCTGAACAGAATGACTTAGGACCTCTTCAACATCAATTATACACAATCTAACCAATTTTTTTCTGTTTCTAGATTACAGGTGCAAAAGAAAGTCAAATGTGGATGAAAGGAAGTTGTAATTCTTTTCTTTTTCAATTTATGACTTTTCAATTTTCATTTTCCAGTATGCGGTTTTCTTTTGCATCTTTGTCTTTTCCTGTTCATGCATATTTTTATGGACAAATTTTCCACTTGGTGATGATCCCTTTAAAAAAACCCAAAACTGGCTGTACTCAGTGGCTATGTTGCAGTATTTTGTTGCTTTACATTTGTTCCTTTAAATTTTTAAGGGGGTTTTTTGGTATGTTGCTTAAAAATTAAAAAACAATAGCAATTATTTGTCTGCTTTTACATTCGAAGGAGATATTCTTGAATTCATAGCTGCCTCGCTTCATAAAGTATTTGAAATAGTGGTGGCCTGAGTATGCTTTGCTGTGAAGTATGAGCACGAGTATGGTTTGAAGCATTGTGGATAGTTCAGTATAAAGCTGACAAGAAGAATTGTAGGTGAATGTCATGATACCGAAAAGGCAGTGAAAGGGCAGATGAAGTATTGCCAAGTACAAAGTAATGCATATTAAGAAAAACTTGAGTCTTTAGCTTATAGGTTTGTAACCATGAGCTTTGCTACCACTCAGAGAGTAGAGAGAGTAGTAGTGGACAGTTCTCTGAAAATGTCAGCTCACTGATCAGCTGAGGAAAGTGACTGTTAGGATTGACTAGGAAAGAATAGAGAACCATAGAAAAATCATAATGCTGGTCCTTTCTAAACCCATGTTACACCTCACCTTTTGGCTGTAAGGACTTTTGTCAGAAAGACTGTATTAGAACAAAAAAAGTAAGGTATGCAGAGGGCTATAAGGTGTTAAAAAGGTGTGGCTGGCTTCTGCTTGAGGAGTCCCTAAATGTGCTAGAGCTTAGCTTCTCATTGAGATAGCTGACAGAGATCTAGAAAGGCATAGATGGCTTTGAATAAATGAAAAGCTTTCTATTTCACAGAACATTTTTTTTTTTTAACTTTGTGATTCAAATCGTGAGATTTTCTGCATGTTTTCTATCTATTTCAGGCTTACCTATATTTCATCAGTGTTTTATACCACTGTTTATAAAGCTTGGTGTAGAAACTTTAGAAGAAAATTCCATGCTTAAATATTACAAATAGATCCATCATTCAGGAAATTCATGAACAGTGTCAGTTTTCTTGAAATTATATCTGATGTTCTTTCAATAATAATAGTGTGCTTTATTATTTTACCTAGACTCCAGGGAATGCAGTAGACACTGGGAATCCATTCTGGTTTACTGTTTTTCATGTTGGTCAAATTTGGCAGTTTTTACTGATGGATAGATAGGACAACAAGGAGCATGCTATCCCTAGATTCCTCAGAATATAACGTACTGCTTCATTAAAAAGTCCTTTAAAATGGAAATGCCTTTTATTTTTCTGAACTGTGCTGCACAAACATAGCTCTTTCAGTTCTTTCAGCTAGTGTTTTCAGGTGTTGGTAACAGAACGTATGTATTTGGTTTTTATAGAATTTTGATTGTGTATGGAGTGGAAGTTCAGGAAGACTCTACTCTTGATATCTGGGTGATCCCCTGTCCCTCTACATCAAATAATATGTTACAGGAACTGTGTTCTGTGTTTGTTATGGTCATTGTTGCCTTATATTCTAGATTTAAAAAGTATCTCTTGGGTAGAACCTTACTGTTCTCAAAACTAATGAGCTGTGAAATAGCTCAGGAATGTGTAGAGGTGATATGCAGGTGATATCAATGGATTAAACCTGGTGGCATGTGGAAGGGTCTCTTTGTCTAGTAGTAGCATCTAAAATTAGCAAGTAGATTTTGGAGCAAGGATGAGGGAAGGGATTCAGAACAAACACATAGATAACGGTGTGGCAAACTGAGTTTGAATGTGTTGTGAAACCAAGGAAGTTCAGAGGAAAAGAAATTCAAATGTGCTGAGTAAGTAATTTGTGTGATTAAGACTTTGAGAATATTAACTCTATTTTATCAAATAACTGTAATGGGAAGAATAATAACCATTCACTAGCCTTTTAGAATGCGTTGTTACAAATGCAGACGTATTCAAGTCATACATGCATGTTGTATGGTCACTGTAAGAAAGAGTGATGTTTGTATGTTTGACTGCATATTTTTTAATGTGATTTTGGTACTTGTACTGTGGAGTTTTTGTTCCTGCAGGCAATGCTGACAGTAGCCTTTTAATATAGGTAGTAGATTTATGTCATTGGCAGTGGGCCATGAATGGGTAGGTAAAGCTGACAGATTTGTTTGGATACTTTACTTGGTAACATGTTTCATGTAACATCCCTGTGAGCTGAAGCACGGCTTTTCAACAGAAAAGTTTTAAATGTGTGCCTACTTTGAATGAATAAATGGTTTGATCATTTGATGATGATGTTCGTTAAGAAACCAGAAAATCTTAAAGAATATTTATCATATTATGTAGAATGAAATGCCCATCTCTTTGGATAGCAGTAATGGCAGTAGTAATAAAAAGTAGTAATAAAAAATGTTTTTCTGAAGCAGCATATATTTCATTTGGATATTTACATGTTTGATAAGAAAATGTAGTCCTTTATGTGGTGGTTCTAGGGCACAATGGTAAAGCTTTACTCTCTTAATTGATATTGCATGTGTTTTCATCTGAATTAACTTGAGAAATAGTTATCTACCAGTGAAGTAATTTGAGTATTTTACATTTGGCATGTAGTCATTCAGGTTTTTTATTTTAAAACACAGCTTTCTTTATAGATAAATAACAGGATCTTTCCTTAAATTGTCAGAGAGATGATGTTACTGCTTTCTAGTCAACACTTTTCTGATACTAAGTGTTCTAATTTGAAGCTTTGTGTTGACACTGTGGGGTTCACTGGGAATACCTTATTCATAACAAGGGAGCAATTGTTCTTTGTTTTGCTTGGTTTTTCTTGTGGATTTAACCTTGGAGCAGTTCCAGCTGTGTTAATAAGCCACTGGAAGTCACAGTGAACATATATATAAAGAAGAAATTCCTTCTCTTACCTAATACAGAGACAACTAAGCAAGAGCAGCTGCTTACTGAAGTCAGTTTCTTTTTCTCTACATGTGAAGTTAATAACCAAGGACAAGACATGAAACTAGTTCATGACTAGTAGTTGGCTGATTTACATCCAGTAGCTGCTGTTGGCTTTCACATATGAGATTGACTTTGTTTAATAAGGGAAAAGTCATAAAGCATTAATTGCATTTGATGCTTTTGGACATTTCTAGAATTGGAAATCTAGTTTAATCTAAATGAAATGCAGGCTTTATGTTTCATAAGTTTATTAAAAAGGTCAAACATAATCAATTCCCTTCAAGGAATGTCAAGTCTAAAAATGGTATTGGTGATATATGTTGAGTATTGCTGTAAATGCCTACTACTGCTGGCTGCTTCTTTTGCAGAATAAGTGTGAAACTTGCAATGTGTTTAGTTCTTTAGGAATAAACTGCGGGGCAGGCAGGATAGTAGATGGTAACCGATAGTACTCACTTTGTATGGAAAGATATTTCAATATGCCATTTCAGAGGCCAAAAGAAGGCTAGGTGACTTTTCCCTGCAAAAAACTAGAGAGCATCAGACAGATTTCAGTTATGACACAGCATTAACAGGCAGTGAGAGGTTTGGGAATTGTCTTTCTGTAGAACCCAGCAAGTAAGTTTTGTCCAACTGAGGATAGCCATCATCAGTTGTTGTTGTTATTATTATTATTTGTAATGAATATGAAAATAACAAAGAGAAAGAAAGAAGACCCAAGAAGGTCAAGTGATGCAAACTAAAAAAATTGCTCACCACCAACTGATGGATGCCCAGCCAGTCCCTGAGCAGCAGCCACCCCAGTACCCTCCCCCTTGTTTTATTGCTAAACATGATGTCATATATTCTGGAATGTACCTTTGGTCAGTTGGGGTCCGCTGTCCCAGCTGTGTCCTCTCCCAGCTTCTTGTGCACCCTCAGCCTGCTTGCTGATGTGTTGGTGTGAGGAGCAGAAAAGGCCTTGGCTCTGTGTAAACGCTGCTCAGCCAATACAAAAACATTCCTGTGTTGTCAACACTGTTTCCAGCACAAATCCAGAACATAGACCCTTACCAGCTACTGTGAGGAGAATTAACTCTATCCCAGACAAAACCATCACAGTAAGGAAGATATTTCTGAACATTTTACACTATAGTAATAGGAATGCCCACAACACTTCAAAATGCAGCACTGGATTTCATCTAGGGCAGGAGTAATTTTTCTATTTTGTTCTAGCACTTTGTAAATTGATTGGTATTGACTGAAGTCAGGACCCTGATGTCCGCTTCTTCTGGTATTGTTACCAGCTTTACTACTTAGAGCTACAGTATTAAAAGCAGCTCTTTTTCAGTTTGGTCATCAAAACTTGAAAGAAAACTCATGTAATTGTGGAACTGCAAGGCACAAAACAGTTTTAGAAGTATTTTTATTTCACCCGCTGGAGCATAACACTTGAAATAAAACAGTACATTTCAGAGCATTTCTTCTCTTATTTTAGAGTTATGATAAATGATACCTACATTTAGCATGAGGTGTCATTTCAAGGACTTCAGATTTTTTACTTTGAACAGGTTTTGCCTTTTTCTGTTTCCCAAATTACTTTTACCCGTTCCATTTTTTCTCTCTTCTAAAAATTGAAACCTTCTGCAGCATTCAAATCTAATTTGTTATTGTTTTGTTCAGTCCTCAACAACATTTTTCGTCACATGAGTTCTGTGTCTAAAAACTTACAGCCAGCTCTGTTGAGAGAAACACTGCCAGACTAGTGATGGGCTTACTACTTGAATTTCATGTTGTGGATGAGGCATTGTGCTCACAGGCTGACAAATACTTGGCTTGTAAGAAGATTGACTTTTGTCTTGTTAACTTAGAATGCTAAATTTTAAACACTGTCAAACATTTCAAACTTGACCTTTACATGCAAACGTCCAGCAAACATGTTGATCTAGAGGGCACCATTCCACTGAAAGGGTGTTTCTGGGAAGAAGGCCAAACACTTGAAACAGAGTTTTGGTTACTTACTCTGAAATTTCAAATGAGTGACGACAATAGGTCCCTGCTAAATGTATTTGTGGCCTGAAAAAAATTACCGTTACCCAAATTAAGCTGTATATTCCTCAAGCTTTTACAATTACAGACATTCTAATTTTCAGAAGCTGAATTTGAGCTCAAAAGCCTACCTTTCTGGCTTCTATTTTTTGTAAACTTCAGATCATAATAGAGACATTGTAGCCTCTACAGTGAATGTGTTTGTCAGGATGCAGTCTCCTATGAATTCTTCTAGTTCTGTGACACCTGGCTCTTTTACACATTTTTAAAATAATTAACATGCTGAACACTGTATCAGTAATAAAGAGTGATAATGTGGGGACACAGCTCTTTACTTTGCATTCTGTTCTTCTGAGGCTGTCAGAGGAAATACCTGTTCAGATTTGTGCCCTGTTGTTGCAGACATCTATTTTCATTTACAGAAGTATTGATATTCATATGTATGTTCTAACATCTTATTAATGTACCTGGCAACGCTTTTAAAGAATACATTTTTTGCACATTGTAGTCTATGTAATCAGGTAATACTACTATCAGGTAGTACTACTACTGCCTGCAATTTCTTTGCTAACTTTTATCCAATTTCATTCTAAAATCAGTCATTCTGGCTTATAAGTAGGTAAATCTTCATCAGATCTCTGTTTATATATTTGCATGGCTCTGGCCACAGTAAGGTTTGAAGTCAACAATGCCATAATACATACAGTTAATAATAAAAAAATAATTTAATGTGGTGGTTGTGTTTCCTAGGTATAGCATATCTGAGTGGAATGTGCAGTGAAAAACGAAAATGCATAATTGCAGAAGACAATGGTCTGAATCTCGCTTTTACCATTGCCCATGAAATGGGTCACAAGTAAGTATGTGGATTACAAATCCTACTCTTTTTTTTGCATGTAATATTACTATGATTTGATTGTGTACCTCAAGTTTTTCCTTCTTTCTTTTAGGAAGGCTTTTAAACTTGATTAAAAATTTTGGAAAACAATCTTTTTGTTAATAATAATATTAGTGACATCTTGATATATAGTATGTAAATGAAGAAAATGTTTATGTCTTGGAGTAATACAGGGATTGGTATAGCTACACAATAACTAGGTTAACTGGAAAGACTGTCATTGTCTGGAGGAAAAGCAGGAGCTCTGAGATGTTTTTTCCTTTGGGACTGTGGTGTTGTATATCAGATCTAGCTCTGACTGTTGTTACCGACAAACATTTTAATGAAATCTTGAGATGGAAGAGTAGTTATTTCATTTGGTTTTCTCAGAATAGATCCCATTAAAATGTATAATGGGCATCGGTCATCACAACATGAATATTTTTTTATCCTTCCCTTAATATAAAAGGATAACAAAGTGAAGGTGAAGATGACTGTCCTTCACAATTGGTTTGGATGCTCTTACTCATTCCATGAAGAACACTTTGAAGCAAAAGGGAAAAATTCTCATCTTGTAATAATCGAATTTGTAGTGAAAGTTGTATTTGATTTTTGGCTTCGGTACTTGTTAAAGAAAATTAAATAGGAAATCTTTTATTTTAAAATAAAAGGAGGTATTAATCTGTCATTTGTACCTGCAGTGGCTGCTCCAGGTATCTGTGTATACATTTTTAGAATGGCAGCTTCAGAGTAACAACAGAGAGGAATGTTTTGTTAAATCCTTTGAACCTCTGAACTTTGAAATTAGATATCTTAGGAGAGACACTTTGAATTAAAAGTAATTTAGTTTAAATTTGGTCAAAGCTATCTGAGAATGGAGGTCATAGCATTTAATGTTGAAACATGCAGTCGGTTACAAGAAAGAGTCCGAACTTAGAATATTTCTGTTTAAAATTTGTCCTGGATGCAAAATAAGCTAATTCAGAGTGATTATATAACTTAGAGGAAAAGGGTGACATGAGTATGAGATGCTGCATGGAATAGATCTTTTCTGGTTTTTCTTTTTTTGAGTTTTCTTAACTGCAGAAAGCAACTTAATGTTAATATAAGCCAGCCTGTTTGAATGATAGTTATGACAAAGGAAAGACTTGTAAAGAAAAAAATGTGGTTTGTAGTCACATTTTCCTTTTTTTTTTTTGTTTTGTTTTTGTTTTTGCGGTAATGTTTGCTAATATTAAGAAAGGGGATGGGTAGAGGAAGACTTATTTTCTGTACACTTGTTCTTATGACAGTAAAACAAGGATAAGGGGATAGAAACAATAACTGATCTGCAGATAAGTTCACTGATGGAGTAAATTAGAAAATTGAGGCAGGTATGATAATACCAGATAATTTAGAGCAATATATGTACTGCTTTATGCCCCCCAAAAATTATTAGAGAATAAAAAAGCTTGGCAGTGGAATTACCAGATATGAAAAAAAGAGGCATTTTGATCAACAAGAAACCTAACACCTTATGCTTCCCAAGAAATACTGATCTACAGAATTCTAGATGTGAAAAACAGAAAGCAGGTATAAAATTCTTGCAAAGTTATGGCTGATGTATTGATTCTGCACTAGCAAATTTGAGAATGTGAGATACTGATTTATAAAGAAGTTTTTGTCTTGCAGCAGAAAAGTCAGACCTATCTGTGACATTCTAAGGGCTGCTGAATGCCAAACAGTATCCGAACAAGTTAGACAGGGAAACTCAGTGTTGCTGCTTAGGAGTTCTTCCAAGATGGCTGCACAGACCAGACTCTATAACCCTTGCTACAGGCTTGTTACGTGTGGTCCTCAACTTGAAATATTTTCTTGGCTTTACATTCCTGTGGGACTGAGGAAGAGAAAGGATTTAGCATGATCTTCCTACAGGGACGTAAAAACTAAATTGCTGATATATCAATCCTGGGAAAAAATGTTAAAGGCTATACTATAAAATTTTAGAACTTTCAAATCCCTCCATAATAATTCAAATAATTTTGGAAAAACAAATCCTGATAGTATCCCAATATTCTCACAATAATAATGACATTTAGATATCCTTAGAGGCATTCTCACATTTCTCTGCAGGTACTGTAACAGACATTTAAAAATAATGACAACAAAGAATAAACCAAATCTGGTTTCACAGTAAAAGGCAGGATGTTATTTGAACCACACATTTCTTCAGAAGTTTAACCTCATCAAGATTAGTAACAAGCCACATAGAAATTGGGAAGACTAACACAAAAGTTGAAGAATAGGTATCCACAGATATATAAACAGCTGACACAAAAAATAAGGGGCAGATTCCACTTCAAAACATGCAGAGGCATTCAGCTTCATCCCTGCATCATTATGGAGCCAGAGTCCTTAACAGTTGCAATCTAAAACAGAGTGGTCTTGCACCAAAGAGAGTAAGGTGATATTTCAGAGATATTTGTTTTCTCTACATGACTGTCTCTGTCTGCCAGCCTAGCCCTAGTTTGAGCACACTAAAAGTCATTGACCCTTTGTGGAGAGACAATATAAAAATATTTGAAGACAAACATTTGAATGAAAGTTACGTTGAAAAGGACCTCAAGATATTTAAAATATAACTAG
This sequence comes from Podargus strigoides, assembly GCA_028020825.1. Lineage (NCBI taxonomy): Eukaryota > Metazoa > Chordata > Aves > Caprimulgiformes > Podargidae > Podargus > Podargus strigoides. The sequence goes on along the minus strand of CM051663.1, from coordinate 90,152,903 downwards.
AGTATTTCTCACAGAGATTTGTCTTGCTTGTTCTTAAATGTCTCAGAGATTAAGGAGATTAAATTATCACCATCTAGACTAGCCATTAAATTTTTTCCTCTTTCAACACATCACGTTTTCTAGAAAATTTTCACAAACTTTCTGAATCTTGAAGTCACTTAAGTACTGCCTTCCTTTTTGACTAATATCTTTAACCATTCTAGTTGCTCTTATCGTTGTGAAGAGAGTCCTTCAGCAGTGTAAGAGAAGCAAAAACTTTCTCAAAGGCTTTCCATCTCAAAGTACAAGGGAAAAAATATACTTGTTCATAAATTATCATTCAAATAGACTGAAAAATTAATGCAGTATAGACTGTTGCTTTTTACTGATCAGCCTGAGAGCATAAACAAACAAATACATTGACAATTGCCATTGTTTTGATGAGTATAAAAGTACCTTTGAAAAATACAACATTTTGCTTTGGGAGGGCTTGTTTGTATACACCAAACTCCATGCTGTTATATATATATTTGAAATTCATTTATCTCTGGTTAAAATCTCATTATTATTTCCCAACTCAGAACAATTTTGCAGACCTCTAATGTCACTGACATCATTTGCACAGCTGCAGGTTTAGGGGATCTTGGGGGGATGGAGTATACTCTCTGAGCTCAAATCTAGGTGTGCTTGCACAGGAACACAGTTGAAGAATCACAGTTAATTGCATTGAAACTTATGATAAATAGATGTTTATTAAATATTGTGCTGTGATTTTCTTAGTTTTTTCAATTAAAACAGAAATATTCTCAATGAAATACAACGTCAAACTAAGCCTTACTTTGCAATATGATGTCTTTTTTTCTAGCTGTGTGTATCTGAAAGTAGATGTTCTTTTAATGACATTGAGAAATAAAGTTGGAAGTCAGCAACTGATTTTGAGTTCCATCTTGAAATATTAGGAGCCAGTGTGTGTAATTAGAGATTAAAAAAAATAAAACATTGATGGATTTGTTTTAGATAACTAAATCCTACTTATTAAAATAAATTTAATAAGAAATTAGGCACTTATATAATGAGGTCATATTGCAGAATAAAAACTAACAACAATGAATTAAAAGACATTGTTTCCACATAGAGAACTGACAGAAGAAGAGAGGCAATGATGTTATTTTGGTTATCAAGTAACACCTATGTATTGATTTTACTTATATGATTGCTGTCTGTGAGATATGACGCCTTCTTAAGTGTCGAGAAATAAAGGATTCTATGATTCTATCATAGATGTAAACTGCAGTATCTCAAAATACATTAATTAACAATTATTATGTGCTCTAAGCGTACTTTAAAAGTTCTGAACTGTTGAAAGGAATACGAGTGGAATTTCTCAGAATCTGTTCTATACACATCCACATTCTTTTTCTGGTAAGTATTTTATGAAATATGAAATGTACCTATTTTTAAAATCCAAAATATCCTACCAGGTGTTTTTTAGTTTCAAACAGGAAGTCTGTGGAATTTCTCAGTCACCTACTTAATAACTCGTAAGCAGACAACATAGATATTTTAGTGATAATATTAAACAATTGTATGAAATCCAGTGAAGTGTGAAGAGACTTTTAAGTGGGAGATTAGGAAGTGCTAATGGACCATCAGTTACTAGTAAAATTTTGTAGCGCTATTGTTCCAAGTACTGAAACATTCAAATGTGAGAAAATCCCTTCACAGTTATTAGCATAAACAGTAACTGAATGAATTTCTAGGAAGTATGAACAAATCTCAAAATATACTTATCTTTTCTATGCTCTGAGTAGCATTTCTATTCAAGTAGGTCTGCATAAGAGAGATACTGTGATGTCATATGTTTAGCAAACTCTGGTTTGTTGATAAATTATTGTCTTAAAAGATGTTTGCTAAGCATAGGTTATTTAACCGAGGGTATATTGAGCTGACATACTACAATAGTTACTCCATTTGCTGATAATTATGCTAAGCCTTTATTCAGTTATGGCTATAATATCACTCTGGGGTCCCTTTCTCTCAAACTCTTGCTTCCTAGCATCCTGACTCAGGTTATCTTGGGGTCCTACAATGTCAGGCATTCCCATGACAGTGACTACTAAGAAAGAAACTGCTGCAGAACTGCTGTGTCACTAGGGACTGTGCTGGTAACTTGTCCCCAGATGATCTAGTTGCTTCATTCTCTCTCTCATAAATCCCTGATCCCATGGGCTACAGAGACAGTGGACAGAAGATACAGGAGAAGTGCCTGTCATTGTGGCCTCCTCCCAGCTATGCAGACTCTCATTTTCCCCCCATTACTTCTTGCCTTATTTTTTCTGTCCTTTTTGGCTAACAGTGCAAAGCTGGGTTTTTCAGCCCAAGTTTAGACAGGTAGATATAGATCCTGTAGAAATATCCACAGATTCAGGTAGTTGGATACAGAAGCAGCCTGACTGTCAGAACTTGAACTGTTTTGACTGATTTTCTTCAGTACTGAGGTTTTTTGTTCAAAATAATGTTGACTGTCAACTGAAGTGTAGAGGAGTCTAAATTTGAGCAATACAAGTTGAAAAACACAGCTACAGTTTGCAAAAGTGAGTTTTATAATGATTTTAAAAATATGTGCACAACAAACTATAAGAAGTTATCTTTCCCCTACACGTATATGTGTCACTGAGATTTACAGAGAAATGACTATACTTCTCTGCAGTTTGTGGATAGCTGCATAAAACGTGGGCATATTTTTATACTATTTTTGGTATTGGTTTTATCTATGAAGAATAGTCATAGCTTTGTTAAGAAACTGCTCTTATTAAATTCACTCTTAACAAGAAAGATACAATGCTTGCCATTCTCCTTGTTACAGTATTGTTTCAATAAAAGGTAATAGATGGGTTTCACTTTGTGTTGCATTTCCGCATTACATATTCTTTGTTTCAAACATGATTTATATGAGAATCACCCCGGTAGTTTCATCACAAATGGTACTGTCCTTTCTGTTAAATTAGGAGAAGAATCCATAAGATAACTGTTCAAAACTATTGCAAGAAAAGCGCACTGACTGATCTTTAAAGCCTTTTTAAAAATATATATCTCTTTTTTTTTTTTTAACTTATTTTAATTAAGTTTGCAATATCTATTAGATGTTCAGTTGTAGAAGCAGGACATGTAATACCCTTCCAATGATAGTAAATAGAAAGTAATAGCAAAAAAATAGCATGGTCCCAGAAAAACACATATCACCTTAGATTCTGTCATTCAGTTTTCATACTTCAGTATATAAATTCTTTAAAAATAGATAGTCTCTGGTCTTTCTGCATGTGTATCAAAGTAGGCATCTCTGTTGCAAAATCACTAAGTTATGCTGATTTACGTCAGCCTAGGATCTTATTGGGCAAATGGGTATATCATACCAAACTTCCCAGTGGTCTGGAAATTGTCCAACAAAATAGACTTGCAATTAGAGATGACAGAAAAGGATGCAGTTTATTACATGCTTTGCATTTCCATTTACTCTAAAAATTTATATAGTGATTCAAAACCATGAAAAAAAAATACAGTTTTTCTTAGAACAGACAGAGGCTCAAGAAAGATCTTATTTTATGCAAACGTGTCACAACAATGCCTAGCAAGAAATCAAGCCTCAACTAGCCTTTTGCTGGTAGCAAGACAGCTGAAGAAAGAAATAGCTCAGGAAGAAACAAAGCACCGACACAGTGAAGTAGCACTGCATCAGCATTTTCAATAAGTTAAAAAGATACGGTAGTTTTCCACTTGAAAATTATATTAGTCAACTCTTTCTGTAGCAACGTATCAAGGCTTCCATTTCTGCAAGACTATAATGTTCCAGAATGGATTTATAGATAATTTCCCTTAGAATACCATTTGTAAACTGAACATTTAGTAACTGAACAACAGCCTACAGGATGCATAGGATCAGTTGATATCCTGATACATTTAAAATAGCTGGGAAAAAGCTGGCAAAAGAGTATAGTAGTGTTAATGTTTTTGTTAATAGGGAAAGTTAATTTTAATTTATTTTTTGGTCTATTTGCTGAGTACATGAGAACTCAAAGATTTTCCTGATTGCTTACTTTCTTCAATTTGAAGAGATGTTATACATCAGTGTTTTTCCTTGGCATAAGATTAAAGTAATAAACTATAGACATAATTTTTCATCTTGAAATAGTGCGGTTTGCAGGATATGGCATGGGTGTCGTATTTGCCAGAGGTGAATACTTTTCCAGTATTACATACGCTCTATAAAAAACTTCAGCAAGGGGTGGTATGTATCTTTATGTTATGATGTTAAATGCATCTGTCACATCGAAGTTTTAAATAAATAATTTAAACTTAATATATATTATATTATATATGTATTTATATAAATATATTATATTATATTAATATTATGTATTTATACTTAAGTCAAAGGACCGTGACACAGTGCTATGTCTACATCCAGCTTCTTGAAGCATGGTGCTAGAAGTGTTGGACTGATAGAGAAGAAAGCAGCTCTTCAGCAAAATTTACTAACTCAGCTGGACAGTAGCATGCAGTATCTGTTAATGTCTGTATATTAATACACATGTTGTATTTTTTACCCATTTGTTTTAAGATTGAAAATGTCATCTGAGTTGCCAGCATCCTAGAGAATGAGCAATGATTCTCAAAAGAGAATTATTCATTGCGTAAACATATTTCTTTTGATTTTTTCTTTTTATTATCAAATTATTCATAAGAAACCTCAAGGTTTCCTTGTCCAGTAGATTCTTCCTTTGAAGACAGTTTTTCCAAAAGAAATCATCTTCTGTGTTTTACCATCATAGTTTTTCTGTAGCGGGGTTACTTGCCTTTCAATCCACTTTAAGCTAAATAATTCATTACAATTAGAACCACATGTTTTATCCCATTTATGCAATGATCTGTGAAGTCCTCATATGTTTTAAAACACTTATTAAAAAATCATACAAGACTTATTATTTCACTAACTGGGATTTTGAAAAAAAAAAAAAGAAGTATAGTAATACATATTTTTTGCATTACTTCTATATGATAGCTTCTAGAAAGCTGCTACTGGTCTGTTTGTTTACATAACTTTCTCTAGCAAGATAGTAGTGTGATAAAATTTTTTTTGTTGAAAAAGTGCAGTACAAGTACTAAGAAAGTTGTGCAGCTTCCCTCTCCCTGTCTGTGATAGTCAAGTGAATGGTGTTATTTTCACTTATCAAATAGATCCTTGTGATACTGTGATATTCAAAACTTCAGATCAGAGAGGTGGTTGGGAAAAATACTGTAGCATTAAATGCCATATGAGCTTTTAAACTTTGTCGTTTCCAAGCCCATAGTTTAAGAAGTTTTGATCATTCTAACATAGTATTGCATGTAATGATGACAAAAAAGAAAACAGTGGAAATAATAGGAAGGATAACACTTTGTGATTAATAATGATTTTTAATTAATTCTTATTTTTATTTTTTAAAGTAATGCAATCCATTATATGTTTATGATTTATTTGCTAGAATGGAAAAAATCTATGGGATAATTTACAGTAAGGTAAATTTACAAATGCTGTGTGGCAATCATTTATAAAAATATGAATTTTGAAAGAAATCAGATGGCACCCTGTTCCCATCATGCATCACAGATGTAAACTGCCAGCAGCAGTCAGAGGTTTACTGTCTCCTTCACAAAGGGAAAGTTTTTCAGTAATTTTCATTCTGTCATGAGTTTAAACTAGTACTATTATCCTGAATCTGCAGTTTACAGTCATCATTCTTCTGCTGCTTGTGTCTCTTGGGCTAAACTGTTATTTTTTAGAATTTGTGAAGCTATTTATTATACTGAATATTCAGCAACCTACCCTTGGTTCCTTGGGTACTTGCTCTTACAGTTTTCCTAATCCCTTATTTCCTAACCTGTCTCACTGTTAGTGACTGTAAAACTTTGAGCAGTAGTAGTTCTCTTTAATCTTTTTAATTCTAGCTTCTTTTTTTGTTTGTTTTTTTAACTAAAAGATAGACCTGCAGTTAATTCTCCATATCTATCTGATGCTTTGTATTAACTTTTTGATACTACTCAGTCTTTATGCCTCCATTGTCTGTTTTCAGTTTAATAGCATCATTCTTGTCCAGCTGCACTACCATGCTTTTAAGTGGAATACGATGCTGACAACCAGGTCATCATCTGCCATTTGCAAAGCACAATGAAAATAATGAATAAATAATAAAAAGCTTTCCACCCAGAAGAGTGTGGGGTCACTGGGCAAATTCATGGTGCCATGAATGTAGGACATGTAGGAGAACTTTGGAGTCCTACAGTAAGAAGAAATATAAAATAGTATTTTACAATGCAGATCTAATTTTTTTTAGAAGGTGTGTGCATAGCCTTATTTAACTTATTTAAATATAGCATAATGACTGAGGATCCTTTGTTGAGACTTAAAACAGCTTTTGTTTCTTAATACTCGGCTGTAATCTAAGAAAATCAAATCAAAGTATGATACTTTTGTATTTTTTTGTTGTGTGGGTTAACACTGGAATGCATTTTGGCCCTGCAAGACTGTAACCTATTCCCTTGATGACAGGAGAGATGCTGTCATCTATCTTGAATCAGTTGTATGCATGTAATTTCAGCAGTAGTGAAATGTAAAATAATTACTTGTTAACTGAAAAATGGAACTGATGTTTGTCTTTAAATTTCTTCACTTTCAGTGGCCTGAGTTCTTAATTCTGACTTCTAAGCACAGAGAAATTAAGGATTTTTCTTTGTGCTATTCCTACTGCACATTAAGCATCAACAGAGATCATCTTCAAAATTTGATTTATTTCCATGTAAATATGATCTACTACTTCTTGCAGTACAGCACTCTCTTCTTGTTAAGTATGTTCTTTCAGGCTGGTACTAAGTTATCCTCTCACCCCAAACTCCCTTGTCTTCCTCCCACATGCATGTGGTGTTGCTTTACTCTTGCATGAGATTGAATGATCACAGCTGTGGGAGAGAGGAGCTTATGGACAGAGAGGGCAACGTGCCCAGTGCTAGCATAATAAATTCTATAGTTAGAGCACAGAGCAGCATCTTACAGAGACACAATTTCTGCAGTACCTTTATTTTAGTGAAAGGATGTAGTTGTCTCTTTCATGTTGACACTAGAGCAAGGAAGGCTAGAAAATACCGTGAGCACCGAGTATTGTTATATCTATGATTGTTAATGAAGAAGTAGATATACATGCTTACATTAATTACTCTCTTGCTGGATGGGAAGGTAGCAATGACTGTTCAGCTTCTTTCTTTAACCGCACACATAATGTGTGATGTGGTGAAATTCTTCAATACCGGTCTTCACTACTTGCTGGGTATTTTGTTGCGTGTACTTAATTTGGAGGTGGAAGCATATGGAAGAATGAACCTAGTTGGGTCAGTGGAGATACTTTGAACTACATTTGAATGTCAAAGCAGAATAGGAGAAGTGTTACAAAAGTGTAGCAGCTGAAGTATTGGAAGACAGTTGGAATTAGATTTTTTTTTATTAGTGCTTAGTGTTGCTGATATACACAGTTGTTATAAATACAACAGTTTTTACCACTTCTTACCTTAAAATACAATATTGTCCTCAGAATTCATGTACTGATAGACTATACAGAATACTTCTGTGGTAGTAGATTGGAAAAAAAGAGTTACACTGGTGTGTGTCTGTAATGGTGACTAGTGGAATTTATTTTGGAAACAACAAAGATCTTGGTTCAGCTCAGCACACATTTTTCAGTGTGATTTTAGAGACTAGTTTGTGACAAAGACTGGCTTCAAGAATTGATCTTCAGAGTGGATGGGAAACAACAGTAATCAGAAATTATTTTTATTATTTTTATTTTTTAATTTTTAAAAAGGTTGTAAATAACAGATAAATGTGTTAATTCCCACTCTGCATAAATGGGAGCCATCAAGTCTAAAATACATTGTATCAACAAGATTTTATGTACTTGTACATTCTTTATTTCAAATCATAATATATATATATGATACTGATGCATGAGTACTTTTGCAGTAGGGAAGAATGTAACTTTTAAGAGCTATATGCAAAATCTATTTCTTGTGCAGTCAGACAAGTAAAGTGTCAGATGTTGTGTGTTCCTCCATAGTTCTCACAGATATAACTCTGAAGATAAGGACATCCCAAATTCTGCAGGTGAGGCATGTAAGAAGAATGTAAGGAAAGTACAAGGCACTTCTGTGTAGTTGTTTTGTCCTGTTTAGGCAGTTCAGGAAAAGGTAGAAACTAAGGTGAGAGTCAGACAGATTTGTTTACCTCGGTTACACTATTTACAACTAACGAAATTATCCAGTTCTTGCTGAGGCAGCTGTTCTAGTGCTCCAGATTGTGAGGTGTACACATCACTGTAAGAGGCTGAACACTCTGATGGGCAAGGCAAAACCCTACATGGCATTTAAATTCATTTTGTTAGTAAACACAAGGTAATACAGCTTGCAAAATAATATAAGATTTGATCTGGTCATGAGGGGGTTTGGGGATAGAGTGGAGATGAAAAATGAGCTAGTATTTTCAGTGATGGGTGGCAGGCCTTTTTAGCCCTTTGACACTGCAGTGTGGTGAAATATGGAGAAGCATGATGTACTTCAGTTTTAGTTTTAGATTTTCTACAGAAGCAGTAAACCTCTCCCGTCTTCCCAGTCTCTAAGCAATTTGGCTGCTCTTTGGCTGAAGGAGTCAAGGTATAAAGCTTTATTCACTCTGGAGTTTTGCTTTTCTGCAGAACAGACTAGGGCTGCAAAATTCCAGCACCCTTTTGAATCCAGTGCTCTGGAGAGTAGTCAAATGCTCATTTAAAAATCTTCCAAAACAGCTTAATTTTATTTATTTCTCTTATTGCCAGTCAAACATGTATCCACTTAGCTAATTTTGAAAGCTTTATTTTTATTTAAGTAAGTCTATCTTCTTCTCTGTTTACTGGTTGTGAATGAGAGTGAAAGTGAGTCTGCAGTTAAAGTAGTAGCTTCAAGCAGATTTGTAGTAGAATTTTTCATTGCAGTGCCCTATGTGAGAACTCACTGGGATGCATGTGGATGCTGCATCTTTAAAGTCAAAATCCATTGAATTGCTTCGTCAATTTTTTATTTCCAACAGTAGACACTGAAAATACATTTAGGTGACTTTTCTTTAGATACAATAATCATGCATTAAACTAGTAAGCATTTTACTATTCTATAAAATTTCAACAAACCAGTTCCATATGGAATCAAGATAGAATCACTGCCAAACTATGGAATGATTTACTGATCTCAAAAAGTAAATTTCCAGTATTTTTGTTGCCCATTAGTGAGACAAGTACTGTTTGTTAAACCTGCAGTATTTGTGCAGTTCTGAACATTCAAAAAGTTGTCTGAAGTATATGTTGAACATCTGATTAGAATGTAGTATTTCTCATAAAATGAATGAGACTTCACTTTCAGCTTTCAGTACAGAATTGTCCTCCACACTCGGTTCGATGTATGTTTGTGAAAGATATCATGAAAAAAATCAAAAGAGATTTCCTACATGTAATATACATGGGTTTTTCATAGCCTCTTGGAAGAGTTTTAGCTTATAAACATTTTGAAAACAACTTGTTATTTTGTTGTGCTTTGGTCTATTTTTAATAACTTCAAAATTTAGCATGGGGATAAACCACGACAATGACCACCCATCCTGTGCAGATGGTCTCCATATCATGTCTGGGGAGTGGATTAAAGGACAGAATCTTGGGGATGTTTCATGGTCTCGGTGCAGCAGGGAAGATCTTGAAAGATTTCTCAGGTAAATCATTCAAGAAAAGGAACTCTTACTGAATGTAATTTACAAATAGTTGCGGTAAATATCCTGGAATAACTAGTTTTCAATATTTTTTACCACTTCTGTGGGAGATTTGTGTTTGCATAATCCATCAAAATAATTTCAGTAATCATGTACTATATAATATTTGACAGATTGATTAAAATCTGTTTTCAGGAATTACTTGTATTTTTATATTTTCATGCCTTAATGTATAATATTATGCTTCTATATTTATATATACATTTTATATGTATGTAAATATGTTTAAAATATATTAATATGTTATGTGTTGAAGAGTGTTGGACAGTGAATGACCTGTGAACATTATGTAGATTCTCTGATCTATGATTTGCCATTCAGTATCAAATCATGCGGTGTAACTACATTATGTTAATTTTTAAAGTAGAAATTTTCTATGAGATATTTAATAGAGAATATTATACCTAGAAACCAAATTAAAACATCTAGTTTCACTCTGTATCTCTTAAATGGGATCTGTTCTCTAAAGCTCTGTTCCTTTATTCAATTTATAAATGTATCTGTTGAGAATTTACTTGCAACAGTTAAGCAGTCCTCAAAAGGTCTGCTTTGTGACAGTGGAATAAGTTAGATGTGTTGGTCGGACACATCTGTACTGAATCTAGACAGAAATCAAAACCATGACTTGGTACTTTAACACGTTTAAGTATTTTCAAATATTTTTTCTTAACTTTTTGGGAAAAGTTACATTTCTGGCTACCAGCTCAGAAGTGTATGTATTTTTATATGGAGAGAGAGAGAGAATTGGAAGTGGTTAGTTTGGGGTCCTGCTTGATGAGAAAACTAAGCTGCACAACCACCTATGCATTATAAATTGTCTGCCTTTTTATAATTGTTTAAATCTCTATCCAGACATTAATCAGTTAAGCAAATTTTATACTAAAATGTTGTCCATAGCTTTCCTGAAGTTCCTATTACAGCTGATAAACTATACCGTCTTCCTGCAAATGTGCATCAGAACACACCATTCATTTACATCAAGAAACCCTTATTAGTTTATATGGAGTAATTTCTCTTAAGTGACAGCCTAAAGCTAATGAGTCAGAAAAAGTCTTAAGAGTCCACATTTTTCTGATGTCAAATGCATGTTTAAGTTAGCATGACAATCAGACTCTTTAGGATTGCTCAGCTTATGAATTTCTGCATATTGCCAGGTCAAAGGCCAGTAACTGTCTGCTGCAGACGAATCCTCAGAGCCTCAATTCTGTGATTATTCCCTCCAAGCTCCCAGGAATGACATACACTGCAGATGAACAGTGTCAGATTCTTTTTGGACCAACTGCTTCCTTTTGCCAAGAAATGCAGGTAAGGATGGTTGTATACTTCAGAAAATACACCTACTAACTCATTTTTCTGTGAGAGGTGTTTTTGTGCATGTGTTTCAGAGAAAGAGAACGTAGCACCTTTGAAATGCGAAATTTACACTTCACTTTCCAAAGTTAATATGAGCATTTTCATTTGTTTGTCTTGTAAGACTTGCTTTGGATCTCATGTTGTATTGTGCCATACCACTGATACGTTGCTTGTACTTTAGAAATAGAAAATGTCACAATGTGAAGTCACCTCATTACAGCGAGTGGAATACTTCCAATTTATTCCACTGGTGCCAGATGATCACATGTAGGTTCTGTTTCATTATGTTTTGGGTATTGAACCGCCTTATCTGACCTTCAGTAGAGTGTGCTGTGCCTGTGCATGCTTCAAGGGAGAAGAGTGGTATTAGCTGGGTTCTCTGTACCATGAAAAATACCCTGCCTCCCAGCACGTTCCCTGTGAGCCCTGGCAGAGCTGTGCACTGCTATGGCGATAAGAGTTAAGTACTTAAGTGAGTTTGCTGACATTGCTTCATGTCATTGCATGAAATAGTGTCACTGTATATTGAGCTTGAAAAGACAGGTGAACAAAATTGAAGAGGTCTTAAGTTTATGGCCTAATTCTAATAGGCATCTGATTGAAGAAGCGTTTTGAGAATGGTTTTAACAGAGAAAAGTTGTCCTTCTTTACCATCAACAGGACAGGTACTAAACACATTGGATAACCTTGAGAAGGTAACCAAGACAAGATGGGTAGATGATATTACAAATGTATAAAGAGCATGGAGTGTATGGGTTGAATAGAGCTGTGAAATAAAATTTTGTCAGAGTGGACAGATATGGAAAGGTCAAGAATATTTAATATGAAAGCATAATTCCTTATTCTGTTAGTTCTTCAATTCTCTTCATCTTTTCAGCTTGGACATAGTACTCTTTATTTAGTGAGCTTCAGTGAGAGTGATCTTTGTTCTAAAGATTCTCAAAGGAAACATTGCAATACATGTATGACTACTGCGTGCTGAGAGTGGCATAGCTGAAAAAATAAGGAGCTGTAGGTTACTGATGATTATTTTAGCTGTCATTGAAAACATCTACACTCTGAGAGAACTCTGTAATGATCCTAGATTTTCTTAATTACTTCCAAGTGTTTTTTTCATGAATTGCAGTCTGTTTCTTGTTTTTCAGTACTTGGCTTTCAATTAAAAGATATGATTTTCGTACTACTACTCCCCCCACAAAAAACACCCAAGAGATTTGTTCCTCAGACTGTAGACCTGAAGAGCTAGTTACAGCAGGCTTAGGCAACATATTCAGATCTCCTTCTTTTGTTCCCTTCTGTGGGTCTTAAATTTAGTTCTTCTGTTATGGAATTTTAGATTATCCCACTCCAATTAAATAAGATTTCTACAGTGAAGAGGAAACTCAGAGAAATGGATAGAGTACAGCCCAAAGGATAGGAAAGCCATCCTGCTCTTACATATGTTTGTCCTCTGAGAGGGGGGAAATAAAAAAAATTGCAATTTAAACTGGGCTATATAGAACCAAGCTAAATGAACTAGTATTATCATCTCCCTCTGAAATATGAGGATGTTGGATGGGAATAATAAATATGTTGAATTTAACCTACCAAATAATTGCACTTTACATATTATGGTGATTCAAAGTTCACTATGTTGATTGTGCAGATTATTGTGGCTGCCATTAGAGAAGTCAACATTTAAAAGACCTTTCAAAATTGAATACAATATTTCATTACTTGCAGTATTAATTTATTAAAATAATTGTTTTATTATACATTGGCAACCACTGAATTTTCCATTAAAGCCAAACTGCTCTCTTTTATCTCTGCATACTCTCTTCTACTCTGCCAATAACTGGCAATTTACTGTGGTTTCAGTTGTTGTCCACAAGCCCGGCCTTGAAGGTGCATTTAAACTTCAGTAAATCCAACAATTTATAGCCCAGGATTTCTCAGATACATTCTACTTGCTGAACAGTTCATGCACTATGCTATGTAGCTATGTAAAAGATAAATTATGAACTATGTCAGAGCCTTACATTTTTTGTGACTGGAAGTTAATTTGATGACCAGACTTCCATACCATCTTTTACATTACACAAGAATGTTTCCTATATAACAGCTATTCAACTAAGGAGACAATTGAGTAATGATGGAAAATAATTTTCTTAATAATCTACAAATATTAGTGGTACAATCTATTGATTATTACGCATTTCTGCTGAGATGTAATTTTCTACAAACATTATTCCTGAGCAGGACTTCAGGATAATTTACAGTCACATTACATGGTAGCCTGTGGGAAACACTGAGAGACACCAGTATTTTCTGTCAGGAATTCCTCTTTATAATTTAATGGCTAAAGCAAGGGACTCAAGGGACCATTGAGGGCCTACTCCCTAAGATATTTCCCTAAGTGACCCTCTCCCACTCTTATGTCATGAATGGTGTCCTGACTCTATTTTTTCCTTTTCATCTTTATTTCAAAGACTTTTTTTTTTTCATACCCTAAGCAAAATTTATAGAGCCTGAGAAAAGTGTAAGTGGATCTCAGAGTAAAAGATGTATAACATGTCGTTGTGCTTTTCTTGTAAGGGAGCCAAGTTTGCTTTTATGTCCATGACGTCTCACACAAGAATCAATTAGACCCTAACATTGTTTCACATAACAGATAGTGAGATCATGGCCCAGAAGTCATTCTTGATGATTAAATGTGATTGTAGAACTCGACAATTTAGTGTAATTGTTGAACTACTAAATTTTGGCTTTTAAGATTAAAGTCCAGGATGCGAATGCTATCTAGTCAGTTCCACTAAAACAGTTTTTGTCATAACACAGTTGTGATCTTTGCAAAGAATTAGGAGACTGGTTATATTTCATGGTGATTTTTAAGATGTTTCAGGAAAAGATCTCAATGAAAAGGACAAAAGTCATGGAAATATTATAGCCCTGGTGAAATATCGGTCTTCATCTCCATCACCACACTTTAAACAGTCTTGACTTTGCACAAATACAGTTCAGAAATGCTCTCTCGTCTTTCCTCTCAACTGGACCTTCTTTCCAGATGCTTAAAGACTGGAAAAGGATCCCTCTGATGCACACAGACCTGCTTCAGTCTTTTCATTCAAAAAAAAAAAAAAAAGTCCCCAAAAAGCTGGGATGACCCTTGCTACTTCTCTAATATGTTGTGACTTTCATGTTGTATTTTACAAGCCTTTGCTGTCAAAAACTCATGACCAACAAATTCTTTCAGGAAAAAAAAAATACTTTTTGTGTGGTTGGCAATATTTTGTTTTCTACGTACACACAATGAAATACTTTACAGATTGTGAACAGTCTAATATCAGGAGTATAAATTTATAATCTCCAATAATTCTTACTTCCCTTGGCTAGTCTGAAAAAATGTAATGTCTCTTGAACTGTGCTTATGATAGATAACTAGTAAACCTCTGTGAACATTAGCTATCCTAATTTTGACTGAATGAAACTTTTCTCCCCAGAGTAGTAATATTGACACTGGCCTCCACATTTCTGTTAATTTTCAAATCAGTCATAATCTGCAGTATTGCAGATTGCTAATGAAAAATGCATAATGTGCATCATGATTTTTCCCCAGCCACATGCATAAATCTCCAGATGTCAAAAGTTAAATGGTAACAGTAACCTCCACTTCTCTTACTTCTGCAGCAGAAGTGCAATCTGAAGAGTAACTAGAGAATCTATTTGTGATTTCACTTAAACCAAAAGCCTAGAAAAAAACTTATAATCATCCTCCAATTTTAGTAATTCCATATCTCCATTTTCTTGGGTTTGGCGAATCTCAAGTCTAGGATCACAGAATCACAGAATGGTGGGGGTTGGAAGGGTTCTCTGGAGATCATCCAGTTCAACCCTCCTGCCAAAGCAGGATCACCCAGAGCAGGTCGCACAGAATAGTGTCCAGGTGGGGTTTGAGTGTCTACAGACACAGAGGCTCCACCACCTCTCTGGGCAACCTGTTTCCTCAAAGTAAATAAGTTTTCCGTCATGTTCAGATGGAACTTCTGGTGTTCCAGTTTGTGCCCACTAACGAATGGGACGAAATGGTATAGTAATATTGAATGCTTATTTCCAAAATTCGTGAAGAGATGGGATTGTTTTTAGAATAGTTTCCTTAAGTCTCAAAGATGTTTCTAGCTAGGGCAGTTATGTTCATGGTTCGTAAGGAGGTGGTGTACACGTACTTGCAGAAACATGCAGATGTATACAAAGTACATAAGCAAGTCGAGCACCTTGGTTTGATAAAGGATTTACTTTACACAGATCAAGTACACCTGTGTGTTCAGGTACTCAGATCCTTGTAAATCTGACTTAATCTCTTCTTAAGTTCAGAATTTTTTTTGGATTTTTAAGGAACTGTAGTTTTGTTGCCAGCCATTCCACAATCACATGCAAGTGGGGGGGGGGGGGGGGGGGGGAAAGAAAAATATACTTTAAAATGTGATGACATAAAGGAAAATTTGTCTTTATTTTTTGAAAATCTGGACAGCTTTTCCTCAAATACAGTCATTGATTAATGAAGATTTAGGGATATGAAAAAAAATATTTGAATTAGGAACATTAAATTAGCATTTAAGTGGAGTTTTTCCAACAGTATAGTCTGTCAATTCATAGTTGGTATAGAAGCACTTTGTCATGAACATCTGATAGTTTGTCTTGTCTATGTTGTCTTCCAAAACTGACCCAGAAATCTTCTTCCTAAGTTTAGTTCTCAGCTATGAAGTTACATCTTGAAGTGCATGTTTTAAAAAAATTTAAAAGAATAAATTCTGTTTCTCCCTCGAACAAGGACAGAAATTACAGTTTGATATTAGGAAAATGCTTGTTAAAATTATCCAGGAACAGTATAGGACTTCTGTAACTATTTTTCAGGATATGCATAGGCTAGCTATTGTCTTGTTAGTTCAGCTTCAGCACAAAACTCTTGCACAATGAATCAAGAGTGAGTCTGACTGCTGCCACAGTGTCTTTTGTTTCTGTGCAATGCTTCAGACCACTGCAATCTTTGACTTTTTTTGAAAGCTGATGTTACAGACATTTTTACATCAAGACTCCCACTTGAACTGTCCTATTCCTTGGTTCAGATACAATCTTTTGTTGAATTATGTTTCCTATGCCATACGACTTTTTTCAAGGTAGCATAGGATTTATCGCACATTTTTCATGCATAGTGTAAAAGGCACAGAGACTTACTGGGTTTACCAGTGTAACAAATCATTTTGGCCAGAAAAAACACATCATCTGGCAACCCTGATTTCACAAAAAAGGTGATCTTTATCTTTTATCCTCCCTGCAACCCATCCCCTTCTCCTGATCTTTCTTGCACCTCTTTGGGAGTAACGTACATATTTGAGAGGAATCAATCTGCACGTGCAATAGCATTGAGGCCACAGCTGAGACCCTCGTGCCCTCTGTTCGTTTCCACCCAGTTTCCCGGTAAGCGGGAAACGAGACAGCAAGGAGAATGAAGTCATGACTGAAAACAGTCAGAGAAGGACTTTTTACAGGAAAATAGGGAAAGCTGCCAAGGAGGTTTGGGGAAATGTAAGCCAGTATACTTCAAGGCTGCACTTTATTTTGAGGAAGTAAAACCATCTTGTTCTTGAGGAACAGAATAAGCAGCTATTTTTTCCACCTCTAAAATTCACTGCTTGCTATTACCCCTTCTCTTGTTCTACCCAGCAAAAATTGTTTCATCCTGATCTGTCAGTTTACTGTGTGTCTTCTATGTGGATATCAGGTTTGATTGCTTATTTGAGATATTTCTAGAGGAATGAATGAATTCTAGAGTAATTATGAATCATTGGAAGACTATATGAAAGCAGCAGTCACTGGGAAGGTATGAACCAGGGGGATTTGGAAGAAGCCTCAAAGTTTCTTACAAACACATTTTTACAAAACTCCAGTGAACATAGTTCTGTGTAGCTGCATGAAAGCTCACTAGTCCCTGTATATAGAAATGGATTCATTTTAAAACCTTGGATTTTGTTGCTAGTGGCAGTGCTGTTTTTCTCCCTTTCACATAAAATGGATGAGCACTAAATAAAAGGAATCAAAATTAGAATTAATTTTTAAAATAATTCCCAGAAAGCTCACACCTGTTCCAGTCTCTGGAGGAGTGCATCTGCACAGTGGCCACTTCACATCATGGGGCAAAGGTGTCCCTATATGCTTTCTTAGATCTGCCATATGCGAGGACTGTGACCCTTAGGGGTAGCCTTAGCAAGTTCTTCCCCCTCCCTGACAACACACCAGCTTGACTTCTTCCCTGTGTTTGTGATTAGTAAAAGCCTAAGCAGAATCTGCCCGCTTTGGTTTTTGTGCTTGTTCAACCTGTTTTTAAACATACTTCAGAACCATCAAACTGGTAGCTTTATGACAACATTAGTGGACTGCATGCAGGAAGTAATCTTGCATAAAATAGATTTTGTGCTTACCTGTGTGTTTGGTTTGCAGCATGTCATTTGCACTGGGTTGTGGTGTAAGGTGGAAGGTGAGAAGGAATGCAAAACTAAACTGGATCCACCAATGGATGGAACAGACTGTGACACTGGAAAGGTATGTTTCTGGTGGAAAAGCAATATAAATGATATTGAACACCTAACATATGAGGAAACAAGTTGAATACATCTTTGCACATGTTTAAAGTTGCTGCTCACCTCAATTATTATAAAGATCATGCAAACATAGTTGAATGTATTATATGTTATATATTATATAATATAGATATGCTTAAAAGTACATTTCCCTAAAAACATTGAATTTAAAACAAAAATTAGCCAAAGCCACAAATGTTTTAATGCTTGCCCTGTTTTATTTCAAATTCTTCTTATTTTGTATCCTATTTATGAATGGAAGGCCATTGTTGCACTTCTTCTTGTAAACAGAAACATAAGCTTTCAAAGATAAACAGTTCTTAGCTGTGATTTAAGATTTAGAAATAGTCTCATTGAAGGAATTGACACAGATTTGTGATAAAATTTTTCAGGATGAGCTTTGTAAAGAAATATTTGTAGTATCAGTGCATGTAAAAGAGTGATAAATGTCAGTAGAAGTGTGCCATCAAAGACAAATTAAATGGTCACTTAAAGTCAGACTTACATTAAATATCCTTCAAGAGTTTTCCTGTTTGAATAATCTCTGTCATCTGTGTATATAACTGTAAACGAAGATAAATAACCTCAAATCGATAACAGAACAGGAGCATGGTATGTCTTGGGATTTTCTTGATACTGTGCTGACAGCAGTCTCCAACAGAAGTGATTTGTTCTTTGAATCATATTACATTCACCAGGACTGTCATCATCCCCGTAAAAAAGTAAACAAGTCAATCAACCGAGTAAGATAAAATGTTCAGATAATATCATTTTACGTGCTAAAGGAAAAACAGGCTTTATTCATTTTTGTATCTTTCTGATAATGACATTTGCTGTGATCTTTTGATTCTGATAAATGTGTGTAGTTGATATTCTGTCTTAAGTCAATACCTGATAAGTCAGGGACATGCCTTTTGTTCAATGTTGCATTCTTTACATTGAGACTGGTGTGCCCATGGTATGAAGTAAGAAAGCAGCACCTCGTATTAAAACTACCTAGAATTTTTCATTGTGAAACCATTGCCAACGTGAGCTAGGCACCTAAAATTGGTGTGCGTATTGCATTTTAATATCTGAGTTGCGTAAGATGATAATAGCAACTCATTGCAGAGGACTCATTCTAACTTTATACTTATGGGAGCATGAAGATATGGCAGTGACATGGGTCCAGAGAAAGTCCAATGAGGAAGGTAACAGCATTCTCCTTATTGTAGAGCTTAGCTATTAGGGAGTAAAGAACTAGCAAGGGTAAGAAAAAGTACTGATTCTAATTAAAATGACTCATTGAGCCTTGTGCCAGACGACAGAGATACCTTATTTATTTCTAGCAATAAAAAACTAAGCAGGCACCACTGAAACATCTCAAAGGATTAGAAGGAATTGTTATTCTTGTTTACTTTATTATCTGTCCAAGATGAGCTTCAGATTACACAATCACTGACTTTGTGTTGTTTTACTTAAATTATAGAGCTGGAGTATTGTTGTCTTATGCTCATCTTAGGATCTGATGGAAATTGCATTTGTTTAGCCTGTCCAACTTGGTTGTTGTTTAAGTCAAGGATTTATAAACATCTCTCAGAGTCTACATAAGGCAGATGCTATTTCTAGAGAAAAATCCATTTTGCCTATTATATCTAAACAAATATTTTAAAATAAATATTAGCATTTTTGATCTGAAACATGTTCAAAAGCATAATAAAATTTGTAGTTTCTCATTGCAAATCCAGTCTAATGATGGAGCCGTCCTATGTGAAGACTTTTCAAAGGTGGTATAATTATGCCATCATTGCAATGCCATGATTTAAGAGAGAAAATTAAGATTAATTGATCAGTGAAGACCAGTTTGAAGCTGCAGGTGAAGTTTAAGGTCACCGGACAAGGATTTAGTACAGACACTGCAACTAATGGAAGTGTGTTATAAAAGTGACAAAGGCCTTTATTTACTGCATTAGTGTCATGTTTTGTTTTCCTTAAAATACGAGAATTCTTCATGAACTTTATCCACTGATAACAGCAATTCGCCAATAATTTAGAGTGCAAAGAGAAATGAGTTAAACTACTGAAGTTAATGATGTTAAATGTTCATTGTCTACTTGTAGTCTGATTGCTTTGCAGTTGCTTAAATTTCATAATACATGGGACAGATATTCAGCTGGTATAAGTTGATAAAGTACTAGTTTCTGCAGTTATGGTGGTTTATATCAGATACAGACATGGGTTACAGAGCAAAACAATAGTGATTTGACAGTTTTTTAGTGAGAAATTGCAGTTGTCTTGGGAAGCGATATATGCACGTAAGACTATTGCGGTGATTATTATGATTTAAATAAATGCCAGAAATTCTCTTGACCTTCTCAGCACTAGCCTACTGAGGCTTCCATTCTCTTTTTGAATACAAGTTGTGAATAAAATCTCATTTTCTCTGTTACTTGTAATATAGCCTTTTATTGAAATTGTTACTGGATAATCAGTGACAATGCAGTTCCTGCTACTCACGTGGGAACTCCAGTAGTGAACCAAACAAGCCCTGAGAACAGCCTTGAACAGTGTCCTGTGATCATTTGTAAAGTTTAGATGGAGGATGATTCCTGCGGTGGGTTTCGGCTGGACCCAGAAGCGCTATCCTAAGCAGTGCCCAGGCTCAAATGAAGGGGACAGTATGGTCTGGGGACCACTTCCAGCAGGCTATTCCGGGAGGCATCCTTTATTGGGAATGTACTTGTGCTTGAGCTTGTGGACAAGAGCTGCACCTTTCTCCTTGGCTGCTGAGCCAGAGAATGATCTCTGGCTGTTGTATTTACTATGTTATAAAAAAAAGATATGGGGAACAACAGGAAAAATATGTCTGACTCATGAAAACTATGTACTGAACAAAATGTTTATGTTGTGCTTCCGTGTGCTTGTGGAGCAGTGAATTGTTTTGCATATGCCTTGATTTATTTACCTAAGAGCTGAATTTTCACCTAGTGGTGTAAGGCTGGAGAGTGTATCAATCGGACCTCTTTTGTGGAGCGCATGGAGGGGGAGTGGAGCACATGGAGCACTTGTAGCCGTACTTGCAACACTGGAATCAGCAGTCGACAACGCAAATGCCCTAGGTAAAAGCAAGTTCAGATTTCCATTACTGTTCATCAGAATTTCCAAATAGAATTTAAATCTTATGAGTTCTGAAAGCCATTAAGATATAGTTGTCTTATACATAAGCAATTCATTTTTTGTGAATACTGAAAAACACTTAGAACAATAGGTATTTCAGGGTTTTTATTACATGGTAACACCATTTTTCCTCTTTTCTCCTACTGTCAAAAGCTTAGATAATATAAATGGGAGAATATAACTTTTGTTTCAAGTTTCACCTGAAGAAGCAACAGAAAATTAATTGTGTATTTTTAGACTTACAGAGTGTGTGTAATTCTAGTCTTTCATTTTTTTGCTGGAGAAAATTGACTTCTGTCTCATTTAGAGAGCCAAGAAATTGAAACTTACACATTTAGATTCCATATCTTGTGAAAATGAAAACTTTATGCTGTCGGGGATAAAGAGTTTTACCATTAACTTGAATGGAGTCTATTTCACCATATCTCAGTGGTCACCTAAAAGATGCTTTCCTTTTAATTACTCAGTATCATATCTCTCTTTTGTGGGTCATTTATACCCACTAAAGTGGGTATAAATTATACCCAGGAGAAAAAGAGTAAATAGACATAGAAATAGGAACAGAGTTGAGTAACGGAAACAAGTGTAGAGAAGTCTAGACTAGACTAGACCAGAGTAGGGTAGACTAGGCTACATTAGGGTAGGGTACTGTAGGGTAGGGCAGGGCAGAGAGTCTAAATGATTTACAAAAAAATAGAACAAAAAGGGGAAATGAAGAAAGATAAAAGACAATATGACAGATTAGAGGCAAAAAAAAATATGACAGAAAAGACAGAAGGATTAAAAAAGAGAAGTTTACATAAAGAAATGTGGGGAAAACTTGGATATGGCTATACCAAAGCATGGTAGTTTAACAGAAGCTTTAGATATGCAGAATGCTTTCATATTTCCTGCCATCTAAACACTGCTTCCAGCTGTATGCCTAAAAGCTATTTCTAGAATTTAGGGATGTCTTGGTTTTGCTTTCATTCATTCATTTTTCTGGGCAAGGTTCCAAATAATTAGCTCCAGTTTCTGCAATTTACTGTTCTTTTGCATTTGTTCATTAGGACCTGCAAGCACAAAGGGAGCAACCAGAAAGAAACAAAGCGTATTGCCTGAGCTTCACAACACAACACATGTAAAAAAAGGATACGTAGCAAATCTGCAGGTGTTGCTCCCTTTCAGTGGCACCTTTCTCTCAGTCCACCTAGAGAAAAATCACCCGAACCATGTCAAAACTGCAATTGAGGTTCTTCTTACTGAACACTCCTACTACTCCTAGTGCTTCTTTGGGGCCAAGTGTAAATGATGGGTTAGCACTCATGCCTCTTTATGTGTAATGTAACCAATACAAACAGAAGGCAAACATGTTTTGTTCTGCGACTTTGATTTTTTGTGTGTGATTTCTTAATGTCGTGGATCAACAAAAAAACGACTGTTTAACTTGAATTTGCATATAGCATAACCAAACTGTGCTGTAAGTCTGACAAGACATTACCAACAATAAAGCATTATATTTACACAATCTTTTCTAGTTCAAGTCTTGACGGAGAGTGTCACGGTCCCACAATGCAATATAGGACATGTGAAAATCCTTCTTGTCCTGCTGGTGTGCCTGCCTTTAGAGACTGGCAGTGCCAGGCTTTCAGTGTCAGATCTTCATATCAGAAGCACATGCAGCAGTGGCAGGCTGTCATTGATGATGGTAAGTATAAACCGTCTCCCTTGTTCTTATCATCCACTCATATGGCTTTATAGCTTATCAGTACTGCTGATTGAGAAAGACACCATAAAAAATCAATCAACAAACAAATCATAAGCCCAAGATTTTGGGTAAGTCTTTTTTATTTAATAGACAAGATATGTTGGTATTTTCACATGCTCTGGAATCTTTTATCTCATATTCCTATTGAATTTTTCATTTTTGATATGCAATGACTACATTTGAACTTAAAATCAGTATCAGTTTGTTTCTATGTAATTAGAAATGTAGTATGAAGTGACTCAGAAATATGGCTTTCTAGAGGAATGCTACATCATTACATGTGCATATATCAGTTATACTTCTACCCACAAAGCCAAAAAGACTATACAGTTACTGTGAGCTTCTATTTTTGAGGAAGAAGAGAGCACTTTCAGCTTAACACTTGAGTATTTCACATACCAGTGTGGGAAAAGGGCAAGAAGACATCGGCCTGTCATTTGGGCAGAAATCCGTATGTAATGTGCACAGCAAACTTAGATAAGATTTCTGTAAATCCTAAGAGCTAGCGCATGCATGCTTCAGTGTAACAAACTCACTTAGATACCTTATCCTTAGGGGTGTGCTCAAGCAGAAGTATAGTGAAGTCAAACTTACAGTATCTGCAAAGATAATGTTGCTGTAAAATATCAGCAACCAGAAAACAAAACATTCTACCAAAGTTCTTGCTAAGAATGTGAACAATAGTGGCCATTCCACTGAATTTTCTCTAAATTGTTATGATGTAATTCATTTAATTAAAAAAAAATTAAAGAAAACAACAGAAAGACTTCAGTTCTGAAAACAGTTAATTTGAGAATTTAATAAAATCTTAGCAGCTGGTGATAAAAAAGAGCCTGGAATAATAGGAGTACTGTAAGTATGTGTTACCACATTTAAAGTAGTTCATTATTACCATTTATATTTAACTGTCAAAACAAATTATCAGAAACCATTAGAAAGCATAGATTTTAAGATAACTATTTTTCTTAATCCAGAAAAATGTAAATTTATTATCAATAACTTATTTTAATATATGCCTAGCTAAACAAGGTAATTTTTTTCTTCTAAGCCTTTTCTCAAGGTGCCACATTGAAAACTTGTGAGGCTATTTTCATTAGGTGTGTATGTTAGCTCATTTCATAGTAAGGAGAACTCTCTCCAGCTATTTTATATGTGCTTATCTAGTGAATTTGATTTGGTTTGTTTTACTAGATTTCATTTTAGCACAGGAACACATGATTTATATCCTAAGGGATCAAAAGGTTTCAGCCTGACTTTAAATAATTCAGTCATCCGATGAAAAATCTTGACACTCTGTTGTCCCATGTTAAGGAGTATGGATGGTTGTTTTCATCTAACTTTGTTCTGAGAGATCCTGTTGTCTTGAGGTGTCCCTCAGGAGACACAAAAGTGGACACCAGCTAAAGATTTCCAGTATTGCAAAAGTCCATTGTTCCCAAGTCCTTCATTGTTTGCACTCTTAGCCTTTAGTAGACACTAATTGTGCACCATTTCCAAAATAGTTGCTGTATTTGAATTAGGTCTCCTATAGAGACTGTGGACTCCTCCAACTGTGGAAGTTGTCCAGTGTTGTTGAGTGACTGTCTCTTTGAGTTCGGTGTCCTTAAAGTAATGTTTTGATTGTTATCTTGTATTCCTTTAAAAATGTTGATACATGCTTAAATCTCCTGAGGAATTTTGGGATTACTATTGAAGGAGTGTAACAGGAATGCAGAGGGCACAAACTCAGGCAGAGACTCGCACTTCTCAGCTGGAGTTGGCTTGTGTCTGACAGGCTTCACATGTTGGCAAAAGAGAACACATCTGTTTGCACTAGTCCCGTAGAGATACCCAGAGACTGTGTCAATTTTAATGAATTAAATGTGCCCAGACCACTCTCTGATGTGTAAGTCAGCTGGCACAGAAGTCCTGTGTCTGTACTTTTCAGCTCTTTTGCACTTTAAAAAGGATAGTGACATCCAAACTGCTTTTTTGGAAATGGTCCT
Organism: Podargus strigoides; assembly: GCA_028020825.1. Taxonomy (NCBI): domain Eukaryota; kingdom Metazoa; phylum Chordata; class Aves; order Caprimulgiformes; family Podargidae; genus Podargus; species Podargus strigoides. The sequence goes on along the minus strand of CM051663.1, from coordinate 90,128,198 downwards.
TTGCAAGTGGCAGTTTCCAGTCTAGAGCAAGCTAGTGCTAGTTAGCACAAGCAAAAAAAATGAGGCATAGACTGTTCTACACTTCAGCTGTATAGACAGTAGAATTCCAGTGCCCATGAACGTTTCCTGGAACTGTTTAATTTACTAATAAA